>OW569404.1:97413449-98771070 GCA_937654795.1 Cistogaster globosa | reverse complement strand
TATACAACAAAAATATTATGTTTAAACCTTTTCCCTTTAGAAATTAGATTCAAAGAGAAAAAGTGTATTTTTTTATTTTAAGCTTTAGTATGCCATAATTTTAAATAACTAAAGATTGAGTATTTTAAACAAAGGCAACAAACAATTAATCGGGGTTGTCATGGAATCCAATTTTATTGGAATTGGATTTAAAACCAACAAAAAAATCGTGTTGGTGTCATGAAATCCAAGTTATCGGTTTTGTGTTCGAACTTGAAATTTTATCGGTTTTAGGTGTCATAGAATCCAAAATTATTGTTTTTTTATTGGAAATAAAACAAGAAGTTAACAGCTGACGGAATTAATTAATTATTTGTTTTTATTTATTATAGTTAAATAATTTGCAAAAATGTAAGTAAATAAAAAAGTTAAAAGTAACATACGAGTGTTAATTTTACTTTATTAATCTTTAATAGGGGAAAACACAAAAACAAAACACAAAACGGCATTCTTCTGAAATTTATGGAGAAGTACCCTGATTTGGCAAAAGGGTTCACAAAACGTGATAAGCCAAAGATGGATTCCCTCTGGCAACAAATGTCTGAGCAATTAAATAGTGATGGCCCGCCGCAAAAGGATATGAATGGCTGGAAAAAGGTCAACGTTGTTTTGCAGCGATACAATGTATTGTTTTGTTAAACTTTGCTGTTTGTTAGACATGGACTGAGTGGAAGAGTGATGTAAAAAGAAAGCTTGCTCAAAGGCCACTGGTGGGGGGACTTTTTCAAAATACCAACTGACACAGACAAGGGAAAACATAGTGCGGTTATGTGGTATTGCTAAATCTGTTGAAGGCGTGGCGGGTATTGCCATTGAAGTTACAGAGGAACTAGGCGATACAAGTGACAACGAAATGCCAACTACCTCAAAACGTCCATTGTCCCCGATTTCAGCGCACTACAATCCAAAAAGGCAAAGGACAGAAAACATTAATGAAAGGCTGAAGAAATTTTTTGACGAGGACAGTGAAAAGAAGTCTAAAATAACTGAGCACTTGGAAGAGCTAGTAAAAGCAGAAAAAGAAAACGGTAGCAGTTTGAGATGGATTTACAGGGCTATCGAGAAAAAAATGACAATATTGTAAGTGCCCTATATGAAATAAAAAACAAATTCGCCCGTACCAGTAAGATGATGTTGGAAATAATGCAAGAGAAAAATGAGATTAAAAAAAGACAATTAAAATTAGACTTGCTCAAGTTTGAGTATGAAAGCAAATCTTCAAAGTAATTTTTTTTTGTTTAGTTTCATAACTTAGTTTTAGTTACACATACATGTGATCTCTAGATTTAAAAGACTGAATTGTTAAAATTTAAATTTATGATTTACTTACAATCATTGCATTCATACTGAAATATCCTTTTCGATTGTAATACAAATGCTCGTCAATATTAGGCTTAACAATCTTGACATGGGTACCGTCGATGCAGCTAATTGTTGATGGAATCTTGTATTTGCTATAAAAATAATTTCTTAATCTGCATTTCTCATTTGAATCCATTGCAATTTTTACCCACTGCGGGCAAACGTAACGCTCGATAGCCACAAGCACATCGTGGAACACTATTGATACAGTGCTTCTACCAAAACATATACTGGAGTCCTTGCCAACAGACCTCTGATAAGATCCTTCATCTAAAAAGCGTAACGTGGCTGCTAACTGCAACACAGGTGGTATTTTTGAACGTTGCAAGTGTATATGTATATATATGTATGTACATATTAAGATTTAGTTACCATCAAAATATACTTACGCTGTCTCCGGCACTTTAAAGGGATTGCTGCAGTCCCTCAAAATTTTTCTTGCCACCTTTTCAGAGTGTCATTCTTCCAATAACAAAAATGCTGCAATGCCGGATGCAATTTTTTTTATTAATGCAATTTAGTCACTTTTTTTCTTTGTTTTTGTTCAGCAAAAAACACAACTTTTACCAATATTTTAGTACAATTTGGTAAATTTTGTAAGAAAAATACAAAAACAAAAAAATAAAAAAGCAATATTGGTTTTATTTCCAATCGAAAATAACAAAACCGACATGTTTTCATACACCAAATGAATCCAATATCGGATTTCAAAAGCGATAATTTCAAATCCGACTTGAATTTCATGACAACCCCGAATATCACATTTTTTTTTTAAATTATTTTTTAAT
Source organism: Cistogaster globosa (assembly GCA_937654795.1). NCBI lineage: Eukaryota > Metazoa > Arthropoda > Insecta > Diptera > Tachinidae > Cistogaster > Cistogaster globosa. Next base: position 98,768,881 of record OW569404.1, on the reverse strand, counting down.
AAGTAAAAATTCTATTTTAATAATTTTTTTTTTTATTTTTTTTTTTCTATAATTACCTGTTATTTTAAAAAAACCGTTTTCAACCGTCTTTTGTGATCAATGCAATTTTTTCTTAATCATTCTACACACACTTCTGAAATTGAAAATCAAATTCTTTGAACTCGTAAAATTTTTGAAGGCTTTTATAAATCAAAAAACTTTTAAACTATTAAAATATATTTATGTATGTAAAACGTTTATGAATGTTACCCTTAAATTCAAAATAAAATTTATGATGAATGAAATATGAAAAGGGCAGCAATTATTTTCGATTCATATGTTTTTTTTTTTACACACATAAGAATCCAATGCATCATAATATATAATAATGGAACAAAACTAAACCAACTGTTATGATTTAATAACAAAAGATATAAACCACCCCCTTTATTTAAAATTTTAGTTGTACTGAACAGTAAATGTTGTTGGGTTGAATGGACAACTTTAACATACAGCTGACGCCACCTGCAGATCAGTAGCTAAAAACAAGCTTTCGACATATTTTTAATAGATGGTGCCATAAAAGAATATTATATCAAAGAGTAATTAAACAAAGATTGGTAATTGAAAGTAAACTGGATGCTGCTAACAAAAAAAAAAAACAATATTTAGCTTTAAGTGTGTATGCCATTTAAAATTTATTCTGGATTTTTTTATAAATTTTTTATATTTTAAAGTTTCTTTACCTTTTTTAAGTTTAAAAGTTTATTTTATTAATCCATACACCTGAATTAAGTTATCACAATTTACTTTAACTTACATATCCGTAAGTATGTAAGAACATTAAGCAGATTTATATTTTTATAATCCGCTTTTGTTTTAATTTTTTAAAAATTTATTTTTTTATTTGCAAGTTAAACTAAATCACTTTTCCTTTTTTTTTGCAACTTATTTTATTTAGTTTCGTCTCCTTAGTATTGCTTTTCATTAAATATTTAACGTTTAACCACAAAATTATTTACACACTCTTTGCCACTACTGCTGCTTTCTGTAGTCCTTTTTGTTTAGTTTTAAAATTTCGTCTTTCTTCATCATCGTCCTTTAGTCTGTGGCAAATGATTACAACAATAAAAAATTAACACCGGCGGCGTTTGTTATTATTTCATTTTGAATGCTGTTGTTCTACCACCAGCACACATCAGCTCTTTAGCTGGGCAGAGCAGAACATTTTAAGCATCCAACCAAAGATTTAAGCTGGTGACGTTGCCATACAATGTCAACAATATACATCCATAGATAAATGTTAATATTACCACAGTAGTAGTGGTAAAAATCAACCTACAACACCATCTTCTAAACATTTATATTTACAGATTTATTCACACATATTTGTTATTACTAGGGAGGATTTTAAAGTCTTTTAGAATCAAGAACAAGAAAATCGCTAAATAAGAATGAACAAATAAATTCTGGATATATGTCAAGCCAATTAACACGGATTGATATGAGCGGTTATTTACATATTTAAATGATCTCATCAGTGCTTCATATCGGATACCTACATCACACTTGATTTCTCTATTGGCGAAGGACAAGATCTGTTCTCTTTTCAGGGTCAAGTTTTCAGTTCAGCAGAAAACATAAGCTTAGGTCAAAATTTCATGTTTTTTACACCAAACGCTAATTTCATATCTCAAGATCAATTATCGACCGATAAAGAAAAAATTCCTTTCACCCCTTAGCGTAGGAAGACCTGCCTGAGGATTGCTAATTGAGCCGCCAGTATGCATTTAGAACCTCTTCTGCAGAACTTTTTACTTATTATGAGATTTTGTTTACATAACACAACTTTCCTCTTCAGTTAAAGACTGTGTCAATTCCACACCTTTTAATTTTTGACTTTTCAAGAGCATTAAAAACAAAAGTTTGGCAGCTGACAAATTACAGTGACATACGTCTCTTGGCATCACATTTGTAGGAATTAAAGCCCGCGCCATAGGTGAATATAATAAATTTATATGTCATTGGGTTTTTTTAATTTAATTTATGATAAAATAGTTTTATTAGTATTTTAATAACGTAATAATTAATATTTTTATTGATTTATCAATTTAAAAGTTTTTAGAGATCACTTACTTAAATTTACAGATCGTATGGGTATCCGTATCGCCGATATTTTTTTTATATCAGTAGTAGTATCGACCAAAAGAGCTGCTTCCCTAATTTTTAGGTGATGAATGTTTTCGTCAATATTTTTTTAACTGCATACTTAAGGGCATTAAAGTGTGTACAAGGCGAATGGAGAGGGAGAACTAACGGAAATAAATTTAAATTTGGCTTTAAAATAATTTAAAAAACAATTGTTTTTATAAAAAACACTTACACTTTTATATATTATTTAAATAAAATAGAAATAAAATTTTTATTTCTTGAATAAATATAAAAATAAACAAGAACAAAAGAAAAGTAAACCAATGTTTGACACTTTCTTAAGGCCAGTTTTCACTATCATAATCACAATCGTACGATGTAATCATACAAAAATCTGACGGAATTCTGTCCTACTTTAAAAATCGTTTAAAAATGGCGTCATACGTGCCACACTATTATACAAAAACGATGCAAAAAAATAGATACTTTATATTTTGTTGTTTTTTTCTCTGATCCTTAAAAAAAAACAACTATGATCGCATAGAAAAAATCATTTTATGAATTATTTCAAAAGATTATAAAATCGTACAGATCTGTCAAAAAGTCTGTCACACACATACACTTTTAATCCACACTATCATACTTTTTGGGCACACATGCAACTTTTGACAGATCGTACGACGGAGTATGATAGTCAATCCTTGCCTTTACCAATACCCAAAGCTGATGACGTTGATCGACTATTGATTTTACTTGTCCATATCATAATCTTAGAGAAGACTCGAGATGTATTTAAGTTGAATTAACTTAAATATAATAAGTTAAGTACACTTGTTTCCGTGAAGCTAAACTGCAGTTCTTAATCACTAAGCACTAGTGTTACCAGTTTTTATTTCATCTTATTCGCCAAATGGCTTGTCAAATCTCGCCAATATATAAAATTATGTAATATTAGTTAAAAGAAACATATTTTTTAAATTTATTTCTTTTATCACAAAATATAAAAATTGCATTGATTACAACAACCTAAAACAGTTTTCATAAAAAAAAGAAATCATTTGTAAAAAATGCATTGGTATTATGTAACATTTAGTAACCATAAAAATAAAAAAAAACTTAATAAACATGAATATAAATAAATAACTAAATTTAAAAAAAGTAAGGCCAATCAATATGTAGGGATATAGTGGTATTTAAAATATTTTAATAAATCTTTAAAAAAAACACACATATAAATTGTTGAATCAAAATTTTCATACACATTTTGTTCAATGTTATTATTGTCTTTTGTATCCTTACTGCGGTATATTTGGTTTGTATTAAATCTACTTAAAATATCGTCCCTAGAAATCACATTTTAAATCATACGTTATTTTTGTTCTTGTATGATATTGCTACCACTAAAGGAGTGAGAAATCCATATTTTATTTCCCATCTTAGTTTTTATAGAATTCATTACAGTAAACTTCGAAAATAGACCTATAAAAAATTTCTATAAGCAACTTGTTTAAATATGGAAAACAACTGTTTTGTAAAATCAACGTATCATTTACATTTTCGTTCTATTCAATTTAAAATTCTGTGCCAAAATCAGTTTTGACATATTCAAAAACAAATTTTTTTAATAAATTCCCTCTTTCAATTTTATATTCATTTTCGCTACTTTCTTTATTATTACTTTTTAAGTTATCGAAGTTATTTTTCAAATAAATTTACCTTTGATTTTTGTATATCACTGCCTTTTTTCATGCGCCTTAATATTTTGACATTTAATTCAAAAATAAGTATTTATATATACAAGGCAGATAAAAAGATACGTACAAATTTAGAATTCAAAGCGACTTTTATTAACTCGCCGATTTTAGTCAACTTAAAACAGATAAATAAAGCTGAATGGTTTTTTACCTTTTTTTAATACAATATTAACGTAGAGAAAATCATAAAAAAAGCCGAAAATTTGGCAATGTATTTTAAATACTGCCAGTTATCTCGACTCTCTTCTCTAGCCATTTGAAAAAATTTTTTTTTCACGTTTTGCCTAAAATCGCCATAACTGGCAACACTGCCTAGTAATTTTTCAACCACATAAATTGGTTTAGTCTTGAGAGATTACGATTTGTATGCAATAGAACATATTTCTCCCTATCGTATTTGGCTTAGGCGTATTTCGACTACGACAATTTTTTAATAAATTAATGATAATTGTTACGAGCTGTCTTAAATCTGTTACAAAACTTAAAAAAACCCGAAGTTTTCGCTATGAAAACGCCAAAAATAATAATGGTGATTGTATTATCGTTTACAGTGACCAAGGCGAATTGATATAAAGTGGCAGCGCCGCTAAAACAATAACAAAAATAGTACGCTTTGTTTTTTTTATTTTGATTTAAAACTCTGGTTGCAGTTCTATTTTAAAGAATATTAAAAAGATAACTTTTGTAATATAAAATGATAAACTTTTGGTAGCTACTCTACACATAACAAAATTAACTCTCCTTGACAGCGACCATAATTATTGGAAAGCACTCAAAAAAATGTCAAAAGAGTTATAATAACAGAAAGCATAAAAAGTATTCTTTATGAGAAAACATAATTTCGTTGATCATTGTTTTCTCAAAAGTAGTTAAAACATTGTTTTCAAATTAATTTTTACTTTAGTATGCCTTAATAAACATGATATACTGGTTATAGTGTCTTGCTGTATTTTTATGTTAATTTCAATTTTTTTACCTATCAGCAAATAATCTATAAGTTTTACATAAACCTTCCAAAATACTCTTCAGATTGCCCTCGACTTAACCAAAATTGTACTAGTGCAAAATGTTTCGACTTACACAGCCAAACATTTTCGCACTTTAGCAGTCGCATTAGCTTCCATGTAAAAAACAAAAGCCACCACTATTACGACCACTCTTTTGTGGTATCCTGAATCCTGATTTCACATGATTTCGTTTTTATTCTTTGATTATTTTCGTTTTAATCATTCTTTGTTCTTTATTTATTTCCTACATAATATACTTCATACATTTGCGTATTTAACTTTCTCGTTAATGTGTTTGTGAATTATTCTATTTATGATTTTTTTATGTTATTTGTAGTGGTATTTAGATTCGATTGTGTTTTCATATAAAAAATTTCTTCATTGTTATATACCGATTTGGCTATTAAAAATATTTTTTCGTGCAGATAAATTTCGTTTTATAGTAGCTTTTTCTTGTTAATTTAACAACAACAATAAGAGCATTATATTAAAATATTCAGGGTTTGGAATACTCGACAACTTTTTAAAGCCATTTACACATGGCTGCAAATATGCAAATAGATTTTTTTATATTAATTGAAATTTATTCTTTGGCAGCTTTTCTTTAAAAATGGAAATCGAAAGAATTAAGAAATAAGATAAAGTCCCAAACTCAAATTACAAAAGGAGAATACAAGCATTATAATTACACTTTTCCTATTATTTCGGTTAAGTATTTAAGCGATATAAAAAAAAAAAATTTTTTTTTGTATTTTTAGTAAATATTTCCAATGAAACCTCCAGGAGTCCTACTAAGAAAAAGGAAAACAATTAACGTTTAGCTACAGTAGACGAAGTTAAGATGCCTGTATGTTAGAACAGCTGATAAGATAGTTAAGGCTGCTGTATTGTAAGATAAGGAAACTGTCAAACTTTCCCTCAGCTGTTTGAAAGGAACCTGGTTGGTAAAACAGAAAATTATAAGTTCGTTTTTTAATTAAGCACAGAATATTATGTTTGGAAGATCGTATGATCAAACCAAGCCAGTTCCACACAATAAGAAATAACGAATAAATCAAAGGAATCTCTTAATTTAAAATAGAAGAAAAGCGCAATAGAATTGGATACCTAGAACTATCTGATCTGGAATAATAAAAGAAAAAGGCATATAAAGGGTCATCCAAAAAACGCGCCTACATGTTTCTTTGAAACAAAATACAAACTAATTGCAATTTTTTCAAGCTGTTTTTTTTTTTTATTAAAAGTATGATCCATTAAAATTATAAGTGGAATAGAATATCATTCAAATGTCCACCATGACTGCGTCTGCAGACATCAATCCGAATATCGAAATTTTCAATGGCTTTCCGATATGTTGCTGGTGTTATTTCATGACTTGCAACTTGAATGTTGTTTTTTTAATCATTTATTGTTTCTGGCTTGTTAGCATACACTTGACTTTTCAAAAAACCCCACAAAAAAATCGAATGGTGTTAGATCACATAACCTTGGAGGCCAATTGAAATCTGCATTTCGTGAAATTACACGTTGAGGAAATTTTGATCGCAAAAGCGCAATGTGTTCTCGAGTTGTGTGACATGTAGCACCGTCTTGCTAGAAATAGACGTCAATCACATCAATATGATTAAACTGTGTCTATAAAAAGTCGCTCAACATAGATTGGTATCGCTCAGCATTCACAGTAACAGCATTTCCAGCATCATCTTCGAAGAAAAATGGCCCAATGACTCTATTTGCCCAAAATGCACACCAAACAGTAACTTTTTGTGGGTGTAGAGATTTTTCATGAATAACACGAGGATTTTCATCACCCCAGATACGACAGTTTTGCTTATTGACGAATCCATCCATTCTGAAATGAGCTTCGCGACTAAACAAAATTTTGTGATGGGTATTTTTCAAAGAACGCCCATTTTCATAAAAACTTTGAATGATGCAAATGCGTTGTTGCAACGTGTACCTGTTCATGGTTAAAACTTCCTTTCCTTCTAATAAAACAAAATGGCTTATGTCATTTAGAAAGATGTCACATGTAAAAATCATATAGTGCTGACATCTAGACGTCACATTTGGATGACCCTTTATAATTGTAATTTTCATATCAATCATTTTCTTTAATCGAAAAAGAAGTACAGCTTATTAACAACTTAATATTCCTTAAATGAATTCGAGCCTTAATGTACACGAAAGGGGTACATAACCGCAAAATTACTTAGTAGTAGGAGATAATATATCTTATTATCCTCTATCTTTCGCCTATACTTCCTCTGATTTCTTAATTTGTATCTGTTTTCAGTTTATTTTAATTACACTACCCGTCGTTAGAGTACAGAACTGATGTTGGCTTTAAATTAAAGCAATTCGATAGAAACACGTTGTTTACAAAATTACTGCAATGTACAGTCTAATAAAAGTTAAATCAAGGGAATATTTAATTTAATAATTTACTACAATTATTTATTACAGCTTTCTTCCATTTTGCTATCGCTTACGTCTTATGAATATTCTCGCGAATTTTTTAATAAACAAAAGATTTTTGTCTTACCAATTAAATTAGAATAAACCATTAAAAAAAAAGACAAAAATTAACATTGAAACAAAGCAAAGCAACACTATATATATTTTACTCATCTTTAGAAAAAATATTTTAATCATATTTTATGATTAGCAGTACCCACACTTTCGTCCGCGTATCATTTATTTTCCACAAATTAAAATTTGTTAAAATGTGCTTTTAAGCATTTAATGTGAAGTTCTATAAACAGTGTTAAAAACTTTCCATCTACAAAAATAAAGTACTGATAATTGTTTTAGTACTTTTACCGACAAAATTGGGTTACGTTACATTTGTACCTCTAATTTCTCTACAACATAACTTATATTTACGAAACAAAAAGTATTCCATATTTGAAACAAGATTCTAAGGGACCCACATAATTTTACGTGATGCGAGCACAGACGGACAGGCAGAGAAACAAAAACTCCAAAAACACGTGTTTTGTATTCCATATCGACTACTACGAGGGCTGCTCTATATATTTCTGGCCTAATAGTAAAAATGCGAATATTTATAATCAAAAATGGTTTATTGTTTTTAAAGTATTCTCCAGCATGATTTATATACTTTTGCATGCGCTCAAACCAGTTGTCGAAGCACTTTTTCCACTCCGATTGAGACACCTCTAAAACACGGTTTTTGAACACTTCAACAGCTTCTTCTGGCGACGAAAATCGTTGACCACGCATTTTTTTTCTTGATGTGCGGAAACGAGAAGAAGTCATTAGGTGCCAAGTCAGGGCTGTACGGCGGATGACCCATTAATTCGACGTTTTGGCCGGCCAAAAACGCTCTGGTTTGAGCCGATGTGTGAGAGCTCGCATTGTCGTGGTGAACAATGATTCGTCTTCTCTTGTTGGTTTTTCGAATTTCTCCGATGACTTCAGGCAAACAAATCGTAGCGTACCACTCAGATGTGACCGTCCTACGTTTCTCAAGCGGAACAGTCGCCACATGACCAGTTTTGCCAAAGAAACAGGCGACCATTTGCTTCGAAGTGCTTCTTCCACGAACAACTTTCGTTGGATTTTGCTCGTCTTTGAAGACCCACACGGGCGATTGTTGTTTCGTTTCGGGCTCATGCGCATAGATCCATGATTCATCACCTGTGACGATCTTATAAACGTCTTTTGAAGCACCGCAATTGCATTTTTGCAACATTTCTTTGCACCAATCGATACGAGCCTTTTTTTGCGCGACTTTCAAATTGTGCGGGATCCAACGAGAACACACCTTTTTTACGGCCACGTGTTCATGCAGTATCGAATGTATGCTGGTGGAAGAAATGTCCAAGGATGTCTCTATCTCTCGGTATGTCGCATGTCGATCTTGCATTATAAGGTCATGCACGGCATCAATGTTCTCTGGCACAACAGCCGTTTTTGGACGACCTTCACGGAATTCGTCTTTGAGCGAGCTTCGGCCACGATTAAATTCATTATACTAATTTTTCACAGTGCTATAGGATGGTGCTTCATCGCCATACAAAGATTTAAGTTCATCAATGCACTCTTGTCGTAATAATCCACGTGGAAAGTTGTGTTAAAATTATGGCACGAAAATGTTCACGAGTTAATTCCATTTTTTTCTATATTAATTTTTTCAAGTCACTGTAAATAACAAAAATAATGGTCGTACGTCAAAACGTTTTGAGTACGATTATGCTTAAAAATGACAAACTTTCCAATGGAAATGTCAGATTGCACTTGGCAGCACTCAGTGTTGCCAGGCCAGAAATATATATAGCAGCCCTCGTATCTACTCCAACATCAAAATTTTCAAAAAATATTTCATATACAAAAATAACCCCGTTACTGTTTTACTATATAAATAGATGTACTTATTTTAATGACGAGTAGTGTATGCTATCTGCAACCACCGCTGGCGACACTTAAACTGTCAAACTGTCATATTTAAACATTCACAAAGAGAATTATTTTAGCTCGAGTGAGTCAAAAACTTGAATCGTAGCGAAATTAAAAAGAATGTTTTCAATCTTTATATAATTCTTCTTTTATGAGTTTGTTTTTTGAATATTATTGTTTTAGCTAAGAATATTATATTTAGTAACTGTTTTGTAACGTTAAAATCTTAGTTGGAAAGAGTGCTTATTATGTACAAAGCGATTCAGATAATCCTGCAATTTACCTCCTGATAATATTTAATTTTTCTTATATTTTTTCAAAAAAAAAACTTTAAAACGAGATTTCTTTTTTTTATAAATTTACAAATCAAAAAGTATGTCCACATAAGCCGGATTAAAATTATTCACTTAGTTAAGATCATAGAATTCAAAATCCACAGTACACCACATAACTGCAAGATTCGAAATACTCAAAGTATTAGTTAGAAATATGTGCTATTAGCCGGCCCAGCTATTTAAACCACACTACTATGTTTCTTCGGCAGATGATAAAATTTACCAGATCTTCTTTACAAACCAGACCCTCAAATAATTCACTGCAGTTACGATTGCCATAAACTGTTGGTATATTATGATTTGGACCATGTTCCTTCCTTGTTTAGAACATACAGGCACCTCCTTAACTATTTCAGATCCTGTACTAAATAACAAGCGTCTACGCTCCTATCGCGCGTACACAACAATTAATTTCTTTTTACTAAAGGACTTAATGTTTAACTGTTGGTTTTTCAATTTACCCGTCTTTTTAACAAATTTTCCACCGCGGTTACTCAACAATAATTATTGTTTTTTTATATTTATGCAGTTGATCGGAGTTGAACTCATAATCATGTGTTTAACAATATGCAGACATCTCTGACAACGCAATACAAGCTCAAAACAAATTTTCTATTTCCTCATTAAAAGTATTAATTTTATTTTTTTTTTTTTTTTAATACGTAGACTCTTTTATAGGAAATGATCAATTTGTTCACTGTTACCTGATAAGTAGCGATAGCTATTCCTCTAATTTAAGGTGTTACAAATTCGTTATTCCCCTTTTTTTTGCCCTTATATTTAATGTGTTATTCTTTCAATTTCTATTCAAAGTAACTGAATCTAATCGTTTTACGATGGCGTTACTAATAGTTTTTTTTTTATTTTTTTCAATACTTATTTTCTTTTTATGTATTTGTTTGTGTATGTGTGAGTGCCACACATTGTTAAAATAATGTCTTTTATCGGTTGTTTCAATATTGTTTGGCTGTCCCTTGTTAAGGGATGATGATAAAGATGAGAATGATGTTATTAATGCTCAAACGTTGATGACTGTTGTCCTTTGGGTTGGTTGTACAACAGGCTGGCTGGTACGCTGTATAAATGGAGAAATCAAAGCTTGTTGGGTTAACTAATGTTTTTATTGTTTTCGGTTGTTGAAAATTGTATTTCATTCATTTCGTTTTACAGTTCTTTATGAGAGCATCGTTTTACCGTGTTGCTGTTTGCGAGGGTATTGTAGTTTTTTTTAACAGTGTTTGTGTTGGTCTTAATGTTCTTTGTAGTTTGTTGGTAGTTTTTTTTTTTTTTTTTTTTGAACAATGCCATAAATGGCACATGCCAAAAAATTTTTCTTGCAGCATTTTTTTTAGTTCGTTTAGAGTCTCTATGATTCGTATGGTTTGCATATAAAATACTTGCAGATTCATAGGTTAGATTTTGATTAGTGATGCACAACTAAATAATTTAGGCAGCTGCATCAAGTACCGGTTATTTTAGAATCTAGTTAAAACATAATAGGGGACTTTTTTTTATAGTCTGTCTTTGATTGCAACAGATGTCACACTAATGAGTTTGAAAAATAATGACGACTTTTCTCGAATCTAGCTTGTAACTGAGTAATGATTTGAAAATATCTTAATTTAGAAAGCTGTTTTGTAACTCAAAATTATTAATATTTTATTATTTCACTTAGTTAGTCATTCCGTTTGTAATTACTACAATATCCATTTCCGAACTCATATTGTATGTACATTAGGTGTTCTTTTGCCAAGCGAAGTCAATTGAGCGTTATTCGTCTGTCCTTCCGTTTTCGTGTTGAAGTTAACTTTGCTAAGGCACTAGATAAGCTAGAAAAAATTTAAATGCTTCAATCGACAAGACATAGAATATTTTGCTATTGAAAATCAGCAAAAGCGGTCCTTATGCTAAGAGGCAATAGGTAAAACACCACGCCTGCCTCTAATTTTTTAATATCTTTTTGTTCAAATAAAAAATTATTGGATCTTTCTGATAGAAATTTTCATTTTTAAAAATTTATGTTATTTATTACTATTGAAACAACTAACTAATTGTATGCAAATCTTAGATACTATTGTTACGTAATTGTGTTACGGCCTAATGTATTAGTTTTTTTATTCGCTTGCGTCCTTCGAATGGACAAAGGTTCCTAAAAAGATAGTTGGGCTCGACCGACAATCTGTTATCAAGCTTGCAGCAAAAATTAAAAAAATTAATTTCCTCTATGACGGTAGGAATATTTAGATCACAATGAATGTGTTCATCTGTTCATATTATGGTGCAGTTTGTCTAAGTAAGGTATGATAAGGTAAGACTGCTTTCCTTGTAGCTTTTGGTTGGCTGCACCCCATAACCGACCATACAATGGTCTCATACAACAGGAGTTTTTACTGAGTTTTGGCCAAAGAGCCAACGAAGTCTTGAGGAATTTAGTTTTATAGCAGTTATTTTAGCCTTAATGTAATGGGACGATAATAGGTTTCGAATTCCAAAATCTCGACTAGATTCTCCACTCAGATGGGAAAGTTCTTTATTCTCATCGCTGGGCGATTTTCTCTCCTAAACTTAAAAACACGTGAAAATATTTAGATGAATTAATTTTATTGTCCATAGACTCAACTATTTATTAATATTCGGACCCGTTGGCATATCTGCCGTGAATATAATATATATGTTACAGTGGGTCAAATATGCTACCCTGTAAATCACCAGTAGAAATATATTTCATGGAGAAAAATGATCCTTGGATCTTACTGGGTACGACCTACCCCCTGAGTGGCTTTGAAAGATTTTACATATATTTTGAGGTTTTTCTGTTATTCATGGCAAACTTTATCGTTAAACAGTTTTTTGAACGCAATGACGACACGAATATAAAACGAAATGGCAAACTCCACCTGTGGTGAAGGGTATAAAATAATAATTCTTGAAACAAACAAAAAAAAAACACTTAAAATCTGAAAAAAAAATGTAATTGAAAATTAAATGCAAACTTTAAGGATCAAGGGCTATAAATTTCTCTCACATAAATACATTCACAAGCTTTAACTTTTTTTAATCTTTTATAAAAATTTTTCAATATTTTATTAAGAATTCTAGGTAGTTTTTGAAGCAGACTGCGGTCCTAAGTGATTAGCAAAACGTAAGATTAAGAATATAAAATATGTTCTTCCTTTACAAGTGCCATTGTACGCAAAAGAAAACTGATTCTTGATAAGTCTTATTTCGTAGTCAAATAACAACAATTAACTTCACTTTTGCAGATTTACAGATATCGCTTATGGTATTAGCATACAAAAACTAAAGAATTTATCCGTTATCAAGGCAGTGATACTGTGTTTGCTTTCTATCTAGGGGACCCTTAAGGGTCATTTCAAACTGACTATATGTATTTGTCTTCCACCATCTTTAAGAATTATGGATTCAAACTGCTATGACAATCTTTCTTGCATCACACCATACTTCAAATCTGTAGACTTAACATACTTTATTTTAAGTGACACGTTAGCTTTTTTAAAAAAAAAAGGCACTCAAATATGAAAATAACTTTTGTTCACTAAATTATCAAATAAACATATAGGTTAGTATTTTTAAAAGAAACAATAATCACAGAAACTGAAGATCGCTAAGAAAATTTTTTCTTTAATTTTTTAAAAATGTCTTAATAAAAATGTGTGTAAGTCGTTTAGTAAAATTTTGAACATTAAAAAAGTTTTTACATAAACGATTAACTTTACAACACTAAGTTTTATTTTTGCCTCTTAAAATAACGAGATTCCCTTAAACAAATGTCATTCATTTGGTAAGAAAAAAAAAAAAGAAATTGTCAACTTGGAAACTTTATATAAAACGGACCATAAATTGTGCCTAATAAATCAAGAGCAAAACACATATTTATCTAACATTTCATTTACCACTTTCTATTTATTTGGCAGACAAACCAAGAGTAAAATAAATTAAAAAAAAAAATTTCTTGATAAAAAATTTAAATAAATTTCTATCACAAAGTAATATTTTATGCAATTATTTTATTCTTTTAGATTCTTTTTGTAGAAGTAATTATTCTCATCTATTTCCCAAACAAAAAAAAAAATTGTTTAATTATAGAAATTAAACAAAAACATGCAGCATTAGAATTAAAATGCAGCAATTATTAAGTATTGTTTAACGCTTTTAATACCAACACAATTGTTAAAGGAAATAAAATATAATTTCTCTTCCGAAAAAATATACTTTGTGAATCCGTGTGTGTGTATCATTTTGGCTCATGTTTCAGGGGATTTTTGCTTTCATTCTTTTGATTTTTTTTATCAACATTTGATCATGCCATTGCTTTTGGGTGTCAGATGTTATTTTAATGTCTATTATTATTTTTTAATTTCAAAATACACACAACATTTGCAACTGTTTTACACACAGTGGTGCCAACAGAAAGAGCACAATTTATAATACGAACTTTATTACGGTTGCTTATAAAATTTGTTTCTTAATATGTTAAAATATGTGTGTTAGTTTTCTTTGTGTTAAAGGTTATTAAACTTGATAATCAAGGTCTTATATATTCCTATATATTTTAAAATAATAATAATAACAATAATAATAATAATAATAATAATAATAATAATAATAATAATAATAATAATAACAATAATAATAATAAAAATAATAATAATATATTTTTTGCGGGTTGGGTATGTAGGAATGCAGTTACGCATACCTGTCAGGTCGTCACCCTCGTTGATAGGTTATGTTGGGCTCCGCAAGCGCCTACCAACTAAAACCAGCACCCAAGGGGGAAAAAAGAAGAAAATGTGTTTCCTACCATTCTGGAACTACTCATCGCATTACTTCGACCCCTTATTTGGACTTTTTTTCTTCATCTGTTGTATTGCCTCGTCAGGCCCCGCTCTCACTCATATTCCCTCCCCTATGCTGTACTGATCTGTGTCAAGGTCTTTCTTTTTTCTCGCAAAATTTTCTCTATATAGCGAAATACGAGATTCCAATTTTCCTCCTTTAAAATCATAATTTGTATTATATTTTCAGTTGTGAGTAAACCAGTGTGCCGTTCAAGTTCGGCTCATTTTTCTCCCCATTTTATGCACTCAAAAACAGTATGTTTCGCATCATCTTCGCCTGAGTCTCCGTAAATGCATTTAGGACCATTTGCCTTACCCATTCTATTGAGGTATTTGCGGAAGTATCCGTTCCCGGAAAGAAACTGTGTCATGTAATAGCTTACGTTACCAAAGCTTCGCTTGATCCATGTGCTGATATTTGGGATAAGCTGGCTGTCCACCGTCCGTACATCTCATTCTGCCATCTTTGCTGCCAAGCGTGTAGAGATTGCTCACGTACTTCAAGCGCACAGAGCCGATTTTGCTGCTGATTTCTTTGCTTCCGCTTCTTTTTTTTCAGATATTAAGGGATCTATCGGTATTGTCCCACTTATGACTAAAACTGCGGTACGATATGCCGAAGCCACGCGTAAGGCTGCTGTTCTCTGTATAGAGCTTCTTGGCCTGGATTGCATCCGCCCATATCTCGCACGCATAAAGCAGAATTGCCTAACTAGCTGCCATCAATAGTTTTCTCTTGCCTACAGTTGGACCACCTATGTTCGCCATCAGTCTTGAAAGTAGCGCGGTGGCTTGGGATGCTTTTTCCGTTGCAAATCGTAATTGAGCCCAGAAATGTAGTTTTGAATCAAGTCTGACTCCTAATTATTTTATTGTTTTCTTCGTCTCGAAAACATCAAGCTGTGTGGTCATAGATACTTTTGTTGGTATGTGCTTCCTTGTGATTATTAGAAGCTTTGTTTTACAAGTGGCCAACTAATAATAATAATAATAATAATAATAATAATAATAATAATAATAATAATAATAATAATAATAATTAAACATAGCAGCTAAAATATCAAGTTAGTTAAAGACACTAAAGTATTTCCTTTTCCTTCTCTTTAATTCATCTAACTCAGCATGCTTTAGCATGAAGCTCTAAATCTAGAAAGTAGAAAGCTGCTTATTTAAACAAATACTTAATGATTTTTCTCAATGATTAAAATTTATGTGTATCCACATTGTCAAAAAAAATCCTTCGCTACCATAAAGTTCTTAAAAGGCTTTTTTTCGAAAATTGTAGGTTTTGTTTAGGTTTGCTGTCCCAACCAAGTAAATGAAAATGTACACGTTCACAAATTTTTTAACAAAAATAACAACCACCTGCAGGAATACAAGCGAGAGTTAAAAAAAAATATAGACTTCAATCTAGTTTATGAAAGTAACTACAGGGAATAAAAAAATAAGACAAAAATTAGGTACTTTATATAATTTCACAGCAATAAATATCATCGGCTCTTACTGGGTTAAGCATTTTTTAAATTTTTAGTACTTTAAAAGCTTTTAAATACCCATATTGATATCTTAAAAAAATGGTGCATATTAGTAGTTTTCTATAAAAAGATCACAGCCACATAAATCGGAAAGTATATGCAAGCGCCAATTTTTTCACTTAATTTTTTTTATGTCTATCGCCCCAAATATTTGTTTTTTTTAATTACTTCACTAAATGCTACCGTGTTGACTTGATATCTTAATAAGTATGGTGCATAATTGATCGTACTTTTCTACAGAGAGTTTAGAGGCTCATAACTTGAAAAATATAGGCTTTTCATTTTTATTTTTTTATTCTTTATCGCCCCATATAT
This sequence comes from Cistogaster globosa, assembly GCA_937654795.1. Lineage (NCBI taxonomy): Eukaryota > Metazoa > Arthropoda > Insecta > Diptera > Tachinidae > Cistogaster > Cistogaster globosa. Next base: position 98,752,524 of record OW569404.1, on the reverse strand, counting down.
TTATTGTTTATTTAGAGTCACTTTACTAAACCAGTTTTATTCTAAGAGTGTAAAAATTAGAGCAGGCGTACTGCTTTGGCCGCAGCCGATTTTCAATAGCAAATTTTTTTAAACTATATCTGATCGATAGGCGATTATAATTTTCTCTAGCTTCTTTAGTAACTTGGCAAAGATGACTATAACTCGAACAGGAACAGATAGACGGACATCGCTCAATTTATTTCGAACTCAGATTATATACAGTTTATGGTGTTGAAATGGATATTGTAGTTGGATATTTCTACCTGTAGTCAAGGGTATAAAAACGAGGCGCAAACTTTAATCGCCAATTGAGGGCATATTGATAACAATATGTAATTGTGTAGAACGAATAACTACTAAAAATAAATCCTCTAAGAGGCTACAAAAACCTTTACTAAATATTTAATATATAAATCGCGTATTCACTCCATAGTCTGTGGGATATGATAATGGATGATTAAATAGTGTTAGATGTGGAATATTTTTGCTGAAATAGCCACTTCTATGTAAACATATAATAAAACAGTGACAGGGTCATTTCTCTATATGAAATATTTGTTAAAAATTTTGATGTTGGTGTAAATAGTAATCGATATGGAATTCAAAACACCTTTTTTTAATTATTGTCTGCCTGTTTGTCTGTGTTCGCATCACGTAAAAACCACTAGATGGATTCGAATAAACTTTTGAACCCTTAGAACTTTCGTTCGAATATAGAATATTTTTTATTTCATAAATATATGTCATTTCGTAGAATAACTAGAGATAAAAAAACGAAGTAACCCATATTTATCGGTTGAATGGTTCTAAAACAGTTGTCAGTACATTTTATTTTTGTAGATAAAATTTGTAATCGAAATTTTTAACACCGTTTACGGAACTCTACAACAGACGTTTAAAAACATATTTTTCTATATTTTAATTTTAAGAAAATTATAAATTATACGCGGACGAATTTGTGAGTACTGCTAATCATATACAAAAATCTATAAGATTTTTATTTGAGAGAAACTCAAAAATTTTAAATAACTAGATAAAAAACTAGCAATATAATTATCTAGTGCTTAAGCAAAAACTTAATTTAATTTAACTACAAAAAATTTACCTGTTAGAGAGAACAATTTTAATTTGTTAAAAATTTACTACAGAAACAATTTCAAAGCAGAAAAATTAATAAACTAACAGACCCAAACAAACTTAGTTGAAAATGGCGGGTGTTTACTTTAAAGCGGATGTACTATTCCGTGTCTCTCGTAAAAAATCACACACTTTGCCTTTAAGCGAATACGCATAAAAAAGTTCTAAAATTAATATAGTGAAAAAGGAAATAAAACTTGAGAAGACTCAGTTTTGCTTGCTGTTTCGTAAAATTTGAGTCATGTTAAGATAATGCTGTGTCTTCTTACAGCTTAATAAAAATTAATATTAAATAAAAAATTCATTACTTGTTTTCCGTTTTGTAGGAAATATTCCGATACTTCGAGAAATGTATAGATCGCTTTTCAGCTACATTCTTTCCAATTAAGTTGTTTTTTATGGTAGTACTTTTTAAAATATTATCTCGTCATCATATTCCGCAGAAGAATATCGAATTTATTTGTTTATTGCCAACAGTAAATAGCTAAATCTTGAATATTTCTCCAAATATTTTTCAAAAGAAAAAAATTTTCTCGAGCAAAGATTTCTTAAATTATGAATAATTTGAAGGCAGCTGTTTTTCTTTTTCTTTCCTTCCTTTCTTTTTTCCCCGATCTTTTTTCACTCTCAGCAGTCAATAAAAAGGGAGAAAAAAGGGAAAAGTGATAAAGTTCCCCGTAACATCTAAACTTATAAGTGTACTCGTATACTAGCGGTTAAAAGGCTAATGCCAACCAGTGTTGGGTATTTGCAAATAATCTATACTGTTTTGCCAGGTCTGGTTGCATCGCCTCCTTTGATTTCATCTTGGCCAGATGTTATACTTAGACTTTTTATGATCTTCCTCCAATGCAGCTTCAAGTAACTTGATTGTATGAAAGCATTCTTCTTTACTTCTCGCCGAGGAGACTAGTGCCTTAGGAGTACCTATAGAGATTCATCTATCGATTTAAGATGATGTATTATCTGGGTTTGACCGTTGGACAAAAAAAAATCAGATTTTCAACATATACCAAAGACTTTAACTCCTTTAAAACTTTCCCATCCATCACTGTCAATATTTATGGTGCTATTTGGTTTTACTTAAATTTGGATTCTACAATTCCCAGTAAGAGAAATGAAGCTCGACAGATGCCCAGAGCTCACTCGACTAAATTTAGTCAGCAATAAAAAGTGCCGGCCAATAGCTAGTATAGGGATATACTACAGTCTTAGGTACTACCCCATGTAAAATATATTGTTGCTTTAAATGTGTTATCACAACACCGCTTTTTTTCAAACAGTTTTTCCCAGACAAAGGAATTTAACTTCTTGACTAACAGGGCCAATCATGTGATATGAATAAACGGGAAGCAATGATATGGCTAAGTCGACCACTTCCTAAAGGTGAAATAAAATATGTTAACTAATTAGAATATATGGCAAAAAATCTCTTGATTTCAAAGATTTTTCTTTCCAAAAACTCACCTTTTACAAAAGTACTCCTATTTTTTTTTAGAAAAGCCGTGAGTCTTATACTTGTCTTGACTATTTTTTTGCCCTTCTCTGTTTTGTTAAAAAGTCTCTTTTAGATTGGCATAGTTAATTTGCGCTTGTGTGTGAGTCTTATCTTTAAAAATTACAATTTTTTCATTTTGTAATTTGACATCAATTGTTTCATACGCACGCACATTGCAAATAAATACATTTCAAAAAACTGTGTACATTAAATCCTCTAGTTAAGAACGTATACAACTCCCCTTCATTTCGTACTGGCTGCATTCAATACACTTCATCAGTGAAGAGATTGTGTGAGCGTTGCATGGTTTGAATGGAATGAACAATTTAATAATTCTTTTGGGATTTTCATGACCTTTTTTTCTATTCATTGCTGAGCTGTTGTTTTTGATTTTGCCATAGTTTTAGTTGTTGTAATTGTTGTTTGGAGAATTCATAATTCATTTTATCAAGCATTTATTTTAGACTCTCTGCCATGGCACAATACAACTGAACCTCCCCTTCTTTTATTAAATTCGTACAGCTAGTATTCAGGGTAATGCAATTTTGTAAAATAATACAAAGAAAAAAATTCTAAATATTTTATCATTCTCATCATTATTTGAATTTTTACTCTGCTATCCACCCTTGATTCTTGTTGTTTTCATTTTTTTTTTTCGTTTTGTTTTATTTATGAATGTGATTTTTGTTAAAAGTAGTCAAATAAACGAAAACACAGAAGTGCACATTGATTTAATTTCTTCATCAATTTCCATTGTTTTCAAAATCCATCAGTATCCCAGTCAGCTAACCAACCACCCATTCATATATGCATCTCATACATATTTTCAGTTGTATGTAGTAAAAAACAATTGTTTTTATTATCATTTGTTAGTCAGTGAAAGATACAATAATACAGAGTTGAATAATTTTCATCTCTTTCATTATTTGCATAATTATATACCGGGCGTTGACGTGATTTGCATAAATTTACTGTTACATAATTTTTCATTTATTTATCTTTTTGAATGCCAACGCGAATGCGTTTGAGATTGACTAACAGGGATGGGCATAAGTTGTACATATTTGTACTTTTATATGAAGTCAAGAGCGAATTTAAAAGTGATTTGAAGTCTTTTTATATTATATTTGTGTATTTTCTATCTGAAGAATTTAACATAAACAATTGATTGTTTATCTCTCGTCTGCGAGAGATTTTGATGTTAAGTCATCATTATTAATGAAATAAATTTTATCATTGCAGCATTTATAACCAGGGGCAGATTTTGAATCCAAAGTTTGATATCTTTGAAAACATGAGCTTAACTCGAAATAAGTAAAATAAGTCTTGTGAAAGGAGATAATTTGCTGTCTTTTGTAAGCAGCCATCTCCACAATGGTACTTTAAGAAAATTAGAAAAGCGTTATATCTGCATTAAAAAGTTACTTTCAATGAGGAAAGGAATAATGGTATCTTTTTTTGACCGAAAACATGAAAAGTTGTGTCATGTTTGCAAATTTGATATTTATAATTCCATATTTACTATATTAGGAAAGATATTGGGCTGGACAATCACGGACAAATTTTGAAATTGGTGTTTAAAAAAACCAATAGTTTCACTCGTGAAAAACCAGCAAAGCTCAAATTCTAAATGCTTCGTTTAAGTTTCCACTCTGCTTTGTAGTAACAAACAAAAAATACTGCAATTTTAACTTTTCTGCAAGATAGGCGAAACCCATAAACCAATTTGTAGTATCTAACAGAAGACCTTCCATTTTGGTTACTTCTTTTCAGAAATTTTTTTTTAGTGCGCGACTCTTTTAACAATATCAGTAAATTTTGTAAACATAAAGTAAGTGATTTAATAATTATGCTTAACAAAATTCATGATGTGGCATTTTATAGTTTTAAATAATAAATATTTCATGAGAATATCATGATATATTTATATTTGAAGGAATCAAACACTATTAAAGTAAATTATAATAATAATAACAAATATGCAAGTGCCAGAAAATTAAAAAAAAAATAACATAAAAATGCCATCGGCTATTAATGGTTTAAGCATTTTTTTTAAATTTCAGTGTTTCCTTAAAGATCTCTTCAAAAGCTTTGAAATGACACTCGTATTGATATTTCAAGAATTTTTAAACTTTCAGAGGCCCGTAACTCGAATATATATTTTATATAGAATTTATTCTTTTTTTTTTTTAATTGTCTATCGCCGAATGTCTTTGTTTTTTAATTGAAGTTATTCCCAATGATATAGAAAAATTAGAGTATGGTGTTTTGCCCGCATCAAATGACATGGACCGATTTTGCTAATTTCCAACAACACCTCTTTCGATACTATGTCTGATCGATTAGCGCATTTGAATTTTTTCTAACTGATCTAGTGTCTCGGCAAACTTGATTTTAACACTAGCACGGACGGACATCGCACAATCGACTTCGCTTTGCAAAAGAAGTCAGAATATTTGTACTTTATGCGGTCGAAAATGGATATTGTAGAAATTACAAACGGAATGACAAACTTAGTTATACTCTTTTTCCACTTTTTGTGGCGAAAGAAAAACTGTTCATAAAATATATAAATCTTAAATTTCTCATGGATAGTTCTATATTTGAAAATTTTAAAAATTTATAAATTATAAATGAAACTTGATGTCTTAAATCTAAAGTCACCTAACAACCAAGCCAGCAGATCTTATTACTTATACAAAAATAAGAATACTTTCATTAGAAAGTTAAAAATTAATATTTCACAAAATTTTTGTGATCAAAATGACATTTAAAAATAATGTTCTAAGATGTGTATTTAGTGTACAAAGACAAGTAATACATTCATTAATGATAATGATTTATTACCATTAAATCATTAGTAATGATTTTCTTTTTTTAACTAATTATCAATTAAACTTTTTCATTAAAAAGTATTACCATTAGTGAAAATAATAATAATTCTAAAATATCAATGGCGTTGCTTATCAATCAATCAATTAGTTTGTCTATTTATTAAGGCCATGTATGTTTTAATTATCTGAAAGTTTTTTTCTAGTTTCTTTTATTTTTTTATTTATTATTTTTATTCCGGTTACGTAATAAAATCGGTTTTTGTAACAAAATTGATGCTAGTGATATAGAAGATATTCTTCTTCTGTTAGTCAGAATAAATGTGGGTGTTAGTGGACAAAAACAAAAGCAGGAAGATATAAAATCGGATTTTTATATAGCACGAGAGATTTAGCATTATTTATATATTTATGACCAAAAGCTAAACATGTTAATTGCACTGTTAAGAACATATTTTTTTAATAAAAACTATTCCAAACAGGACTAAGTCTAGAACTTGATCACATAACCAAGCAGTTTGTTTTAATATTTGAATTCCATTATTAGCTATCAGTGCCAGCTGGCATAATCTTTTTATAGGATAAAATGCATAATACTGCAATAATAAAATGGCTCGTATCCACAAAAAAAGTAACAAAATTTTTTCAAAATTAAAGGATTTTGAAACTTTTTACATTTATTATATATTTTTTTTTTTTTGTCTTCGTTGACATATTTTATTCATTTTCTCGGCTCGAAGTCAGTTGTTTTCTTCTAGTTAATAAAATAATACATAAGAGGATTTTTCTAACTTCTATTTTATTGATTTTTTCTAATGTTTCGGCCATCTTGAGCGGATAAATATCATTTAAAAATCTGTATTTAAATTTAAAAGTTACGGGTTTCTTTTTTTTGCTCTTTTGTCCATTGCACTATTGCCAAAATGTAACGTTTTGACAATAAATAAATAATTATTATTATTTTTTTTGTGTATTATTTTATAAACACCGGTTAGTCTAGCATTAAAGTTTTTTTAGAATCTCTTCTATGTAAAAACGTTCCTACTTTGTTCTTTTTAATAGGTCACATAAAAAGTACTTCTTTTCCATAGTTCTTGAAATCGATTTTAATATCCCACTCTATTATTTTCCACCACTGTTGGATTTATTTATTCCAACATTCGCAGAGTTGCGACTTTGTGATTATTTATCTTTATTCTCCCTCTTCATATTATTGCTGTTGAAAATTATTTGAAATCAACGTTTTATCTTTACGTTTCATCTGTTTTGTATTTCCAGATGCTAATTATTATAAAAAAATGCAGTTTTTAATCGTAAAATAAAATAATTTTAGGTATCTGCATTTGCACATGTTTTTTAATGGTGCTTTCAATAAAAAAGAAGCTTTAGAAAATGGCGAAAATAGTAAACCATGGTGATCAAGGTTTTTTTTTGAATTTTTTTTTATACAAGAAAGTAACCCAGAACAGTTATTTACTAAAATTTTAAAAATAATTTTAAAAAATCATAGTTTTAATTATTCTTATATCTGTTATCGAGGGTGAATGGTGCTGGATTTCGATAATTAAATTTGTAACGGTTGATATACGAACCCAGGCTACCAAATTTTTTATAGCTGAGTAATCAAAGTCAGTCTAAAGAAGCAGTTTTTATTTACTTATTTATTTATTTTTTTTTTTAATTATAAGAAAATTTATTTTTGCACTCGAGCTGTTCTTAAAGCAGATTTTATGCAGATTTTTATAATTTAGGTCCTTTCGTTTGCGAATTAGCAAAATTTAAGTTTCACTAAAGTAAGGAATAACGTAACCTGTAACTAATTTAAATCGTTACAACTTCTTTCTAAAAAAAAAAACTTAACATTCTGAAAACATGGCAGTATAAAAACACCGACTACTTTCAAACAACCAGTGCCAATGCTTCATTTTTAATTTATTTGTTCTCTTTTATTCAAATAAAAAATAATTTCTTGGTATTGGCTGTATTTTTAAAAAGTGTAAGATTATATTGTTAAATTTGAAAAGTGACGTCGCCAATTATTGTATATAACTCTTGTTTAACTATGTATAAAACGTTTACAATAAAAATAATATTGTAAATAAATGTGAAAATACTGGCTCAAGACAGATGTATAGATCCAGAAATTCATCACAACCTGCTAATACCAGATTTTGTATCTCATTGTAGTAATAAACTTATTCCCGAAAAGTTATTTATTTATAAAATGTTTTTTTTTCTTAGTGTATGTTATTAAAACCGCAAAGTAATTTTCTATTAAAATATTTCCTGCCATTGAATTGGCGCTGCTTATAATTTGATTCTTTGGACAGCCAGTTTAGTTTTATTATTTAATCATAAATCTGTTAATTATACTAAAAAATACCTTTTCCACAAACTCACAACATCTCCTAATCATGTTACGAGTACGAAGACGATATTTCTTTAACTATTCGACCTGCTGTAGAAATGGTTACACCACAAAAGTCACCTACTTTAAGAAAAAAACTACCGCGTGCATAAAACTTTAGCGCTTTAAGTAACTTAGTCTCAGATGACATGGATTATTGCTTTAATTAAATCTTCTTAAATATGTTTTTTTATTATTTTTTTATTATTATAACCATCCTGATATAAAGCTTTCTAAATGACACTGAATGTATACTAAAATCTAATCTTTGCAGAAATTCATTTTCGCTGAATTATTTAACGTAGTTCACTTGATCACGAAATTTTTTACATGCCCTACTTTTCGTGTGAGTATTTTCAAGCCATATAAATACAAGAAACTTCATCTGCTTTCTATTTATATTCATTTTTTAAATAACAACCAATTTATTTTTTCTTTATAAATCGGAAATGCGTTAACTTTTACATTAGATAACATGGCAACTTTAAACTCTTAAACCTAACTTTAAAATTTAAATTCAACATGAACTTCCTTTAGCTTATCGGTCACTTTAACCTTAGAGTTTACTTATACTAAAGAAAAATTAAATATTCTACGAAATCCAAACTTTTTATTTAGCTGTAGGTTATGAATTTGTTTGCGGAAGAGGATTTAAGACTACAATATTTCTTTAATATAAAGTAAATCGATTTTGTTCCGCCAGTAAATATTATACTGTTGTCATACCTTTCGATGAAGAGCGTCGTCACTAGCTGTTTATTTGGTATATTATGAACTCTTTTAAAATAAAATTACTCTGTAAGCAAAACCTTTCGAATAAAGAAAAAGTTTTAGAAATCTCTTTAAAAATTACTGAGTTCTGCGGACTTAAGCATAAAAAACAATATTCAGACGAAGTAGTAACCTCGTTTTCTTTTTTTAGATATGATAAAAAATTATTTTCATAGGCTAAGAATTAATTTCAAAAAAGGAACAAATATGAAACTCGTAATACTTCTTAAAATACTTCTTCGAGCTTTATAATATTTATTGTTGATTTTTAACCCAAAAAAAATTTAACTTTAAATTCGAGATCACTTTGCTTATAGCACAGAGCAGACAAACAGTCAAAAAATTTAAAACAAAAATATTTATAAGTAATTATTAGCCAAATGAAATGCAAATGTTTGTCCGATTTATTGTTGGCAGATCTAATCTGAGGCTCCAAAAAGAACCAGTTTATTAAGGGGCATCAACTAGAAGACTTTCAGAAGTCCCCTATGCTGGTAGTGTTGAACAATTATCAAATATCGAGCAGTGGAATTACATGCTGAGTCTAATTAGTGAAGGCGAATGTTCTTTTATAACAAGGACATGGACCTGTGGCGACATTCGCCATGGCTTCTTATTGGCCTGATGCCAGGCGTACATAAGGTTAAGTACTTACAATAGTTAAAGTCTTGAATTGACATGTAGACTTCCTTATGGCTTAAAACTCTCACAGGGTGGTAGGGGAAGCATCGAAGTACCTTAATTCAGGTACTTTCTTGGTGTCAGAAGACGGCGACTTTAAATAATACCGATATTTACTAAAACAGTTAGAGACTATGAGGATGACTAACAGTTAAGTGAGTAAAACATACAAACACAAAGTAAAAGTGGATATAGGAAAGGATATAAACCAAGGCTGCATGATAATGATCCCATAAAAATGAAATCGATATCTATAATTTTTATACCAAAAGTCTGATCAAGAACTCTACCATTAGGTAGGAGTCCTTGATGGAACGAGAAAGGTTTTTAAAATGGCACCCAAAGGAAAAGTCACCCACAGGAAATAATTACAATTAAAAGCTGTAATCTTAAGAATCTTGCACCTATTAAAGCTTTTATTTAAAACTGAATGAAATTTTCATCCAAAAACAAATAAAATATTCAAAAGGTATGAAAACTCGTTTGTGTACTGGATATGTTTTTTGTAGTACCTATTCCCTTAAGAAAATTTTCTAAGCTGACTAAAGTAGTCCAGGACAATTTTTTTATTATCGTTTTGTGGTATTTGTTAGAAGAATCTTATCAATTAATTTTGTTACTCCTGTTTATTGTAATTGATGTTGGATATAAAAAAATCTATTTTAAATTCTTCCAATGCGTATTGGTTTTTGGTTTAGTTTTATTTAATATAGCTCATTATGAAATATTATGTTTCTATAACTTATACGAGTATGAACCAGTTTCGTTGTAGTTGCAAAAATTATTTAACTTAGGATTAACAACTACTAATTAAATAGCATTAAACACTTTAAATGCTTTTAAATACATATTCAGTCAAAAATACTAATTTGTACTCGTTTTCCAGAAATAAGCAATTTAAATTAAGCAAAGAGCGGGAATAATTAAAACTATGGAAAATGCCTCCATCGCATTCCTATCTGCTTGCTTGTTGTTATGTATCTATAGCCTTTAAACTCGTTTTTCGATTTTTATCTTGTTCACTTTTATTCAATTTTACGATTTACTAATTTGTATAACGCAATTTCATAACCTTCTATTGAAGGACTAGGGTTTGCAAGTCGTAATATTTTCACCTTAAAACATCTATGTAATAAAAGTGGAAAAATTACTAGATAATAGGAAAGACAAATGGTTAACTTATTTTACTGAGAATTTATTTAATAAAATAATAAAAGGTTTAAATAGTACAGTGGAGCTGCTAGTAAAATTAATTGTACTATGAAATAAAAAATTAAACTTTCTTTTCACAAAACTAATGTAATTTTTAGCGTTTCTTGTCTAAAAGAAGCTAGACTGCTGATCTATTAATGATGTATGAATTCGCTTTGAATTAAATAATAAAAACCAAAATTACGATTACTCTATAATTGTGATATGCAAACCCTATTAATGAATGCCTGTCAGCGCTTGAATTTATATACACACATACATGCTTTACTGTCGCATTAATATAATTAATTTGCAATCGTAATGGCTTTTTAACCAATCAACTGTACATTCTTAAATGGTTCTTGACATGTTTGCATTGAATAAGCAAACAGAAAAGTTATTTGTGGCAATGAACGAAAAGTCCTAATAACTAAATTAGAGACGATATTTTAAAGCTGGTTTTAAAAACATGACTTTTTTATTTTTAAATTATAATTAAACACTATTTTTGTATTTTTTGTCAAGATCATGATAAAGAGAAAATTCTTTGTTTACTTGCTAGTTTTATTTCCAATATTTGCACGAACGAACGCATTAAAAGCGCAACAAAAAATTTTGTTTTGTAAAGAAGGTGGTACCTCGAAATTCTTGCGTAGATTTGCATCTGGTTTATTTTAGTACCCCTTCACCAGCAGTTAAAAAAACAAGGGATATTAATTCGTGCGTAGTTAAATTTACAGAATCATTTACTTCTCTCATAAAAAATACTGTCTCTCTTTAATTTGTGTCCAAAATATATAGCTTTAATCACACTGAGTTACCAAGAAACAAAAGATTTTTTAACAAACAGATTAAGAGTTTGTATAATCATTTACTCCCATCGTTTTACACTAAACAGCATTTGTATTTATTCTAAGTGAGAATTTTCTAAAGTTTATCATATGAAGTGCTTTCAGTAGAAACAGTTTTTGACAATCTTAAGATTGAAAGTTTCATTCCAAAGCAGCAAAATTATTTCTATTGTTATATTTTTGTTCAAAATTTATAGGGCAGATGGTTTAGCGTACTTATCTGTAATTGTAGCCTTTGCTTTTGATTAAATTTTATATGCTTTTCCAGAAGTACTTGTAGCATCCTTAAAAGCAGATCAAGCAACAATTTCCAAGTAATAAAAAGGGCTTGAATTTATCAAAAAACAAAGAAATTGCATCTCACGCAAACGGAAAATGAAATGCGTGATAAATATTTGAAATTTTACGAGCGACGAAAAATGCATCCGTTATGGTAATGGAAAGTGAACATGGATACCAAAACCGAACTTTCATGTATTTGGTGAGTTCTTAAGGTTTTCATCTATTCTTAGCTGCTAAAACCTGGAAAACGACGAGGCGAGAACTGAAGGAAATATTGTTTATATTCGCTTTAAGTGAAAAAAAAGACTTAAAAAAAGTTTTACATTCCTTGATGTCTTGATATTAACATTAAAACAGATTATATCTTGAAATTTTTTTGAGACGATCGCAAAGTCGAAGTTTTTTTTTATTAAAATTAACTTCAAAAATTAATTTTTTAAATTTATGATTCTTTTTTTAACATTTAATTTTAATTTAACTTAAATGAATTTAAAATCAATTCTAAGTTTTCATTATAATTTAATATCAAATCAAAACCTTTTCTTACACAATTAAAATTAAAAATATCTCTTGAATTCACATTTTAATCATGTCACTCAAAATCAGAGACTATTATTTCAATTTTTAATTTTAATTAATGGCCCTTTTTAGTTCAAACATAATTTGACTCTAATGCCACATTAATCCTTCCTACAGATTCCTGTCTACAATATTAAAATTGATGAATGACAGTTTTTAGTTTCAGGTCTTTTGTTTCATTTTGTATTATTGCCATAAACATTCCATAATTTTCAACCCTTTAGCGTTTATCTTGTTAAAATTAGAAATAGTAATGAAAAAAAAAGAAAAGAGTTGCAAAGCAAACAATAAAAAAGGGTTGGCGAAAATTGAAATTAAAATTATTAAAATATCTTTTACGTTAAAGAGTTAAAGAATTAAGTTGCATGTCTACAAAATTTATTAAAAGCATCAAATGCGGCGAAGGGGTTTAAAATACTTTTCTTTTTTAGATAAAATATATAATGAAAATTCCCTTAGGAAATAGAATGTACAAAACAAATAGATAAGGAGAAATAATAAATTATGGAAAAAAATAAATAAATAAATAAAACTGTGTTTTCAAATAGATGTGAAATAAAGACACTAATAAATCTGTGCTTTTTGTATTGCTGTTTCTATTTCCTGTCCCACAAAAATATAATCAATCATTCGCTAAATATCGAGTTAAGAAGGCCTTGGAGTATTGCCTTTGGTTAGCAAATTTTTTTTTCAGTATGAAAGGTTTAGGTGCAATTAGACAAGATACTGAAGGCGTTTAACTTGAAGATAACAGCTACTAACATAACTAAGTAGCTAATCTTAACACGCATGTTATTACGCATAAAATATTATCATTCAACTTTTTTACACGAAGATAAACTCTTAAAACTCACAACTACTAAAAGTGAACATTTCCTTTTTTACTAGTGACCATTGAACTATTTGGAAGAAACATTTGTAAAACTTGTTTCAGAAAAAAATTGTTGCTTAATAAAAATTTAATTTTTCTGTTTATTTTGCAGCAGCATTTTGTTTTTATATAAGAATTCTGTGTACTAAAGTGCTCATTTAACTATAAATGACGCTAGTTATGTTACACCAGTGACCGGCAGTAAAAGACGACTAAGTAAATGACCAAATATTTGTTGTTTGGAATACTTTTCGTAACTTAGTATTTTGTACCTTAGCCTATTTTATGTGTAATTATCATTTAACTTATTGTGTATGCGTTGTATTTTCAGTGAACGGAACAATCACAGGTGACAGCTGTCAAATATTATAGTTGCCACTTTCTCGCAAAAGGGACACAAAATTTTAATAATTCAGTAACTCTATTCATGGAAAGAAAAACAATTTTTTTGTTTCTCACATGTTGTAAAAACACTTGTGCAATATGAATGACGAACGCTGTTTGAACAAATAGAAAATATATCTTAAACCAAACTTATCTTTCATAACCAAATTAGATTTTTTGTTTCTTCTAAATTTTGTATATAAAATTAGGATAAAAGAAGGAAATATTATTTGCAACAACTTTTTTACTACTTTTCTAGTAATTTGTTACATTTACTTTTCCTATGAAAGTTACTGATTTTGTTTTTTTTGAAATTCCTAGCTAAACTTCAAATACGTAAAATATTTGATTATTGCTTGGAAGGCAAATTTTATACTTTAAAAGGTTTATTCTAGCGGCAGTAAGAATTTAAAGAACTTTTAGCAAAATTGATTAAAAATTCGTAGCGACTGAATTTTTTGCCTATTTAGTCATAGTATCATAGTCATTTGAGTTCAGAGTCATTTGTTGGCCAGGTTTCAACCCCTGCAGTAGTCAAAAAATTAAAAATGTTTTTTTTTTGTTTAATGGTATAAGTACATATAAAGAATTAACATTAAAAAAAGTGCAGCCTCTTTCGTCGGTACTTCTTCATAGCATATTCGCCGGCGAAGTAAAATAACTTACTCTCTATCTTTCTTCTTTCACTACCTGCCTTATCTCTCATCTATCCCTTTCCTAAAGAATGTAGTACGGTTACGATAATAACTAAATAGGTAATAATGCCTGAACTGCTACTTCTCTTTTAAAAAAAATACGCTTGATTAGTTTTGAACGTAATATCAACCAAAAATTTTTACTTAGAGCGCGTTAAAATACCAATAAATTTAATCTGATATGATAAGGACGGTAAATGAAAGACAACGCGTCATACCTGCAGAGGCAAAAAAGTATATCGGTAATAAAATTTATTGAAGTAGGTGTGACTACAGTGAGAAATATCTCTCTCTAATGTGATGTTTAACAACTTTAAGGGTCAGCAAAAGTTAAAAAAACTAATCTTACACCGAGAAGACTCTAAAATTCCTTTTCTCCCTACCCCTCTTGTAGAAGAGGACGTAATTTGTTACTTTAAAAATAATGTAAATACTAAAAGAAATGAAATACACATGTCACTGAACTATTAAAATAATATTTTTAGTTTTTGTGGGCAGGCGAAGGTATCTCTTCAATACCAACATCGAAATATCCCTGTGCATTTTTTTATACTTTTGGTAATTTCCGAAGAATATTTACTTCTAAGCTTTTATGTTGAGGTTAAGATGTCTTCACAAAAAATTTTGTTTAAAACAACTTCTTTTTCGCACCGCAATGATGATGGGTGGCATTGTCTTTTTCTTTTAGTTTCTTCAAAGAAATCTGATGCCACTTTTTCTGATAAAAGTCCAATGCATTGTAAGCGTCATAGGGTAACGTTAAGTTTTGCAGTGTTTAAACAATAATCTGCAAACTCCTGCAAATGGAATTTGTGACCACTTTATATTATTTTAATAATAAATTTGATTTGGTGGATAAAATCAATTCCAGTTTTTTATGCAGCTAATTTAGGATTGGGAAAAAATCTTTTTGCTGCCATTATTGGTGTTTCTAAGTCCAGTTTTTAATACATTCACCATTACCCCAAATTTGCGTCTAAGTCTTTGTTTCTTCACATGCAATATATTTTAAGCATATCATAATTTTAATTGCAGTATGATTAGGCAAACATTTATACGCAAATAATAAAAACCAAAATATTTTGTAACTGAAAAACTTTTTTACTCGTATCTCTTTACGCAACATAAGTAAAAACAGAAGAAAGGCGAAATTAAAAATTGCAAAATGTGGTGTAAATTTGCGAGAACTCAAATGATCGCGATTGACTTCACTCTCAACAACCTTTTCATATGTTTCTTGTTTAACAAAAAAGTGAAAAAAAATATTTGTTTTTATTTTTCGAAGGAAGTTTATTTCATTAAAATTTGAATAAAAATTTTTCAAAATATCAAGATAAGTAGCTGTTTATATAGCCTTTCACAGCAAACAAAAAAAAAAAAACACCAATGTAAAATTTGTATTTCTTTAGCCCCAAAAAAATATATTGCAAGCCTCTCAACACCGCAAAAAGTCAATAAAAACGAGCCTTGAAAATTCCCTATACGTTCTAAAATTTGCCATTCTGCAAAGCTGCATATTTAAATTTTCAAATTTTTAAAATAAAATGTTTGGTCTTATGTCTAGCTAGATTGGCAAAATACCCCTCTCTGCAGCAATGAGATGACAAAAGATTTTAATATAAAACTTTTCTGGTTCCTTTAAAAAGGCCTTGAAAATAACTTTTGTTTTCTATTTATATATCCTAATTAGATTTAATAATTTACAATACTTCTTAAAGGTTTACTTTAAAAGCTTTTTTAAAACATTTTAAGAAACCAGTCAGCCGCTTATGTCATGAAAATATTAAAAACTGTAGCGCCTTCATTTATTTAATAATATAGCGAAGTATCATTAGTTTTTGATTGTTAAGAAATGTTAATTTATAGAATTTTCTTTTGCATGGTATTTATTTTGTAAAGCTACCTAAAATTTTTATATATTTAGGTATGACGCATAAATAAGTCGATTTCTAATTAAGAAAATCTTTTAGTATCTTCTTAAGCGCCTTAATTCTTATGAAAAATTTCCTTTGAAATTTCAATGTATTTAAGCAGATTAAACTCGATACCTTTATGAATATAAAAAGAAGAAAATAAACTCTATTCGATTATATTTATTCTTTGTTGTCTTTATCAGTTTAAAATAGTTTGCTAACATAAACTTTTCTGAACACAAATTCTTAAAGAAAATTTCAATCGAATTAATTATTTACGCACATTATCTTTATGATAAAATCAATCAGCATGTACTTTTCTTACTGTTTTGTATTCATAAAAAGAACAACAACCGCCAAAGATATAAAAGAGATAATTATTTACCGTTTTAGCTATTTCATTTAAGTTTTGCGGTAAAAGTAATTATATGTTTTAATTTTCATTTTTTTCATTTAATTTACTATCAACAGAATTTTGACTAATAGGATGCGTTTTGTAAGGTAACAATAAAAAACAATTATCCGATAGTCACTGTCACAAACTTTGACGAGCTGTTGAGGGTTAATAATTTTGTGCATACGCAAATTGACCAGAATTGATTCTATTTTTGTTAAAGAATCATTCGCGTAACAATTATGAATGTGTCAATAATTAAAATTAAAAAATAGTGAGTAAATTTTAAAAAATAACGAAAAAATTAAGAACTCAATTAACACTTCAAGCAACCCCTGAGGTGAGGCTTTGTATACAAAAAAAACTCCTTGCACCTATCACAGAATGTATTTGAATTTAGATAGAAAATTAATTAAATTTTTAATTTATTCTATTATTTTCTTAAGAGAAATATTTTTTACTTAAAACATTTAGTTAAAATATTATTTCTTTCGTTTTTAATTTAATATAATTTAATTTAATATAATAATATTTAAGTCAATTATAAACTTATTGAATTTTGCAATAAATTTTTGTTTCTAATGACGAAACGTTAGGAAAATATGAAATAAGTTTTTTATTTGCATCAATTGAACTCTGACCATTTATATACCAAAATTTACTATTTGTTGAATTTTAATTCGAATTTAAAGGGAATTTTAAATGGTTTGACTATGGAGCGATATCAGAGAGGCATTTTTATGTAAACATCAACATTTTAAAAATGTAGAGACGTTAAAAAAACGCTTTTCGTAAGACTTTAAAGGCTAAAAAAAGACGGGAAATGAAAGTCTCGCTTAGTACCTAAAGGAAGTTAATTATGAATGTACATGAGAAGAAATGCTTTGAGCTGTGTATGGACATCATTCAACCAAATTAATATTAATAAGCTGGTTAAATGGAAAATGCAACATTTTATTTTGATAATGTCTAAATTTAATTGTTTTTAATTAAAAAATTAATTAATGTTTTCTAAAATGTTTAAGAAATTAAATTAAAGAATGAATTATAGCCAAAAAATAAAATTTTAATTCATTTATAATATCCACTGTTCGAAAAGAGAAATAATTAGACACCAGCAATTTCCTTATAACTTTAGGGGTGGATCTAAATTATATTCGAAATAAATAAAAGATAATAACACATAAGCTGTTAATACTTCGCTTAAGTTTCAGTTCGTATTGCTCATAGCAGCAGCAAAGAATATTTTCGAACTTTAATTAAATAGTTTAGTAATAAAAGTCATTTATTTTAAACAACAATTCTCTTCGTGCAAGTGATCACTTAAAACTTACTACAAAATTATCACAGTGACTTAATATTTAGGTTGGCGCTGCGATATATTAAAAAGCTCTTTCTGGAAAATTAGAAAATTATTACTTTGTAACAAAAATTTTACTTTTTTGAAACTTTCAAAGGTTTAATCTTATAAATGGTGTGTTTTAAAACGATAGAATTTTCAAACGATTTGTTTTATTTCACCTCTTTTATAATCAGTATAGTAAGGTAACTTATCATAATGCTAACAAATTATCCAGGTTTATTTTGTACACCAAAAATCAATGAAATTTTTAAATATTCGCAAAACTGTATTGCGTTTTTTTGCCTTAATTGCCTTGTTAATGAAAAAAATTGCTGCATATTAAGTGAAACCAATCCAGAACAGACTCTGTAGAGTTTAATACATCCAGCAAAATACTTCTTTTGGTGCGGGTCATTGGACCTTATTTCCACAAAACTGAAAATGAATCACGCTTTAATGATTTCCTGCTTAAAACATAGATAAAATTGATTCTGGCAATATGTGGTTGCAACAACAGTCATAAATTTAATTTAAAAAATGGACATGTCAGTTGCCCTCTAAAGTCATACGATTTGGAATCAAATGAGTTCACAGGATAAACCATCAAAAACTGTTGTAATCCAGCATTGTCGTCGTTGTTCATGATATACGGCCACCAATGTCCCATAAAATGTTTAAAAAAGTGAACGGTCAGAATGCACCTCGCGAAGAACAGCTGAGGTGGCCTTATGACCGGTCTTGAACTTTCAAATAAAAATAGATTTCTTGAAATATAAGAACTAAAGTACCACAATTTATTGCACTTTTGATGAAACTTTCATTTTCTTCAATATTTTCGATTTCCACAAAAACAGTATTAAGACATTAAAAATTTGAGCACAGAAATATTTTAAGAGTCTTTGCTATCAAACAATCGTCGCCTGATATTAGCTTTTATTGCAATGATTTTAATTTTGTTGTTATATTATTTTTGGTACTAAATTAGTAAAGTAGAAAGGAAATATTCAGAAATTATTATTAACTTACAACTTAAAATTGCGTATTCATAAAGTCTACAATTACACTATGCATTTTTGCGCCATTTTGTTGTTTTTCCAGTTCTCTACTAACTTACTGCGATATGAGTTATAATAGATAAACCTAAGCAAAAGTGACATATCCTTAAAATTTAAGCTTATAGCTCTTGCTTCACCATTAAACTAAAATTGCATGCTAGTTTCATGAAAAATTGCCCAATGTAAATGCGGTAAATGCATAGAATTTTTATTATTGTTTAAATTGATTTAAAAGAAAACAAAAAATATTTGTTGCCGTGTGTTATACATTTAAGGACATACATACTGGCAAACATTCAATTTTTTTCTAAAATTATTTATTTAATGTGCATAACATACATACGCACTCACAAAATAAACATTAATCTTTTTCATTAAAAACAGCCTACAGGTTTTACTGTCACATATTTAATTTAAGCATAATTATTAATTTTTCAAATTCATATTTAAGTTTTTTTTTTTTAAAGTAAATGCTCTTAAAAATTTTTTACTAAATTCTATTTATAAATTTTTTAGATCTTCTTTCTATTTCATGGACAGATTATATACAACAGAAAATTCTTAACAAAAGTATGGTAATTGAAGAAACGAACAACTGTAGATAAAATCGTAAATATGCAAAGTAAGTTAAGTGTTATTGTTGTGCAGTTGTTGCTGTTTTGTAGTTGCTATGAAGAAAAGCTTCTTACTTCTTGTGCATATTTGAAACTATTTACAATATTAAAAGTATTTAGTAATACTTAGAAAGCACTCGAAAGCAAAATATTATCATTATTTGTACTTTATGTTTGCATTGAAGTAAGAAAACATTTTAAAAACTTATTAAAAACAAATTTTTTTCTTGCTGTGTTAGAATGAGGAGTGCAAGGAAGTAAAATGAATTATTTCACATAGTTTTTAGAATATTTTTATCGTCTAATAGCTAGAAATATTTTTCTTGAGAAAAATAATAAATTTAGTGAACATTTTAAAAACTCGCCACTTTGGCTGTTAAAATTACTCTTTTAATTTAAATTGCTATCTTGTAGATTAAGTACTATTTTATGGTAAAAATTAATAATTTTCTTACTATAATAACTAAGCAGTAAAATGCCACACAATGTCAGAATTATACAGTCACATTAGCCCTTTTTTAGGCTTATTAAAACTACTCTGAAATACTCTTACCTTGAACCCACTCTAAGCGGAATGATAAGCATTTATATTCAAAAGAAAATGTAACACTATCGAGCAGACACTTAGATAATTTAGTGAGTAAAAAACAGTATTGAGGCTTGAACAATGATACCAAATTATCCAGATAAACTTTTAAAATCAGTCATTAATTCACGCAATTTATAGGCGTTAAATTGTGTTCAGTGATGAGATTAATATTTGGCTAACCGATTATTTCAATAAACAAAATTGTTGTTGCAAAAACCCCAATAAAATGTCACCAAATCAGATTCATAAAAAAAAAACATAAAAGCACTACCAATCAGACCTTTGATTTGTAAATATGTGAAAAAAGCCTTTGACAAAAAAATTTAATTATCTGCGCTATTTATAGTGGCTCCTAAGCGTGAAAGCCTTGTGGTAAGCTGTACATATAGCTGATCATGCTTTCAAACTGAAAGGAAAGAAACTTCTAGCGCGAAACGCAGTTTGAAGACCTCCTTTCCTTCCGTAGCGTTCTTACATCGTTAATTGATGAAAACTCCATTTAGCAAACAGTGAAGGGCCATATTCTAACTAAAAATGATTGCTAATAGAATTGCATCGGCATGTTTTTTAATGCATAAAAATACCCTGTTTTATTTATCAAACTTTAAGAAATAAAGCTATATTGGCGCTGTCAAAATTTCTTTCCACTATCTCTGTAATAAACTTACCTCACCATCAATATGTTATGACGCCGGCGATAGTAGAATTACTTGGGTCACGATCTTCTCTTTCTTTCAGTTAGGCCCCTTAAAACAGTTCAGCAGTGAATGTCACACAGTGTGATGATATTATATTGTAAGTCCGTTGAGCGATGAATCAAGACTTCCTAGTCTTACTGTGTGAGCAACTAAGCTAATTGAGAATACAAGAGCTTTGAAGCGCTATTTAACAACACAAGCGCAGCCGCTTCTAAGCAATAATTTCTATTTGATACTCAAGGCCTTGTTAGAATTTGAACTTATAATGTTCTTTTCTGTAATTAAATTTAAGAGCGCTGAACTCCCGATTGAATAATTTATATTCACCGATATATATTATTGCAGTTGGTAGCACATGTTGACGGCATTTGTGCTTTATCATGTGTAGCTCTTCTGATAAATTCTAATAAATTTTGACTAAACTGTCAGATAATTAAACACCTTTAATTGAACACGACCTGACTAATTTTTTTAAGTCTTACTTTCGTAACGATAGGTTTAATTTTAAAGAAAGACTTAAGAAATAGTGAATTAATATAACTTATATAAAAAAATTAGTTTGGATTGCACTGCCCGTTTTTCGAACTAAAATGAATTTAAAGGCAAGAGAATAATATTTTGCGAATAAAAATTTTAATATTCAGAAAGATAAAACGGCGCCACTTCTAAATGCAGAAGTCGAAAAACATATCCTTATATAACTAGAGAAACTGGAAAAATATTCCAACTTACTAGACTAAAATATTTTAAATGATTGTATTTACACTTGACCAAGTAGAAGTACTATGTTGTGGCGTTTGACGGAATCTATAGGAAAAATATTTTTTTTCGGACTGTCTAGATTTTAATTTTGAGAAGTGAATAAGTTTTGATTGAAAGTGTAGTTTTATTAAATTGTTTTAAGGTTTAACCTAAAATTTTAATACTTAAATTAACTTTTTTATAATTTTAAGAGAACAACTTTGGCAGCTGCTATTTTGCATTACTTTTCTCATCGCTCACTGGTTGCTTATTCGAAAATTATGACGTATCAAGCAAATTCTTTCTATTTAGCGTACGCCACGTCCCTTGTCTGCTTGACCGAGTTCATGAGATACTTTCCAAACATCGACCAAATTATTATTATTAATCTTTAGCCTAATGAGTCTGTTTGGCATTTTAATAAAGTAGCAAAAGCAATAAAAATTTCCATTTTTCAGAAATTAGTAAAAAGTTTCAAACTAATACTCAATTATTATTTCAACACCAATCCAATATGCTTTAGTTAATCCCAAGTTTCATCAACAATATCCCTGATGTGGCCCTAATAGTCTCGAATTGATTTCCGTACGGCTAATGCTACAATAAACAATCTAAATATCCTTCATCCTTATAAACGTTTACATAGTTTGCTTAAACTATAAATAGAACATGAAAAAACAAAATTTTTTTGTTATTATGCGCAAAGTCTTAACAAAATATTTACTTTTAATAAGAATTTCATGGGAAAAGGAAATAAGCTTATGGATTATTGCTTTTCGTTTTGTTTTAGAAAAGAAAATGGGGATATTTAAAGACTAAGAAATTTAGTAGAAACTATTTTAATATTTTATAAACAGTAATTTGAATATAAAACTTTTAATTGTTTCGTATGAGTGATATTGTGTTGACAGCAGTTATACGCCCTAGTCGTGTTTAAAACTTATGTGTTGTTTCTGTATTATTGGCGACCAAACTCGTCTAGAAAATTTATCGATCAACTCGTCTGGAAAATTTATATGGAAATAACTTTTAAAACTGAGTTCTTTTTATTCAAACTTTTTAGACGAGTTCATCGCCTGTGATACAGAAATTAATTAAAACACATTGTATCTGTAAAAAATTTCTGAAAAATAAAAATAATTTTAAAGTGATAATCTGAAAAAGTACAGAAATCATTGCGAAGATAAAAAACGTTAATGATAAAAATTGTTATTAATTTCGCATTTTTTATATATGTTTGTGTATAACTTGAGACCTTGAAATCTTTATTTTAATAAACATTTTAATATTAAACATTTATTTAATAATTTTCATAGTGTCCATTTTTAACATTTTTATTTTTAAAGTCTTTCATTATTTTTTCAGTCTCTAAAAAAATATGTATTTATTTCAACTTTTTTGCCTTAAGCTTAGTAAATAATATATTACAGGAAAAGCCGGTCATTAAAAGTTTTCGTTTATTTTCTTTTTTCACATTTTTTCTATTGTCGAATAACACGATACCCTCTCTCAAATTTCCTAAAAAAAGAACATTTTGCAACTTTGTTATCAAAAGCTTAGTAAACTACAACAATATAAAGTCGGCTTATTGTATGTACATTGAGGGCTTCGTTGTTGTGGCATAGAAAGGGAAAAAAAACACTTTGTATTCGTACTATGTAACCTGCTCGTAATAACTATTAAAGATGGGTAAATTTGGTAGTTTATTTTTTTCATAAACTTGAACAACAATAGTTTGAACGAAACATAGCGATGCCAGCATCCACCATTAGCACTTAACATTGTTGCAGGATATTAAACTTTTAGAAAAAGCGAATTTTCCTATTAAAATTAAATACAAAGAGGGTGGGGTTTTTTGTAATAAAAACAGAAGTGGCCTTATAAAATCATTAGTGAAATAGTTCATTTAAACCTTTAACATTTAGATTAAGTAAATAAAATAAAATGGAAAAATTCTTCTTCAATATAAAATTAAATTATTGCAAAATATAAATGGACCTGTAAATTACATATTTGAATATTTTTATAGCTATAAAATTTTTCACTTCAATTTAATATTAAATTTACAGCTCAATTTACATTTTAATTCAGATTTTGCTCAGTATTATTTGATAACTAACAAACTTGTCAAGAAACAAATTAAAAACTTTATTTCATTTTTCGAACAAGGACATATTTCAATATAAAAGTGCTTACAAGACTTATGAAGTTATTTTTTGTTTATCAAAATGGACAGCTAATTTCTTGAGTTTTTTATTAACAATAGAAATACTTCTATAGGCGGTTATATTAATTTATGTTTTTATTTATTATTTAATTTTTTTTTTTCTTCTTTTTTCTTTGACTTAGACCACCGCATTTTCTATTTTGATAATCATTTCTATTTGGAACTTTGTCTAAAGCTTAAGCGCCTTATAATCCTCTTCTGATACGTTTTAATATTATGCTACCACTTCCAGCCACAGATAAAAGTTTTTGGTCCTATCAAAGATTTTTTTATTTTTGGATTAAAATTAAATAAAAGTTTTAATTATGTATTTAATTAGAAAAAGAATTCTTAATTTTCTAAATAAATATTAAAAACTAAAAGTAACTGAATCAATTAAAAAATTTTATAAAGATTCGAGCTGAAAACAAATGAAACCATCAAAAGGTGTTAAAATATTTTGCTGTGGCTACTTTGTTGTTTAATTTTTGTTGTTTTATTATAACAGTTATTTTTTTTTATATAATTGATGATCAATAAAAAACTTTGACTGAATAATGAAAATAAACATTGGAAAGACAGAGAATTAAAAAATAAGAAACAAAAAATTATTATCGGCTCTTAATGGGTTAAGCATTAAAAAAAATGTTTAGTAGCTTCGGAAAAATCTCTCAAATGATACCCATCTAGATATGTTAAAAACATGCTGCACAATCGTTTTTTATTTATTTCTTTTTAAGAGTTAGAGGCTCATAACACAGCGCCAAACTTCATAGAAGTTTGACACTTGGACCGTTAGAAGTAAATGAATTCACCTACGCTGCAAATATTATACATATATTTTAGATAGAGTTTGGCATTGAGGACTTTGGCGAAAATTAATGAATTTACCATTGCGCCCAGCTTATAATTGATTCGCTTTGTTCAAAGCCATTAAATTATAACGATAAAATTTACAAAAGGCAATAACATACATATTTGAAGTGTGGAGAAGGAAGTTAATAGACTCTTAATTAGTAAAGATGAAAGAGAAATTAAGAAACTTTTATATTTTTGTTAATATTTATTTCTTTTGGATGACGGTACTTTAAAGTGATATATACTTTTCAATAAAACTTCTCTGCTCTTTGGTTATATATTGCTAGCTGTGTTAAACAATTTTTAGAAAATTGTAAAATATTAAATAAAAAAGAAAATGCGAAAAATTAAAATACTTTTGACGATAAAAAGCTTAGTTGAATGTTAAGCCGCTAACCTAAGCGAAAAAGTATTAGGTGCTGTAGTACTACAACTATTTAGTGTAACTTTGTTTTAGACTCTCACTTTGATTTCAAAAATTGTGGACTACACAAAAAGAAGCCGAATTTAATTTACTCTTTTTTTATTATTTGGTATTTTAAATGAAGTTGTATAACTTGGCTTCTTTCTCCCACACACGCAGGAATACCTCATGTTTCAGTTTTTTGTTTTGAAAAGTACCACTTTTTTTTTTAATTATTTGAAAATTTTTAAGTTTTAATATAATTTTTAAATTTCATAACTTAAACAAAAATCAGCGCTAAAATTAAATTTTTAGTTATCCAAAATAAAAACAATAACTTATAAATTTTTTTGCTACTAATTAAAATTTATGAAATTTAGTATTTTTGGTAGTAATTTTAAATATTGCACGCATACATATATTTAGACTGCTCCAACTAAAATATATATTTCTTAGTATGTATGTAAGTCGAAGTAACAAGTATTGTGCTGACGGATGTGAAATCGATGTTTGCTCTGGATTATTGTTCTCATTTAAATTTAATTTGTATCTAATTTTTTGCCACCAAGATTATATTGTTAAAATCAGAGAATACAGTTGAAGCACAGCCGACAAATGTTAACAGCTGACCAACTTTCGTACTTTGCGTTGACGGATACATATTAATTGCGATAACGCTCATAATAAAACATGATCTTTAAATGAATAGTCAGTTGAATACATAAAAGTTTAACGTATACCGGATTCTATGTGCCCTGGCCTTAGGTATTGTTAGTTCGCTACACAAAAAGTACAATAAATTAAAATTAAAAGTTGTCTTAATTGAAAAGTAATTTGTACAGGTCCCTATTTCACATTTATCTACAGTATCGGGTTCGCAGCAAAAACTTAATTTATTGAAACGAAAGAAACCAAAAAAATAACATGAAGATTATTTGAATGTTTATATATTACGAAAAGAAAACTTCGGCAATTATAAATAATAAATGATAGCTGACCACGCTGACAGATGGCGATTCATTCATCAAAGTTTTTAATTACTTAAATCACATTTCCGAATTTCAAGCCTCACCTTTCGGAAAAAAAATGGCCCAATCACGCCTCCAGTGACACGTTGAGCATAAGAAAGCATTTCAGTAATCGCTCTAGGTTGTTAGAAGCCCAAATACAGCAATTTTGCAGTCAACATATCATATAAGAAATATAAATGTGCTTCGTCTGAAAAAAATATTTTTTCAGAAAAACCAACCGGATATTTTTGAATAAATTTTCATAGCGAATTTCAATTTTTAAAATGCGATTTTCAAGCGGAATTTAGTTCTTTGTAATAATTGCAAATGCAACTTCTACGAATAAGTCAAAAACCTAAATGTCAACTAACTTCTTGTTTAAAAACCTTTCATATATTACAATATTTGATGTAGCAACTATAAAAAAAACATTAGAAATTAATTCAACGTGAACTTGGCGAATTCATTTATAAAATCATACTTTCATGACCAGTCACATATTTCAAATTGTAACACAATGATTAAATTATTAACAACTGATTTCAGGTAAACTGCAATTTATAAATTTTAACTGCTGCAACGCAAGATTTTTTTATTTTTTTCACACAGCTTTATTTTTTCGTTGAAATAATTCACCCACAAACTGTTAACTATTTTAAACAACATGAATTTAGGTATTATTTTATGCAAATAATTAAAAAATTTTTAGTCATTTAGGAATAAATGGACGAAGCAATTAGTAATTTAAACTTGAAATAAATTAAAAGAAAATTTTAATTATAAAATTAAAAGGAAATAATTTAAACCTGAAATAAATTAGACCAAAATTTTAATAATAAAAATTAAAAAAAAAGTAATTTAGATACTTGAGTCACTGTGCCCCACAAAAAGCCACCCACACTTTATTGATTTCATGCATGCGAACTCTCTATAAAAGAAATTACTCTTTGAGTATAATTTTCATTCTACTCTTTGAGTTAAATTTTACACCAATACAACATTAAAATATTTCTGTTTTTTTTTTTTTTGTTTTCAGTGAGAAGAAATAAAAACAAGACCAAATGCTCGCTATTGTGCAAGGAATTTCCAATACATCAACAAACTATGTTAATGTGTGCAACTGGGAATATTAAAACACATACATGTACACACCATTTGTATCCAGTATATAGATGTAAGTGAAACATTTTTCGTATTTATGTGGGTGATAACAAAGCTTTTACTTAAATACATGGTGTCTGTATATGTACGTGCATGTACTGGATATCAGGCAAAATACACGAACTACACACAACATCTACTACAACTGCAACTTAATATGTCTACAATAACTTCGATGCTGATAATGATAATTATGTTAATGTTGTTTGGGAATTTCCTCTTTCTTTTTCCAACAACAATAAGCTTTACTGCACTGTGTGATAAATCAACACATTTCTGTGGACTTTTCTATAATACGGGATCGGCATTATCGTTTGCCGCATACTCGTATGATGAAAACTTAAATCAGTCAGTTGTGAACCCATTATTCCAATAGATGGAACCAGTATGTAGTCTGAACTGAAGTCTTAGCTATGCTAAAATTCTGCACATAGACTAAGATCCCGAAACCAACTCGTTTGTGTTACAGTTACTGACTGTGCAAATCAAAAATATCAAATAAAACAAAGTCAGTCACCAAGACAAAAAAGAAGCAAAATCATTCTATATATACAAACTTTTAATACCTAAGGGCCAAAGAGAAATGAAGCAACCCTTAATAAAGTTATTTTATGCAGCCATGTTCTCCACAACATTATGTTACTACGGTAAGTTTGAATGTCTTGCAAAGTAAGCCTTTACATTGCGCTACACTTCAGACAACAATACGCTGCGATTCCAGCAAAATTTAAATTTAATTTTACCAACCAATTGTTTATTACTAATTTAGCCGATGGCCGAAGTTTCTCTTTATGTTGTTGGTGTTTTCTTAACCCGGGAAGCCGTTAAGGTTAAAAGGCAATCCTGCTATTATAATGTACAAGCGTCGTCTACATCTTCCCCTTAGCTCAAGACCCCAAGACGTTCAGCCCGTTTTTTCTAGTTATCCTCCTTTTGAAATAATTCAACCAACTCAAAATATTTTTAATATTTTTTTCTCTATATTCTAATTGATATTGGGTTTGATCTTGAACTCATGACTATTGATCATCTGGTTAACTAACAAGCAGTTATATCTTCCAAAGTAACCACGGTGGCCTCTCAACATGTGTTAAATAACTTTTTATTTTATTATCTTCACATACACCACAATATAATTTATTTAGCACAAATAGACAACAAAAACATTAGCTTTTATTTTTTCAGATTTTTCAAAGATTGCAAAATTCTATTTTCGTGATAATATTTATTCTTCAAGGTGTAGGGTATTTTTCTCCAACGTATGTCTACAACTGACTGGGTCTAATAAAGTAAATTTTTGAAGAGGATCTTCGGGCAGCCGGAAGGATTTTTCCATTAAGTTATATCTAAAAGCTGCTTCACTTAATAAAGTATATAAATACAGCCAGCTATGTCAAACTCCCTCAAGGTATTTTTATTTTATTCTTGTATTTTATGCTGAACTTTAATAACAAAAACACGAAAAATTAATTTCTCAAAAACACTTTTTTGGTGTAAAAGATCAATTTTAAATGCAATTGCTTTTCAAAAAATTTTGATACTGGGTTTCTGAAGTACGTTTTTAAATCACCAGTGTTATAAGCATAGTTTCTAGCTATTAAAATTACATTTAAATTATAATATATCATGTATCGTTAGAATAAGATTTTCATAATTTTGTTAACTCAAAAAATAATTTTAAAAGTAAAAATATGTGTTGATATCAAATATTTCTGTAGGTGTTAAAAATTTCGGATCCAATAAACAATTAAGTCTTCTCCAACAATTTTTATAATTTTTATAGATATTTTTATTTCTAACCCATTGTGCAGGTAAATCTTCATTATTATGTGTTTTTTGCTGGCTCAGTGTTCTTTTATGCTTTTGTACAGAGGTGTGTAATAGTTCGTACAAATATCAGTAGCATTGTCTGTGCGTGTGTGTTTTATGTGTATATGTAAGTGTGTGAGTGTACATAAATAGACAATTTAGTTTAGTAAAATATTTCGTTGATTGTTGCTGTTGTTTTTATACGCATTGGCGATAGTACTTGAGTACTGTTGAGTGCTTTTACCGGTTGCTAACACTCACATATATTACTCTGCGTACGTGTGCTGTTTTTTATAACTGATTTTTTACTTGTGATTATGATACAATTTAGTTGTTGGTAGCTTTTGTATTTAAACGTGTTGGCCATATAAATGACCACCTTTTTAGCCAGTCAACGATTTAAAGATAAGTTTTCGTAGAAATGACAAAAATGCTATTCCAAAGAACAATATATAAAATAAAGAAAGCTTTACTTAAGGGAAAAGATAGTTGATGTTTGTGTTTCTTTTGAAAAATATTAAAACAAAAGAAATCTTTGTTATGACTAATAGATAGACAATTGATGTTGAAAATCTAGATATCTAAAAATACGTTTGTTATTTGAAATTTGCTTTTGATCATTCGTGCAATCTACCAAAGTCTTTAACACTTAATTATTGGAACTGTAGTTTTTAATATACTAAACAACAGTCAGGATAATCAGAACTGTCGAAGATAATTTCTATTTTTGTCTTAATCAGCTTTTTAAACAAAACTCTTTTTAATAATCTTTTTAATGCCTCCTTTGTAACTCATCCTCACCCACTGTGATATGGATTCGAAAAAGCAACTCAAAACTCTAAAATGAAAAGATGATAAAAAATAAATGTACAAAATTTTTGTTGTTGTTTTGTGTGTTTTTTTTTTAAAGAAAGTACAGAAAAATAAAATACAACAACATTTTCAACATGGCTGCCATGACTCTGATTAAAAAAATGCACTGTTGCCAATTTTATGCTTTTATCTACAATAACAAGAGCAAAAAAGTATAAATAAACATACATACTTATACTTTTTAATTTTTTTTCTAGCAGATATAACAACAAATCTTTTTCATGTTTAAATGTTTCAGCAACAACAAAAATAGCAACTACCAGCAACATCAGCACAAGCAACAGCAATGTTAGCGAACGACAACAAATATTTAAAATTTGAATGGTATTCTGATGGTATTTGAAATGTACATATACTCATAAGATTATGTGAAAGTATGCGTGTGTGTATTCTGTTTTTGAAACTTTCTACTGAAGTGGGTGGTTTGAAAATTAAATTAAAAATCTTTCGGAATAAAGTGTTATTATAAGAACATTGCGCACAGTGTTGCATTTTGTGACACGCTAGGCAGTGCTTTTTTAAAAAGTTTTCGTTTATTTTTTTTTTTTTTTTTGGCGAATTGTGATATTTTTATTATTTTATAAAATAGACATTTCCAGTTAAAGATGGAAAAAACTATCCGACAAATGGCCGCTGCCATTTTTATGATGGGGCATTGTGTTTTCGAAATTCTCGACTACTTTTTGACAAAGATTTTACTGTATGTAAACGATGGAGCTCTAAATAATGTGTAAGATTTCATAAATAAAACAACTGCATGGAGTTAAGGCCCATGATTGACCACTTAGTCCGGAAATTGTTGCAGCAAAAAATTGATTGTTTTATGAGATGAGCACGTGCCGTCCAGGTCTATGCTGCCCTGTTACAAACGTGCAATTTTTAAGAAATGTTCACGCAATTAATTTGAAAAAGGTGATAGCGCTTTGCTTGCCCTTTTGAACTGATGTGCAGGCTGAATCTGATACATTTACCAATAAAATTTCACTGTAATGGCTTTCATAACGTTACCGTGGTCTCTGCAGTGCTATATTTTTAGTGCGAGAATTTTTCATTTGTGACAAGTAAAAGCTGCCAATTATATGAAAATAGAGAACCTTTTTTATTTCTGGCTATTAATTTTTGTGAGTTGAATTATTTTCCGGTGTTGTAGTGTAGATTGATATTTAAAAAAATACAGAAAGTTTTGAATAACATATAAAGACTAGCGTTATTTTGCAATGTATCATTTTTTATTTTTGTTGTTAAACAAATTCCTAGAATTCGGCAAACACCAAATTTGAAGAAAAACGAATTTAAAAAAAATGTGTTGTAACTTGGTAGACTCACGTTTTTCATATCAATATTAATTAACTCACATTGTGAATCATAAAAAAGCAAATATTTGACTCAAGTTCCATATATATATATAATGTTGTATAATGTTGTATGCAGAAGTCATAAATGACTTAAGCTCAAATCACCTAACTGTGAAAATCATATAAAATAGTGTTTATAATACTACAGCAGCATTTAAGTATAATTTTTCTAAAGCTAATTGGAACTACTTTTCCATGTTCATTAACAGGCGCCTCATTTTACGAAATATTCGCAATAAAACATTATGTCAATAGACTTATTAACAGATTTTAAAAATATAAATAATGAAGAGGTAGACTTAAGTGTTCCAAAGAAATATCCTTTAAAAATAAATAAACCCTTCCCGTATCATATAGAGAATTTAATTCAACAAAAAAACAGTCTTTGACTAAACTGAAAACGTTCTAGGAATTCGATTATTCTGTATGAAATAAAGTCATTAAATCCTAAAATTAGTGAAGAAATTGCTAAAAAAAAAGATCTTGGTATTACTTATTACCCACACTAGATAAAGGTTCTTCTCGTCTTTGGAACTAAGCCAAAATTTTAAAGAAGAAGAAGACCCTCAGTATACCCAAAAAAAAACAGGCGAAATTCTGGCTCAAATATTTGCTTTAAATAATATTATTTATACTAATCTTGGAAATCCTGAGACGAATTCCGTAGTTGAAAACACTCTAAACCCTTTAAATCAGAAACCCGTAATCCATAAATACCATCATAATCATACATGTAAAATTTTAACATATGCCGCAGGAGTCTCAGTCATAACCAATTAATTGAAAAATATAAAATCTCCGGGAATCGATGGGATCAATAAAATATCTTCAAAACTACTTTTCAATAAAGGTTTAAAATTCCTAATAGTTTTATTAACGCCTGTCTAAAACTCTGTTATTTTTCGAACGAATTCGAAAAAGCGAAAAATTAGTTCTATTATAAAAAACCCAACGACACCTCCTGATTGCCCATCTTCATACCTACCTATAAGCTCTTTAATTTTTCTCAGCAACATTTAAAAAAAAATTATTAAATCGAAAATATTAAATTTTATGGAAAATAATAAAATTATTCCAAGTCAACAGTTCGGTTTTTGTTAAGAACATAATACCACTCATTATCCATTGATTAGAATAAGAATCTTGGTTATTGATAATTTTAAAACCAAAAATCTACAGGCATGGTACTATTATTAAATATCAAAGCCGCTTATGATTCGATATGGCATGACGGTCTTATTTTAAAATGATAAATTTGGGATTTCCAACTAATCTTACCCAAATAATTTATAGCTTTCTAAATCGTCGTTCACTTTAACTCCACTTTACTGCACACTCATCTTATTTATTTTATATTAAAGCAGGTTGTCCTCAAGGATCCTGTTTGTCCTCTGTTCTTTGTAACCTATATACAGCTAATTTCCCTAAACCAGATTGCTGTAGGAGTGGTTCTCGACCCTAAAAAGAAGTTCAGGGACCATATCCCTTTATAATAAATCAGATAAATGTGTTAACGTGAATTCTATACCCATTTATAAATTCTTAACTCAGTGTTCACAACAAAAACTCTATAAAATATAGTTTTATAATATAATAGAATATGAATCGTATACAATATAAATTCAGTTAATTTTAAATTGCTTTGCCTATAATTTGTATGTTTATTTGCTATTGCGAAATAAAAATTCTTTGTTGATGCTTTTATTTGCAAAAGAAAAAAAAAGAAAAGAAAATAAACTCTATAATTAATTAAATTTGTTATTTTTGTTGTTGCTATTGTGAGTAAGTGCATGAGTAAATTTAAAATATACCCTGCAGCTTAATTTCATTAACACGCAATATCCTTTATAAAGGCTTTTTTATAGAAGTGGATACATAGACATACTTCTTAACACCTACGATCCTCATTCCTTTTCTTTTATTTTACAATCCGTCGATACATTTTCGCTTATTAGATGCATAATCTGTCTAAAGAATCGCCTCAATTCTTAGAAAGTGTAGAGATTTAAAGTCGATATAAGAAACAAAACATTCACTATACAAATAAATCCGCTTGGGTGTTTAGAAGACACCATTGCACAGACTATTAAATCATTATTCGCTTAAATATTTCAGTCTTATAATTATGCCTAGGCATATATACACAGAGAAAAGAAATTCGTTGGGGGAACCGAATTCGTTGCCAATCGAATTTTGTCGGTTGTGTGTATTATCTTGAATTCGGTTATAATAACTGAATGAGTATGGCACTCACAACTATTTTTTTAAATGATTCTTGGGTGACTATAGAATATTATTGTGAATTCAATAAAACGATATAATTTTTTAATATTTATTTTTATTAAAAAATAAATTACAGTGATAAGATTTTACATCATAAATTTCATGATTTTAATCATTTATTTAAACCAACTCCTTCTTTGAAATCAAGATACCCTTTTTCATATAGTTTCTTTAACTTGTCATCCTATACCGCAAGTCTTGCCTCTGTGAAAAGTATTAAACATTTTTAAATTTCTTTTATTTACATATGGCTTTGTGATATAATTTTAAACTTACCACCGTACAACATTGAACCACCATACAACTTTTCACCACTTTGAAAAAATCTTTGTTATTTTAAACTAAAATATTGTTGATTTTTTGTATAATGTGTACAAATTTTATTTTTAGTACGTCAAAAATTTTTCTATTTTAGAAGATACAATTGATTTTTATAATTCCAACTACCAAAATTCGGTTTTCAGTAGTAAAATGCTGAATAAGTTTAGTTGCATCTTCCATTTAATAGAATAGATTTTAGTAAAGATGCAAATCGATCAGGTTAACTATTTTAAAAGGTATTACAATCAACATTTAGAGGCAAATATCAAATGTTAGCTTTTAATATAAAAATTAAGTCAATATTGTAATTTATTAATAATAAAAATCAAATTATTATATTCCTAATTGAATCTTGAACATATCGATGGAATTTTTACCAGTCTTTTTTTCTGTGTGTACGTTTCTTTAATTGTCTCCTTTTATAAATAATTAAAACCAACAATTGCTATATAAAAATAAATTAGTTCAAGTTAATCACCCTTATTCTGTTTGTCGTCGGCAACATCGTCATCAATTTTGAGACAACATCACTTTAACACAACATCAATACTTATTTGATACGCCTTAAAAGTTAAGTGATAATGTCAATAATATCAATAAAGGCTAATATACATATATTTTTCTGAAGCATTCTTATGTGAAAATTTGAAAAAATGTACTTTCTTTCTGACACTGAGTCCAGTGATGAAGAAGATAAGACAAAATTAATAGTGCCAAGAAGACCTTTTAGACAGAAATCAAGAACCGTTCAGTTTAACGGATAAAAAGTAGGTAATAAATTCAAAGTTATCCATTTCAAACCAATGTTTTGTTTTTCCCTGTAAACAAAGTAAAACATCAATAGATACAAGTGGACCTCTTGGGGCAACATGGCTTACCGTTTAAAAAGATTTAGGCACGTTCAATCAGGCGTTGCCAATGACTTTAGGAAGTTCTCATGCACTTTGGACTGAAGAAGATTTACCATAGTTTTCTCAGGGGCTTAGTATCAGTTGTTTAAATATACCGCCTTCAGTAGCTTTGCATTCCATTTTGTTTGTAACCACCTTTTTTTACTTAAAATTCTAAGCCGCGCCAAATCTGTAAAAATAATTTTTTCAAACATAAATTTTTAAAGCACTATATACCATACCTTTCGTAATCTCTCCCTCGTTCTATTTGGTGGGTCAAGGGCGTTAAGAGCAGTCGCAATACTTTCCCTACTGTTTCTTAAAATTAGAAAACCTCTGTCAAGTGATTTATTTTTTTTTTTTTTTCTTGCAACTCTTCAAATAGTTTTTCAAATTGGTTGGGGTTGGTGGTTTCCAGTTTGTCCATTTTCAGTTTTATTTCTACTATTCTATAGTTCATTTAGTTCTTTTAAATTTTTTTGTTTGTACACGACACTTAAATCACAAGCGACAGTATCAACGGCAATACGAACGTCACATTTCTTTACAAAATGCAAAATTCATATTGCCATCCATCGATTAATGGCAACATTGACAACAAAAATTGTGATGTATAGAAAGCGATTAAAATTGAAATTGAATTGAGGGCTGAATCAAATATTTGAAAATAAAAAATTACAGTGATGGCTTGGATTGAACTGTTGAATTAGAAATAAGATACAAGAGAATCTAAAGATGACATATCATTAGACACAAACAAGATTATCAAATTAGATTCTGTTCTTTGCTTTAATTTGAAAAAATTGTGGCCCATTAAATAATTTACAATCGATTTTCGATCTTCGCTGGCTATCCAACATTGAGTAGCAAATATTATATTCGCTTTATTAGCACTGTCGAAAATTCTGTTGTACAACATATTTTTAATCGAACAAATTTTATTTTTGACGCTTTTTAGCCGCTGTACAATTGTATTTGATACTTTTCTCACAAATAAAATCTTCTAAAACTTGGAGCACTTCTGACGTAACAGAAACTGTAGTAAACGCAAAAGCACACATATTTTACCAACTTTAATATGCCCGCGATTGGTTTGCCCTAACCATATTGCTGCAACAGTTTATCCTTACCTTTAAATCCATAAACGCCTCCTTGTACAGTCGAAAATTTTCTGTAAACCTGTAAACAAGCTTTCTTAATGATACACTTGTTAGACCCTGATTTATCTATGTAGTGGAAAGCATTTCCAAAATGTTAGAAGTGTACTTCATTAGAGTTTCAATAAGCATCCATGTTCATCAGATAAATAAATCGTCGACCCATAATTCCGTCGTGGTAATAATAATTAATTATATTTTATTTAATGTCTTAAGCACTAGGTCTTTATTTTTTATGTACATTTTCAAAATATTATTTAAAAAATTAATTAAAATATAATTAATTAAAAGTAAGAAAAAATACATTAACTGCCGGTTTCTCTACATGCGAACGAAAATTTTTTCGCATATTTATTTTGAAAACAAAAACAATTTTTTATATGTTTGTTTTAGTACAAGTATGCGAAAGAAGTATTCCTTCCCATGTAGAGAAATCGGCAGTAAAATATTAATAAATAATAAATTAATTAATTAATTTACTTTAATTAAAATTTCTCATGAAATATTTATAATCAAAACTATAATATGAAATATATTACTGCGGGGAAAGCATATCCAAAACTCATCAGTGTATTCTACCCAAATTTTGTTAAGAAAGCCAAGACCTTCCATATAAATAGGCAAATATGTAGCTTAAATAAGAACTTCATTTATTCAATAAAGCAAAAAGACGATAAAAAATTAAAAATTTTTTATACAAAAACACAGTAACTATTTTCATTTTTTCTTTTATTTTTTTTAAAGTTCTATATAATATTGTCGGGATAATTAGCACGATATTTTTAAAGTTTAATTAATTTAATATTCCCGTGATTTATTTTTAATGATTAATTTGTATAACACAAAAATAAATTGTTGCGATATTTTTTATGTTTTATTTGATGTTTTAATTTTATTTTTCTTTATCTTTTAACTTTATAAAAGAGCCGAAAATAAGTCAGTTGTATACAGTAGATAAAAATAAATAAAATCACTATTGTTTATTGTTGTTTTTGCTTAAAATTGCATTTTTTCTCAACTTTATTGCTTAGAAAAGCATCTTTATTTTTTTTTTAATGTTAGTGAGAAATTTCCTAAACAGCTAAGTAAGCGCTGGCGAAACGGCCGTATAAACGTGCCTTTACCTTCAACAATCAATATCGGTGATTTTAATAATTTTCTCCGGATAAAAAGCACGATATTTTTCAAGTTTATTTAATAAATTAAAAAAAAATACACATAATTATTCTCAATTTTACCACCAAAAAATTTCAGAAAAGGTAATCGAGTGCCTAATTAATCATTTTTGGCGGAAGACCTTACCAACTAGATTACCAAACTAGTTATCAAGGAATAAGACTCCTATAATCAATTATTGAGAATTAATTACATTGATTATTGCTGAAAATAATATCATCATTAGTACGTACCATACAAACTTATTTAAAAACGCTTTGAATAGTTAATAAAGATGCTTAATTTCTGATCTATATAATAACACCTAGAATATCTATAAGCAAATCTACAAACGCAACATCTATTACGCTTTCACATAGAAATATAAAACATATTTGAAGCTAGAAGTTTGAACCAAAAAAAAAAAAAAAGAATCACATGTTATTTTGTACCGCAGGGTATGTGCAATTACTCACAATCATGAATAACATCATTTATTTATATTGCATATTGCTACATCTATGCACTTCATGTTTTTAAAATTGCTGATAATAATGGCCCGTTTTTTTACTCTATTTTTATCTACTCTTATTTTTTAATAACACTTACTGAACAACATGTAATTTTTGAAAATAAAAAAAGAGAAAATCAGAAAAAAATAAATTAAAGATAACTCTATGGTTCTTAGAAGCAATTTTAACTTTTTTTTAAATAAATTTAGTGCATACGAATGAATAGTTACTATATGACAAAGAAAAAACAACACGTCCTGCAATTTGTCTTTTTTTGCAAAGGAGGTGTCACATAATTGTGATAATTTGAGTAAGTGTGTTATTATTTGTGTGCATGTTTGTGTGTACGCGTGTATATAAATAATGTATTTTTGAATGCAAGTATCTAAACTTTCATTAAGTCAACTTGTATTTAAATAACAAATAACTATTTACAACAAATTACTTAATTAAAATTATAACAACTTTTGCTATTAAAGACACTACACGCACAAACGGCAACGTTGCAACAATTTATCTTTGATACAAATTTCACTTCATTTAGAAGTTTACTTTTCTAGTTCAAGAAAAAAACTAAAAAAAATTTTCTTTATTTTTTTTTGCTGTACGAAGATCATTTATTTACAAAGTTTAGTTCTATTTTTTTCAGATTAGTGGTCATTTGATAGCAATTTTTAGTTTTACATTCTATTCTTGTATAGCGTTTTGTTACTTTGTAGATTTGGACATTTTTGCACTGATGGTTGTATTTACTTAACATGCGGTTTAACAAGCTTGCCTTCCTAGCCGGCAATACCACGATGCAATGGGACTCTAACCAAGAAAAACATCCAAACCCAAAATATGCTATGGCTCCACCGATATTCGAAATTACGACCTCAGGTTCTACCAATCATGACAACTACCTCAATCCAGGCAGGCAAACACTGCTATGTTGGATTTTTTCTCGACGAGCTTTTCACCACAATTTCCTTGTTTTTCAATAAGGCTCTTCATTTATTATTGAAACTAAGAAACCACGAGAGGTCTGAACTAATATTTTATATTTATTCGCCTTTAATTAAGCCACTAATTAACTAACAGTGGCTATTGAACAACAATTAATTTTCTTTATAATCCAGGCTGTATTGAGATTTGAACTCATGATCTTCTTTTTAACATGGATCGCAAAAACCAATAGCTTCTGTTGTCATAGATGTGTAAAGCATTTCAACAATATTCTACTAAAAATCTTTAAAAGTTTAGGAACAAGTTCTTCTGCTTTTCAAATTTCTTTCAAAAAATTGACAGCCGATGATTATTGTGGATCTATAGAAAGTAAAATCTATAAGTTAATTTGAATTGCTTTTTAGTGTAAATAAATTTAAACAATAGTAGATCAATTAAAATTTATAAACTTGTAAAACTACTCCCATTGAGACCACTTATAAGTGGTGCAAATGATTTTTGGTGGTGAAACTCTGCATCGGATAGTGCACAGTTGGTGCGATAAAGCTCAATTGCTTATGGTTTGAAACTTCCCGTTTCCCGGGTATTTAGCCAAAATACCCAAACCCTAGTACCCATCCATATTGGATGAATTGTTCAAAGGACCTGTAATTTGAAAATATCAAGAATCTCGATTTTTAAAGAAAAATTATTGTAGTGTATGTGGCTTAAGTCTCGGCAGAGCCTTAGGGGGATAAAAAAATAAAAATATAAGTGTGGATTGGCGACATTGTTAAGAATGTGATTGGTAAACAAGAAGTCGTGGGTATCGATTCTCGTTAGAGTCTTAGAGTAGTTATGCTGGTTAAAGGCACATGTTCGCTGATTAGTTTAGGTCTTACCGAAGTCTCAAAGTTTTGTGGTATGAATGGCTACGAGAGTATTCAGTAAGCAAGGAACAGTGAGCAATAATAAGTCAAATTACAGAATATTTTAGTCTTGATGTCCTTAGTAAACAAGAAATTTTTAGTAGAAATCTAGATAAGGCCTAAGCTGTAGCCAGAAGCACATAATAAGAAATGTGGATACAAGAAATTAACGAGCTTGTATTTTTTTTTTTTTTTTTTTTTTGAAAGAGAAGTAGCACTTCAGGCAATAATGCCTATTTAGTTATTTTCGTAACCGTGCTACATTCTTTAGGAAATGAATAGATGAGAGATAGACAGGTTTATTAGTTTATTAGTTATTTTACTTCGCCGGCGAATATGCTACGAAGAAGTACCGGCGAAGGAGGCTGCATGTTTAATGTTAATTCTGAATATGTCTTTATACCATTAAACAGAAAAAAACATTTTTTATTTTTGGTTTCCGCAGGGGTTGAACCCTGGTCTCCAGATTTGTAGCCAACGTGTTTACCACTACGACTACAGCAGCCTGGTATTTAATTAGAGGAGTATGACATCCTAAAAATCTCCATAATTATAATTAAAAGCTTTAACATTAAAATCATAAAAATTGTTTAACATTTTTTTTTACTAAAATTTAAGCAACTCTATGGGTAATAAAATTAAGACTTTAATAAAATATTTAAAACAATTTAACAAAATTAATTTTGGAACAAAATTATTAAAATTCTTAAATTGGCTGACAAATACGCAAACAGTTAATTAAAATTTTGTGTATATGCTTTATAAAAAACAGTCACACATTTTTATGCGAAAATGTTTAACGTGAAAATACAAGCCTAGCTCTTAATGAAGTCATTCCACGAAAATCATTTAATTTATAGAACTAAATTTATATTTCACAAAAATTTTAAAGAAAGTATTAATATAAACACTATATATTTATGTATAAGCTGTTTTTTGAACTAATAAAATATTTCTATTTCTGTTATTAAAATGGTTTTAAAGCATTGCCAGCTAATATTTGAATACATTCATTAGTGCTGTTGACAAATATTAACACCAGTCTGCTTAAAGTTTATTTTAGTTTTCATTTTATCTTTTCAATAGCATACTTAATAATAAATAACAAATTTACTTTGAAATATTCACTTCTTTGTATATTTTATGACATTTTAATAAATAAAAATATTTTAGTGATGTAGTAAGAGTTTCAAGTAAAATAGTTCAATTTCATATTGTGCATATATTTTCAAATGCTAATGGAGAACATGGCAACGCATAATAAATTTTTCGCATTGTTCTTTTTTCTACTTTAATAGATTCTGGGAATTTCAATTTTCATTTTTTTTTTTGCAAGCAGACAAAAGATAGAAAAAGAAATCACATGAAAAATACAAGAAAATACTGTTACCATTTTTAATAAAATAGAAATGCAAAATAAAATTGCAGGCAACCAATCATTATTGCACTAAAAGAAAAGTTATTTTAAGAAAAAATGAAAAATGTAGGAATTGTTACCATGTGGTTTCATAGAGGGTTTAGAAAATTTAAAAAAGACCTTGTTTATTAGCTACTGTTTCTTCTTAAGTAATTTATTGAATCTTCAATATATCTAAATTATCAAATCCCTAGTTTACTTGTGTATTCTAATTACTATGCTTTGTTTATTTAACTCTCAACCATAAAAATTTAAGGAAGTAAATCTTTTTTTTTTTACTTTTCGTAAAAAGTCTGGTTTTTTTCCGATCACCATGCGAGAATTTTTTACACATTATTTTAAAAGAGAAAAAGGGCCATCTAAGTTATTTTTCTATCACCTCTTCAGAATACCTTCCAATACAATTAAAAGAATTTGTTTAAAAAAATATTCAAAGCTGGTTAGCTAGGGTCCATTTGTCTATCACAACAAAATCACGAATTTTGCGATGGGCATTTTTCAAAGAACGCCGATTTTCATAATAACTTTAAATGATGTAAGCGCGTTGTTGCAATGTGTACCTGTCCATGGTTAAAACTCTACTACCTTCTAATAAAACAAAATGGCTTACGTCATTTGAAAACATGTCACGTGTAAAAATTATATAGTGCTGACATCTAGGCTTCGCATTTGGATTACCCTTTATTTCTTTTCAACTTTCTGTTGTGGGTGTTTGTATAACTTTTTACTAAAATTCCTTTTGCGAAATATTTTATAAAACAAAGGAGCCATACTTAAATGCTTATTGTTAAAATTTAAGAAAAAAAACCATTAGAAAATTGGATTTTTGCAAAGAAAAGTGATCTGCCAGAGAATGATATAAAAAGGGCGTCCAGCGTTTTGAGCCTATTGTTTTTTAATAATAACTTAAAGATCGGAAATTGATTACATATTAAAATAAAAGCTTAAATTTTTGTTTCTTGAGCAATAATCAAAATGAGTCCGTTGTAAAAATGAACTCAAAGACCCAAATTGAATGAAACCAAATTTCGAAAAGACACATCCTTGAGCTTCTCTGTACTCAAAGGCTGTTCAAACGAAAGTACATTTTCTGGTTATCTTAGTAAATAAATTGCCATATGTATGCCTTGATACGTTGACCTGTTAAAACCACAAGTCTGAGAACATAACGGATTCGAACCTTGGCATAAGGAAGTTAGAGGTTATGTCCGTTTACTACACTGCTAATTGGTATGTTCTGACTCCATCAAAGCATAGAATTGCATGTGCTACTACCAATTTTGCACATGTTCATCCCAATAAATTTCGACAGTCTTTTAAATCATTGTAAATTGTAGTAATCTGAATATTAATTTTCGCAACCCATAAAATGTTTTAGTAAAGTTTTGTCTTCACTTTACTAAGTCTAGGTAACGATTAAAGCTAATAATCCTATTCCGTGTGATATTATTCCCAATATCTGGAATCAAAAAAGATCGTTTTAGAGGTTTCGTTCTTCGTGATCCTAAGAGAGAAGTATAACAGAGGATATTCTACGGTGCTACATTTGCAGAATATCAAACCTTTAAAGCCTATTCGCAGCATCAACTAAGATTAAATTATCTGCTAGATCCTCCCTTAAATAACTTCAGTTTACACTAATGAAGTGACAGTAAGTAGCTTTTCGGATTTTTGCCAAAGCTTTTCAATGAGAAAAAAACTCCGATTCGATCTAGGAACCAGTTATCTCCTAAACTTGGCCACTACACACAGAAAAAGACTGGTTAAAAATCGGTCTTAAGGGTTTCAAATTAAATTACTAATTTTGTGATTTAGATTTGATTATAAATAAAATTAAACCTTAATACAAATGATGTTTATTACCAAAGGTTAGTTGCTGCATCGCTTATGAAATTTTGCCTGAACGATGTGGGTTTTTACTAACAGTTTTTTTTTTAATTAGGAAATGCAATGTAACCTGTTAAGGGCATGAGTACTAAAAATTAAAAAGTAGCAGTTGGAATAACAAGTAAAAACTTCTTGACATCAGCATAAAATTTTCACATAATAAAATAATCAAAACAATATTTTAGTTTAAATGTGGCAAAAAAAATACCTAAAAGCAAAATAATTGATATAAATTAAAATATTTAATAAATTAAAATGTTTATTCTTTATTTCGCATTGACTCAGAATGGAAAAAAAAAGAAATCGGAAGGAAATAGTAAGTGTAGTGCTGAACTAGTGGATTATAACAATTAATTCATTATAATCTCATTCGAATAATAGTTTATACTTTTTAAATAGTTGTGTCTACGGTATTTGTTTATTTATTAAAACCGAATTTAAATTAATTTGCACAACCAACAAAATTTTTTTACAACAAATGCGGTCCTCATAACAAATTATTTCTTCTCTGCGTAGTTATCTAAAGAACGATTCTGATCTAATAAATCTTTGTCATATGTGGAGTTCAGAATAGCGCAGTTTGTTATAGCATATCAACCTTGTATTTCTTCACTAAAATTCTTTAGAACAGATAACGAAGGCAGCCTAGTTAACTTTGTTTTTTTATTATATTATTCCTTCCTTTGGTTTGATTAAAAATTTTAACTAGTGTTTAAAAACCAAACTGACAAGTAGATTCTTGAATATCTGAGGGAAAACCATTGTTGCTGTTAATTGTTTTGTTTTTGCAGTGTAGAAAAAAATGCAAGAAAATACGAAAAGTGAAATGCTGACGGTGCATAAATTTTCTTGCCTAAACTGTTTTTGTTACTGTTCAGGCATTTGCGTACTATAAGTACTTTTTTACATTTATTCCTTGTTTTATTCTTTGGTTTTTACACTACTTTTTTATTTCAGACTAGAACAGTGCAAACACACACACATAAAAATATCTGCATAGATGATTTTTATTTATTTTCAAACAATTGTTTTAAATTATTTTAGATCCAAGTGCTTCATACAATAACAAATACTTGCACATGGATGTGTTCATAGTTGTTAAACTGAAACTGAAATGGAAATTGAAATAATTTATTCATTGCCGCATTTTGGATCTTAATGGTGCACGAATAACTAAGAATTTTAATATATCTGTGAAATATTTATCTTTTATTTATTAAACACAGTTTTTAAAAACAGTTACAGTGATTCAAAAAAAAAATTGAACAGATAAATTGAATAAAGTTTACAAACTGATTGAAACGCATATTTTATATGATTACATTTAGGACTAATTCATAATTCATTGTAAATATCTGAATTGCTGAATTGAAGGTTAGTTGAAAATATAAAGTTTATATTTTGGATAAGGTTTTCGCAGAATGGTTATGCCGTCCCTTAATTGCGTTGTAATATCTGTCCAAATGGATTTATTTTAAAATAATTATAAGCAAACAAAAGATGTATTATTATAGACGCTGCAACTTAAATAAAATAAACTTGAAAACTAAGTGGTATCCCCTTATCTTCCTTTTATTTTTGTATTTATATAGTTTGACATCTACTTAAAAATTATACAAAGTATATTAAATAGTGTTTGCTTTAACGGCAAGTATTAATAGTTAAAATTAAAGACTGTGAGTTGTCTTATACAACACAAAATCTTAATGTATACCGACGAATTGTTTAAACCACACGGAATATGTTGGATGATTAGTACTTAAAAAAAGTGCAAATACTCATCATAAATATTAAATTAAATTCTTGATTATAAGCTACTTATATCTTAATTTAGTTTTGTTTGTTTGGATCGGACACTTCTAGGCTTTTTAACTGACTTTAAAAGGAAAAAACTTTTAATTTTTATTCCAAAGATTAGTCTTACAGATTGCTCCCATTGCTCGTTTGAAACGTAATAGGCAGGCAGTATGAAGTCATTAAATGTATATCGTAATGGTCTGTAATAACAAATGGAATAAAAGATTTAAAATTTAAAGAATGTTCCCATTGTCTTTTTAAATATTTTCGCTTCTATTGCACCATTGATTGTTCTTTATATTTGTTTCTCACATTATTGTGAGATCCGTTTTACTGTTACTTATATAATATTGCAAGATTCTGCGTCAGATT
Source organism: Cistogaster globosa (assembly GCA_937654795.1). Lineage (NCBI taxonomy): Eukaryota > Metazoa > Arthropoda > Insecta > Diptera > Tachinidae > Cistogaster > Cistogaster globosa. The sequence goes on along the minus strand of OW569404.1, from coordinate 98,707,657 downwards.
TTAGTTGTCAAAATGAGATGTAGAAGTTGGTAATATTTTCAATTACAAAAGTACTAATCGTTAGAAAACAGTGAGACCATATGAAAGGTGACTGATGAAAGCTGCTACCAAAACAAAAACGTAATAACTTTTTTCTGTGTAATCAACCTGTTGAATTTTTATTTTTTAGGTTGATCTTTAGATTTAATGAAAATGAGAGAATTGGGACAATAAAACAAGAATTTAGATAGTGTGCCGCTTTCATGCCTTAGAGTCAGTAATTTCCGTCCAAAATTATTTTACTCACGTTTGACGGCACTCCTCCTAGAAGATGAATTGTAATCAGGCTGGTGAATAATTTTGGCGAGCGTAGCACAATCTTAAGAGGGCCTTATCATCGATATCCCTCAGTTGCGACGCAGGAAACTATTGCTGCTGTAACTGTTGCCATACAATCCATCTTAGAGTTTCGTCAAGGAGCTTACCTGTCAAAATGAATTGATTTGATTCCAACAGACTTGCCAATTCGCTTGGAATTTTGCGAGAAAATCATTCAAATGGCAGCAGAGGATAAAAGTATTTTGAACTACATTTTTATGTCCGGCGAGTCACTTTTTAATCTAAACGGCAATGACAATTGTCGAATATGGAGTAATTCTAACTCACAGATACAATTGCATCCACTTTGCGTCACAGTGTGATGTGCAGTTTCATCAAGATTCATTGTCAGGACTTACTTCTTCGAATAAAACGGTTTTATTGTTATGGGCAACGCTGAACGTTACTAAAAGATGTTGAAAGAGTATTTCTTTCTAATACTAAGACGAAAGAGAACTGCAAAAATTTGCCGATAAGCTGATTTAAAGAAACTCCTCATTTTGTTGGTTCCCAGGGTCCCCAGACCTTACTTCATCTTCGTTTTTTTTTTTGGGGTTATTTAAAAATGGAAGTTTACAAAAAACCAACAAATTTGGATGATTTACAGCAATCTATTCGGACGGAAATGAGGCAGTTCTCGCTGCAATCCTCCAGACAGTAATAAATAACTTTTTGATAAGATGTCGCACATTTGCCACCGAGGGTGGAGATCATTTAAAATCAATCATTTTTAAGCCTTCATGAATTAATTTAATAAAACTGTAGTATTTTTCAAATGAATTAATAAAAGATAAATAACATTAACTTTACAAAAATTTATTATAGTTTCTTAATGTAGCATTAATGTAGGTTTGAAAGTTGTAGAGACTGGAGTTTGACATAAACATTATAGATTAAATAGTATTCTCTTATAGCCTTATGCTTCAAACTTTGTAATTGGTAGACATTTAAATTTTATGCAGAATAGCAATTAGTAATAAAAAACATAAATTTAAAATTAAAAAGGCAACCCATGTAAAACGAGATTTTGAGATATATGGGTATACAGTTTGATCCATAACAAGTAGTAGCTTGAAGTTCTAACAAAGTGTTTGTCTGTTATAACATCAAGTATAGAAATAAAATTAGCCAGATTACAGATAAAAAACTATATAAAACTTAAAACTTCTCAAAAGCAACCGTGTTGTTGACACAAAAGATGTTTATTTTGAAAGAGGCGTGAATCACTTGGTTTTTCAATCTATATATTTTGCAGTTTGCGTTTTACTTCTTAGTATCAATAACTCCGTACAGTTGTTAAAAATCACAAATTTTCAACACGGTAAAGTGACTCATACAGTTTTTAAAGTAAATGGTTTAATTAGTTTTTAACTGATATTAATTTTATTCGATGTTTTTGCTGAAGGCATGTTTTGAAAACAATATTGAATTACTTAATTTGATAAACAAATTTCTAAAATAATAGATAAGAGTACAGTGGTTTGAAATAAAAATCGGCATAACAAATTCTTTCCTACCATTAAGTTTTTCTTTTTTTTTTTATTAAAAAAAAAAAATCCAATTTGTATCTCGATTAAATTCATAAATCACCTAAGGCCATTTTTTTTAAACTTTAAGGTTTGCTCAGGATCAGTGGCGGATCCATGATTTTACTTTAAGGGTTGAGTAGTAGTCCGGAGAATACCACCAGTAAATATCGGCACAATTTCTGCAGTTTTAGCTACTAAAATCAAGCTATTTTATGAATTAAGAGAAGGCTGCACTGCCCTTCTGCATTCTTATTACCACTGTTCACTCTCTTTTTAAAGGAAGAGGAGATATCCGACTGTTTCCATTTCGACATATTGATGAGCAATGAATATAACCTTTTGCATTTATCACTGATGATATACGCTTGACAAGACTTTTTGACAATGCAAACGACAGTACCACCAATAGCAGTCACAAAATACTACGCTCAGTTCCTCGCGCAGAATGGCAATGGATGTGTGTCAGAGTTGTTACATGCCAGACTGGCTAAAGTTCCCCTATTTAAGCTTTTAGCGCTATATTTAAAACAGCCTTGTATTTATTGTTTTTAAATGGAGCTTGTGTACGTTGTTATAAAGATTGCGTTATTTACTATATTATAAAGTAAGCGATATCAATAAAACCAAACACACTATACAATTTAATAATGTATCACAATATAATAATGGACTTGATTAAGTTAGCCTTTGAGGCTTGTAATCGGATTTAATACAAATAAATAAATAAACAAATAGGCCATTTTTAAAAAATTTACGATTATAATTTTAAATGTTTTGGGGGGCTTTTGGGCTAAATGCGCCACTGCTCAGGATTTTTGTACCAACTATCGTAGCAAGTCAAGTGCTACTAAGTTTTCTTTTTTATAATTACTCATTGCCACCTTACAGAATAAAAATTAATTTCAGAGCAGCTAAGTAAATGTTTCTTACCTTTTACAATTTCTCATTACCACCTGCAGTAATACAAAAGAAAATTAAAAAAAAAAAATATGAAAAAATTAAAATAACACGGACCGATCTTTCTGATTTTCAATAGCAAAATTTTCGAAACCATATTTGATCGATTGCCGTACTTAACTTTTCTCTAGTGGGTTGACAAAGTTGATTTCAACATGAGTTCGAACGGACAGATGGACATCGCTCAGTCGACTTCGCTATGCATAAGAACTTAGAATACATATACTTTATGTGGTCGGAAATAGATATTGTAGAAATTAAAAACAGAATAACAAACTTTGATATACCCTTTTTCTACCGGTGGTAAAGGGATTAATACAAACATGATAATTTATACCTTTTTTCTGTAATCTTTTTTAGTGTTCATATAATAGCAAAAAAATTAGAGCATAAATTAACCCATTTTACATTTAAGTAATTTTGTTCAACATAGTCTTCGTCAGTGATAGAAGTGATTAAGCATTTGGTAGTTATTGTACCTTTATTAAAATTTTTAAAATACTTATGGTATATTTGTAGTAAATTATGAAGGCATGTCGTAGTGTCCACGGACGTAATTTCCTTTGAAAATATGTTGTTTTAGTATGGATATAGTTGCATTTATGAAAGTGTTATAGTGTCAATACTTAAAACAACAACGGCCTTCGCTTACCAAAGATTTCTTGCGTTGACGGCATTCGGTAGGGCACAATGGTTTTCTTCTCTATGGTATAACCAACACCGGCTTTCAATTAAATATAATAGAAAACCATTAAATATACTTACTATGTCCATAGACGCTAAGACTCTACCTTGACGGATATTATGTCGCTTCGTAGTGTTACAGAAAGAGAGCTTGCGTAGAATGGATACATTTCGATTTGCGCTAAAGCCATTTTTTTTTATTTGTATAATCCAATTCTACAAATTCATCTTCTTCGTTTAAAGTTAATTTATAGAACATATTCTGGGCAATATCTTGGCTCGAAGCTAAAAACTCATGAGTTTATAGTAGCTGACACTTAGTAGCATTAAGCTCATAACTTCTTTTTAATATTGTACCCTGCACTATTATCAACCAAGTTGTAACCACATTAAACACCGTTATTTGAAATTTACGACTATTTTTCCCAGATTTCTACGGATTTTTTTTTTTTTTTTTTTTTTTGGTTTGTCGAAACAACATACAAATGATTTGAAATCAATGCTACCACTACCTTGATGTTCAAAATAAACATCTTTGTTACTTTGTTATAATGTTGATTAGTCAAACTTCTCTAGAAAAAATTTTATTGGTGCTTAACGTTTGGTTGAAGTTTTTTTTTTTAAAAAAAGAGAAGTAGCACTTCAGGCAATAATGCCTATTTAGTTATTTTCGTAACCGTGCTACATTCTTTAGGAAAGGGAAAGATTAGAGATAAGACAGGTGGTGAGAAGAGAAAGCCATTTTACTTCGCCGGCGAATATGCTATGAAGAAGTACCGACGAAGGAGGCTGCATGTTTAATGTTAATTCTGAATATGTATTTATACCATTAAATAGAAAAAAATATTTTTATTTTTGGTTGCCGCAGGGGTTGAACCCTGGTCAACCAGGTTTGTAGCCAACGTGTTTACCACTTCGACTACAGCAGCCTGCAGAGATACGTTAAAATATGATCAATGTTATAATAACCTGATATTTTTGAAAAACTGACTTATGCCGATTTCTAAATAAACGGCTTATACATGAATTTATCTTCCTCTTCTTCTTCTTAGAAATTGCATTCGTGTCTACACATAAAAATTTTATTTCTGCAATTTTGGCCTTTATAAATAAGATTTCGTTTTTGTTTAAATTACGAATGAAAAACAAAAGAGAATTGCAAGTACATGAAACAGTGTACCCGTTTCTATTCGTCTATCCTCTCTCACCCACAAACTTAAGAGTTGCACAACTAAAGTTGCAAAGTATGGACAGAGACTAAACGGCAAGTGGCAGCAGAGCTTTGAAATTTTCACAAGGTGTGATTACTGTAGCTTCTATTTACAAATTGGCCTCAAATTAATTTTTGTTTTAAATTCAAAGATCTAAAGATCTGTTTTTAAGACGGGTTTTTTTTTTTTGCAAGAATTATTACGTTTTTATTCCACATTTACCTGCAAAAAATCATATTTGTTGCAAAGCCAGTAAAAGTCTAAGCTTAAATAATGTGTTGCATTAAATTTTATTGCTTTTACAATTTATGGAATTACAGTTAACCTACTTTGAAAAATGCTTACCCAACCATTATTGTTTGTTCAGCTACTATAAATAATAAGGCAACAACGGCTTTTCGTTCATTAAATTTTATTTAATCTTTGTATAATAATAAAAAACTGTCCATTTCAGCGTTTATTAGAGACTTCAGTTTTCTATTTATGTTAATTTTCTTTGGTAATGTATTTTAAAGTATTTTATTAAAGAGGAAAACTCCTGTTGGGAAATGACATTTAAACTTTGTGCTCGCCATGTGCTCCCATTATCCCGGTTTTACCATCCATGTAACCATTAAATATGCATGTTTTTTGTTGTAAAATATTCTTTCATTTTGTATTGCTCCTGCCTTTATCTTATCTTCATTTACGTACACACCCATACAAAAGCGTTTACAGTTTTAACTTTGCATAGATGTTATGTGCTTGAATGTTGTGCTTGGTTACAACTAATGCATGGATAACTTTACGAGTGTGTAACCATGGCTGTCATTTATCATCCTTTCAAACAGTAAAAGAACTTTTAATAATTGTATGACTGTGCGCCCCAGAACTTAATATACTTTAACCAATATATGTATGTGCAAGTGTGTGTGCAAGTGTTTAATGTAAAAACCGCATACCACTTCAAAGCAGTTTTATAAAATTTTACGCTGCCTAAACCATAAACCACATTGTTAAGCTGCTAGCGACTGAACTGACAGACTAAATCAATGGCTACACGACACATGAACAGAAAGAAGTATTAACTTACCAAAACCAAAAACCCAAACCATTCGACCATCCAGCTAGCAGGCAAGTCATCTCATTTACCGCATCATTTTTGGGCTAAAACGTAGTTCCAGTTTACTTAATGATTTTGGGATTTGGTGTTCAAGAAAATTTTTATTAAAAATATAAAAGAGCACAAACGCAAAAAAAAATACTTTCAAACAAATTTATACTGCAACAAAACCATTTAGTTGAAGGAAATAAGAATAAAAATTTTGATATTTATTGATTGCTGTGTCAGCTTAAGTAAAAGAGAAAAAAATGTATTTGGCGCACAAATTTATGGAAAACTTAAGGTTAATATAATATGACATTTGAGCAACTTAAGGGATTTCATAAAAGTTTCCTTAAGAAAATTTAATTTATAGAAGCTTTACATTTTCATCTTATAAACTTTTACAAATTAAATTTACAAACTTGACGTTGAGATTGAGTGGATACCTAAGGCCACTAATGCAAATAAATAATAAAATAAATAAGTAAAATTATTTTCGGTTTAAGTTAATTTTTGTTTTAGTTTCTAAAAATGTTTACAAAAGAAAAAATTTTTAAAAATGTATGCGGACGTTTGCCAATATATTTACACTTTCTCATAGCCTTTTTTCAAAGACTCTTTTAATAAAATGAAATTTTTAGAACCTACAATTTACTCTTAAGGCATTTAATTACTTAGAAAACAATAATCTGGAAGCCTATTATTTTTTCCTTGCATTCCCCAAATTTATATCCTTTTTCACTTTTTTTTTTGCATAAAACATAACCTGCAAGAATACGAAAGTTAAAAAAATATAGAGAAAATTAGAAGCAGGCTTAGTATTTCCACGCTCCCTCGAAGCACATAGACTTATCTTGAAATTTTCAATACAAAAGTTGTGGACATAATGTCTGTTCTATTGCCGTATTAAAATTTTTTATTGCTTATCTAGTGCTTTGATTTCAACAAGAACACAGAAGGACAGTGGACATCGCTCAATCGATAAGATCTCAAAAAGTATATAAACAAGCTGGTTAAATAAGAATCGAAATTCAGAAAACTCTGGTTGGATAAGACATAATTTATGCGAACTATGTTTATTATATAATAAAGAGGGACAAGTAAGTACTGCATTCGGTTATGCCGGGTCTTATATATCCTTCAGTAAATTCTTTTTTCCCATTAAATTTTTCTCCCAAAAATATCTTTTTGTTCCAACTGAATACCATAAATTTTTTTATTATAAGCAGCAACCAGATAAGTAAGTGATACCAAGTTTTTTTTTACTTTTTATTATGAAAAGTAACAAGCTGCAGTAGAGGTAGGCGTAGTGCCTTGCCCGCTATCTTTTCCGTCATAGCCGTTCTCGCTAATTTTCAATAGCAAAATGTTTAAAACTATGTCTGAACGATTTGCGTATTTAGATTTTCTCTAGCTCATCTAGAGCCCTGGCAAAGTTAATTTTAACGCTAACACGGACGGAGAGATAGACTTTTTTTTAAAGAGAAGTATTACTTCAGGCAATAATGCCTATTTAGTTATTTTCGTAACCGTGCTACATTCTTTAGGAAAGGGGTAGGTGAGAGATAAGACAGGTGGTGAAGGAAGAAAGATAGATTTATTTATTTTACTTCGCCAGCGAATATGCTATGAAGAAGTACCGACGAAGGAATATGTATATTTATACCATTAAACAGAAAAAACTTTTTTTTTTATTGCCGCAGGAGCTTACCACTTTAACTACAGCAGCCTCTAGCTCTTCTCTAGCTCATGTAGTGCCTTAGCAAATTTGATTTCAACATACATATCGCTCAATCCACTTCCCTAGGTATAGGACTCAGAATATATATACGGAATGAAAAACTTGGATATAAACTTTTCCACCTGTGCTGAAGTGAACAGTTATGTAAAAATATTTGTAAAATTGGGCGTGGCTTGCTGTTATATACAATTTATAATTTCCTTAACTTAACAGAATTATAGTTCTTAAATACTTATACATGTGCTTAATGTACCATCTATTTTTGAAGTGTTGTAAAACATTTTTAATACGACTATATTTTTTGCCGAGTAGAAATTTTAAATATTAAAAGGTATCAAGATAATAATACAACCCAAAAACAGTTCAAGATTTCATATTCAATTTAATATATATTTTTCTGAGTCCTTTTAATTTAAATGAAATTACTCGAATGTACTGAACAAATAAGGCTATTGGACTCAAATGATAAAATAAATTAAGTTAACGTGCTAAACACGGATACATCTAAATTTGTCATTCCGTTTGTAATTTCTGCAATATCCATTTTCGAACCTATAAAGTATATATATTCGAATCCTAATCCATAGCAAAGTCGATTGAAATATGTCCATCTCTCCATCTAGAGAAAATTTAAATACGCCAATGGATCAGACATAGTGTGCATGTCTCTTGAGACAGTTAGCTAAACTTTACGCCTGCCTCTAAAATTTCCATATCATTTGGAACAATTAAGGATTTCCAATCAAAAAACAAAAATATTAAGTGATAGAGAATTAAAAAAAAAAAAGAAAAATACATGAAAAAATTGGCGCTCGTGAAAATTGGCGCTCGCCCATATTTTCCGAGTTACGGGCCTCTGAAATTTAAAAAAAGTTCGATTGTCAATATGGTCAATATGGGTATCATTTAAAATCTTTTGAAGAGATCTTTCAGAAATTTCAGATAATAAAAAAGTGTAGAACTTAACTGTAAATGAAAAGCAAAAACAACACAGGCAATTGCTACTGTTATTTGAGAGCCAGTAACTGATAATTATTTTCTTGAAATATGAAGGTTTTTTACACATAATTAATAAGTAAAAAAGTACGTTCTTCGGAAATATTTTGCGGTTATATTCATGCAATTGATTTTCTAACCGATAAAATAATACAAATAAGCGATAGCATATTTAAAATTAGTTGACTAAAAACGACGGATATGAAATAATTTCAGTATTAAAAGCCGCTTTTTTTATCATATATGAAAAGTTTTTAATTGTTTTAACAAGCATGAAAAAGCAAATATGAAAAAAGGCTACAAAGACAAACCATAAAATTATCAGGAAGCAAACATAAAAAATATACTCACAGATACACACTCCCGGCAAATTTTTAATTTTCGTTTGATTAAAGTAAAAAATTAATGTCAGTAATCGTAGAAACGTTGCCTAGATTATATATATTTCATTCCGGTTTCACCAATTTTATTACGGTTTCTTAAATATGAAACATCTTTTTTTTTTCTTTTAATCCATAATTTTTCCACCTAATAAGTTTTGTGCTTATTATAACCTTTAGAAAAATTCCAAGTGCTTAAAGTTATATTGTATTAAAAGAAGTATGATTTTAATTTAAAGCATTGTATCTAAAATTTTTTTAAAACGCGAAAGCACCTTGTTATTGATTCGCATAAAGAGATGAAGAAATAATGATTGTACATACATACATATTTTGTTCAAATTACAATTATTTTTTTAAAATTTTGTTTTTATTTGAAATGAATTGAAAAAATCTATATATTATTTTCAATTTTAATATTTATTTTAAACTAATAAAGTGTTAGCAAGTTGATTTTTTTTTTCATTTTACAACTTTATAGCAGTAAACTAACACTAATTTAATTATTTTTTATTCTTTTGTGTGTAGCTGCATGAAGCTGTAGCCTTTGTGAACTTAAATTTGGCGTTTACAAAACAAGCTTCTATATCGGGATTTAGGTAAAATTAGTCACAACTTATTAAAAACCATATATTTATTTATTTTTCAGTTACGGCTTTTTGGATTTTGTCTAAAGTTTTATTCTATTTAAAGAATAAATATCAAAGTATGTCGACATCCAGCAAACATTGAAGAAAAAAATATTTTTATATTTGGAAAATATGTATAACCTTTAAAAAAATTTGTTAAATTTATTAAAAGTTTTTATTTTAACAAAGAAACTGAAATTGATTTCGGCTTAAGGTCCTTTTAACTCTAATTTTTTTAATTTTTTAATAAATAAAACTCTTAACAAATATTTACGGAATTAAAAAAAAACAGAAAAATTAGATACCAACATCGCTACATACGTCATCAGCATTTTTCGCATCTATCTATCTTAGGTTGTGTACATTTTTAACATCATCTATTTAACCAACTAATTTTGTAAATAACAATACGATGAGTATCCCTAACCAATCAATATTAATTAATTTCGTCCACAGACAACCCAAAGCACTCTTTAGATCTAGTGGACTGGCAGAACTGTGGCAAAAAAAACAATATTGTAGGTTTGTATAAATAACAGTAAGCACGAAAGGGCTTGTTTAAAACCTTATTTCTTAAGACCGAGAAAATGCTAGCAATACAGCGCTGCCCACAATCTGGCCAAATTATAATATCCGTCCATGTCCCTCGAGGCAGCGGGCAAAACAGAACGCCTGCCTCTAATCTTTTATATCTACAACCTTCCATTTATATTACTGCAGCCGGTTATTTTTTATAATAGAAGGTAAGAAAATTTGCCAGCGTTTACTAAGCTGTTTGTTGTGATATAATTAAAATATGAAATTAAGTTGAGACAACAACCCTAAGCAAAACTTGGAATTTACGAAAAAAAAAAAATATATATTTTTTAACAGAAAAAATGAATTTCTTATGACGATTTTTATTTAAACTACTCAATGGGAAATAGTTAGTACTCCGTATAGCCGAATATAAGACTCTTATTTGTTACACTTAAAAGACTTTTTATCTACAAAAATTGAATGTACTGACAACTGTTCTTATACCATTATACTAGTAAAATCGGCTGCTTTCACATTTGTATCTTTAGTTTCTCAACGAAATGATATATTTTCATGAAAAATATACTTTAATCAATTTTCTAAGGGGCCTGCTCACAAAATTTTATCCAAATCCATCCAGCGGTTTTTACGTGATGCAAATACAGACAAACAGACGGACAGATAGGCAAAAACTCCAAAAATAGCTGTTCTGTATTCCATATCGAATACTATCTACACCAATAGCAAAAAGAGATGACTTTGTTTCTGTTTTATTTTATGTACAAATTTACAGGCATAAAGGTATTTAGGAATAGCCTTTACACTGCTAAGAATTTATTTCCTCAAGAAAAATAAAACAAACCGATGTGGATTTCTTATTTTCTAATCGATCAAGATGTTCGTTAATAAAATTTTGTTATTGGATGTACCTAAACTTTCGTTTTTGATTTTATCTTAGATCGAAAAAATATTGCTTAACTTTAAGAAGAATATAAAAATTAACTAAAGCTGATTTGACTCTGTGTCAAAAGTATAATAGCAAAAAAAAAAAAACATATTTTAACTGTTCAACATTTGTATAGTTATATAATTAGAAATTATTAAATAATTGTATTTTTAAACACAAAGTTAACCTCAAATATGTTTATTCAGAGTTACCTGTTAAAGTTTAATTGAAATCAGAAATACCTGCATACTATATTCTTCACCACAGAAGGAAAAAGGGTATATCTAGGGTATATCCATTTTCGACACCATATAGTCCTTATGCATAGCGAAGGCGATTTAACATAGTTTGAAAATTTTATTAAAGATTGGCAAGAACGGTCTATGTCTTTCGAGGCAGCGGGCAAAACACCTCGCCTGCCTCATTTGCAACAAACCTAAGCTAATGAGGTAACCCAAATCAAAACAAAATATAGATGGGACGATAGAGAATTAAAAAATAAGAAAAAACATCAAGTAAACAAACTTGGCACTCGCCCAGATTGTCCGAAAACTACGATTGTGCAACATATTTTTTAAGAAATCTTTCAGGAAATACAAAAATTTTTGTAAAATGCTTAAACCATTAGAAGCCGATGACGTTTTTATGTAAAATTATATATCGTACCTATTTTTTTTTTCTTATTTTAAATTCCCTATGACTTCAATTTTTCTTTTTTTATTAACTAAACTAGATTTACATACTGTTGTCATACCTTTCGTTGAACAATGTCATCTCTGCCTGTTTATTTGGTACGTTTGGCGATCACTTTCAATACTATAACATAATTTTCAAGCCCCGTTTTTATTAGTTCATATTTACACGTATAGTTAAGGGTGCATAAGATGATATTATTACTTGTTTTATTTTATTTTATTTTTCATTTTATTTTATTTTTTTATTATCCTTATTTTCTTTCTTTACTTGAAACAGGTTGACCAATTTCTTGATTTCGATACTTGATCGAAAAAATGGCTGCCTATGTCGGAGTTCGACTGTAACCATATTTCATCTTTACTAATTGAAAAGGTTGGAAGAGCACGGTTAACGACACTGCTAAAAAGAGGTGTTGAAATAATAGCCATGTATTGCCGCAACGAGGAGGAACACTTATTAAAGCTTAATGTCATTGCCTCAAATAGTATTCTACATTCATCGCAACAACAAGAAAATATTTTATTTAAATCTCATTTTAAAACTATACAGATTTTGTCTTAAAAAAATTATTTTTATATTAGAAATTAAACTTACAAACGTTATACTCGGTCTTATAAAAAATTTTGAAAAGAATTTTTAATTTGTATGTAACCACCACAAGGGTTGCAGGCGGGAATACTATTATTATTTCTATATGGTCACCCTTGAATGGTTACACTAGCTAGAGCTGATTTTATAAAAAATATAGTTTTTATGTGCGATCCCCGTTAGGGAGTGGTGATGTGGTACAGATATGTTTTGCCAAAAATGTTGAAAGTGAAAATTTAATGCGAATGTGTCCTATACTAAGTTCCTCTTGTGACGACTTGAGCACATTTGCAAGGCTGGTTTTTGGGTTTTTTAAATTTACCATCACACTTTACGAGGGGCCATTTGCCCAGCTGTTCTATCTGTGTCCACCAGAGCTTTTATTTTAAAGCTCACAAAATGGGCGATTTTAGCGTGGCCAAGTGTTACTAAGGGTCTTCACAAAATATTTTAAGACTGAGCATGCATTGAGTTTTTACTCTATTCAATATGTTTTGCGCACAATATTCCACCAAGATACTTCTAGCAGTATAAACTATTTTTTATAATTTCTGGCTGCAAGAATGCATTTATATGTGCATCTTGTAATAGGAAAAGTAATGGATGTGTTTAATCTGTAGTAAATTAAGTATACGATTTTGCTGAAGCTTAGCAATACTAGGTAAAGTATTAATTTTATAAATTTTAACTATTTTTGCAGATTTGAGTACAGTCATTCGTCAAGGAGACGAAAAATAGGGGTTATTATGAAGCTTCTATGTTTGTTATAAAAATTGCACTATGTAAGTTTTAAGGGAGAAATTACTTTTGAAATACTATGATCTTGCTCTCTTTAACAAATAAGGATTAATTAAACTTTTTAATTAATTAAAAGTAAAATAAATATTTGGAGGGTAGATCGGTATCTTACAGTCTCAGAAATTATCACAAAAAGATTTAAAGTCATGCTAAGTATTAGAAGATTCATTTTAAATTTAACAAAGAGTTTGACAGTTTGAACTTGCAAATTGCAGGCTAAGTCTGTCGAACGTAATATCACTGTTCTCCGGTTCGGCATTAGCATGCTATAGGCCATATTATCCTTTAATTATGTTCGCGCTGCTGTAATACAATGTTTTGTTTTTTCTTGTATTATTACGCATTATTCCTGGCACGTTTATTACTTTTATCACTTATATTTCATTTTTTAATAATTTATTTGTCTGATATTTATTGTTTTTATTATTATTAAAGTTGAATTCCGTTCGCTCTTGGCATTCACCGCGTGCCTTATGATTAATATACATATAGGCCTACAGTGGACACCAGGAGAAAAACGTATTACGACGAAATACTCACACACTTTCATATGCAGTTTTCAGTAGAGCAACCAAGCAATTTTTATATTACGACAGCAAGATTATATTTTAAGGGCGGAAATATTTTTATGCACATAACTTGAAGGAAATTCAACGTTCAATGATTTTTTTTTTGCGAATGTACTATTTATTTTTTGCTTTTAATTATTTATATTTTTTTTCTTTTTGTAAAAATTTTTTAATATAATTTTCGTTACTGTTTGCGAACGATGTTATCCTTTTGACTTTCAAGATCACACTATGTTGGCTAAATGATGTACAGAAGCATAAAACTATTTAAGCAAGGATCTTTTTTGCTGGGTCATACTTTTGCTTAATATATTTTAATAAAATTTTTTTTTCTAATGCTTACCTTTGGTTTCGTTAATTTAAGGGTGGTTCGCGGAGTTGCAAGGATCTCGTCTATGCTCTCAAATTAACATCTCATACTGCACTCCTTTTGTGTAACAAATCACAGACATACACTCTCTCTCTCCCTCTCTCAATCCCTTTTTTAAGTACTGCAACTTAGTTTTTCTGATTTAGGTAAAAAATTTATATAAATCCAGTTTTGTTTCGATTAAAACAGGGTGCTGCAGCTGCCACCACTATTTAATCTTTATTATTGTCACTATTTGTTGTTTGTTATTATTTATTGTTTGCTTTTGAGATTTGTTTTACTTTTTTTGTGTTTTGTTGCTGGTTAAAACATAAAGTAAGATTCTTGACATTCCCAATATAGACTTACAAAAACAAAAGTAAGTAACAAACGAAAGAAATCACTGCTACAATTTTGTATCAATTATATTTTCCATAGGTTTTCTTTTTTGTTTAGAAAGTTTTTGTTTAAGAATTTTGGAAAAACAAAAAAAAAAAAATTTAAGATTTTTCATGTTACCAAAAAAAAATGTTGTTTAATAAGACAAAACGACAAAGTAAAAGCAAATGAGGAATTTTATTCTTTTAAACCAAAATCATAAAAAAATTTTATATTCTTTAATTGGCGCTTTAGTTAAAATAAAGCCTTCGATAAATTTTAGCACATTATATAGATTAATTAATTATAGCAGTCTTTTCCTTCTAAAAGCTCCTTCTGATGATTAGAGCAAAATTATAATTATGGCACTTCCACCTAGAGCAAAGCATATACATATAATTAGTTTTGACTATATGAAGTTCCAATTTTTAAAATTAAAAATAATTTTTTTTATTTAAAATATCTATCTTTTAAGAATGTCTCAGCTATATAGTTCAAAAGCTATGTTATATGCTATGAGAAGCAGCTGTCTGTATTCCTTTACCGCAAATTTTTCTATATGCTTTTTTAAGTACTCTGTCTACCTTGTCTCCCAAGGTACGCGGTATAGTTCTCATTCTTTTTTACCAGAATTTTACCAATTATTGTTAGCATGATATACTGCCTGCAGGATGCACCATAATCTATGTTTCAATGAAGCCAGTTTTTCACACTAGAAATACACTTCCAAAGATCTTGTAAGTCACTTATTTATTCGTAGTACAATTGAACTACCTAGTCACACATCCCCTGCTCTTTTTCTAGCCTTCGGAAAAAAAAACAAATTATTTCAAACAAACTTTATGATCAGCCCAATTATAAGCAAAAATTTGATCCTAGTTTTCCGATTCTCCCATTTTAAATTGCTTCCTCTTTATATTGACAGCGAAAGATAAAAAAAAAACTCGGGGGAAAAGTAGATATTATTAATTATGAGAAAATAAAAATATTGAAGAAAACTTTTCTCGAAAAAATTCTTTCCGTGAGAAATCAATTCTGTGAGAATATTAATGATTGGACCACAGTTTTTACAAAATTTTGTTGTAAACATTTTTTGTGATCTTAACGTCTGAAAATATTTCTCCATTTCCAGTTACTTTTTTATGGCTTCTTATTCTGCTTTTTAGGGTTCCGTTTACAAATTGTAAAAACTAATCGTATTATTTTTATCACAATATCTGTCCGTCTGCCCTACGGTGAAAGCCCTCTATCTACGGAACCGTGAATTTTTTGTGCTCTGAAAGTGACGTAGTATTTTAAAGGTATTGTTATCGAACTTTAGGTAGACACGCAAAACTTGTACGGTGTCATAAACAACATTAAATTAAAGGGTGCCCTTATATTAGGGTGATTTTCTCTAAGCTTTTAGACAGTATTAGGCAGACATGTGGAATATACACAGAGTATGTACAAATATGTCCTCTAAAAAATTTGTAAAGAATTTGGAATTTAAAGAATTTAGAATTTAAAGAGTGTTTCGAAAAGACCACAGACTTGAATAATATGGAGTTATTCCTTAAACCGTTGCATGAAATGTACTGATATGTCTGCTGTAAGGATAAATTTAAAAAATTAATTGAAGGGTATTTGGATAATACTTTTTAGAACCGTTATAGACTCAGACTTTAAATTTACATAGGTTATGCACAAAAACTTTAAATTAAAAGGTGTTTCAATATTTGCGTGATTTTTACAGGAACGTATTTTAAAGTTACCCAAAGTATGTATTACTCTGTTCGCTGTAATAAGTTTATAACAATAAAATTAAAAATTAAAGTGTCACCCATAACATAACTAACTAAACGACACTTAATATTTTTTTAAAGCAATCTTTATTTAAATGTGTTTTTAATTATTTATTGTAGAGATCTGTAAACAGTGTTAAAAATTTTCTATTTATAAAAATAAAATGTGCAACAACTGTTTCAGCAACATGACACTGATAAAATTGGGTACCTTCGCATTTATATTTTTAATTTCTGTACAAAATAATATATTTATACGCAACAAAAATTATTCTGTATTTAATCCAAGTTCCTAAAAGAACTCCAAATTTTATTCAAATCCATCTAGCACTTTTTAGGTGATGCGAATAGACAGACGATAGGCAAAGATTCAAAAATAGCTGTTTTGTATTTCATCTTAATTACAACGGTTCTAAAATGGGGGTCCGTGGACCCCTGGGGGTCCGCAGAAACCATCCAAGGGGTCCGCATTAAGAACCGAAAAAACAGTGTTTTCGAAAATAATACAAGTTTTATTTTGAACTTGGGCTTCAGAGAGGTCCGCGAAAAAAAATTTGTTTACTAGGGGTCCGTGAGCAAGAATTTGATGAGAACCCCTGATCTATACCAACACCCAAGACTTTTAAAAATGTTTCATGTACAGAAATGTCTTGTTACTGTTTTATTATATGTATAGAAGTACAACACTAGAAATTCCTTCCAGTGGTACACACTTTTTTAATACCTTAGTGATGATAAAAATGATCTTCGCTCCCAAAATGATTTTTGCAATCGAAAGAGTATTTTGCTTTTTTTCACGAAATAAGGTATTAAATAATTCCTTGGGATATAAAAAAAATTATCAGGAAATCCAGCTAAATAGTTTTAATAATTTTTAGATTGTAAGTATTTCTAAGTTTTTAAAAACGTTTTTGTAGAGTGTTCCTTTAAAATGTGGACTTCTGACTTAAAAATAATAAATTTTAGATACATAATAGCATAAATATATATAACATAATCAAGACCTAAAAACAATATGGGTTTAATTTTTTTTAGTTTGCAATTTCGTTAAGTTTTAATTCCTCAATTACATATTTAATTAAAAAATAAATATAAAATTTTTTAATTGAATGAATATTTGTATCAATTTTATATTAAATTAACAAAAAGAAAATACTTTTCTTATTAAATAAATGTTTAAACCAATTAACAATTTAATTAAATTTTTAACTAAAACAAATAAAACTTTAGAGCTGCAAAATATAATTTTTGAGAAGCTACCCTGAGTAAACAAATATTTTATGGCAACTAAGCTAATTTTTAAATAAAATTTAGCTTCTGACAGACTAGACGTTTTTCGTATATCTGCTGTATATAACAAATAATTCCTTGTAATATAATTTTTCATATCCAAATGTAGATTATTATAAGATGATGCCTTAATACAACACGAGAAAAGCAAAAATGTTTGCAACTTTTATAAGTATTTTATTAGTTTTTTTCAGTAGTTTTGACTTTATATCGAATTGTATCCTAATCCTTTGAGGAATTTTAAAATGATTTCGATTTTAACACGCATACATTTGTATGTAGATTAAACAATCATTGCTTGATGACGCACAGTGTTAGCACGATTCTCTAAAACTTTCATTTGGAAATAACAATTTTAAAAATTTACTACGCATTTAACAAATGAATAGTATTTCCAAAAAAAAATTTTTTCTTGTCAGTTTAGAGTATGATAAAAACAACTGTCGAAATTAAAACAAGTAGGAAATTGAATAGAAAACTGCTGATACCGTAAATAATTTGCAAATGACGTAAGATTTTACACAAAGCAAAAACGACTGCTAAAAAAAGATTTCAATATATGTCACACATCACCACTAGAGTTTTAAATGCGAAGGACAATATTATAAAGACAATAATATTATTGCTACACCAAGTACCACTCAAACAGGATTGAATGTAAGATATTAAACAGTGAGAGCTTCCCGCGTTATCGACAGTTAAATCAGACAAGTAATAATATTTTACGTTGACCAGAAACAATTTTAAAAAAAACTATCTAAAAATTCAATAATATTCAAGGTGAATAAAATTATTTCTTCCTATTCTTAAACTGCAAATGATGCTGCCCTAAACATGTTCACCCACAGATCATTTAATATAAAATGCAAGAAAAAAATTTGTAAACTTTTGAAACCCGAAAATAAACTGATGTATTTGCTAGAGAAAAAAGAAGCGAGAGTATGTGTGCTTAATATTTATTATGCTTTCACTTTAGAAAATATTGTGAGATTTATTAAAATTGCCTTAAGTGGCCGGCATTTGTTTTTAGGTGGCTGATACCTGTCTAACTTCAGATCTTAACTCGCCAGACAACATTCTCCTTATAAGTAAAAATGTGTCTGTTTAATCTAAAATGCAAATTTTAACAAATATTTGTCGTAATAAAATAATCGTTAAGATAAAAGGAGAAGTTGTCTATTGTTTGGCAGGAAGCATTCCCGTTTGTAACTTAAAAAAATTAGTTTCAAGTCCTCAAACTTACTTTGTCTTGTTGACCAAATTTAAAATTTTATCTCTTAACTGCGGGGTGAATTTATACTCGAAGGGTTTCTTTTTATTACTTTTCTGAAAAATTTTAGCCTGTATCTATTATGACTTAAAATAAAAGGCGATATACATTAAAAGCAGGTTCTATTGGAGGCACCCTATAACTTCTTTACTTGCAATTATAGCGGCAACACATTTGGTATAAATTTCAATTTCTACTTGTTTATGGATGTAAATATCACGTTTTGTATGGCAAACTCTTTAAGGCGGACATCGTACTACATACTCAGTCTTTAAATCAAAAGGCCACCTACATACGTAGTAATCCGTCTTTAGGCGAAACCCCTTGTCTCTTTGTTTTATTATTTTTTGGCTTAATGACAACAATTTTACACCTCCTGTGAAAAGCGATAATCGTCTAGCTACAACAGATCTAGAGATAGAATGCTGGGAGAGATCGACAGTCCTTTAAGCAATATTCTTAGGGTTACACACTCTTCCTCTGGGCGGAGAGTCCCCAAAATAATAAAGTAAGAAGTGGTTATTACACCAAATTTACCAATAGCGCTCTTAAGAGCAATTAGATTTACAAGAACTTAGCAAACTGACCGACTTTGAATATGCAACTTTTGTTGACGACCGAAACCGGGATAAAAAATTTTTTCGTTGTAACGCTTATTACTTTCTGCACCAGAATAAAATATTCACCAAGTGCGGATTTTGTACCTTACATTTAAAGGTTCTTGTCATTCCTTTTAATGACAAAAGAAATACTTTTTCAAAATCAGTAATTTTTAGTTCGGTTTCATTTAACGTGTTTTTTAATTAACATTTTTATAAGTGAAGAAAAATTATAAATAAACTTTTGTGCTTAGTAAAAAAAAAATAATTCTGCTAGCATTCTTTTTTTTTTTTTTTTTTTTTGCTTTAGACTTTACAAGCTTTGATCTAATTAACATTCAAAAAAATCTTACAATGAATTTTACATGTAAAGTTTAGATTGTAAAATTATAAACATTTGAAAATGTCATGAATAGATTTATTAATTTACATTACTCTATGTCATTGATAGATTTATTGCTTGCTCCCAAGAAATTTGACACACACAAAAACACAATTTTTGGCGGTTTTTATTTTAAAACAGCAGAAATCTCTCTTAGTTTGTTGCTTTAATTTAAGAAGGTAAAAAGTCAGATGTTTGTAAATTTTTTTTTCTTTTTTGTCAACTTTTATTTTATTGCTAAAATGTCTCAATAGTGTTCCTGCATACAGCAGCTGATTTACCTTAAAGTTATTTAAATTGAGAAAAAAAAAGAAATGACAAACAACTTTTTGTCCCGTGATATTATTTTTTGATTATTTGCTTTTACCCTCTCCTTATGCCAGTAACAACGTATGACTTTCTCAGATTTCATTATTAAGGTCATTAACCATTTTTTTTTCTTTTTAAAAGAGAGAAAGAGAGTACATAACTTTTTGTGAGCAGATTGTGCACGATCCTTTTATTTTTGAGCCAACATACAATTTTATTAAAATACTAAACGGGCATTGTTTCTAATGCATGAATATACCATTCTATTGTTTGCATTCAACATCAGCTGTTTCAAAACACTTAATAGGACAGATGCTGCATGAGACTGTGGCAGATCGATCTGGGCATGAAATTAAAAACAATAATAAATTAAAAACAATAATAACTCTTGGTGAAATTGAATGGAATATTATTGTTTGATTTGTGTTAATTTTATTTTTTCATTTGTATTTTCTCAAAAAATTTGTTACGGTGATAATAAAAGGAATTGTGTTTATTTATTTATTTTTTTTTTAATTATTCAAAAAAACTATGGGAACTTTGTTGAGATGTTTTAAAAAAAATTGATTTATTATTTTTTAACACATTGAAAGCAAATAAATTTTATCCCAATTAGAATTTATAAATATAAAAAATTTTTACACTACGATGTATCTGTTTAAATACATATATTTCCTTAATTTTTTTTAATTCTGTGATAATTAAATTTAAATTCAAAAAATACTTTTAAAATTACTGCTTTAAATTAAAAGAAAAAATATAAGTTTTTGATTTAACAGCATTTGATAACTATGATTTTGAGGTATAAAAAAATAATTCTTAAAAATCCTGCTGGAATCCAGCTAAGAGTTATGAATGCTGGTTGAGCATTATTAAGAAATAATTTACCCGTCGAATTTACAAGGGTAATAACAAAATATTGTTATTATATATTAAGCGAAAATTTTTAAAGTGTTTATGATTTCTGCACAGCGAACAAAAAAAAAAATTCGCCAATATAATTTTCTCGGTTTTCAAAAAATGACTCGAAATCGCTATATAATGTTATTATTAATTAATTGGAACAACTTAAAATTTTCATCTTAACTTTTTATCAAACAAATAATAACATCAATAGGATTACACAGAAAATGTCTTTGTAGCTGATAATAGTTTCAGTTTTTTCGAATTAATTTTTAATCGATTTAATTATATAATTAATTAAAAAATAATTTAATTATTTTCTAGTTAAATGATTAATTAACTTAATTATATATTCTATTAAATATGTAATGAAATTTTAATCTAAAAAAGCTTTTAATGGATGTAAAAACTATTTTCTGTATCCATAATTTTAGTTTGCTAGCAATTAACTCTTTCTCACCACTAGGATCTCCTATTGCCTTGACGACTTGTTGTTTTTCTTCTTTTTCCTCATTTTTTAAATTCAGTTTGAAATAAACTATTTTTTTATTTTTATTTATTATATTATATTACTTTATATTATTTTATATTTTTTATTTTTAAACTAAGGCCCTCATAATATTGCATTTTATTTTCGATCTTCGCTGGCTAACGAAAATTGAATATCGATTGTCAATTTCGTATTACGAGTTCGATGGTTGTGTGAACAAAATAACAAAAGGAAAAGCTCGTTTCTCTAATGGGACAAACGGAATATGCACGAAAGTTCACGCGGCAAAAAATGGGAAGAAATTACACAGGAGATAAATTATCGAACCGTAATTCCGTCATAGTCATTTTAATTTATAATCATTTTAATTTTTTGTTTATAAAACAATATTTCTTTAGAGTGACAGCTGATAAACATGTACTATTGTGAATAATCCAATTGAGTAAAATCCACAATAGCACTATTTTTATCGAATTTGCGCCAAAATACCAAATAAAAATACGTTCGATCAGCTCTTTCGACTATAGTCGAAGATCGAAAGTTGCTCATTAATAGGCATTATTATTATTATTTCAACATTTTTTTTTTTAATTTCCATAAAAATTCAGGCAAAATATTTTTAAGAATCTCTCTGCCAAATAGGCTTTCAGTAATAATGTGCTGAATAACTTTGGTTGCATCTACCAATTAACAGAGTAAAATAAGGCATCAACCTTAAATAACAAACATCATTTGTTGCTTCCTAATACAAAAATATGTCAAAATTATATTTTATCAAGAAAAAAAAAAATAAATTGAAGTTTAATTAAAAACATTTTAGTCAATTTTTTCTCAATATTTTTTCTGCATTTGCCAATGTCTCTTTATGAAAAATGATGAGACAGCAGCATACAGGGTTTGCGGATGTTGAGTATGTATATGATGAAAATAAAAATGCGTAATTTTGTGTCGATAGTCGGAAATCACTAATTGCATAGTAGGAGGCTTTGATAAAAACTATCATTAAATTTTATTTCTTTCAAGTAATTTATAATTTTTTAACAGGGAACATTCAATTAATGAAATACTTATGTGCTATTTCTATATTACAGGCGATCAACTCGTCCGAAAAATTTGTATGAAAAGCACTCAGTTTTTTGAATTATTTTCATATAAATTCTACAGACGAATTGATCGCCTGTAATATAAAAACAGAACATTATTTTATTTAGTTAAAGATAAAATTTCTAGTTTTTAATTTTCTTAAAGAAAAGTATATTGAGTATATAGTCAATATTACCTAATGAAGCTTTTGAATGCACACCTAAATAAATCTTTTATTAATTTTCCTAATTTTAAGCTAAAACAATTTACACTACCTGAGGCCGAAGAACATTGGTTCAAAAAAGAATTATGATCTCTTTTTTTATTCGTGAATATTTTTTTATTTATTTCTTTTTTATTTATTTATTTACAATTGATTGCATTTTTCTCAGTCCTAAAAGTCAATAATATGAAAAAGTTTAGTTGAAAAGGCTTTTATTTTTTTTACAAAATTGTTTACAAAATATTTTCGGTTAACTGGCAAAAGCTGTCATTGAAGCAGGCCGTGACTTTAGCTTAATATCTTAAAGCTTGGTGAAAAAATTCTATAGAGAAAAAAGTCTTAATAAAATTATTCTAAGCTTTTTTACTTTACTGTGTTTACAACGAAAAAGCTTGGAAATGGATGCCTGTATATTGGCCGAAGGTGTTGTTAGAATACCTCGGCTATATGTGATATAGAATGAACGGTAATTATGCTAAAAACAATAACAAAGGCGGTTAGGAATATATAAAAACAACTGTACAATAATTCGTATTTGTCTGGATTAAAACATATCATTTTACCAAAAGCTTTATCAATCAATGGCAAATGAGAGATCCAAAGGCTGGGTGCTAGGTTCACAAAAAACATATGGAATTTTTTTTTTTTACCGAAAGGTAAAGTAAAGGTTCTGCTACTGACTATTTATCCGTAGATATGAATATTTCTAAGTTGTTAGAGATAACATATATTTATATATGTTTTTTATAGAACTTAACTAAAGAAACTAAAATAATTTAAAATTACAAAATAATGTTAAAATATTTTTTGTTAACCTCAACCGTCCCATTTCCATGACAAAGAGTTCTAAGAACTGTAATTCCCAGTTTCAAAAATAAGCACAACTATACGACTTCTAAAGTCCGTTTAATAACCTTAGTCCTTTAGAAATTAATTTTTTCTCTTCTAATTTTTTTACACACTCCGCCATAATGTAACGGTCTTTTAATTACCAATTTTTTCTGGGAAAAAAATCTTAAAAATTCTCTTAACATGCTTCGCAAACAAAATATTTCTTTGCTAATATATTTACATTTCATACACAGCACTAAAACTATTGCACTTATATATTTCCTCTAAAATATATTTTTTTAATTAAATACACTGCTTATAGCGAAAATATTAACAGCGTTCCACATGTTTTCAAGAGAATCATAAAAATATTAATGAATTCTTAACATTAGAATAGTAAATTTTCACAGAAGGATATTCAACTGCAAGTGTCAGTATTCAAGTGAAATATGTATCCTATAATAACAAACTATACGACTCATTTGTTGCTGGCAGAAAATAATCAAAGATCTGTATTCTTGTATGCTCTGCTCTGCATCCTTTTAATATTTTAATATATTTTTACAATTTTTTTCAACTCATATTGTTAACTGAAGCAACGTAATTTTCCTGCTTATCGTTACATGTCACAAAGAAACACAGCAAACTATCAAAGAATATACACGTCAATATATTATAGACATATAATCATATATAGTAATAAATGTGTGTATTTATACATATTCATTAGCTTATATAATATTTTTATATTTTTAAGTAAATGTGTTGTTGTGTTGTATAAATTTATTATTATAATTTAGCCTCGTTATTTTTCAATGACTGAATCTGCTTTTAATTCATTTATCTATTCTGCTCCATTGGGCTTTGTGCTTAAATACAAGACAACAGAAAATCAATAACTTTTATTATATTAGTTTATGAATTAATTTACTTGTAATATCTACTAATATGTATATGTATGTGTTTGTATTAGAGAATATTATACAGATAGTAAACATTTATAAACTTAATAATATCTATCATATCTATCAACGACCTAGATAGTAATAATGTGATGTATTTAAATATTTACTTACTACAAAAATAAAACAAAGATGAAGGAACAATATTACAAAATATTAGGTCTGTTCGTTTAGTTGTTCAACAATGTTCTTACCCTTAATAAATAACTGAGCAATTTGAAAAAATTACTTTCAAAATCACTTTTGCGAAAAAAAATATGTTCACGCAAGACCTCTTTTGACTGATAATGTCTTTAAACCGTGGTAGGCAGATACCTGAACTCTTCGCTTATATGTCCAACTAGTCCTAAGTAAATTTATTTGCCTTGGGTTTTCTTATTCTTTCTAAACAAAAAGATTTCATTACTAATTTTACAAGTCAATAAGTTGCTAAATAAAATCCTATAAATACAGAGACATCGAACTGTCAAGTTAATTTTTAAATTGACACTCACATAAATGAAAGTTATTTTAAATACTTAGTTTTTATACGAAGTACTTCATCAAAAAATTCTATTTAAATTGAACAATCACAATTAAATTTGATTTGACTAATTATAAGCAGAAAATTTTTGTTGCAGCTAGAAAATGATATTTTTGTTCAATCACACAGAATCTCATTAAAGTTTACATCCAGTTTTTAAGTAAAGCTTATTGGAGTTTTATTATTTTTCAGTATTCTACTTTTATCTCACATGCATTTTTAGGCACAAAAAACTTACTCTCCATCAAACCTAAGCAACCTATTTATCTCACACTTTTTGGATTTAATTTTTATTTTTCATAACACAATGCCCCCTTTTAAATTTATTCCAAAATCACTTATTATTTTTCATCGAGTTGTACGGCCTAACTTACATGAGACAACTGAGATTTTATAAGCAGCCATATTTATTTAAACATTTTTTTTGTTGCTTTTTTCCACTTGCTGCTTAAGGTCAGCATAAAATCGTACGTTTTAATCACATAAAATTTTACAGAATTCTGTTCTACTTTAAAAATCGTTTAAAAATGTCGTTTTAGGGTCACACTGTTTTACAAAAAAGATGCAAAAAATTTAGGTTTTTTGCTTTTTCTCCTTGTTTAAAAAAATCAATTGTCATTGCATAGAGAAAAATATTTTGTGGATTATTTCAAAACATTTTAAACTCGTACAGATCTGTCAAAAAGCTGTCACACCCATACACTTTTAATCCACACAATCAAAATTTTTAAAAAATCGTACGACTAAATGTGATTGTGAAACTTAAAATTTATTTTGTAAATTTATAAGTTTTCGGTTTAGTTTAAATCTAAAATATTTCATAATATACTTCAGCTAATAATTTAGAATTAACTTTTAAATATTCAGATAGGCTACGTATTAGGTCAACGCCTAATGGGCGTGGCACTTCCATTACAAAAAAATATTTTTTATCGTTTTACTTACTAACTATAACAGACAGCACCCTGAAATAATGTTATAAATGGATAAAACGTTGCAAGGGCTTGGTATCTCCCATACAAAGTGAATTATTAGAACTACAATAGTCGAATACATGTAATTTTTCACAACTAATTCACATATAAGCATTTATAGCCAGGCACGACAAGATCTTAATTTTAGTTGCACTAAAAACTTCCTTATTAATATGAACAGTCTAGCAAAAGACTGGATCAACTTGATCAAGTGGACTGGTACTTCCATACAAAGTGAAAAGTTGTTGTCGTTTACCTAGAAAACTTGTAGATAAATAATCTTAAGGACCGGGGCACATAGAATCCGTCATACGTTGTACATTGACAAACTCAAATAAAGTCAAAGTAAAGATAGATGAGGTTGGCACAATGAATACTTTGCTGAAGGATGTTAAATCAAAGTTTTCTCTCTATTTTTATTTACTTTTAAAATTAATTTATATTTTATTCACTTGTTAATTTATTGTTTGCCACCAAAATTGTTTTATTAAATTCACAAAACACAATTGAAACACAGCAAGAGTTAAAAGAAAACAGAGAAGAAGAAGCAGTTGATAGTTATCGAAGCATTCAACATACGTCAAAAGTTTAAAGTTGGCCAACTTTCGTACTTTGCGTTGACCGACACGTATTGATTGTGACAACGCTCATAAGAAAACATGTATTTTAACTGACTTGTCAGTTGAATTTGTCAAAGTTTAACGTATGACGGGTTCTACGTGCCCCGGCTTTAAGATATCGTGCAAATAACGACCATACCAGTGTGCATAGTTAAAAAAATTGAAAATTGAACTTGAGTTTAAATTAAAATATATCACTTGGAAATTGTTTTTCTGCGTATTTTTAATTATTTCATATTAAATTAGTTTATATATTTAGGTACTGTTAGTCTTGCTAATGTTTTATTTACCCTGAAACAATAAATAATGTCCATAAAATAGTTTTAATAAAATTAAAACTTTAAGCTTTAAATATAAATTCATTGATTATTAAATTATTTAATTGATATGCTTCGCTAAAAAAAAACTAAAATCTTAATATGCCGTTCTGAAATTATTTTATTTAATTTTTTCACACTTAAGGTTTAATTGTAGATTAAGAAGTAATGCATTATAACTATAATTAAAAATTTTTCTCGATTTATTAAAGGCTTTTTTATGATATATGCAAATTGAACGTGTGGGATACGATTTACAGGGTACATAATAATTAGAAAAATTAAATTTTATGACATCAAAATTTTTATTATTATTTAAATTTCAATTTACATATTTTTGATAATTTTAGTTTATATAGTTAGTTTTAGTCTTTTGGGTGTATTATTCATTATAAAGCAGTTAAAAAATTTTCTTAGAAAACAGCCTGCAAATTAGTTGTACAAATATAATTATGATCAATTTAGTTCAAATGAAAACACAACTCTCCAATAGTACTTCCACTATATTTTTTATTTTTATGTTGTTGTATTTTAATATTTTAAGAATTTTTTTTTTTTTTTTTTGCATAAAGGAAATTCAAAGAGATAGTTTAGAAATGATTTGAATTATTTTTATTTAACTGAAGGGTTTTATTTTAAATTGGTTATGTTTATCATTTGCAAAGAATTTGAACGTGTGGGGTTCAAGGTAAAAGACGTTTAAAAATTAAACAAAAAAAAATAAATTAAAAATTCCATTTATGTATGCTAAATTGTGATTTTTGGTATAAATCTTGAATTTTAATAAAAAAAATTTTTAGTTAAATTAAAATTTTACGGTGCCCTTCGAGTTTTATGACCAAATACGATATTCTCGTAATAATCTCACAACTCATCCACCACAAAATTTTTTGTTGTTTAAAAATATTTTTTTTAAATCAAAAACGACTAACAAAACAATAAATTTCCAAAAACTATTAGCAATTATATTTAATACTTTTTAATTCAATTAATTTATTTATTTTATGGTAAAATTTTGATATCTCTGTGCTGTCTTATAATATTACAGTTTTGTCAAACTTGCAGTATTCTGAAGATGTATAACTTTTTTTTTGAAAACTTTATGCTTTTGGTTGAAATTCTTATATTTTTTATTATTTTAAGAAACTAAGATGTTTTTTTCTCGTGTTTTGATTTAATTTTGATAGATATGTAAATTTTTTTGGTGAAAATCATTCAATATATTTTTCAAATTATTTGTTTATTTTTTTATTTTCAAAACGAAAAAGGAGATAACGTGAGCCTTTTTTTAATAATATTCCTGCTTTTTATTTTTTTATTTAAATATAATCATTGAAGCCCTACGGCCAATGCCGGAGATTATTGCCAACAATTTCTGGAACATATATTTCACACGCCTAAAATGAATTTCAGGGCAACATAAAAAATGTCAACTTGATATTCACAAATATTTCGGCCAGAAAACTTAAACTAAGGTTAAGATCTTTAAAAGAAACCAGCAATATTTTATTAACTGAGGAGCAACCCATAACATGTACTGATATATAAATGGTTTATGTAGACTTTTTTAGATTAGAAAAATAGTTGTCACGTATTGTATTGGGTTACATAATTTTTTGTAAGAAATCCACGATATATCAATATGGCCCCTGACTACGTCTAGCTCTTCATATGCATACGTTTATTTTCAAGACAATAAGGTTTTACGTAGCTTCCCTAAAGTAGTAATCCAGCCAAGAACGGAAACTTTAAGGAATAAAAAAACTCTTACTTTTAAACATTTATAATTTCGAAATATAATTTTCTTTGCGCGATACTGGGTAAGACTTACAAAAGTGGTTGCACAATTATAAATCATTATTACATAGCAAATATATTGTTAACTAGCAGTGTTCTAGACTTAAATATTTATTGAAAAGTTCTGTAGACAGTGCTGAAAATTTTCCATCTACAAAAACAAAATATGCTGGTAACTATTTTTAGCATTATAGCGATAAAATTGGAAGGTTACACATCTATAATGCAATTTTCTCTAAGATTTTACGAAAAAGAAAGGATTCTTTGTTTGAACTAAGGGAGCTCCGCAAATTATTTTATTTAAATCAATCAAGCAGTTTTTACATGATGCGAACACAGAGAGACAGACAAAATTCCAAAATAGGTGTTTTGTATTCCATATTGATTACTATCTACAGCAACATTAAAATTTCCAAAAAATATTTCATGTACAGAAATTATCCCATAACTGTTTTATTAACCGTATAGATACTCAGTTGTTTTTGTAGAAATATTAATAAATTTTTATAATCAAAGTTAAATCAGCATAGTTTTAAGGGCCTGCCTATTAAATCCAATAAAAAAAATAAAAATTTTTTATCTCATTTCTCAAGTAGAAAAATAATTTTTGAATCTTATTTAAATCCCTAATAACACAAAACCCTGCAAGTAACTTTTTACAAATTTAATAATTTATCATACTTTTTTCTTATATTCTTTAGAATTTAAAGCCGCTTGTGTTGTCTTAGAGATTTTCATCAACACAACAACTTGTATTTGAGTGGCTGAATAATTTATTAAAACATTAACCCCCATTCAGAATAAAATAAAACCCAGACATTTTGTTGAAACAATGAAACCTGCCACAGACAAATGAAAAAGTCAGTATATTTCAAACATAATGAAAAAATTTAAAAAAAAAAACTGAGAGTAAAATTAAAAAATATATGAATAGTATATTGCAAAATAATAAAAAGGAACGGCAAATATTTTAGACAAAGGATTCAAGTGCATTTTGTGTATGTATTCTTTGACTGATTAATAGTAAGTGTATGGGTGTATTTCGTTGTAGAAATTATATATTTAATGAACATGATAAAAGTATTTAAGTTGTTGCTAACTTTTGTAATATATATTTTTTTAATTAGAAAAAATTACAAAATATTTAATCGTTTTTAAACAACAGGGCACGGGCCAACAAAATACAAATGGCCAAAAGAAACTTCTAGTAAAATATTTTTTTTTGTTTGTTTTATTTGTAGTAAAAGTGGATGCTTCTGTTTCCTTTTGTCTAAATATGCATGTGTATTGGTAGTGAAAACAAATAGAAATTGTTTTATTTTACAGGGCTAAAAAGCACTGATATTGTATACTTACATACATATTTAAACAAACACTATTAAATCCACTTATACAGACACTAATGAAGCTGTAAAATGAAAGTTATAAATTGCACTCGCCTTGTGTTTGGTTGTACTATTTTTTCCAAACGGCAAAAGCTGCCACAGCAGTAACAGGCATCTGTTTGTTTTATTTAATGGCTCTTATGTTTATAGCTTTACAAAAAAATGCCATTAGTTGTTGTAATTTTAGTAGTTTAATTCTTTATAAATGTATATTTGTTGTATTTTTTTTTTTCTTTGCAAGATTTTCGATTTTTTATGACCATTTCACTCAGTCTCACTTGCTGATTTATTAAAGCATATAAACACACTTACATACATACACATACATTTATATCTCGATATATGCTTATAAACGTCCATCTTGTTTTTTTGCAGTAGTAAAAAAATCGTTAAAGTATACACACATTTTTATGGCCTTATACACACATACATTTAAACGTTATAGTCCTTAATAAATACATACACAAAATGAAATTAAAAAAAAAAATACAGTAGAAAACAATCGTAAAATTGTACATGTATTTGATTTTGGGTGCGGTCCTTGACTTCGTTTACGACGCATGACTCTCGATGCTTCGTGTTAAATTTTCTTTTTTTCTTGTTATATTTTTATATATTTGTATACATGCTGGTAGTAAGCAATTTAACACATTGAAATGTTAAAAAAAAATACACTCACACATACATCACAAAGAACAAGAAAAATATAATAAATTTTGCAAATTTGGCATATTGTTACATTGACATGATGTTGTGATTTATGCGTGCATAGAATTTATTCTCTAATCACTTTCTTTATTATACACACACACACACACACTTTCTACGCCTACTTGAGATTTATGTGTTTGTGTGGAGAACAGCTTTTCTTTTTTATTTTAATTTAGACTGGGTACTCGTCTTAATGTTTGTTTAATAAGATTATAGTTTAATTATTTTATTTTTTATGTGTAAATTTTCAGTACTAGTTTATATTAAATCGTTTGAGAATTATTAATTAAGATTAAATTACAAATTTATTTTTATTTTGCTTTTTATATTTTTTATTATAGTTTATATTTCTGCTTACTGTTTAAAAAAAAATTTTAATAAATTTTGTTTAGAAAATTTCAAAAAATTAAAAAAAAAACCTTTTTTGACTAGTTTTTTAATTTTTATTGTATTTTACAAGGAATTAAAAGAAAATTTAATAATTCCAGTTAACTTGAGATAAAAAAGAAATTAGTTATTTTAACACAGACTCCTCACTTTACCAAAAAGATTTTGAATATGGAAAAATCTATTTTATTACTTTCGTTTCTTTACGCATGATCTTAAATTGCGTTTAGAAGTAAACATGTAAAATTGTAAAGTTTCTTGCATAATTAAAAGTGCTGTCAAGCTTGCAGCTTCATTTAAATCGGTAAAATTACATGCCTTCAATTTTTTTCTAGCTTTATTTAAAAATAAAAAATATTTTTGTTAAAATATTTTTTTTTACATTTTCCCAAAAATTTTGTTATGTTCTAAGTCTATGACTATCTGTAGCATCAACCAAATTTCAAATGATTAAATTTAATTGTGCTTGATTCCTTCAAATGTAACAAATATTTTATTTACAGACACGGTATTATTTCAATTATGCTATATATTTTTAAATTAAATGCATGACAAATAAGACTTTATTGTTTTCAAAAGGCGCTACCGTTTACTTTCCCAAAATTTATAGAATATTTCATAATTTTGTTGCTGTATTATCTATTAGTTGAAAAGTAATGATGACTTATAAATACGCCTAATAATCACCCTTATCGTCAGTCTAAGATACAAGCAAGAGATATCGAATGCTGTAAAATCAGTCCAAAAAATATAAAAATGCCCTTAAAAATAAAAAAGTTGAAAAGTTGCAAAAATTTATAAACATTAACTTCTTTTTAAGCGGCATTTCTTTTCATTTATTTCCATTTTGATTTAAGCCTAATTGCAATTATTATTTTTTTTCTAGTTTCTATATAAAAAAAAAATTTGTTTAGTGTCATATGTTATTCTGACATTCTACATACTTTCGTGCTGTTTTCATTATTCAATACTTTATGCAAACACTAAAATATTTATGAACACACACAAATTAAATTAAATAGATTTTTCTATACTTTAAAAATGATGAGTACTTGATGTAGCAACCAGCTTTTATTTTATAGTTTAATATTTTTGTTTTACAAATTTCTCATTGGGTCAATGAATTTTTAAAACATTAAACATGAATCAAAATTGTTTAGAAATCGAGGTGTAAAATAAAGAAAGAGTTCTTGCAATAGAATTCTTTCAATAACAATCAATTTTATTAAATTTATTTAAAATAAAAGAATTTATTTTTTACAAATAATAAATTCTTAAATTATTTTGAAACGTACATATTTCAGGTATAAGTAGTAAATTGCAGAAATGAGTAATATAATTTTTTAGCAGATAGCTTTTAGTCTATTAAACTAACGCTTTAAAATTCCTTACTAATAAATTTTTATAGCGTAATAATATTTTAAAGATTTCCGTAGGCAATAACGATATTTTTAAATCATTAAAAACAAGTCTTTGAATATGCACTTGGAGGCATTATACTTTTCTATGCGTAGTTAATATCCCTTAGTCTAATTAGGATTATTATTTTAATTCCATTGTTACTAAAATTTATTTGAATTTTATTTAAAATTTAAAATAACAGAAAATATAGAGTTTTTTTGAAGTTATGCTCTTATGCTTATGTAAAGAGCCACCCACATTCCTTTTTTTTTTTTTTTTTGATATATATTAAGGGATTTATTTTTGCCATTTATTTATTTTATTAAATAAATTTCCAACATTTTTTAGTATACTCTTCAATTAAGTAGGGCTTTTATTTTTATGTCAACATTTAAAGTAATAAATATGTATTTTTTTGAGACTGTCTCTTCTAATTTGTTAATGTGTCTAAATAACGAGTAATTACTCTATTTAAATACCCAGTAAAAAAAAAGTGAGGAAAAAAATGTGATGAAAACACGGCATCAACTACTAACGCAGTGGTGCAAATTCGGGTGAATTTTACATAGGCATGTCATTGCAGGCATGTCGTTGGTTTTTAAAAGTATTGAACAACTTCTTATCCGCTTTCTAAATACTAAAAACAACTTAAGTTTTTTCAAAAATGTTGTCATTATGCAAGGAAAAATGTAAATCTAAGAAGTATATCAACATGTTATTATAAAAAACAATTAAAAAATAGCTTACAACCCTACAAAATGTATATTAGCTTTTTTAGATGTAAATAAGAAGCCCTTCTCTAAGATTGACATCCATTATTTTTTACTGGGTAGAAGTGTGAAAAATATTAGGAGTAGTTATATCTATGGCTCTCCTTAACTAACTGTTTAATGGAAGCCATTAATGTCGAAATGTAAATGAACCATCAAGTTTATCCTCTGCCTCATCTCTGTATTTTAAACGACTTATATCTCACATAAAAATATTGTATCCATTTCATTTAATATAGGATTAGCTGCTCTAGGTTGCTCATGATCATTTCTATTATTTTTTATTGTAAAGACATTATTACTTCCAGCTTACCCTGTGCAAAATATAATTTTTAATTTTCTTTACATAAATCAGGAACTGGTAAATTACGCTAATAAATAGACACTGTTCGTTTTCTAATTAACTTTGTTTTGGAAGTTTTACGCTCTTATTTTATATATAATGTCCTGCAGTTTCCTATTTCTAGCTGAGACACTGAAATAACGTTAAAGAAATTTAAAAACTCCTACACTTTAAGTGCTTTTGATACACAAAAATACTTATTTTCTTTTTTGGATGTGTTAAAACCTTGACAAGCACAAGCTTCAAGCTGAAAAGCACTGAAGGGGTTTTACTTTCGAAAACGAGTTCTATGTAAACAAGTTTGCAAACGTCCTACAAATTTTACTATGTGACGCACACAAGTTCTTAAAAACCCTTTAGTTGTTTAAATATTTCAATGCCTGTCTTTCTTAAGCGTTACGAAACATTGTTTAATTTTGAATTTTGGCTGAACTGTTTTTCTGCAGGTCTAAAAAATGGTTTTAAATTCGAAAACGCGTAAGGCTCACAGCGGGAGATATTTCTTTCATTCCTGCAAGAAATTTTTAACAATTACTTTAGAATTTATTTCTCTAATATTTGAAAAGGGAAGTGGTGCAACAATTTATAAGTTTTTACCGCTGGAAATGTAACTCTCTCTTAAATATATAAACATTTGATCAAAACTGATAATATTATATAGAAGTATGTAATAATGCAAATACTTTAGAGCCAGCTCTCTAGGAGTTTGACCTTAATGTTTTTTACTTTTTAAAATTATAAATTCCAAGCAAAGAATAATTTTTTTAAAGTTCTATCTGGGACTTGTTATAAAGTATTGAAAAATGTTCATCATTTAGAGTTACAAGTTTTTTTTATATTAAGCGAGCAGTTTCATGTTAGTTAACTTTCCCCTAGATCTAAAACAAACAAAAATAATAATAAAAAAATTTGAATTTGAAATGCTATGATAAATATAATACTTTTGTTTTTTCCCTACTTCTAAATTTAAAATTTATTAATTAATTTATAGAAAATATAGAATGTATTTTTTCTGTTAAATTAAAACATAAAAATAAATAAACTATTAAAAAACACCTACGGAAAACCCTTAGATCAATTACATTTTATTTCTAAAAATTTTGTCTATCCATAATCCTCGCTAAAAATTACTGCATG
This sequence comes from Cistogaster globosa, assembly GCA_937654795.1. Lineage (NCBI taxonomy): Eukaryota > Metazoa > Arthropoda > Insecta > Diptera > Tachinidae > Cistogaster > Cistogaster globosa. The sequence continues at coordinate 98,672,755 of OW569404.1, read as the reverse complement.
TTTTAAGAAATTTTCCTAGAATTTAGTTTAACAAGTAAATGCAGCCAGAGCTGCAAAGTTTTACATTATATCTTTAACGATTTCAATCTAAATTATTTAAAGGATTTTATATCGTTGACACTACTTCTGTCGTTATTTTTCAAGTCCTTGCAGTAGGTTCGCCTCCTATAAAAAAATTGTGACTTCTAAAAGATTTTTGTATGGACGTTACAAAAGCTTATAATAAAACTTACTGACATATTCTGAACCTGCTATATTTTAGAAGTCAGTTAAAATGCATTATTTTACTAAAAATACTTCTTCAGTTACATATAATTTGCCGTATTCATAGAAAATTAAAATAGATTTGAAATGTATTTTAGGACAAATTTGTATGGAAAACTTGTCGTGAAAGACATTTCAAAATTTTTTTTTATTATTTTATGACTATGGCGGAATTATTAGTTTTAAATAAAAAGAAGTTTATTTTAAATTCAATCTTTTAAAGTGGTTGCAGAATAAACACACCCAAATTCGACTAATGGTTTTAATATCTAATATAATAACATCCCAACAGTTAATTCTAAGTACTTCAATATAATTATAACTTTTTAAGCTGATAAATTCACTAAACATTAAGTTTTAGAAAAATTTTATTAAGATTAAAATTATTTTGTTAAGTGTATAATAAGTAAAAAAAAAATGAAACACATACACAAACACTACAAGCACAACACCGATTACAATTATACTGCATTACAACATCGACTACATACCCAGGATATAAAGAAAAAAAAAACGTTTAGAAATTTTAATTTATAGAACGTTATAGAACACACACAACCACAACTGAAGATACACCAACGTTAACGATTGATATTATAATTTTTTATTATAATTTTTATTTATTTGTTAATTTTTACTGAAACAGAGTCAAGGTTTTTTCTGAAATTTAGCACACTTTTTGAAAGAGGGCACTTTCTATATAGAAAACAGCAACAACAACTGCTTTAAAATTTTAAAATTTTTGAAATTTTTTGTTATTAAAAAGTTTTATTTAAAATTTTTATTTAAAAATTGAAAAGGAAAATGTCCTTCAATTCATTTGCCAACTTAAATTATTTTAAGGACGTATAATGTCCTTTATTCTTTAAAAAAAGAACAAATAATTTTTCCAATTATCTATCCAACAACCTGGCGTCCTTTCCCCTAAAAGTATGTGAATACTGAATAAGTCCCTTTTATTTTTCGGTATTTTTGTTGGAAACAAAGAAAGCAAGAAAATTTTAATGATTTTGTCTCGTCTCAGTCGGGACCATTTAGATACTTTTTTGGTAGTGTTAGCAATTGCAATCTTGGAAACGTTGTTGTTGCTTTTTTCCACTATAGTAATTTCTTTTTTTTATATCTTTTTAATTTTGTATTTTTGCTGTTTTTCTTGTTTTATTTAAATTTTTTCTTTTTTCGGATTTTATTTTTTGTTTTATTTGCACACGGAATTTATAATTTTTTTCCTTATTTCTTAATTTTAATATAGAGATGCTGTTGTGATTGTAGGTAAAAGGAACGATACTGGTATATATGACGTCCTCGACGGCGCACAGCCGTAATATTTAAGCGCACCAAGCGCACTAGTTGACGCCTAAACGTCTACTACGAATAACGTTTGTTGTAGCGAACCCCAATTTCGGTAATTTCAAATGGCGGCACTACCACGAATACAAAACTCTCACATACAGAAATGGACCAAGTATATATAGCACACACACTGACTCACTTATACTTAAAGGCTCATAAGCAGCATCTTTATTGTGCAAAATTATAATGGATGAACATACACACATTTAGCCAAACGCACGAATATTTAGCAGATGGTTTGAGCTCTAAGCTAAAATTGTAAAATTCACTCAAAATTCTGCTTTCGGGTTTTTGTTTTTTCTTTTTTGTAAACACACACACACACAAGTGCAAATCATTTCGTGCTTGTATTTTCAGTAATTTCAACTTGTATTTTACTGTATCCCTAAGTTTACAGCATCTTTGTGTTTCAATGTGTTAGTTAGGAAAAAAAAACAATTAACAGGCTCTTGCTCTCACAAATATACTCAGAATCACCGTTATGAATAAATAAAACTCTCTACTTTCATTTGTATGTAGTAGATGCATTTGTATCTGCGCTTCTAGTATTCCAAGTTTAGAAGCTGTTGCTGTATTTATCTGATTCAACTTTCGATCTAAATTTCTATGGCAACCGGCTTTTTTCGCTTTTTGTTTTTTTTTCTTTTTAAAGCTTTTTCTTTGCCACAATTTTCCCGGGCCGGTTTTTTTTAGCTTAGCCCGGGACCTGTTTGAGCTTTATTGTATTTTTAAAACGATTTCATTTTAAACTGTTTTTACTCATTATTCTTTTCCTTTGCTGCGGTTTCTTTTGTACGTTTTATTGAAAAAAATGTATTCCTTTCTTTATTTAAAATTTTACTACATTGACCTTAAATTTATTAAAATAGAGAAAAAGGAAATAAATCAAAGAAAAAACCGATAAAGATGTTTTATTCATAAAGGGATATCAAAAATAAGTTTTACTTTAATTTTTCTGTGCATCACACACATGACAAAAAAATTTTCAACATTAAAAACATAGAACCATGAAATAAAGATTGGAAATAAATATCTTATCAGTAATAAATTTGTTTTTATACTGTATAAATTTATTCTTGGTAACTTGGCGTTACATGTGGTATTCATTTCTCATTTGTTGTCAAATATTTTGGTAGCTCAGAAGGTTCTTGGGTAATAAGTTAGATGATGTTGCTTGTTAACTTAAGTATTGAAAAAAAGGAGAGTCAAAGTGTTGTTGAAATCCCAAGAAATGACTGTGTTAAATTTAAGACAAATCTTCAGATATACAACAAAAGAGTAGTTGGCAATCTAACCGGACATTACTTTCAGTTTTCGTTTATAGTGTCTCTAAAAAATATGAAACCCATCTAAGTTGATCAACCAAGGAGATAAAAGTCCCCCTTAGAAAAACGAATACTATCTTTAAAGTTTCCCATATTTTTGTTTAGCAAATGTAACATTTAAGGACAGAAAAAGTTCAAAATCTTAAATTTGGACCAAGAAAAATCTACAAATCTATTTTGTAGATATGACATATTATTTTGTATTTTGTGAAGGTAGACCTCCAATCCCACCCCTAAAATATCCATGTGATTTTTTTCTTTCGTAATTTTTGAACAATATATATCTCTAAAGGTGCGGTCAGGTTAAACAAATACTTGACCGAAAAAGCGTAACCACTATTTTTACAAATGTTTATTAAATTTTTCCTAACCCGTAACATTAGGAATGACAATTTATAATATAATAAATATGATATCTTTCCGTATATATTTCGTAGGGTCATACATTTCTTAAGTAGTACTTGAGAAGGAAAAAATTTTTCAACAATTTAGTGGTTATGTCTTTTTAGTCAAATATTTGACTAATGTGACCATGCCTCTTGCTTTTATGTCGAGCTTAAGGTATATTCCAAATGCCGAACCAATCCTATCAGCCAAGATTATTAATATATATATTTTTTTGTAATTTATTACTTTATAGAATTTATTCCATTTAAAAGTAATTAATTTATTCAAGACAATAACTAACTTAATGGATTTTGTGACCAATAAATATTAATTCAATTATATCTTAGATATGCTAGTTGAAATAAATTCCAGTTATTTCTGCAGGATTAAAAATAAATCTTATGCAATATTGTGTTTCCAAGTCCAAGTTTCTGTACATCCACTATTAGACGTAATTCACTTTTAAATCTTTCTTTCTTCACATATAACATGTAATTAAACCAATTGCAGTATGAGTAAAAAGAGAATAAAGCTAAAAGTTTCAAATAATTACCAAAAAAAAAAAAATGAGGCAAAAATGCGCATCGTTTTTTTTCAACAGTATTAAAGGAGAAATTTCAAATTTAATAGCGATCACGTGTGAACACAATAAATTTAGAAAAAACCAAAGCCCTTTTAATGGTAAAAAGTAAAATTACGGAATGGCAACAACTGAGCATGTTAAACACTGACAGAAATCTATAGTCGGGAAAGCCAAACCTTAAGGAAAAAAAGGTACTGGACCCAAAACTGGATTAGTGCACTAAAAAGCTTCTCTTTGTGCAAAGTCAGATAATTTAGATTAAAAAAAAAATAAAAATCACCAACATTTAACCGTAAACTTCGGGTAAACTAAGAGTATAAAACTTATAAGAGCTACAGGAGAAGGCGCAGGCTAAAGGGAAAAAGAAGACGTTTATCTTCCCAATAAAATTTTGTCTCTATGTCGGTGATCATGTTAAAAAAAAATTGGGTGTTGATGCTTATAAAAAACAAAAAATTAAGAAAGCACTTATACTTTTTAGATAAACACAGAGAAAAAACATGGTTGAGGTAACCACAATCTAAGAACAACATTTTATAACTACATTTTATGAATATAAGCAAAATATGTTGTTGACATATTTAATAATAATATAGTTGGTCTCCTACATACCTTTAAATATTTTTTAATTAAATTTTATAATATTTTGTTCAAATATAAACATTAAGTGGTTAAGTTATTTTTAATATGATTAAACGTGTAATGTAATCGAACCATAATATGGTCTCGTAAGAACAAACTTTTCCTGAAATAAAAAACGTAGCTATTTATTGTTTTACTAATTGTTTTATTTATTGTTTTATTTATTGATTTATTTATTATACGTTTTGATATTTTTATATTATTTTTATTTATTTATTATCTATGTTTATTTTTATTTTTTTAAGTGTCTTCAACTAACTAGTATTCTTTAAATAACTATTTAAGTATTAAGCGTTTTTTTCATAAATCCTTTTTAATTATTCTTTAATTAAGAATTATGTATTATGGTAAAATATTATTATATTATAATTTATATTAATATTTTATATTATTTTTAATAAGTTAAAAAAATTTTGATGTGCTTGGAATTTTGTTATATACAACCAATTATGTTGCTTTTTTGTGCATAATAACGATGCAATGATTAAATATTAACAAAAAAAATGTTAATCGTGAATGAAGTTTACAAAGAACGTAATATTGTTATTGTGACCATGTTTTTTACTGCATGAACAATTTGGCAGCATTTTTTTAAAGGAGCCTAGGGGTGGTTTCTCCATCAGTTACAACGTTTATTAGCTCAGTTTTGTGAATACCAGATAAATTAATATTTTGCACATTTTAATCCAAGTGTCTTTATTGATTTACTGATTTTCACATATTTTAAAAAAATTATTTTTGCCCAATTAAGTAACAAATTATTTCACTTGAAGAAAAGTTTTAGAATTTTATTGATAAGTTTAATGTTTCTTAAAATATTTTTTTCCTTCAATAAAATTTTAAGAACACACCCCTTTATAAACATGAGCCATCCTAATGAATGGTTAAGGTGAAGGTTTTAGAGGACATCTTGTTTCGTAATATTTTTATAAAAATCCTTTTGAAAGTTGAAGCCATTTCAAAGATTGGTTTCTACACTTTATAAATATTGATTTTATGTAAAGAGACTGAGACTTAGATTCTAAGTTACAGAAAGAAGAAAATTGGGCATTTTGTTGTGACTGTTAAAAAAAATAGTTCTAACGATCGAGTATTAATTTAAGATGCATTACATTATTGAATATAATAAATTTGTCAATATCAGAATGATCATCCAAGTATTAATTAACTCTAGAGAAAATCCATGCAAAACATTCCTGATATAATTTGAATGACAATTCAGGCTCCTTTCTATGAAAGTAGCAATAAAACCGTTTCTAAAGAAAAAGTACATATTGTTATAACTAATACAAACAGGCTTGTTCCTTAAAAGGAATATTCATTAAAAAAAATCATTGTTCGACAAACAACGAGAAAATTATCAATGAGGAATTTCATAAAACATTCTTTTGAAACCATTTGCATAAAATAATGAATAAGTTCATATCCCAAAAACGCCTTGAGTTAAACGAAAAGTGTTGTTAAGGGGCCGAAGCTGAGGTGTTTTGAGCTGTGAGCAAATAAAAAACAGAAGTCTCGAAGTCGCGGTTACGAAAGAAAGATAATTGATATGGAGCCGCAGTAGATAAATTGATGAATTCACCTATATATTACTACAGCAGATGGTGAGGTAAGTTAGTTAAATAATAACATGTATAAATGATAGGTGGTATGGTTGTTGTTATAGTTGTAACATTTCTGTTGTAGTGGAGAGTTTTTCCCTAAGGAAAATCTTTTCGTTTGTACAGCTGTCGCTGAGTTGAGAATCTTTGACTTGGGATGTTCCGAAGCGGAAATCCAACTGTCGTGGGAACACAGGATTATAAGTTCGACACTTGCAGAAGCCAGAATATATTTTAGAGTAAATCAGTGTATACATTTTGAAAGCTCATGTTTATTAAACAAGAAAACGGTTAAAATAAGACAGGATGTTATGTCTCATTTTGGAAATTGAAATACACGTGAAATCAAGCCGGAATAAAATCACTCAATTCTGTGGTTTTTGTAATATTTTTAATTTTTAATTAAGAATTTATTTGATAATTTTAGTTTATAATTTTTTATTTTGCATATCTATTAAAGAATTCAGCCTATTTAAAAGTAAATTAATTTGTATAGTTAAGAAAGGAAATAATTTTACCCCTTTGTTTGTAGAACTCACTTGGTTTTCTTTACAATATTAAAAAAAATGTTAAAAAAAAACATTTAATTTCATTATGCCATTATTATTAAAACATTTAATACCTTTAGTAATTACCTTACAAAACTACATGCATTTATTAAAAATAAAAAATATATTGGCACTACAACCTCTTGTAGTTCTAATCTATAATTTAAAATACAATGTTTTATCTAATAAGTGAAAACGCCTCTTTAAAGTAATTTACCACCCAGAATAAAAAACAAAAATAAAATCAAAAAGATTAAATTTTAATGCGATCTACCTTCCTCTTCACATAAAAGAGTGCTTATTTATTTTTATATATATACAAGCCTGTTTTAACATAAATTTCTAAGATATCCTGCTAAACGAGAATCTTAACTCGTATGAAATTTTATACTTCAAAAGTACGTTATTTATAATATAAATATAATTCATGTAATTTATAAATGTAGGTTACGAAAACCTAATTTTATCTTAGATAACAGTAAAGTTTAAGTACAAGTAGATGTAAGAGATAAAAAATAAAATCGAGGAAAAAGTAAAAAAATGTGAATACATGACATTAAATTACCTTTAGGCACGAAAGTTTTTCAGTGAAGAAACACAACTTAAAAGTTATTTCAAAACTCCGAGCTTTTTAAAAAATCTAAATTCAGCTATTAAGAATGTTGTTATTAAAATTTTAAATAAAAATCAGAGTAAAACCTTTATTATCATTAAAAAATATATTTTCGTGTAAAAAAATATATTTCTTGTTATTAAATTTAATTAGGTGGTTTTATTGAATCCGCAGGAAAAACGGATCTGTGCGGAAAGAATTATCGATCAATATACAAATTATAATAATTCAACTCTGCAATATAAGATATCCGCGAAATTGACCTAACATCCCTGTTTTATTAAATCTGAGTTGATCTTGCACCAGCTGTTTAAAAATGTACACAAAAAGACTAGAAGTGGAAGATACTATTAAAGTGAATACATATACGTATATATAACTGGTGAGAGATAAGCGGAATAAAGAAAGCTTAAAAAAATTCTAAACAAGCCAATTGATTTTTAATGCTGAGTTGCTCTTTAAATAATTTTTTTCTACAAGAACTTGCTGGAGCTATTTAAAATTAGTGCCAAATCTTCCCAAAATTTGTTTCTTTCTGTTGTTTGTTTTCTTTGACTTTACCATTAATTCTATTTGCAACTATTTTACTGTTTTTGTAAAATTTTTACTATTTTCATTTTATAATATAATTTTCATATTTATATAAAACAAATTAGTTAAAAATAAACTTTTACGTTTTTTTACATTTTTGTTCTTTCCATGGGCTTTTCGTTTAAAAACTTGAACATTGTGGAATGAATAACATAGAAATACCATCAAGGTAGATTAAATACCGCAACAAAGGAAGGAATCCGTAGCAACGAAATAAATAATTAAAAACTTTACTTACGCAAAAATTATTGAGCTCGCAGTTGCAGAACGGAATGAATAATTTAACCCTTAAATTTAATAATTTCAATTCCTTCACCAATGGAACTCAGATAATTTACAGAATTATATAGACTGCTATTAATAGATAGACAGATATGACATAATTGTATTATTTTGCTTTAAATATAATTATAATAATAATAAATAAAATAATGATAACAATAGTAATAATAATAATAATCTTCAAGAATAATTTAATACCCTCTTTTGGCAGTTTAACGATGATTACAGTATGTTCAAATTCTTATGACATTCTGACATACGATTCAGTAAGTGAAAGATTAGCTTGTCCTAGTACAATCGGAATAGTGCAGCCTTTAAGTCTTTCGTTTAAGGTTAAAATAAATATACGCCAAATACTTACCAAGGGTCATCCAAATGTGACGCCTAGATGTCAGCACTATATAATTTTTACACGTGACATCTTTTTAAATGACAAAAGCCATTTTGTTTTATTAGAAGGTAGTACAGTTTTAACCATGGAAAGGTACACATTCAAAGTTATTATGAAAATGGGCGTTCTTTGAAAAATACCCATCGCAAAATTCGTGATTTTTTTGGTGTAAATAATCGGCCAAATCAATCTTCAATTCAAAGATTAGTGAAAAAATTCGAAGAAACTAGCTGTGTTACTGATAAACCAAAAAGTGGAAGGCCAAAAACAGTACGCACGAATAAAAATATTGCTGCTGTTGGTAAAAGTGTTGAAAATGAACCGACAACATCAATTTCGCGTCGTTCGCAAGAATTGGGCATATCTTATGGCTCCTTATGGAGGATTTTGTATAAAGATTTGCATTTACATGCTTATAAAATTCAATTAACCCAGTAATTGAAAAAAAGAGACCATTTTACAACGTCGTAATTTCGCTAGTTGGATTATTGAACAACGAACAACAGATCCATTGTTTTCAAGCAAAATTTTGTTTAGTGACGAAGCTCATTTCAGAATGGATGGATTCGTCAATAAGCAAAATTGTCGTATCTGGGGTGATGAAAATCCTCTTGTTATTCATGAAAAATCTCTACATCCACAAAAAGTTACTGTTTGGTGTACATTTTGGGCAAATGGAATCATTGGGCCATTTTTCTTCGAAGATGATGCTGGAAATGCTGTTACTGTGAATGCTGAGCGATACCAATCAATGTTGAGAGACTTTTTATGGACACAGTTGAATCATACTGATGTGCCTGACGTCTATTTCCAGCAAGACGGTGCTAGATGTCACACAACTCGAGAAAACATTACGCTTTTGCGATCAAAATTCCCTCAACGTGTAATTTCACGAAATGCAGTTTTCAATTGGCCCCCAAGGTCATGTGATCTAACACCATTGGATTTTTTTTGTGGGGTTTTTTGAAAAGTCAAGTGTATGCTAACAAACCACAAACAATTAATGATCTAAAGAACAACATTCTAGCTGCAATTCGTGAAATAACACCAGCAACATGTCGGAAAGTCATTGAAAATTTCGACATTCGGATTGATGTCTGCAGACGCAGTCATGGTGGACATTTGAATAATATTCTATTTCACTTATAATTGTAATAGATCATACTTTAAATAAAAAAACAGCTTAAAAAAATTGCAAATAGTTTGTGTTTTATTTCAAAGAAACATGTAGGCGCGTTTTTTGGATGACCCTTTATATAAATATGTATTTCAGTTATTACCTAGATGTTATGGGTTGCCAATATTTTCGTGAAGACATTTGATGTGCTGCAATTTTAATTAAATATCTATGCACAATATATTTGGTGGTTTTATGTGCATGTTTGTCATGATACCACTTTGCTACTTTATCCATCAGGTTTTGCATTATATTATTTGCATCATTTTGCACAGGCAAACGGTGGGCTTTTTATAAACTTTTTAACAATACGCGTACATTTATAATGTACAGTATTGGGCCAATTAAAAAAGTTAATTGAAATTTTACAACAAAAAAAAACGGTATAGTAAGTTAAGTACAGCTTGCGGCCATTTGATTTGGTACCCTACCTAAACTTAAAAATAAATAACACTTATTTTATGCCAACAACGTGTAAAAACTATTTTTGTCGATATTTTCTCTTCTTAAAATTTGTTCTTTTTAATCGACTTAAAAAAAAGAGGTTATCAAATTTTCTTAGTCTTGCTTTTGTATGTTTGCTCCCGAAAACCTCAAATATTTCTAAGCTGATTTTGAAATTTTTTTAATTTATTTGAAATGCGATGGATCGCAATTTTTAGAAAATTAGAGGGTGTCCTCATACAAATAGTTATCAGTATAGCTCCCAATAAAAAAAAATTGTATACCGTAAAGACCTATATAGGCCTTTTTGTTGAATCGTTATAGACAAACGCTTAAGAATTGGACAGAATGTCGATCACTAAGACCGTTAAAATAACAAATATAAATATTAAAAATTGTGAATAAAATGGTGCCCCAATAGTTCATTGATTTGATGTATGTGTCTAAACTTGTGAACAGTTACAGACTGAAAAACCGCTTACGAGGGCTGCTTATATATTTCTGGCCTAATAGTGAAAATGCGAATATTTATAATCAAAAATGGTTTAACTGTTTTTCAAAGTATTCTCTAGTATGATTTATACACTTTTGCATGCGCTCAAACCAGTTGTCGAAGCACTTTTTCCACTTCGATTGAGACTCCTCTAAAACAAGGTTTTTGAATACTTTAACAGTTTCTTCTGGCGACGAAAATCGTTGACCACGTATTTTTTTCTTAATGTGCGGAAACAAAAAGAAGTCATTAGGTGCCAAGTTAGGGCTGTACGGCGGATGACCCATTAATTCGACGTTTTGGCCGGTCAAAAACGCTCTGGTTTGAGCCGATGTGTGAGAATTCGCATTGTCATGGGGAACAATGATTCGTCTTCTCTTGTTGGTTTTTCGACTTTCTCCGATGACTTCAGGCAGACTAATTGTAGTGTACCACTCAGAAGTGACCGTCCTACGTTGCTCAAGCGGAACAGTTGCCACATGACCAGTTTTGCCGAAGAAACGTTCGACCATTTGCTTCGAAGTGCTTCTTCCACGAACAACTTTTGTTGGATTTTGCTCGTCTTTGAAGACCCACACGGTGGATTGTTGTTTCGTTTCGGGCTCATACGCATAGATCCATGATTCGTCACCTGTGACGATCTTATAAACGTCTTTTTAAGCACCGCAATCGTATTTTTGCAACATCTCTTTGCACCAATCGACACGAGCCTTTTTTTGAGCGACTTTCAAATTGTGCGGGATCCAACGAGAACAAACCTTTTTTACGGCCAGGTGTTCATGCAGTATCGAATGTATGCTGGTGGAGGAAATGTCCAAGGATGTCTCTATCTCTCGGTATGTCGCATGTCGATCTTGCGTTATGAGTTCACGCACGGCATCAATGTTCTCTGGCACAACAGCCGTTTTTGGACGACCTTCACGAAATTCGTCTTTGAGCGAGCTTCGGCCACGATTAAATTCATTATACCAATTTTTCACAGTGCTAAAGGATGGTGCTTCATCGCCATACAAAGATTTAAGTTCATCGATTCACTCTTGTCGTGATAATCCACGTCAAAAGTTGTGAAAAATTATGGCACGAAAATGTTCACGAGTTAATTCCATTTTTTTCTACATTAATTCTTTCAAGTCACTGTAAACAACACAAATAATGGTCGTACGTCAAAACGTTTTGAGTACGATTATGCTTAAAAATGACAAACTTTCCAATGGAAATGTCAGATTGCACTTGGCAGCACTCAGTGTTGCCTAGCCAGAAATATATATAGCAGCTAACAACAAGTATAAATTTTAGATTTGGAAATTAAAAAGTATCATAACATTTAATGTATGGGGCTAAACTTTTGAACTGTTAGAGACAGAGAGTTGAAGGTATAATTATCGTCTGAAGGTAATATAATTTTGAAATTTGTTTTTAGATCAGTATTTTTTAAGCATTATTTTAGAGTAACGACTCACTTTCTTTCCTATAATATAAGGAAAGTCTCGATAGAGAATCTTATATTTAAAATTAGAATGTACCCGCGACTCTCCTCTATTGTTGGAAGCTTATTTTTTCCATAACAAAACGTGCTGTCAAGGTTCCAGTGCACTTAAAAATAATAATTTTTGTCTATTCTTCTTTGAGAATTTCATATCTCATGAAAGTACTCTATTTACTGATGCGAAGACTTAGGTACCTCCCTACAAAATTTTATTTAAATCTAGTAGTTTTAGAGTGGTGCGTATTCACGCAGTTAAACAGAAAAAATCTAAAGATTTTTTTTTTTTATTCGTAATGAAGAAATTAAAAAAAATATTTAATTTACATACACAGCCAGTTAGGTACTTCAGCAATTGGTCTCCGATTGTAGTCCAAAAAAATTCTATTAAGTACAAATTTTAGGAATTATGGAAGGTAAAACTTATTAACGAAATAATAACTAAAGCCACAAAACACATTACGCACGTGCTTTTGATAGTTTCCTACTTAATGTACGAGTATAGCCAACATGACAAAATTTGTTTGTTACTACGAGCAGTTGTAAAATCTGCAACGAAATGACTTAATTTTAACAATAATGGGTTTTTTTTTTTTTTGTTTGCAATTATAGTTACTTTTCGTCCTGCTCTCGTTATATTAACAATACAAAAGAAAACCTTTAAAAATAAAAAACACTTGCTGCTTTATTTTACACGAGGAGGCAGTTTAATTATATGGCCTTAAAAATATCAGAAAAAAAGCATAAAATGTGTAAAAAAAAAGGAATCAAAGATGAAATACGTTAAATATGAAAACGACAACATGCTGTAAAATATCCAGGGTATCTATAGAAAGAAAAGTAGAATCACAAAATTACTTAATTTCTGTAAAAGTAAAATTCTCTTCTTTGTCTGCTCAATCATTAAGAATGGGATACGACACAACATTTCACTCAACTTGAGTTAATTCTATATAAGAGTGTGTATGTACTTATGTATTCCTACACATGTAAGCAGAAAAAAAAATTATTTTATTGTAAGCGTACATTTACCTATACCATCAGAATTAAGTCATAGCTGCTGCTTTTCTAGTTAATAATAATACTCAAATGCTGTGTGTCGTGTGTTGTATCAATTGTGCGTGTGTGTAAATTACTAAAAAGGTACACGAGCTACACTGATGCTGCCGTTGGTGGTTTTTTACATTGTTGGCTTAAGCCCAAACTGAAAAATTACTACGTGTACAGAATTTGCAAACATCTGCATGCACTCACACTGTTACATTTCTACCACCCAATTTAACGAAGCATTATTTTAGCAGCATTCTTAACCTTACCATCATCAATATTGATGTTTGGCTACACGATACGAAAAACAAAACAAACAACTGCAATAATATTTAGGATGAAATGTAAAAGAGAAACATGTACAAATTAAAAAAACACCCCATACTGTAAAAGAGATGAAACTTTTGGTTTTTCAACTTTCGGTACAATTAAAAAACACAAAATGAAAAATATGAAAAAAGTCTCTAAATTAACAAAAGTTTTGAAATAAAAAAAATAAAAATTGTTATTTAACTTAAGAAGAATTATAAATTAAATAAAAACTAAATAAAATAATCTAAAATAAGAACCGTCGCCTTAATAACAGAGAAATATATAAACACAAAAATTGTGACTGTAAATTTCGTCCTTGACTAAACAAGCTGATCAAAAACATCAATTTTATTTTCTTTCTTTATTTATTGCGTTGCATTTCTTACTCTGTAGCTTTGGCTAAATTTGTGTGTATTTAATAAACTTTCGAAGCCACAATATTTTTTACCTCCCTCGAGCTTCAAACGCACTATATTCTTTATGTTACGAAGTAGGGTCTTGGCCAAACTCAGCCACAGCTCGCCACATACTTATATGATGTTACTTTTTTTGAAGAAGATTTGAATTACTACTTCCTTATTTTACTATAATGTATTTTTTAAGAACTTAAAATTGTAAAAAAAAAAATACATACACACACAAAATTAAATTGTGATAAAAAAAAAGGTTTTTATTCGATACACCAACACATAGACTAGACAAAATTAAATGATCTCGGGTTTATGGACGTCTCGGATATTCTCGACAAAGCGTATTGTAGACATCAAATTTTGGCTCACTTTTTCGAGCATTTCTGGACGTAAGTGACGAAAACGCGAACAGTTTCTGGTTCCATGAAATCAATTGGTACAGGTTTATCAGCGCAAAACGTTGATCTCCATGGCCTACAGAAATTAATCGAAAGATGTAAAATCGTACGAACATAAGGACCAATTGACAGGTACATCAATTTAACGACCAATTGTGAAACAAGCAAACAAGTAGACAGTTACATTCACCGTATAGTATTAAGAGCTATCCTGTCGAAATCAAATACCTACCAGACCTATGTAATCCACATTTTCAATAAAAAAAAATCATTGATCTGACTGTTTTTCAGTGATGACATCGATCGTTCATAATGCAAGCCGTGCAATTTCAAAAAAGAATTGGAGTCTTGAGAGTCTATTGTCAATTCGGTTTATGCGACAGTTTTGTTCGTTAAAAAATTCGTACAGCCAAACAAAGTTTTTATGATAAAGGATGAGGGAATTTAAAAGTAAATCGCAATCATAATGATTTGTTCGAGTGTACTAATCGTAAATATGAAAAAGCGCAGCATGACTTATTTTTTACTCTTTTCACAGATTAAATAAACCACTTACACTTTTACTTTCACATCAGGGATCTTCATCATCAGCACAATAAATATTCATCTTTTCTAATCGATGAACCTCAAGCTTTGAGCTTCTGATTTTTTGAATTAATTTTTGTTTAAAAATTGCTTCGTTGGGATTCGAACTCATTATCTTCTGTGTCAATAATAAGCAGACACAAAGGCTGCGCAAACTATGCAAGCCAACTTTATTTTTATTTTATTTTCTTAGAACACACATACTCATTATACTTATAAACGATCGAAATTTAAAGTCGTCCATTCTACCTAAGCTGCACACAAATTTAAAAGACAACTGCAGCTTTCGTATGGGCAGCTTGTTAATAATGTGATCTTGTTTATTACAATAAGGTAATTTAATTAGAAGATATAAATGTAATTATATGAACCTCTCTGAATCTTGGCTAGGAATGTAGCAGTTTTTTATGGGCATAGTGTCAATACCTGCATCATTTGGGCCAATCAAGTACGGTGAATTCTCTCTACAATGGCGTGAGTCGATCGCAAATACTAGACATGCGTTTTTTCCTTTCTCTAAGATCTAATGGCAAAACACCGATTCCCAAATAAGTCTTGGGTGTTACAAAAATTTATGCCAGTTAGTTTATTTGAAAATTGGTAGGAAATTACCATTTATTTTAAGTTTGATCGTTTGAAAGTTCACAGGAGACTGACGAGCTTAAATTTTTCGTGTTTTTGCCGAACCGCTAAAACCAAAAAAAAAGTAATAAATAAATAAAAATGTGCATGACTGAGTAGAAATCGAAATAAGGATGCAGCTGCATGAACACCAGCCTAAAGTAACGCTTTGCCCGGGCACCAATTTCTGAAATTTACCTCAAGTTAAAGAACGATCTTTTTTTTTAAAAGACTGCCAATACGCAATAAACTGTCTATTGGTATGAATGTTAAAATAAAATAAATTTCCAAATTCCCAAATCATGTACCAAAAATCCCAAAATTGGATCTTTTAGGTTTTTCCCTATTAAATCGGCATTTGGCTTTAAGTATTTTTAATACATTTGAGAATTGCTTAAGACAAATCGGGTAAATAAAACTAGTGTAAGTTTTGGAACATATGGAATTAAATAAAACCATCAGAAAAGTAGGTCATTTTCGGGTAGGTCCAGTGATAACACATTCAACAAATCGGCAACATTTTTTATGTTACCTTTCAGAAAAGTGACTAAAAGTTTTCTTTCTGTAGAATAAGGATTTATACCACTTTATTTTAACAGAAGGAACAAGAAATTAACAAAATGCCTTAAATGCAAAGTTATATATTTACTAATCTGAGTTTTGCACAAACTCAAAAAATATGGAAAATGTGTGAGAAAAACGTTAAATATTTTAAAGAATCTCCATAAGTTTCTTGAAGAATAAAAATTATTCATTTTCAGTAGCAAATAACTTGCTAATATTCAACAAGTTTAGTTACTCTGGGTATTGGAGGCCTGCTTAAAGGCTTTAAGACATTTTTTAATCTGATAATAAAAGTATGTATTTGTCTTAAGTGAAATATTTAGGTATTTCTTTTATTAAACAAACTGTTTGGCTACCTAAGCCAAAGAGATTTTAGTACAATTTTCGAAAATTTTGTACTTTGCTTAAGCATCCCTGATGCTGACCCTTACGTCTGTCACAATTGAAAACTTTACAGAGAATAGCGAAAATTGTGAGAGTGAGAAAATCAAATGTGAGAGAGATTTTTGGAATGGGGTGGTTATATTGTTTTGTGGCGGTGTTCGGTTGAGATATAATTCATACATTTGTTTTATTTTATCTACTACAATTTATTCACCCTCTCGCTTTAATTTTGTTTTTGTTATTGTCGCATACTTTAAGCCTGTACTTTAACTTTTACCTAAACATACCCGGGCATTTATTGATTTTTTTTATTTCGTTTTTGATGCTTTAGCTCTAAATTTATTATTTCCATTTTAACAGGGAATCTTACAAATATACTGTGTGCCAGCTTTGCACAGTGGAGTGTATTCTAATATGTAAAAATAAAACTATATTTTTTTAAAATAATTTTTTTATAAAATCGAATTTTATTATGGTTTTTAAAAGGAACATACAAAATTGCTTCCTCTATTCATAAATAAATTCATCTATGCAGTTAACCATTCTGGTTTTGGTAAAATAAGTGACATAATAAACGTAGACGTTTGACTTTAAAATAATTAAATAATTATGATGTGGAGTTATATGATATAGAATCTATAATTGAACAAGTTTAAAGTAAAGAAACATCGACTGCATTTAGGTGTATACATATTAGTCGGCAGCTCAGCACAAATTTTAATTTTTGAAAAATATTCATGCCACTAAAAACATTGAATTAAACACATGGAATCCGAGTCATCAATTTTAAACAGAGTTTTCTGCTACAGCCGACTTAGCAATAAGAGACTTTGGCTCTTTTTTCGCTCATTGAGGTCAACATAAGGAAACGTATATAGCGATGAATCGACCACAATCTACGAAGACGCCCAGAAGCATTAAAAGGGATTCAATTAAGCTAAATAAGGCAATTAATTTTTGAAGCAAAGAGTATCAATAAAATCTAAAATGAGTAAAAAATCAATGCAGCGTTTAACTAAAGCTCTTGTAAACTTCTGCAGGCCTTTCACTCTTTACAACAAGTCTTTGTTTTGTCGTTCTACTGTGTTCGTATGTGGTTTTGTTGCAAAAAAAAAAATTAAGGCGAACGGAATGACGTACGAAAAAGTTTTTGTGGCAAGAGCAAGCAATTTTCTGGCAAATGTCGGGCATCCAAGGGTGTCCCATTGTAAAAACTTTACATTGCCATTTAAAGCAAATAAACCCAAATTTTGTTAGTGCAGTGTAAAACTATCATTTTTAAAAAAGTTTTTCAGCGACGTAGCCTGCGTTGATAAAGGTGTTTATGATACAAAACGTCATAAGCTTAAGTCCCAACAGAGCTTCGAGTAGAAAGAAAATAACTGTTGTTGTGTAGGATGATTTGTCTTTAAGGCAAATAAATTTAAAAAAAACAGCTGTTTAAACGTTCTTGGCAATGGGTTTAAAAAAGAAAAATAACAGTTGGGTATCCGTGGTATATGCGTTAGTTAAGCTTTTGCATAGTAATAAAAAAGAACACAGCGTTCGAATAGAAAAGAATGGAATAGAAAGGAGAGAAGAGAAGAGAAGAGAAGAGAAGAGAAGAAAAGATAAGAAAAGAGAAGAAAAGATAAGAAAAGAGAAAAGAAGAGAAGAGAAGAGAAGAGTAGAGAGAAGAAATAAAATTATCAGAATAGAATACAGTACAATAGAATAGAATAAAGATTTAGAGATAGAGAATAAATTAGATTAGATTAGATTAGATTAAATTAGATTAGAAAAGAATACTATTAGGGAGGCACTAAAAACAAAACACTACGAGATAATCTGTTGTCTTCCTGCCAGATTTCGAAGAACCATATTTATAACTGCTCTTTTGAGCAACCGAAAAGTTTAAGCCTCCTTTCAGTAGGTATTGGTTCAGCTTTTTGTATCTTTCGTGACATAAAATATTACAATCCTTCAGAATATGTTGAGGAGTTTCCTCGCCATAATCACAGCATCTACACCGGCTGTTGCTCTCAATCCCAAGCTTGTTAATGCTTTTTTAATGGAGCATTGTTTGAAAACGAAAGTATCGACATAAAAATATTCAGTGGCAAAAGTGACTGACCTGATTAATTGAAGACTACATCGTGGTTTTGCCTGAGTAAGTGTAAATTATGGTCTAGCGCGGGTTTGATGACTGTGTAAGTTTGTTAAGAAAATAAAATCTATCCTCATAATATGATACAGCAAAAATAGAGAACAAAACACAACGTTCTTGTATTTGCAATCTAAAGAAACTTTACTTTTTAGAAGTAAAAAAAAAACAAAAATTGTTCTATTCTCAATAATAAATAAAGCTACCAGACGGATTATTATTGTACTACCTCTTCAATTATAAGCCGTAAGCTAAAAACTTTGGAAAATAATTTTTTGCTAACCATAAAATTTCCTTCAAAATTATAAACAAAGAAAAATATATAAAAATATAAATGCAATTATAAATTTAGCTCCACTGTATGTTTGCTGATGACGATACTTAAATATTTAGTAAATTGAATAAAAACTTGTGTAAAAGTGTGTGCTTATATTTGTAGGTATGGCAACCATATGCCAACATATGTATTTCGTTAGTGCACGTTCTTTTTCCATAATTTTGTTAAAGTTCACTGAGTACAGCATCCTCAATGACTTTCTTTCTACTTAAAAGCAAACAACAAACAGTAACAACAAGTTAAAAAATTATTCAAATCAGCAATTTAATTCTTAATATTTTTACATATAAATCCTGGTTACTAACGTTTATTTTCCATTCATGTTTTCCTAATTGGGTTCTTAATGCTTTTGTGCTTTTTTTTAATTTTGTTAAATGTTGTTGGTAAAATTTTATATTGGTTTATTATATTTTTTTCTAATGGTAGTTATTGCATTTTGGGTTAAAGGTTAATTACATACAAAATATATATTAAAGCAAGTATTTAAAAATAAATATTTGCAACTTGGAGTACGTTTAATGAACGAATGTTATTTTATAAATGTATCGAGTACCATGAGTATGTTTTAGTAATTTTCTAACTTCTATTTTATTTATTGTGAGGGGTGGTATGTATTTTTTTTTTTTTTTTTTTTTTGGGAGGTATTTGAAGGCTTCGATTACGGAAGGAAGTAAATACTTCGTTCTGTTTGTTAAGAATTACGACATCAAATTAGAATTTGTTGCTTTTTTCATTAAAATCAAATAAAAATAGCTCGTGAAATAAAATACCTACGTTTTTGTTCTGTGCTACTATAAGAACATAATACTTAAAATGTCAAAACCTTCGGAATTGAAATATACTAAAATTTGGTGTTCTCTTTGTCTGTTCAATAAAGTAAAATTTTTTAAATTCTTTTTCTTCTCATAATTGAATACCCATTTTCATATTTTTATTTAACTAGAAAAACATATTTCTAATTGTTTGCTTCAGTCTAGACTCCACACAAACAGTTCCCTATCATGCAAAAGCCACCCTTTAATTTTAAATACAATTTTTTCGATGTTTGTCATTGAAAATTTAAAGTGACTGCTTGTGCGGTTAAAAAAATAATTCGTTGAAATTACGTTTCCTTTTAAAACATTAAATTAAGAAATAAAACTTATAAAAAGAAGCTAATGTTTCCAAAAGCAAAAATAAAAAATAAACTTTCGAGTTTTGTTTATTAAAAAATAGTAAATTTTTTTTATTTATTTATTTATTTATTTTTTTTTTATTCTCTCAATAGTGTTGTAACCTATATTCCATTTAAAATTCCATAATTTTTTGATCCCACAATCTGCCTATTCTAGACCCTTATAAATACAGCAGTTAATTTAGCAATGTTCTTTTCTCCATGCACAGAAGAGCTACAACAAATTTAAGACCACCAGCATGTCCGTGCATGACTTCTAAAGAGGTTCTATTGACATTTAACAATATATGCCTGTAAATGGTGGAAATGTGGTCAAGTAACAGGTGAGCGCTTCTATATTCTATACATTTCTCAGATTGTTTTTCTGTTTATTTTGGGAAAAAAAAATACTATAAATTAAAAAGAAACACAATTTCAAGATTGTGTAACAATAAAAAAAAATTCTCCATAAAATCTAATTTCCATTAAATCGAATAGTAAGAAAAAAACAATTAAAAAAATTGTTCACATTGATTCTGCTAGTTATGAAATCTTTTTGTTTGAAGTTGATAATATTCTTTTGCTTAGTGGCACTGGAACTATATTACAGCTTTAAAAATAGAAATTAACTTAGTCATCAAAGAATTCAGGTTATGAATTCCGGATAGTTGAAAGCAATAAGTTTTGGTCTTACTGATCATTATGAATAAGATTTAAATATATTAGTTAATGCAGCTCATGATCGAAATTGTTAATCAGAGGATATATTTGGATTTTTTTTTATTTGGATAAGTTTTTTTTTTAAAGAGAAGTAGCACTTCAGGCATTAATGCCTATTTAGTTATTTTCGTAACGGTGCTTCATTCTTTAGGAAAGGGATAGATGAGAGGTAAGACAGGTGGTGAAAAGAAAAAGATAGATGTAGCCATTTTATTAGTTATTTTACTTCGTCAGCGAATATGCTATTAAGAAGTACCGACGAAGGAGGCTGTATGTTTAATAATAAATCTGAATAAGTATTTATACCATGAAACAGAAAAAAAATTTTTTATTTGTGGTTGCCACAGGGGTTGAACCCTGGTCAACTAGGTTTGTAGCCAACGTGCTTACCACTTCGACTACAGCAGCAGATTCTTCGGAATTTCCTTTAAACTTTACTCAATTCGTATTAGATATAATCTTAGTCCTTTCCTTTTCGAATATAACTCATGGCTTTAAATTGATTTTTTAACACAAATCTTATTATGACTGTTATCTATTCTCACAACAATTATAGGCTTGATCTCATTTCCGTATATCTGAAAAAATATATTGGCTACTCTTTCAATAAATTCAAGTTTCTTTGTTATTCGGGAATTTATTACAAAATTATTAAAAGTGGACGGCCTTTATTACTCTGTTCTTTCACATGTAAAAGAAATGTTTTACAAAAACCTTTTAATTTTGAAGTCATGAAAAGCCAATGTTATATATGAAGAATTATTTTTTGTTTGCATGCTGGCATGTCATAGTGTCCACGGACATAATTTCTATGGACCTAATGCATCTTAAAGTGACATTTAGTCGTTTTTAGTAAGGATATAGTGCCACTAATGAGAGTGTCATAAAGTTCGCATTAGTATAACTAATGCCGGCTGCTCGTACCAAAGATTTGTTAAGCGCTAATTTAAAAAAAAAAAACTTACCTCTTTCTTACACTGAATACAATAAAATATGCCTATAATATCCATGAACGTTATGACTCTAAGTTGATAGACCTTATGTCCTTGGACGTTATTACATGTCACCGTTTGTGTAACTCTAATTTGAAATCATTTGCCATTTAAGCTTAGAGTTTTTTTTTTGCACCTATTAATGTTTTTCATTAAAAATTAATAAAAATTCTTTTATATCTAATAAAAGTGTGCTTCAATTGTTCCTGTTTATTGTGTGTATTTGTATACATACTTAATTTTTCTGTAATAATCTCCCTTAGTAATGTCTAATAATTTAAAGAATAAGCTACTTTATTGCCTAAAAAGAGACTCTACAGGGATTTATTGTTTTTCTAAATATTTCGTTATTTTCTTTTTAGTGCTCTTATTATTTTACAATTTATTTGCAACCATGTTAGATAATTTGAAATATGTATTTTTAATTGGTCGAAACTGGTGTATTTCTGTATAACATGAATATTATTTCCTTTCTGTTTTTTTAAGAAATGTATTAATTCTTTTAATGGGTAACACCACTGTGGTACGTGATAAATTCTCTATTTCTTACTCTGTGGCTCTGTTTTATAAACATGCTCTATTCTAAACGCATTCACCTACGCCACACTACTGTGTTGCTCCAGCGAGGTCTACAGACCTCTTACTCTGTACATTGAATCCAGTCATTTCCTTCTTAATTTATTCAATAGCCACAACAAATCCGCAATGCATGGTTGTTGTTGTTATACAATTATGAAGAGCGTCTTGATAATTACCTTCTACTCTTATATTTCATAGACATATTCACTAAATTATCTACCACAATAATTGTCTTCTTATTTCCATTAGACTTGTAATTTTTTATTTTATTTTTATTTTGGACGCATGATCAACGGTGGGCCTGAACTCATTAACTTGTTGATCTTCTGTTTTTGGAGCAAGCTCACGCCTCTAACAACACAGCCGTTGCGGTTGCTCGACTTGTGTTGGCTAATTGTCGTATTATTCGTAAGTTAATCTTCTCTGTTTTTTACCATTCGTATATGGGCAATAACAATAAGAAAGGATTGTAGGGGTTACTCGATCTTATTTTATTTTTATTTTTTTTATCTATTGTTTATTCGATTTTATATGAACTAGTAATAAGTTCATATAAAATTTATGATGCTCTTGGCGAATGGATTTTAGTGGAATGAACATTTTTCTAGATATGCTATCGCGTGCTTTAACACCGTGATTTTAATTAAAGTTACATATTTTTATAACTTGAGAGCGGCTATTTCTTAGGATTTTAATGATACGTTGTGGAGGGCAATTTGATGCGATATTCGTTAGAATATTTTTAATGTAGCAGAAGAAGCATTTAAGTGCCTAGGTTTCCGGAAACGGTATCAGAAATACTTTACCCCATCTAATCTCCTTGCTGTCTATATCACCTTTATCAGACCGAAAATAGATTACAACTCTCATGTATAAGCCGGAGCTCCAAAGTCCTTTTTGAAGTTACTCGACTGCGTGCAGAAGAGAGTGAGGAGCCACATCGGTGACAGTAGGGTATCCAGCTCTATTGATTTACTGGAGCAGCGACGCAATGTGGAGTATGTCTTACTGTTTTATCGTTACTACAACGGAATATGCTCTTATAAACTTAGGGAACTTGTTCCTGAAAACCGCAATTTCGTACACTTAATTCGCTCTGTATCAAGAGCGTATTTCTTTGTAGTCGATTGGCCAGTGAAATGCACTATGCATTTTTTTAGCCGAACAGTTTGTATTTGGAATAAACTCCCTGCAGAATCTTTCCTGTTTCTTTTAATAGGAAAATATTCAAATAAAATGTCCACAAATGCTACTCCCTATATCCCCCTTCCAAGAACCTAATTTCCTAGTTCTGGCACAATGCATTGCATAAGTAGCGATCATCCTCTGAGTGCTGGTCCTAATAAAAAAATGTTATAACGGTTATACTTTTGATCGCTTATTTTTTCTACATACGTTTGTAAACATGTGATTATTATTTTAAATTTCCAATATACTTCTGTGAGGCATCTAAACCTTGATTGGCTCTTGAGAACTTTTCGGTGATGAATCTATACTCAGTAATATATCTTTCCAAAAGGTTATAATGGCTCAAATGTAAATATAGCCGTTTATTATCTTATGCCATACTTTGTCTGATGCTTAAAAAACTTTATTAAAAAGCGCAGAGCAACGTTTTTTCCTAATAAGCTTCTCTTACTTAAACTTATCTATGAGTTTGTTTGTGCCTCGGAAAACAACCGTCCATAGTTGTAGTCGAGCTCAGAATAGTCATTAGCAGTCTTAAAACTGATTTTTTTGGCAGATAGAAGATTATAAAAACTAAGATTAAACAAAAAATATCACAAAGCAAAACTATTAAATTGAAAACTATTAAATTTAAAACTGAGCACAATTAAGATATTTTATTATTATTTTTTGTTATAATTAAGATTTATCAATTAATTGATTAATTTAATTTAATTTAATTTAAATTATACTTTTGCACGATATCCATGCATTAAACAAAAGAAATTATCATAGTGTTTTGAGATGATTTTCTCATTTTGCCAAAAATCTTATTATTTCAAAATGCTTTTGTTTAAGAATATAAATCTCTGCGTGAATTTTACGTAATTTTATGCGTCTGTATTATTAAAAGTAATTATATCTTTTTCCGTAGTGAAAGTTTACCCCTTTTTTATTTCTTTTTATAAGTCTCATTGTGTTTTCATTCTTGGTAAGGATTTCATTTCCTTATTTTACTTGCGAACTTTAGTTTTACTTTTTCCATTGTTTCTTATTTTTACTATAAAATTCCATTACTTTTAAATTGTATTGTCTCTATTAAGGAAATCGTACTACAACTTTTCAAAGGCAGGGCAGAAAAAAGTTTATAGGAAATATAAATCAGTTAACTTAAAACAAAAATACCTTGAAAAATTTTTTATTAGCTTCAAGTACTTTTACCATTTTATAAGTTTGGTTTTACTGTAGTATGTAAGTAAAATAAAAACTGAGTAATATCTATTACATTGATTTCATATCTATTATAATGAAATTTAATCTGCAAATCTTGAAAGACTTTTGGCTAAAAATGACAAGTCCATCATTGTTGCCGTGATAAATATTTTCTTTTATTAGAAAGAGATTAAAAATGTGCTAAGAACGTTTAATGAAGAAAATTTAAAAAATCTTTCATATTTTAGATATCCTTACGAAGGTGAAGTAGTGGATAGAGAGATTTTCTACTGAAAAAGCAACTTGTTTACTGACCATTTGAAAACCTTATTTTTCTCAAATAATATCGACTGACAGACCTGAGTTGCAACTTGTTAGTTCAGAATTAAAACAAGATGAGTAATACGGGTTAATATTACATTTATTGAAAAAAACAAGGTATTTGAAAAAATTTATATTTTTCGTTTTAGCTTTTGAAAAAGTTTGGCTTTAAAGCTTGTTAACTTATTTAAAGCAAAAGTTATCGCAACACTTCAATAAGTTCTAAGAAACCTAATATTTTCTTCGTTAGTTTATACTTTAAGAAGAAAATTTCCTTAATTCGTACTAGCGTTCACCTGGGAAACAGGGCAGCTAGCATTCGCCCATGTAAAATTTTCCTGTTAAGCATATATTGCCCTCGTATTCGAAATAATAAGCAATTTATACTCGATTTATCTTTAAACATTTTGTATTAAAGAGACACTTTATATATAGGATTATACATGCGTTTTAAACTTTGACGAAATTTTAGGACCGACAAAACAGGATTGTATTAACGACAACACCATATATGCCATTCTATTCAAATTTTATTACAATCGGTTCAGCTATACAAAAATTCGCGCTTTATCCCCATTTTCTTTAAAAATACATATTGCTTATTTTAAATTTTTGTACATAATATTTTTTTTTTAAATTTAATTTTTATTAAATACAAAAAACTTATTTTTGGAGTTTTTGTCTGCCTTTCTTTCTGTATTCGCGGCATGTAAAAACTGCTAGATGGATTTAAATACAATTTCTGTGAGGGAAATAGGAAATACATTTTGTTTGGAAACGCAATCTTCTGAAAAAAAATAACATTTCGTAGAGAAATAAGAAATTAAAATGTGAGTTCACCCAATTTTGGTATTAAGTAGCATTTATAGAAATCTTTAAAAAATAATTAAAAATACATTTTCTAATTTTCAAATTTAAGAAAATTAGAAATGGTACGCAAAATCAATTTTAGGAAATATTAGCACTCGCTAAGCCATATTATGATTAAATTAAAAACACAACAAAATACAGCGGCTAAGATATGAACCAAGGACCAACAAACTAATTATATGTTTAATCGTACATATGCTTATCAGAAGATTTAGGTTTTTTTGCTATCAACAGAAAGTTTGTAATTTTACCTGAAGCTGATATGAGAACAATTGTCAGAACAGCCAGCTGGCATAAGAATTTCTTAAAACTACCACAATAATTTCAGGGGTTTTCGTGGGTATATCAATTGTACCTTGACTAATTTCAAATATTCCCATTTGTTGTCAAGTATTTTAAACTTAATTAAATTTTGCTTAATCATATTTATTTTTATTTCAACTATAAACACCAATTAGTTTACAAAGTGAATGTTTGTTTGTAATTTGTATTACATATGCGTGAAAATTTGTATATTTGATTTAAATGTTTTGTAAATGAAAAATAAAAACGTTGACGTGAAATTAGTTTCTCATGTGCGTATATCGGAATAAGGAGACAAATTTTTATTTATTCTTTACACAAACTTCATGCTACAGCAATATTTTTTGTGTGTTTTGTTATTAAATAAAAGTAAAAATTTTTAGAATATTGTGCTTTAATAAATAAATGATTCCAGTTCC
The DNA here is from genome assembly GCA_937654795.1 of Cistogaster globosa. NCBI lineage: Eukaryota > Metazoa > Arthropoda > Insecta > Diptera > Tachinidae > Cistogaster > Cistogaster globosa. Next base: position 98,646,041 of record OW569404.1, on the reverse strand, counting down.
GGAAAATAAATCTTCCAAAAGCGGAAAACAAGAAATTTGAATTTTGTTGGTTTGACGGGCGCAATAGGGATCCAACCGATTTCCAAACATATTTTATCTTTCTATCTATAACGGTTCAAAACTTTGGCCACATACATAAAATTACATCATAGAGTAAGCAATACAGATTCTTTGTAAAGTTGAACTAACTGTTCAAAAGTATTGCCATATACATCAAATTAAATAAGCTATTGGGGCACCCTTTACTTTATAATTTTGAATATATACTTGTTATTATAGCAATCATGGTAATCGACATTCTGATTAATTTTTAAGCGTTTGGCTATAATGGTTTAAGAGATACGCATTTTTTTTAAATTTATTTCTTATTATTTTTTGCTATTGGAAGCTAAAGTGCCGTTTTTTATTTAAAAACGTTGCACTTAACAGTTCATAATAAACATAAAAACATTATGTTGTATGGAGAAAAACTTTGAGCTCTATTTTAAAAGGCACCAATCTGTAAACATAACCTTTGAAACAAACAAAAAATTTTTGAAATCGGTTCAGAAATGATTAAGTGCTGCGGACACAAACATAAAAGGAAACATTCCGACAAACTAATAACCTCCTTTTGTCGAAGTTGGTTAAAAAGAGGCGATCTAGCATGAGGAATAAAATAATTGATGGGAATCCTAAAAGCGTAAAAGAAAATCGATCGGAATTAATAACATTCTGTGTGACAACCCTGTATAAATCCTAAATTTATACCTCTTTGTAGCCCTTTATTCTTATAAAGTGCACAAAATAAATATTAAAAATGTCACAACTTTATTTATTAACATCTGTTTAAAAATGCATGTTTATAACTTTCCTTTTTTACTCTGTTTAAATGCAAACAGAATTTTTCATCACTTGATGTCTGCGTTTGCGTGTTTGTGTGAGTGTGTGTTTTTAATGCGATTTTTTTTCACTATGATTTTGCAATACAGGTCCATTAAAAGATTAAACTGAAAAAGAAAGAGTTGATGGTACTTAGTCTTTTTTTATATATATTTTAATGGCAGAAATTTTTTTCTTATTTGTAACTATAAGCGGATTTTTTTACGGTAATCTTCATAATGGAAATTTAATGACCTTAATATTACGATGTAAAAAAAAGTATTTATTTTTAAAGTTCCTTAAAAAAATGTGAAATTTAAGTAGTTTACATAAAAACCGTCAAATTTTTTCAAAGATGATTAATATTATTATATTTAAAAAGAGAAAAATAAACAGAAGTTTAAATTTAAATAAAACAAGTATTAGTATTAATAATCGCTTTTCATTTACAGTAAAAAATTGTGTATGTCGTTCTGAGAGAAGGGCGTCTTATTTACATCCAAAAAAAGCTAGTATACCTTTTGTAGATATTGTAAACTACTTTTTAAAATTTTTTTAAATAACATGTTAATCTTTATGTTTTTTAATAAAACTATAGTTTTTTTCAGCATTTAGTTAGTGGATAAAATTATCTGCCTATGTAAAATTCGTAGGTTATTCACCCGAATTCGCACCATTTCGTTAATAGTAGATGTGGTGTTTTCATTAAATTTTTCTCCTTACTTTTTGTACTGGGTTATTATTTATAAAGGTAAAAAAAAACATTGATATTAATTTGAAAATTGAGCTAATACCTTTTTAATAGAAACCAAAAGACAAGAGGACTTGTTTTAAATTTGTCTTTGTTCTTTGATTTTTTTAAATACTTTGACAAATTTTTAAATTTAATTTATAAATTCTATTTGAAAAAAAAAATAGTTTAAATAATTTTGTTTTCTCTTTCCTGAAGATGCCACTCAAGAGTGTGGTGAAATATTGAGAAATAAGAAATAATAAACTATATTTTTATTTTAAAAACTGACCAAGAGCTTGAAAAATTATAAAAGGAAAGTAATTATAAAGGTCAAAATAACATTGATATTTAAAATGTAATTTATTTCTGAAATGATATCAAATCCATGTTGGTCTTAGTTTTAAAATCTATTTACAAAGCTTTTTAAAATTTATTGGTATTGCGATCATGTTTATCATTTAACAGATGGGTATTTTTAAGTAAACCTTATATTCAATAACGCCTCTTTCTTCCTTCCTTAAAGTATTATGAGCTTTTAGCAAAAGATGATAAGTGAACGAAGATGTTCCAAAATCATAGAATAATGTTCACTACAGCTATATATTTTTAAAGATAACATAATATGGCTATTGTGACCATATCACCATCATGTATAAAGGACTTATTTTGCAAATATTGTGCGCCTTGATAACACTTGGTTAAACGAATAACGCTTACAAATGATAAAGACGTTACAGATGAGAAGAATTTAGAAAAATACATTTTCCGTTTTCCTTTACTTTAATTGTATGTGATACTCGTAAATCCTTAAGTCTAGCTGAATTTTATTAAAGCAATTTTTATTAAATGTCTTATCATTCTGCAGTAACATATTACATTTATCCTAAGCTAATTCTGATGAAAACATTGATGCTAGAATAACTCAACAAAATTGTCCATATATAGTGTGAAAATCAATCATTAGATCACGCAATTTTAAGTCCTAAAAGGTCTTTGGGTAATAAACAAAATCCTAGCATATGTACTGCAACGAATCCACAACAGACCCTCTGGTCTTCACTACATCGAGAAAAATGAACTGTTTTGTGCGATTAAAACCATGCTGGCGTATTAATTATATAAAATTTAATTCAAAACCGTTACCGTACCATGACTAACTGTTGTTTTAGCAGATAGATAAAATCGATCCGGAAGTCATGTGTCTTCAAAAGAGTATTATGATGTTCTATGCTACTACGGCGATAGTCGACTTTTGGAAAGCAAATTTTGTTTTTTTTAACATAAGCCTTCAGGGTCGTGCGATTTCACACCTCCTAATTATTTTCTGTGGAGGCTTATTAAATCACTGGTTTTTGCAATGTTCGAAAAAATTGCCCAAAAAATTGCTTCTTAAAAAAAAAACGCGGAGGCATATGCCCGAACTCGATCGTTAAAATAAAAATAGTTTTTACTTAAATTTTTTTAAATTATTTTCTGCAATTAAAAGTTTTGTGTCTGCTGGGGCTTAAACCATTCTTTATAACTTTATTTTTTAATTTAATTTTGTTCTCCGATAAATAAAGGGTCATTCAAAAAACGCGCCTATATGTTTCTTTGAAATAGAACACAAACTATTTTAAATTTTTTCAAGCTGTTTTTTTATTAAAAGTATGATCCATTATCACAATGGTAAGTGGAATAGAATATCATTCAAATGTCCACAATGACTGCGTCTGCAGACATCAATCCGAATATCGAAATTTTCAATAACTTTCCGACATGATGCTGGTGTTATTTCACGAATTGCAACTTGAATGTTGTTCTTTAGATCATTAATTGTTTGTGGCTTGTTAGCATATACTCGACTTTTCAAAAACCCCACAAAAAAAATCTAATGGTGTTAGATCACATGACCTTGGAGGCCAATTGAAATCTGCATTTCGTGAAATTACACGTTGAGGAAATTTTGGTCGCAAAAGCGTAATGTTTTCTCGAATTGTGTGACATGTAGCACCGTCTTGCTGGAAATAGACGTCAGACACATTAATAAGATTCAACTGTGTTCATAAAAAGTCTCTCAACATTGATTTGTATCGCACAGCATTCACAGTAACAGCATTTCCAGCATCATCTTCGAAGAAAAATGGCCCAATGATTCCATTTGCCCAAAATGCATACCAAACAGTAACTTTTTGTGGGTGTAGAGATTTTTCATGAATAACACGAGGATTTTCATCACCCCAGTTACGACAATTTTGCTTATTGACGAATCCATCCATTCTGAAATGAGCTTCGTCACTAAACAAAATTTTGCGATGGGTATTTTTCAAAGAACGCCCATTTTCATAAAAACTTTGAATAATGAAAACGCGTTGTTGCAATGTGTACCTGTCCATGGTTAAAACTGTACCACCTTCTAATAAACAAAATGGCTTATGTCATTTGAAAAGATGTCACGTGTAAAAATTATATAGTGCTGACATCTAGGCGTCGCATTTGGATAACCCTTTATTTTAATTAATTTTTTTATTAGTTGCAATCACGTATGATTAATATTATATTTGATACTACAAATACTAATCATACGCGACAGTTAATTTACCGACTATTATCAGAGATTGCCATGTAAATGTGCTGGACAACAAATTGATAAACTTGCAACGAAAGAAAAGTCGACATTACATTTAGTCCAGATTTATACTTGCGATTATTTCATGCCATTTTTTCAATTCTCTTTTAACTAGATTCATGTATTGTTTGTTTTGTGTACAAATGGCGATGCCATTAAAAGAACACAAAAACAATTAATATAAAACGAAAGAGTATTTTTAGTTATTTTTTGCTCTTCTTGTTAAGAACTTGTTTGTTGTTGTAATGTATACGTGAGTTTTTATTGATATTCGACAGTTTAGATCAGTTGTCTATGTTTTAACTTAAAAAAACATTCGGTATAGCCTTTCTCTGTTAAGGTACTTAGTGCTGTTATTTCGTACGATGAAAAAAAAACCGTATCAAATGTTTTGATGAAAAATTGTGTAGTGCTGTTAATATATCACAAATTCTTAGATTTTTAATAAGATAATAATTCTAAATTATTTAGAATTATAAAAGAAATATTGGTAAATACAGTACCATATTTAAATTAAAAAAAAGTATAATAATAGATTAGCTAAAGAGTTGTTTTTTATACACTTCAAAAACATTTTTGGCATATATTTTCTTTGGACAACTCTGCTTGTCAACAAAGTGAATTAATAAATACCCCAACAACTTAACAAGGTGGTAATATAAATAAAGACCTCAGTTTTAAATACGTGAAAAGATTTAAAGTCACTCCAATAAAATTTCAGTTATAACTAATGCTTCAAAAAAATTCTTGTTTACATAATACAATAGCAGGGGTCAATAAATATTATAAATAACATTTTATTTTTTTTTTTTTGTTTTGTTCTGTATATAAAATAATAAATTATTTTTTAAAAATCTTTAAAGAGACAATTTACATGAAAAATCAAAAAGTGGTTGTTATATCTAGTTTTTTGTTTTAATATTTATTTTCGAAATGGAAAAAACTTTAAATAATAATAATAATAAAAATATCAGAAAAACCCAAAAATCACGTAGCAATTGTAAGTAAATATTATGTTCGTAAACAAAAAAAGTCCATTAATACATCTTAAAATACACATGCTTTTGAATACACAATATGGTACAATAAAACAAAGAGTGTGAAGCAAAAAAAAAGAAAGAAAAAAAACCAAGTGTGTTTCTATGCTCGCGACTGAATTTCGCCTGCCTTGGTTGGTTTCGTATTCATTTATTTAACCAATTCAGTTTTGTATTTGGTATGCGTTTCTTTACTTTTCATAGATATTTTTCTAGAATTTCTTTATTTATATCCGTTTACATGCACGTTTTCATTTATACTTTATGCTTCTATAAGTTAGTAGATTATAATGCTCTTGTTTTTTCAAATACAATACTTTTACATAAAGCTTTATTTATACCCACTGGTGTTTGGCATAATCACAATATTCCACTCTTTATTGTATTAGAATCTGAAAAAAACCGTTAACCTACAAATCTATTCATAATGTAACCATGCTTGAGAGCATTTTTACCATTTTAAAGTAAAACTTAAATTGGAATTATAAACAAAAATATCGTGCAAATAAATCCAGGTAAAACTTACAGTGGGAAATCACGTAAAAAACACAAATGTATTAAAATTTTCGATGCAGGAATTGGCATGCAAACAAAATTAGGATTTCGTTTTTTATAAAACAATTTTGTCTCACCTCATGAACGTTGCGCTTTGTTATTGATACACATGATATATAATTATCGAAAGTTGTAGCTGTTAATATATATTTTCAAACAGAGGCCAATGTCTTAATATAGTTAAATTATATAATTCGGAAAATATAATGGAAGGAAATTACATTAAAATCGGCAGAAGAGATAGCGAAGGCGATTTTTGCATAAAGGCGAAATTACATGATTCATTACAAGAATTTGGAAATTCACTACAAAAATGGAATTTCACTTAAAAAAAAAATTAATAATTTATGAAAATATTCAAAAGCAAAAAAAAAACTTACAGCATGAAGATGCTGTAGTCAAAGTGGTAAGCACGCTGACTACAAACCTGGTTGGCCAGGGTTCAAACCCTGCGGCAAACAAAACATAAAAATGTTTTTTTTTTCTGTTTAATGGTATAAATACATATTCAGAATTAACATTAAACATGGAAGCCTCCTTCGTCGGTACTTCTTCATAGCATATTCGCCGGCGAAGTAAAAAAACTAACTTTCTTTTCACCACCTGTCTTATCTCTCATCTATCCCTTTCCTAAAAAATGTAGCACGATTACAAAAATAACTAAATAAGCATTATTGCCTGAAGTGCTACTTCTCATTAAAAAAAACGAATATAAGTAATTTGCAGAGAGAATAACAAATAAATGCTTTGGGTTTTATGTAAACTTTGTCTAGCCAAATTAATATTGATTGATCATGAATATTCCTTACATTTTGATTTACAAAATTAGCTATTTAGATGATCTTTTAAATTGTACACGACTTAAGGAAGATATTTAGTTGGATGCGAGGAATGCTAAAGATCAAAGTTGCCAGTTTTGTTTTCGAGCTTTTTCCAATATGGCTTGTAGGATATCGCCAAATATCGCCAATATATAAAAATATTTAATATTAGTTATAAAAACATTTTTAATTTTTTTAATTAAATAAAAGAAATTATCATTAATAACACAAAAATTGCGTTGCTTATAACAAACATAAAAAGTTTTCATTTAAAATATACAAAATGGAATTCGTTTTTAGGATTTAAGTAACATAATATTACAAGAAATAAATACACAACTTAATAATAAAAATAAATAACCTGGTTATAGAATTATTGAATAGCATTTAGGTACGAGAGCTGCTCTATATCACCTAATAGTGAAAATGCGAATATTTATAATCAAAAATGGTTTTATTGATTTTCAAAGTATTCTCCAGCATGATTTATACACTTTTGCATGCGCTCAAACCAGTTGTCGAAGCACTTTTTCCACTCCGATTGAGACACCTCTAAAACATGGTTTTTTAACACTTCAACAGCTTCTTTTGGCGACGAAAATCGTTGACCACGCATTTTTTTCTTGATGTGCAGAAATAAGAAGAAGTCATTAGGTGCCAAGTGAGGCCTGTTCGGCGGATGACCCATTAATTTGACGTTTTGGCCGGTCAAAAACGCTCTGGTTTGAGCCGATGTGTGAGAGCTTGCATTGTCATGGTGAACAATGATTCGTCTTCTCTTGTTGGTTTTTCAAAATTCTCCGATGACTTCAGGCAAACAAATTGTAGTGTACCACTCAGAAGTGACCGTTCTACGTTGCTCAAGCGGAACAATCGCCACATGACCAGTTTTGCCGAAGAAACAGGCGACCATTTGCTTCGAAGTGCTTCTTCCACGAACAACTTTCATTGGATTTTGCTCGTCTTTGAAGACCCACACGGTCGATTGTTTTTCGTTTTGGGCTCATACGCATAGATCCATGATTTGTCACCTGTGACGATCTTATAAACGTCTTTTGAAGCACCGCAATCGTATTTTTGCAACATTTCTGTGTACCAATTGACACGAGCCTTTTTTTGTGCGACTCTCAAATTGTGCGGGATCCAACGAGAACAAACCTATTTTACGGCCAGGTGTTCATGCAGTATCGAATGTATGCTGGTGGAAGAAATGTCCAAGGATGTCTCTATCTCTCGGTATGTCGCACGTCGATCTTGCATTATGAGTTCACATACGGCATCAACGTTCTCTGCCACAACAGCCGTTTTTGGATGACCTTCACGGAATTCGTCTTTGAGCGAGCTTCGGCAACGATTAAATTCATTATACAAATTTTTCACAGTGCTACAGGATGGTGCTTCATCGCCATACAAAGATTTAAGTTCATCAATGCACCCTTGTCGTAATAATCCACGTCGAAAGTTGTGAAAAATGATGGCACGAAAATGTTCACGAGTTAATTACTTTTTTTTCTATATTAATTTTTTCAAGTCAATGAAAACAACACAAATAATGTTCGTACGTCAAAACGTTTTGAGTACGATTATGCTTAAAAATGACAAACTTACCAATGGAAATGTCAGATTGCACTTGGCAGCACTGAGTGTTGCCAGGCCAGAAATATATATGCAGCCCTCGTAGTTGTTATAATTAAATATTAAGCCTCGAAATCTACATAGTGGTAATTTAAAATATTTTATTAAATGTTAAAAGTAAAAAAATTGGTTTAGGAACACATATTAATTATTAAATTTAAAATTCAGCACTCATTTGGTTCAATGTTACTTTTGCCTTTGTATCCTTGCTGCGAAACATTTCATTTGTATTAAATTTACTTAACATATCTTCCTGCGAAATGAATGTTTTATATCGTTCATATGTTATTAATATTCATTTATGATATTTCTTCCAGAAAGTGTTCTTTCGACAAAACATTATTTGTGGGAATAATCCACATATTAAAAATTGGTAAGTATTAGCATTATCCTGGTATTCGTAAACTTTGGGCCAGAACTCGTGTAGGCTTTTTTGTACTTTATTATCGAAATATTGAGTCTAATTTATGAAAAGAAGTTTTTTAAGGGTGACCAAATTTTTTAAAAACATTTTGAACTGTATAAAGTTTAATTTACAATACAGAAATAAAGCATTTTAAAATCCAAAATTGACAATAATTTCATTTCTTTTAGTAAGTTTTTATAAATAGAAATAACTTTCTTGTAAAATCAAGTATCAGTTATATTAAAGACAGTTTTCTTGATTTCAGTTTGAATTTCTGTGCCAAAATGAATGTTGTCTAAATTCAAACCGAATTTTGTATTTTTTTTTTAATATTCATCGCTGTTTTCTGTATTAGCTAAAATATTAGGCTTAAAGATTTTTCTGTTTATATCATTTATAATTCGATTTATGAAATCTTTATTTTTTAAGCTGGCTTATCGCTTGCGACCGTCAAAGGAAAATTGTACTCTAACTTCAACTTTATCTAGCTGCCTTTTGTCTTTAGCGCCTTAATCACTTGACATTTAACTCAAAAATTAGTATTTATTTAATAAAATACAGATTGAAAATATAGAAGTCAAAGCATACTTGGTTAATTCGCCGATATATCAACATTTTCAGTCAATCTTAAACATATAAAATAAAACTCCAATAGTTTTTATTAATTTTTTTTATTGCAATATTATCGTAAAGAAAATCACAAACAAGAAATAAAAATATCGCCAAGTATTTTTCCTCCCGCCATTCTTAAATTCTTATCGCCTCGTTTGGCGAGAAACCACCATAACTGACAACATAAGTAATGTCAAATTTTTCCAGTTCTTTTTGAAAAACGTTCGCAAACATTTTTAATTAACTATTTTTTTTATTAATAAAATGTTATAAAAATTCAACTGAAGAAAGAAAAAAGTTAATTCTTTTGTTAAAAAAAACTTAATATTATAAAAATTCTGAATTGTAAAAAATTAAATTTTACTAAAAAGCAGAGCTGTAAGTGTATCATTCGTTTTTTAGTCAATTCGCGAATCATGCATGCACTGAATTAGCAAACTTTGAATTAATTCTTCTGACACAATGAATTGTAAAATGAATGAATGAATTTGTAAAATGAATTGAATTCGTTTCTTATTTAAATAAATTTATCAAAGTAAATTGCAATTCATTTCCAATTCATTTAAGTTGAATTGATTTTCAAATATTTCAAAGAAATTATAAAAGCAATTAGCAATTCATTACCAAGTAAATGATTGAAATTTGAATTAATTGTTTAAGTAAGTAAGCAGTAGGTATCTCCAGGTGACCTTTGATCATTGAATATATTCTGTTTAGTAGAAGGATTTTTCATTTTTCACTATCCCTAGATCTGCTCTTCAATTCGATTGATTGCAGAATTCATTCGTTTGAATTGCAATTTGTTGTTATAATTCATTTGTATTAATTCAAAATCAATTTAATTCATATGAACTAAAAATGAATTTTAATTAATTATGGCAAAATCATATAAATTAGAAACGAATTGCAATTCTTTTTACAAATTCATTTGAATTGGAAATGATTCGAAATTCATTTCTCCTCAATTCAGTCAACTCTTTTTTGATGTTAAAAGAATTACTTCAAAATTAAGTTAATTAGTAACTAATTGAAATCAAAAGAGAATGATTCATTTACAGCTCTATTGAAAACCAAAATTAAAAAAAAAATTAAAATAATAATTAATTCAAAAATTCATTAAAAAAAAACCCAGAAGTCGCAAAAATACAAACAGTTTTTCATTCAAAAATGATCAAAGAATTTAATTATAAAAATGATTTTTTTTTTTTGCTTGTGCCCGATCTGTGGTCACCACGAAGCAAATTTCCTATTTTTAATGAACAAAAAAATCCTTACTAAGAGCCTTTGTTTACTTCTCACAATATTTCAATATTATCGTACGCAAGATAGAAACCATTATTTTTATTAATTAATCCTAGTTTATAGCATGCTTCAGAATTTCTTTTATATTTTGTGAATACATGTGTTTTTATACGTGTTTTTGTATATTTTAGTAAAAAGAAACATCGCAATGTATTGTTTCTACACGCCATTCGTATTCAATTATTATATATTGCGAAATAGAACATTTACTTGTATGGTGTGCCAGCAATATAGAGAACAAAACAAAATGGCGATCAATTTCCGGCCATTTTTTCAACTCGTTACAGTTGTCATAGAAATGGTACAACACAAAACCAAAAGAAAAAATATTTTTCTATAAAAAAATAAAAACAGTTTATTTTTTTATTTTTTTTTTTATTAACGATAAAATACATAAAAACAATTTAAAATGCTTTCAAAATAGCAAAATTGTATCAAACAAAAAAACATTTATCTGCAATGAACTTAATCAACTGGCTTTTTTAAAATACATTTCATACATAGATATTCATATAGTAAATGTATTCAATTTGTCGTTTATGTTCACTAAATTCAATTTTATTTCAAGTTTTTTAATGTTTCTATTGGAATAACCCAACTATGACATTTAATGATGCAACATTGCCGACGCTGTTTTATGGTCGCTCGTTAAAACATTAAATGTTTATTTTAATTATTACCACTCATACCAATTGCATGTGGTAGAAAAAAGCCTCTTGCCAAACGTGTTTTTATTTTCCTACATTTAGTTATTACACACTCTTTTTACAGATAAATCGGTTTTTGCTTGTACTGTTTACGTAACGACAAAAAGAAAATGTTACACAATCATTATTGTTATGGACTGTATGAATAAAATAGATTCATACATACATACATTGTTTGTATCAGTATTTTACATATTGTTTGTATTAAACAAATTTTAATTGTTCATATATCTTCTGTAAAGTTGATTACAAGAGGATGAACTGTAGCTATTTGTTGATGATAATACTTTTACTGTTGATAGCAATATATTTGTAGGGGTGTGTTTAGTCTAATTTTTAGGGCTTAATTATTAAATGCTTTCTATCGTAAGTATTTTAGAACATTACTTTTGTATTACGCTTAGGCTTTTAATTTATCGATATCATTAAGAACATTTTGTATCTCTTAGTATTCCTTGATAAAGACTTGCCTCTAAATATATTAATTTGAAATTTTGTGTAGGAAAATTGTTAAAAATAAGCCAGCCAAGTGCTATTTGGAAGGGTTTTGTGCATTATATATGAGCCTCCCTTTAGTTATTAAATTTATATTTTCATACCCTTTACCTTTGGTGGAGAAAGGGTACATCTAAGTTTATAATTCCGATTGCATATTCTACAATATCCATTTCCGCATAAAGGATATACATTCTGAGCTCTTGCGTATTAAAGTCGATTGAGAAATGTCCGTTTTTACGTCCATTTTTGGAAATTTTGTCTGTCCGTCTGAGGCCCCTTAGAAACTAAGTTCAAATAAAGCATACTATTTTTATTAAAATATGTCATTTGATAGAGAAAATAGAGATCCAAAAGTGAAAGCACTCAATTTTACTGGTATAAATGGAAAGTTTTTAACACTGCTTACAGAAAATGATTTAAAAAAATATTTTTTAATATATAATTTTTTCCCAACTGGGATTTGAGCCGTGGATATTATAAATGAAATAGAATTTTATACATTCATTCTTAACTTAACAACAGTCCATATGATGAAGTAAAAAAGTAAGAATAAATAAAAAAAAATTGCATTCGTGATCATCTGATGGCTGATACAATTGCAAAAACAAATGTACGGGACAAATTACAAAGAGAGCAGTGAAGAAATACTTTGGTTTCTGTGTCGACTTCGTATAAAAAAATTAATTATGATGGATTTGGTGGACCTGAAAATGAGGCATTACTTTCTGCCAGCGTCTAACTTTTCTTGTTTTCCTTGGAAAACGTCCGCATACATTTGTAAATAATTTTTCTTTCTAAGAAATGTTTAGAAATTAAGTTAAGCCGAAAAAGTAAAATTCATTTCATTTAAACATATTTTTTTAAATATTAATTTTAAAAAAATCAGACATGATACGCGGACCAAATCGTCGGCACTGCTAGTATAAAATTAGAATATTGTTTCCTGTTTCCTGAAGATGTCTCCCAACAATGTGGCGAAATATTGAAAAAATAAAAATATAAACAATATTCTTATTTAATAAAACTGACCTTGTACTTAATAAGTAAGAAAAGAAAACAGGTAAGAATCTTTTTGTCTTTGGGTATATCCTTTAAATTTTTATGTTGTTTTTTATATTTGTTATCATAGTTCACTCCGTCTAAAATTCAAAGGTCAACCTGATGCAGTTTATATGTAAAAAGGAATTGTATGAGAAAGACTTAATATTTAACTAAATATTTAACTAAAATATTTGTAAATGTGTTCTTTTTTACGCCGTTCGACTACAAATAAAAAAGACATGTACATATATGAATTATGACAAAAGTATCGTGTAAATGATATCTTGGCAAGTCACCCTTAATGAATTTATGTTCAGCAGTCACCTCATATTTTTCAGTAAAAAAGAAGAAGGAAAAGCAAAGCTTACCGAATTTTTATTTTAATTAAATAATTTATAATTGTGTTATTCTATATATTATACACATTTTCATATTTTTCAAATGCTATAATAACTGTCGATACGCTCTAACTAACACTTATTTTTTTTGACACATATTTCAAGTGTAATATTTGTTGTTGGAATTCTTGTTTTTCCATATAACATGTGTATAGACAAAGACAAATAGTTTTTTTAGATTTTTATTACAAAACTTATTTATTTCAACCAAAGATTTTAAGCCAGTGAGTAAACATATTAATTTATACATTTGACATAACAATAAAAAGCAAGGCTATATTGATAAAAAATAAATTCTTATACAAAGTATTTGTATTGCAAAGTACAATTTTTAACCAATTCAACATTTGTGGTCTCTTAATACAGACATTTGTGTCTGATTTTTTTAAATTGTTTTTTATTCAAACTTTCTTTTTTAAAGAGATATAAGCTGTGTTTAAATAAAACTAGCAACAAATTTAATCCAAGCCAAAAAATAATAATTCATTCTAAAATTTAATTGTAAATATTTTTCTTCAAAATTGAAATTTGTTAGCCTTTTGCCGATAAAGTCTACATATGGCGTAGGCAATATACTAAATAGTTTTTTATACTAGACTTTTTTACCGATCCCAGAGTTAGGATTTTTTAACATATAAATTCTAAATTTCACGGTAAAATATGCCAAGTTGAAAAAAGTACTACTCGAACCGGATTGAATTTTTTTTAACGAATTTTGCACCTGCATAAAAATAAAAAAATTTCATATATTTTTCTTAAAATATTTATTCTATTAAAAATATTTGATGGAGCTTTTTTCTGAGAAGATACTAAAAAAAGCTAAACACTTAAAAAATTGTCTGCAATATTTTGATTATTTCCTGCAAACTCTTTAAAAAAAAAACAATTTGCAAATGGCTTAAATTACTTCAGAATATTTTGATTGTTCCACTGCCCTCCCCACTGTATTTTGTTATCTTAATACAAAAAGAAACTATTTGATATGTTGTGCTCCCTATCGAAAAATAATAAAAAATTTTATTATTGACAGTTTAAAAATAATTTTTGTCAAGGAACGAGTCAACGAGACAACGGTATATCTATAAATGGTGAATATCATCATTTCAAGGTTCTTTCTGCCTTGTACTAGAGTTGCTTAAATTCACAGTAAACTTCATATGGGTTTTGAAGAAAAACACCTTTCCATAAATTCATTTATCAGTTTTGCTAATTGGTGTGAATTAATAAAAGTATTTTGTTTTCAACTATAACTTAAGTTGTCATATGTAATTAATAAATAATAAAGTTCTTATTTAAAATTATATTTGTGTCTTGTATTTACATTTACCATTGAATTTCTTTAATTAATCATTTTATTGTATAACAACTTCTAAGTGACAAAGTAAAAAGCGAAAACTTTCCTTTTATTCTTTTGTTTTTCTTGTATTTGAGTTACATTTCAGTTTTTCGTTTTCAAACTTTTGTTGAAACATTCATTTCATAGAAAATTATTGTCATAAAAATATGAAAAAGTTTTTCTCTTTTAATTTCTAGTCAAAGTTTTGACACAACTGCTAGTCGGTCAGCCTGAGTTACGACATAAAAACACTCATACCTGCGACTATTTTTAAAACTTTTTTTATAAAAATAAACGCCTTCTGCTTAAATTATAAATTCAAAATTTTGTTATTGCTATTTTTATTTTCCTGTTCTTCTTTGAAACCTTCAATTGTAGTATTGTTCTCAATTTATAGTACTGTTTTTGTGTGTGTGTTTTTTTTTTAAAGTATTTTTTAGCTTCTCTACTTTTTGTTTCTCAGTTCTTTAAAACTTAAAATATTTACATTTAAGGAATTTATATTGTACAATAATATTTTTAAATGAATTCCAATAATATAAGAAAATAACAAAAGCAATAAAATAGAATATTTGTTAAAGAAGAGACAATATTTTATTTCCTTACTTTTTTAAGTTTAAAATTATCAACAAAGAATAATTTATTTTCTTTGAATTTGTTTGTGTTGTCATGGTTGCAAATAATGGAAATATGCAAGTACAGACTTTTTAAAGTAAATGTAATACGGTTCGATAGCTTAACCTATGCATAGAAATGCAAATGCAATATGTATTTCCCAGCAAGCACATTAGTTGAAAACAATTGCTCTTTATTTAAAAAATAAAGAAAGGATTCAGCAGCAACATAAACAAATGCCTTGCAATCTTACTGCGTTTGTCCCTATAGAGAAACCAGATGTCTCCATAAAATATTCATTTTGTAATGTTCTAATGTTAGCTATAATAAGCGCAATTTAATAAATTTCATAACATTACACGTTACTTAACCAAGTAAGAAGACTATGTCGAATCTTTTTTACCCTTCACCATAAATCTGCATAAGAAACGTTTTTCGAAAATTGTAAGTTTTGCTCACAGATATTGTCCCGGCTTATCAAATGAAAAGCTCAACAGTTTTACTTAATTTTTCATTAATTTTTTCCTGGAGATATAAAAACGTGATGTTTTTTCCCCTGCCTAGAACAACATGAACCGAACTTGCTGATTTTCAATAGCAAAATTTTCGAAACTATGTCTGATCGATTTGTATATATTAAAATTTTCTCTGGGTTATCTAGTGCCTTGGAAAAGTTAATTTCGACACAAACATTGTCAGACAGACGGTCATCGCTCTTAGACTAAGATTGTAAATAATTTTTGGGGTCGGAAATGGAAAAATAGAAAAAGAATTATGTTGTCTCCTTAAAACTTTGACACCCGATTTTCTTTTCTTTTCTTTTCTTTTCTTTTCTTTTATTTTTGTTTTTTTTTTTTTCTTCTTAAGCTCAAAAATTTAATTTCAATAAAAAATATTTTTATTAAAAGGATCGCTTAAAGGCAATAACTTTTGAAAATGATTTAGATCATAAGCCACCGCGACTTTAAGTCTGTGCACACTTTTCTGAGCATTGACTTCAAACGTTCCCAAAACAAAATTATCTCCAATTTTTAATTTCAGTAGGTCGGTGGTTTTAGATGATCGTATGGCTTGCAAAATTATTCAGTTGAAACCAAATCTTGCCATAATCAGCGTAATCCATATTTTAAAACAAAAAATCATTCATAATGTTGCGGTTACGATATCTATCGACCAGAACGTGAACTCTGTCTTTTTCTTTTAAAAATAAAGATTTACTGAGTCCACGAGCCCATAAACCGCACCAAAATATGAATATTTTTGCCTATAATTGAGTCTATAGGAACTGTGTAGACTGCTTAAACTCCATTTCTACTAACAAACCCATAGATGTTAACTCAAGGATAAAAGAATGCAATTTATCATAAATAAGAAAAAATCTAGGAAAATATGAATAAAGAATAACATCTGGGACGTAATTTAGGAAACTGACATAGTCAGGCAGCACAAGTTTAAATTTTTTTTTTTTAAATAGTAAAAGTAAAGATTTAACACTTATAAAAAACGAGGTTCCACTGTTAACTTGAGTCGACCAAGAACTTTGAATGACTACAAAAAATATTTAATTGTGAAGGAATGCACCGTATCGCAGCTAAAAAATATAATGAACTTGCTGCAGAAATTAATATGAATTCCGAACAACAGGCTTCAAGAATGCCTTCGTACCGAATGCAGTACTTGAAGGAGGTATTTTTAAATAATGTGAAATTTTATTGATGTTTTAATAAGTCGCAATTTTTTTTTTTTTTTTTTTTTGTCACTTTGAATTTGGCCATTCACATTAATTTGGAATCACATATCGTGCACATAAACATCAACTGAAATAAAGCCCACCACCACCTTAAATACATTTAATACAAACATTTGCTTCTCAATAATTCCATTTGGACCAAACTGTTTTTATTTCTCAAATATTGTTCAGCACAACAAGCGTCTTTCCTCTAGCGGAAATTGTGTTAATGCAAATAAATTAAATTTAATTATTAATTAAAATTTATTACCAGAATAAGTTTTCTTAAAGATAAATCGCATACGAGTAGTACTCATATCGAAAACATTTTATTGAAATTCAAAAAGCTGGCAATTCTTTGCAAAAGTTTAAAACTCACTCTCAATTAAAAATTTTAAAAGTAAATTTAATTAATTTAATTCTAACTAACAAAAAGGTTGTATCTAAATCAAATAAGCAGGAGGGAGTAGTTCTTGGTATTCAATTGACCGTTTTTTTTTTGTCTATCATTTCTTGTTTTAAGAAACAGAATCATAATCGTAATTATGTTTTATGTTTTAAATTAATTGCATTTTCCTGGAAAAGTAAATTGCATGTTTATGGCACTTTCTCGTTGCTTGTATTTTTCTTCATCTTTTTATTTATTATTTGTTTACTTGTTCGTTATTCTTTGCCACTCAGGGCTAAGAGAATTTTTTGTGTATATATTTTTTGATAAGTACTTTTTTTTTGTTCTTGCCAGTCCCTTTTCATATGCATCAGTGCCATTATACTCGTTTGAGTTTTTGTTTGGGTTCTTAAAACTTACCAACGCTTTATCTCATGGCAGCAAGACTAACAACAACTGCAAAAAGTAAAATCTTCTGCAATAAAGAAAATAAAAGCAAAAACAAGAAATAACAACAAAGACTTTACGTACTTAGTTATTTCAAATGTCTTGTATAGTTTGTGTAATAATAAAGTTCACATAATCGAAAGACGAGCTCAGTCAAATTCACGCATAAATTAAAAAAAAAAAACTTTCACTTGCAGTAAAATAGTGACGCAAATTTTTTAAAATACGAATAAAGACTTTTCCCATTTTTTTTTTTAATTAATGAAAACACTGTTATGCTTGAAAGCACTCCTTATGAAGGCACTTTTCAATGTAAAAGTTTATGATTGTGTTTGAATAATAGTGGGTATGTGTGTGTTTTTTCCCTTTTTAGTAGAATATGTCCTGATCCTTTAAGATGCTTCATAAGCATACATGCATACTAAACGAGCTTACTAAACTTGAAAAAAAAAAACACACACACACACATACTACACTTTCGCATACACAAACTTTCTTTAAGCAGACGCCTTAAAGTATGCTGCAACTAAATAAAACTAAATGCAAACTAACAACTAAGAATGTGTTTGTATAACAAAAAATAATAAATGAAATTTTCCTTAAGAATATATTTGTTTAGATCCCTTTTTATTATTACTTATTCGTTTACTTATTTGTTTTGCTTTCATATTTTTCTTTTAATTTATCTTGAAGATTTTACTTTGTTGAAATAGAAATTTCCTGGAAATATTGCACATTAAAAGAAAATGTAACAGCTGTTGTTGTTGAAGAAAATATTCTGTATTCAAAACTATTTTATATTTATTGTTGGTTTTCTTTTTAATTTATTTTACATATTATTAAATCATATTTATTAAATTTAAATATTTTATAAAATATTTATGAGACCTTTAATTTAAACATTATAAATATGAAACGTATTACTACGAAGAAAGCAAGTGTTCTGCTTAAATGTAATTAAAAATCAAAGATTTTTATATCCAAAGAAAGAATAAAATCCAAATTTTTATAAAAACATACTAATCATTGATTTCATCATCTATTTTAAAAGTACCCTTCACTACACGTAGAAAAAAGGTATATTTAAGTTTGTCATTTCGTTTATAATTTCAATTAAATTCATTTTCGACCCCATAAAGTATATATATTCTTTTGCATATTGAAGCTGAGGAACGATATCCGTCTGTCTATTTTCATGTTTTCAAGGCATTCGATAAGCTAGAGAAAATTAAAATACGCCAATCGATCAGACAAATTTTTAAAAATTTTGCTACTAAAAAACAGCAACTTTTGATTTTATTCCTGTAAGTAGTTGTTGTTTGTGGAAAATAATTAGTGAACTTTCACCTGATACAAAAACCTTTTAATTCACAAAGTTGGAACAACGACCCTAAATAGAACTTAATATTTCAAAAAAAAAAAATTCTGAACAGAAGAACTTATGGTAAGAAAGAATTTCTTATGCCGATCTTTATATAAAATATTATATGATTATTATTATTATTATTATTATTATTATTATTATTATTATTATTATTATTATTATTATTATTATTATTATTATTATTATTATTATTATTATTATATTATCAGTTACATATGGTGAAGGGTATGCAAAGTTCGCTATGGCTAACTAAAACACTCTTACTTGTGTTTATTTATTTATTTTTATTTTTTTTTTTTTAATGAGAAAAAACACAACTCAATAAAAAAAATTAAAAAGATAATAGTACAGCTATTAAATATTATTAAAGTTTTTCATCGTTAATTATTAAAAACTATTAAATGTACCAAGTATTATTTGCAAGGTATTGTTTGATTTTACCAACAATTCAAAGATTCCATCCCGAGATCGCTTTTTATATTTTGAGGCACAAAACTAATCAAACTTTTTTTCATACTTCATAATGGTAACTCAACTTTATCAAATACTTGGGAAAATCAATAAAAAAAAATGCAGGAGAATATCATTTTAGTTTCAAACATTTCTCGATACTTCATTTATTACAATTTGTGTTTGTTCAATACAGTCGTTTTCTAATCGACTTCAAAAAAGAAGAAGTTTATCAATTCGATTGAATCTTGCGTTTTTGTAGGTTTGTGCCTTTACTACTCCGTCATTTCTAAACCGATTTTAAAAATTGTTTGCCTTCGGTAGCATATGCTCAGTTTTTATCTTAAATATTAAAGGGGATCCTAAAACAACGTACATGCTTATTAAGTGTGAATCGTAAAGCGCACTTCTTTATAATTAAAAAAATGCGTAATACTATAGCTCCGAATAGCAAAAGATAATACAAAATTAAATCTAAAAATTAAAGGAAGTCCCCATATGTTACGTAAATTAACTTACGTGCACCTATCTTTCGAAACGTTATATACAAACGCTTGAAAATTGGACAAGATGTCGATTACTATGAACGTTATAACAAAAAGTATAAATATTTAAAATGATTATATAAAGAGTGTCCCAATAGTTAATGTAATTTCGCATATGTGGCCAAACTATTGAAATGTTATATCCAGATAGTTGAAGTTTACAAAGAATCTTTATTGCTAAGTCCGCTATAATCACAAGTATAAAATCTAAACTTAGAAATTAAAGGGTGTTACCATATTTTTAGTAAATTGACCTATCGTTTAAACCAATATATAGAAACATTTGAAAATTAAACGGAATGTCTATTACTCTGTCTGGTATATTAAAAAGTATTATTATAGGGTATTGCAATAGTTGCTGTTATTTGATTTATATGACCAAACTGTTGAACAGTGTTAGACAGTTGATTGAAATTTACACAGATCTTTTATTGCTAAGTCCGTTATAGCAAGTAGCAAACTCATACTTAGAATTTAAAGGGTGTCCCTTTAACTGATATAACTTGACCTATATGGCCCTATCTTTAAAACCGTTACAGACAAGCTCTTCAAAATTAATCAAAAAAGGCCATTATTATATCAAGTATAATAACAACAAGTATAAAGTATAACAAGCATAAATATTTAAAATTAGAAATTAAAGGGTGCCCTAATGGTTGTAATATGATGTATAGGGCCAATCTTTCGAACAGTTATAGACTTAGGCTTAGAATTTAGACAAATTTTGCTTTACTGTGTCAGCAATAAAAAGTGTAAATAATAAAGGGTATTTGGTCACCCTGCTGAATTTTCTTGTTTATTCTGCATTCATATTTTGTTCTACAACATAAAAAAATCCTGACGCATTATTTTTTTAACACAATATATGATTTTGGGTTTGTATGTTTTAAAACCGGTTTTGCTATTTTTTTAAGAATTATTTAATTGCCATTTATAAATCCCGAATAGCATTCAATGCTACTTAATCGCTTTTAGGTTTGTGTGATCCTTTTCGTATCCCAGTAACCATCCTTTATTCTGGTGGGAAATACTCGAGGTGCTCGATGACATTAAAAACAGAACTACTTTATCTATGTACATTCTAAATACAATTTTTTTAACCATTTGATTTGGTAAATATTAATACGAAGAATATTTATACTTAATCAACGTAAATTTAGTGTAGACGAAGTCCACACACAACCCAAAACACTTTTTCGTTGTTTTCTCTATAAAATGTTAATTATTTTTTTGTTATTCTTTTGTAGTAAACAAATTTTAATAACAAAAAAAAAATTAATAATTTAAATATTTATATTTTCACATTTTTTAAGTTATTCGAATAATTTTATTTTTTATTCGTTTAAATATTCGAATAAATTCAAAATTATAATTTTATTTCACATGAACAGAAAAAATAGTTACTTTTTTAAACAATTTTCAACCCGTATATAGTTTTTGTTAAAAATTTTCAGTGTATATTTCCAAAGTGTGAAAAGTTAAAAATTGTAAATAATATTACCAACACGATAATTCCATTCTTTAGTTAACGCTTTATAATTTAAAAAATTAAATTTATTGTTGCCGTTAATATAAATTTGGCAACATATTGATTTAAAATACTTTGTGTTAAAATAATAATTATATAATTCTAATTTTAAAAGTTACTATCTCTCTTTGCTATTTATTTTTAAATAAAAAAAGCAAAGTTCATGTTTACACTATGCAATTTTTTGAGGAATTTTTTTTTTTAATTCTCTTAGTTGCAGCGATAAGCGTTATATAAAATAAACTAAATAAATATAAGCAACAGTAACATCACTTCAAGCAATACATTATTGCTTACCCCTCTTGCTTCACCAACAAACAAAAATTTCATGAAAAATTGCATAGTGTAAATGCCGTAAAAGTATTACTCCAAAGCATTGTGTATCTTCTTGACATTCATTTTAAAGTAAAGAAGTTTTGTACAATCGCTAAAATCTCGAACTCTTTTTTAACAACCAACAAACGTTCAACATTTACAGAATGTATTTTCTTTTATCGGATAAGTCTTCAAATTCGTGTAACAATTTAAACATTTTATTTGTCAATTCTATCATAATTTATTTTTCATTTCTTTTTATTCTCCCTTTTTATTAGCATTCCAATAAGAACAAAAAATACGCATTTAAAATAACATTTTATTTAAAAAATCTAAAAAAGATTTTATTACTTCCCTGCTCTTTTTTAATCTCTATCAGTTTAAATTTATTTTTATTTCAAGACAAGAAAAACATTTTAATATTTTTAAAAAGAGGATTATAACTTTCCTTTGTCAATGTCCTTCTTTTGAGTACTTAATGAAATTGGTTTTAAAACTGTAATGAACTGCACTTATACTGTCAAAAGTAAATTTGTTTAACCCAACCAACCATTTAGTGAGTACTTCAAAAAAAAATATCATAAAATAAGTCAATTGCACAGGTTTTCCTGCTCATTCTTCATAAGGGCTCACACTATGAACCAGAAGTGAGAACTAATTATGTGTGTACCTTTGTAAAGCTCTATATTATTACTTAGATAGGACTCCTTATATTTAGTAATATAAGTGTTTTATGAAATTTGAACAATTTATGAAACTTTATTTTTCATTTGAGATCAAAAAGTCTGCATTACAAAAAAAAAATTCTAAATATTTTTATTGGTTTAATTTGTTGTACTCCTTAAGAGTGTAAAAACTCCCAGAAGTGAGTCAACCAGCTTTCCTTCCTGATACATATGGTTTGCTGGGACATTTTTTTCTCTACATTTCTATGGTCATTCAATTCATTCAGGAAATACACCTTTTATTGTTGCTTTAACTTTACTTCTTTAATTGTTTTTTTTTTTTTTTTTAATTATTTGTTTATTTGTATATTTTACGACAGTTCATGTACGTGACATTTTCAATAAACAATTAAATGGCAAATTCTTAATATGAGAAAATTTAATTAAAAATTGATTTCCAAATAAAGCAAATACAATAACAACAAAAATAACTATGAAAACCAAACAAACAAACACACACTCTATTTAGTCGATTTAAAGAAACTACGTGACGTATGACTAACATGTTTATTATTTTATTGGGGGGTTTTTTTCTTAATCATTATGCTTTAAATCCGTACGTGACAACAAATAACTACTGAATATGTGTCTGATATTGACACAGCTTCCAATGAAAACTGTAACGACAGTTATTTGTTAAAATTTAAATTGATTTATATTGACTGTTTTGTTTAAAAAAATTTATGTTTGTGTGAAGTAGTTTAATTTTGCCTTAAGTACTCTTTTGTGAACTAAACTTTAAGCGTTAAAAATTGATAACATCATCCTATATAAATCGAATGATAAGGAAGGGTATTAGAATATCTTGAAGTACCACAACACAATTAAAGAATAATAAAAGGCTGTTTTGTGAAAATGAATAACAGGCGCCTTTCCTTATGTTCCATATAATATATGTGATATTATTGAGGAGATTAAATAACCAACAATAATCAAAATAACCAAAAATAAATGAATTCAAATTTCCAATAAAAAAAAATAGACAAAAAAAATTGGCCGCATTTTCTGGACCGCTACATCCTTCAACAGAACTCTTTGCATCTATCAACCTAAGGTTGTGTTCATCATCTAGTTAAACAACTAACTCTGTAAATAAGAATACGAATAGTATCCATAATCAATAAATATTATTTTGCTTATTAAAAGTCCACACACAACTGAAAACATTTCCTCTTTGTTCTTTCTGTAACTCTTCTTGTACATTTGTTTTTGCTTAATACCAACCTTTGGTATAATCACGAAATGCAATTTTTGAAAGATATTTAAAAGTCAAATAGAGTTAGTTCGATTACTATTAAGGCAGCAAAGCTAAGATTTCCTTTTTTTAAGTTCAATTTTTTCTTGTCCCTACAAATTTGAGTTACGAAAGAATACTTAACAGACCCTGAATCTTCGTGGCAAATCTATCCAGCAAATTAGAGTATACGTTTATACTAAATTCTATTCTCCCTCATAGTGATTTCTTCGTTAAACCAACGTTTTTCTCATACATTCATACAGTTTAATCGTCACTGAAATAGCAACAAATGCATTAAAGCAAATTCAGTGATAAGAAATGCAAGTTTTTTTTAATTAAAATTTCTTCAAGAAATATTTCATATTTATAATATTTTAAAAAACTTAAAGAAGATATAAAACATGTTTTTAAAAGACATATCCCTTGTCTTAACACTATGAGTTCACGAGTTCACATTATGCGAAAAAGAAGATCATCTTTATTAATTTTTATTTGGATAGTTGCTTGTGCTTACGAATGCAATAACCAATATCGATATATTTCAATTATTAAACCAGGAATTAGCACGCTTTACCAACGTTATTTAATTATTTGCTTGATTTTAATTTAACGCAGTTTTTTACATGAATTTGCTTATAAAACCCTTTTTATCTTATTATCTTTTAATTTTTCTTCTCTTTTTATTTTCCTTAATTAAAGAAATTCATTATCTGCTTTGCTTTTACACAAAAAAAAATATAGACGCATATAAGTCAATTTACGTCACCTATGGGGACACCTTTTAGTTGTTCTATTTATTTGTATAAAAGGTATTATTTGCTTTTATTTAAATTGTTACTTCCATTTTATGATCACTTTTATATAAGTGCAACTTTATATCATTCGTAAGTACAACTTTATTTATATTTTTAGACATCATCGTTGGCCGTAAGTAGTAACAAACGAAAGCCAAAATACTTATCGCGTTTTATTTCCTTTTTTTTGTGTCTCTGTCTTAACTAAAGAAAGCAGAAGCATTTATTTTGCCAAAACATCCCGAGAACCAAAGAATTTATCTAGGATGATAACCAGTATTATTTTAGCAAACTGTAGATAACCTATGAGAACCGAAGCATAAATGTATATTGCCAGAATAATGTATGTATCCAATTAAAAACTGGAGCATTTCTCTCGCAAGACCTCTGCATTGTGCACCCAAAACGATATTTATCGTAAAAAAATTACAATAAGTCACAAGTCCTTTAATTTTTAATTTTACATTGTTGCTTTATCACACATAATGTAAAAATTTCAAGTGTTTAATTGTAATGGTTTTAAATACGAGATCACCCGTAAGGGCAGTTTTTAACTTACACTTCTTTATGTTTTATACTTACTGTTACTTTGGGCATAAAAATACACATTATATGTAAATTTCAAGTATTTGTCTGTAACAATTTAAAAGATAAGATAAATAACATTATTTATGGGCTGATCCTTTGTTTCCAAATAAAAATTTTCTTCTCAGCTACAAATTTTCTGCAAACATTTTCAAAGATAATGCTAAAATATTAAATTGAATCGCCCAAATTGAAATGTTTATAGTTTTGTTTGAAGCAGGCATAACAATGCACATACTTCAAATTACGCAATGAGAACACCCTTAAATTTTCTGTATTTGTGATTGCAGATATAGTAATACACACAATATTTAAATTCCAATGCTAGCTTACACCTATAGAAGCACCTTTTAATTTTAATTTTTAACTTTTATTCCTGCTAATAAACGGTATAACAATAAACATTATATGTTAACTCCAATTGCTTGACTTTTATTTAAGTCGAATTTTAACATTATGGAGACACCCTTTAAATATATTTTTGTTATTTATATTATTTTTTTAGTTGCTCTCTGTTACTTAGAGCTATAGTGATACCAACTTTATTTAGGTGCTGAGTTATCGCTAGGAATTAAAGAACGAAGCACAAAAGAAAGTCTCATAAAAAGAAAATCGAAGAAAAAAATGGTTTTGGAAAAAAAAATTAGGTAACGAAAAATAATCGTCTGGTATCTTCATCTTGCTTAAGCCATTTGAACTTGAATTTCCTTTCTCTGGAATGGTACAAGGATACATTATATTTATTGAAAGAACATTAATTTTTCCGACTTAAACTTAGTGGTTTTTCTCTGATTGTCACTACAAATCAATAGTTTTATTTTCTATTTAATTATTATCTCTTCTTTTTGTTTACAAATTGCTAGGAAAATACTGCCGAATTTAAAAATTAATTGCTAAAACTTTTTCAAATTCTTAAAACAGTTTTGGTAAAAGACTTTATTTTATTTTTAAAGAAATTTTGTCAAGAGCACTCTAGTATTTCTTGTCAAAAAAAATATAAATAGAGTCAAATGAAAAATAAATCTTGGTGACTTTTAATATTATAACAATAATATTAGCTTAAATCTATGTTGGTCCTCTCGACAATTTTTTGGAAAAAATTAGGAAAATAACGAAATTTGCAATGCGTTGATAAAATATTGTTGAATGACAATGTCGCAACATAATAAAAAAATTGCAAAATTAGCTGAGCTTAAAAAAGTCGCACAAAAAGTCACAGGCCGTCAAAAAAGAATAAACTTGGGACTTTAGTCGACAAGCGGTAACGGCTTTTAGGTGTCTCTTACAGTTCAATGGGCATGTTAACTTCATTATGAACTTTTTTTTAAATTGAACCAATCTGTGAGCATCCTTTCAATAAAAAAAATCAAATGTATAAAAAAAAATCGGATGAATTAAAGTCTGTTAAAAACTGTAGAAGATGTTGTAACTACATTTATTTAAAGGTTTGAAGCAGTTGACATATGTATATGATATACAATGTAACGTAAAAAAAAAGGTAGCTTTATGTAAAAAAATATTAAATTTAAAATAAACCATGAGTTCCATCATTGATATCCACACCTTCTGGTATAAGCAAAATGACCCATGACACCAACAAGCAGAAATAATATCGGAGTAACAATAACCCCTACTTTTTATTCAGCACCTAATTTAGTAGAGACTTGTTTGCTAAAGACTTATCATGGATACCAAAAATGTCTCTTTTGTTCGTTCTTTACCTCTTAAAACAAAATATTCAATAATTGAAAAATAATTAATTAAATCTTATGGCAAATGCTTCACCTAGACATTTTGAAAATAAACTTTTATTTTAATTGAAATTGTGAAAATAATAAATTTTATTTTATTGTTTTTTATAAGATACTTTATCTGTCACAATATTTTATTAAAAAATATTTTTTGTGTTTGTTTTTACTTTTTTTTTAATAATGTTGTGTATGTTTTTAATGGCTTTTATATATTTTATGCTGGTATTTATTTTAATGTTCATGTCATTGGAAATGTATTTTACGTTCAAAAGCTGTAGCCTCCTCAAAAATTCTTAAATTTGAACAGAAATTGAAGAGGACAAGAATAGCAAAAGTTTATTTTCTTTTTATAAAGTTTTATATTATTTAACTTTATTTCTTTTCTGCTTAAGGCTAAAGTAAAAATGTTCGCACAATAGCAATATTTTTTTCAATTTTCAAGTGGCACTTCATTCGTATATAAATGAACCCGTATGTTTTGAATGAAAACATATCGTTGAAAAAAAAAATTTTTCGAAATTAAAATTTACGTTAATATAAGGGCTTTCTCTTTTATTGATACAAATTTAAAGAAATTATTTTTTTTTTCGTTTTAAAATATGAATACTTCATTTGATATTTAAATTGTATCCTAAAAGTATGCTTTGCATTTTCTTTAAAAATTTTTGTAAAAAAATTTGAATATTTCCACAAAAAAATTATATATTTAACTTTATTAAACTTCATGTAAAAGTCTTTAGCATAAGCAGCACTGACACCCTCTTTATTCGCTTTCGCCTTTTTCAACACAAATTTGCACGTATTCCGCTTTATATTTTGATTGTAAAAGATTTTTTTTTATTTTCGTTAGTTAAGGGAAATAAATTTAATTTTATTTTAATGCCAACACAAAAAGTACAAAAATGAAGGAGGAAGAAATTTTGCATTCAGACTCACACTCACAAATAGTTGGACTTACATACTTGTGTTTGCGGAATGAAAACTGGAAATTTTAATTAGCAATTACATGTTTTTGTACGCACAGTACTCCTTGTCTGTCAGATCCTTTAAGGTATTAATGGTATTATGGGTAGAATAGTTTATATTGTAGAGAAACCTTTTATACAAATAACCGAAGAGTAATAAATTATTGAAGATATTTCCTGAAAGGCATCGATAGTGATTATTAATCGTTGCTTGGTTTTAATTAAAATAGAAATAGAGCAAGAATTTTAAATAAAACACGAAGAAGTGTAAAAGTATTTTTAATAAAAAATAAAAAAAGGCACGAACTCAATAAGTTTGTTAATTGATGTGCGGTTTCAATTCGTCTGAATGCAGACGAGCTGATCGATTGTAATTCAGAAGCAGCACATAAATATGGATAATTTTAGTATTTGCTGTCTTGTGTGTCAAAAATAAAACTTTCATTTACACGTAAGTTGTTACTTTGAAAATTGTTTGCAAATGTCTCAGTTTAAATTTCTATTAAGACACTGAACAACGCCTGCAAAGGGTTAATTTAAACAAAAATTATATATTCCGTACTTAAGTTGAGAATACAATTTAGAGGCAGTAAATGGTTTAAAAACTTTCTTGTTATTTATTCACCCGATAAAAAGCTTCGTAGAAATTACTTGGATTAAATTTTGTGGACTTAAGGCAAACACCAATAACCATCCACTGGTAAATATCGCAATAGTCCGCTTTTTTGCATAGGGTTATCATTTAGTGGTCGGTTGTCGTGAACAGGCTAACTAAGAGATGACTTGAAATCACCTCTTAAAAGTGCAGAGCAGTGTATTGTAAAGAATTAAACAAAGAAGTTACAGGAGGAATCCGTTGAAAACTTTAAAAGATGCTGGCATATTTTTATGAATCAAAAAAAATTTTAAGCGACTTTGTGCCTTAACTTTTAGGGAAATTTTGCGAAATAACACGTAGGTTTGGAATTTGCTGTTCATTCTAGGAAACTAAATTCTTTTAATATCACTAATACTTCTAAATCTTTCACAGATATCCATACAAATATTATACAAGATTCGTTGACCACTGTTATATATTGCGCTATAGTAGCCTTCTACATAATAATTATTATGTTACTGAAGCAGCATCCAGTGTCACGTAAAAAAATATATAAAAAAATCAAAGTTGCATTTTTTGCAATGGTTAGCACAAACTAAACGATTAATTTAGGGAATAACAAAAAATATTTGTATCTTGTGCAGGTTTCTTCTAACAAAGATAAATTTAATTGATTGTGCATATTCCTCACATTCTAATTTATCATAGCAGTTTGGTAAATAAATAATAATAAATGTAGCAATACATAAAATGCGGCATAAAATCAACACAAAAATTTACAACAAAAAAATGTTTCCTCCTTAATAAATCACAAAACTTAAGTATCTCGTACACGAACTTAAGCCGAATTAAATTTATCCATTTGGTTTTAATTCTTAAAAAATTATTTCTGTTTGCTTCCTCTATTAATAAAAATTTTATTATTTCATTTTTTATTATTATGTATCCCAATCTATTTAAAGCACTGGACCTTTTCACTGCCAAAATTGCCACGAGCCTTAATGCACACATTAATAATTATCATTCTTTTGAATAGTGCACATACATTCAAGCGAATAGAAATAAAAACTGTTGTATTTGTAGTGGTACCATCACTATTGCCTTCGGATTTAATTAAAAAATATTATTGTACTTCAAAGGCATCAATGCCAAGAAGAAAAACTACAAAAAGAGAAATCAAAAGAAATATTTTTGCAGAGAAAAAAAAAATAATTCTACAAATTAAAAATAAATTTGAATTAAAAGAAATGCCTTTTTTAACGACTCCATAGAGGAAAATATATTTTTGTTAGTTGGTATATACAACAGTATATTTGCCCATATAATTGGTTCTGTTTGCAATCAATAAAATTTAATTTAAACATAAAAATCCAGAACCTTTTTTAACATTTGTAAGCAATTTTAAGGCATTTTGTGGCAATTGAAAATTTTAAGGCATTTAAAATAATTTAATTAATTATTACTTTCTCATTTTGTAAACAACTGTGTTAATAATTTAAATTTTATTTCTATAATGTTTTTATTTGACCTTTTTTAATTATTATATTTTATTGAGTTTACAAGCAATAGGTCTTTTTGTTTATTATATATATTTTCAATATTTCGCTACTCCATTGTGTAGCATCTTCAGGAAAACAAATATTTATTAAAACAATATAAAACAATAACAAAACATGAAGTAAAAAATTTTTCAAACTAACATATTTTGGAAAACAAAAAATATTTTGTCAAATAAAAAATTTTAAAAAACAAATACAAAGTACAAAATTATTTCTTATTTACTAAATATCTATAAATCTGAGCTACATTATCTGTGTCTGCCTTAAAATTAATTCTCTGCGCTGTTGGAGTATTAATAATTTGTAACATTTCTAAAATATAACGTCTTTTATAATTGTTTTTTATGTTTATTACTGAAACATTTTTAAAATTGGGATAGTGAAAAATAAACTAAAAACTAGAATTTATGACCAATCTGATCAAAGATATAAAAATATTAATTCACAAAAAACTGCATTAGCATCTCATTGTGCCAGATTAAATCACTATCCCAATTTTGAAAATGTTTCAGTAATAAACATAGAAAACGATTATAAAAGACGTTATATTTTTGAAATGTTACAAATTATTAATACTCCAACAGCGCAGAGAATTAATTTTAAGGCAGACACAGATAATGTAGCTCAGATTTATAGATATTTAGTAAATAAGAAATAATTTTTTACTTTGTATTTGTTTTTTTAAATTTTTTATTTGACAAAATATTTTTTGTTTTCCAAAATATGTTAGTTTGAAAAAATTTTTACTTCATGTTTTGTTATTGTTTTATATTGTTTTAATAAATATTTGTTTTCCTGAAGATGCTACACAATGGAGTAGCGCAATATTAAAAATTTATATAAAAAACAAAAAGACCTATTGCTTATAAATTCAATAAAATATAATATGTAAATTTTATTTTCAATTATGTATATTTTTTTTTTAAATTTTACTCGTTTTGTAATTTAAAACTTTTGACGTTGGACAGTATTTCAAATATATATATATATATATATATATATATATATATATATATATATATATATATATATATATATATATATATATATATATATATTGTTATATTGTAGCCTTTTTAGAAGTTTTAAAGAGACAAATAATTTTTTTCAATACTTTAATCATGAATCATTTGAAACATAAATGTTATCCAAATCCATAGCAGAAAGTTATGAACAGCAAAACTGTTGATAATAAACGTAAGGGAAATTCAATAATTTTTGTTTTTTAGTTTTTTTTTCAATCCTTTTATATAACAAAAATATTTTTCATTTTTAAATAACTTAAATAAGAACTTACTAAAAGTAAGCGCTGATTTTAAATTTAGTTTTTCTTTACTTTATCTAAATTTTTGTCATAATTACAGTTTATTCATGTAAAACCACAGCCACAGAGTTGCTTCAGCGAATGTCTTACACATACCCAGTTCAAAGGTCATAAACCTTACATGATATTAGTTTACTAGGTACTAGATTTTAGCGAGTTTAACCACTTGGAAAATCTTTATCTTTAGCTTCAGGCCTTAGAGGATTAAAATAATCTCTAATCATACCGGGAAATGATTTCCAAAAACAATTATTTTTTATGCATGACAAGTTCTTCATTAAGATCCAGTCTTTTTTCGGTCAATTAAGAAAGAGAATTTCTTCTTTTCACACATTTCGTACTTCGTATTTATTTTTACTCTCCTGCCTAAAATTAATTTTTCTAGTTTAGAAATAATGCATCACTTAAAAAGGAATCATTCCTAGAACGCTCAATTTGGAATTAAGAAAACTCGAAATGGAAATGAAAACTTCAATTTGAAATTCCGAAAACTCCAAATGGAAATGAGAACTATATAAATCAAGGAAATTGGAAAAAATAGAATTATTGAACAAATCCAGAGCAGATTGGTTGTATAGCTCTACCGCAATTTACGGGTAGTTTTATACATATTTTAAAAGATTGATCACCTCTTTACAAAAAAAATGTGTCGCTGCTCTCATACATTAGTGGGCCTATATGCATACATCTTTGTTTTGCATTATTATTTTTAACGAATAATTTTAATGGACTTCAGAATCGGTAAGTGCTCGATTAAGAAAGCTTTTTGAACCATTCATTTGCGCCATCAGGTTGTAGCGAACTTTTACAGTCATTCATTTGTATAATGCTTGATGTACCCAATTGCACCGATGTTTGTTAATATTTTTTTACAAGAATAATAATATTAATTTTTAGTAGATATTTTTTTAAGATTTCTAAAAGTCATTTAGAATTTTCTCAATTGCAAAATGAATTTGGAAATTGTCTTTATTTCAAATATAAAGTAGCATTTTCATTTAGAATTTTCTTAATTTCTTAATTTAAGATTTATTGCACTAAGTGATGGTGACTACTAATCATGTGACAGCCAAATTCTGCGGCTTGCAAAACAATATTTCTGATTAATTTACCATTCTCTTTACTCATAAAAATAACACTTAGAATAAACATAAGAAAGACGATTTATAAATGACGGCAGTTAATATAATATTTCAAGCTGTGCTATTTAAAATTTAAAGTCAAGCGTTTACGATTTACCAGGCAAGACAGTATAAGTCAGAATCACATCTTCTATAGAAACACCATTTTATTTTAAATTTTATTTGTTATATTTTTTTTAACATTTTTTAACTATAGTGCATCCATTTGGTGCAAACCGTTATAGGTTTCAAAATTAAGGCCATAATCGTCAAAACAACCCTATAATTTTAAAACTCATTGCTCACACTTTTTACAGCGGCAGTATTTCTTTACACTCTAGGTAAAAACTAAATGTCTAATTTACTATGGATACTCTGCAATTCACAATTTAAAAAATAAAATTTTTTTTATTAATATCAAGTCACTTTCTGAACACCTTTTAATTATTATTATATTTCGTTACAGTGACTATAATTATACAACCTCCATGATAGTTTTAAGAGTCTACCTATTACGGTTCTAGATGAAAAGTGTTGTACCAATAGCTCAGTTGGATAGACGGGCAGGCATTGTAGCGAAAAGATTATAATTACGTTTTACTCTTTGGACCGTAACGCAAAAAAACTGAGTTTTCGAAAGCGCTATTAATCTCGACAAAATTTTCATTTCCTTGACTGATAATCGCTAATTGCGCACTTAAGCTATAGACTCAAAAAAAGTCGCCTATTACTGTCTAATAAAAAGTCATTACACAACCATGTGGTGCCAAGGAAAATCGTTGTTGAAGTAATAAATTTATGTTACTTAATTATATAGTCTGACAAGCATGAAAAATACAGAAAGAAAACGTCATAACCATCATCCCCCTGAAAAGTGTAAATAAAAGATTTTTTCTTAAAAATAGTTTGATCAAATAATATTTCGTTATTTTTTTTTTTTTTTTTTTTTTTTTTTTGTTATTAAACAAACTAAATAAAATTTTATCTAAAATTTTAAAAATATAATCAAAATATTTATATAACGAACAACATGAAATTTCTACATTTCTATGCACACAATCTATTCAAATCCTTTACAAAATTCCTACATTAAAAACAAAATTTTATACAAGCGGTTTATAACAACAACAAAAAAAACCAAATTAAATTTTTCTCGTCACATATGAAATAAATTTCTTATGTTGTGGTTTCGAATGTCATTGAAATTAAACTACATTTTAATTAGAATCTGCGGTCAACCGAATGAACCGCAACTATAAAATGTCAAAAGAAATTATTTAGCAAAAAGATAAATATTCAACTTTAAAATAACCAACGAATAATTGCAAAATCTATAATATTCTAAAATTTAAGATATTTCTATAAATAAATAAATAAGTTATTTGATTTTGATGAAAAGAGCGTTATCATATTCTTTTGATTTTTGCATTTAATTTGTAGAAACAACTTTAAAACATTTAATTCCTGTAAACAACAAAAATAAAAGACAATTGGTTCTATTCTGTAATAAGTCTTGATGAAGTCAACCTTTACGAGCATTGGATATAAAGCAAAATAGTCAAACAGCGAGTCTCTATTATAAAATTAAAACAAGTGATTTTTAACGGCGATGCACAAATTATTATTATAACTTATGTCATTTGTTAATGAATAAATAGGCTCAGCTTTACATATTAATAATTTATTTTTTTTTTTTTTAATTCTAAACAAGATTTTGTCAAAAGACTAAAACCTGGGTATAAATTACGACATTCGATATCGATCGAAATTTCTATAAAGTTTAAAGTAAATTTCAATCGATATCGAAATCCTTAATTTGCCCTCGGATTTTAATGCTCGAATATTATCTTTTTATACCCTACACCACAAAAAGTAGAAAAGGGTATAACTTATTTTATCATTTTCGACCCCTAAAAGTTTATTTATATTTTGAGTCCTCAGGCATAGCGAAGTCGATTGAACGATGTCCGTCTGTCCGTCCGTGTAAGTGTTGATATTAACTTTGCCAAATCAACTCGATGAGCTAAAGAAAATTTCAATACGTTGATCGATCAGATATAGTTTTAAAAATTTTGCTATCAAAAATCAGCAAGTTCGTTCTATGTCCTAAGAAGCAGCGGCAGACCACCACGCCTGTTTCTAATTTTTTCATATCATTTGGAACAATGAAGCTATAGAGTATTAAAAAAAAAGAAAAAGAACTTTAAGTAAAAAAAAATTTCAGTCGCCATTATTTTTCGAGTTATGGGCTTCAAATTTTTTAAGATATCATTATGGGTATCACTTAAAAGCTTTTGAAGAGATCCTTCAGAATTTACTAAAATTTTTTTAAAATAATTAACTTATTAAAAGCCGACGACATATTTATGTAAATTTTTATTTTTAATTTTTTTATCTCTGCCACCTCAATATTTGTTTTTCTTTTATTTTTTATTAATTTTTTTTTTTGTGTTTGATTGGAGTTACTTCAATAAACTAGACTTACGTACATGGTGCAGGGTATATGAGATTTGGCATAGCCGACTATAGCTCTCTCAGTGATTTACCGTGCAATTGAAACTGAATGATAACACATTTGGATATTTTTGAAACTTTTCTAAAAATTGTGGGATTTACATTAGTCAATCTTAACACATATTTCTTTATTTCTTCTATTAACTGTGTATACGATTCGGAATAAAATATATTGTTGCATTGAAATTTAATATTAGCAAGAACCCAAATAATACTTCCCTTTTTTTGGGCAAAAAGCCCTCTGTAGGTTTTTTAATTAGAAATGATTAATGTATTGAAATAACTAAAATGGTATTGTGTTAGTTCTTAAAAATATACAGATATACGACACATGTATATAAGAATTAAAGCATATTTTTCCTTCTTTTGTATTTAAATTTAATTATTTTTTAATTTAAAAGCGGTAGAGCATATTTATGTCCTTAAGTTTACACCAGGGAGCTTGTTTTATTGAAATCTTTTTTTTAACTAAACCTAAATCTCCATCGCTTAAAATCTAGTTATCCAGTTTTGTCTACAAGTACTTTTCTGTAACACCTTTTGCATAATTTGTTTTTAGCTTTTTGGCGATCGAAAATTAGATTAAACTACGAGAATTAAAAAAAAGACTGCAGGACTATCAAAATTTATAACGTTTTTAAATTTTCCTGCACCCGATTTAAGCTACTTTAAAGCACTGTGGCTCTGTCCCCCTGCATTCTATGTGTTCGACTTCTCTATTATTAACGGTGCTTTGTTTTTCTTGCAGATTCTTCTGAAGTTTAAAACAGACGTTAGCTATTTGAAACCGATTGGTATCTTTTAGGCTTAAAAAACCAGAGTCATTGCCCAAATTGAGATAAATCTAATTGCAAAGTTAAAAAAATAAATTCCTTAACACCTAACACCGATTATTCTAATCAATTTTTAATTTATTGATTTTCATTTTTCATTCATTTTTAGGAATTTAAAATCAGGTATTAAGAAAAATTTTATAATTGGTTATTTAACAAATAAATTTTTCTGATAAAGGGTATTGATTTTATAGAACAAATTTTATTTTCTACTCTTATAAGTTTATAATCTATTCTGTTGGAAATTAATTTTTTGTTTGTTGTTTTCAGTTAAAATATCATGTCTTTAGACTTCTGTTTATTTTACTCCTCTAATCACAACATTTCTTACAAAAATAATACGCTATTTGAGTAAAATTTTAATGCAAAACTCTTCAAACCTCAAAAAATAGAGCTGTAAATGAAATTTTAAAATTATGTCTCCTTTGCCATTTTGTTCATCCTGCATTAGTCTTTCTTACCTTATTATTTGAGTTTCAAATTACTTGAACAAACGATACTTTTTTTTTGTTTTTGTGAAACAAACACATACAATTTTAATTTTATTTAAAAAATTAAACGAATAAAAAAAACAAGCCAGAGTGCTATTTTTGCTATGCCAAATCTTATATAGCCTTCACCATATATGTAAATCCAATCGGAAAGACAAACATTGGGGCGACAGAGAATTAAAAAAAAAAATTAAGTATTTTCTGAAAAATCTTTTCATGATGCCCATATTAATACCCTCCATTAAAAGTTCAAAGGCCCAAAGCATTTTTAGAACCTATCAATTACCTAAAATTATGCTTTGTTTTTTTATTAATCGTCGCATATTTTTGCTTCAGCTGAAAATCAGTTCGCCACGATTTTTTTTTTTTTTATTCCTCACACATGGAACCGCATCTACTAAAACATCAAGAAAATGCATGAAATATAAACATTAAATTTGTTTGTAAGCGAGGGTTGGCCGAGGCAACAAGATCAGGTAAATCGGTATGTTAGTTAGTAAGTTAGTTAGGAGTGACAGCCTCTCGCGACGAAGCTCACTTGAGCACAAACGAATGGCCCGTTGTGATACCACAAAGAAGGCGACATGACTCCCATTACCCAGCCGAGAACCATGAGGATTCACGGATGAACTTCGCTATATACATTATAGAGTGGGATAATAGCTCCGTAAGAGTTCCAAAGAAAGGAGAGCCCAGAATTCTTAGTCTTCTTCGAGCCAGGGATGGGCAGTGGCACAGGAGGTGCAGTACGGTCTCTTCCTCATCCTCCGAGCCACAGCTGCGGCAGAAATCATTTAAAGGCAGACCAAGTCTTTCAGCATGCCTACCGATTAGACAGTGTCCAGTAAGTACCGAGACCGTGATACTTATGGATTTTCTGTCCAGTCTGAGCAGCTGCCTTGAGGTCCAGTGTAGTCCACAGTTGTCTGGAGACACAGCAGGAACTTTCATCTACCCATAATTTGCGGGCCAAATTTAGATAGTGGTTCTTTATGGCCATTTTCACCGTTGCCAGAGGAATTCCAACGTCTGATAGCGGGGAGACATTAGGAAGCAATGTGCCCCGTTTTGCGAGATCATCGGCCTTACAGTTACCCTGGATATCCCTGTGACCAGGGACCCAAAACAGGTCAATATGTGATCGCTCCGATAAAGTGTTCAGTAATGAGCGACAACTCAGGACTAGCTTGGATGTACTATATGCACCAGCAAGCGCCCTGATTGCCGCCTGACTGTCCGAAAATATCCGAATAGCATGACCAGAAAGATCGTCCCTTAGCGCTATTTCAGATGTTTTCAGAATAGCCATTACCTCGGCTTGCAAGACGCTGCAGTAGTCAGGGAGTCTGAGGGAGAGTCTTAGTCCAAGATAATTGGAGAAGATTCCGCAACCGACTCTGTCGTCCAGTTTCGAGCCATCGGTGTAGATGTCAACAGTACCACCCACGACCACTTCGTTACGGACCCAAATCTCCCTATTTGGAATATGAATCCGAAACCCGTGGTCCAGAGCGGGAGTAGAAGTGATGTAGCCCACCATTGATGGCAGTGGAACATCTCGATCGATAATCTTAGAGTGCCCTATGTCCAGCCTGAGCCAGCGTGAGAGGGCATTAAGTCTAGCTGCACAGCTATTAGCCTGCTGCAACACCAGAAGTTTGGTGGGTAACCAGTAGATAAGAGCAACCAGAGCCTTTGTCGAAGTAGTTCGAAGAGCCCCAGTAAACAAAATGGCGGCTGTTTTCCTGACTTTGTCAAGAGGCTTTTGGTTGACCAATCTCTCAAGAGCGGGCCACCAAAACACAGCACCACAGAGAATATTTGGCTCTATAACTGCCTTGTAAAGCCAGGAGATGATTCGAGGCTGAAGGCCCCATCTTGGTTCTAGAGCTCTCTGACAGAGATAGAGCGCACAGGTCGCCTTCCGAGCTCTTTCGGCAATGTTTGCCTTCCATTGAAGTTTGAGGTCAAGTATCACCCCAAGGTATTGCACAAAGATTGTAATAATATTTTTAAGTTTCAGGGAATGATAGCAATCGCAATTTTCAGGTTAAGAATGCAAATACATACCTAGAAAAAAACATGCCAAAAAAAATGTAATTAATGGGTTCAATTTAAAATGAACTTGCTTAATTTAGGAGAAAAACGCATGATTTCAATATTAGCTTTTCAATTTCGAGCGAGTGGGTTCGCATGTGCATTTAAATTAATGCTTAAAACCAGTGAATACTCGATGATTAGGATACGTTTTTTCACTAAATTTTGTTTTTTATGAGTTTTCAGTTTTTTTTTTTTTGCTGGATACATATAAATGCGTCTTTTTGAATAGCTGTGACAATATTCTACTAAGAATAATAGGGCTGTTTTTCTCTCCTACTCTCAAAAGATATTAATTTGAAATTTAGCCAGTAGGTATGGAAAATTATTTTTAACTCCAGATTTAACCATTTTTTAGAAAAGTTCATCAGTTAAAATTTTAAGAACTGTTTAAGTTTCATATTGTAACGATTACTTGAAGCAATCGCATCTATCTTTGACTATAAAAAGGAAATTTTATTGAACATGAATGAGCAAAGCTAGTATTTGTTAGTTATCCTATCGTCAAAAGTAACATATTTTGACTACAACACATTATGTTTGCCTAATTTTTAAATAATGGCAGCAAGTCTCTTATGTAGATAATATTTTATTTCTGTTTTGCTAGAGCCTCTTAAAATATTATTATTTTACAAATCAATCTTAACTTTTTTAAAGCAATTGTTGACATTAATCTACGAACATGAGTCAAAATTAAAATAACAATTTTTTTGACTCTTTTTTATAATAAATTAAATAATTTTTTACCTAAGAGAGTCCTTCATTAATTTAAAAAATTGCAAATATTTTTTAATTTATTTTTCGATATTTAGGTACTCCTCTGTGTATCATCTTCAGGAATTAAAATGTACATATATAAAATTGTTTGAACAAAAAACAAAATTTGAAAACATGAAAAAACTTTTTTTCATATCTGTACATTTTAATTATTGAAGATGGTACACACAGGAGTACCTAAATATCGAAAATTAAATTTAAAAATATTTGCAATTTTTTAAATTAATAAAGGACTCTCTTAACTAAAAAATTAGTTAATTTATTATGAGTCAAAATTTATGGGATTCATATGGTGCCAATAATATTTTTCAGTATCTGTCACACACGTACTCACTTTTTTCCACTTTTTGTGGATTTGACCCTGGATTAGTTTGTTAAAATGAACTTTAAAAGTATGATTAAAATGAATATATATTAGTTAAATTTCTTGTTTAAAAATAAGAGTTCACAACAAAATCATAACATTAGCGAAAACATGAATATTAAAAAAAATTAAATTGTCTTTAAATTTTTTGATTGTTAGACAATACTGTATTTATGCTAACGTTGTATAAGAATAAATACAATTAAATGATTTCAATAAATTCTCTTAAAGCAATATTATTGAAACAATATATAATAAAGCTTCCTTGGTTTGTCAATGATTTCTTCATTTTATTTCTATTAAGAGAAAAATATCGAGTAATTTTCTTTACGAATTGTTGATGTAGGTGTTATAATTAAAATCTCCTTAAAATATCTTATTGAGTTTTCTATATAATTTTTTTTATTTTTATTTATTTTTTTTCCAAATAATTTAAACCATACTAGGTGCTTATTTTATTTATTTTATTTATTTATTTATTATGATTGATTTTCTTATACAACAAGACATATATCTTATAATTTAAAGTATTAGAATCAGATTAGTCAAATTAATTAAGACAGAGATAAATCTTGATAATATTGTTTAGAAATTAAATTAAATTAAAATAAAATAATCGTTAAGTAATTTTCTAAATTTTATTGCGTTGTCGGTGCGTTGAATGTAATTAGGAAGTTGATTCCAGAGAAGTATGCTCAGAATGAAAAACTGGCATTCGGACGCATGGTTTCGATGGCGCATCTGTATAATGTATCTGCCCCTTTGGGATCTAGCAAATTTTAAGCGATCATATAGGTATTCTGGCTCCTTTGTTACAATGATTTTGTGGAGGAAAATCAAGCACTTAAATTTTAAAAAGTTGTTGAAGGATAATTGTAAATATAAAATGACTTGAAAATTGTGATATTCTGTCACGTTTTTTTAAACCGTAAACATAACGGACGATATTATTATAAGTTGTATTTAGTTTATTCATATCGTGAAATGAGCAGCCTGAAAAAATTTCGGATCAATATGATAATGTTGGAAGTAGATATGTTTTAGCTAAAAGAGTTCTTATACTAAGAGGTGTAAAATGTTGTGTTGGCCACAAACTTCGTAGCTTACCGTATACCCTACCACAGGCCTGACTTATATGGTCTGACCAGGTTAGGGTCCTGTTAAATGTCACACCTAGGTTTCTGGCTGTGTTTACTTGCTCAATTTTCGTACCACCAATAGAAATATTGATATAATTTTCTGGTCTAATACAGTTTTTACAAATGATAAGAAAACAAGACTTTTTAGGGTTAATTTTCAATCCATTGGCGGAAGCCCAGATAAAAATATTTTCTAAATCGGTGTTTAGTTTATTTATTTTAGAAAAGATTGAGTCTTTAGTACTATTGAGATATAACTGGATATCATCGGCATACATTTGTATATTTGAAAATCTGAGTTGTTGTGGGAGATCATTTGCGTATAGTGAGTACAATAATGGTCCTAGAATGGTGCCTTGAGGTACTCCTCTAGTTACAGGCAATGAACGAGAGATTTCATCATTGTTAACGACAGATTGACTTCTGCCTTCAAGATAAGACTAAATTAGCCTTATAGCTTGCGGAGAGAACCTGAATTGATTGAGTAATTTCATGAAAAGAATCGGGTGGTGAACAGTGTCAAACGCCTTGGAGTAGTCCAGTAGGACCAAAAACGAGAGTTTACCATCATCTAAATTTTCTCTGATATTCTCGACTACATCTGAAAGTGCTGTAATACAGCTATGCAGGGGTCTGAAGCCAGATTGTCGACTCGTTAAAAGATTATACTTGTTTACAAAGGTGTAAATATTATTATAAATTAGACATTCGAATGCCTTGGAAAAATAAGGTAATATGGCTATTGGACGGTATTCGCTTCCAGTTTTTGGGATGGGGATAATTTTGGCATGTTTCCATAGTTTTGGGAATATACCGGTCACAATAATGCAATTAAAGATATGCGTTATGTATTGAATTATCCACGGTAGGATAATCTTGACAAATCGTTGATCTATGCCATCTAAGCCAATCGAGTTAGATTTTATTTTGTAAAAGGCTTTGATAACGTCAATAACTTGAAATAGGATTAAGGAGTCAGGAATATTGGAGTTTTCATTATAAAAGTTATTATCAGCTGTTGGTTGTGGTAAATTAACAAAGCTTTCGTTTATTTTATTTACATCAGCATCAACATCAACTGGTCTATTGATAGTTTTTCCAATTCCAATCTCTCTAATACAATTCCATTTTTTCTTACTTTCAGTAGCTGAATTAAATTTGTTATAATAATATGCTGTTTTATCCGACTTAATTTTTTTAACAACGGCTTTTCTAGCTTTGCGAAATTCAGAATAGTATTCGGGAGTTTTGTAACGTTTCCACAAATGATAAATTCGATCCCGTTGTAATATAAATACTTTAGCCTCATTGGTAAACCATGATCTACCGTCTTTACGTAGTATTATTGTTGCTATAGGAACCCTGTCATTGTATATCTTCAAAATATTTTAAGATATATTAAGATATATTAACTTTTCATTCACATCAGGTATATAGTATATCGTGTCCCAATCAGTATGTTCAACATCAAGATATAGGCTTTGGTAGTCAATATTTTTGAAATTACGATAAGTAAAGTTTTGAGATGGGTTTTCAACTACAAAGTTATATGAAATAAAAATGGCATCGTGTTTCGAAAAAGAAGTTGCAGATAGCTGTTCATAGTGCGTTACATTATGTATTTGACTAACAAAGAATACATCTAAAAGTGTGGATGAAGTAGTTGTAAAATGAGTAGTCCTGATGTTATTGACGGGCGATAAGCCAAAAGTGGACATATTGTCAGTTAGTTCATTTGTAACAAGTAGATTACTATTGAAATCGCGTGCTATGATGACCTCAGCATATTCTACCAACAAAACTTCTAGTTTTTCAGTAAGATTGTCTAATTTGATATTTTTATTTGGCCTGTACACACATCCCAGCAGCATTTTATTATCAAGGCAACTCAATTCAATAAAAATATATTCAGTTTGATTTTTTTCACAAGAACTCATTACAAGCTTACTACGAATGTGACTTTTTATATATATAGCAACACCACCTCCATTACCTGACGTATGAGCTCTGAAAAGACGATAGCCTTCCACATAAAGCACTCCATCATCTACTTCCTTACTAAACCATGTTTTCAAATAGGTAACGAAAACTCTGAAACATTTTCACATGATTGAATACTTTTTTTTTCCTTTGTGGCATATTTTATAATGTTAACATCCTCTGGACAATGTTTTAAATTGAAAAATAAAACAATAGCATACAATATTTTTATGTTTTTCATAAACTCAAATCTTAAGTCAAAAATAATTAACTTTTTTTCTGGTTCGTTATGTCAAAATCTGTTTTTAATTAAATTTCTACTGATATTACGAGTTAAAAAAAAAACAATCATGTTAATGTTTGTTTTGAAACTGCTGTTAACTTGTAAGTTAATTCGCCTTGAGTAACATGTGCTATGTTTGCATAAGGTATTCTTACGTAAAGAGACTGAAACAAACACTTATAATTTAATTTAACAAGCTTATTTAAACATTACAATATTAAAAACGTTAAAATCCAATTTTCAAAAAAAATATCGAATATTCGGATGTTTGACAAAAATTGTTCAAGTATTTTAACTTTAAATATTTTATTTCCTCGAACAATAAACAAAAGAACATTCGAATAATTATTAATCGAATGACACTTCTATCCTTTATTGCTATTATAAATAAATAATTAAACTAAAGGTCAAGGTATTCGTCTTACTTTAGTATTTTTCTTATTTTGTTACTTCATCGGGTAACATTATCAAAAATAAAATACAATTTCTTGTGTTAAAATTAAGACACAACAATTACAAGTGCAACTTGCAACTAATTACTAAACGTGCTAAACTTATTCGCTCTTTTCGAAAACTATTAATTTAAGCCCAGCATTTTTAGCGACATATAGTCCGATAAACAGTTTCTTAGGACCCTGCTGTCATATAATTTCAATTTGAAGCAAGTGAAAAAAAATGTTTTCAAAAGTGCGTTTGATAATTCTATAACCAAAAGTAAGAAAATATTTTGCAAATAAACAATCAAGAATTTAAGATATGACACTTGATATTAGCAGAGAAATCATCAATCTAAAATTTTTAGTGCGAGGTTTCTAGATCTTTAAGGCTGGTCGAAAGATTAGCATGTGCTATAATACTAACAACTTTACGCGATTTTAGTTCCCTCTATTTAATAAATCTTTAAGACTTTATTCTTTTATTACTTTTGAAAAACCTTGTCCAAAAAATAAACCAAAAGCTGCTTATTTTATATTTTAAAATCTTTTTTATATTTTATTGGTTTGCCAAATTCTAAAATGTGCAATTAATATTTTATAAAAATCAATTATATTTCACTTTTACATTTAATACAAATTAATAATGAAATACGGAAATCCTACAAAAAGTCGTATATCTAATTAAGGATTATTTTCCATTTATTTCATTTTAAAAAGTTTAAAATGTAATGAATTTTTCAAATTAAAGTTACCATGACACATCAAACGAGCCGTAGAAAAATATTTTTTTATCTAAAAGAGATAAAAAAATGAAAACACGTGCGTTAAAGGTTAATCTTTCCCACATGCATTATACAATGCAAGTCTAATGGAAACGTATAAAAAAACGCATTTAAAAAAAAATCCAAACGCTTTTTGGACAGGAGCAGAAAACAACAATAAAATAAAGCCAAGGGTGGCATGATAGTCATGCTTACAGCAAGCAATTGGCCATTGTGTACAAAATTTAATTTAATTTAAAGTTCAGTCAAAAAAGAAAAAATAAAGCAACAAAGAAAATGAAACCAAACAGGGTTTGATTAAAAAATATTTTAAATCCATGTACAGCCACATTTGAAATTAGTTACGTTTTTATTCTTAAATCTCTGACATAATCTCCTGCTCCGGGTTGGTTTTATATTTCCTTTTTATATTTAATTTTTTTTGTATATTTCTATATTTACATATGTGTGTGTTTTAAAATATTTATGTATTGACTATTACTTACCACCCGTATTAAATAGAGAGATAAATTAAGTTAAAATATATTATTTATATATGCAGGAATATTTCATTTTTTATAATAGATTCCAACGAAATAAAAAACAAAAACTAGCATGAGCAAATGTGGTTGGGTTTTTATGAATCACG
Source organism: Cistogaster globosa (assembly GCA_937654795.1). Classification (NCBI taxonomy): domain Eukaryota; kingdom Metazoa; phylum Arthropoda; class Insecta; order Diptera; family Tachinidae; genus Cistogaster; species Cistogaster globosa. Next base: position 98,601,106 of record OW569404.1, on the reverse strand, counting down.
GCAACTGCAAACGAAGCAGAAACTCTTAATAAAGCAATTGCCTCAAGCAGTCAAAAACAGCAAGCGATCCGTAAAGATATCTATCCTAGAGTAAAAGTTCAACACCATGGTAATATATTATTTATGTATTAGTTTTGTTTTACTCTCACCGTCTATTTGCATGTACACGAGAGTACTCCTTTCTATTTAACAAATGCTAACAAACTTTAAATAACTACACACCTTCTTTTTAAACACAATTATTTACGTATGTATGTCTACGTGAGTAGTTTTATAAGTTTATAAATAAATAATTTTCGCAAAGAAAAAACGAATGCAGATTCCGTCAACGTTCTAAAAGTTAGGCAACATACATTAATTTACATCAATTATAGGAAAACCTTTTAATTTTTTAAATTCAGATTGTATACTTATTTTTATAGCAGACATAGGTCCTCAGCTGTCCCTCCACAGCTACAAAAGATTGGTCACATATATCATATATTGGGACACCCTTTAACTTCCATATTCAAATTTAATACTTCTTGTTATAGCAAACTAAGCTATACACTATCTTTGTAAATTTTAACCATCTGTCTACAACTGTTCTAAAGTGTTGCCACATACATCAAATAAAATGAACTATTGGGGCACCCTTTGATTTATAATTAATTTTTGGATTTATTGTTATATTACTTTATGATTTTGAATGCTACAATGATCAAACATAGCATTGAATAATAAACAATGCTAAGGATTTATTTAGCATTATCATTATTTTCGCTTATGATAATGATTTTTAATAACAATTTTTCATTGGTAATTAGTTAAAAAACAAAATCATTACCATTGTTTACTGATTAATTGATTTTAAATCATTATCGTTATTAAATGTATTCTTTATCTTTGTAGACTTAATTTTAAAGCAAAGTGGAGAATTATTTTAAAATGGCATTTTAAACACAAAAATTTGGTGAAATTTACATGTTTTAACTTTCTAAGGAAAAATGAGACACTATGGGAACATATTTTTGTTTTCGCATAGTGATATGATCTGTAAGCTGGAGTGTTAAATGACTTAAGATCAAGTTTATAAAAAAGTGTAAAATTATTAATTCCTGCATAGATTTTTTTAGTTTCTGTGATCAAAACATTGTGTTTCTTAAAAACAATTATTTTTAATTCATTTGTAATAAAAAAATTACCGATTTCATTAAAATTTCATTACCAATAATAAAAACAATTATAATAAAAATAAAATCATTAACATTAAATGGTAGTTAAATTTCTTTTATTGTCATTATTTCAAACAATGTCAATTAAATTTCAATGGTTATGAAGAAAACCCAAGCATAATAGTAATTTCAATTTTATTTAAAACAAATTAAGTCATTTTCAACACAAATTAAACTTTTTACAAATCGTATTGAATATTTTTCATTTCACATTCTTTTTTTTTTTTCATTTTGCATTAATTTTTTTAACTTTAAATTAATTGTTTTTAAATAAACACAAAATACTTAAAAAAATATTTTTATTTATACAAAATTAAAATAAGAACACGCTTCAATTACTTACAAAATGTTCAATGTAGCGGTTCTCCAGTTGCAGCTAATCTATTCTTTGTCATATCAACATAATAATTATTGCAATCTGAAGGTATTACGGATTCTACTGATCGGTTAATTATGGTGACCAAGTCCATATTACTCTCTGGATCAGCTAACATATTACGAGCACAGAGCTCAGTTTTTGAGAAAACTTTTTCAATTGGGTTTAGCATAGGGGAGTATTGAGGAAGAAAAACTAAAATGTGATCGGACTCAGCAATTTTATCTTTCACCACTTGCGTTTTGTGTATGTTTGCATTGCCAAGGATCAGCCAACCACCTGTGATGTTGGATTCAGCTAATATATCGAATAATTCTTTAACGAAAAATGTAAAAATGTTGGTATTAACCGAGGAATTAGCAATTACTTTTTTATGTAAAATGCCACGTATGTTTATAGCTGCAATAAAGTAAACATTGCGTCCTCTAACGGTAGGAACAACTATATGTGCTGCGGTATTTACCTTGGATCTAGCCTTGTTTCTCCGAAGGTGGTAATTGAAACCGGATTCGTCAATGAATATTATTTTTTATCTTATTTCTGGAGCGTTTTGGGCAAAATTCATTGCATACGGTATATGTCGTTGAATTGTAGCATCGGAATTAAAACGATCAATTTTTTTGTTGCAGTTTTTAAGGTAATTCGCAAAGATTTTAATGCAGTATGTATGCTCGTTGTACTTAAAACCACATTATGAATTTTTAGAATCATTCCGCGGATGTCTTTTAATGTTATACATGGATTTCTTTCTATAATCTCTTAAATTTTTTCCAATATTTTGGGAGTCAATTTGGAGTGACGTCTTTCACTACGTTTTTTCATGATAACTCACCCTTCCTTCTTGTAGCAATTTATAATAGATGTAGCTGTATTTTTGAATTATTTAGGCTTATGCACTGATGTCTTTTTCTTAAGTCATTATAATTTATTTATGGGATATAAAAAATCTTATCTGAACATAATTTGAATATTCCAAAAATTTTTTTTCTTGATTACTTTTTGCAAGCTTAATTTGCTTTACTTCTACCCTTCAACAATTTTGCAACAAAGATTCGTTATAATATTAAGCGACCAACACCCTGATACTTCCAAAAAAGCAACATTAAACAAAAGTTGTGTTCCAAAAATTATTGCCCATAAATTTTAACACTCAAATAATTTTAAATTCACAGACATTAATTACGATATTCATTTTGCTACCAATTACCTAAATCTTCAGGAACAGTCTTAAAAAATTTTAAAATAAACTTTAGGTTGTTTTCACCTGCACAATTAAATTTCGTCATGTTCAGAATTTCACGAAATGTGCAGATAATTCTCAGTGCAACCCTTCGACTATGTTGCTATTATGCTGAGAGATCTAATTGCATTACACATCGCAATACAATTCATTTGCTGTAGAACACCAGAAGCGATTTCGACATACAAAACGTAATAATTCACGTTAGTTCGAAGAAGAAACATAAGACCGTTATATTTTTATGACCCTAAGAGATCTTATAGACAAAAAAAAATTACAATTATTAAAGATGTAGTTTGTTTTCACATTTAAATTCAATTAAATTCAATTAAATTTTTAATTATTTCAATTAAATTTTTAATTGATTCAACTAAATCTTTAATTGATTCAATTAAAACTTTTAATTGATTCAATTAAATTTTTAATTAATTCAATTAATTGTTTAATAAGAATATTATCTTCTTTTTATCTTCTTATCTTATCTTCTTTTTTAATTAAACAAATAATTGTTTCAATTAATTATTTCCTTAGAAAATATTGTATATATTATTCAATTACATATATAATTGCAACAATTAAAAGTTAAATTAAATTTTAATAAAAACTTTTAATTGCCGCAAAAAAATTTTTCTGTGTAGGGTTAACTCTTCTTTAGGCAATTTTAATTCTTTACAAGAAAAAATTGCTTAAAGTTTTTCCTTCTTCTCAGGAAAACATTCAATAAACAAAATAACTTTTTGGACAGCTAATAACTTGGCTAAAAGAAACGAAGCGAAAAAAACGGATCCCAAACTATTAGCTCTTATTTTGATATTCAAACTTTCATTTATTCATGACACTTTTATTTGAAAGCAATTCAAAATTGAAAAACTTAAAAATCTACCCACTTAACCATTCATGTAAGCATACAACTTTTGATAAAGAGCAAAATGAAGTTTTCTAAGTTTTTGATTAGTGTGGGTAAAAACCGCTGAAATGTATAAAAGAATATGGCAAACTTCTACTTTCAAATGCATTCACATATCTGTTCGCATTTACATATTGTTTTTCATACAATTTATGCCACAAAATTTGTACAGTTCAGATTTTTTTTGTTATTATCCGTTCAGACTGCCACAACACGACTTTAATTTGAGCTTTAATTCAAAGATTTTTTTTTTGGTATTTTGAGAGTGTGTAATTTTATCTGGGGTTTAATCTTTATGTCAGACAAAGTGTGTGTTTGTATGTAGAAATAAATTTGTCTGTGAACATTATGCTAAATGGGTAACCAACCATACAATATTCACTGCATGTTGTAAATATAATTAGCTGTTCTATTTTGTGTAGAAAACAAACCAAATATTATTAAAAGGGTATTCCATATTCTATAGCAGAAATGTTTTTTGTATGAGTGTGTGTATATGTATGTGGCATATCATTTCGCTCGCATATATAATAGAGCAGATTCTAAACGTTTGAAACGGAGTGTGCACTTTATTTCATTTTGCTTTATTTTTTCTTAAAATTTTTAAAAAGCATTCGAATTCCCATTATGCGTGTTTAATTGCCACATTTTTATATAAATAGTGGTGTTATCTTATTTCAAATGTTCTATTATATTCATTGCTAGTCTCAGTATAACTATAACATTTTGGGTTTTATTCTTCTTAAGGACGGGGCACATTGAAGCCATCATACGTTGCACTTTGACGAATTTTATGTGCCCCGGCCTTTACTCAAGGCAAAAAGAAGTCAAATACTTCGTCTTAAGTTTCTCTACCAACTGGTTGTATGAGTGGCATCTGATAATCTACTTTAGTGTCAACAGAATGTTTTCCTTTTGTTTCTACAGTTTCGCTATTTCTTTAGCTTTAGAAATTTTAATTGTTTGACTTCCTTTTAAAAACTTGACTTAAGGATGTCATTTTCACGATGGCTTGCATGGGGCAAATAATAGCATTCGATTTTCCTCAAAATTGCAATGGAATTCAAATGAGAATTTGCTATGATATTAAATGCTGGAATAAAAACAAGTGGGATAAAGACCGCAAGAATTTTGAAAAGCCTTAAAACTTATAGGAAATAGCAAAATAAAAACTACGAAAATTTAATCGAATCATAATTCTCTTTTATATGGATTAATCTTCTGGAAAAAAAAAATACTCAGACTTGATTTTCCTGATTTGATTTTCTTCTTTTCTTGGGGTATTTAACCCTGGTCAACCTGATTTGTAGTCAACATGCTTACACCCGTGATATAGCAGCCAATATTTTAATGAATATCACGTCACTTACAGAACCACCTTTCATTTTTTGTAATCGTTATTATAGCGTCTATTATAACACATCTTTTATGATTCTATCTATCACAGTGCCATTGGTAAAGAACTGTGACTGACGGACACGCATTGTTACGAAAATAACAGGGTTGCCTTTTTACACTCTATGTACGGAACCCTAAAAATATAATTTTTACTTTTGCTTATAAATATTTCATCACAATGGAGGCAGCAAAATACTTTGGGTTTGTCTACTAAATACATATGTGCTTCACGATAAGAATCTCTTTTGTTTTTATAATTTCTTTCACAAAAAGTTTTTAACTAAAAATACTTTAAATAACTAAAATAAAATAGAACTATAAACATTTCTAGTTTAATAAACTTTAATATCATAGGAAAAACAGAAAAGGAAATCTGTTATAAAAATACTTACAATATTATAAATACAACTAAGAATCTGTATGTGTAAGTACAGCTGTGTGTATTTGTGTGTGCTAACATCCGTATGTTGCATATTAATATCTGACTGGCTAACTGGTATAATTCATTGCTTGCTGGTTATCAGTACGAATATTATCAAGGGTAACTTAACTATTAAAAAAAAATAGAAAAAAAAAATACAAGGACTCTGCACATTTGCCATGTCAGATTAAAAAGGATATTTGGGTATTTGTGTAGGATGTACTCGTTTTAAAAGTAAATTTGCTTGTACAACAAAAAAGGGTGGAATTAGGTGGTTACATTTAACATACAGTCAGTTAGATTCTTTTCCCTGCTTCACAATCTCTTTGGTATTTGATTTTTTAATAACAGTTGCTTAATATTTATGTAGAAATGTATGTATGAGTGTATGTATGTTTAAATGTATATGATATATGATATTATGAAACATATTGTATAATTTATATAATAGAAATATATTAAATTCTTAAAAAGTGAATAGAATTGTAAAACATTTAGATTGAGTAATAAAATATAAAATAAAATTATGATAATCTCTGTTAAAATACAAAAATTTCGTAGGCGTGTAGTGATTTATTTCTTTAAATCAATAATGAGATTTTTCTATTAAAAATAATATCTACTTAATATATATATATATATATTTTTTTTAACACAATAAAAATATTTTTATCAAAAATTGCATACTTGCGACCTTTCATTACCATTGAATTTCATTGGCATTGCCTTAAACAACGACAATAACAGGAAATTAAATACCATTTAATGCTAATGATTTCTTTTTAACTATAATTGTTTTTATAATGTTTTTATTTGACCTTTTTAATTATTATATTTTATTTTATTTATTAAACCAATAATTGTGACTAAATATGTTTATTGTTTATTTTGTGTAATATCTGAAAATGACATTAGTAATTTACATAAAACATTTAATGAATTTAATTCTTGTATTAGATTTACAATAGAAATAGAATGTGACTCAAAACTTCCATATTTAGATATTTTACTTATTAGGAGTGGAAATAATTTATTAGTAGATTGCTCCCAAAAACCAATAGCTTCTTGAAGAATCATTAATTACTATTCTAAACACAGTCAACGAATTATAATAAATGCAGCTAAAAATTTAATAGAAGGGATACTTGCGATAAGTGACATTGAGTTTCATTAAAAGAATACGGAAAAAATAAGAAATGTATTATATGATAATAATTTTCCTATTCTTCTTATAAATAGATTAATAAGACACTATAAAAATAGGAATAATATAAATACAAGAAATATGATTGAGCAAATGATTTATAAGTCTTTAATTTATTTACCAGAAATATCAGAAAGCTTAGACAAATCAAAAAGCTTTGACTGTAACAAATATAGAATGGCATACAAAATACACTACACACCAAAAAGGTTATTTAGCAAAACTAAAGATAAAATACCGAATCAGGAATTATCAAATTTAGTCTATAAGATTCCATATAGCGGAAACGATAATGAGATTTGTAATAAAGTATATATAGGGACCACGAAAAATAAACTAAAAGCTAGAATTGGTGGTCATAAATCTGATCAAAGGTACAAAAATATTAATTCACAAAAAACTGCATTACCATCTCATTGTGCCATATTAAATCACTATGCCACTATGAAAATGTTTCAGTTATAAACATAGAAAGCAATTATAAAACACGTTATATTTTTGAAATGTTACAAATTATTAATACACCAACTGCACAGTAATTTTCAGGCAGGCACAGATAATGTAGCTCAGATTTATAGATAGTTAGTAAATAAGAAATAATTTTGTACTTTGTATTTTTTTTACAATTTCTTATTTGACAAAATATTATTTGTTTTTCGAAATATGTTAAGGTACGGTCACACTTGACAAACATTTGCCCGAAATCGTCAAATATTTGCTTGCCGTAGTCTGACCACAAAATATTTATTAGGAGCAAACAACACCACAGCTGATTTCGGGCAAATAAAATTATTTTCCAGCAAAAAAAAATGCTTCTAATGTGAACATAGTGTGACCAATCGACAGAAAATATTTGACTCATTTTTAGGCAAACAAATATTTGTTCTTACAAAATATTTGTAAGAAAAAACACAAGCAAACAACAGCTGTACCATCAATGTTGCTAAAGGTACGGTCACACTTGACAAACATTTGCCCGAAATCGTCAAATATTTGCTTGCGGTATTCTGACCACAAAATATTTATTAGGAGCAAACAACACCACAGCTGATTTCGGGCAAATAAAATTATTTTCCAGCAAACAAAAATGCTTCTAATGTGAACATAGTGTGACCGCTCGACAGCAAATATTTGACTCATTTTTAGGCAAACAAATATTTGTTCTTACAAAATATTTGTAAGAAAAAACACAAGCAAACAACAGTTGTATCATCAATGTTGCTAAGTATTTAAACTAAATAATTAAGTTTCGGGAAAAATCGCGCAAAATTATAAATAATAGTAATAATGAAACGCAATTTTTAAAAGAAAAGGTAAATGAAAACTTAAAGGAAACGTATATTTTTCTAGTTATATATAACTAAAGTTTTTATATAAAATTTGGTTTATTTTGACATTTTCGCTTTAGAATGGAAAACGGTTTCAAAATTTTACGTAAAAAAAAATTGTTCCATTCCACGTTATAGTTTTTAAAAACCCCGGTGAGATACAAAGAGTTTATTTTTTATCTTCCGAAATCGGAAATACATATATTATTAAAAAAAAAAATAGTTTTTTAAAAACTGGAGGACTTTATGTCCCAATTTAAATTTCGCCATATTCATAAAAAAAATAAATAACTTTGAAAAATATTTGGTAACAAATTATCTTTTATAAAATTTTTGATAAATATTGGTCCCTGCATATTACATTAACATTTAAAAAAAAAAAGTTTATTTTACAACAAAAAATTCCTGGTCGAAAATAGATAATTTATTTTCGAAACATATATTACGCTTGCTATAATATCCTCTATTATATATAATATATAAAATTTTGGGGATATATTTCTCGAAAAAAAGAGTTCCAAAAGTAACTCTTGTTTTTATTTTGAAATGCTATGCTAGACTAGACTTAAACAAAATTTTCCTTACTTCCACCTATGACAAGTAATCTTGTTAGAAGCTATAAGTTCGGAAATTATAGAGATTTGTAGTTATAAACTATTAACCCAATTATAAACAGAAACTACGTAACCTTTTTATCGCCTGCGGAAAGTGAAAAAATTTCGGGGAAAAAAGTAGGTAATATGAAAGAGAAATTATATGTAAAAAAGCAAAATAGCTTCCTTCAAATTTTTTGTTCCCAGGGAATTTATAATTGGAGGAATTTTATCTCGAGAAAATGTTTTCCCGTGAGAAAGAAATTCCCTGAGAACATTCATGATTGGGCTGTGTATGGTGTTATACTTCTGAACACAAAGCTCTGATTATAGATAAATGTATTTATGTTGTTTTAAAATTCTTGTTAATGAGATTAAATAAGACCAGCCACGTGCTTTGACTTTAATGAACAATATCGATTAGTTTACATTGCATAACCTAGAATTTAACACGCTTAAATTTAACTAACCTAAATTATACATTCCAATAATTCAACTTTAAATTAAATTTACAAATCTTTTAAACTGCATAAAGAGCCAAAAAAAAAAGTCGGCTGTATGCAGAACAAAAACAAGTATCACCCGATGCGTGGGAATAAAGCTAAGAACCCATAGCCTAGTCCACAACACTCTTAACAGTGCTTAATAACTTTAGTGATAATCCATTTTAAACACCTAAATTACTCTTCCAAAATTTTCGATTTGCAATAAAAAGTGATGTGTTCCATAAGTCTTAGGACTTGTTTTACATCTGAATGTGAACTGAATTTTTCATTAATACATATAAATTGTAAATTTGTAAGTAAAATTGTTTAATTGTAAGTAATTACGCAACAGTTTTTAAACACCCCGGTGAGATTCAAGTGTTTTTCTTCTATCTTCCGAAATTGGAAATTGTCCCAATTAAAATGTTGTATATATACTGCCATAAAAAAAAACATTGCAAATTTGTCATAAAATACATTTTAAAACTATTTTAGTATTTAATGAACACGGCAGTTACAGTTTGATTCTTCGTCAAATTGTCTTTTTATTTAAGCGACTTGAAAAATATTATTTGTCTACACTTATATAAAATAAACAAATCAACAGCTGTAGATTGAAAATTATATTAAATTAAATAAAAATTTGTAGAAATTTTAACTAAAAAAATGTAATGAATGCATAATACAAATTTTTATTTAGAAGTGGAATCTAATTCCTATTTAGGTTTTTCCTTTTCTTGTTCTCTTCCCTGAGAACAACTATTAGTGCTTCTTTATAGCATAAAAGATGAAAAATTTCACATTTTTGCATGGCTTTGCTTACTTGTGACTTTCATACGTGGGAGTTATTCATTATAAATTTTCTTCTATATTGCCATTATGTACAATAATTATTTTGATTGTAATCTGTATACATTATACATGTGTGTATATAAATATAATGCCAGCCTCCATTACTTGAATAGTTTTTATAGTTTATTGCCATCATCGGTGGATATTTTCTTTTTATATCAAAATCTGGAAATTTACTTTTCGTGTATAGTATAAGAAAAAATTAAAACTTAATTTGGTACTTTAAAAAGGAAGCGCATAAAGTTTGCCTAGATAGGATAGATTTTCCTTCATTTGTTTATTTTTGTTTCGATCTCAAATGGTTATTGTTTGTTTGTTTTCAACTTATGTTGTACTGCACATAAAAACTTAATAGGAGTAATAATTTCTTACCATTTGTTATTAGTTTTTTTACAATTCAATAATATTTAAAATATTTTCTTTGCAATTATTTCGTAATAATGCTGAAGAAATGAAATGCCAATGAAGACATCCCATCTGTAATAGTTTCAAGGCAAATAAATTTATGTTTTTTTACAGTTTGATCCAACATATTTTTAAGGCAAATATATATTTAAGTGTGACCGCACATCAAACATGTTTGCCCATATTTTATTTATCATTATTTTTTAACTGTTTGAACAAACAAAAATAGGCAAATAAATGTGCGTAGTGTGACCACAAAACAAATTTTGTATTGTTTTCAAAAAATTTAGGGCAAACAAGAAAAAACAAATTTGAGGCAAATGTTTGTCAAATGTGACCGTACCTTAAGTATTTAAACTAAATAATTAAGTTTCGGGAAAAATCGCGCAAAATTACAAATAATAGTTATAATGAAATGCAATTTTTAAAAGAAAAGGTAAATGAAAACTTAAAGGAAACGTATATTTTTCTAGTTATATATAACTTAAGTTTTTACATAAAATTTGGTTTATTTTGACATTTTCGCTTTAGAATAGAAAACGGTTTCAAAATTTTACATAAAAAAATTGTTCCATTCCACATACAAACAGTTTATTTTTTATCTTCCAAAATCGGAAATACATATATTATTAAAAAAAATTAGTTTTTTAAAAACTGGAGGACTTTATGTCCCAATTTAAATTTCGCCATATTCATAAAAAAATTAAAATAACTTTGAAAAATATTTTGTAACAAATTATTTTTTATAAAATTTTTGATAAATATTGGTTCCTGCATATTACTTTAACATTTAAAAAAAGTTTATTTTACAACAAAAATTTCCTGGTCGAAAATAGATAATTTATTTTCGAAACATATATTACGCTTGCTATAATATCCTCTATTATATATAATATATAAAATTTTGGGGATATATTACTCGAAAAAAAGAGTTCCAAAAGTAACTTTTTTTTTTATTTTGGAATGTTATGTTAGACTAGAATTTAACAAAATTTTCCTTACTTCTACCTATGACAAGTAATCCTGTTAGAAGCTATAAGTTCGGAAATTATAGAGATTTGTAGTTATAAACTATTAACCCAATTATAAACAGAAACTACGTTCCCTTTTTATTGCCTGCGGAAAGTGAAAAAATTTCGGGGAAAAAAGTAGGTATTATGAAAGAGAAATTATATGTAAAAAAGCAAAATAGCTCCCTTCAAATGTTTTGTTCCCAGGAAATTTATAATTGGAGGGATTTTATCTCGAGAATATGTTTTCCCGTGAGAAAGAAATTCCGTGAGAACATTCATGATTGGGCTGTGTGTGTTGTTATACTTCTGAACACAAAGCTCTGATTATAGATAAATGTATTTATGTTGTTTTAAAATTCTTATTAATGAGATTAAATAAGACCAGCCAAGTGCTTTGACTTTAATGAACAATATCGATTAGTCTACATTAGATAACCTAGAATTTAACAAGCTTAAATTTAACCAACCTAAATTATAGATTCCAATAATTCAACTTTAAATTAAATTTACAAATCATTTAAACTGCATAAAGAGCCGAAAAAAGTCGGCTGTATGCAGAATAAAAACAAGCATCACCCGAAGCGTGAGAACAAAGCTAAGAATCCGTAGCCTAATCCACAACACTCTTAACAGTGCTTAATAACTTTAGTGATAATCCATTTTAAACACCTAAATTACTCTTCCAAAAATTTCGATTTGCAATAAAAAGAGATGTGTTCCATAAGTCTTAGGACTTGTTTTACATCTGAATGTGAACTGAATTTTTTATTAATACATATAAATGCGTTTAATTGTAAGTAATTACGCAACAGTTTTTAAAAACCCCGGTGAGATTCAAGTGTTTTTCTTCTATCTTCCGAAATTGGAAATTTTCCCAATTAAAATGATGTATATATACTGCCATATTCATAAAAAAAAACATTGCAAATTTGTCATAAAATACATTTTAAAACTATTTTAGTATTTAATGAACACGGCAGTTACAGTTTGATTCTTCGTCAAATTGTCTTTTTATTTAAGCGACTTGAAAAATATTATTTGTCTACACTTATATAAAATAAATAAATCAACAGCTGTAGATTGAAAATTATATTAAATGAAATAAAAATTTGTAGAAATTTTAATTAAAAAGATGTAATGAATGCATAATATAAATTTTTATTTAGAAGTGGAATCTTATTCCTATTTAAGTTTTTCCTTTTATTGTTCTCTTCCCTGAGAACAACTATTAGTGCTTCTTTATAGCATAAAAGATGAAAAACTTCACATTTTTGCATGGCTTTGTTTACTTGTGACTTTCATACGTGGGAGTTATTCATTATAAATTTTCTTCTAATATTGTAATTATGTACAATAATTATTTTGATTGTAATCTGTATACATTATGCATGTGTGTATATAAATATAATGCCAGCCTCCATTACTTGAATAGTTTTTATAGTTTATTGCCATCAGCGGCGGATATTTTCTTTTTATATCAAAATCTGGAAATTTACTTTTCGTGTATAGTATAAGAAAAAAAAATTAATTTGGTACTTTAAAAAGGAAGCGCATAAAGTTTGCCTAGATAGGATAGATTTTCCTTCATTTGTTTATTTTTGTTTCGATCTCAAATGGTTATTGTTTGTTTGTTTTCAACTTACATTATACTGCACATAAAAACTTAATAGGAGTAATCATTTCTTACCATTTGTTATTAGTTTTTTTTAAAATTCAATAATATTTTTAATATTTTCTTTGCAATTTTTTCGTAATAATGCTGAAGAAATGAAATGCCAATGAAGACATCCCATCTGTAATTGTTTCAAGGCAAATAAATTTATATTTTTTTACAGTTTGATCAAATATATTTTTAAGGCAAATATATATTTAAGTGTGACCGCACATCAAACATGTTTGCCCATATTTTATTTGTCATTATTTTTTAACTGTTTGAACAAACAAAAATAGGCAAATAAATATGCGTAGTGTGACCACAAAACAAATTTTGTATTGTTTTCAAAAAATTTTGGGCAAACAAGAAAAAACAAATTTGAGGCAAATGTTTGCCAAATGTGACCGTACCTTTAGATTAAAAAAAATTTTATTACATTTTTTTTTTGTTATTGTTTTATGTTGTTTCAATAAATATTTTTGTTTTCCTGAAGATGCTTTACAATGGAGTAGCGAAATATTGAAAAAATATATATGATAATTAAAAGATCTATTGCTTATAAATTAAATAAAATATTATAATTGTTTTTATTAATAGCAATGAAATTACAATTAAATGGTTTAATAACTAATTACAATTGAAATTAAAAAAATTGTTTTTATGAAACACAACGATTTGACCGCAGAAACTCAAAAAAACTATGCAGAAATATATAATTTTGAAAACTTTGTAGATGGATCTGTGTGTGAAAATGTTAGTAATTTATCCCATTTAAGTAGGTGCAAAACATGATGTCTAAGATTTAAAGTCCCTTAACACTCCAGCTAACAGATCTTATTACTTACACGAAAACGAAAATATGCTCCCTGAGAAAGTTAACACAAATATATTTAACCAATTTTTTGTGACCAAAATGGCATTATAAAATAATTCTCTATTTTGCTTTAAGATGTCTATTCTGTGTACAAAGATAAGGAATACATTTATTAATGACAATGATTTTAAACCATTTAATCATTAGTCAATGGTAATGATTTTGTTTTTTATTTAAACCTTTTCATTAAAATGCATTGTCATAAGTAATATTAATAATGATTCAAAATAAATCATTCATTGCTAATGAAAATGACAATTAATAAAACCATTGAAGTAATTACTCCCGCGTATGAATAATTTTAAAAATAACTTTTAAAATAAACTGACTTCAAAATACCCAAATTAAAAATTATACTTACATTGCTGACACAGTAAAATAAAATGTTCTTAAATTGTAAAATTTGTTTAGATGTTTTTTAAAGATTAACCATAAACATCAAATTACATCAACTATTTTAGCAGCTTTTATTTTTAGTTTTGTATATTTATACTTTTTATTGTATTGTGTCTAATTTTTAAGTGTTTGTATGTAGCAGTCGAAAATATGAGGTCATATTCATGAAATTACATAAACTTTTAGGACATTATTTAATTTCTAAACCTGAATTTAATACTCGTTGTTATAGCGGATTTAGCAGTAAAGGTTCCTTGTAAATTTAAGCTCTCTGTCTATAACAGCGTGAAAGTTTGGCCAGAAACATCGAGTTACATCAATTACGTGTGGCACCCTTTAACTTATTATTTTATTTCTTATTCTTGTCATTATAGTGATCATAGTAATCGACATTTTATCTAAATTTCAATCGTTTGTACATAACGGTTTTAATAGGTAGAGGCTAATATATGTAAAAAAACATGTAAGTGGCTCAAAATCGGTTAAAAAATGATTGCGTTCTACGGGCAAATATATAAAAAAGCAACATTCACACGAATTGATAGCCTCCTTTTTTTGAAGTCGGTTAAAAAAATACCACCACGGCGAAAATCTAACGCTTCTTATATATTAATGATAACTCAACAGCTGATAATATTCTAGCTTGAATAAAAGATATTTGAATACTTGAAAACGATTTAAGTTAAAGACACACGCAATGCAAACCACTTTCAAAAAGCTTATGGGGTGCCTTAGAATGGAAGAATATTAAAGAGAATTAAATAAAATTCTTAATGATGTAAATCAAATATTTTTCCAAAGTGACATGCCCACTTTTACAAAAAACTTTAGACTTCAGAAAAGGAGTGTCATTTTCCAAAAATGACACGCCCCAGAAAAGGAGTCTCTGCTGTAAATTTCATTAAAATCGATCATTATTTGACTTTGAGCCATTGGTTTATCCCACACCCACTCCGCCCACTTTTTAATGAATCATTCTAGTTTTAAAAATTGTGTTTAAGTATTAAATTTCATCCGAATCTATCAAAACTTTCCAAAGCTATGGCCACTTAAAATCAGAGTTGTATGGGAGGTGGGCGCGGTTTACTTCAGATTTTGATTTTATTTTTATGTTAACATTACAATTGCAGTGATATTTTTTGCATTCCATGAAAAAAATTGCAAAAATATCGTCTTCATAATTGCTTGTCCTATTGTATTCATAAATTTTGCTCATACAACATTGTTGGAAGGCGGCAATAATGCCCTGTCCCATAAATTAAGTAAAAGCTTTAAGGGTAATAATATGATTTTTTTTTGTTAATATTTATTCCATTTAAAATCATAGAGTGGCCTGTGTGTTCTCTCTGTATTCTTTCAAATCTCTAGAAGTCTGATAGTTAAAATTCCCAAATGCTTTTCGTTGTGCTTTTTAGGATCGAGTTCCAGTCACAAAACTCAAAAACAGGAAAGAATTTAATAATCTTCGATCCTTGATATTAGGCCTTAGCAAAGTCCAGGGTCTTTTATGTTGTCGTTTGCCTACCTTTTTCTTCTTCTATATAACGCTCTACGATACTTGATTAGTAAAGAAAACTTAACAACGATGCGAAGTGTAACGCTATAGATGAGGTGGTTAGTGAGTATTGTTGGGCCATGGTGACATGGCATTTTGATTAGTAGATGTCGAAAATATTTGTGCTTGGTAATAGAATAATTTTGACTGCTGAAAGTGAGTAGCAAGCGTTCCCGCCAAAAGAGTAACCTTTGTGGGTTCGGAGTAGCGACGACGAAAATAATGGGTACTGAGCAGAAATGGCTTCTAACATAAGAATAAGAGTTGAACGATAATTTCTGGTAGATGACAAACTTCTTAGGTGTTGGCAAGCGTGTAGCAGTGGCACCAATGACGCTGGCTGAGCAACATGTGTAGCCTGCATGAAAAGAGAGGGCAGACAACTGTGTGAGCTGAATTGCGGTAATAAATTTACTTCTGTAAGAAAACACTTACTCAAGTTGTGGTATCGGCAAGGATGCAAAGATAAGTAAGGGAGGTTTAAAAGCCTAAAAATATTGCTGACTCTTAGAAAATAAAATAATGAATATTTTTTTGTATTTTCATATTTTTCTACTTATTATTTTTTTGTTTTCTTTTTTGTTTATCACAAATTAAAAACTTATTAAAATTTCAATTAGTGGTGGTAGTTATTTATCAAAAATCTAAGTAGCCAAGTATAAAAATGTTACTTGTTTTAATTGCCAACCTCATACTGCTTCCATATTTTGTTTAAATTTTTATGTTAAATCTTTTTCATCCAGCCTTCATTTTATAAGTACCATAATCTGTTATTCTCCTTCCATAACTTTTAAACAGTTTCGTTTGCAACAATTACAAATACAATGTACAATCAATATTTCAATGTTCATAAATTATTCGAAAATTGACTCACATATTGGCGTAACGTTTCTCCAAAGTACAAAACTTTTACGTTCAACATTCTGTAGTGCAAAGAGGAAAAAGTAACGCGAACAAAGAATTGAGTTACAGGCAGACTTTTCATATTAACACTTTCGTAAAAACTCTGAAAATTGCCAAATGTAACAAGGGTACTTATGCTTATTTTATTAAAAACTCTCCAGTGTATAACCAACAAAAAAAAATAATAATAAATAAATAAAGTGAAATATGTACCCTAAATGCAACAAAAACATAAATATAATTCATGTTTGGCATAAGCCCATCCATCCTTGACTTGCTAAAACATCTTCGCATTCATAAAATGGCTGCCTCTTAAAGGGAGATATTTTAAAATAACAAAGAAATTTGAACAATAAAAAATTAGCTGCTATGTGATGGATAAATTAATCGAATGTACTGAGTGACTAAAAATTATATCAACAAAAATTTTTACACCATCTTGTACGAGTACGTTATGTCTAATTAAATTGCCACCGTAATCCCCCAAAAAAATATGATATTGCACATAAGATTACGTCAGAGATTAGTATCCCTTACATATCATGATGGCATTGAGCACTACCAATTCCAAGAACAAAAAGAGGTCTGTTAACAGGTTTTATATTTTCTTACCTATAGGATAAAAAATCATAGTAATCTTTTGATATATTTACATCAAGAGCCATCTCCAGATGGTGTTAGTTCCACAATAATTACAAAATAAGCCAAACAACTTGTCTGTGAGCATTCAAATAAGTTTAGGTTTGGTTGCACAGTCTCACAGTCCCCATGTTAGACCAACTCATTTGGTTCCAAATGGTCTCTTTGTGAAAGTATCCTTGAATCATTTCCCCAAAAGCCCCACCGACCTAATTCTAAACCAGTTCGAAGCCTAGATAAGCGATTTATCTCAAAGACATCGAAACTCAAAAAGGTTTGTGAGATTCTAAAGCCTCGGACAACAACAAAATCGCCCTATTTTCGGAGAAGGCTGGGTAAAGGCAGGGAAGGTGCTTTACTTTTTCCTGCCTGTCATCGTCTTGGAAACATACACAAAAGAATTTGAATGGAAAATTCAATTATCCAGCATAAGTACCAGTTTTTCAGTGGCCAGTGAGCATAGGCGCAAGCGTGTCTGTTTACTCTCGAGAGGTTTGCAGCAGATCTGCAGTTTTAAGCCGTTCTTATTGTGGCCATCAAAGCCTTGAGACCGTATAATTAACCCAACTCTAACATTTGGCACTTGCGTGACCAATACTTCCTCCACTAGGAGGTCTAGCTCCCCTTTCCTTAGGCGGATTTTCGATCTGGAAAGTTCATCCTCAATTATATTCCCAGGCAATGAAGAGCGCTCCGGTCACCAAAAGAGACCCAGGATATAATATCTTGCCATCTCAAATGGTAGATACTTACAAACAAATCTGGAGAACGTATAAATAATATATACTTTGCCATCAGCTCATATTCGGAAATTCTTATCGCACATCCTATGGTACCTAAGCCATCCCACCGCTTTCTTTATTACTGCAATCTCAGCCTGTACAACGCTGTACAATTATTGTGACCTAAACTTCATTCTAATCTGAAATTTAGAAATGAAAGTGCCTCCTTCAAATTCTGTGTCCGACTTAGAGCCGTATAAATGTATCACAGTGGTATCCCAATTACGCCAACATGCACGATACGCCAAAGTCATTTGCCAATATAATTTCAAGATAACCGCGTGGCCGTACTCCACAGAAGGCCAGTCCGACTGAGTCTTATCGCTACCATCATATCCATCTGTTTGGCCACTAAGACAGCTGGTAGTCAGTGTAACATAACGCAGAGTGCCTATAATGTCGGGGTACCAGCATTTATGTAAAACATACACAAATATTTTTGACTTATTGGCTCAAAACATAGTATTAATTATACCTGGTGTTATTTAGTACTAAAAACTTGGTGTCGTTTAAAATAAATATATATATAACAGCATAGAAACTTATTAAAAAAAAACTTGATGCACAAAAAATCTTTGCTACAATATTTGGGTTTATTTTATTATTGCTTTATTATTGAGTTATTTGTCAATGAATTTAAATTAATGTGTTGTTTCTTTATTCCAGGCGATTAAAACGTCTGAAAAATTTGTATGAGAAGCACTCAGTTGTCTTAGTTATTTCCATATAAATTCTCTAGACGAGTTGATCGTTGGTAAAACAGAAACAGCACATAATTTTGGATAAAAGGAATTTGTTAAATCGAGATATAAATGAATATTGTTGCGATTCTAAAGATTATAACTAAATAAAACTTTCCATTTCCAACTGTGATGAGAATAGTAATAGGCAAAAACAATATTGTAAACTGTAGAAATTATTACATTTCATTCTGTCGAAGTGGTTGATAGAAAAGTGTAACAAATGAAAAACAATATTGGACTCTGAAGAGCACTTTTGGGATCGGCAGTTTTTCTCCGCTTATTAATATTTTTCTTAACAGGTTTTGATTATTTTTGCTTTTTAAGGTATTTTATTTATTTTATATTTTTCAAAACTTTGTTAACAGTTTGTGTTTCTTTTTTTCTTTTTAATTGTAATATTAAGGAAAACGAAATAAATATTAACAGTAAAGTTTTCTTGCTATGGCTACAAAGGAAGAGTTGGTTTTAAATTGAAATTTTATTTTTAAAACATATAAGTGGAATGCATACAGTCCCATTCCCTTTTAGGTTAAATAGGAGTCAAGAGTTGTAGTAGATAAAAAGATGTGATAGGAAAATTGGTGTAGCAGTGGTTGAAAAAGTATTCAAGAATTACTTTGAAAGAATAACGAAAATTTCGTTTTGTAACAAAACAAATTAAGTTCAAATATTTTACAAATGCGATGAAAATCAAGAAAGATGTTTCTGACATCCCAAATAAATAAATAAATAATAAATATCCAGAACTGGTCGGCATTGGACTTAAATGACAAAACAAGTAAAAATTGTTGAGCAGGAAAGCAGTTGTAGTATAGCCGGGTTCAAAAAGTGAGTAAAGTCACATAAGACTATGAAAGAAAGGAAATGCTTGTCCTAGCCTCAGTGGAACGTCAGCAAAACGCTTACTAACTACTCAGTAATATATGACAGTCGTTGCTGAGTCTGTTAAATAACCCAGTTGGTATAAGAAGATCGTCAGCTTAAACCTTGCTGAAACAACTGCATATTGTGGACATCGTAAGCTGAAATCTCGGCGACATCAGAGAAAACTTTGTTGCATGGTAACAAAAAGGTGTAAAATCCCTATCAAGCATTTTACTAGATTTTAGAATTTTAAAAATTACCAGCTTATGAAATTTTGATTCACTAGCAGAAGTCATAAACTAATTGTCGATTTATTATCAAAATACCTTGTGCCTGCCCCCAGTGAGAACTAACATAAGTAAATATTATATTCGTTAAATGTTCTTTTTCTTAACAACATACAAAAACCATTAAAAAAATTATATAAAGCTTCTTAGCGATAATTTTTATTTTAATTGTATAAGATTTAATAACAGAAATTTAAATTAATTTTCTTTTAAAGATGACTTTATAATGACGTTTTAATCTGGGGTCATTTATTTTATTACATTTAATACAAAAATATTATTAAGGGACAAATATTAAAATATTTTGTAATGAAATTTCATTAATTTAGCAGAAATATTTATTCTATAAATTAATTTATTGTTGCTTGATTTTCATTTTATCCAACTTTTCTCCTTTTATTCATTAAGACATTTTTGCACTTTAATTAAATTCTTGATTTTTGTTGTTTTTGTTGTGTGTTTTCTGTAGCCAACATTATTGTTTGCTAATGAACAAATTACTTTTATTATTCAATCAAAATGAATAAAAGGACTTCTTATTAAAGCATATTTCCTTTAACGCCCATGGATTAATTTTTATTAAAGGAGTAACTTTTTATTTTCTAGGCTTTAGGGATAAAAATAGTGAAAGTATGTACAGCAACTTAAGCGTTATTTAGCTTTTTTTATTAAGTATTTTGGTTAAATTGTTTACTGAAGAAAGTCTATTATTTATTATAAATGATACTAACCGATAGCAAAATATCGCAAATAAGAAGTTAAAATAAAAAAGGTGACCTCAAGTTCAATAATTAATTTACAATTGAATAAAGGTCAAACTTAATAGCACCTTCCTAATGATTAAGAAATAAAGATGAAAGTGGTCAGGTTTAGAATTTGTCTCAGACAAAACCATAATTTATTGTTCAGAGCACTACAAATACCTACGAGAAAGAAAGTTTGCACAAGTAAATATTTTTCTCTAGTCAATTCAAAATGTAACTCCCTTAGATCTACTATTTTCACGGCTAGTTTGCTGCATGGTAGAGGCTGTAAAAAATTCAACATTTTCTACTGGACTTCAAAAAGAATTCTCATTTTGTCCTTGAATTTATTGTTATAAAGTTCATCAAAGGTGCAACGAATTTGTTATACAATACTTCCGTTATTTTTTGTAATATTTGTATTATTATTATCGTACAATGCAAGCTGAAACCCAAATATTTATTGTCTTCAGAACATTTCTTTCAACCTTGCTTTTCGCGCTAATCATTTATAAAATTCTTCTTGATGAATGAGTGTGCAAATAAACAACACTAATTTAAGCCAAACATCTGCATGATATCAAAGTTTTATTCTGGTGAAAAAATATAGTTTTAGTAAGTAAATACATAATTCTTTACTAGAAAGGTATATAAAATTCGACATAGCCGAATATTTTTATACCTTTCACCACAGGTGGAAAGGGTTATATCTCTGTTAGTCATTCCGTTTATGATTGCTACAATATCAATTTTCGACTCCATAATGTATATATATTTTGAGTTCTATGTGCGTGTGTCCATCCGTATTTGTGATAAAAGTACCTTTGCCTAGGCGCTAGATGAGTCAGAGTAAATATAAATACGCCATTCAATCAGACATTGTTTCAAAAGTTTTTCCACGCCTACCTCTAATTTTTCCATATATTTTTTTAGCCTGTGTATTCCTGCGGACACACAATGGTTAATTTGAGCTACCCTTTAAAGAGCTTTTCACGATTACACACAGCTGAATTTTTTTGTAATAGTGAGGGATTGTACGGTTGCCGTGATATGAAAAAAGGTTAAAAAAATAAATAAACTGATAAATTTTTTTTATCGGTTCGATAAAGGCTGGCAAGGGGGCTTCAAAAGGCCTATAAGCCATGTAGAAAAAATCTTAAAGAAATAAAATTATATATTAATTTTTATTTTTTTTTTTCAATTCTATTCCATGTAGATTTTTGTTTTTTGTTTATTATTTTTCTTCTTATTTAAATGAGCTTTTATTAAAAAGTAACAAAAATATGTTGACTAAGGATACAAAATATGCAAAATCATCAGCAAAACATACGCGAAAGAAAAACACAAAAAAGAATAAAAATAAATGAGCCGATAGACTGTCCAAATTAAATGAGGATAAATAGAATAAAATACATGCTTCAACTATTAAAGCTTTATTTTTACAATTTACACACTTTCTCTCCCACACTTCCCTATAATTTTTATGCTCATTTATGAAATTTAAATTTTTCTATATTTTAATTTCTGCCATTTTAATTTTAATATTTTTAAATTCCGCCAATTATAAAACAACTCTCACACCGTGACTGATTTTAACTAAAATTTTAAAAAGCGAACAGACCAAGGGAATATCAGTTAGGAAATGAAGTATCAAAAAATTTCGTTATTTTCAGACAACAAAGGGGAAAACATAAATTTCAATACGAGGGCTGCTATATATATTTCTGGCCTGGCAACACTGAGTGCTACCAAGTGCAATCTGACATTTCCATTAGAAAGTTTGTCATTTTTAAGCATAATCGTACTCAAAACGATTTGACGTACGACCATTATTTGTGTTGTTTACAGTGACTTGAAAAATTTAATATAGAAAAAAATGGAATTAACTCGTGAACATTTTCGTGCCATCATTTTTCACAACTTTCGACGTGGATTATCACGAAAAGAGTGCATTGATGAACTTAAATCTTTGTATGGCGATGAAGCACCATCCTATAGCACTGTGAAAAATTGGTATAATGAATTTAATCGTGGCCGAAGCTTGCTCAAAGACGAATTCCGTGAAGGTCGTCCAAAAACGGCTGTTGTGCCAGAGAACATTGATGCCGTGCATGAACTCATAATGCAAGATCGACATGCTACATACCGAGAGATAGAGACATTCTTGGACGTTTCTTCCACCAGCATACATTCGATACTGCATGAACACCTGGCCGTAAAAAAGGTTTGTTCTCGTGGGATCCCGCACAATTTAAAAGTCGCTCAACAAAAGGCTCGTGTCGATTGGTGCAAAGAAATGTTGCAAAAATACGATTGCGGTGCTTCAAAAGACGTTTATAAGATCGTCACAGGTGACGAATCATGGATCTATGCGTATGAGCCCGAAACGAAACAACAATCGACCGTGTGGGTCTTCAAAGACGAGCAAAATCCAACGAAAGTTGTTCGTGGAAGAAGCACTTCGAAGCAAATGGTCGCCTGTTTCTTTGGCAAAACTGGTTATGTGGCGACTGTTTCGCTTGAGCAACGTAGGACGGTCACTTCTGAGTGGTACACTACAATTTGTTTGCCTGAAGTCATCGGAGAAATTCGAAAAACCAACAAGAGAAGACGAATCATTGTTCACCATGACAATGCGAGCTCTCACACATCGGCTAAAATCAGAGCGTTTTTGACCGGCCAAAACGTCGAATTAATGGGTCATCCACCGTACAGCCCTGACTTGGCACCTAATGACTTCTTCTTGTTTCCGCACATTAAGAAAAAAATGCGTGGTCAACGATTTTCGTCTCCAGAAAAAACCATGTTTTAGAGGTGTCTCAATCGGAGTGGAAAAAGTGCTTCGACAACTGGTTTGAGCGCATGCAAAAGTGTATAAATCATGCTGGAGAATACTTTGAAAATCAATAAAACCATTTTTGATTATAAATATTCGCATTTTCACTATTAGGCCAGAAATATATAGAGCAGCCCTCGTAAGAAACTGCTACGCACAAGGAAACATTAAGTGATAGTGATCATGTTTCATTCATTCTTCACCCGTATTTATTAACATTTTTATTAGAAAAAGTAAAAATAGTAACAAATATACACTTAATGGCTTCAGTGTATACATTCCTTTAAACAATGCATACCTTTTTTTTGTTTTTTTTTTTGCACGTTCACTTTCTTTTCTGGTGGGATCTTTTTTTTATAACTGCAAGAAAATTAGTACATCATCGTAAAACACATCAGATGAATTATCTTTGTTTACTTTGCTTTCTATTACTTTACTCGTTGGTTCTTAACAAGAGGAGAGCATTTTGACCGAACTGTGTTTTCATCCGTTTACACCTTTAAGGTATAAAATTATATTATTAATGTATATAGGATTTTTTTTTTTAATTTAAATATAAATTCTGTACAGTTTTCATCAGGGTACGAGAGTAAACAAAATGAAACATTTGCTTTCATTTTGTTTCACAGTGGGAAAAAACCAAATATAGCCGATTTAGCCCATTTAGTTTCTATTCGTAAGCAAAAGTTTTAAATTAAAATAACCTTATGCAGTCGAAAGAGAGAGAGAATTTAGAAAAAAAAATTAATTTTGAAAAGCAATTTGAGATAAAAATTTTTAGCAAACGTCTGCTTACTGATTTACTCTTTATAGTAAATAATGTTTTATCGCTCAAGGAGAAACACTTATTTCTTTTTCTCAAGTATATAACGCCGTTGCACGATTGTATTGGTATATCAAAGCACGTAAATGAGGGAAAGACCAAATGCTTCGTAAGCGCTCTTTGTCATTCAAAAAATATTTGTTTCGTTTTGCTCACGTGCAGGATGTTCGAAAAATGTTTAAACGTTTACTTTTTTGTCTAAAACTTTTGCGAAACGTTTTGTTTGTGTTCATACACTGCTTTTTACCAAATTCAAAATTTAGATTTCTTTTTCTGCCCAGTTACACCTCTAATGTTAGTAATGTCTTCATATATATTTTTAAATTTACATACATATTTGGTAAGTAAACATAAATCCTCAAATATTTACATCTGTATGTTTGCTGTTGTATATGCAAATATGTTGTGAATTTTTTTATTTTAGTAGTTAAGTACACTTGATCAAATAACTCAATGTAATCTCAAATATTCGTTTGTTAAATAATCGAATTAAATAGAAATTTCCATATTAATGTTGTGCATCAGGGATGGTAATTTCAGTACATTTTGCATTTTAAGTTATTTCTTTTACGAAGAAACTTTAGAATGTACTACAGTATTTTTGCTTGGCAGAATTAGTCTGCATTTTTATGCACAAAAATGGGTTTTCATATAATGTATTTCGAAAGAATTTGACAAAGTTAAAGCAAATGATGTTTTCTACTTACCCATAACAGAAAGACCAACTGCAAATTTTCTCGGTTGAATTTAATAACTTTCTATGGAAAAACATTAGTTTTTTTAGAGAATGCTTAAGTAGATAAAACTGTACAGAATGTAAATTACATTTTACTCTTGATTTTAAAATTCCCTTTGCAATTATTAACGAAGACAAGCCTAATTGAAAATAGTAATAAGTCAATGGCGAATTAATCGCAATATATGGTGAAATAATTTATCTTTTGCAAAACAATTCATGCGAAAGGAACCTAGTCAAAATTCTATTACCAATTGTTAACTTTTTACACTCCCAGCGACTTGTAGCTGAAATCAAGAAAAAAAAATTCTTTTCGGTGAATATTGTTAAGAAAATAAGATCTGGCAGCCCCTGAGTGGCAAAAATAGAGGTGAATAAGTTAATTCCACCACCAGTCGCGTGTGTAGAGAATAATACGGCAATTAGCTAACATGGCTGCGTTGTTAGAGATGCGTATTGTAACACAGAAGATCATGAGTTTAAGTCCATTTTTGGACATGCGTACAAAGGAAAAATAATAATTTTATAACGCAATTAATAATTAAGAAAAAGCAGTAAAAAACCGTCCCGGTAAAAAAAGACATTTATTGTGTGAAGCCATGACCAGATAAATAAATGAAGATGTCTATTTCATACAAAAGTGTCAGATGATTCTCAAGACGCCGTTATAATAAAAAAGCGAAACAGCTCAAGCTGTTAGCGGAAGAAAGTAACAGCATAATAACAGTGTACGGCAGATGTGTATTGTGGTTAATGGATTAAAGGGGATACAAGATCAAGATTTGCGTAAAGCTTCAACTAGCGCCCTTTATCGGCGCAGCCAACAGAGTTTCAGTTTCAAGAACATGGCTGGTAGGACCACGTGTTTTGAGAGTGCAACAGCACACTCGGAACGATATCGTACCTTCCCAGCGGACAGCGACCTTAACTAACAAGCCAACACGTGTACCCCGAATGAACCTCTCAAATAAGCGGCTACAGATATGGGCGGCTCTCTGAATGGGCAACGGGTTCCCGTGACTCTGGTATATTTAAAGACACTAGTCAGTCCTTTGACAAGTACCATACCAGATTTAGTGCCTGCACTCCGGGAGACTGGTTCCTTCTATAACCCGAAAGAACTATATCTGAACCTAGGCTAGCTCAGCAGACTTTGAGTACACCCGGGAAGAGATTAAGGGTGATGGCTGGCTTGGTGGTAGTAAAACGAAGTGACGTGGTCTGTAAATAGTTCAGGTCACTTAACCAGGTTAAAGCAGTTTATGTCTCGCCGAAGTAATACAGTAGTGAAGCATAGATGACTCAGTTTTTAATGATGCATGTTTAGTAATAAAGAGACCAAAGAATTCAAGAAACCGTAGGATCAATAATTATAGCCAGAAGCCATAGAGAAGTAAAGAAAATAGAGAATTGTGCGAAAATGTGGCACAGTGGTATTTGATATCAGAGGAATTGGTACATTTGATGCAAAAAGGGAAAACCGTAACAATATTATTAAGATCTTAAATATTGACCCCTTAAATATTGAAAGACTAATATGAAAAAACTTTAGAATATTTTTTTTTTCAGTTTAAAATTCTAATTACACATGTAGTGTATAAAAAAATGCTGCAATACATTCTGCTAGCGTCCGACTTCTTCAATTGACTTTCACTATCAGCAAAAAATAATAATTTTTTTCTTAATAAATTTTGAAATTAAAATATATAAGAACTAAGCTCATTCATATATAATAGTACCTGAATATTATTAAAATAACTTCTCTCTTTTCTCATTTTTTAGCTCAAATAAATAGCTATAAATCCTCAGTAATACCCAGATTAATAGCTAGAAAGTAATTAGTAATAAAACTTAAAAAAAATACAACAAAATAATACAAGACAAGAGTAGTAGAATTCTCATTATCTGTTTAACATTAATTTATATTGATACAAGAACTTGCTAAGCTCGTACTTATTATTTATTACATAGAGATGTATCTCTCCCTACACCTACACCTACAAGTACACCTGTCTAAAAGTAGAAACTTTAAATACAAATTGTTTACAATTTAATCCATGGCAACTTACTTGCCTGGCACGAGTACTTGTGCATACTTATACCACCACCTGCACATTTTAAGAAATTGCTTTTCGAATACAAGACAACAATGCATTTGATAAATGGATGTTGCAACATGATGCTGTAGGTATTTATATACGAATTTAAGTTGTGTATTCAACTCTACTTTTCCTAATGTAATATAAACTTAAACTTACAGAATTCTACTTAGTTCTAAAGGTTTCTATGGTTTTTCTTGTGTGTGGGTGTGTAGTTATGTGGAATAGTATTCTGTGCAGTTGTTACTAATGACAACGAATATATAAAATAAAATTTAATAAAGAAATGTATTTTTCATTATTTTCTTATAAATTGAAGCGGAAGCTTACGTAAACAATAAAAAAAAATATTTAAATTTTGCATTGTTTGATTTTTTTAATTATGTTTAACATTTAAAAAAAATACGAATCGATTTATACTATAATTTTTATATGCTTTGATCTCTTTACAATAAGAAGAAACTAAATTTTTAAGTTCCCTAACCACATTGTCTGTCTCTTTATATCTGGCACCGTAATGGGTATACTTCTGAAATTATAACTAAACTCGTACTATTTCTGCAATTATACCAAAGGATATCAAAAATTAACAGGTGCTCCGAATGTGGCGTGATGTTCATAAGAACATTGGTTTTTTTCTTTGAGCTGTAATAGAAAGTTGCACATTGTATGTAAAGCTATATCCGCCTTAATGGGTGTCCTAATAGTGAAATGAATTTAAGATACGTGGCCTTGTTTTTGAACTGCAATGGGTGGTCAATTAAGGGCTAACTCATTATGCTTAAACTAACATAAGCTACTGTTAAAAGTCAACGAGAGACCTGCCAAATACGTAAGAAACCTTCTGAAGACGTTTTTTACTTACTTCACATTTTTTCCCTTAAAAAAAAATGTTTTCTTCTTAAACTTTCCTTATGTATCGATTTTTTACCCAAAATGTTATTAAATATCTACAATTTAAAAATACATCATTATGATTGTTTCTTTAACAAAAATGAAGCAAATATTAACATAAATGAAAAAGTATTAAAAATGCAGCAATGGGGACATCCGTAAAACCATATGTAAATATTTGACAATTAATTTTTAATGTGATTAAAAAAGGAAAAAATATTTTAAAATTGCTTTAGATGTTTGATTTGATGATCTTTGTTTGCAATCGACAACTTTTAAGTAATAGAAATGCAAAAATGTTATTTAAAAAATAAAATCTTGCAATGAAATACATAAATTAAACACGACACATTATTGCTGCATTTATCAGAAATCTTTTTCCATACCCTTTTTTCACATTTCGATTGTAATAAAAACCGTGTCTTTTGTCGTACTTATGTTTATTTTTTTTAATTTTTTAAAAATTTTCAAAAAACTCATATTCAACGCTCATTATAACTTGCGTTTTTAAATTTTTAAAACAACAGGTAGACATTTGATTTTTTAACCAAAGTATGGTCGGCTTCAGGCCGGCGCACATAAAACCCGTCATACGTTAAACTTTGACAAATTCAACTGACAAGTCAGTTAAAATACATGTTTTCTTATGAGCGTTGTCACAATCAATACGTGTCCGTCAAAGCAAAGTACGAAAGTTGGTCAACTTTTAACTTTTGACGTATGTTGAATACTTTGACAACTATCAACTGCTTCTTCTTCTCTGTTTTCTTTTAACTCTTGCTGTGTTTCAATTGTGTTTTGTGATTTTAATAAAATAATTTTGGTGGCAAACAATAAAATTCAAATTTAATTAAATTGACAAGTGAATAAAATACAAATTAAATTTAAAAGTGAATAAAGATAGAGAGCAAACTTTGATTTAACATCTGTCTGCAAAGTATTCATTGTGCCAACCTCATCCGTCGTTACTTTGACTTTAGTTGAATTTGTCAAAATACAACGTATGGCGGAAAATGACACTTAACAAAACTTGACGAAAATCGGATAAATACACAGAGAAAAGAAGTTCGTTGTGGGAAGCGAATTCGTCGCCAATCGAATTTTGTCGGTTGTGTGTATTATCTTGAATTCGGTTATAATAACTGAATTAGTATGACACTCACAATTATTTTTTTATAAGAATAGAAAATAAAACAATATAATTTTAAAATATTTATTTTTATTAAAAAAAATAAATTAGAGGAATAAGATTTTATATTATAAAAGTCATTATTCGAACCATTTAATTTAACCTACTCCTTCTTTTACATCATGATTATCTTTTTCCATACAGTTTCTTCAACTTGACATCCTGTATCGCACGCCTTGCCTCTGTGAAAAGTAATAAACATTTTTAAATTTCTTTTATTTACATGTGGCTTTGTGAGATAATTTTAAACTTACCACTAAACAAAATTGTAGAATTGTTTACCACTTTAAAAAGATTTTTGTACTTTTAAACTAAAATATTATTGATTTTTTGTATAATGTGTACAAATTTCATTTTTAGTACGACGAAAATTTTTAGATAGACTTAGAAGATACAATTGATTTTTATAATAATAACTACCAAAATTTGGTTTTCATTACTACTGAAAAATTTTAGTTGCATCTTCCATTGAATAAAATAGATTTTAATAAAGATACAAATCGGTCAGTTTAACTTTTTTAAAAGATGTTACAATCAACATTTAGAGGCAAATATCAAATGTTAGCTTTTAATATCAAAAATAAGTCAAGACTATAATTTATTTTTAATAAAAATTAAATTATTGTATTGGTAATTAAGTCTTGAACATATTGATGGATTTTTTACCAGGCTTTTTCCTGTGTGTACATTATAGTTATACACATTTGATCATGTGTAATCGCTCAGTTGTTTAAGTTATCTTAAACACATTAAGTTAGGCCTTTAAAGTTCTGGCGAAAGCGTAAAGGAATATGAAAATTAATTAGTTTCTTAGTTTAATGTTACCATGGCTTTTTCAGGTCAAATACCTATCAAGGTGTATACCGATGTATTTGGCTTCCGTTAGTTGAAGTATTGTACGATCACTCATTGGAATAGGTGTCAAGAACCTTCATGCAAGATATTTTATTTTATTCTTAATTCTTCTGACGTAGATGGGAAAAGAGATTGTGAGTTTGATTATTTTGTGGAACTACAGCTTAAAGTAAGCAGTCTGGATTACTTCGCATGTTTAAAGTTCGGTGGTTGGTAAACAAGACATTGATTAGTAGCTCTTATATCGTAGAAGTAACACAGTGATGTAACAGCGATGGCTGCATAAGAATAGCGAAAGCGAAAGCATATCCTTATGGGCATTTCGATAATGCTCATACAGCTCAAAACTTAAAAGTCTTATATCTACAAGTTGAGAACTACTTTAAATCAACAAAGCAAAAAGACAATAGAAACTCAACACGTTTGTTTATACAAAAACACAGAAAAACAATTAGTAACAATTTTTATTTTTTCTTCTAATTTTCTACATAAAGGTTCCCGTTATAGACAAACGCTTGAAAATTGGACAGAGTATCGATTATTATAACCGTTTTTATAATAAGAAAAAGAAATGGTTTAAAATTATAATTTAAAGGGTGCCCAAAAAGTTCATTTGATTTAAGGTATATGGCCATACTTTAACCAGTTATAGATAAACGATAAGTATAAAATTTGGATGTAGAAACTAAAGGTTGTCCCAATACTTGGTTTTTTTATGTACGTGGTCAGACTTTTGAACCGTTGCATACACACAGCATTAATTTACAAAAAAACATATATTGTTAAGTCCACTATATCAACAAGAATACAATTTGAATTTAAAAATTAAAGGGCGTTCCTATAATTGATGTAATTTGACTCATATAGGCCTCTCTTTGAACAGTTATATACAAACACCAGTAGACATTCTGTCTGGTATAATAAAAGGAACAAATATTTAAAATTATAAAGTGTGTAACAACAGCTGATATTATTAAATGTATATAGACAAACCGTCAAACAACAACTCTAAGCAAAATTTAAAATTTTCGACACAAAAAATTTAATGTTAAGATAGAATTTCTGACGCCGATTTATATGTACTTATGGTTATAAATACATATATGGTGAAGGGTATAACTGATTCGGCATAGCAGAATGTGACACTCTTACTTATTTTCATTTTGCTATTTTAACTCTATTACAATAATGGGTTGGTTGGTTGTTCTTTATTTTTTAAACCATTTTTACGATTCCCACAACGTTTAAGGGACAACAAATCAACACAAGTAAAAATAAAGATAAAATAAAACAAAAAAACATTAACAATTGAAATGCGTAGTAAATCCAGTTTGATGTTGTTTCTTCCTGTATACGATTATAATCAAAACAGGTTTTAATGTTATTAAAAACAACAACAGCAATAATAACAGAAATGTAATAAAAATTCTACAACAGCAAAAATAACAAATGTCCATCAACTTACTTTTTATTTTTTATTTTCATATTTAATTTAAATGTATGACTTTAATATTTGTCTGTCAGTCTGTCTGCCACAGTCAATTTTATGCGTAACATACGCAGGGGATGGATGCATTTTTATGCACAGCATGTTTTTCCAATAGCCGTTCGTTATACACAAACTTTTATTCAAAATTTATCTAAAGGAAATAAAGGGAAATCACACGAGATGCTAAACGAAATGCACTTATCTTGCGTACAAACTTAAATACACTCAAAGAAAATTGTTTTAACTACTTCTAAGCAGTTGTCTTAAATGGAAAGGTATGTGCTGAAAGTAAGTTTTTCCATTTTGGGATGCCTTATAATAAAATAGTGTGCAACTTAAAATTATATTGGAAGTAACTTCCAACCAACTGCTCAGCCTCACATTTGGAGCTCTACGTAAGTAGACATTTCTTCTTAAATACTTTGAAACATAAATAGAAAAAAATACGCAAAAGACTTTCCGGATTAACTTTTGAAGTCGCACCCGGATGGAATAATGCTATAGGAGCTACCAGCAAGTGATGGAAAAATATGTTCCAACATCAAAGCCTTCAAATAGAACGCAACAACTGTAAATGCGGGAAGCAGTTACATAAGGTGAAACGCTGTAAGTACCAGTAGATGAAGAGAGAACTCATCTGACCAAATGCAAGCGATTCTTGAAAGTCTGGTTCCATCACAGAAGGGTTAAGAGTGTTTTATAATTTCAGTGAGTCCAGCAAAGCTCTGAGCATGGAGTCAACCAAGAAGTAAAAGCTTTATATATGCAACCTCGCAGTTGCCCTATTTCAGGAGTTGAATAATGGTGAAATTTCAGAAATCTCAAAAGATGTCGGGAGAAAACTTCGTATAGGCCGGCTCAAATGGTGTTCAAAAGCTTTTTGGGCTGTGACTAAAAGAGGCAGCGACAATACGGCACATAGTTTACAAATTTCTATTAAAGTAAACACTATCAGCAGTAGCATATTGGAAGTGATTGTCAGCAGGTATCACACTCTAAAGCAAAATCTGGTTACTAGGGAAAATTGAGAACTTTTAAACGTGACAGAGTAATAAGCCGTAAATAATATTTGGAAAGTAATATCTCTAGCTCATTTCTAAGAGCAATGTTATAAATGTTATAATTTAGATGCTGGATAATCCGGTACTATATGTTCAAATAAGTAGTGTCTAGATAGTTGAACACAGGTAACTGACATCTACCGCAAAAGCTGTAGGATTCCGTGTCCAACAGCAAGATACGTTACTCTAGTAATTTTGCTAAATAAACTATCCAGATGTCTGGTCTTTAGTTAATCTAATGCCAAATTAGCTACAAAATTAAAGCTTTAAAAGAGAGTGTATTACTAATAACTGTAACGATACGTTTTTGGTGGTTGCTTAAGCGGAGTCCAGGGTCGTTAAAAAACTCAGGAAAGGTCTCAGCGTTCAGTAATTGAAAGATCTCTCTTGCATTTAAGATTACAAATCATTGTATTTTATTCAATCGGAAGATGATTGTGATAGCGTCAACAGTTCGGCTTAAAGTGCAACTCGCTGTAGTAATTGGGCATCAATCTTCCCTAAGATCAGTTAACTACTCCTGCCGGAGCGCACAAGAAACAAGACAGGGCTGAATTTATTTGACAAGCAGTAGCTCGCTCTTGTCCAAGAGTACGGAAAATCAGTTAGAGGTATAACCTCGGGTAGGATTTGCCAGTCTCTCCCACAGAAGCTGTACGCTGAGCTAGTTTTTATCGCTGAGCAGGACAACCCGCCTTTTATAGTTACGGCGAAAGGCAACCAAAACATACGGTGTTCTGTGTTAACCGCTGTGTTAGGCAGAGTTGTCTTCTTTTGTAGTAGAGTTCCATTCAACAAACAGGTGTAGAAACTTGTTAGAGAGCAGTTTATTTTGAAAACAGGTTTGAAATATAACAATAATAACTAAGTTGTTTTTAAATTAATTTCAAATTTTTGCCCAGCCAGGGGTTGAACTAAGGATTTTCATAAATCAATTAAAATCCACTTTTTCGGCTTTGGTTCGTTTTTTAATGTAACATACACAACTTTAGGTAAATAGATGAGAAGAATGTTGGACTGTTTGTAATGATGGCTTTGCAACAAATAAATATTTAAACGGTGTTTTTAGAACCAGCACTCAGGGGATGACCGCTACTAATGCATTGTGCCAGAACTAGGAAATTATGTTTTGGGAGGGGATAGAGGAAGTGGTGCTTGTAGGCATTTGATTTAAATTTTTGTACGCTAAAAGTTGCAGGAAATACCAGTTTATTTCACAGAGTTTGTTTCACATACGAACTGTTCGACAAAAAAAAACCAATTTTCTATGTAATGCGTAGTGCGATTCACCTGCCAATCGGCCACAAAGCAATGCACTTTCGATGCAGAGAGCTTTGCGCATACGAAATTACGGTTTTCAGGAACAAGTTCCCTGATTTCATAGGAGCACATTCCGTTGTAGTAACAATAAAACAGTAAAACACACCTTACAATGCGTCGAAGCTCCAGTTAATCAATGGTGCTAGATACCCCACCGTCACCGATGAACTTCTTCGCTCTCTCCTTTAACTCCAGAATAGTCTTTGGACCATCGTTCCATATATGAGAGTTGTATTTCACTTTCGTAGTTATTTAAAAAACTCTTACGTAGCCAAATAAATAAAAGTGAAAGAAATGAAGTCAACTTTGTCACATTGTACCTCAGATTTAACTTGCCACCAAACCTTTTTTACGTGTACACAAAGCGATGTTCATTCACATAAGAAAAATTCCAATTGGAATTTTATTAAAAAATTTTTTCTACTTCTGTTTTCAAATCACAACTGAAAACCAAATTTGTGCTCATGTTTATGAAAGACTTTTGGTCGAAAATTCTTTTGTTTACCAATGGAATGAATGAAGTAAACAAAGAACGCAAAACAGGATTTATTAATAATAAAAAAAAATCGATGTGACGTGAAAAAGGCAGCTGGGTTTTATCAACACACAAAGGACACGCACTTAACGCGTGCTATTTTGTGTGTAGTTCTTTACATCCTTTCGTTTCAATTTTAATTTTTTTGTTGCTTTTTTTTTTTTGTCGTTGATGTGGAGAGAATTGGTTAGAGTTATTTTAGTTCCAAACAGTATTAGACCATTTGTGATTTGGCATTTATTTACATATTTGAGAAAGCAATTCTCCTACCTGGTTTTTTTTATTCATGCAAAATTATTTATTTTTGAAACTCTCACCAAAGAAAAGTTTACAAAGAATGACTGCTGGTATATGAATAAATAAGCTGAAATGCATGTTTTTCTTTGGAATAGGGACATTTTTCCTGCTGGTTTGGTTTATGTGTAAGCTGCATCCATCAATCCATACCTAAATATGGATTTCTTTCTGTGTCTGTTGTAAGTCGTTTTTGTTTGTTTTACTCGAATTTGCATTTGTTACATGCAAAATCAGCAGATACAAAAGAGAGTGCATCAAGAGGAATGATTATGTATGTCAACATTTTGATTCGATTATTGTAATGTAAATATACAAGAAATCTGAAATGTAAAACTCGTATTTTAATTGCTTTTTCTTTTGTCTTTCATATTTGTTTATTCAAGTAAGAAATTTAATTAAAATTTTCATATGAGCAGTCACACGTAATTTTTACATGGCAATTCATATATGATTTTCAAACATATTGTTTGATGTTACATTTTTATACAACTGATATTATGAAATTCATATATCCATTATGACTTTTAAGTGAATAAGAAAAATGTAATAGATGATAGTAAATGAAATGTTTGACTGTTTGTTTTACATATTTTAATGCAATATTTTTTTTAGTTTGATTTTATGTTTCGCTGAAAATTAAGGTATCTCCTACTTTAATAAATTAAGTGGGTGCAATTTTGACTTGAAAAGCAAGCGTTTCTTACCATGTAAGGACCACCCTTTACTATTCGATTTGGTGTTGTTATTATATGTAGTTAAATGTTATTTGCCTATTGAGGCTTAAAAATAACAAAAATAAATGCCAATTATAAATCTTACCTGATGACACCCTTTAACTTTTAGTAATATTTTTTTTCTTTTTTTTTTTTTTGTAAATTTTAACTGTCTGCAATCAAGTTTTAAAGAAAAAAGTTAAGGCTGAATATGTAAACATTTTATATTTATGTGTTTAATTTTTTAAACGCTGTGGTACTCATATAGTCCACTATGCAATTTTATTGAGGCATTTTTTTTTCTTTAAGTTGCAGCGATATGCGATGGTAAAATTAAACTTAAGCAACAGCAATAGCAGTATCCCCTCCAAATTGAAACAACACCATATTGCTTACCACTATTGCTTCACCAACAAACAAAAATTGCATGCTTCTTTAATGAAAAATTGCATAGTGTAAATGCCGTAATATATTTTGTGTAAATTTCAAGCGTCTGTTGATAACAGTTTAAGAGATAAATCCAAAAATATAAAGTTCATCATTCTTTTGGGACACCCTTGAATTTTTTTTTTCAAATTTGTAGTGCTCTAAACAAATTTTAAGTGCCTGTCCTTAACAGTTTAAACAGGTGACATAAATGAGACACCTTCTAATATTTGAATTACACATTTATAATTTTCAAAGGAAAGACTGTTAAACACTTCAGTGTTGATGAGTGTGAAATGCCCCATTTAATCAACGTGAGTAATGAAATCTAAAACTGCTTGATTTAGATAAGTAGGCGTAGCTTATTAATAAAAAACAAATAATAATCCTCATTAGTAAGATTGGTCGTATATATCTGGATCTTAAAATTTCATTTCAAAAACTTTTTAACAAAGACAAGCAAATAAAATAAGAATCGCAGGGAATGGGCATGGTACTTTAAATACAAAGTTAAAACTTGAGGGGTTCTTTTTAAAAAATTGACTATTCCACAATCGGCAGAACTTTTTTATTTTTTGTTTTTATAAGTTTGGCAACATGGAAATGAAAATTCCGTAAAAATAAAACTGGACCACAACTCTCTTATTCCCCAGAAAGAAAAACAATACAAGGCTTGATTTCATTAAAAGTAAATACTCAAAGAAAATACATATTTTATTAAATTGTGAAAAAACACAAAATTATTTATTATCGTATTTAAGCTCTTTATGCGAAACATATTAACAAAGTACTGTTCCTTCTCTGCATTAAATAGAAAAATATTTTTCTAGATTTCTATTAATATTTTTGCTAACATCGTCATTTTTATAATATAAAATTTTTTACATTAAAATTAATTTAAATCCCTAAAATATGAACTTAATTAAAAAAAAAAAAAAAATTCCCACAAATGCTTATTATTTCTGATAAGTTTGAACTTATAAAAAGTTAAATTTAATTAAAGTAACAACTTTTTTATTTTGTAAAATAAGCAAAATTGAATATTACAACGAAAAAATAAAATAAATGAATGTTGTTACATAAATTACAAACAAGAAGAAAGAAAGAAACCACACACCACCTCCCACCTGAACATTATAAAGGAAAATTTATATTTAAATAAAAAAGTACAAGCATTCGGTTAATATTATGAAATCTTTGCGTATTTTAGCTGTAACATGGGAACCACGCACTTAGAAACTTTTATTAATGTATTTTTTTCTTTTTTGTAATTTAGTGGTAAGAATGAGAGTAATTTCTTCATTATTACTTTTAGGAACTTTGCGGTAAACAGAGCAAGTCAGCAAATATAGCATTTTTTATTTTACAACACATTCATAAACTTTGTCGTCATAATTTTGTTTGTAGTTGCCACTGTTTTGTTATTTTTTCGAAAGAAAATTTTTCCCTATGAAGCGATTTTTACACAAAGAGAAATTTCTTTCAGGGAAAATCAACAATCATTTTTATTAGAAAATTCTGTAGTTGAAAAACTTTTTTAAGAAAATTTTCTTTGAAAATCAATTTTAAAAAAGGATTTTCTTTGAATCGAAACAACTTACTGTAGATCACTGTCCGCAGCGAATAATAAAAACTTCCCTGAAATGAAAAATGCTCCATCAGCTTTAAAAAGAAAAATGCCATTACCACAACTTTCTATAGCAAACGTAAAAAAGAACTTCTGCAGCAATTAACAATATGGCGACTTACAACCTTTTACAGCAAACTTCGGCTCAACCAAATAGAATTCTTTTTAAGCGACTTCAAAAAAAGAAGGAGGTTATTAATTCGACTGAATGTTGCTTTTTTGTGTTTGTCAGTCATTTCTGAACCGATTTAAAAAATTTTTTTGTAATTTTATAGATTATGCTAACAGGTTGGTCCCCTTTTAAAAACAATTCATGATCTAAAAAATTAAAAGGTGTCCCTATACAACATTCATGTTTTTTAAGTGCATTATGAACCATAAAGCGCACTTCTTTAAAATTATAAAAAATTGCGTGTTTCGACAGCAAAAAGTTATACAAAAATAAATCTAAAAATTAAAGGGTGTCCCCGTTTAAGACGTAAATCGACCTATATTGGCCTATCTTTTAAACCGATATAGATAAACACTGCAAATTATCGATTGCTGTGACCGTTATAGTAACAAGTATCAATATTCAAAACTTAAATTAAACGGTGCCCCAATTTTTCATTTAATTTGATATACATTGCCAATCTTTTGAAAGGTTGTAGACACACGCTTGAAGTTTACAACGAATCCTTATTGTTAACTCTGCTATAAGGACAAGTATAAAATTTGGATTTTGAAATTAAAGGGCGTCCCAATAGTTAATGTAATTTTGGGTATGAGACCGAATTTTTGAACTATTATAGACAGAACGCTGAACCCTGTACTGTTAAGCCCGGCTTAAATTAAAGGCTGTTGCCATAATTGATGTAAACGCTTGCAAATTGGAAAAAATGTTGATTGCTATAACCGTTAGAGTGACAAGTATTGATATTCAATATCATAAACTAAATGGCTTTCCAACAGTTCATTTAATTTGATGTATATGAATGGCCATACTTTTTGAACAGTTGTAGATAGACGCTTGAAATTTACAAAGAACCTGATTGCTATCTTTTAGAACAGCAAGTGCAGAATTTAAATTTATAAATTAAAGGGTGTCCCCATAGTTGCTACAATTTGATGTACATATATATGTTGCCAAACTGTTGAACGATTGAACAACTACAAAGTTTGGAAATTGGATATAAGGGTGTTCCAATAGTTAATGTAATTTAATGTATGTGGTCATACTCTTGATTCGTTATAAACAGAAAGATGAAATCCGTTTTTAAGTCGGTTTTTTCTTGCAAGAATTATTAGAAGGCACGAATTTCCGGGAAACCCCTAGACGGTCTTATTTATAAGGTGAAAGCTCTAAAGTAACAAAAAAAACATAAAATTTTTTTCCCATTTCGCTTAGATATACGCAAAATTCAGGTCATGGCGAAAAGGTTTATACGGTGATAGCATAATGCGTGGAGTCATAAAACAGATCCAGCTGGATAAACATTTCGCCCATCGTCATAGGTCATAGGTTTTGCTTCTTAATCTCTCCTTGGCTAAATGCATCAAGTTGCATGTTTTTGCAACCGCATGCATTCCTTTTAGTTTTAATTTATTTTATTTGTTATATTTTATGTTTTTTTCATTTTATACGTGATCAAGATTTGAGTCAGTACCTAGCCTTTTGTCCCCGACTAGCGCCCCCTGCAGGCGTAGCTAACAGAGTTGCAATTTCAGGAACATGGTTTGCAGGACGATGTTCTTTCGCTTACTCAAGAGTCGGATACTCTCCAACCCCGTCTATTGAATGCATATTAGGAACGGCACCGCACCTTCCCAGATAATCGTTCACATCTTGATTATAAGGTTCATATGGAAAGCAATCACCATTAAATAATATGAAAATATCATCAGCCAAAAGGAATGTCTCACATTTTTCCGGAAAAAGTTGTAAGTGTAAATCATTTACATTAAGAATAAACAAAAGAGGTTCCAAAATAGATTCTTGAGAAACGCCAGCATGAAAGGACAGTAAGCCAGACTCGACACTCTTTAACTCAAAAAGATGAAACTTTAATTAGAGCTTGAAAAATTAAAATGATCCCTAAGTTTTTTGGCAAATAGAATTAAAGGGTTTGCTCAGGTATTTGAAGATCAAGTTTGGCCTTTCAAGTTTATGTGTATTCACACTTTTCTTACCATTATACTTACACTTTATAAAACGAACTTGCTTTCAATTTCTTTTTTAAATTGCTGATTACAATTCTTTTGAACTATATTTCATTTTTGAGCTAATTTACACTATGAAATTTTTCATAAAACTAGCATGAGCATTTTTTTTTTGCGAAGCCTGAGGGGTAAACAATAAGGTACTGCTTGAATTTTGAGGGAATGTTACCATTGCTTATGTGTTTTTTAATTACGCATAATGCTGCAACTTAAATAGAGAATTTAAAAAAAATTGCCTAAAAAATTGCATAGTGTACATCTGGATTTTATTTGCAAAATTATTTTGCACTCATAAATTTTTATATTGAAGATGCCATCTTGAAACTGATTTCAATTTTCGCACAACCTACGTAACAGCTGTTTATTTAGGTAAATTTAAGCAAGCAGCTTGTGTGTAAAAGTTGAAATGAAAACTAGAACAAAACCTACCAATATTAAGATTCTAGCGTTATATCAGTGAAGCTAAGTAATAACAATGTAGTATTACATCTTCGTCCAGAATTATAGAAATCGGTGTAAACGTGTCTTAATATCCTTTGATTTATTTACACAGC
This sequence comes from Cistogaster globosa, assembly GCA_937654795.1. Lineage (NCBI taxonomy): Eukaryota > Metazoa > Arthropoda > Insecta > Diptera > Tachinidae > Cistogaster > Cistogaster globosa. The sequence goes on along the minus strand of OW569404.1, from coordinate 98,560,577 downwards.
GAAATAAAAAGAATTTATTAAATTCAGCAAAAGTAGAAAATTCAATTTCTTTGTAGCTGTTAGAAGTACCAACTTAACTATTTCACGTAACATTATTATCACCAGTACATCTTGGATTTCGCAGGATCTTCAACGGGCTTACCGAACCCAACCACCAAAAATTTCTTGAAAAACAATTTCTTTTTCTCTCTTGAAATTTTCCCAGAAGATGAAACACAACCACCAAAAAAATTCTGGAAAAATTATTTCTTTTCTGTCTTAAAATCTTCAAGGAAAATTTATTACTATAGGCGCTATAACAACAAATACTACAAATTAAAGGGTGTCCCGAAAGTGATTTAAGTTTTCTATAATATATTGTTATTTTTTTAACTGTGATAGGCAGACACTTCAAATTTTCAGTGTCAATGAAATGTATGCGATATAGAATCAAGTGAGAAAACTGAACATTTTAATTAAAAGGTGTCCCAATATTAACGTTACTATCGCTTACATAGATTTAGTTTTTGAACTGCTGGGTTGACATTTAGAATTTACACTGAGTATTTAAAACAATATTCGCTATAAAAATAAAATGAAAACAACAAATGTGGATTATTAAAGGGTGTTTTAAAAAGACTGTGAATTAAGTTTTAAAACCTTTAAGAAAGAAATTTATACAGAGGATGTACTGGTACGTCTGCTACAAAATAATTTGTAAAAAAAAGTAAAATGCTTCATTTCATTTTATTCCATTTCCATATGTATGACATTGCTTTTTCAAATCGTTGTAAGCTAAGTTTATGAATTTACGCACGGCTCATATTGCTAAATTACTATAAAAATAAGTATAAGAAATTATTATTAAAAGGTGTCCTAAAAATAACTTTAGGAACTTATTTTAACTTTATTTCGAAAATATTTCCATGTCCGCTATAACAAATTTATAAGAATAAAATTAATTATTAAAGGGTAACCGATACATGGTGCGGAACCCTTCATGTGTGAGCTCAGCTTACACTTAGCAAATTTATTTTTACGTTAAGCTTGACATATCGAAAAACGATGGAAGTTAATGAATTTACCTCTGCTACTGCACTTTCTCTGGCTAAAGGCATAATTTCCAATTCGCCTTGTTCTGTCTTAATTCAAGTCATAACACAAGTCTTCATTATTCGAATACAGTCTCATATTAAATTAATTATATCAACATGTACCAGGTGGTGGCAGTGGCGAATTCATTAATTTTCTGTAACAGTGAAAATGAATGAATTCGCCACTGCCACCATCTGGTACATGATTTCGCCATGCTAAAAAACCTAAAAGCATTAATTGTAAAATAATAAATCTCAATAATATATTTATTAAGAAAGAAAAACGTCATTTAAAAAATAAAACAATACATTAAAAAAAAAAATCTCTAAAATATACAATTAAAAACTCAGCTGACACAACAAAGCGGTGCCTCTTATAATCCAATGTGAAGGTTCAGTTTTAGGACTACACTCCAATAGCATGCCGACTACAAAATTAGTACTATGACCGGTAGTTGAGAGAACACCTCTCCTTTCGGCTGTCTTATATAGAGGACACACATAAATATGTCTTTCTTTGAGATCTGACCTTTTAACCGGTTTCATCCATATTAAAGGCATACGATCGTATAGCTCACGAGGACGTGATTCAGCTAAGCAATTCTCAACACGATCCCATCGAGCACCTTCTAAAAATATTCCATAAATGTAAACTCCGTCTTCAGGCGCATCCATTTTAGATGCTTGATCTTCTTCGACGGACAATACTTCATAATCAAAAACAAGTAAATCGATGGGTATGACATATTTTCGGGCGAAATTTTGCTGAGCTCCTGTTAAAAAGGCTTGAGTGAAGAAAAAGCCCGATAGCCAAAAAGTTGTAGGTGGTCCTTCATCGTACCATTTCTTTAAAGAGACAAAATATTAAAATAAGAATGTTTTAAATATAAAATTTATTTACATATTTAAATATGTGATAGCATCTAAAATAAAATACTATAATCCTTTCTAAAATTCCTTCTTAATACTGGTAGTTCTCAATTAAATATTTTTTTAAAGGCTCTTTTTATTTAAGTAATAAAATAAATGCCCTTTTAAAAGTCAATTTTTTGTGTAGGCACTCTGCCTCCGTAGATAAATTATTGAACGAAAAATGTTTCTTCTTTGCAAGAAAGAAACCGTTGAAATGATGAATCCAATATTTACAATTGTATAACAGCAAATAAGTAGAGAAATATTATTAAAATTTACTTGACTGTTCTTCAAAAAGCACAAAGCAATAGATGACATATTCTGATAATTTATTTCCGCACCTCTTTAAATATGGGCCTATTTGTAAATGCATCACTGCACTGCAGTGCGTGCGTATATGTAAAAAGTGGCGGCAGCACTGCAAATTTCATCACTAAAGCAGTGATGCATTTACGAAGAGGCCTCGTGTGTTGTTCTGCTTCAAAATTTTGATTATATAAAAAATCTAATTCTAGACGAATCGATTATCAGGTGTTAGCAAGGGTGAATTCACTGATTTTCGCCGTTACCATGAATATTAACCTCCATGTCACTTCAAAATTGTAAAAGGTTGATAAAAGGTATTTATTATTCCAGAATTTCGTAGTTATTTGGTCGGAAAACGTTTTATAATTTTGTGATAATTTTTTGAGACTAGCAAAGAAGTAATAAAATGTATTCTAAATTTATTTAAAAATGTATTTCATTCATTTTATTGCATATTTTTTGTTTAAGTTTCTTATTTGTTAAACTCCATGTTTAAGAAATCCGGATAAAATTTTTGTATATAAAATTTTGACATTTCTAACAATGGCAATGTGTTGTAAGTGTACTTCCTGACATAATCTAGCACACAAGCATTAATTCATATTGCATACACTATAGCGAAATCATGTACCAGGTGGTGGAAGTGGCAAATTCCTTCATTTTCGCCGTTGCAGGAAGTTGCATAAAGTTAATGAATATTTACTTAAATGTTATCCGGCTTAGAGGATTTCTTAACCATTGATTATATCTTATTAAAATGAAAAACAAAATACTTAGTTAAGTTTTATTTAAAAATGAATTTACTAAATTAAAATATTTTTAATTATAATGAAATGCAATATAAACATGCTAAATACATATAAGGGAAGTTGCTATTTTGCCTTATAATTGCTATTTAGTCTAATTAAATTTAGACGATAATTTAAATAAAAGAAAACAAAAGTTTAAACAAAAGTTTAAAAAAATGTAGTATCACGATTAAAAAGTAACACCAATCGAAAGGTTGAGGCAGGTAAAATTTGAACTGCAATAGAAATAGAGCTTATTACAAACTAATTAAAATTAGATATAATATTAAACACAATAGCTAAAGACACATAATTATGTAACAAAAAAACTTAAAATAGTATTTTTAAGTATTATATTCAAATCGTTTTTAAATATGTACTTACATTTATATTTAAAGGGGATTTAACAGTTTATTTTCATAATTTTCTTATACCCCGTTATTGTTTGTTTTGCTTTTTGTATTTTCAGCCTTTTATTTTTTTTTTTTTTTTTTGACGAACTCGAAAGTAAATCCGACATTTGTAAAATATTTTTTTGACGTATTCTAGCAGATTCACTAGCTTGCTTTCATCTTTTAACCGCTGCTGTAAGTTCTGGCAGTGGGAAATTTTATTTCCATTTAATTTGTAGAAAACTGTTTCCAACTTTTTAAGTTCCTTCATGAATTTTGTATTTCCCTTTGACACCTGATCGAATAGCATTGGCTGTAGTGTTTGAAAAAAATTGAGCTGCCAACTTTACTTTCTGTCTTCCTAAGTGTTATAATTTATATTTATTTTCTTTTATATTTCTTTTTATTAAGGATTTACCTGGTCCTTTCACTGAAAGATTCTCCTCAGATATTTTAAATGTAATAGAAGCATCAGAACCAGATGTATGCTTCAAAAATACGAAAGTAATATAAAAAATTTTAACTAGTCACGAAATAATTAAGACAAATAAACTACGAAACCTTTTAAATGACCGATTTGTATTCTAAATACGTCTTAAGTTAAACAAATAAAGCACTTACTCTTTTAGAGTTCCCTGTTCTTTTGAATATTGTTGATGGCATATTTTGGTGGACTGCTCAAACGTGAATATGGGAGACAGACTTGGCTCGTTCCAAGTCTATAGAGAATTTGTTTTCGACCAATTTCTTTAATTTTAAAGAAAGATACTTACTCTATTGTTGGGACTTCATTTGCTGGGACTTTAACATCCAGTTGCTTAGTAAAAGTCTCTGCGTTTGTTGAAAGGAATGCCCTGTTACCAGCGCGTATAATATACTTTTCTAAACAATGGTCTGCCTTAAATAATGCTCCACTTAGCTCTTTCAACAGGGTCTCTTGAAACAATAAACAAATTTCCACTTCCTGTTGCATACTTCTTTTTACAAAGCGAACACAAACGCATTTTTTAATGTAAAATTAAACAACTATTAACAACACAATTATGCACTTAATTTGCAATTTTATTACAGTTATTTTAATATCAACTGAACTTTCTTTGCAATTTCAATTTGTTCACGATAAACACAAACTTAATTTTTTGTTTAATTTTATTTTAATTTTTTATTTTTTTAATTACTTTTTGAAAAGACGTTTTAAACACAAAACATGATAAACACGCACACAAATAAAACTATCACCTGAGCTCCTGCATGTACTTGTTAAGGGCGGTAAGACGGTACGACTCTACGTTCGTAAAATCCAAGAGAAAATAATATGAAAATTCATCCGTATTTTAAAAAATGAGAGTAAAAATCTTACGGCAGATTTTTTCGCGTTTACACAATTCGTATACACAGGATTAAGGTCGGTATGCAGAAAACTACATCCATGATCTGATGATTCGTAATTGTCTTTTGAAAATTTTCAGAAAACATAGAGAGCCATACGACTGTCAAATTTTCATTCGTAATTTCTCTCAATTTGTGCAGATTCGTTACATATTTGGCTTAGACGATCCCACTGGTACTATTCTGCACAAAAATTTGAGATGTCGTAAGACTTCTATGACCATGTAAACCGCCCTTTATAGATATACTTTGGCATACACCTTGCGTTGACGGCGAAAATTAATAAATTTGCCGACGCTACCACAGGGTAATTTATCAAGACGAATAAATATACGGCTATTTTTTATATGTAATTTGACATTCAGGCGAACAGCGAAAATTAACGAATTCGCCATCGCTCCCACCGTATATTATTGCGCCATGTAATTGATTATCAGTAGTTTGATTATTTAGGAAAAGTGTTGGAAAAGTTTATTAACAAGAATTTTAATTTTGAATTGTAAAGAGTGTATCTTAAAGCATAGTAGAACTTTGAAATATTATACACCACACTAACGTGAAAATTGTCACCATGACTGTTCTCGATATAGGACATTCCGGACGTATAATTTTGGAACACTTTTTGAGCATCGCTAACCTTACATAAGGCTTATTGACAGGGTTATTTTCCGAAATAAATTTATCGACAAATTAGAATTAGTAGATAGTAGCGCAATTCTGTTAAAACCACATCTTGCCGGGATTAAGTCCTCCAAATTTCCAAACAAAAAATCACATACTGTTGTCATACCTTTCGGTGAAGACCGTCGTCACTGGCTGTTTATTTGATACGATTGGCGAGCGCTTTCGATGTAAAGACATCATTTTCAAGCCGCTAAAAATGGACCCCATCGCTAAACTGAAATTTGCTATAAAATATGACTTTAGTTGCGCAAATTGATGACTGTTTTTTTTATAAATTTATACAATTTGGTAGCGTTGTTCAAGACTTTATCTACTTACGATGAAATGCCATAGCATGCCTTTCCAGGCAATAGAGAATTCTTTCATTTCCTGCAACGGCGAAAATTATTTAATTCGCCACTGCCACCACCTGGTTAATGATTTCGCTATGGTGAGTTAAAAAAACATCCATCACACATAAAAAAAAATACTTTATAACTTTGGTGATTATGCAATTTGTTTTTACTTTTTACTTTAACTCAAATCATAATCAATGCGTATTCTTTTGCAAAAAAAAGTCATAAGTGAAAGAATGTTATAATAATTATTTTTATACCCAACCCATATTAACCCACTTTCTAAATAAAAAGTAACCTAGTAACTGCCAACAAAAAACAATAATCCTTAGGAGCATAATAGTAAAACAAATTAAACTTACCTGCAAAAACTCTAAACGTCGAAGGAAATCAGTAACATAAGCACCTAAGGGCTTTAAACTGGGATATGATTTAGAAGCCCACATAGCAGGAATTCTGCTGATAAGAATCGATTTGTAAACAGCCTCGAAAGCAGCAGACATAACTACTAAACCTGAAATAAATAAAAGCAGTAAAAACCGCGTTAATTGACAAAAATAAAATAAAAACAAAGAAAAAAAAAATAAATGTCAATTACAAAGAAGTAAAAAATTTTTAATAATTTAATGTCATTTAAAAAAATTAGTGTTTAAAAAAATATTTTTTAAACAAAAATAATTTAAACGCCCAAAGTTTTACAAAATTCAGGTCATTTAAAAGCTTTGGTCGGTTGACTCAAAAAAAAAGAGTCTTCATTTTAACCAAATTTTAACAAATAAAAACAAAAAAAGAAATAAGATTGTTAAAAAAAACATCCGCTAAGCCAACATCAATAATGGCTTTTAAAAACGAACACAAAAGATCCAAAAGAGACTCTAATTATCGAACACCATCAACAACACCAACTCTCCAAAATATAGCAGAATCAACAAATGATAATACTTCTTTAGATGGTTCAAATATTAACCAATCAAATGGGACTACAGTGCTGCCATCATCATCATCATGCACAAAAACAAAATCAGCAAAAACGCATTCAAATTTTAAAAAACAACTTAAAGAGAAAGATCTATTAGACAAAAAATATTTGAATGTCAATAACTTAAATCCAAGCCCATGTGAACATAATGTACAATTTAGAAGTATTAATAAGGAGTTAAGTGATTCTACGAGTATGGGCAGTGGGTATATTCATCCTTTTTCACAGCGATTGTCAGGAGGTAAGATTTCAACCACAATTCTTAAATATAAAAAATACATATGAAGATTTTGTTTAAAGAAATTTAATTAAAACAAGTAAGAGTGTTGTATTCTTATATATTCACTTGATGTTTTGTTATTTTTATTTCTCCATCGCTCCATAGACTTTTTTTTTTGATTTGGAGTTACTTTATTTTTCTAAAAGATATGGAAATTTAGAGGCAGGCGTAGCCCACTGTATCGAAGGACATGGATAAATCTTGCTGATTTTCAATACCAAGTTTTTGAAACTTTGTCTGATCGACTGGCGTATTTTAATTATCTCCAGCTCATCTAGTGCCTTGACCGACGGACATCGCTTAATCGACTTTTCGCTATACATAAGCACTCAGATTAGATACACCCTTTTGCGGTGAAGGGTATTATAATTACAAAAATAAAAAAGTTTAGCCAAACTCCTATTTAGAAAACTGCTTCGATTTGTTTGACAAAATCATTTTTGAAAAATCTTAAAAAACCGAGAAGACTATTAATTCGTCAAACAAGCAAAACTTACTTATTTCTAAACTGGTTTAGTCAATTGATCTTTTAATTGAAATGTGAGGCTTAAAGATTTGTCGCAAATAAAGATCGTAATTGTAAAAGATAAAGGGTGGCCAAACAAAACACACATGAAATTTCATGTCTTTTTGAACCGTAACGGACATTCAGTAACTGAAAGAAGTCAATATAATAAGTCTTAAAATTAAAGGGTGTCCCCATAGGTAACGTTATTTGACTTTCAAGTCTCCATCCTTTAAACCCTTGTATTGAAACACTTGAAAATTACACAGAATATATACTTCTGAATCCACTATCAAGAAATATAATTATGTATTAAATATTAGAAATTAAAGAGTGTTCTAATAGTTGATGTAATTCAATGTAAATGGCCTCTGCCCGTCCGTCCATCTTAAAGTCGCTTATTACTAGAATTAAATATGTTTCCTTCAGAAATATTTTATTCTTTTTAGGAATAATTTCTTATTCACCATCAGTACTATTTGCGTACTTTATCCTTCGGTTGAGCACCAGATGGCGCTCTTTAATACAAAGCAAATAAACAAGACAAAAGAAAAATGGTATTTGTTAGCAGACATCAAATATTTTGAAACTGCTAATAGAACATAAACGTGACATACCTCACGATGTGCTAATAATAAATGACTTGACAGATACGCAAATCGATGACGCGTCAAAATGGTACAGACCATATACATTAATAGGATTCCTAGCCAAAGATATTTTTTAAAATCTAAAACCTTATGGAATAATCCAAATATTTTTAAGAAACTGAAAAAAATGTATGAAAAATTTACAATTTTAAAGAATAGAAATTTTCAAAAAAAAATTTCTATAACAAATATCGATAACTGAAATCATGAAAAATTTCTTATCACACAAAAATAGCGTTTAAACTGATATTATTACTATTTTATTATTAATTTGTTTTAAAATTTAAATATATTAAAAAATAATCAAATTCTCTCACAGGAACGCTGGCTCAAAAGCAACGAGACAATTTAAATTTATCTCCAAGTCAATGTAAATTAAAAGCCGCTGGCTTGGAATACCTTGATCCCAGAAATAAAGTAAATATCTTAAGCTTGCAACTGAATATAGATGAACTGAAAGAATCTGATGAGAATCTGGTGCGACCACAAAAAATTCATACGATTAAAAAGAATAGAGCACGTGCAACACAGACACTATTTCGGTGAGTTTATGTTAAAAATCGAAAAATTATTAGAATTTAATATGTGTGTGAGTTTTGAAACTAGAGAGATTATATTTTTAGAGATGCTGCATGATTGAAGAATTACAAGTCAAAATTCTATTCAAAATATTAAAATGTTTTTTTTTTTTAAATTAACTTTTCGTGAATTTCCAGGGAATCTTCAGCTCAAACATTGCCCTATTTGCCGGGTGTCTCAAATAATTCTGAAGAATTAGAGAATTTGGAAATATTAAAATTACCAACGATATTGCCAGGAGATGGTCCACCTGGTATTTATGAAGTTGAGGTTTTGGAAAGAGCCCGCAGGCGGTGGGCTTTTGCTAAGGCTTTAAAAGAAAACTTACGCAAACAGTTTGAAGCAGCTAAAGAGCTGGCTAGAATGCAAGACCATCAACATATTATCGAGGCTTTTGAATGGGAGCATTGGATCGAACGTGAGGAATATATACAGGAATGTCAAATGTTAAGATTAGAATTATTAATACAAATGTTTGACAAGAGAGAACGAGAAATGCATGAAGCTTCCAAAAATAGAATACAAAAAAGTTGTGAAATTATTGAAGCTGAAAAGAAAGCTTCCCTCAAGAAGAACGAATTGGAATACAATAGAGCTTTAAGACGTTTAGAAAGAAGCCATTCGAAGCAGCCAAGAGTATGGCGTAAGGAACATATTACTCAAGAACTAGGTGATCCCAGTGCAGAATTCTATGCTCCTCAAATGCGTTATGGAGTTAATCCTAGTCGAAGACATTTCACAGCCACACACAAAGGCTTCGATATACGTATGGACGATTTAGAAAAGAAAGCCATTAAAATGGATCCTAAAAATCTTAAATGTCCTTTTGCTAAACTAAGGGAATGGTCTAAGCCCAAAGAGGTACTACAGGAAGTTGAACAAAACTTTTGTTCAGATTCAAATTTAGCAAAGCTATACGAATCCCTTAGGGTAAGTTAGAAATAAACGGTTATAAAAATTTTTCTTTTAATTCATTTATTATATTTTCAGACTCTTAGAGAAACGTCTAGAGTACAAAAATATATACCTGCCTGTTTAAAAGCCAAACAACCCCCAAAAGTAGCCACTAAAAAAGATTCCACAGTTTCACACAGGAGTATTTTAGAAAATAGAAAAGAAACATTAATTCCTTCCAATGCTGTAAATGATGAAAGGACATCATTAGAAAGAGCAGAGTCTTTTAAAGAGCTACGTCAACAAAAGCAAATTGAACGTCTCAACAGGGAGATAATAAAACAAGAAATGCGTTTTGAAGAGTTAGAAACTTTAATATGTTCCTATGAGGGCAACACTATTGGCTGGCTAATGCGGTTTTTGACTGAGGAGATGAGCCGCTTGACAGAAAAACGTAAGTTGCATTTCTTTACCATGATGGCTAAACGCACTAGATGGCATCGTGAAGCAGCCGAGGCTGGCTTAAGGCAAAAAGAGAATTGTGTACGCGAAACTTATGAAAAACTCTACAAGGACTGTAATAAGGCCAATAAAGAAGTAACGAACAAATTTTTGGACTCCATACTGAGTGCAGATATTAAAAATTATGCACACCAAATGGCTGAACAAGATATTGTCGCCAGAGCCAAAGAAATCGATAAAGAAATTGCAGGTTGGCTGGAGTCATTCAAAGAAGTTCAAAATCCCATAAACTATTGCACCTTAAGGCACGGTCTTAAGGATATTATTATCCCCGATGTCGAGAAAATTATTTATCGTTTAGAAAGAGACAGATGCATTGATTTTATTGTAAATGATGTTTTACTCTGCAAAGTGTACAGTGAATTGGAATCTTATGATATATCACTTGCCATAACAAACGATTTTGTTGATCGTCTTATTGACAATGATCTCTATCTTAACTCACCCGACTGTAGTTCAGATTGTGAATGTTTGATTTACGAATGTGCAGTAGTCTGTTGTTGCTCCGAAGCGAAAAAAGAAGTTAGAGCGATAATAAGAAAACTCATACGACATGCTGTCTCCGGTAAACGTTGGCGCACCGAAGAGGAACGTATTTGTGATGAAAATGTTCTTGATTTGTTAAATGAAATTTTCGACAAAGTTATCAAGGCCGACTTTATTGATGTTGATATTATAGATTCACAAGAAGTTTGCTATCAGGGAGCCCACACTGATTTAGTTTGTAGTATAAATGATATAATTTTAGAGCAACGTAACGATGAATGCATATCATATCAAGAACAACCTGATAATGTGAAACTTAAAGATTTAGATTGCGACCGTAAATCAAAGATAGTAGACGTTACTAAAAGCTTAAGATTTAATGAACTACTTTTACTTCTTGATCCTGACAGTGTACCCACCACTAACGATGTATTAATATCAGAAAATAAATACACTAAACCTTTAGAAAAGCCTGTACTCAGTAAAGTGCGTATTATACCAAGCACTCATAATCTATCTAATGTTTTTGAATTTTCTAAAACTCCCGTATTTGCCGTAACCTCATCTGAAGAGGTTTCACGCGATGAGCAAATAGGTTCAGATCTAAATTATGAAATGATGAATGAAATTGAACTATCAACTGAGTTCGAAGAGAGAATTGAGGAATTTCAATTGGAATTAGAAGAAGAACAGGAAGAGGAACAGGAACAGCAGCCGGAAGAGGAAAAGGAAGAAGAAAAGATAAAAGAAGAGATAAGCGAAGTTCAGAAAACTGTACGAGTTAATGAAATAGCAAGTGAAATTATTAATATTAATGAACCGCCAACAATGGACGAAGAGGACGACGACGACAATGAACTAGTGAAAGTTTCATTCACGTACGATCCCAGAGTAAAGTATTCTATAGCAAAACCTTCCGATTATGAATTAACTCTTGAGGTCAACGATGATGATGAAAATGATTAGATTAGAAAGCAATTGCCCTAAATAAATAAATAATAAAGAGTTTGGTACTCAATTAATGAATAAATAGGAAAAAATATAAAATATTCTTACGGTCCATTTCAAATTCAGTGTTTTTCGTTAAATATGCATCTGAGTTCTTTGCAATATATTTTTTAATAAAATGTTTTCGTTCTTATATTTTTTATCAAATTCGTCATTTTATTTATTTAACGTTCATCGCAGACAACGAAAAGGTTTTTGACGTACCTCTAGCTTCCCTCAACGTTGCATCGTTTGCACTTCTTTACAAAAATCCCGATTGTATATTGATGGAATTTATCCACAATGACCAATAAACCATTCCATAATCGGCCCTAAGTCGCACCTATTAAGCGATAATAGCACCCGGGATGTACTTTAAAACAGCGTTAGATATTGTACCAGTCTGGCCCCTTTCAGAGAATCTTAGACATTTTAAAATCCAGTTTTTTTCCTTAGCCAAGCAAGTATTCCGGCTCTAGAAATATACGTCGGGCTCCACTGATTACTTACATGGCTCTCACGGCCAAGAACCCAGTGAGAGCATAATTCAATTTGGATAAAAACAATAATGTTTCCATCGATTTGTTGAACTTCTGTTTGATGGTGATGGCTTTATTCACCTTTTCTTGCAGCAAACAGAAGCTTATAACTTAATGGATTGTCATCTAGTTGACTTTGCATGACTTTGCTTCAGCTCCTTTCACACTTTGCAACTTTTATTAATGGTGAGGAGAAAAGAAGAACCATTTGTAGTTTATAAAAACAAAAAACAAAATCTAAGCAATCAAAACCGAAATCGTAGAAACAAAATTTGAATGTGTAGACACGAATGCGATTTCAAGAGTTGTATGCCTAAGCGAGGATTTTTTTTAATTTTATCATTTATCAACATGTTGTCTAATCGCCTTACGTGATATGTTAACTTGGCAGCAGTGTAACAGATAACAGACACTCGTTTATAAAAAAAATAAGATGAAAAACTTACCCTTAATAGCTTTACGCAAAGTAATCAAACTGGAACGAATTGTCGCTAGTAAAACATTAAAACGAACCATTTCTTGAACCAAAACTGTATTCATGCTCTGATGATAGCTGGTAGGATAACGATGCAAGGCTGCATCACGATCGAAATCCGGAGGAAGTCTTTGCAAGATATCAGTAGCTACATTAATAGCAACCTCTTCGGGCGACAAATGATCACTGGAGTCTTCATCATCAGCTTCACGGGATGTATCCTGAGCGAAATAGTAAAGGGAAAGAAATTCAGGACAAGCGGGACAGGTGGGTAGGAAAAGATTTTCAGGATAACGTTTCGATAGTGTTTGTTTGTAATAATTTTGGGATTTTATTAATGACTGTGTAAGGGTGGCAAGGTTGAGGCATGTTAAAATAGCATTGAATCATTAGCAGGAGAGGTTTAACACAAATTAATAACATTACTTACGCGCTTTTCGTACAAATCCTTAAAGGGTTGCACAAAGAAAATAATTCAAAAAAAGTGTAATTTAAAATAATATTTCTACAAACTTACCACACGATCCTGGAGAGCAGAGAAATTAATAAAACGTGTGTTTTAATGTACGAAAGTAACAACTATAAATTAAGAACTTAAGCTATTGGGAACAATGTTTGAGGATTTTCTTATTAAACTCACCTGTGTTAAAATCGTATGATTAAGCAACATATCTGTTTCCTGCTGATCCTTCATTATATCCGCATTTGCATGGAAGCCAAATATGGCTGGAACTGTTTGTTGCGGTAATTGTTTGGTGTAACTGAAATAATTCTCAACTTCCTTGAATGCTGGTACATAATAGATGTTCTTATCATCAAAATAAAATACATTTTCCAAATCTAAAACTTCCGGACAATAGTATCGATTCAGTATGGTCTTTAATGTACGACGATCCCAATCATCAGTGACACGACCACCATAATTACATTCACCAGTCAAATATCTTAAGGCATCATAATTTACCCCCTCATATTGATCCAAAAACATTTTCAGCTGCATTAAGCTTATTCGCAAATCGGTTTCATTGAATTCGTAGGGAATATTCCAGCCAATGGGACCGAAATAGCGTCGTTCTTGTATTACCGCATGAAAGAAGCAAAGCGAGTAAATCAATTGTTTAAACGTTTGACTTTGTTTGCACGACTCGTACCAGTCTGGATCTGATATAGGATCCGATAACATGGAGCGCGTTATATTTGATCTCAAGCCTTTGGGTGGTTCATTGGTCATTTTAATGCCGTTTTGCAGCACTACAACAGGAAAATGTTCGGCTGGGTAAGAAGTCAACCATAAACGAAAATCGGGATGTGTTGAATCTGGTATAAGACCTTCACAAATCTTTTCCAATTGAGGCATAAAACTCTTAGCTAAATGGCAATTTTGTAAAACCACCCAATTGCCCATTTTAACGCCTTCGTCTATCATTCGAATGGCTATAGGTCCCTGACCTTGACCCAGCGATAAAGAAAACAAGCGATTAGTTCCAAAGCCCTGCTCGTCAGCGAATTTTAATAGAGTAGCTGTGGGATCTGAGCCCGGTGTCAATATGAATATAAGCGGTATGCAGCAGTGAGAATCTCCATAGGAGGCACCTAAGTCGAATTGAGGGGGTTCCACAAATTTTTTTCCCATTTCATGCTGCACAAAATTCAGTATGCCCGGCACTAATTTATCTGGCCTAAAAACTCGTAGCAATAATAATTTTTGAAATACGGACAACTTCTCCTGCCAACGCAAAGGTATGGCTTCATTATCTTGTGGTGTAACAGAGTCATATAATAACTTCCATTCATCTAAATTGGCCACTACATCTTCACGTAGACCCTTAAAATTTGTAAGTTCAGATAAGCGGCATATTTCATTCCAACTTTGTACACCCAACCATTTGGCTGGATTCTTATGCGGATTATCTAAACCAATTCCGCCTGTAAGCAAAAGCATCCATTCAGCATTATCGATTTGACCCTCTGCCTTCATAAGATTTATACTCAAAATTAATGAAAACAAAAGTTTATCCTAAAATGAAAGAAATGAAAAAATATATCTATAAATAAAATTATGTAGCTAAGCCGTAACAAAGTACATACGCATGTATATATGCATGTATGTATGTATATATTTAAGAGCATACACGTGTGCTTTTCCTTACTCATATGTTTATGTGTGTATAAACAATGTACACTCTTGAACAGATGATTAAACGCACTTTAACTTTTTCGTACTTTTCTTTTTAAATATATTTTTTCGACTTCTAGAATTTTATTTAGGATAGTAAGAATATCAATACTAGTATTTTTTAACAAATAACAAAATATTATAATCAAAATGTAATCAACAGTACTTTAAACTCTTTTTTACAGAAAAATTATAAACACAAAAATTAATTTTTTCGTTCATATGATTTGAACCGAAACTACTTTTACAATTTTTGAACTTTAAAAACGTAAAATTAAATTTTCAATTGACAGTTCATTTCTTGAAATAATTTTGATGATATCTATCATAAGAATGTTCTCATCGTAAGCATCACGGCACTAAAATTAGACTAGATAGAGGTCTACACGTAATAAAATTATCTCTGGGATCGAATTTGGCGTTTGTTAAGATAAATATCTAAGATCTAATCGACCGTGTGTTATGGTTCGAATAAAAGATTATTTATTGTCGAATTGGCTTCCTCTTCTACATATTAACCTTGCGGTTAGCCAACTCTAAATATTTTTTAGGACACCAGATTATGAAGACCACTTAAGAAGACAAACATTTTGATTTAAAATAAATGCTTTTACAACAGCTTTATTGTGTACAGAATCATTATCTAAATCAATAGAATTGGTTAACAAATATCACTAACTTCAAAAACTTCTATTTGGAACAGAGCGGTAATACGTTATAGCTGCCCGTACAATAATTGCACACTCCCTGCTGCTGCAGTAACATTAAAACGTAAAATGTAGTAATCTGGGCCATTCAAATTTAGTTTTTTTTAACAAAAATATTCTGTGATTTTTGTCATTAATCTGAGCTCCAAGTAGAATGTCCCATATTATATGTTCTCTAGAAAATTTTAATCGATTTTCTTTGCGTGCATTACTTGGCGACAACTCTTCTTCAGTTTTCTTAATTTAAAGTATTCACAGACCGCAGTGGCTATTTATACCGTTCAGATACTTGTCCTAATATCACATTGAGACCAAATTCTTTTGCTAAAAGAAAAGAGTTTGACGCTATTCATTTTGTTCTTTGTCACCCTCTTTTAAGTATTTGAGTATCATTTTAAAACTTCGCCCACCTTCCTGCGCAACATCCCAATAAGGTTATCGTTGCTAACGATAAACAT
Organism: Cistogaster globosa; assembly: GCA_937654795.1. Taxonomy (NCBI): domain Eukaryota; kingdom Metazoa; phylum Arthropoda; class Insecta; order Diptera; family Tachinidae; genus Cistogaster; species Cistogaster globosa. Next base: position 98,544,461 of record OW569404.1, on the reverse strand, counting down.
CGCTTTGCTTCTTTCCGCTAAACTTAAAATATTTTCGTTGCCCATTTTTTACAAATGTTTATTAGAATGTTTTTTCTCTACTACAAATGCGAAGTAATTTTTTGTCTTTCTTAAAAAAGTTATTTTTAAATACAAATGCTTTAAGTTTTAGTTGTGTTACTCTTTATCTAATCCTAAAAAAGTACCCGTCCGTTTCGATTGCGTTAAATTTTTGACTCTTAACAAAAAATTGCTTAAGATGTTGCCTACCAAAAATAACTCCGCCAAATGTGGATTGGACTCACACACGAAGGTTACCATACCATTTATAAGTCACCTTGTAACATTTAATTTTATTCTTATTAATTTGTTGCAGCAGATGTATTGAAACATACTGTGGGTGAAGTTAAAATAAGGCACTTTGAAAATTATGGCCTTTGGGAAATACCCTTTATTTTCCAATTTATTGTTTAAATTTTATTTTTATAGCGGGCAGATTTTTAAGTACTCTGTGTGAATTTTACATGTCTGCCTTCTACAGTGGAAAAACTAAAACGATGTAACCGATAATCACGTTAATATCGGGACACCTTGTAATTAAAAGTTTTATTTATTCTACTTTTTACTATACCATGCATAATTTGACTGATACGTTTTAAAAATAACGTCATTTTGGAACACCCTTTATTTTTCAGTATTTATTGTTATAGCGGATATAGTAATACATCTTCCATGAAAACTTTAAGAGGCTACCTGTCACGCTTCTGAGATAGAGGGCTGTGACAGGCGGAACAGACATTGCAACGAAAACAATAGGGTTACATTTTTACATTTTATAAAGGGTCATCCAAAAAACGCGCCTACATGTTTCTTTAAAATAGAACACAAACTATTTGCAATTTTTTCAAGCTGTTTTTTTTATTAAAAGTATGATCCATTACAATTATAAGTGGAATAGAATATTATTCAAATGTCCACCATGACTGCGTCTGCAGACATCAATCCGAATATCGAAATTTTCAATGACTTTCCGACATGTTGCTGGTGTTATTTCACGAATTGCAACTTGAATGTTGTTCTTTAGATCATTAATTGTTTGTGGCTTGTTAGCATACACTCGACTTTTCAAAAAACCCCACAAAAAAAATCTAATGGTGTTAAATCACATGACCTTGGAGGCCAATTGAAATCTGCATTTCGTGAAATTACACGTTGAGGAAATTTTGATCGCAAAAGCGTAATGTTTTCTCGAGTAGCACCGTCTTGCTGGAAATAGACGTCAGACACATCAATATGATTCAACTGTGTCCATAAAAAGTCTCTCAACATTGATTGGTATCGCTCAGCATTCACAGTAACAGCATTTCCAGCATTGTCTGCGAAGAAAAATGGCCCAATGATTCCATTTGCCCAAAATGCACACCAAACAGTAACTTTTTGTGGGTGTAAAGATTTTTCATGAATAACACGAGGATTTTCATCAGCCAATTTTACGAAAATTTTGCTTATTGGCGAATCCATCCATTCTGAAATGAGCTTCGTCACTAAACAAAATTTTGCTTGAAAGCAATTTTCAAAGAACGCCCATTTTCATAATAACTTTGAATGATGTAAACGCGTTGTTGCAATGTGTACCTATCCATGGTTAAAACTGTACTACCTTCTAATAAAACAAAATGGCTTATGTCATTTGAAAAGATGTCACGTGCAAAAATTATATAGTGCTGACATCTAGGCGTCACATTTGGATAACCCTTTATAAGGAACCCTAAGAAGAAGAAAATAAAATGGTTCTAATCATCTCGTCGAGAGTGTATGTATTGTGTATGTTTGTACAAATATTTGTAAATACGTCTGTGCTTTCAAAGATAAAAACGAAAAAAAAGAAAGAAATGTTTAAACAAAGTTGTAAAACCAATAGGGAATATTTTTAACATTACATGACCAGTTTTAAAATACCCAACTACTGTAGTTGTAATACAAATGCACCCCAAACCAATTATTTAGTTTATAAAATGTCTAAATTGGTTTACTCGTAAGTAAAAGAAGATACTAAAAAATATATAAACCGAACATAGAAGATGAATAAATATAAATAGGTCTTTGAATATTAAGCATTTAATAGCATGAAAATATTAAGTTTTAAAAATTTGATTTTTAAATATTTTTTGTAGCAGTATTCTTCTTATATTGAAACTAGGGTTTGGGAAAAGCTATCCACAATATCCCAAATCATTAAAATCATTAGCTTTAAAAAAAAATGAACAGATTTGTTTTCAAATATTTTAGTTGTGACAATTAAAAATTTCAAATATCTCGTTTCATGTAAATTCTACTACATCTATACATCTGTACATGGATTTTTTTTTAATATTGATGTTGATGTAGATAGTAATCAATAGAAAATACAAAACACCTATTTTTAAAATTTTTGTCGGTTTGACTGTCCGCCTGTCTGTCTGTCAGTATTCGCATCATGTGATAGAGATGATATTAGGCACTCGTCGTTACACAGATTTGCGTATTCCAATCGCTCACCAAAAACAGGACAAAAATACTTCTTTCCCAAAAATCTTATTACATTCTGATCGATTCCTTGACAAAATTGATTTCAACTCCAACACGCAAAGGCAGACAGACATCGCTCAATCGACTTCGCTGTGCATAAGGACTCAAAATATAAATATACTTTAAGGGTCGGAAATAAATATTGTAGAAATTACAAACGAAATGAAAAACTTTTATAAACCCCTTTCCACCTGTGGTAAAGCGTATAAAAAGTTGCGAACTTCGAATAACCCATTTTATATTTTTAAATTCCTAAAATAGCAGATTGGATGGAGTTATAGTCTGGGCTGCTATTGTTTATTAAGGTATAATCAAGTTTTTTTGTATTAGGATCAGCACTCAGGGGATGACCCCTACTTATGCAATGCATTGTGCCAGAAGTAGGAAATTAGGTTGTGGGAAGGGGAATAGAGGTCTGTTCGGCTAAAAAACGAATTTTCTCTGTAATGTGTAGTGCGATTCACTGGCCATTCGACTACAAAGGGATGTGCTCTTGATGCAAGGCATGTTCCGCGTACGAAATTACGGTTTTCAGAAACAAATTACCTGATTTTATAACCTCAAATTCCGTTGTATTGACAATAAAACAGCGAAACACGCCCCACATTGTATCGATGCTCTAGTGAATTAATAGAGGTGAATACCATACTGTCACCAATAAACTTCTTCGCTCTCCCCTGCAAGCGGTCGAGTAACTCCAAAATAGACTTTGAATCACCTGTCCATCCGTGAGAGTTGTATTCCATTTTCGGTATGATAAGTTAGAATTTCGTAGTGCAAACATGACTGCAGAAACTTAAAATGATCTGTTTTAATGAGATCTGTAAACTATGCTGTTGGACCGATTTCATGCATTTTGCAACAAGATATTCAACTACAAATAATCACTAATTCTGTGATTCTACCTTTAGTTGGAGTGATGTTGCTTAGTAACAGAAATATTCGTTACAGAAGCTTAAAAGTATTAAATTTTATTTTAAAGTAAGCAAAAAATAAATATTTACATATAGAAACAATTTAAAATAAAAAACTCAATCAGGTATGTTATGAATTCCACACGAAATTTTCACTTTAGTATTTTTCAAGGCATTGTTTTTTTAAAAAAACAATTTTATATCAATAATCCTTTGAAGATATGAAGTAAAAAATAATGAACAAATATTTCTTTGAAATGCTGTCGATAAAGAATTCTAACGATAAACAGAAATTGTTTGGCAAGTTATTTACGTTTAACTAGAATTCATTGAAAGAGTTGATTGCTTCATTTGATATTGAAATTACGAAGAAGAAAATTTACAAGCAAAGTGACAATTTAAAAGGTAAAAAAATATGTAAAATATAAAATATCTTAAATTTAAATATTTTATTTTTGTACTCAATTTAGAAAAAGGTATCATTACATACTTCATTGCCGTTTTGCTATTCATTCCTTTGAAGGAGAAAAAATTATTCTTGAGTAAAAATAAAAATAATTTTTCTTGTATCTATTTTTTCTGCGAATGAAACAACTGGAAAAGGAGATAGATTTTTTTTCTTGCATCCTTATAAGTGTCAAGCTGTTAGATTTTATACTTTGGTTATATTTTTATGTGTAGAATATGATAAATAAAAAGACATTTATCTTGCTACTCGTGCAGTAGTAAATCTCATTAATTTTTTGCTTTTTACATCCTCTTCTTTTACTACTGGCTGTCAATGGAAGTTTTTTTCTTTCTTGTTTAATACTAAAATATTCGTGTTTGTTCCGGGTCTGTGTGGAGGAAGTCTTATTTTGTGATTCTTAATAAATAATTTTTCTTAATAAGTTTAAATGATTTCTACACATCATTGTGGAAATTTAGGGATTCCCTCTTAAAAGATTTAATTTTTTTAGGCAAAAAAAAAAAAATAATAATAATACCCATTTATAGATTGCTTGCTGTAAAGTGGACTATACGGCGACAAGTGCTTTTATTTGGTCGTGCGAAATGAAGCCGATTAATATTACGATTCTTATCGCCCTCAGTATTATGAGGAAAAGATTCTTAAGTAAACAGACACTTAATGACATTCGGAAGGCGAATGCCTTAATATTACAGGGTAGATTTTTTAGCCCAATTTTAATTCTCCAAATTTAATTCTTCTCGTGCAACCTCGTAGCCGTTTATGACTCTTCTGTTTATGCAAAGTCATGTCGATAAGTAATTATAGCAATTTATTAATTTTTATCATAAGTATGATAGTAATGATGAATCACGATAATTTGTTTACTGCTCCCAACAATAATAATTTTTCTTTTTGCAAAAAAATTTTAAAGCAGCTAGATTTTTCTTCTTAAAATTTATGTTTTTATGCCACTAGTACCAAGTTACAATGACGTTGCTAAGATTAAAGTAAGTATAAGTCAATTTCATGCAAGAGAAGACATAAAAATTCTTAAGCATTGACCATTAAAATGAGAAATATTGTCAAAAGTCCTAATAAAAAACTTGAAGAAAAATAAATATAAAAAATGTGATAAAGTTGTTTTAATATGAATTAATTACTAGATGGTACTGATAGAGATTTTCGCTGTTACCCTGAGTGTCAAATTGCATATAAAAATTTTTAAGTTTGACAGTTTGATTGTTAAATTCTGGTAGTTTTATTGCCTTCAGTTGTAGTCTGGTTATATTTTAAATGTTTCTGGCAACATGTTTACTAACAGCAAAATGTTTCTGGCAACAATTTTTGCAACTACAACAATATAGCTACTCTTAAGGCCGGGGCACATAGAATCCGTCATACGTTCTACTTTGACAAATTCAACTAAAGTCAAAGTAACGACGGATGTGGTTGGCATAATGAATACTTTGCTGACGGATGTTAAATTAAAGCTTGCTCTCTATTTTTATTCACTTTTAAATTTAATTTGTACTTTATTCACTTGTTAATTTAATTAAATTTGAATTTTATTGTTTGCCACCAAAATTTTTTTATTAAAATCACAAAACACAATTGAAACACAGCAAGAGTTAAAATAAAGCAGAGAAGAAGAAGCAGTTGATAGTTATCAAAGTATTAAACATACGTCAAAAGTTAAAAGTTGACCAACTTTCGTACTTTGCGTTGACGAACACGTGACAACGCTCATAAGAAAACATGTATTTTAACTGACTTGTCAGTTGAATTTGTCAAAGATTAAGGTATGACGGATTCTATGTGCCCCGGCCTTTATATCGTGCGGAAGTCTAACCCAAAGCAAATATGACAGTGATATTGCCACCATCAGTTAACTGTCAGATTTTTAAAGAGCTTTCACAAATTTGAACATTGTATCAAAAAGCAAAAATTGTTTTGCATTTTGCTTATAATAAAGCAATAAAGGGGTAATTTCTGTACATGAACTATTTTTTTGAAAATTTTGGTGTTGGTGTAGATATCGATATCGATTACTAGATATCGATATCAAATACAAATCACCTTTTCTTGAACTCTTTGTCTGTCTGTATTCGCAATACGTAAAAACAACTGGTTGGATTTAAACAAAATTTTGTGAGGGGGTCCCATAGAATCTTGGTTGAAATATAGAATACTTCTTTCATAGAGAATAGACATACAAATATGAAACCATCCAATTTTACAGGCACAGTGCTACTAAAACAGTTGTTAGCACGTTTTGTTTTTGTAGATAGAAAATTATTAACACTGTTTACAGGACCAGCAATAAATATTTAAAAATATATTTGTCCTAATTTGAATTTTAAGAAAGTTAAAAATGACACGAAGACGAAGTCATGGGCAATACTACTTTTTAAATAAAGTTCATTATTGGTGGTAAAGCTGGTTCCTATGGCCACTTTGTTTATTCCTCAGCTCTACTAGTCAGGGAACCTTTAGCAACATTTTAGATAAAATGAGTCTGTTTATTTTATTTTAAAAAATTATTTTGACCAACTGAAAAGTGTACAGAGAAATTAAGCATCAAAGCTAAAAAAAATACCAATAATCAATGGCTTAATTTCTACATACATTTTTTATATACATGAATAGTTGTAAGAAGTAATCAAAATTAAGAACAGCTAACAGCTTTATAATAAACTCAGCAATAGTGAGTTTCCAGGGCTTGTAAGCCCGAACACTTGCAAATTATATATAAAAAAATTTTCTTTGGAAATAAATATTTTACATTATTATGGTTGAAATAATTGCAAGTGGCTAGTAGTGTCAACATCAAAACAGAAAACATCAAAACAGAATAAATTTATCAAGTTTTTTTATAAATGCAAGTTTAGCAAAAAAAAAAACAAATATCAACATTAGAAGATATATTTGATGAGAAAAAATTTTATCAGATAATATTTAGGCAGATGCATGTAAAACATTTAATATGTTGTTTTTTTATGTCTATTAATTTCTAAATGAAATAAAAAAATAATTTAAAAAATAATAATTTTGTTTTCTCTAGAACACCTTACGGCTAAATATTTAACACAAAAGACGTAACCACTAAATTATGAAAAAGTGGTCCTCATTAAGATATATAATATCCTACTCAATATAAAAGAGAAAGTTTCATACCTATTTATTATATTAAAAATTGTCTTTAACATTTATAAAAATAGTGGTTAATCATCTTTGGTCAAATATTTGTTTACAATATTTAATTCATTCAATGATGATATAAAATTTACGATGGAGAAGGAAATCGATTTCAAACTTTCTTACTTAGATAATTTATTGATAAGACAGGGAAATAAATTGTTAATGGACTGGTATCAAAAACCGACAGCATCAGGTAGAATTATTAACTATTTTTCTAAACATAACAAAAGTGTAATTATTAATACAGGATAAGGATAAGGAATTTCACTTAAAGAATAAAGAAAAGATTAAGAAAATTCCTAAGGGACTTACTTATAAATTAATTAATCAATTTAGAAATAGTAATAATATTAACATAAGAAACGTTATGGAACCTAAAAATTACAAATCTTTAACTTATGTACCAGGTTTTTCCGAACGTTTAAGAAAATCTAATATCTTTGATAAGAATAAATATAATATGGCCTATAGAACAGATAACACATTGAATCGGTTATTTAGTAGGACTAAGGATAAAATTAATAAATTTGACATTTCTAATATAGTCTACAGAATACCGTGTAAAGGAAACGATCAGGAGAACTGTAGTAAAGTATATATAGGAACAACCAAGAATACGCTTAAAACAAGAATAGCTGGACTGATTATGATATGTTAATTCACAAAAAACAGCATTATCTTCCCACTGTTCTGAAAATGCTTCAGTTATAAATATTGAAAAGAATTATAAGAGATGTTATATTTTAGAAATGCTACATATAGTTAATACACCAATGACAAAAAGAATTAATTTTAAAGCTGACACTGACAATGTTGCACATATATATGGATATTTAATTCATAAAATTACATAATTATTTGTTTATACATGGACGAACACAAAAACATTAGTTAAGTTTTTTGTTTTTTTCATATATGTATATTTGTTTTTTGTTGATATGACTTAGAAAATTTTTCTTTTAACTTCATTATAAAAAAAACTTTTTTCATGTTTTCAAATATTGTTTTTTGTTCAAAAATTTTTTATATACATGTAAAAACAATTTAATTCCTAAAGATGGTACACAAAGGAGTACCGAAATATTGAAAAATAAATAAAAAAATATTTCAATTTCTATAAAATAAAAAAGGACTCTCTAAGCTAAAAATAAGTTAATTTAAAATTATTATAAAAAACCAGGAATTTAAAGTGTCAAAGACATTTTAACATCAAATGAAACTTTTGTAAGTATTTGCGTAGGTATGTGTTCATGAGTGTATTAGTGCAAATACAAATAAAACAAAACTTTGCACATTTTCATTTCGTATAAAATGTTTCCATTTAAACCACTTTTATACCAAAGTAACCGTTAACATCATTTGCTGCAATTAAGACCTTAAAGTGCATAAAATGGCGTACATCCGTTTGGAACGCCCATACTAATGTGAAAATGTAGTTGATGAATAAAGCAACAACAAAATTAAAATAAAAGATAAAAAGCACACAACAACAACAGCAACAAAAATAGATATAAACCAAAACTACAATTTATACACCCTTTTCAGTACAAGAGAAATAGCAAAGCATCAATACTAATGGCGTTGGGAATTACGTGCACAGTGGTGTAAAGTAAAATAAAATTTTAAAATAAAACTTTAATGCTGATTTATTTCATTTACTAATTTTCATTGAAATTGCTTTTAACTGTAGACTTAGCACAAAAAGAGGGTGTGCTTTAGCGAAATAATGGAGATTCAAAAATAGTCAGAAAATTTTTTATATAAATTTAAACAATGAATGTATGATTCCACTACTACGAGTATGGTGGAATGACCAAATGAAATGAACACCATGGCCTTTAATTTCGATCTACCTTATTACACCCTTTAGAATAGCTGGAAAAAGGGTATATTTAAGATTGTCATTCCGTCTAAAATTTTTACAATATCCATTTCCGTTCCAATAAGGTATATATATTCTGAGTTCTTATGCACAGCGAAGTCGACTAAGCGATGTCCGTTTGTCCGTCCATGTTAATTTTGAAATCAACTTTGCGAAGGCACTAGATGAGTTACAAAAAATTTAAATACGACATAGTCTCCAACAAGGTACTATTGAAAATCAACAAGATCTGTCCACGTCTCTCGATGCAGTGGGCTTAACACCACACATGCCCCTAATTTTTTCATATCATTTGAAACAATGAAGTAACTCCAATAAAAAAAAAAACAAAAATATGTAGCGATAGAGAATTAAAAAAAAGAAAAAAACACCAAGCAAAAAAATTGGTTCTCACATATATACCGAGTTATGACCCTCTGAAATTTTCATGAAAAAGTTCGAAGTAGAACTTCAGGCAATAATGCCTGTTTAAAAGCTTTTAAAGGAAACACTAATTTTTTTTAAATGGTTAACACATTAACAGCCGATTACATTTTTATGTAAAATTATATATCGTACTTAATTTTCTTTTCTAATTTTTCAAGCACCAGGTCAGCTGTTAATATAAAAATATCGTTTATTAGTTTTATTTTTTGTTTTTAATATTTTGCAAAAAAAAAACCAAAATTAGTTAAATTAAGTTTTAATATAAATTAATTAAATAATTAATATATTAATTTAAATAGTTTTGTTTCCTGTTTCCTGAAGATGCCACCCAACGGTGTGCGAAATATTAAAATAATAAAAAATAACAAACAATTTTTTGTTGTTTTTTTTTAAAGCTGACCAAAGCCGAAAAAGTAAAATTTTAATTGATTTTTATGGAATTTTATAATTTTTTATTGAACAAATTAATAATTTTGTTGAGGTTTAAGTTTACATAATTTTAAATTCTAAATTTACTAATTTTTTAAGAAAGCGAGGTGTATTTGATATAAGTCAAATGTAATGGACTATTTTCTGGATCGCTACACATCCGCCTTCGGAATTCTTTACATCTATTTTGTTTTCGACTAATAAATATTTTTTATCAACTAACACCTTGCTGCTGATTTTATCAAGGCCAGGAGCTTTATTGAAATTTTAATCAGATTTCAATCTCTGAAACTCGTGAAGTTAACAAAAAAAGTCTTACGACTGACTGGTTCTTTGTGGTTTCTGTATGAATAATGAATAAACTGATTGTTGAGTACGGTCAAGGTCTTCTAGATAACTTTTTAGAAGCACTCTTAGCTTTTTTATGTCAGAAATTTTCATAGAAAAATTTTCAGTGTAACATTTTCTGAATTCGTCATCTAAATTTAGCATCTCACTGCCTTCAATTAAATTTGGATAAAGTTTTATCAGATCTATTAGTGAAGAAACTTTTTTACTAAAAACGTTTTAATAAAAATAATAAGAAAGCTTTTTTAAAGTTGATGAAAATTCTTTCAAATTAAGTAAAATTTTTATTCTGGCATCGCTGTTTTAGTATGTTCTTCAATTAAAGAGACCTGTATAATTTCACTCTCTTCAAACTCTCTTTTTTTTTAGTCAATAGCAATTCTATATTTTCAATGTAGATTTGATTATATCTTGTTATCGGCTTATTATTGCATGTTGAAAAGGTTAACTAAAGCTTTCATCAAAATCAATAAGACACCGCTTTACGAGAACGTCTACTTGTTAAATTTTAAACTTAAAATTTTTCAATATTATGTTGGTGTTTGTGGTCGCTAAGAATCCGGTTGGCGATAAGATTTCTCGGGAGTCATTTCTGCTTTTAGCATTTTCCTTAAAATATCCTTAATCACGCAAAAGTTAATAGTATCAGGTACTTTTGCTCAGAGTTTTTTTAAGAAATATATCTTGCAAAATCCTTGTTAAAGTTGACATGAAAAAGATAACATTTTAGAAAAACTTGACTTAAAAAAAATGACGTCACTATTTTAATCAGGTGCATCTGAACTGAGACCTTTTCGGTGAAAAATGTTACATTAAAGCTCATGTGTATTAACTAGCTTTGTACAGAACATTCGCTTACTAGCTGCTCGCATACATCTAGTTATATGACCAAAAAAAAAATTTTAAAGTTTTGTATTCGTATGATTACAAACAGTATAGCAAATGAGTCGAAAACGCGATTCATATGGGATTCCTTCAGAAAAGACGCGGATAGAGACCACTTTCTCCCGACAAAACAATTTTCGACTCTAAAATGAACGCATAAGCGATTATTATAATCGTTTAGAAGAGTCAAAAAAGACACGAATATAATCAATAATTTAAAAAATGCAATCTGGGATATTTATGCATGTGAATGTACTTTTTCTTCATTATATTAAATGTACATACACGTACACATGAATATAAGAATAAAATTAAAGTAGAAATAAATTTTCCAACATTTACCACATTGACAACACCAGTGTGTGTTTAAAACATATGGCAGGAGTAGGTTTGTTTGGTTACTGTTAATGACTTCGAAACAGTTTTCTGCTGCCTTAATTCCTTTAAAATGAAAGACTGCAGTTTACAAATTTAAAATGAAATGAAATAAACAAATGTGTTTTGACTGTCAAAGCAAGCCATCGTTTGGTTCAAACAACATGATGTGGTTACGTGAAGGTCCTTGTTTGACTGTTTGTGGTGTTCAATTTTATTTGTTGACAATATTTTGTTTTTAATTCTAAACTCTTTGTAAATTTTGTTGTATTTAAATAAAGAATGAAGTTTTAACTGCCTACTTCATACCCACTATATTATTAGCTGTTATTAAATGTAGTATAAAGTTTTCAAATGAGGCCGTGAGTATTGTACATAGAATACCAATTTCTGCATGTGAAATATTAAAGGAAATAAATTTTTCTTTAAAACTTTCATGTGTTCGATTATGTTTGGATGTTAATGTCTGCTGCAGCTTTACAATGTGATTGGCACCCAATAGTAAAATTTTAAAATTTTATTGCTATTTGTTTATTTTTGCTTTGCTTATCACAGCAACACTTCAATTTTATTTTAAAGTTGTCTTGAAGAAGAAATAACTTATTTGAATATTTATTTTCTTTTTATTGAAAATATTTTTTTTTTGTTTTTTGAGTAAACGTAGAGTGGTTCAAAACAAGTCATGAAGTCATAAAATTTATGAAATCATGAAATCTAATCTAATGAAATCTAATAAATTCGATTTATTTAACACCATAACACCGACAAATATGTTGCTACAAAGACTAAACCAAAAATTTAATTTGAAAACTAACGCGCACACCCATCAAACTACCTTCAAATTTCTGCAGAGCAGGTAGTGGAAGCCGAAAGAATTAAGGCTTTTATTAAGCTCTCATCAATTAATACGTATATATATTTTTAATTAACACAATTAACAGAAAAAAACCGAGTTTGACAAAACAATTTGATGTGGTAGGCAGCATCGTTTTGCTCGAAAATCGTGCCTTCTAAATTTAATACAGATAAAAGTTGAAAGGGTCAGAGTAGAATCGGTTCAGAGAGACATTTCTCATATTCTATAATTGGTTTTTACTTTTAGTTTAACGCAGTGAGAACCTTACTTTAAAACTCAAAGTGTATTGAAAGAAAATCATATTATTACATATTTAAGAGATATTTTTCTCTTTCACACCATTATTTTTTTGAAGATTTATGTATCCTTCATCTCTACGGAACAAAAAAAACTTTCTTCTTATTTTCATCTACTTTATTCTTGATTGACATTGATAGAAATAGCTCTTTCCAAAATAATTTCAATATTTTGTAACAATACGCTCAGCATGAAAGTGATGTTTGTATGACAGTATAAAAAGTTCGCTTGAGTGGAAATAAATTTGATTTAACAATCATTTTGAAACAAATGATTTATTTTATAGAAACATGTTAATGCGATAAAAAAGTTTTACTGATTGATTTATTAAAAAAAATGATTTGCAATTGTAATGTGTGAATTCATACGTATTTAATTTTTAATCAAACTATTTAAGTGTAAATACAATTAAATGCGCATAAAAACATTTCGTCCCTATTAAAATTTAAACTAAAGTTAATTTTGAATATAGTTTTTTATTTATATATAGTTTTTTATTTTTTATTAAAAGTGATTGAATTTTAATTTATGTATTTATCAAACACAAGGTCTTTTTCTTTCATTTTTATTAATATTTTTTTTCAATATTTCGCTACTCTTTTGTGTAGCATCATCAGGAAAAACAAATATTTATGTGAACATAAAATAAAACAAGAACAAAAAAGTAATAAAAATTTTTTATTAAAAACAAATATAAAGTACAAAATTAATGCTTATCTATCAAGTGTCTATAAATCTGAGCTACATTATCTATGCTGTACTATTGGCGTATTAATTACACTGGTCAACACAATTTTGTAACAAGAAAGGTGCTTACTAATTTTGAATTACCTACCTACCCTGATCTAAAAACAATGTTTACTTTGATTCCATCAGGTCTTGTTTTTGTGTTACAGCTACTACACACAACATTTAAGATCAAGCATGCTTTAGTTTTATTTTCACACGGAGTATTTACTATTTCAAGAGTGTTGTTTTGTGTACTGTTTTTTGAGTTAATTAATTCTTATATAATGTCAAGAAAGTGTATAAATGATCCTGACAAGTTTTATTATATATGTGGAGACATAACTTTTAAAACTCAGCGAAGAAATTTAACACCTTTAGTAACCAAGTTATATGAACAGTATTTTGGCTTTGCTATCAGACAACAAGACAAAGCTTGGGTTCCACATATCTATTGTGTTACATGTGTGGATTATCTTACTGGATGGGCAAAACGATCTCGATCTATGCCATTTGCAATTCCGATGATTTGGACAGAACCAACGAACCACTCATCTAATTGCTATTTCTGTTTAACTGATCTAAAATGTATTATAATTAAAACAAAAAGTAAAATTAAGTATCATAACCTGTCATCTGCAAAAAGACCAGTCCTTCACAGTGAGGAACTACCCATACCAGAACCACCTAAAAGTTCCGATCTGCCCACTACACCGGAAACAATCGAATCCGAAATTTTAGATCTTGACTTTCAAGAAGCTTCCTCATCGAGTGAGCCACGTGAAAAATCATTAAGGTCATGTACCAAATCATTAAGGCCAAGGAGACCTTAATTAAGGTCAAGGAGACCTTAATGATTTGGTACGTGACTTAAATTTGTCCAAAAAACAGGCAGAACTTTTAGGCTCTCGATTAAAGGGATGGAATTTATTACAACTAAAAACAAAAGTATGTTACTTTCGCAATCTAGATCAAACGCTAAAAGTTTATTTTTCACAAGATGATCAGTTCTGGATGTAGAATATAAAGCAGAAGAATGGCGTTTATTTATAGTTGGATCAAAAGTAAGTTTGAAGGCTGTTCTTTTACACATCGGAAATGAACTTCCGTCTATACCACTGGGGGAGGCTTCTAATATAAAAGAGTCTAATGAATTTATCTTGGAAAAGATGCAATATAACGAACACAAGTGAAAAGTTTGTGGAGATTTTAAGGTAATTGCCCTAATATTAGGATTACAACTAGGATACACAAAATACTGTTGTTTTATTTGTGAGTGGGATAGCAGAGACCGAAAAAATCATTATATTAAGAAAGACTGGCCTAAACGGGATTCCTTACTCCAGAACAAAAAAAATATAAAAAATCCCCTTTTAGTGCAGCTGAATAATATATTTCTACCAGCTTTACACATTAAACTTGGGCTCATGAAAAATTTTGTTAAAGCTATGAATAAGAATTGTGATGGTATTTATATTTAAAAGAAAAGTTCCCTAAACTGAGCGAAGTAAAAATTAAAAAAGGCGTATTTATTGGTCTCAAATCAGGCAATTAATGAAAGATAACATATTTAAAGAAAAACGAAGTGATTTGGAAAAATTAGCTCGGGAATCCTTCATGAAAGTGACTCAAAATTTTCTCGGAAACAACCGAATGACTATGAAAGTATTGTCGCAGAGCTTTTACCTGCATATAAGGCTTTAGGGTTTAATATGTCGTTGAATATACATTTTCTACATTCACATTTAGATTTATTTCCTAAAAATCTGGATGCCATTAGCGATGAACACGGTGAAAGGTTTCACCAAGATATTTCTACTATAAAAAAAAGGTATCAAGGCAAGTGGAGTCCACGTATGCTGGCGGATTATTGTTGGATATTAAAACAAGACATCCCTGAAGCAAAATATGGAAGAAAATCTTACACCGATTTTATTATTTTAATATAGAGAAATAACCTTACTTTGTCGATAAATATTGAAATTTTCTAAAATATTTAAAAGTTGAATTACAAAAAAACTGTTCGTATTTGCAAAATTTTGATTTTAGTTATATTATCTTTATCCTTGTTCGAAATATAATTAGACAATAGTTTTCATGTTTTCATGTTTTTTTTTTTTTTTTTTTTTTATTAGTGCTGTTTGTAACATTTCTAACATATAACGTCATTTAAAATTTTTTTGTGTTTATTACTGAAACATTTTCAAAATTGGCATAGTGATTTAATCTGGCACAATACCATCTCATTGTGCAGTTTTTTGTGAATTAATATTTTTATATCTTCGATCAGATTTATGACCAGCAATTCTAGTTTTTAGTTTTATTTTCGTTGTTCCAATATATACTTTAGTACAAATCTCGTGATCATTTCCGCTACAAGGAATTTTATAGACTAAATTTAATAATTAATATTTTTAATGTATAGTGTATTTTATATGCCATTCTATATTTACTGCAGTCAAAAATTTTTGATTTCTCTAACCGTTCTGATATTTAAGGTACATAAATTAATGACTAAGAAGTCTTTGGTTTTGTATTTAAATTATTCTTATTTATATATTCCTTAATTAATCTATTTGTAAGTTGAATTGGAAAATTATTATTATTCAGTATATTTCTAATATTTTACTTATTCTTTTTATTAAACTCAATATCACTTATCATAAGTATCTCTTCTATTACATTTTTAGCTGCAGTTATTATAATTCGATTGCTGTGTTTAGAATAGTAATCAATGATTCTGCTAGAAGCCGTTGGTTTTTGATACCAATCTATTAATAAATTATTTCCTCTCCTAATAAGTAAAGTATCTAAATATAGAAATTTTGAATCACATTTTATCTCTATTATAAACTTAATACTCGGATTAAATTCATTAAAAGTTTAAAGTAAAGTACGAGTATCAGTTGCATTTTCAGATATTATACAAAACAAATCATCAACATATTTATTCAATAGTAAGTTAATACTAAGCTTTCCAGTACATGTGTCTAATAACTTCTCCATAACAATATCAGCAACAATTGGAGAGGCAAGAGATCCTATCGGTAATCCTTTCTATTGTTTATAAAATTTACTATTATATTGAAAATAACTGTTATCTTCTATACAAAATTTTAAAATACGGAAAAACAAACTCTTTTCTATATTAGTATGTCGCTCTGTAGAAATCCATTTTTTTTTCTATTGTGCTTATTGCTAAGTCAACAGGTACGCTTTGAAATTAAGACACTTAATCTAAAGAAATTAATTTTTCATCATCTTTTACTTTTCGGTTCCTAATTTTATTTTTAAATTCTACAGAACTTTTTATGCTATACTTAGAAAGTTCAGTTATCCTTTTTAGAATATTGGTAGTAGTAGTAGTAGATTACAAATATCAACCAATAATGTAGCAGTGGAGCTTAGTGGTCTATCTATGATTTAAGTTACAAGTAAAACTGCACCATATTGCAAGTTCTTACCACATGTGGAAAATTTATGATTCCGTTTTTAAATTCCACAATATCTATTTCCAACCTGATAAAGTTTTCTGATGCGTAGCGAAGTTTATTGATCGATATCTGTCTATCCATCTATCCGGCCGTGTTCGCATTAAGATCAACTTTACCAAAGCACTAGACGAGCAAGAAAAAATTGAAATGCGCCAATCGGACATAGTTTCGAATATTCCGCTGTTAAAAGTCAGCAAAATCGACCCATGTCCTTTGAGGCAGTGGGCAAAACATCACGCCTGTCTCTAATTTTTCCATGTGATTTGGAATAATGAAGTCCAATCAAAAGAACAATTATATGGGGCGATACAGAATTAGAAAACAGAAAAAAAAAAGTAAAAAAGTCGGTGCTCGCCCATATTTTCTGATAATGTGACCAATCATTTAAAAACTTTTGAAGGGATCTTTCAGGAAATACTGAAATGTTTAACCCATTAAGAGTCAACGACATATTTATACAAAATTTATTTTTTATTTTTTAATTCTTTGTCACCGCAATATTTGTATTTTTGGAGTTACTTCACTAAATTAGATTTACATAGATGGTGAAGGGTATATAAGATTTGTCATAGCCGAATATAGCACTCTTACTTATTTGTTACTGATTTTATAACGTTACTTTTCTACTTCTTTTTTTATTTCTTACTTAAAAGTAAATATCAAACAAATCTAATGGATATATTTAAGGTCTCAAAAAATTATCTTTAAGCGTAATTATTTCCGATAATAAAAAATTGGCTAAATTTTATTTTGAAAACTCTTATGATAAAGTTAGGCCTTCAGCTTAGCTATTAAATTCTTGAACATCTATTATAGACTGGAGCAAATCGGACAAGAATGAAGCTCTTTAAAGCTTATGAGGATTATTCACTTTATACAGGTATAACCTGTATTCCGAAAATGGTAAAATATATTCCCTTGTTAACCTTGGGACTGTAAAGTTATTTTTTTACTATGTATTCCTGCTTTCGTAGAAATTTAACAATTGATCTCAAAATTCGAGTCGTTTGCACATGGCTGAAGGGAAAACCCTTGAAATTAATTATTAAAATTTTGGTTTTTAGGTTTATAGATTTTTCACGCTTATAGTTCCAGTAGCGAAGCAAAATTTATTTTTTTTTAACCAAAAAATGAAAAAACGGCTGTAACTTTTAAATGTGGATAAAACTTATTACCATTTTATTGTTAATAAAAAAATATCCATTTGACCACAACAAAATCCTTCACATCAAATCTACCAAATTTAGGTCGGCCAAGAATTCCAAAGTTCTTTCTCCCTCGAAAAAATAAACCTTCATTACATCCTTTGAAGATATTTTTAGGGACTTTCGAAATTAAAAATATTTTAGCATCTGAAATATAAATAAATTTTCGATGATATTTAAAAAAAAAAATTATATGCCCGAAGTA
Source organism: Cistogaster globosa (assembly GCA_937654795.1). Lineage (NCBI taxonomy): Eukaryota > Metazoa > Arthropoda > Insecta > Diptera > Tachinidae > Cistogaster > Cistogaster globosa. The sequence goes on along the minus strand of OW569404.1, from coordinate 98,526,223 downwards.
AATTTTTAAAATTTGGTAACGTTTTTTAAGCGTTAATCTATCTATCTATCTATGACAATTTGGCAGGGTATTCTGTTTTGTAAATTCTATCGGCCTTAAAAAAGCACCCATTAAAACATCTTCATAACAATTTATTTAATTTGCGTTAAATCCCACTTTTTTTGTCAACAGATATGCAGCCATTTATATCAATTCAATGTTAATTAACATCATTTCAAAGAAACAACGAAAAATTATTTCAAAAGCTTTATAATCCTTTTAACCCTTTTTTTTTTGTACATATGCACATGAATATAAAATATGTAAAATCGAACGAGTTGTTTCTTACTTACCCTCTCGAATAAACTGCGACATATGTTAACGTACAAACTGTATGTAAAATGTTGTCGCAAGTCAGCTAGACGTTCTTCTATGTCATCAACTTTTTCCGTATTATCAATGGAAGCTGTAAACAATCCCACAAACCAGGCTAAACTGTACTGATACATTGGATCGATATTGGCCAATACAACTGTAATGAAAATAAATGATATGGTTGTTGTTAGTTTCTTTTTTTTCCATTTTGTTTTAAACATTTCTAGAATATTTTAAACTATTTGAAATGTGTGAATTTAAGTGAAGTTTTGTTAATGTGATTTAATGCAAATGGATGGAAGAGTTTGGTTTCTGTCAGGTCATTGACATGTTATTTAAATAATAAAAAACCGCAGACATACCGTGATTATTTGCATTTGCATACTCGTCAAATACATTCATTTAATTGGAGATTACACATTAATTAACAAAATTGTGCACATGAATATTTTAGCTTTAAGTTTTCTATATCATTCCTTAGCCACACAGAAAAAAGTTTTTGCGCCTATTAAAGGTTTTAATTTTTTTCAGATTGTAATTTAATGAAATTGAAATTTTTTTAATTATTTATTTTATTGGAAAATTCTTTTATTCGTTATAACTTGAATAAATAATTGGTTCAATTGTAATTGATAATAAATCAAATTAATTATTTGGTTAAAAAGTTTTATAATTATTTTTCAAATAAATATGTAATTGAGTCAATTAAGAATTTAGAATTTAATTGATATTTAATCTGAGAGCAAATAAATACATTAATAGATATAAACAATTTTTTCTTCTTTAGCCGATTTTAGCGCTAATGCTTTTTTCCACTGAATTGTGAACTACAAAAAAAATTTAGATTTACTACGACAAGAGAAAAACACCTCGGTTAAGCCTTATAATTTAGCGGAAAGAAGAATATATGCAATATTTGAAACAAATTTCTAAACTATTTGACAGTTTTACCGTGCCATGTGGCCATGTGGGCTACATAAAATCCAGAGTCTCATTAATAAGCCGACTATAACTGTTGAATTTGATATCTAATTTTTTGCGTAAAAATCCATCGTGTCATCGAAAATTTAAATTATTTTTTTTTTTTAAATTTTTGCTTTCATCAAGTCTTTCTTTGTTTTAGATATTAATTACTTTTTGAAATGTGCTCACTTGACTAGACTACAAAAACAACTTAAAACTCCATTTTCAATTTAAATCTTTTTTGAGCTGCTAAAATTTTACTGCCACAAGAAAAGATCCTTTTTGAACGCGATAGTTTTTAAAAGGTCTTTTAATACAATAAGAAGATGGCAAATGTTACATTCTAATAAAAAATGAGTAAAAGAAAATAAGTAAGAATACAAATCCGGCTGTACTGAATCTTATGTACCCTTCACCAAGGGAATTTTTAAAATATTCTCTTAAAATATTTGAGGTGAACTTGAGTAGTTTATTTGTCAACTTTGGATTTTCTCTTTAAATATAAGCGCGAAAAGCAAGACTGTTAGTGAGCCGAGCTTTCGCTGAAGCTGTCAGACATTTAGTTTCAGCTTTACTTATACACCTTTAATATAAAACAAACTCAACGTAAAGAGTACTTTTTTGCGAAAGTAGGTGTTTTTTTATTTTTGGTGTGTTTTATATTTTTAGTAAAATTTAAATTTTTTTTTTTTTTTTTTGCTAAAACCATTTTTTTTTTTTTTATTTTAATATTTAAGCCGAAAAAGTAAAATTTTACGTCATTTTGGTTAAATTTAAATGGTTTAGTTGTTATATTCCAATTACCTAAAACATATGCTTGATTCACAAAACCCCTTGTATCCGTGTCTACTATTGTTGTTGGAAATTTTCATATAAAATGTCAATACACCAATACACTTTTATTTTGCATGTTTTATTTGTATTGGTAATCGTGTTACCAACTACATGTGAATTCCATATCACATTGAGAAAAATAAAATAAACAAAAGACATTTGTATTATTTAGCATATCAAAAGTACACTTTTTGCATAAAAAATTTAAAATTTTGCTTTTTTCAGTCCATTATTTTACTTCCTGAAAACCTTCTTCTGAATACTTATTTTCTTCTTTTCATTTGCTTTTTGGCGTTTATTATACAAAATAAATTGATAAAATAATACACTGCGTGTTCACAAGCATATAAATAGAAAGTGTATTCAATACAAAATACACCGTACAAGATTTTGTAAATTAAGCAATTGTTTTTTTTTTCAAAATTTTCGGTTTTTAATACAACAAAATTAAAAAATTACAATAACCAACAAAACAAGCACAATTAAGTCTAAAAAACATAAGGAATATAGATGCGCTCATTTTCTTTGGATATATCTGCGCCATTTATAGAACGAGTTTGATAGATTTCAATAGACGACAAAATGGTGATTATGAGTTTTCTGTAGCTCTTCTAGGGATGTGGCACAACTGCTCTTAATCCGATTGCGGTTAGACGGATATCGGTAAATCGACCACCCCTCGCTTCTTATGGGGTCAGAAATTATTATTGCAGAAATTACAAATGGAATGACAGGCCAACTGTGGTGACGGTTTATACCCTTGAGGTCAGAAAATTTTTTCAAAATAGAAGAAAAGGCAAAATCGATGTTTAGCGTTCGCAAGCAAATTCCTATCGGGCAACTGCGCAAAAAATTGGCGAATTCTCAAAGCCATGAATTTGAAGGAAAAGCATTCAGTCACTTTAACTCCAGCAGAAAAAAAACAAGTGAAAAAAAAAGGTTTCAAGCGGAAGTCCATGCATGTGCAAAAATACGTTGGAAGCTGTAAATACCGGAAATTTAAAAAAAAATGAAGAAAAAGCCGCAGCCGGAAATTACGTTCCGTGGTTTCTAGTGACAAGAATTTGTTATTTCAAAATTACTACGACAATAGAAAGGGCAGATTTATGGTGTGGAGTACTATAAGGTATTACGGCAGAACCGATTTGGAATGTCAAACTGCAAAAAGGGCTAGAGAATTTTAAAAGAAACTGTAACAATCAACTTTCTCTGAATGAAAAGCAATTTTGGACCGATTCTATGCTTTGTTTAATAAGAAAATAGCTCTTAATAAAAATGTTTTCGTTGGTTTCTTCCAAGTTTTTTAAGGAGCAGACCAATTCAAAAATGGAATGTGTGTTATTTGGATTATTTAACGTTACTTTATGATTCAATAAAAACACGTTGTTTGAAAGTAATTTTAAACAAATTTCTAAAATATCAACAATAACTCTTATTATTTATTAAAAAATAATAAAGTTCTAATCTAATGAAAAAAAGTTAAAATTATGTTAAAACAAATTGTAAGTTAATAATTCTTTTATAATCTTAAAAAAAGAACTCTTTCTGATAGAAGAAAAATGTAAAAGAAAATAAAAATAATATGGCCTACAGGTTCTTATCACCTGATTTTACATAAAAATTTTTTTACAAATTTTCAAAACATTTTTTTTTTTCTTTTTATGGGAATAAAAAACCTTATTATAGTCAAGTTTCTAATCGTTTCACCAAACACTTTAAACGATTTTTTCTAGAGTCTGACATTTTATCTTTATATTTATTTAAGTTATTTATTTAATTAGTATTTTAAATTAAAAATAGCTGGTAAATTAACAAAATCTAACATTTTTTTTAATAACGTAATTTTCATTGCAATTTCAACAAAACCTCTTTTATTCTGTTTCTGTGTGAGGCCAATAAATTTTTGCAATATGTACATATTTGGTTTGCAAAACAATTTAAATATTTAAACTTGTATTAGTTAAAAAACACTTTTGAAATTATTCAGTTATTAGAAATATACTTCGTATACCACACGTCCGGTGGTAAAACAAAAAAAAAGACAAATACATTTTTTCATGACCACAATATAAAACGGAAATTAAAACTATAAACTTTTTCATAAAATTTGTTTGGTCGTACAGAGAGGCAATAACTCATAATAAACAAAAATAATAATGAAGCACTAAGCCCGGATATTAGTTTTTTTACGCACTCGTTTATACAAGACCAACAGCAGCACAAACAAATTCATTTCAAGTTGAATTGAATTTATTTGTGTTTTTGAATTTGTTGTTATATGTAGAAAATTTAAGATTTTTTCATTATCAATGGAAATTTATTGGCGTTATGTGCAGTTATTGGAATCTCAAAAAAATAACTATAATGTAATGCTATTTAGTTTTTTAAAGCCTTCAACACAAAAAGTGGAAAAAGGTTATAACTAAATTTGTCATTCCGTTTGTAATTTCTACAATATCCATTTCCGACCCCATAAAGTAAATATATTCTAACTTCTTATGCACAGCGAAGTCGATTAAGCGATGTCCGCCTGTCCGTCCGTGTTAGTGTTTCAATCAAGTTTGCCGAGGCACTAGATTAGCAAGGAACATTTTTAAATACGCCAATCGATCATACAAAGTGTCGAAAAGAGGTGCTGCTAAAATCAGCAAGATCGGTCCATATCCTTCGACGCAGCGGGCAAAACTCCACGCCTGCCTTTAATTTTTTCACATCATTTGGTATAATGAAGTAGCTCCAATAAAAAAAAAAACAAATAGTGATAGAGAATTTAAAAATAAGAAAAAAACATGAAGTAAAAAAATTGGTGCTCGCCCATATTTTCCGAGTTGCGGGCCTCGGGTATTTAAAACTTTTTGGAAATATCAATATGGGTATCATTTTTAAGTTTTTAAAGATACCTTTGAGAGAATGTTCAAATTTCTTAAAAATGCTTAACTCATTAAGAGCCGAAAGCTTTTTTATGTAAAATTATGTGTATGTAGTACTTAAAAATATTTTTCTTATTTTTAATTCACTGTCACCGCAATATTTGTTTTTTTTTTTTTTTTTGATAGGAGCTACTTCACTAAACTAGATTTACATAAATGATGAAGGGTATGTAAGACTTGGCATAGCCGAATATAGCACTCTTTCTTATGGTAATAAAATTATTATGAAATCATTTAATTACTAATTACAATTGGATGGAAAATTATTATTTTTATGAAATATAAATTTACGAGCGCAAAAACTAAAATATTAAATGCGCCAAATAAAAGAATTCCCTCACATACGAAGGGTAGTAAAGCATATGCTAAACTTAAAATAAGGTCCTGTGAAACTCACCCTTCAATTGGGACACCTTCTAATTTTAACGTTTCAGCTTGTTTTTATAGTGACTTAGCAATACATTATCTGCAGAAATGTATAGTCTCAGCCTGTAACGTTTCAAAAAAAATTCTAAATATCATTCTACTACGGTTAAAAAACTTAGGCCATTGCCATATCACGTCCCTATAGGAACACCTTTTATATTTTAATTTTATTCTAAACTTATTGTACGAGGGCTGCTATATATATATTTCTGGCCTGGCAACACTGAGTGCTGCCAAGTGCAACCTGACATTTCGATTGGAAAGTTTGTCATTTTTAAGCATAATCGTACTCAAAACGTTTTGACGTACGACCATTATTTGTGTTGTTTACAGTGACTTGAAAAAATTAATATAGAAAAAAATGGAATTAACTCGTGAACATTTTCGTGCCATCATTTTTCACAACTTTCGACGTGGATTATCACGACAAGAGTGCCTTGATGAACTTAAATCTTTGTATGGCGATGAAGCACCATCCTATAGCACTGTGAAATATGAATTTAATCGTGGCCGAAGCTCGCTCAAAGACGAATTCCGTGAAGGCTGTCCAAAAACGGCTGTTGTGCCATAGAACATTGATGCCGCGCGTGAACTCATAATGCAAGATCGACATGCGACATACTGAGAGATAGACATCGTTGAACATTTCCTCCACCAGCATACATTCGATACTGCATGAACACATGGCCGTAAAAGAGGTTTGTTCTCGTTGGATCCCGCACAATTTGAAAGTCGCTCAAAAAAAGGCTCGTGTCGATTGGTGCAAAGAAATGTTGCAAAAATACGATTGCGGTGCTTCAAAAGACGTTTATAAGATCGTCACAAGTGACGAATCATGGATCTTTGCGTATGAGCCCGAAACGAAACAACAATCGAACGTGTGGGTCTTCAAAGACGAGCAAAATTCAACGAAAGTTGTTCGTGGAAGAAGCACTTCGAAGCAAATGGTCGCCTGTTTCTTCGGCAAAACTGGTCATGTGGAGACTGTTCTGCTTGAGCAACGTAGGACGGTCACTTATGAGTGGTATACTACAATTTGTTTGCCTAAAGTCATCGGAGAGATTCGAAAAACCAACAAGAGAAGACGAATCATAGTTCACCATGACAATGCGAGCTCTCACACATCGGCTCAAACCAGAGCGTTTTTGACCGGCCAAAACGTCGAATTAATGGGTCATCCGCCGTACATCCCTGACTAGGCACCTAATGACTTCTTCTTGTTTCCGCACATCAAGAAAAAAATGCGTGGTCAACGATTTTTGTCGCCAGAAGAAGCTGTTGAAGTGTTCAAAAACCATGTTTTAGAGGTGCCTCAATCGGAGTGGAAAAAGTGCTCAACTGGTTTGAGCGCATGCAAAAGTGTATAAATCATGCTGGAGAATACTTTGAAAAACAATAAAACCATTTTTGATTATAAATATTCGCATTTTCACTATTAGGTCAGAAATATATAGAGCAGCCCCCGTATAAAATAAAATTTAAAATTTAAAAAAAAATTTTATATGATAAACTTTTTAAAAGCAAAAAAACAAACAGTAATATGTCTTTTTTATAATTCATTTTCTTGACTCACTCCTGGAATTTTTCAACGCAAAATTAGCGCTGTTATCAGTGAACATGGTGAACGTTTCCACTAGGATATTTTACACATAGAAAAACGATGTCAGGGAAAGTTCAGCAAAAAGTTAACGGATTTTCTCTAGACAAAAAAAGGGATTTGCCAGAATCTGAATATGCAACAAAATCTTAAAGACCGATTATCCTGTGGATGCTAATACGTGAGAAAAAATTAGCGCATATTCGGAATCAAAGATTAAACTAACAACATTTCTAGAACAAACAAAAATTTATTTTTGTAATTCTGGGTTGTTGTTATTTTATTGATTTTTTTATTACAATTTATCTAATTTTATTTTCTCCCATTTAAAATTATTCACATAATTTTTGCAAAAAAGAAAACAAGCACTGGAACACTCTAACACTGAATAACTACATCTTTTATAAAGCTAATTATAAAATTTACAACGCTTATCATTCAAAAAGTATTTAATTTGGTTTTGTTATTTTACAAAACCTCTGGAAACTTTTAAAGCTTTCATGCCTTTGCATGACACGTTTGCGAAATGTTTGTGTACTCTCATACACTGATCGTAAGCAAATTGTTTACAGCAACAAACGTAATGAAAAACAAGTCATTAAAAAAGACTCGGCTCAAGAGCCTTCTTTACTTGATTTTTAAAATTTTAAATTAAAGATTTTACCCACTTTATTTTTTCGACACGAATCTTACATTTAAATAATAATCGTTAAAATCATACACAACATGTATGACCAGAAGATATGAAAAATAAAGTAAATAGGCAGTTGCATGAAGCAACTCAAGTTGAAGACATAATTTATTTGATTCATAACTATGACTGTTGTGTAAAAGTGTTAATATATCAAGAGTTACTATTCCAAAATAAAGGATTTATAACATCCCAAAACCTTCTTAGTTACAAAAATAGAAAATTCTCGAATTTACTTACCAATTGTAAAGAATAATATTGTTGAATGTTCTGCTATTGGGACATAACTTAAACGTGCAATATCAATTTGTTTTTCAGTCGCTTCGGTTATAATTTGTTTTTCATTAATATCATTGGCCAATGCCTTCGATGAGCTGAGAACCTGAACAGCAGTTTCATCTTCTAAAATATTTTCGGCCGTCGAAAGAACTTCTAATATTTGATCTTCAGTTTCTTGTAACATGCGTTTATTTTCAGCACTCTGTACGATGAGAGTATTCTTTTCCGCTTCCAAGTCCGGACGTTCTCTAGCCACTGTAATGCCGAGTAGCTGATCCTGTAAACCTTGTGTAGTGATCATAAAGTTTAACAGAGTTACTTTTACAGCCACTTCAGGTAAATAATGTGGATTACGGTATTTTGTGGTCATATAAAATCTAAAGATTAAAAAAGAAATATTTAAAAAATATATATATCAAATTATATTAAACAAGGCATATATGCACTCACGAGAAAGCGATAATGTCTACTCATTAATTGGGTTAATTGTTTTAAAAAGAGTAAAGTAAAAACATAAAGTGCAGAAGATCGATAGGAAGATATTTAAAATTTAGCAGTGCTGAAATTGCACGTTATGCTTATTTTATTATTATTTTACAATGCCGCCACGATTAAAGCTGCACTAATTGGCTGGGATATGAACCTAAGCTATGAAAACAATCACAAAAAAAATCAGCAATAAAGTGTTATTTATATTATTCACTTTACAGTATCAGAAAAAACTAAAGCACAAAGTCTTTCTAACTGAAACTTAAGATAGCTTTCAGAAATTGTACTTTATAACTTTTTAGTTTAATTTGTATATTAAGTGGCATTTGCTTCTGAGCATAAGAAAGCATTGCATTTTTCACGATGCCGTTGTAGGTTAAACGATCCATTATTCCACTGATTTCATGAAATGTATCGATGCCATAACCAGAAACCAAAACGTTACCTCCTCTATGTTACACTGTGCCTTTAATATAAGTTGGATTAATCTGTTCTCCTTTTGGCCGTCGAACATTCTTTAATCCCTTAAAATCTTTTGCATTAAATTTGAATTCATCACTGAAAAAAATATGTTTCGCCGTATTGCACTCCTAAATCAGTTAATTTTTTTCTTTTTTTAAATGCAGCAAATAGGTATATCGAGGCCAGTTCACGTATTCAAAGAGTACAAGAGGCAGACCAATTTGAAAAGCACAGAAACAAAAAAAATTTTAAATCTTTTTCTTTAAAAAATAACGTTATTTTTTGATACAATTACAATTATTTTTAATTTTTTTCTCAATCCGGGTTTAAGCCGTAAATTAAAATTTACCTTTTTCGGCTTTTCTTCATTTTTTTAAATTTAATTTACAAATGTATGCAGACGGTTTTCAAAGAAAACAAGAAAAATTAGATTCTAACAGAATGCAATGCTGCAATTTCTGGATCGCTACACCCTTCAACAGCTTTCTTCGTATCTATCAACCTCAGGTTGTGTACATTGTAAATATCATCTATTAAAGCAACTAATCAGTATTAATTTGGTTGGACGAAGTACACTCACAACTCAACGCATTTTTTCGTTGTTCTCCCTGCAACACTTTTTGTACATTTGTTTTTGCTTCATACCAACCTTCGGTATGGCCACAAAACGCAACTTTTGTTTTTTAGTCATTCATACTTTTTCTTCACAACACTATAGATGTTGCTTCAGTATCATATTAACTATTTTTAAGTTAAGTATGAATGCACATGCGCTGTGCCTTGCTTTGGATTTGTCCTTTCATCCAAAAAAATTATTTCTAGATATGAAGAAATATGTGCTTTAGTTTTGTCCAACACTGTATACGTTTCCTTAAATTTTTCTCAGCACCTAAAGGATATTGCCAGAGTTTGTTTGCAAAAATCATACCAATTAGGAAGTGTCAAATTTTGGTAAAATTAAAATGTGAACTTCAGGATGATCATAAAATCAAAATAAATGTTGGTATAAAATTGGATCTCCGCCTCCTGCTGGATCAAAAAATGAAGTATTAAGATTTCATCTTAAATTAACACGCTTTTCTTTCTATATAATGAAAAAACTTATGGCTTTTAAAATTAAAATTTTTGTTCTTAAATTACTTTTGCCGATCCATTACTTTGGGTATCAAAACAGAAAATAGTGACTGGACTTAATCTAGGCAATATAGCGGATAAATAAAATATTTGTAGTCAAATGAATAAAGCTTAGCAGCCCTTTCATATGCGTAGATACGATTCTCTGGAAAAGAGAAATTCACCCCAAAAAAATTTAAGGAGAAATGTTTTTTCTTAGAAAATTTCTAAATCATGACAAACTTTTCTTCTTCTCTTAGGGGCTTCAGCTCCTTCAGAAAAAATTCTTGAAGTACTTGAAACACACATTTCTAATTTCAATACTTTTTTTTTTTTTGAAATTTTACTAACAACTACAAATCACAGAACCATGTGGTTGGTATGTCTACAGTGCTAACAATCGTAGGTGCTTCTTCCTCAGAACTTTCTTTGCGATAACGTTATATTTTTAACTATTATAGTTTTAGTAATTTTTTCATATGTCTAAAATTACAACAAAATATTAATTTGCACTGGAAATTTAATTACAATTTTTTGATTGAACGGTTTTAATGGCTGAAAAATAAAATGATAACGATTGAGTTTTCTCTAAAGTTAAAAAAGAAAATTTACCATGTTTCAAATTATTTTATCAGCCCTCGTAAAAGTAAAATTTTAAATTGGAAAAAGTAAAAAACTTTTAAGTGAAAAACACACGACTGTAATAAATAACAAAAATGAAAGGGTTATCCTAAAAACTTCATGGACGATGTATCACAAGAATTTGAATGGCTTACGGAAAGTCATGTAACTCTCTGATCAACCATCAACCTTAAGGTTATATTTCTCTCTTAAATTTTTATAATTAATTTTTTTCATTTTACTTACTTAAAGCTATGATTGTACTCAATGACAGTGTCACCCAATTTAATGCAAAGAGCACCTCCTTGTTTAAAAAGCTGTTTTAGTAAAATCGATTCTAGTAAAGGATCCAATTCTTCTCCTATATTTTCTAGCAGTACGGGTAATCCAAATTGTATGGCATTTTCTAGTACTCGGGTATAATCTGGTTGATTTAGACGTATAACACATAAACGATTACCCTTCTCTAAGTTTTTAATCCATTTATTCGCTTGTCCTTGTGGATCAATCATTAGAGGCCAACGACGGGCGTTTCTAAAATATTAAAAAAAAGGATTAATTTAAAACAGATAAACATTATTTGAACATATTTTTCATTAAAAAAAAATAACAAAAAGTCTTCTCAAACATAAAAACAAAGGATTTCAACTTTAAAAGACAACAAGAAATTTTTTTGATAGAGCGTTACTCCAAAACAACTTCCTCAAATGCGTTCATGTTTTAATTTTTTTGTTTTTTAATGTTGTAATAAGGCAAGCACTTAGCTTACTTATGCAACTACGAAAGCATGTTATGGAAATGAAAATAGAGAAAGTACTTCAGTCATTTCGCATGTAACTTCAAAGTATGCAACCACATCAAATATATACACTTTATGTTCTTAATCTTAGAAGAGACACCGTGTGAAAATCTACTTTTCTAGTACTCTAAATAATGTAGGAAAATTCCAGTTACCAAAAATTTTTTATAAAAATTCAGAAAAATAATTACACGTTTACAGAGGTTACAACAAGAAAAGGGGAAAGGCCTTTATTTTCTCTCGTTCTTCGTCGTTGTGTATACTTTGTTAAATACTTAACAAACTATTTATTCACGTCAAAACCCAAAATAAAACAAAAAATCAATTTCTGTTAAAACTTCAACAGAGAAAGTAACAAATACAAATTTTTTGTTATCAGTAAAAGACACAAAAAAAATGAAAACAACAAAATGAACACAAATTAAAATTTCACAAACAAAAGCCGAAAATTCACAAATAAAAATTTTAAAAAAAATATTTGAGTGTCGCAAGAACTCGCGGGAAATAAAGAAACTCACAAAATGCTACACTCAGCTACAAGCAAAAATTTTTAAACAATAATTCTATTGCCCCGAAAATAGTGGATTAAATAAAAATTGAAATATGAGAAAGGAATTGTCCCAAAATCAAAGTTTTTAAATCCTTCTGCATTTTGTTAAATCTAAAAAGAAATAAACGAAATACAAACGCTGAAGTGATAAAAGAAACTGGTTTCAGAGGAAAAGGCTTTTATTAAGCAATTTCGAGTTGGTATACACAGATGCGTCTATTAAGGATTGTAAAGTTGGATGTGCGATATATTATCTGAGCTCAAACAAGTTTTATTCAAATCTTTAAACTCCCTTTCTTGGTATCTTTAATGACAGCGAAGCTAATTGCTATGATAAAAGGCGAGTTGGAATAATGACGGAGAGCAAAAATGGTTGCTTTAACTTGGAAAAATTAAATAGCAACGGAATATGTATCAAGATCCATAAAATGCATTAGACTGGATAATGTTGACTTTTACTATACTCCTTTCCACAGAGGCCTTACTGAAAACGAAATTGCAGATGATGCGGCAAAGAAAGTTTATAACGAATTAAGTAACTACAAATAGAAATTCTACGAGCAGATGCAATAAAGATATAAAATATGAATTCGCGATGAATTGGACAGAAGGTATCGAAATTCAATACTAGGTAAAGGAAGAAAAAATATTTCCATCGTTAATCATGGCTCCAAGCTCATAAAATTGTATTAAATGGCACTCAAATAAGGCAATTTAATAGAATTATGACTGGTCATACTCTTAGCCATTACTCCTTATCCCGCATTAGAATTAATGCCGAGAGTGATGACCGTTGTGATAATTGTAATGTGGAAGATGATGTGTCTCATATATTCTATTTGTTTGCACAAAATATTAATTCCATCAAACAAATTATTCAGTCTTAAAGAAATACCAAGATGTTCCAGAATTATTTAGAAAATTTAGGTGTGATCCAAAATAGTCTTAGAATCATGTTTCTTTAAGGCTGCTGTAGTCAAAGTGGTAAACACGTTGACTACAACCTGGTTGTTCAGGGTTCGAATCCTGCGGCAATCAAAATACAAAAAATGTTTTTTTCTGTTTAATGGTATAAATACATATTCAGAATGAACAAAAAAAAAAAAAAAAAACGTACAGTGACCTTCGTCGGTACTTTCTCATAGCAGATTCGCCGGCGAAGTAAAATAAATATCTATCTTTCTCCTTTCACCACCTGTCTTATCTCTTATCTATCCCTTTCCTAAAGAATGTAGCACGGTTACGAAAAATAACTAAATAGGTTTTAATGCCTGAAGTGCTACTTCTCTTTAAAAAAAAAAAAAAAAAAAAAAGACGGTAATTATACATTGATTATACTATATTTGAGAAAGATTACGGCAGGATTTTTAAATGTCTTAGAACAAGATATTAATGCAGATTTAGAAAAAATATTTTGGAATTCAAAAATTAAAAGCAAATATCAGTCTACTTTATAAAGACACCCTTCGAATTTTAATTTAAAATTTTCTTCTTATTATAGCGGACTTGTCAAAAAAGGTTCCTACTAAATTTCCGCTGTATGTCTCTCATAATTCAAAAGCTTAGCCACATACATGAAAATTCATCAACTACTGGGGCACCGCTTAATTTTCATAACTAAATTTTATACTTACTGCTGTAAGAAAGTATGGCCATACATGTAAAATGAAATTACTTATTTTAACAACCTATAATATATAATTTTAAATATTTATACTTTTTATTATATGAGACAAAGTATTGGACATTTTGCCTAATTTTTAAACGTTTATCTGTAACGGTTCAAAAGACAGGCCAATGTAGGTCAGTTTACGTCACCTATGGGGACACCTATTAATTTTGAGATTTATATTTGTGTGACTTTTTGCTTTTGGGAGCTATATTAATACACATGTGTTGTCTGGGGACACTCTTAAATTTTTAAAATTACGAACTTGTTTTAAAACGGGACCAAACTGTAAACATAAGCTTTCAAGTAAAGAAAAAATTTCAAAATTCAGAAATGACTAAGTTCTGCGGGTATAAACATAAAAAAGCAACATTCAGACGAATTGATAACAGACTTCTTTTTTTAAGAAAAAAATCCATACTTTGGGCATCTGAACTCTTTTAATGTGAAAACCCATTTCTTATATTTGATGATGATGACCAACAGCTTACAGTTGGCGAAAATGTGACTTACACCTTCTCTTAGTCACGGTGGGAAATAGATTTTATATCTGCTGGGATTGCTGAATAAAAATATGTTCTACCCCGTAAACAACTTGGAAAATCATAAGCCATATCAGTTGAAAGAAGTCTAAAAGTAGAATTGCTTTTATAATTGTGCCGGAGTGCCGTAGTGTCATTGAAGTAACGAGTTCGCACTTAAGAAGATAGACAATAAAACCTCGTAAAAAGTAGAGAAGATAGATAATCTTTGAATTCGAACCGGTCGAGAAATTCGCCGAACCAGGTGTAGAAGACCCCATTCCACTTGCAAGAAAGTCAACTGGTATCCACAGCGTTGCACGAGAATACGCTCAAAACATTCGGCCATCCAGGGAACAGCTCCCTTCTACTAAGCAAACTGACAATGAAGCTGTTAAAAGGTACTATAAAGTTGGATTCAGTTTTTTTTTAAAGTTACCAAAAGAGAACAACACAGATTGAACATCGTTAGCAAATGTTTAGCATGGCTGACCTTAGAACGGGGACCACAGACAAAAGGATATTGGATGTGAATGCAATAAGACCCTACACTCTAAAGCAAATTCCGGCTTAAAAGCAGCCAGCAAACGCTGTTTGCAGGGCATAGGATATAACAACGACCCGGAAATAGTACTACGGTACTTGCATTTTCTTCAGTTTTGTAAGAATCATAGAGGGCTAAAAATAGGTCCAAAATAGCGGTGTGTTTTATTATTACCTCATGGTGAAACAATTATAGCACAATAGTTTATCAGGTATGTGCAGTAGCTTTCTTGAAACTTGAAATACATTTTTAAATGTAGTTTGATATTTAAATTCATTCTTAAATGTACTCATCTGATGAACTTTTGTAAGTAAAATTAAAGCAAAGCGAAAATCACTAAATTTCCCGCTAAAGCCTAGTACTCTGTTCAGTTTTTCATGCCGAATGCTGTCAAACTACATACGTAAAACATTTATATGAAAAAGTAATGAAAAATTTTGCAAAAGTTTTACTCTGTTTTTACTGTAGAAAAACATATGAAATGTTTCTGGCAACATTTTATCAAAGCTGTGAAATAATAGCTGATCATATGTATTTTGCTTACATTTTTATAACAATGTAGTATGCGTGAAAACAATAAAACGTTAAATTCTTCCAAATCGCGAAGTAGACGCCACATTTTTAATGTCAAATTTTCCACAAATTAAAACAGAGTACCGGGCTTAATATTCAAAATAATCCTCCTCACGCAAAACTGCTGTAAAAATCGTTAGATTTGACGATCACTGCTTATATTTATACTTTTGCTTGAATATTTTGTCATTTAATATGAAGCACACGAGTCATGACTAGTAGTTTGATGTTTTATATTTTACCTCCTGGTGACACATTTGCCATTCATGAAAAATTATTCCAAAAGAATTAATACCCACATCAGCAAATTTAAATTAGTTTCTTTAATTAAAACCTACTTAATTATCTTTAGCCGATTGAAGGCTTAACGTGGTCAATGCATGTTTTTCAAATTTGTCACAGCAATATTAGACAAAACATATTAAAAGGATTCAAAGTAAATTTCAATCAATATTAAAAAATATTATTACGCTAAGTCTGTTCAATAAAAACATAATTTGTTCCGCATGCATTATTAATGGAAGACCAAAATCATAATATATTACATAGTACTCGTATCCCTGTGTGGTTAGCGTGACGGTTTAATACTCCTATTTAGCGCACATGTAGAAAAGTTTTTTTTTTTTTGCAAGAAGCAGATTAAAGGGGAAGAATTAAAATCGCACAGCAGAAAACAAAAAAAAAAAAAAAAAACATAAAAAATGTTATTAAAAACAAGTAAGAGTGCTAAATTCGGCTATACTGAATCTTCTATACCCTTCACCATGTATGTAATCCAATGAAAAAAAGCAATAATTGCGGAGAGAGAGAGAGACTTAAAAAGTAAGAAAATAAGTTAAATACAATAAATAATTTTACACAAAAATATCATCGGCTCTTAATGGGTTAAGTATTTTAACAAAATTTTAGTATTTTCTGAAAGATCGCGTTTAAATGATACCTATATCGAAGGTCGAAATTTTTTATGAAAATTTCAAAGGCCTTTAACTCGGAACATATGGGCGAGCGGCCATATTTTTGTTTCTTTGATTGGAGTTGCTTTATTGTTTCAAATGATTTAAAAAAATTGGAGGTAGACGTGATATTAAGCCCACAGCCTCGAGGGACATGGACAGAATGTTTTGATTTTCGTATTGATTGGCGTATTTAAATTTTCTCTAGCTCATCTATTGCCTTAGCAAAATTGATTTCAACACTAACAGACAGATGGACATTGCTCAATCAACTTCGCTATACATAAGAAAGCAGAATACATATCAACTTTTTGGGGTCGGAAATGGATATTGTAGAAATACCAAACGAAATGACAACCTTAGATACGCCTTTTTTCACGTTTTTTGCTGAAGGGTGTACAAAAATAATTTATTTGTTATAATCCTAAGAAAATAACGCACATGTTACCAACACACATACACACACAATCACACAGAATTTACAAATATATACGAGCTGCAACATCCATTCGCAGCTTACAATTCCATTATGAATTTCAAATGTAAAAGTATTTTATTTTATCAGGGCGTATGTGAGCGTATGTGAGGGTGTAAGAGTTAAAGCTACCATATGATAAAATTCTCAGAACAAAATTTCTGTGTATCAAGACTTAAGGTACAGTGTTCTCCAATAGAGACAAGATTTTGACAGTTTATAACGGTTATGTAAGGTATTTAGTTTTGATTTTTTTTATTATTTTTCTGAGCAAAACACGTGCAAAATAAAAATTTGATGTGGACGTTATCTTTCGACTTAAAGTTTAGAAGATCGAATACGGGTCCACGGTTTTACTAATGCTTTTTAAGTAAGCGAAACGATTAGTCAAATTCTTTTGCAATTTTAGACCTGGCGATACAAAAATTCAAATACACAAGATTTCAAATACACAAATATTAATACACTCTAAATTTGTCAGAGGGTATCCTAAGAGAATCTTTGATGTTTTGGAAAAAGCATGGCGGTGTAGGACTGCTCCCCCGTCCACACTCCATACTCCACACTAACATAATGACAACCTCTATATTTTATACACAATTATTTGAGACTAAAATGCAATTTCGAGTTAAAGAGGCGGACAAACTTAAATATGGATCTTTTAGTTACAAAGATAATACTATTTTATCTCTTTGGTGCTCCTACTCGAGGAAAAAAAGAGCTAAAAATTTCCA
Source organism: Cistogaster globosa (assembly GCA_937654795.1). Classification (NCBI taxonomy): domain Eukaryota; kingdom Metazoa; phylum Arthropoda; class Insecta; order Diptera; family Tachinidae; genus Cistogaster; species Cistogaster globosa. The sequence goes on along the minus strand of OW569404.1, from coordinate 98,508,646 downwards.
AAGGATTATTGTGTAATTCGATTCGAAAAAGAGTTAAAGAGTTATATTTGAGCATAAGCCACTTTGCTTCTAAGCTGATACACCTATTTAAATGACTGTGTTTCAAAGGTTTTAAAAGTATTGAAGATAAATCTCGGGCACACTTACTTGCACTTCTATCTCAGGGTATTTATTTTCCAACAAAAACTTGGTTCAACATAAAATCATAGCAGACATTAATATATCTTTCTTTTATTTATTTATTTATTTAAGTTTTTGAAAAAGCGACTCACACACCTTTCAAATTAAACAGCTCATTTGTGTAAAAGCATAAAGTACCATTTTAGTTCCAAACTAGGGTTTAGGATTTCCCGGAATTTTTTTATTTCCCGAGAAACGGGGAAAAATTATCGCATTCCTGGAATTTCCCGGTATTTACGGGAAAAAAGCAATTCTTGAAGAAAACAAACAATAAAAATAATTGTTAAATAATAGTTTTAATAGAATAAAAAAGTTAAAAACAATTCAGGTGACAAAACATACTACTGTACATTTGTACTACATAATAAGAGATAACAAAGATAAAAATACTGAAAAAATTTGTATTAATTCTTCTTTAAAATATATGATTTTAGAATTGCGTTCGTTGAAAAATTTCCAACAATACTGCGGTATGTTTTGTTTTCAACAATGCGTTATAAAGATTATCCATGTTCGTGTTGCAAATAATAATGGCTTCGAAAAACTCAAATTCTTTTTTAAACAATTACTAACATTTGGTTCTGCTTTCATTCTAATCTGCGTATCATTCTAATTATCTTAAAATTAAAATTATAATTTAGAAAAAAGTGTTTTTGAGCATTTGTTGTAAAATTCTGTAAACAGTTTTAAATTAAAAATGTTCCATCTGCAAAAATAAAATACACTGACAACTGTTCTAGTACCATTATACTGAAAAAATTGGGTGACTTCACATTCGTATCTCTAGTTTCTCTACGCATTGACATATTTTTGAATAATTAAAAGTATTCTAGATTTGAACAAAGGTTTTAAGGGACCTGATGCGAGCACAGACAGACAGACAAACAAAAATTCTAAAAATAGGTGTTTTGTATTTTATATCGATTACTTTATACATCAACAACAAAATTAAAAAAAAAATTATGTGAAGATCTATAGATGTAGTAGATTTTACACGAAACGAGATATTTGAACATTTTTAAATGGCAAAACCAAAATATTTAAAAAACAATTAGTATGTTTTTTAAAGTGCTAATGATTTTAAACTTCCCGTTTCCCGGGAATTTAGTTGAAATTTTTCAGGGAAAAACTATCCACAATTTCCCGTTTCCTAAACCCTATTCCAAACTCAGAATTTTTTTCACTTAAAATAATAAAGAAAAAATTTCAAAATAGCAAAGGTTTCTTTAATATTACTCGTATTATGGTATACACAAAATATGAAGCAAAAGAGCATTGTGCCTTAAGCACCCAAAATTAAAAAGAAGCGTTGAAATAAAAGATGATCCAGAAACCTTCAGTAACACTTTAAATGGTATAATTTATTTTTTATAGTTTTTAGAATAATAAGTTTTTTTTTTTGGAATTTAACTAGTCGTATTTCCTTAAGGCCACGATTTAAAGCCCAACTGTAATGTACATAAGCCAGCTTACGCCAACTTTAGCAACTAATACATATAAGTCATGTATGGAAAACTTTAATGTACTTTAGTAAACTTTTCGTCAAATGTTGTTTGCTTAAGCAATGAAGAAGGACTGAACGCACATTCCATACTGAATTTATTAAATTTTGTTTATTTAAAAATAGATTATTTTTGCAAAAGTAAGAGTTAACGTAATTGTGCAACTGTTTTAGATTAATTTCTATGTTTATGTGGGTACACTGTACTCACCTAAAATTCTTTAACGGCTTACTTAAGCTTAAGGCTTTTCGTTACTATGTGCTAGCTTATATGCATTGTTGGCTCTTAACTATTCTACGATGAATTCACAAAACAAAAATGATACAACTTAAATAACAGCTCTGATCGCATAGAAATTTTTTTTGAAAAGCGTGGCAATAAAAAATAAAATCACTACTAATGACGAATGATTAAATGGTTTCAAATCATTATCATTAATTAATGATTTCTTGTCTTTGTGCAAATCCTAAAGTATAGCAATATGGCATTGAGTTCACAAAAATTTGGTCAAATAAGTATGTTTTAACTTTCTCAGTAAAAATGACACACAATAGGAACATAGTTTTGTTTTCGTGTAAGTAATTAAATCAGCAAGCTGGTATGTTAAGTGACTTTACTTACATACACCTATTACAAGAGTGTTAAGATTTATTTATTTTATGCATAGTTGTTTCAAGTTATAAATTCAATAGTAATTAGTAATTAAAAGATTTCTTTAAAATTTCATTATCATTAGCAGAAAATAATTATAAGTAAAATAAAATCGTTAGCATTAAACGGTAGTTGAATTTCTTATTTTTGTTATTATTTAAACAATATCAATGAAATTAAAAGGTAATGAAAAAATCCCGGGTATGGACTATGAGCTTTTCCATAACTAAAAAATTTTTCTGAACAGGGATGTAGCCCTTAAGCAAATAGGAATATTTTGTCATGTATTTGAAATTAGAAAAAAACAAATACTGGAGGGTGCGATTTTTTTTATTCCAGTTGGTTATCTTTTTCTAGGCAGTTCTATCAGTTCCAATGATTATGAAATCTTTTTTGTATTCTATTATTTTAAATTAGTTAATTAAATTAACTATTTGAAATTATTAGTAATTTGATACAACTCCTGAAATATTTATAACTTTTAGTTTTATATAATGTCGTATTAAAATTTTGTTTAACGTTTTTGAGCACTCATTGGCAAAATCTGGCCAAAAAAATATTTTACATTATTATTGAATTTTTTGTAAAAATTAGTGTGAAAAAACTGCTTTGTCAACAAACAGGTACCAACGTTACCGACTTTTAAAGAATGGCAGCAATTTTAAGAAACGAGGTTGCAGGACTGTGACTACCAACAAATTACTGACTAATTTCTACTGATATAGACATTACTTAAGCATAGAAAGCCACAGTAGGCCTTATGTTTCAGCCGGTTAAGGGTGTGGTAATATTTCGCAAATGTAATGTGAATTGAACAACAATATAATGCTTTTTAAGGATATAAGTTTGAAGTTACCCTCGTTTGTATGTTGTTGAGAAACAGGGAAAATCATGATAAAATTAAAATTGAACTAAAATAAATTGAATTGAATCGTATCTACATTAAACGATAAACAACAAGAACAACTGATGTTCCTGATTGAACGAATGAACGACTGAATGCATGACTGCATATAAAAAGGAACTCATGATAAACTCATTGACTGGCTGGCGCTGGCGCTGACTACCTAAAGAATAAATGATGCTGAGCATTGTTACTGTTAGTTATTTATTTATTAATTGAAAATTTTGATTGATGAATAAATAGCGTGTCTGTTTATATCTGTTTATGCTCATAACTCAGTATGTGCGTCAGTTCTAATAAAAAATTTACCAAAATATGAAGTATTAATATGGAAAACTATTTTCTTTTACGTGAGTGTATTTTACTGCCATTATTTTTTCCGCTTTCACTATTAATTCATTGTCAATGTTTTTTATTTTTTTTTTTTTGCACATGTGTGTATTCATCGATCAAAATGACACTGAAATCGAAACCCTTAAATTATTTTTTGTTTTTTAAATTACTTTTCAATAAAAATATAAATTGGTGTTGCAAAATCGTATGGTTGTTATAACAGCTCTTATACCACCTACAGAAATAATACTTTCTTTCGTGCTATACTGTCAAACGTAATTGATAAATTTAACAAAACCGTGGAACAAACTATTTGATTATTATAATAATAATTTTCTATACCCCTTACCACAGGTAGAAAATATCCATTTCTGTCCCAAACTGTATATAAATTATGAGTTCTGTATATAAATTATGAGTTCTTATGCATGGCGAAGTTTAGTGAGCGATGTCCTTCTGTCCGTCTGTGTTCGTGTTGAAAAAAACTTTGCCAAGGCACTAGATGAGCTAAACAAAATTCAAATACGCCAGTCAATGTGAAAATTTTGCTATTGAAAATCAGCGAGACCGGTCCATGTCCTTTGAGACAGAGCACAAAACACCACGCCTGCCTCTTAATTTTTCCATATCTTTTTTAACTTTCGTTTGTATTAATGCAGGTGGTTTGTGTTTATGATAAGAAAGATATATTGAAAAAGGTAAGAAAAATTGGCGAGCTTTTCTACTAATACAGCAACCTTTTTACTTACTAAGCTGGGACAGCAACCCTAAGCAAAACTTGAAATTTTTGGAAAAAAAACACTTTTTTGAACAGAAAACCTTTATGCTAGAAAAGAGTTTCTTATCCCGATTTTTATTTAACTGCTCAATGGGATATCTGCAGTATGGTGCATGTGTTGAAAGGTTTATAAGATTCGGCATAGCCGAATATAAATTTCAACTTTTCATAAATTTTAGTAAATCTTTTATTAAAAATAACAAATTTTAAATGAAATTTATTTCTTTGATTTCTATTTTCTTAATAAAATTTGGATTTTTTGCCTTAAGTTTTTTATACCCTTCACCACAAAATGTGGAAAAAGGGTATAACTAAGTTTGTCAATCTGACTCCATAAAGTATATATATTCTGACTTTTTTTGCATAGCGGAGTTGATTGAGTGAGCGTCTGTCTTTTTGTCCATACTGTTGAAATCAAGTTTGCCGAGGCAGTAGATGTTCTAAAAAAAAATACGTCATTCGATCATATATAGTGTCAAAAAAATCAGCACGATCGGTCTATGTCATTCGAGGCAGCAGGCAAAACACCACGCCTACCTCTAATTTTTTTCATGTCACTTGGAACAATAAAGTAACTCCAATCAAAAAATTAATATATGGAGCGTAAGAGATTAAAAAAATAAGAAAAAAACATCAAGTGAAAAAATTGGCGCTCGCTCATATTTTCCATATTACGGGGCTCTGAAATTTTCAGTTTTTTTTTAAATATCAATATGGGCATCATTTCAAAGCTTTTGAAGAGATCTTTATGGAAATGCTAAAATTTTTTGAAAATGCTTAAACCATTAAGAGCCGATGTCATTTTTTTTTTTTTTGTGAAATTCTTAGCTCAAAAAATATATATATTTACATACATGTATGGTAAAGGGTATATAAGATTCGGCAAAGCCAAGTATAGCACTCTTACTTGTTTTATATATTTTTTTTAAACTTTCGTTTGTATTCTGCAGGTGGTTTGTGTTAATGATATTAAAAAAAAAAAATTAGCTGGGACAAAAATCGTAAACATGATCGGTCTATGTCCTCCGAGACAGCGGGCAAAACAACATGTCTGCCTCTTAATTTTTTCATATCATTTTTATGTTTATGATAAAAAAAATCAAGAAATAGGTGAAAAAAGGCCAGCTTTTTACTCATACAGGAACCTTTTCACCTATTAAGCTTGGACAACAACCGAAAAAAACTTTAAATTTTTGGAAAAAAAAAAAACTTTTTTGAACAGAAAAACTTTATGGTAGAAAAAAATTTCTTGTTCCGATTATTATTTAAACTTTTTAATATGAAATCAGCAGTAGGGTATATGTGGTTACACGTATATGATGAATGGTATTTAACATTATCGTTCACTATTTTCAAAATTTCAACATTTCAGAATTTTTAGCGAATTTTTTATACAGAATATAAAATTTTAATGAAACTTTTTTACTTTTTAATAAAAATTTTAATTTAGTCTATAGTTAAGAGTTTTTTTGATTAATTATTACAATGTTTCATTTCTTAGGGTAAAATTTTAATTTTTTGTAAAATAAATCAATTGGCAATTTACTGTTAGTTTTAAGCGAAGTATATTGATTTTTTAAAATGAAAATCTAAAATATCAAAAGATAAAGACTCAAAGGTGATATACAGTGAGATACAACAGATTCATTTTGTCTAAGTTAAATTAATATCTAACAGTCAATTACTAAGAATATTTTATTTTCAGAAGTACTTGCTCACACTTCATATCTGCTTACTATTAAAGAAATTCAGGATGTAAAACAATAAAGAGATGTCAAAGATCATCAATATATATTTCAGATATCAATCTTAATTTTGTAATATAACAAACATTTACAGCATTAGGCTTAATTTATTATTTAAGTTAGGAAGAATTAATAATTTAATCTAACATAGCGAAGTTGCTGAGCCTCTCAAAAATTCTGCCACCATACTCGTAATGGTTTTTTAAATATTTTAATTTTAGTTTGCTTACTGTTCTGCCGGTCGCCTTGACTGAAAGATACCTTCCTTCTTTAATTTTCCTTAAGTAAATTTTAACTAGAATATGTATTAAACGTAAAATTTTTCTCATTGTACAAATTCGTCCGTTCATCGCTTCTAAATTTGATTAACAAAAAACGAGGAATTTTTTAATAAAAAAATCCCTTAAAGTAATTTTATACGTTAATATGGCTACAATACCATTATGTAATTTAAAGGAATTATATTTATTCTCCCCGTTTTACCAATTACTGCACACATACACAGAAAAACAACACCAACAGCAACACCAACCCATCTCGAATATTTACCTTTACAATTCATAAACCGTAGAAAAAATAGAAGTGGCTTATGAGAAGTAGAAGTTGACGTTAAATTTGTTCCTTAGTTTCTATTGTTAGTGTTGTTGTTATTATTTTCTTTGTAGAAATGGAATGTATGAAATGGATGTTTTAATAGCAAATGTGCCTTAATCTAGTATAGAGCACATTAATCAATTTTTTGTTGTTCATGCTTATGAACGTGTGTGTTTATTTGTTCATATAAAAAAATCTATGAGGCTGCTGCGACTAATGACTGTGCATGGCAAATGTGTATGGTAGTGGCTATTGTTCGCAAAGTAGTGGCAGTGGTAGAAGCGGTAGTCATTGTTGACGTTAAAGTTGATGTCGAACAAAAAACGCACAAATAACAGTATTTACCACCTTACGGGAAAATTGCTACAGCACAGCAGATGCGTTCATTTCATTTATTTTACTCAATTTTTTTTTTGTTTTTTTTCTTTTGTTTCCAAGACTTATTTTTGAATAACCCAGCAAACCAAAATGTAAACATTATATTAGTATTAGGAGGAAGTTACTCCTTTATTTATTTTTTGAAGATTCAAGATTGAAGATCAAAACGTAATTCTGTCGTTATCGCTAGAACTTACATATGTATATACGCCTGTCGCAGGCCTCGACATCTGAAAGTGGCACATTAATTATAATTTTGCTCAAAGGGTATTCACGTAGAAACGTTGTTAACACGTTCATTATTATTAGCAGATCCTAGATTTTTACACAGAATATGTTGTACTATGCGCGCTAATATCAAAAGTTTAAAAATAAAAGGCTGACCTTTCATAGACTGTTTTCAAACACAGTAGTTCTACATCCGCTTTTACGACAAGTACAAAAATTAAAATGTATCCCTATAGAAACGTCCTTTTCACTGGAATATTTTAAGGCGTTATTGGCAAACACTTTCAATAACAATTAATAAAAATATGAAATTTTCGGGTCGGCCATACATTATACTAGAAACTTCGCATGTAAGTTCACCTCAAACTTGGCTGATATGTTATACAAATTTTGGAATGAAAGTATGGTATCTTATTTTTGAAATAAATCTCGAGCTTTGTATATTTTAAAATCCGAGCAGCTACTATTATTTATAAAGGCATCAAACTTACAAAATGTTTAGTAAGGTTTGCCATTTCATCATACAAATGTCTGCCAACCATTAATTATTAAAACTTACAAGAAGACGCTTCGTTTTGGTTATAAATTTTAAGCGAATATCTTATGCAGGCAGTTCGTCGCTCTTCAAAAAAATTAAAGCTTAAGTACACTCTCTTGGTTTTAAAGCCACCCAATATCTCTGCGAAGTAAAATATTCATGACGACTGTAACGGCCTGAGGACAACCCTCATAAATCGATTCGGTGCTGATCAACAATAATATCCTTCTTTCTGTAGTTGGAGACTTGGAACATCATTATAATTGACTTGCGACCGCAACGAGACCGCTCTGCATTCCACAGAAGAGACGCTACTATCGGCAGCAAGTATTAGCCATTAGTCAAGTTTATTATTTTATTATTTAAGCCTCTAGTCTACATTAAAAATCAACCAATTCAGACGGTCTCAAGCAAGGACAACCTTCAAGGTACTTGTCTGGCCACATATATTGGACCGAATTAACAAGATTGGGTCGACCGAATAGTCATTGGTAACGGAGTGAAGGTGTCCATTTGATGACTTTGTTAATGTTTTTTTAATTTTCTTACTTTTGTTCTTATCTGGTTATGGTTTACTTAGAAGGTGAAACATCAAAATTCATGCCATAACTGCAAAAGTGTTCAAAATTATACACACTTGGGTCAAGGAATTTTGTCGAAATTTTGTCAAAAAAAATCTTTTTAAAAAATATTATCTGATCTTTATTTCTTGTGACAAATAGGGAAGATATAAGTTTCTCAGGAAAACAAATAAGTATTAATTTATAGAGTGATTTGATTACATTGCAGACTTTTGATCGCTGTAATGTGTTAATGCTTTTCTTTTTTACTTTGTTTTATTTTATTTTTTTTTTTAATTTTCATAAATTTGCTTGTAAGGACTTGTTAAAAAAATATCATGAGAGAAAAGGCATATTTTTACCTCAAAGAAGAAAGTTCGATTTTGGTAATCCATATGTCGTTTAAGAAGAAAACACTGTTCAAACTTTATTTAAACAAAAATTTAAGTTTAATATTTTTAAATAGAAATTTTATTGGTTTATAATCGAATCTAATTCCTTTAAATTGACACACTGTAACTTAGTACTAATTGAAAATACTCGTTACAAGTGTCGCTTTAAATTAGTTAAAAAGAAGTTTCTACAAACGAGCTTGAGAATACATTGTCTTGCAATATTTGCTGTAACAACCTGTTCACTTACTTGTGCGCCTATTTTAATAAAGACTTAATCAATCAATCAATTTAAAAATAGGTTCCCTTTTCATTTTTAGTTTGATTTTCCCCAACAAATTATTTAGCTTAAATAAAGGAAATCTAATTACGTTTTACTTCTTGTTTTATTCTACTTAACCTCAATTTAAATTTACTTGAAGTTATTAAAATAAATTTCTCCATTTTAGATTGGTGCTTCGCTGCCAATTTATAAGGAGATAAGTGGACATGGTTTAGTATAATTTTGGGATTGGCGGACTATCGGAGAGTACAATATGATAACGAATTTTTTGTGAAATAATAACTCAATTGTGATCAAATCTTCTAAAACACAATATCTGGGGCTACGTGAATAGTATGGTTAACACCAATAAGCCCAAAATAGCCCTACAGTTAAAACAGACTGAAGTATTCCCTAAAATCCGTAAAAAAAAATTTATATTCAAAATCAGTAGCTTAGTAGAAATATAACGGATATTGAACGAATCTGCAGTTTTAATGAATCGCCTCGTAGTTCTAAAGCCTTGACGCCTTATTGTGTTTATGTACACATTCATAGAAAAAAGTGTTAAGCGTGCAAAAAAAGCAAACGGAAAATAAATTTCTATTATATGGTTTTCCTATAAGTATGGGCAGCTGTTAAACAAATCTATTGTACGAATATTCCTTTACACTGTGTAACAATGCAACATACCCAACGTAGGTAAAAAAGGACTAATATTCATTATTTGCACATTTTCTAGATGCTTAAATTTTTAGTTGATACAATGAGGTATAATGTTGTATGAAATATACAACAATACAATACAAGCTAAAAAGATAACTTAACCATCAATATTTACCCGTACTTATTAGAGAACGCTTAACAATTAAAGATTAAAGTCACCCTTTTACAAAATGAAATTAAACTGAGAGCAATCAACACTCAACATCATTTCCTCATACATCTTTTTTTTCATCTTTTCTTCCTGCGTTTAATTCAATATCATATGAAAATCAACATCAGATGCGTAAAATTTCAAATAATTTTGGGATTTCAAAACAAGCTAGAATTATTCTTACACCCTTCTCGCATTTTCAACTGCAAAAATGTTTGTACCACCTATTAAAGTGACATTTAATTTTGGAGTATTAATGAACGTTACAATGCGTACAACCATTATTTCCATTGTTAACACACACATTGTGTGTGTTTTTTTTTTTTAATGAAACGAATTTTCGAAAAATAATTATTTCATTTTGTCGTTGGTTACATTATGCCACAAGCAAATCTTTTAAATAAAACTTTTCCCTGAAAACGCCCTCAACCTTTTTTTAAGATATTAAATACTGTTATATTTTATACTTTATATTTTACTATTTTTATCCGTTATTACCGTTACGCATTTAATTGAAGTGTTGTTTTATCCTAATAACACAACACTCAGACAGTGAGTTAATGCTATTTCGAATTGATGTGACTATATTTTGCCCAAAGTTTGAATAAAGTTAATTAAATCGGATGTAGCTTTTCATTTAAAAGCTAAACAAGTCCTGATATATCAATAAATAAAAATTTGATATCTATTCGTGGAGATCTTCTTTTCGTAAAATAATTCCCAGTGAAAAAAAGGGAAAAAAGGGAAAATGAAGCAAACAACTAGACAACCAACATAAAGGCAACTTAAATAGTTTCGACCGACGAAATAGTAGATTTGAAAATAAAACAATAACGCTATCCCTAGACAGAGTCCTGAGAGTAAGAATTATAAGCACCCGCCTTCAAGACCGATTAGCTTAAATAAAAACAAAAAATTGCAGTCCAAAGAGACCCTTAACTCTCTTATGACAACAGGTTATTCCCGAGGTTGATTTTTCCACTCCCTATAGTTACGTTGACTACCATTTTAAAATCCAGTATCCGCCCCTGCGGTTCCCTAAGCCTTCACAATATTACAACCTAAACGCACAAAGTCATCATTGCGCCCGATGGTGTCAAATGGGTCTATTATCACCGATAGCCTTTACAGGGCATTGTTAATAGCTTTTTGCTGTCCTCTAAAGTTCAATAGGCTTCTCCTCCTTCCATTCGGTCGTCAAAGGGCTACTGGCACCCAATAATGATTTTATCCTTTCTTACTTTTTCGCTTTGCTCAGCAGCTTTGATACTGTCTTCACTAACTTTATCTACTTTAATGGCCCACAGTTTCAGAAGCAGCCTGATTTTTGTTCTGGAGCCACCAGCTGTTCTTGCATAACATCATTTTGTTGCCCAGCAATATCCAATTATGAAATATCAGTGAGGCAGCGATTTTTATTTGTCTTAATGGTACTGCAATACTACGACAATACATTCTTAACGGCCTACTGGTACCCAAGAAAATCCATTTATCCTTCAAGAGCTCTTCGGAAGACCTATTAGTTGTAACAAAAGTCCAATCATTTCACCGAGGTCCACAGAGAACTTAAAAGATTCATGGATTCCTTTACAGGGACCATCTCAAAAATTTCTATTGGCCTTTTGCAGACCCCACTTCATATCAAAAGCACGAAGAGACAGGATTTGTTAAGCATATTTTTAAATGTATAAAGATCCAGAATATATACTTTACTTTATGGAGCCAAAAATAACATTTTAGAAATTAATATCGAAATGAAAAAATGCAATTTAATTAAAAATTTTGCACTGCATAATCGCAAAAAAAAATGTCACCCATAATCTTGGGCTATCACCAATTGATAAATTGACAAAAAAAAATATTATTGTCAAGCTTAAAAAAAATTGCTAAAGGAATTTAGCAGTATCAATTTGTAGCAGCAAAACACTACGCTACTTTGTGAAATAAAATTCTGAATTTACGATCCATTGTAAATCGTTGCCTGCATTTTAGTTATTTAAGACTCTGTTGGGATTTAAACTTATGATCTTGTGTTTAGCAAATAAGCAGACTCCTCTGCTTCTGTTTCTCACGCGCACCACACTTTTTAGTGGTAGAAATAAAAAAAAATTAACTTTGTTTTTGCAATTTAAAATTATTAAAACTACTAAAATTATTATCTACAGTGTTGACAAATCCTATTTTCGTCACAATATAACAATTTTATTCATTTAGTTGCGATTGTACTGTAAACTTTATTTACTATTATGTTAAGGGGTTATAAGGCGACTGCAAGAGCAATAGAAAGAGTTCTCACATCATCAACATAAACTTAATTATATTAAAACTGTTATTAAAATTCATGTTATTAAACGAGTAAGAGTTTTGTAATTAAAGTATTTTGTAATGTAAATGTAATTAATTTCATTTAGCGCAAAAAAAAACTAAATCAGAAAGGAATGCATGAATAAAAAGCACGTGCTTGAAAGAAATATTCTACTTTAATTAATAGGATTTTCCCCCTATTGAAGCAACTTCTGTACATAGAAAATAATTTACCATAAAAAATCATTTAGTATCTTATTAAACTTTCTGATGTTTGGGTTTATAAAAATGTAAAAACAGCAAATGAAAACTTACTGCATCATTATGGCGCTTTCAATGGAAAATGAATCACTCGGTAGACCGCATATATTCCAGTTGCGTATTTCGACCGGCTCGCCCAAAACACTGACCAATTGAAAATCTTGATTGCAAACTATGCCAAACGAAGCACATTTATCGGCCCATTTCTGAATTTGTTGGACGCGATAATCAATGGTGAAGGGACCCAAATAGGCCACAACTCCCGATGCAATCAATACATCACCTGTAAGAGTATTGTAAGTGAGTCCCAGCTTCTTTGCCGTTTCCGACCATCTAGTACGTTCACCACCCAAGCCAGATATAAGATCTTGAGCTCGTTGTAATTTTTTTGTGCAAGCTTCGTGTTCTGCCTGAAGGATACTAAAATAAATATTAAAAAAAAATTTAAGGTTTGAAAGTTTTTTTTTAATTATTGCAGACTATAATTTCTATAAAAGCTTTTTAGCGAATGTAGATATTAAACAAGATTGCTAAACTTACCCATATTCCTTCATCTGTTTATCTAGCACTCTTTGAATGGCAGCCAAATTTTGTTCAACCCGTGCTAGCTGCTCCATTTTTTCATCCAACAATTTTCGTGCCGCCTGTTTTTAAGTTAAGTTAAAACAATTAAAAAAGAAATAAATTTTTCTTTCACATAACTTACAGCATAAGATGCTTGAGCCTCAGCCAAAGCAATTTTCTTAGGAGCCACCACTTTAGCCACCACATCGTATTTGGTCAGAGCAATAACCCATCTACACAAGCCCTCACAGGCTGTCGAAGCCGAACGTACCTTTTCCGGATCGAAAGCTTCATTGCTTAAAACACGTTCTTGCAACTTTTTTATTACTGCAGGTGGTATATTGTCCTTGTCAAAGTTTAACAAACTATCCAGAAACTTAATATCACTTAAAACTCGCTTCGATGGACCCCAATAATCATCAATCATACCCACACCGTTAGGGTTGGCAATGCGTTCAGGTTTTACCTCTTTTAAAATGCAAACAGCTTCCATTACAATTCTTACGCCTATCGGAGGACTTTTCATAGTCTTAACTACTGCAATATCAGCAGTTGTAAGGGTATTTAAGGCTGCCAAAGCATCATTTAAAATTGGCAATGCTTCACCCAATTTGGCATCACATTCTTCTTTAATAGCTGAAGCCACGGCCGCTTGTTCTGTGGCAATGATTTCATCTTTTTTTACTATTTCCCGTTGCTCAGCAGCTTTGATACTGTCTTCAGTAACTTTAGCTACTTGAATGGCAACAGTTTCAGAAGCAGCCTTTAATTTTGGTTCAAGAGCCACCAGCTGTTCTTGCATAACGCCAACTTGTTGCGCAGCAATATCCAATTGTGAAATGCCAGTAAGGTAGCGATTTTTGTTTGTCATAATGGTACTGGAGAAATGAAAACAGAAAATGTTTAATTAGAAAATTAAAGACAAAGATAAAATAAAAACTTACAAACAAAAGTAGCAAAAGTATTTTTACGTTTTACTTAGGGCCGGGGCACATAGAATCCGTCATACGTTAAACTTTGACAAATTCAACTAAAGTTAAAGTAACGACGGATGAGGTTGGCACAATGAATACTTTGCTGACGGATATTTAACCAAAGCTTGCTCTCTATTTTTATTCACTTTTAAATTTAATTTGTATTTTATTCACTTTTTAAATTAATTAAATTTGTATTTTATTGTTTGCCACCAAAATTGTTTTATTAAAATCACAAAACACAATTGAAACACAGCAAGAGTTAAAAGAAAACAGAGAAGAAGAAGCAGTTAATAGTTGTCAAAGTATTCAAAAGTTAAAAGTTGACCAACTTTCGTACTTTGTGTTGACGGACACGTATTGATTGTGACAACGCTCATAAGAAAACATGTATTTTAACTTACTTGTCAGTTGAATTTGTCAAAGTTTAACGTATGACGGATTCTATGTGCCCCGGCCTTTATTCGCTGGGTTTTTTTTTTTTTTTTTTTTTTTGTTACAAAATAAACACGTATGAGTGCAATATACGGTTATGCCGAATCTTATATACCCTGCCTCAAGGGACGTGGACCTATCTTGCTGATTTTCAATATCAAAATTTTCAATATTATTTCTACTCGATTGGCGTGTTTAAATCTTCTCTAGCTCATCTAGTGCTCTGGCAAAGTTTATTTCAACACAAACACGGACGAAAAAACGGAGAGACGAACATCGTATAATCGAATTCGCTGTGCATAGAGCTTAGGATGAATATATTTAATGGTGTCGAAAATGGATATTTTAAAAATTGCAAACGGAATAACAAACTAAGATATCTCCTTTTCCACCAGTGTTAAAGGGTATAAATATAAAGTTATTTATATGGCATCACTTTATTTACTTAGGCCTGTATAATTTTGTTGATAACAAAAAATACTAAAGTAAGCTCAGACTAGCTCTGTAAGATATTTTGCTTAATGCTGTAATACAGATCACAAATTTTATTCAAGCGGGAAAAAACGACTATCTTCTTCAAATATGAAAAGATGTGGCAGCTTTTATTTTTTTTTATTTGCTATTCAGGAGCGCATACCCAATTAAAATAACTCTGTAGCAGCTATTTAAAACTAACTTAGTTTGAAAATAAATTTTGCAAAAAAAACCTGACTGCAAAATAGTCATACTTATAATCATGTTTCTTTAAGTCGTTTATTATACTTTCGTTGTATAATTGTATACTTGTTCTTATAGCGGATAAAGCATTACAGAAAACTGCAAATTTTAGTCATCTGCCAACAACTGTATGGCCATATACGTTTAAGTAAATGAACTATTAGAACACCCTTTTATTTAAATTAAGAATATTTATACTTGTTAATTTAGTGTTTATAGTAATCGAGTTTTCTGTACAATTTTGAAGCGTTTGTCTATAATGGTTTAAAAGACAGTCTCATAAAGGTCAACTTACGTCACCTATGGGGACAGTCTTTAATTTTAAGTTTAATTTTTGTATTACTTTGTAAGCTATAACGATATGCACTTTTTTAATTTGAAAGTGGTGCCCTTTAAGACTCATAATACACGTTTATTATATGGGGATACCCTTTAATTTTTAAAATTTTGAACTGTTCTTAAAACGGGACCAAACTGCAAACAAAAAAAAATTGTCAAAATCTATTCAGAAATGACTGAGTTCTGCTGGCACAAACATAAAAAAGCAACAGTTAGAGGAATTGATAACCTTTATTTTTTAAGTCGGGTAAATATTGAAATACGTAGACTGTACCTTCACCAATTACGAATTGGACTTAAACATGAAAAGTCCTGTAGAATATATGAGTAAGCTTTTAGTATTTTTAATAAATATATGAGGATTAATTTTTCATTACAAAAAATGTTCTTGTTGGGCCACCCTATTATTTTAATTTCTTATACCTGTTGTTATAGTTGACATTGCGCTGCATACTCTGCATAAATTCAAGTGGTTTCCAATAAAAATTAAAAAAATATCATGTCTCTGGTATATCATTTTTAACTAAATTTAATATATTTTTTTTTCTCAGTGTCAATCTATTACGGTTCCAGACATTGTATTACTATTAAAATAGTTACATTTTTAACCTTTGAATGCAGAACCATGAAGAGTTGCAAAATTTTTATGTGTATTGGTTGTAATGCATTACTAGGATTTATTTATAACGAAGCTATTGTAGTACTTACGTTCTCTTTTTATTCAGTAAACCTTTAAAGGTTTGTATTAATTCCAAGTACGAAGTCGGTGTTACATAATTGTGTCTCTGCAGGCGTAAATAGAAAACTTCCGACAAACTCTGAGTAGAAGTATGAAATTCCATACACATATCAATAGCGGCTTTTCTTTCTAAGGCCGTAAGATCTTCTGAGGCTAGGAAGCGTGTGGATACAGCTAAAAGAGCATCTTCAGGCCAAGCCTGGAACCAATCAATAGTGCAACAATTAACAATAGACGGAAATTTACGTATGCGAACACGCAAAGCTTCACCAATGGGAGACATGGCCAAGACAACGTGTAGCTGTTCTTTGCAAGTCTAATAAAATTAAAAAAAAATATTTTTTTATATATCACTCGTTACAACCAACATGCAATAATTTACCGTCACAAAAAAATTAAACAATGCAACCGGACTGCCATCAGTTTGTACTGATTTGTCACGTTGCTTATCAATTTGGGCCATTTTTTCGACAACTTCTATTTTTTCTTCATTGGAGAATAAATTTGGCACCTCGCCGGT
Organism: Cistogaster globosa; assembly: GCA_937654795.1. Taxonomy (NCBI): domain Eukaryota; kingdom Metazoa; phylum Arthropoda; class Insecta; order Diptera; family Tachinidae; genus Cistogaster; species Cistogaster globosa. The sequence goes on along the minus strand of OW569404.1, from coordinate 98,491,871 downwards.
ATTTAGCAAATTATTTATATCCTCTAAAAATGATTCATCTTTAATCTGAAAACAACATAAAATTAATCATAGTTAAAATAGCTAAAAAAAACCAAACAAAAAAATTCTATAAATTAAAAGTTTCTTGACCCAAATTTACCTGTACATCAGTAAACAAAAATACCCCATGCATTTCGGAGGAGCTAATTTTACGTAATATAACTTTTATATCTTCATGCCATTCATTGGGTCCATATAATCGAGATATTTCAACTTGAAACAACTCATAGTCACAAATATGCGAAGCCAAACGAGTTAAGCTCTGACGTCCGGATCCACCGACCCCAATCAGTAGAGCATGACTACGTGGCTGCTTTATAATGCGACATATTCTCGATAAATGTTCCACGGCAAAACGAAAGAGTACCAAATTCATCGGTTTCTTCGACATATTATTATACTCTGCCAAATAGGACTCCACTACATTTCGCAAATTTTCCAAATCAAGCGCTTCCACATAATGCTTTGAGTCCGCTTTAGGATTTGTAAAATCACAATAGATTAAAAGTCTTAGATCGGCTTCTGTCAGTTTTTCGCCTTTTTGCACAAAACGTTCAAATAGAAATTCTGGTGTGGTATGAAATGATTCTCTTATTTGTTCACACGTAGCCTGGAATAACCAAGATCGATCTGCATCTTCCACTAACCGATCACCATAGACTCTTTGCACCTCATGTACCCAGAGACGACGCATGGCATTCATGTCTTCGGTAGCTTCTGGCACCGATAATAATACACCTTGTATAACACGTGCAAAATCTCGTAAATTGAAGAGATAATGAGATTTTGCCGGAGTAGGTAAAAGATTTAATTTGGCACGATTGTAGACGTTTAATGTAGCACCCACAATTTCATCAATACAAGGATCGAATTCTTTTGAAAAACCTCTGTGAATTGGAGAAATTATTAAATTAATAATTTATTCATAACGCGGAAAGTTAATTGCCTAAGAAACACATTAGTTGTAGTTAAATAATTTAAAAATAAACGGCGGCATGAAATAAGTCCCCACGAAATAAGTCCCTAAACTCAAAATTAAATAAGTCTCCAAAAAATGTACAGAAGGCAACAAGAACACTTTTTGGGGCACTATTTTTCTTTTTGGGGACTTCTTTCATTTTGATATATGGGAATTACTTCATATAAAATAAGTTCCCAAAAGCATGTAATGAAATAAAACCCTAAACAAAATTTTATAATGCAAACAGTCCTTAGAAAGCGAAGCCGATGTTGGTCATACCATAGAGGAAAAAATCTTTGTGTCCGGCCGAAAAAAATCGTTTAAAAACCTTGAATTTGGGGCGGTATTTGATTTCAAAATTCGGGTCTTATTTCATATTAAGTTGGGGACTAGTTTCACTTTGAATTTAGGGACCTATTTCATGCCGCCAAGATATACATTGATTAAATACAATATAAATATTTCACACTCTGTGTATCCCTAATAACATAAATGTAAACTGGGATTGGCAATTTAAGGGAATACATAAGAACAGTGGATACCTAAAAGTAACAGAGATACTATTTACAATCGTTTCTCGCCTTGTTGTGATAATTATAACTTTAAACGAAAGACAATCTTTTTTTACACATTTAAATAATTCTTCTCGAAGACTTCTTGAGACTTTTACCAGCAATAAAAAAGAAGCAAGAGTGACCTGACAATGACATACTGCAACTGGTCCAATTTTCCTGAAGGTTCTAGTTGCATCTTAACGCTGTTGATGCCATAAACTCTTATCAAAGCTCATGAGGCAAATTCTTTTTTTTATATATATGCACGGAAATGGAAAGTTAAATTGCCACTTATGGTTGCCTTTTGTGGTGAGATTTTATAACTATTATAACAGACTATATACAATGTTACTTAATAAGCTTAACAGAGTGGCCCCTCTCAGCCTTTTAAGGGTAATGAATACTACTCCGACAGCAGCTATGCAAATGAGTTTAAATTTTACTCCACTGGAGTTAAAATCACTAGTTCCCCCAAGCCTTCAACCTTACCTTATTCAAGCTCTGACCGGATTTGGAAGGAGGTAACCAACTGACTAATGAATAGTAAATGGGAGCTTTGATTAGCTGCACAGTGAAAAGTAATCGCTTCGAAACTGAATAGTTTTACAGTTGGGTCTCAAATGAGTAGTGGTACAAAAAGACACATATTCTGCGAGGAAATAAGACTAAGGAAGTCATACTGCTTAGGAAAGAATTGTTGAGTCTTTCAAGCAAATATTTACGGGATGGCCAAATCAAAAAAGCAAATACCAATGTCACAATTTTAAAGGTGAGATATAAGTTTTTGATTGATAAATTTTTTGTTTTATTTTTTTTTTTATTAGAACCAGCACTCAGGGGATGACCCCTACTTATGCAATGCATTGTGCCAGAACTAGGGAATTAGGTTATGGGATGTGGGGTAGAGGGAGTAGTGCTTGTGAACATTTGATTTGAATCTTTGCACATTGAAAGTGGCAGGAAAGACCTCTGCAGGGAGTTTATTCTACATACAAACTGTTCGGCTAAAAAACGAATTTTCTCTGTAATGTGTTGGGCGATTCACTGGCCAATCGACCACAAGGGAATGCGCTCTTGATGCAGATCGCGTTGCGCGCATGATAACGACAAAACAGTGAAACACACTCCATATTGCGTCCATGCTCCAGTGAGTCAATAGAGCTGATAAAGGTGACATAGATATTGAGGAGATCAGATGGAGTGGAGTATTTCTTACACAGTTTCGGAAAGCCTAAGCACTTGAATGCTTCTTTTGCAACATGAAAAATGTTCTTATTCCAACGAATATCGCATTAAATTTTCATGCCAAGAACATCGATAGCTTCTGATTCCTTAATATATATATCACCCATAATTACAGATGACGTAGCATGTTCAGCAGTACGCCTGTGCGAAAGCACACAGCAATGGGTTTTATAAGTGTTCGCCAGGCCTAATTCAGAAATTACCAAAAGGTCGCGATTAAGAGTATCGTCTATGTGCATGCAATATAAGGACTAGGGTAGTCAGTATACGTCGTAAAGAACTTGAGGCTCTTCGTGAGCAGCATAATATTAACCTTTGCTGGATTACTGTCCACAAAAACACATTTGGATATTTTCCTTCCCAGGAATAAGGCTTTAATCGAAGAGTGAGTGGATTCAGCGTTGGAGTAAATCCAACAGCTGCCTTTTGGATGAAAACTTTTGGACATGAGCAAAGCTCAGTTAAGGAAGATTATAGATATGATTGAGGGACTCTTGCCAGACACATGGTAAGAATTATTAAGAAAATGTTGTATAGAACATGAGTAAATAGTACAGAAAAGCTCTCGAGGAGAAATACCATTTCCGTTATAAATCAATTGTCCAATCTAATAGAACATTTATTTTTGGTTCTTATTTTTTCAGGGTCTAAGAGAGATCAAATGTTGATACATTGCTAGAATAAGAAGATCGAAATCAGATGATTAGAATGATGCTAAAAAGAAGATAACAAAAAAAATAGAAATCACCATCTTTTCTTTAGCTATTAACGATTATTTAGCACTAAGGGAGCGTTCATATTAATCAAATATTAAACAAAAAAAAGCGTATTATTTCGAACGGCGAATCAATGTGAAATCATACCTTTTATATGTAATACGATTTTATTTTTCTTAATAAGTATTAGAGAAGATTAAAAAACTATTTTTTTTTTCATTTCGTGGTTACCCTTTTTGGTCAAATATTTGACTAAACTGACTGCACGCTAACAATGTTCAAATAAACTTCAAAGTTACCTTGTGTCCAAATGCCACAAAATAATTTTGGCAAAAATAGTCTGTAGGATTTCATCATTAAATTCATCAATGGATAAAACGTTGAAATGTCTTTGGAAACGGGGTGTAACAGTGTTGCCCGTAGACGGAGGACCCATAGCACAAATCATTAGAAGATCAATAAGTTTCATTGGTATAATTGCTTTACGATCGTACCACATCCAATGATCCAACATCATGCGTAGAAGTTCTATAGGTGGCTGGGCACCATAGTTCTCTTTCAAAGGCATCGAAACATCATCCACAAAAATAACGAATTTTTTATTTAATGGTGGACCAAACACACCTTTGCGTCTCTTATCTAATTTGGACATAACAATATCCTGTGTTTGATTAGCTGAAGTTTGAGCTGAGAAATTGATGAGTAAAGGCTTAAAAACACTCAAATCCATTTTTTTAAGCAGATAGTCAATGATGTAGCAACTCTTGCCAGTACCAGTTGGACCCACAAACATAACAGGTTTATTGTGCCTTATTAAGATGTCCAAAATCATTGTCATGCGTACATTTTCATTTGTGGTAATAATGATTTGATTAACTGGTATATCACGTGGTAAGGGAGGAGCTGCTTCCACATCATCTTGCCAAGGTTTCCATTTTCCTTTACCCTCCTTAATATATCTATAATCAAAGATCGAACCCTTTTTGGGTATGGGAAATATAAAAGGTTTTGCCAGAACTGGCACATGATACTCCTCTGGTATGCGAAACTTTTCATACAAATCTTCCGGAAAATTTTTCTCCATTAGACCACGAAAAACCAAGTTGAACTTCTCTCTACTTTTTGCATTCAAGGAACCACCGATAGACCAAATGCAGGAAAATAAAAACACCCCTTCAATTTGTGCTCTCATATCCAAATCGGATAAATTTTGCATATATTTTTCATCTTTAAAGTCGTCTAGAAAACAATCGAATATATTCATGAGGGACATCATCAAATTGGCATCTGATGTAGGAGCAATCTCAGTTAGATTTGATTTTCTTACAATATACAAAAGAATAGGGCAAAATCGAAAAATCAAGGATGATATTAATTGTTTAGCGACAGCATGAAAGCTGGCTGGTAACTTATTCTTCCAAGAAGTCACTAAAGGTTCCCAGCCCAATGAAGAGGGTTCTAAGTAGATCATGCCACAACGTGAAACAGTTGCTGGTGAGGCAACTTCCAAGTCCATGGGTTCGAATATTAAATTTGTAGTCGGTGATAGCTGTATAATTTCGCCAGACATCAGACACAATTTTTTATTGTCATCTAAAACAGTATTCATATTTTCTATCCAAATAGCATCAACCGGACCGTCAAATATAAGCCATTTACGATCTGGTGTATCTGAGACAGCAAATTGTCGATAGCTTACAGCTAAAACACCATCACTCCATTCATGAGATACTGCATCAAATTGTCCGTAAAGTTGACCCATAGTTATGGCTTTGGGATTAATAACAGTGTAAATAGCACGATTTTCACCGGCATTCTAAAATGTCAATTATTTATTACAAGAAAAGATTTAAAGATTATTAAAATTTAAATCAAAATTTTCTCCTAAAGCTTACTCTCTTTTCCATACACTCCAAGGTCTCGGCTAACACTCTGTAACATGTTGTCTTGCCTCCAAAAGGCAAACCAACTAACATCAAACCATGCCTCACCACAATCATTTCATACAACTAAAAAAAAGTATTTCAATTGAAAAGCTCTGTTAATTAAATTATATTATTAAACCCACCTGCTGGACTTTTTCCAAAAAGAATTCCGTACACTGCTTGTTATTTTTATCACAAACTATTTGGCAGCACTCGTTTAGCGCAACATAATCCGGTTCGGGCAAAACAGTGCCAGGAAACAAATCTGAGGTAATGCCATGAAATAGTGGTACGTCCTGATTAAGAAATTTGGGCAGATTTACATCTTTTATTGATCGCAATACCAAAATATCTTCATTCTCATCACGATAACGAAGTTTCAAGGCACCAGCAGCCTTAAGAACTGATTTGACGGCACGCATGCCATAATCATAATGGCACTGCGTACTAAGCTGTTCCGAGCATAAACGATAAGTTGCAACAATTTTAATTGATAACGGCTTTGCAGTTAGAAAACCACATGAATATAATTCAATTTCGGAAATCAAAGCATAATCGGGTACCATCATGGCCACCGAACGGAACAGGGCCTATATTTAAGTAAAGATAAATAACATAATTAATAAAATATACTACAATTCTAGATTTTATACCTTTAAATTATCTGGCAATTCCGATCTTCCTGCATAACCTGGATTCATAGTTATAAACACAGCACAAGTAGGATCCAGAGTTAGAGTGGTTCCTTCAAAAATTAATGTAGGACTGCCTGAATTAATGCCCCGTTGTATGGTTAAGATTTGTTGTGCCACCACAGACAATACTTCCAAATCGATGCGATTAAATTCATCGAAACAAGACCAGGCTCCGCACGACGCCAAACCTTTAAAGAATTTACCCAAAGCCAAATAATCTAAGCCATCTGAGCAATTGAATACAACACACTGCTTGGCCACTGCCTTGGCTAAATCTTTTGTAGTTTCTGTTTTACCAGTACCAGCTGGACCTTCTGGAGCTCCACCCAAATGTAAATGCAAAGCACTAAACAAGGTACGATAGCAGCGATCGGTGAGTGGTGTAACCACCAAACGTGTTGTATTGCCCAAATACTCGTAGCCATATTTGAGCGAACAATTTATCATACGTGTATCCAAATTATTATCCTCCCAATAATAGCGTAACTAAAAAGCATTTGGTTAAAAAGTAAAGATAGCAAGTTTCTTAAATTCTTTATTACCTGGCATAACCATCCAAAATCATTTAATTCCGATATTTCTTTCTCTACTATTTCTGCCAAGACATCACGAGCGTGAACATCTAATACTACTAAAGCTCCTAAAGTGATACGATTTTGGCCACTTAACTCACCTCTAACTAAATCGACTATTTTGCCAATTTGATCGATATTCGTTTGCAAATAGTCTCTTAAACTGTTTAAAGGATTATCAGATAGAAAGCTTTCTGTGATAAAAAATGTCCAATAGGTTAACGAAATAGATTGTACACATTGACCTGGCCACACCAAAACCCATTCATGTCTTATACTTTTTGGATAACTGTAAAAAGCTTCGCTCATTTTTTTATGGATACTCTTTTTCATGTCAATTTCTAATTCCAGTAACCATTTCTCCACCTGACCTCTGGCCTTAGCGGTGGATATGACGTCAACTAGTACAACCTCTTCACGTTCTGAGGAACGCATTAGAACAACCTCCAACTCTTCGGTGAATTTAAGGGTTGCAATACCTTCAAAGCATTTCTTTAGATGAGGCTGTACACGTGTAGGATCTTTAGTTTCAGATAGAATTTCCAACAGTTCATCATTTGACAGGAAGAAGAAACGAGGAAAATATAAACGTTTCTTTTCGAGATACTAAAATAATTTTTTATAAATTTAATAAATATTTAATTACATTGATTAAGTTAATAATGTATTTACCGCATTTAAACCTTTCTGTATTATCTCTAGCAAATTATAGGCTTTTTTCAAATTTTCTGACATTTTATTTATCTCCACTACGGACATTACTTTTGGATCACTGTTTACTTGTTTCATCAATTCTTTCCAAATCTTTTTTAGGATTGAAATTTTTATTTTAGTTCTTTTATCAGTTAGAAAAACTCAATTTCATGTTACCTTGTCCACAGCACTAAAACGTCTTCCTTCTTCTGGCATCTGTTGTTGTATATCAGGGCTAGAGAATATGGGCTCCAAGTACATCCAAGTAGCTTGAACTTTAAGCCAGTCATCTAATATATCTTGCAATAATATCAATTTCGCCTCCCATTTGCTAAAAGATAGAGAAAAACCTATTATTTGAAGGCCAGGGTAGAAGAACCACAAAGATAGTCTATTACATTTAGTTTAATTGAAAAAAATATCGAGGAAAAACCGGAGGCCGCGATTGCCGAACCCTATGAATAAGATGACGATAACAAGCAAGCTGTATATAAACCCAGCCTAAAGTAATGCGAGAACGCTCTCGGGCTAAGAATTAAATTTGTCTTTTTTCAATTTTTATAACACGCTTTTGACTTTTTTATATTAATGTTGTGCTTCTTATTCTGTTGCTCCAGGTTACAATACTCCAGTAAAATTGGAACACACAAACTATTCCATTTGCCAGCCAAGCTCTTCAACCAACTTAGCTAACAAATCATTAGTAGATTGAACGATATCTGCGTTGGTAAATAAAAGGACATCCAAAAACCGTGCCTACATGTTTTTTTACAATTTCCAATGATCCATTAAAATTATGAGTGGAATAGAATATCATTCAAATGTCCACCATGCGTCTGCAGACATCAATCCGGATATCGACATTTTCAATGACTTTCCGACATGTTGCTGGTGTTATTTCACGAATTGCAACTTGAATGTTGTTCTTTAGATCATTAATTGTTTGTGGCTTGTTAGCATACACTCGACTTTTCAAAAAACCCCACAAAAAAAATGTAATGGTGTTAGATCACATGATCTTGGAGGCCAATTGAAATCTGCATTTCGTGAAATTACACGTTGAGGAAATTTTGATCGCAAAAGCGTAATGTTTTCTCGAGTTGTGTGACATGTAGCACCGTCTTGCTGGAAATAGACGTCAGACACATCAATATGATTCAACTGTGTTCATAAAGTCTCTCAACATTGATTGGTATCGCTCAGCATTCACAGTAACAGCATTTCCAGCATCATCTTCGAAGAAAAATGGCCCAATGATTCCATTTGCCCAAAATGCACACCAAACAGTAACTTTTAGTGGGTGTAGAGATTTTTCATGAATAACATGAGGATTTTTATCACCCCAGATACGACAGTTTTGCTCATTGACGAATCCATCCATTCTGAAATGAGCTTCGTCACTAAACAAAATTTGCGATGGGTATTTCTCAAAGAACGCCCATTTTCAAATAACTTTGAATGATGTAAAAGCGTTGTTGCAGTATACACTGCCAATGTCATGGTTAAAACTGTACTACCTTCTAATAAAACAAAACGGCTTATGTCATTTGAAAAGATGTCACGTGTAAAAATTATATAGTGCTGACATCTAGGCGTCACATTTGGATTACCCTTTATATTTACAAATGCATTTGTTAAACAGGTCATAGGTTCAAATCCCAACAAAGCCTTATCCTTTGATTGTTGTGTGTCTTTATTAATTTTTTATTTTAGCTTGTGTTATTTTAGCTATCTACAGTTGTACAGATAGAAAAGGGTCAGACAACCAGAAAAGGACAGACTACCAGACGGATAGACAATATAAAGATACAAAACTTAAAAAGAGCTAAGCAAGCTTAGTCGTTCCAAATAACCTTTTTACACATAATTATTTTTCATTTTAAGTCTTATTTTCTAGTTATGTTTGTTTACTAAGGTCCTTCGAAAAGGCCCTCGTAAGCTATTTTGTAAACATATAAGCTTTCCAGCAACACATCTCTAGCTTTTCGATAGTCTGCTTGAACTTTTTCAAGTATTTGCAAGTTGAGGCCTTGTCAAGAGGAGAACATATTTTTAAAAGCTTTTAATAGCTAAAAATAAGTTGCGTAATCTGATACATTTTAGACTGCCAGATTGACGTAGGTTGCCAGATTGATAAACGCACTTTATAGCTGAAAAGCCGAAATCAAAAGGAAATTTCGAGATTTCTGGCAGTAAAAGCGGGCTGTGAGCACAGGATCAGTCAGTCTTTCACTTTCTCTGCAAACGGTCTGCTATATCCTTTACAAGAAACAGATTCCTAGAAAACCACATATTTGTGAAATTTCTGGAGACCGCCTTCTCTGTTACATACTTAAGTTGACGATTGGTGTGATTCCTACGAAGCAACTGTCTTATAGGCAACCAACTTACTAATTAATTATAGTTCAACTGAACTCATTTTTAAGTTAGATGCTTTTAACGTGATGTATTATTTTGTCGTAAAAAAACATTCAGACAAGGAACATTGAAAACATTTTACCAATTTCTAAATTACAAATCCTTAGCACGCATTACTTTTTATTTAAAACTAATTGTTCGTCAGTCCTTTTAAATTCTGAATTTCAGTTTAGTTGTAAAAATTATCAAGTTTTACTTACAGCACTTCTTTTTCAAACGGTTTAATATAAGGAGAACTTTTCATAGTTTGTGTTTTTATTATTTGATCATCGAGAAGAATTTGTATATCATCAACAGCAGACAATTTAAATGTACCAGAGTCTCTATATTTCAAAGAAAGAGTATAAATAAATAAATAGAAATTTTCATTCCAAAAAATAAAAATAAAACAGTTACCTATAGGGAGATACTGTGAAAGATATATCTTCCCATTCGGTTACCATTTTGGACATAGCTCTCTCTAAATTATTTTCTTTTGTAGCGCTCTCTGATATAGCCTCAAATTTAGGCACATAATCCTCTAAGCCATATTCAATAACGCGAGCCAAAGTTAAATCTGGTGAGACTTTAATAGGGAAACCAATTATTTCTGAGACCAATTCCCAATGACGAGCTTTCATGCCGGGATTGCCTAAAGTTAATATAATGGGCATATGAGTACGGAAGGCATCAATTTGATCTTTGATCTGAAAAACAAGAGTATAACATTTTTATTATATGTAAGTTGAATATTTTGAAAAAAAAGTAAGTTACATCTCTTATTAAATCCAAAGTGTTTGGGTGATCGCCCATTTGTTTCTCAATTTTTTGAATAATACGATATATATTTGACACATCATTATCAATTTCATCTGGATCAAATTTACCCACTTGAGAGTTCATCCATAAATTATACTTATCTATAAATTCTTGGCCCGCATCGAATAGGTTCTTAAAAGGTCTCAATATATCATGAGCCTTCTTTCTTATACCATATTGCGACAACTCCCAACCATAAGCAGTCTCTTCCTCGTTAATGCGATCTATGGTATCCATTGCAGTCACAAGACGACTATCCAACATTTGAGCTCTTCGTTTATATTTTGCTAATTGTTTTATGTCGCCCCACTCACAAATAGTTATCACTTGTTCATAATATGATTGCAATTCACGTCTAAAAGCTTCAATACGTTTCTTTAATGAATCTTGATATTCTAATGTTTTATCGCTGATCATTAGGCGATGCTCTTCAAAGACTGAAGCTATTTTTAAGAACCATTGAATGGCATTGCTGTTATTTTTTATTTCCAGCGGAGAATATGCTGTATGATCCATTAGCCATAAAATTTGTCCCACATTGATACGTAATTTTTGCTCCATTTCGGGTATAAGATTTTCTTCAGCATTTATAACATACGCTTTCAAGCTCATCAATTCGGCAGTATCCTTTGGAACGGTTACGGCTCTTTTGGCAATTGCCTCATACTCTTTGCCCAACTTGGAGATCTTGGCTTGTTGATCATTAACCATGTATTGCAACAACTCATTCTGCATATAGCGTGCAAATGTTTCCAAATTCGAAATAAACGTTTCGCGATGAAATTCGTATAGACCCATGCGTATTATACCCCATACATTTTGGACAATTTCGTTCTCTTTTTCACGGTATTCGTAGATCATATCGCAAAGAGCTTGAAACGATGGATTAGTAGCAATAAACGTTGATACTCTTTCTGAATCCTTGCCATTCATTAAATCAATATATGGATCGAAATCTTGTAGTCTCAATTCCGGACCGATTCTTTGCTCTTTTAGGAGAGCACAAATGCGATTGCGACTATCGGCTACAATGGACTCAGGTATAGCGGGAGTTAAATGCAATTTATCTGTAATTCGAAGATCGGTGTAAAGTTTGGATTCAATGCGCGGTAAATTTTGTATGGCCAATAGCATGGAGTCAATAATGCGAGTCATTTCGCTTTGTATTTTAGAAAAGTTCGGATTGAAAACAATAACGTCTTCATCTTCTAGCATCAGTGAGATTTTAAAACCAGGATTTGTTTTCTAATTTATAGAATAAAAAAATAAATTAATTTAATATTTACAACCCATTTTTTATAATTCTATTTATTTACCCCATAATCGCATATAAAATCCGCAAAGATTTTCAAACTCCTAATGCACATATCTTCCAATTGTTGGGTCATTAGGGCAGCCACACAATTAAAAAAACGTTGAATAAGTTTTAATTTTCTGATATCTGGCAAAAGACCCTTTAAACTGGCCTTAAGTAAAATACTATGAATTTCTCCGTACCATTGATTTTCCAAGGTAGTTTTGGCATTATCAATGTGTTTGCCTACCGTGTACTAATTTTTAGAAATTTATGCTTTAGTCTTTTTTGAAGTATTTCTGGTTGTTATCATATATTTACCGCAAATTCAAATAGTTCAAATGGTGTTTCCACTTGCGACAGTGCGTTTGCATCAACTAAAGTAAGTTCTTTATATTTCATATTCCATAGTTCGAGTATATGAGCCACTGGTCTGTGTATACAGAATAGTGTCTTCTTAAGACGGCAACGGTTATCATCGAACCTGAAAATTAAAAGTAAAAAGTGTTTGTCAGAGATAAAAGCTATCAGAGTCTAATTTATAGCATCTTTCAATTGATTTAAACGCGAATGAAAATGAAAATATGGTGTGAAAATTGTTATTAGCGAAAAAGTTATTCTAAAGAATCCTGCAATTTTTTTTTTTTTTTTTTTTGGATGTTTGTTACTCAATCACGTCAAAACTGCTGAGCAGATGCTTATGATATTTAAATCTCGGATAGATCTTTGTACAGATTAATACATTCAAAAATTATTTTCAACAGTTTCTTCTAAAAGGGGTTTGAAATGGATGTTAATTAATAAAGCATCAAACGTAATTTTTCTAAAGTCAAATAAAAGGTTTCATATCTTTCAAAGAAAAACACAATTTTTAATCAAATAAATAATTTTAACAACATATTGTTTAAAATTCAATACATCACTTTACTGTTCGCAATTACAAAAAAAACAAAACGTGTTCTTTCCTTTTTTCGCTCTTCAGAAGGCCATGTTTTAACGCTGATTTGCCTCCTAAGCTTTTCTCCACCTAAAAAAATTATTTATTTACCTAACTCTTGATCCAAAAGTTCTGAGTCTGTTACACAACCTTGTTGTAACTTAAAATGTGCTATGCACCCTTAGTGCTCAAAATATTTAAAAAAAAATTTTTGGTTGTAAAAAACAAAAATACACGAAAATCAGTGCACGAAATTAAAAAAATTAAAGAAGTTTATCCGTTTTTAAGACAGATAGGTACTAAACAAAAACCCACTTTATAGTAGTGGGTAAAATTTACCAAAAAAGCACCGAAATAGCAAAGCTGCTAAAGTTAATACACTTGATTTTTAAGGTTCCGTACACAAAGTTTAAAAACGTATCCCTACTGTTTTCGTCACAATATCTGTCCATTTGTTTCTCTGGACGTTTGTCAAAGCCCTCTAACGCTGGAACCATAATCGGTTGACTTTTGAAATTTTTACAGAAGATGTATTATTACTGCCCGCTATAGCAAAAAATAATAAAAATTAAAGAATGTCCCGAAAGTTATTGTATATTTATAGAAATATTGTTTTTTTTTTGTAGAACTATGATAAGTAAAACTAAAAAAGTAAAATCTGCTCAGTGTCAAAAAAATTATATGCGCTAAGCAACAAGCAAAATAAAACTTTAAATTAAAAGGTGACCCTAAATTGATGTGACTATCGTATTAAGCACGCATTTAGAATTCACGCAGAGTATGTACAAAAGTGAACATTATTAAAATCAAGTGTAAACAATAAGTTTGTAAATTAAAGGGTGTTCCCTAAAGGCCGTAAATTTGACGAATATTGCCATATATTTAAAACCGTTATAGGCAGACGCTTCAAATTCGTACAAGTACAAAAAATTTTAAGTTGTCCCAATATTAAGAAGTTTTACTATGTCCGCTATAACAAAATAATAAAAAGTAAATTAAATATTTAGGGGTTCCCGTTGCATGATACGAAATCTACTTGGCAGATTTATTAAAAAAATGTTTATTGTTACTAAAAATTGCATAATACACAATCAAGTATCTTAGTCCCGTTCGTTTTAAATTTATCAAACTTAACTTGTTTCACTATTCACATTGATCGTGTATTTAAAATAAATTTTTGAGTTTTAAAATAAAATAATCAATAAAATTATGAAAAGAAATGAATATTTTCACCTACATTTTAGGGAAATTCCACGGAAATGAAGTAGAACATCTTGAATTTCTTAACCCTATTGTTTTCGCTACAATTTCTGTCAAATAACCGTTTGTCATAGGCCCCTGTCACTAGAATCGTAGTAGGTACACTTTTGAAAGTATTTACTATAGCGACAATAACAACAAATATTAAAAGTTAATGGGTATTTTGAAATGGACGTAATATTCATGAAACTATCGTTGTTGTGATAGAGAAACACCTCTTATTTGCACGGTGTCAGTAAAACTAATGCGCATTAGCAACAACTAAAAAAATTTTGAAATGAAAGGGCATCCCAATAGTGACGTGGCTCTCACTTACGTAGCCTTGCTTCACAATTTCAACATGCATACACTAAATACTTAATTTTATACCCGCTAAAATAACAATTACAAAAAATAAAAATAAAAAATAACGCTAGGAACACAACTGGGACGAACGATGAATTTCGTCAAACACGACGAATTCTTCATTAAAACTTCGTTGTGTAAGTTCGTCGTATGAAGCACAACAACGATGCCAAAATTTTCTTACTTTTTTACTTTTATTTAATTTTTGTGAGTTAATGGGGAGACCATATAAAAAAATAATATTAAAAAAATAAAATCACAACTAAAAACTAATTATATATTAAACTACTAATTTGTGCACTTATATTTAATGCTATAAGATACAAATAAATCAATCAATTTTTTAAGTAAAGTTTACTTACTGAATTACTTCAAAACTAAAACCAAGCATGGTCACATTTTACTGATTCGTTCGTCGTTCGCCGGCGTAAGAAATAGAAATAAACAAATTGCAAAGTTCGCATGACGAATTTCGTCCAATGTCATGATTGTGTGCATTTTCATATAAACAAATATGTTTTATTTTTGACGACGAATATTCACGACCAAAAATTCATCGTTCGTCCCAGTTGTGTTCCTGGCATATAGGGCGTATATGGTTTTATTTTTGGAATCACTAAAATTTACAGAGCATGTACAACTATTTTCACTTTAAAAATAAATTTAAGAATTAAAGCGTGTTTCCATAGAATTATTTACACTGGTATGACTGCCATAAAAACACGTTAAATGCAATAAAGTTAAGGCTGACCTGTTAGTAACATACATGGCCTTATTTTTTGAACCGTAATACTACAAATTTTAACTATAAAAGCAGGTTTAAAAATGTTAATTCGAAGGTGCCTCAATGGTAGTGTTATTTTAGCTTATTTAAAATTTACTCAAAGTTAGACTTGTGCCATATAGTTCAATTTAGTGATTGCTCTTTTTAGTTCAAAGTTTAAAAATGAACTAGTTCAAAATTAAGTTCAAAGGCTCTCTTTAGTTTTAAATCTCTTAGTTCAAATGTTATGTTGACGTATTGTTCGTACTTTTCAGCTTTTAGTTCAAACGCTTTCTTTAGTTCAAAAGCTCTTTTAGTTCAAATGTTCTTTTCAAAATATGATGGCAGTATTGCCAAAAGGAATGTTTAATAAAATGCGTGGCAGCACTAATTTCATGTCGAAAATAGTCAACAAGGAAACAAAGACATGGATTCTAGTTTATCTTGTGTGGTAGTTTAAATACAAAGTATAGTTCAAAAATGAACTAGGTGTACTTAAAGGTATGAACTAGTTCACTTAGTTGAATCAATGAAATCGTTTAGATGAACTAGTTCTTTTATAAACTACACAAGTCTACTCAAAGTATGCATCATTATGTTCGCTATAACAATTTAAAGAAACAAAATTAAAAATTGGCCTGTACAAGGTTCGGATTGCTTCGTGTCCAAATCGCACTTGGCGGATTAATTTTTTTTATTTTACATTGATTAAAATAGGAGGCCCTAATTACCAATTACCAGTTTTAATAAAAATTTCTTTTAACAAATCTTTTTCAATTTATTTATTAAGACAACGAAGCATATATTTTAAAGACACTAAAACCAAAAAAGTCCTGGCTCTATCGGAATAACCAACAAATGTCTAAAGTCGTTGAACTTTTTCACACATTATCTGCTTATTTGTACATTTATAAGTTACAATCTTGTTTTTTAGAACACCCCAAAGGTGCTCTATAGGATTCAAATCTGGTAATTGGGATGGGCACTCCATAATGGGTACTTGATTTTGTTCATTTTAACGGCATTTCTTTCTCGGAAAAAGGAAACATTTTGTTCCGCAGTATGTCCAAATAATCTACAGCGGTCATTTTTCCTTGTATCCAGAAAATGGAATCAACAAAGAACGTAAAAAACATCCCCAAATCATCAAAGGCCACCGTGTTTAGCGGTCTTTTTCGTGTACTTTTGGTCAGACTCACTGTTGGCTGGGTGACGTACAGACGACTTTCCGTCTGATCCAAATAAATTGATTTTTGTTTCATCGGACCACAGTACATTATTCCAATTTGGGCGGCTAGATGTTTTCTTTTTTTTATATATTTTTTATTAAGGACCTCACCTTTCTTGCATTGCAACCCATAAGACCAGCAATTTGTAGTCTGCTTCTTATAGTACGACACGTTACGGAAGCACATAAATTATTTTTAATGTCGCTTGCTGAATCAAAGGGGTTCTTTTTAAAGTAGCAAACCAAAAGTTTGTCAAAGCGTGCTCATGTTTTACGCTTTCTACCTTTGGTTTCGATGTATGTCTTTGAGTGGATTGCGTTAAACACTTTATTTCTAGAGCAATCGATTGTTTGAGCAGTTTGTGTTATTGAAAACTCCTCAGATTTTAATTTTAGAATCACGTTGATTCAGAAGCGTTGGTATAAGTACAACGACCCATTTTTCTTGATATTTACAACAAATGCAATTATCAGATTTTGTATTTAAACAATCCTGATTAACTTTTGCCACTTTAATGATTTTTTGTGTAGAAATTATACACAGTTTTAATTTTAACACAGTTTTCAGAAATTTGTTCATTTTATTTCTGCCGTATAAATTTACGTCTTTTTTAATTTTTCTCTAAAAAACAAAATGACAATGAAAAACCGTTAAATATGAAAGAATTTCACAGTGAGTTCCATCAATAAAGTACAGCATAAATTATTTAATGCCATATGACTAGGAATAAGGATATTGTTCCTTTTATATTTTCTGGCACTGTGAAAATAGCACTCTTACTTGTTTGTCTAAAATTTACAAAAATCCTCTTTGCAATCCCTGATTTTAGAATACAAATATATATATTTTTTTTAACTTTAAATTGGCATTTTCTGTTTTTTATTCATGTGCTTTTTTTCTTAACTAAAGACTAAAAATCATTCACCTTTAAAAAGGAACATTACGCCATATTCATCATCCTTAAATGTTAGTCGTCCTTTTTAGACAATTTTATTTTAAAATTTGTTACGGTACGTGAAACTTTTTCATACTTCTACAATAGAAAAGTATTTTTTTTATATGAAATGAAAAATGCAAAGCCAGCAAATTTGAATTTAATATATTTACATATAAATATGTGGGCATATACAAAGTTATGAGTTACTCATACAGTTACAGATTTACACACACAAACTTCATTATTATATGGAATAGTTTAATTCGGAATGTATAGGATATTTTGTTTAGCAAAAGTGTCAAAATCAAGTCCTGCAAAAAGATTACTTTTATTTTTAAAAGTTTTATTTTTTTCATTCTGTATTGAGCTGACATTTGTTTATTAAATTTTCGCTCAATTGTATTTTTAAGCTTTAAAAAAAAATTTTAAACCAATAAATATAAATAATTACAATATACTAAATATCAGATAAAAATATTCTTTAACTAATCAAATTTGAAAAAAAAGATACCTAAGCTTCTCTTAAACAAAGACGAGGCTAATTTACCTTTAGGATGTGCCTTATTATTCATACAAACACGAAGATTCAAATTTTTAATTTTTAATTTGACCACACTCGTATAAAGGATAAATATAGGACTTTAAATCGTAAAAAAAAACAACTCAAAAACTTAAACGAATGTAAATGATTTAGAACATATGACCACAGCGACATAGTCTGCACTTCCAACTTTGGGCCACTTTTTCGAGCATTGATGGCCATATGTTACGAATAACGCGAAAAATGGCCCTTTAAGGCGTTAATTGTTGCTGGTTAATCAGTAACTTCACGTGGAAGCAGAAAAAACAATCGACTTCTTGATATACAAATTTTGCTAAATTTAGATTTTTTAAAATGGGTGATTGCACCCACCGTATATCACGTTCCTGTTGAACTGACATCCCGCCCATATTAATGTAACGATGATCCTTGACCGTACCACGATATTTGTCTTCTTTTTGCAGAAGTAAGGTCCAGTGATGCCAGCAGCGTGTAACCGCACCAAACTGTGCGTCTTGTGTGTATTGGTTTTACTTCAAAAAGGAGCCTCATCGCTAAACAAAATTTTTAAATTAAACATGGGACCACTTTCCAACTGCTGTAGAGCCCGATCGGCGAAAGAACAACACAAATGATAGTCTTATGGCTTTAATTTTTTTTTTAAGAGAAGTAGCACTTCAGGTAACAATGCCTATTTAATTAGTGTGTAACCATGCTACATTCTTTAGGAAAGGGATAGATAAGAGATAAGACAGGTGGTGAAAGGAGAGAGGAATTAAAGAGTTAATTATTTTACTTCGCCGGCATATATGCTATGAAGAAGTACCGACGAAGGAGGCTGCTTGTTTAATGTTAATTCGTAATATGTATTCATAGAATTAAACAGAAAAAAATATTTTTATTTTTTGGTTGTTGCAGGGGTTGAACCCTGGCCAACCAGATTTGTAGTCAACGCGCTTACCACCTTGACCACAGGAACCTCAATTTTGATTTGGTAATTTCACGACCAGATGGATTTATACGGTTTAATGCAAATTTTTTTGGGTACAATTTTTCTCATAATGGTCAGAAGGTTCCCCACGACGATTGGGAACATTTTTATCTTCTTCTCAACTTTCGTTTACATCGGCAATATTCTCTAGAGTAATTTGGATAATCAACCTAATAGCGATAATTTGAAGTTAAAAAGACACCAATAATTACTCCATCCTCCTTGTAGAATCGAAATTTGAACACTTATAAACATTTTTATGTGTCATAGGCTAAAGAAAAAATCGCGAGACATGTGAAAACACATTAAAAAAAAGGTAGACTGGTTTAATCTTCTAAGCCATGACTGGCTGGACTTACTTGTGAGTTTAATGACTCATGAGTCATTTCACTAATGCATTCGTTCGCATTCTAAAGGATTTCGTTATAATTTTTTATTTTTTTTATTACAACATTAAATCGACACTTTAAAATAGGTCTTCAACAAAATAGAAAAATATATTTTATTTTATTCAATTTTGTGCAGGTGACTAGGGTTCGGGATTTTCCGAAATTTGCTATTTCCCGGGTAACGGGGAAAAAATTATCGCATTCCCGGGATTTCCCGGTATTCCCGGGAAAAAATTAATTCTTAAAGAAAACAAGTTTATTTAATAAAATAATATTAAAAAATTCATAGTTTTTTTAAATCATTAAAAACAATAAAAATAATTGTTAAATAATAGTTTTAAGAGTTTATAAAACTTAAAAACAATTCAGCTGATAAAACATAATGAGAGATAAGATAAGATAAAAATACTGTAAAAGTATATTATTAATTATTTTTTTAAATATATGATTTTATAACTGCATTAAACAAATCACTAGACATTTTGTGTCTTGTTTTCATTGCAAAAGTTTCAACAATAGAAAAACCCTTGTACTTTCCGCTGAGGTAAGTTTTGTTGTCAACAATGAGTTATAAAGATTATCAATGGTGGAATTTCAAATGTGGCTTCGAATAACGAAAATCTTTTTTTAACAAATTAGTAACCTTTTTTCTGTTCTATATCTTACTGGCAGTGCCCACGACGTCGTCCGCGTATCATTTCTAATTATCTTAAAATTAAAATTTATCAAAATGTGTTTTTAAACATTTAATGTAGAGTTCTGTAAACAGCGTTTAAAACTTTCCATCTACAAAAATAAAATGTACTGACCACTGCTCTGATACCATTATACCGATAAAATTGGTTGACTTCACATTGGAATCTCCAGTTTATTTTTGTGAAATAAAAAGTATTCTATATTTGAGCACAATGTTGTTCAAATCCATCCAGTATTTTTTACGTAGTACGAGCACAGACAGACAGACGGACAGACAAAAATTCTAAAAATAGGTGTTTTGTATTCGATATCGATTACTATCTACACCAACATCAAAATTTTCAACAACAAAAAAAATTATATGCAGATGTAGTAGAATTCACACGAAACAAGATTTTTTAAAGTTTTTAAATGTCACAACCAAAATATTTGAAAAACAATCATATTTTAAGTGCTAATGATTTTAAACTTCCCGTTTTCCGAGAACTTAGCCAAATTTTTCCAGGAAAATTGTGAATAGCTTTTCCCCAAATCCTACAGTTGACACTAAAACAGAGTTTCGTTTCGGTTGTTGGTATATAATGAAAAAATCTAAGGTCTTTGTTTTAAATTGATCCAGTCCAAACCCATTAGGGAGAGCACTACATTTTTTATGCTTGCAACATGTTAAATTACGTGAAATCTACATAAATTATTAGCTCAAATAAGACTGTAGCGTGCAAGCAGAGTAAGAGGATTTTCGATTTAAAATTATTATTCTAATAAAATTTTATGCGCCAAAATTTATATTCCACGCTTTATGCTTCGTTAAATATTTTAAAAAGAGTCTTCC
Organism: Cistogaster globosa; assembly: GCA_937654795.1. NCBI lineage: Eukaryota > Metazoa > Arthropoda > Insecta > Diptera > Tachinidae > Cistogaster > Cistogaster globosa. The sequence continues at coordinate 98,471,041 of OW569404.1, read as the reverse complement.
ATTATTTTCATAACTTTTGTTTTCACATTATTTTCATAAATATTTATGGAAATGTAGCAACTTAAGTATGAAAGATTTTCTTTTTATGCAAATAAGATGATTTCAAAGGCCCATAACTTGTCATTTACTTGGTGGGTGGTATTTATTCAACATTTACCTTGGAATCCATCAATTACTTACATACACATATACATCTTTTATAAATAACTATACATCGCTACACTATATACAAACAAAATCGATTTAAAACCAACTGTTTTTTAATGAAATAAATGTGAAGAAAACAAACAAGAGTGCTATATTCGGCTGTGCTGTGAAAAACTCCAATTAAAAAAGCAAATATTTAAGTGACAGAGAATTAAAAAATAAGAAATTTAAATTTTACATAAAAATGCCATCGGCTCTTTATGGGTTAAGCATTTTATAAAAAATTTAGTATTTCTTTAAAGATCTCTTCAAAAGCTAAAAAAAACATAACCATATTGATATTTTAAATTTTTTTTTAAATTTCAGAGGCCCGTTACTCGAAGAATATGGGCGAGTGCCAATTTTTTTACCTGATGTTTTTTTCTTATTTTTTTAATTCTCTATCGCCCCGTATATATTTGTTTTTTTGATTGGAGTTACTTCATTGTTCCAAATGATGTGAAAAAATTAGAGGTAGGCGTGGTTTTTTGCCCGCTGAATCGAAGGATATGGACCAATCTAGCTGATTTCCAACAGCACCTCTTTCGACACTATGTCTGATCAATTGACGTATTTAAAATTTCTCTTGCTGATCTAGTGCCTTGACAAATTTGATTTGAACACTAACACAAACGAACAGACGGAAATTGCTTTATCGACTTCGCTCCACATAAGAAGTCAGGAAATATTTACCTCTTGGGGTCGGAGATGGATATTGTAGAATTTACAGACGGAATGACTAACTTACTTATACCCTTTTTCCACTTTTTGTGGTGAAGGGTTATAATAAATTTAGCTTGTAGAAAAATCTTTGGTTGATTCTTAATGAAATTATCTGAAAGCAAATAGCTGAGTCCGATTTCTACTTAAAAAGTGAATTGTAAAAGCAATCACTACCCCCATTTAACAAATTGATCTCGTTCAGGGTCACTGATATTAATGGTCAATGAAAGATACAGGCAGAAAAGTTATTTCATCATCTTCTCCTCCTTTTTGCGGCTAAACGTCCTAACTTGCTCTCCTCTCTTGTGGTTAAAACGAGTTCAAAAATTTACGGATTTTTAAGTGCAGATGATTCTGTGTGAAAAAGAATGGAGGTATTAAAAAATTTAAAATTTATTTAAATCCTAAAATCTTTTTCCAAGTCTCATTTACTTATGATGCACTACAAAAGCGATAGCTTCTGGTAATGAACTGGTTTGGTAAATATTTGAAATTAGAAATAACATAACGTTATCTCTTAAGGGCAACCATGAACTCGGAATATAATATTAAGGAATCACAAACAGGACTTGACGAAATAAGATTAACCTAAATAGTAGCTCTCTAACGATCGCAAAATGTTTTCCTTCTATTTTCGGTCTTTATGGACTATAGTTTAATATTTGATGCAGCCTTCATGTCTAAAACTGAATTCCTTATCTCAAGTCTTTTGTGTTAAGGTCTTCTGCAAAGCTTTTCTCCTCTCAGATAATTTTAAAAGCGACTTCCTCCTTAAGGCATACGAAGATGTGGTCGAATCAGTGGCAAGGCTCCTATTACGTCTTTGTCGAACAGGAATTATTTTAAATGTTTTTTTTTTAATTTTTCACATAAATTCAATACAGTTAAGTAATTCCTAAAATGCTTTTATCTTTGGAAATGGATCAATCGTTACTGCCTGTTCTACTATATCACAAGAATTCGTTCTTACACGAACGAAAGAATCCTTGCGACATAGTGAAACAGAAGGTTAGACTTTGAACATTGTCGATTTTTTCATCTCTTTTCTCATTTTTATAAACTTTTCATATAAACATTTTCCCACTTTTGCTTTAATTGTAGACACTAAAAGAATAAAAGATAGTCGAAATTCTTTATTGGTAAAGACGGAGAGAGAGAGACAGAGTGGTAGCAACTGGTCTGCTATTGTCATAGAGTTGGTGACGGTTGATAAATTTATTCAAAATTCTATGAGATTCTTAAAGTGCTAGAGACTCCTCAACACTAGGAAAAGTTATCGAAATGACGAAAAATGTAAAAAAAAATTCAAGAGAATTAACTGAACACATGACCAGTCAGTCCTCTTGTATATACTGCGTTACTTGTCAAACAGAATATAACACTTCTTCCGAACCCAACTTTACAACTGGCTGCAAGAACAAAAGAAGCTAAAGCCATTTTCAAGAAAAATTTATCAAGATGAAATTCTTAATGAGTTGTTTAAATTACCCTAGAAATTAGCCCTTTTAGTTAAAGTGTTTTATGACTGCCTCTTATTAACCGACTTAAAAAAAGGAGTTTATCAATTCGACTGAATGTTGCTTTTTTTAATGTTTGTGCCTGCATAAACCAAAGTCATTTCTGAACCAATTTTGAAAAATTTTTTGTAATTTGCTAGATTATGTTTACAGATTGGTCCCGTTTAAAAATAGCTTATAACCTAAAAAATTAAAGCGTGTCCCCATACAACATACATGTTTTTTAAATCTATAATGAACCGTAAAGCGCACTTCTTTAAAATTTAGAAAAAATGCGTATTACAATAGCTCCCAAAAATTAATCTAAAAATTAAAGGGTGTCCCCATGGGTAACGTAAATTGACTTATATGCGCCTATCTTTTGAACTGTTATAGACAAACGCTTGAAAATTGTACAGGATGTCAATTTCTATGACCGCTATAATAACAAGTATAAAATTTTAAAATTATAAATTAAAGGGTGTGCCAATAGATAATTTAAGTTTATGAATGTGGTCAAAATTTTGAACTGCTATAGACAGCTAAGTCCGCTATAACAACAATTATAAAATTTGAATTTTAAAATTATAGGGTGGTTTCCATATTTGACGTAAATTGACCCATACGGCCCTAACGTTTAAACCGTTATATACAAACACTTGAAAATTAAAAAGAATACCCACTATTTTGTCTGGTATATTAAGAAGTATAAATATTTATAATTATAAATTATAGGGTGTTACAATATTTGTTGTTATTTGATGTGTATGACCAAACTATTGAACAGTTGTAGGCACTTGATTGAAATTTGCACAACATCTTTATGGCTAAGTCCGCTACAACAAGTAGCAAACTTGAAATTAGAAATAAAAGGGCGTCCCTATAATTGATGTAAAATGACTTATATGGTCCTATCTTTGAAACCGTTAAAGACAAACTCTTGAAAATTAGACAGAACGCCCATTACTACATGAAGAATAAATATTTTAAATTAGAAATTAAAGGTTGCCCTAATGATTGTAATTAAATGTTTATGGCCAATCTTTTGAACAGTTATAGACTAACGCTTAGAATTTTATTTTGTTTTACGACATATAAAAAAATCTTGACGCAATCTTTTTTGAATAAAATATAATTAATGTATATTTACCGTCCTAAAGAAATATGATTTTAAATTTGTCTGTTTTGAAGTCGTTTTGTTTTTGCAAGATTTTTTTTTTTTTTTTTTTGTTTTTTTGAGAATTAATAATCTCAATTATTTTTATTTGTTATCCCAGTTAGCATTTGGAAGATTGTTTCAACAAAAATCACCAATGTGAGTCTTTTAGGACTTTCCAAGATGACTAAGAACTTTTTAATCAGTTGTGCGTTAAAAACGGACTCGAGTGTAACTCCGACAAACGAAGCGAGAGCGACACGGACTTGCCTAAAAAACAAAATGTACAGAACGTGTGCAATCATAAAATGATCATTAAAAGGCTCGAAGTGTGACTGTTTGTTTTGTACTTTTAGTATAAGAAATGTGCGTATAATTTGATTCGAAGAAGACTCGATTAAAAAATGATGTTTCGCGAGTCCTAAGGGACTCCGTCAAAAGAGTCGCGGCTGGGATATAATTTTCTCCCGACAAAACAATAATCTTCGACTAGCGCATAAGAAATTATTATAATCGTGCAGAAGAGTCAAAAAAGACAAGATAATGGTCAGTAGTTTAAAAAAATGCTAATTGGGATCCTCCTAATATTATTACATTCATACTTATTTTGAATTCAATTCAAATCGGTATAAAGCAAAAAAATATTGAAATTCAATTGAATAATAAAAATTGAGTAAAACAAAGTCACTTGGAATTATTGAAGACCACTTACCGATATCTCCATCTATTAAACATTTTATTTGCTTCTTTTCTTTCAGGCGTTAATTCCAATTGTGAATTCTTATTTAAATTTATTAAAGAGTTTTGCAAAACAAAGTCAATGACGGCCTTTTTCATTGCAAAAACATAATCGGATTTAATCTCTTCGATATTTTCATTAAGAGCACTATCCCATCTATACAAAACAGCTGGTATTTGACTTTGAATTCTAGAATTAATTAAACCAAAATACAGAGGCAATTAAACAAATAAACTTTTCAAACAAATATTGTTGTTGTAATTTACAGATTGTATGCCAATCCAGATCAACCGCCCACCTACCTGTTTAATACTTTTTTGTTCATGGGTGATACATGAATGGTGTCGATGCCATGTTTAATGTAGTAGTAATAACGTAAAACTTCCTTTTCATCTTTATTGGGAAATTCAGTTACAAAATCAATGGCACCAGCAGCATCAACATTTTCATCATCATCATCCTCTTTACGGGCAATTAATTTTACTAACTTTTTGCGAAAGTTTTCTCGGTCCAAACGCATTTGCATGTAAGATGTTCGCTCTAAATCATTGAGAATCCGTAAAGGTAGCAGGAATGAGAGTAAGAAAAATGTACATTAAACAAATAACATGCATTTTCATTAATGTGTAATCAAGTGTAACAAATCGCTAACACACACACACACACACATGTAAATACTTTGTATACATTGTATGTAGAGAAATGGAGCAACAAAGTTTTTGCCATTAACCACCTACTCATGAGTAAATGACAGCCTTTCTTTTTACTTACTTTCCTTTTTTACAGTTTGTTTTCGTCGTTTGGAACTCATTTCTTTGGTGTGACATAGCAGACTTTCAGGTATTGTGGTTGATAGCATTTTGCCATCTAATATTTCACTTGTACATTCTGGCATATTCAATTCATACCAGAGACGTCGTGAATTGTATTCTGGATTTGCCTTTGACCGTAATATACTCTGAAGCATATCGGGCTTAGGTCGATTATAGACCAATTTTTGTTTTGAACATGGTCTTTTAACAGCACTAGTTCCACTGCTGGAAGTATGTTGGCTGGTTGATTTGCCGTTAGCTGCAAATAAGAGTTATAAAATTAATATAAATTTAATAACTGCAAATAAATAAATAATTTTTATTTAAAAAAACGGCTGATTAGACCTTGTTCAATTCCAATCAATCTATACCAAAGGTAAAGATGCGGCTAAATTTTAATGATGAAGAGAAGTAGCGCTTCAGGTAACAATGCCTATTTAATTAGTGTGTAACCGTGCTACATCATTTAGGAAAGGGATAGATGAGAGATAAGACAGGTGGTGAAAGGAGAAAGATAGATTTAGCCACTTTATTTATTATTTTACTTCGCCGGCGTATATTCTATGAAGAAGTACCGACGAATGAGGCTGCTTGTTTAATATTAATTCTGAATATGTATTCATACCATTGAACAGAAAACAACATTTTTTTTTATTGCCGCAGGGGTTGAACCCTGTCCAACCAGGCCTTGGTTTATATTGACATTAAAAGCCTCAATAGACTATGACTTATTGACATACTTCTAAAAACTCCACAAGAATCGAGAGGGTTCAAATTGGACGATCTTGGTGACCAATGTACGTCAAATTCACGAGGAGCAAAAGTACCGGTACCAATGACTTTCAAGGCATCTTACTCAATTCGGGCAAACGAATCATTTTTCATTGATCACCGCGGATGGTGAGAGCCTTTATACCGTAGTGTTCAAAATATTAAAGCAGCTGCGCAAAATCGGCAAAGTTGGCATTCAAATATCAGAGCTTATTTTGACTGCTGCATAAGCAATAACAGAAAGATCTTATTTAGTTCATTGATTAAAAAATTTGAATTCAGGTAAATAAACATATCGGTCTGTTGCAAATATTTTTCGAAATTTTTTTTATTATGTCAGCATCGAAGGCCATTGTTACAGCTTGTCTTGATACATAAGCAGTAGTGGTGAGTATATAAAATGTGACGATTAGCCGATTAATAATGATAACGAAAATTTGCGAGGAAAATTCAATAAGAGTTTAATTTGCAAGCAATTTTGCAAAGTATCCGAAAAAAGACTCTCACAATTGATGACAAAACTGTTGCAGTTGCAATTTAAAACGCACTAAGCACTGAATACTGCTAATATAAAGCGATATTGTATATTTTTAGTCAAAAATTTACGCTTTTATACCTTAATTTACAATATAACAAGTAAAAGTGCTATATTCGGCTATACCGAATCTTATATACCCTTCATCATATATGTTTATGTAAATGGAAGATTTCCATTGAAGTTTTAATAAAAATCGGCATAAGAAATTCTTTCCTATCATTAAGATTTTCTGTTCAAAAAAAGCTTTTTTTTTTCGAAAATTGTCCCATCGTAGTAAATGAAAAGGTTGCTTTATCAGGTAAAAGCTTACTACTTTTTCCACACAAACAACAACCACCGGCAGGAATACAAACAAAAGTTGAAAAAAAGATAGTTTAGTGAAGTAACTCCAATCAAAAATATAAAACAAATATATGGGGTGGCAGAGAAGGGAAATCACAAAAAATATATACATATTCATGGCGCGATTGAGAATAAAAAATTAAAAAAAATATTGAGTACTAAAAATAATTTTACATCAAAAAATGTCGTCGGCTCTTAATGCGTTAAGCATTTTTAAGCAATTTTAAAATTTTCTAAAAAAAATTTCAAAAGCTTTTAAATGATGCCCATATTGATATATTTAAAAATATGGTGCACAATTATAGTTTTCTATAAAAAGTTTAGAGGCCCATGACACGGAAAATATGAGCAAGCGCCAAATTTTTCATTTGAATTTTTTTATATTTCTAAAAGATATGGAAAATTTAAATTTAGGGGTGTTTTGCCTGCTGCCTCACATAACATATGCCGATCTTGCATGTTTTAAAAATCAAAATTTTCGAAATTATGTCTGATCGATTGGCGTATTTAAATTATCTCTAGCTTATCTAGTGTTTGGAAAAGTTAATTCCCATACAAATTCGAACGGACCGACGGACATCGCTCAATCGACTTCGCTATGCATAAGAAATCAGAATCCATATACTTTATCGCATTACCCTTCTACACCTGTGGTGGATGGTAAAATAAAATTGTTTGGTCTTTAGAACTTTTAAAATTAAAAAAAAAAAAACAACTGAAAAAAACCTAACACACGTATGTACATACATAAATATGTAATAAAAATTGTAATTTGTCCATGTGCGTCGATTTACTATAACGATTTCATTTTAAATTTAATTTCGGTAAAAAAAAATATTTTTCGTCATGAAAACACAACTTTTTAATTAAATCTTAATAAACATTAACTATAATGTTTCCGTACAACAGAAAGCAATTTCAACCAGCGCACTTTTGAAAACTCAACTTAAACCCCTTAAATCCGGCGACGATAAATGATTTATTTTTTTTAATTAATTATAAATAAAAAATAAAATAAAATTCTTTTGACGATTTTTATTTTTGCAACTCTGTCTTTCAACATTTGCTTGGCAATGCTGCTTTAATAGTACAGAACATGCTCAAAGTATTAAAACAGCAGTTAATTAACTTTTACTTTTTTGAATTCATCAAACAAAAACTTCTGAACTGCTACTTTTGATAATGTAGTGTTTAAGCAAGTAATAATAATTAAGTATTTACCAAGGCGCATCAAACGGGTGACTGCATCAGATCATGTGTTCATCATATGTTTTATGTTTTGCGTGTATTTTGTTTTTGTAAAAACTAATGCGAGCTGTCAAAAACGTCTAGTAAAATAAAAAAGCCACTAAAAATAAATTGGAATACATACACACATATTGCCAGACGTTTTTGACAGCTCGAATTAGTTTTTACAAAAACAAAATACACGTAAAAGGTAATGTATTCACCTGGTGTTATTGCGCCATGGTATTTACAGTATATTTTGTCATTTTTCTTGCAATTTTCTTAAATGAAAGGCCGGGGGTACCTAGAATTTGTCATACGTCTTACTTTTACGCAAACAAAGTAATGACGGATGAGGTTGACACAATTAGTACTTGGTTGACGGAGAAAAATCATTAAAGGCCTGGGCACATAGAATCCGTCACACGTTAAACTTTGAAATATTTAACTGAAGTCAAAGTAACGACGGTTGAGGATGGCACATTGAGTACTTTGCTGACGGATGTTAAAACAAAGTTCCCTCTCTTTTTTTATTCACTTTTAAATTTAATTCCTATTTTATTCACGTGTTAATTTAAATAAATTTGTATTTTATTGTTTGCCACCAAAATTGTTTTATTAAAATCGCAAAACACAATTAAAACACAGCAAGAGTTAAAATAAAGCAGAGAAGAAGGAGCAGTTGATAGTTATCAAAGTATTCAACATACGTCAAAAGTTGACCAACTTTCTTACTTTGCGTTGACGCACACTTATTGATTGTGCTTATAAAGGGCGGTTTACATGGTCATGGAAGTCTTACGACATGTCAAATTTTTGTGCAGAATAGTACCAGTGGAATCGTCTAAACCAAATATGTAATTAATTAATTAAATTGAGAGAAATTACGGATCAAAATTTGACAGTCGTAGGCTCTCTATGTTTTCTGAAAATTATCAAAAGACAATTACGAATCATTAGATCAGGGATGCATTTTTCTTTAAACTGCCCAAAAACCTGTGTATACCAATTGTGTAATCGCGAAAAAATCTGTCGTAAGATTTTTACTCTCATTTTTTAAAATACGGATGGATTTTCAAATTATTTTCTCTTGGATTTTACGAACGTAAAGTCGTACCGTCTAAACCACCCTTAAGAAAACATGTATTTTAACTGACTTGTCAGTTAAATTTGTCGAAGTTTAACGTATGACGGATTCTTTGTGCCCCGGCCTTAAAACACAGCAAGAGTGAAAACAAAACAAGAAGAAGCAAACTATAGAAGTTAAAGTATCAAGCAGTCTATCCACAATCAAAATATACGTCCAGCATTATGGTAGCATTTGTGAAAATGTATCAGTTGGTGTTACCAACGATGCTGGATGAAAACTCAACAGTTTCACGCTGAATTTCATGAATTTGTTTTCCAAGCACGTAAAAATTTTTCATTTAAAAAAAGATTTGAAAATGTGTGGTTGTTTAAAATGTGGGAAAAAAAGAATATATCTTGTAAAATATCGAAGTTAACCAGTCATTGCATGCAATTTGGAACAAAAGCAGATAAGCGCTTAGTGACTGTAATTTTAAAGAACAATAAGCAATTCTATTAGAATGCTACAAAGAAGAAACAAACTCCAGAGGGAAACTTCAAATGTGCTGCGCACATATTTTAAGAAGGAGTTTAAAAGGAAAAAGATTTTTTAACATTCTTTCATTTATAAACTTTTTTCCAAAAACTTAAATTTTTTTCTTTGTCTCGTAAATAATAGCTCTGCTTGTTTGTATTAAAGTTTTTTTGCCATGTTCGCAATACTGAAATCGCGATGTTGACAGCACAAATCAATCTAAAAATGAATTCTTGACTGGTCATTAATCATGTGTACATCAAAGCGTCTAGCACACGTACACGACTTTGACAGCTAATATATTGAACGTAATTAAACCACCTCAAACTTACGTCAAAAGTTAAAAGTTGCCCAAGTTTCGAACTTTACTTAGACGGAGACGAACTGATTTGACAACAGTCATAAGAAAACATATATTTAAACTTACTTGTTAGCATTGCGCAATAATACCAGGTGATTGCATTACCTTTTACGTGTATTTTTTTTTTACGTAAAAACTTATTCGAGCTGTCAAAAACGTCTGGCAATATGCGTGTATGCATTCCAATATATTTTTAGTGGCTTTCTTAAGGCCCAACTATAATGTGCATATACTAGCTTATGCCAACTTATACAACTGTGCAAATACATGTAAATCAAATGTGGTAAACTATAATGTACTTGAGCAAACTTTTCGTCAAGTTTCATCAAATGTCATTTGCTTAAGCAATGTACGAAACTGATCGCACATTCCGTATAGAAACAGCTGATTGCGCTTGCTGTATACAAACATAAATTGATAAAGAAAAAATTGCAATGGAGAGCGACAGTGAAAAAGATTTTTTTTAATTTAATAGAAAATGTAGAAAAAAGTGTTTATATGAGAAAAAGGACTCGTTTTATTATAACAATTCGCTATAAAATTAATTTTTTAGTTGCTTTCGAATTAAATAATACACAGTTGCATCTTTTGTTACTTTTTTGCTAAAAATACATAGAGAAAAAAAAACACATGCCATTTTTTATCAAATTTTATTGAAAACTAGTAAACAAATGTACACTTGTTTAGATCAATGTTGTTAAATATAAATTATGTATTCTTTCGATGCCTTTTCTTTGCAAATTTTATTTGTTTAAAAAAATATTTTTTTTGGAAAAATGCAATTTAAACCTAAATGTGCAACTGTGGGAAATTAGTTTTTAAATTAATGTAAGTACATTGTAGCCACATAAAACTCTTTAAAGAATTACCTAAGCATTTGACAGGCTTTTCGTTGGGTTTTTGACATAAGCTCAAGCTAGCTTATGCACATTATAGTTGGGCCTTTATTTTTACAAATGCATACACACATATTGCCAGATGTTTTTGAAAGCTCGAAGAAGTTTTTACAAAAACAAAATACAAGTAAAAGCTAAAACATTAGATGAACACATGATCTGATGCAGTCACCTGTTCAATTCGCCTTGGTACAAAACATGATGGATTTTATGTGCCCCAGACTCAAAAACCAAAAATTGAAAAAACGACATCGCTTGTTTTTGAAATCGGTTGATTTTTATAACAGAATTGTATAATTCAATTTTAATTGAAAATAACACTATCATTTTGTTTCCGTGGATCTACAATCTGCCTTTTAATAAATATATTTGATTTACACAACTGCACATTAACTGATCAAATTTAAATACACTCTCATATGCTCTTAATAACGAAACTTAATTAACACAATATTACAAGAGACACATTCAATCTTAACAGCGCAAAATTATCTTTCATTTTAAACTTATCTGTTAATTTGAATTTCAAACTTAATATTTTTGAATTTAACAAACTCTACATGTCGTTTGCGAAACTATAGCAGAATATGTTGCAATTGCCAAGTTCAATTTGTAGCAAGTACTGTAAAAACCAATTTAAGCAAACTCTTACATAAGAAATTTGTTAACGCCGTAAATTATATATTAACCGACTTTGTGCTTTTTTATTTCTTTTTCACTTATTTCTCTCACCACTAGCGTAATGTCAAAAGACCTTTTTTTGACATATTGTGCAATTGATTTATTCTTCGTGCAAAAAGCAAATTGTAATTTTGTGCATTTGTTTAAAGATTTTTATCAATTAAATTTATTAAAAAATTGTAAAAAAGTGATACCTTCATTTAAATAACGTTTCATTGTTGTTAAATCATTAGCAATATAATAATCTGTGTAATAAATATATTAAATAATACACACGCGGTTATAGAGTGCGTTTAAAAACTTCGCGAATTTATTTAATTATTCTTTTATGTTAAAAAAAATTCGCCTTCTCGTTACAACTGATTGTTGAAAATTGATTTTTATTTTCTTTGTTTGCTAGACAGTTGGGAAAATATGTTTCTTTTGAAATTTCCTTATTTTGAAATTTTTATTGTCATTTAATAAACAAAACTTTGTTTTGGTTTCCTAGGTGTTGGCTGGAAATTTTTCAGAAAAATACCAACAGAACTGCATTTTTGAGGGAACAAGCAGCTAGTTGTATTTTGTAACAACGCGTTACCAATTTATCATTAAGGCACAATGGTTTTCCAACAATTTACTAGGTTTTTACACACAAGCCGAATAGTTTTTGCCGGTTCACAAAAAAGCACATTGGCTGCGCTGAGGAAAAAGACTGGTTACACTTTTGCCAATTGTAAGAAAGCTTTGGAATTACATAACAATGACATAAAGTTGGTAAGAATTCTTATATCAAAAGTATTTGCAAAAAAAATTGTTGATTCTGTTGAATATATTTTAGATAGCAAAGTTCTTTACAAGAGTTATGTTTGTCATAATTGGCTGGTACATTATTTTGCAGAACATTTCTAAAACACTAAGATCCGAACCTGTTTAACTTTTCGCACCTTAAAACAAAAAACCAATTAGTTCCAGACGGTATTTTACTTATATTTACGGTGTGCAACGCAATCAATACATAATAGCACCGATCTTGCTAAGATACCTTAGAACAAATAATACAATGGCCTCTTGGCTAAGCGGTTTTTAATGGAATGTTCGTAAATCGAAATTAGATATAAACCTTAGAACATCTTCCCCGAATGACTACAAAAACATCTTAGATTATGAATTTAGTTCAATAAAATTTCTAATGAGCAGCTCTGACTTTCGTATCAGAGATAATTTTCATCGGTTAAAATTTTCTTTGCACCAAAGCACAGTGGCTTGAAAATGATTTATTTTGAACAAAATTCAATATCTTATGAGCCACTGAAGATATTTAAATAAAACTACTCAGGCAAAGCAGATGTTTTTCTGAGTAGAGCTGGAAACTGTCGGCCGCCTAGGATAAAGAGGGGCTTCTAAGTAGGCCTCCAAATTTGAATACCTCTGACATGTTTTTTTTTTGGAAATGTATAAACTTTATTTTTTACTCAAATATTAAGATTTTTTTATTTAATTATTCCCTGAAAATATCTTACATGCGTTTGTTATCTCTTAATGTGAGAGAAAATTGGCATACAATATATTTTTTTTAATTTTGGCCGACCTTAACGTAGTATTTTTGACGTAGTCTGCTTAATATTTATCAGATTATTACGTTAAGACATTTGCGATATTCTTAATAAAACTTAGAACAAATAAGTTTAAAGTATTTTTATAGCTTTTTGCTTAATTTTCCCTTAAAGAAAACCGGTTACTTTCAGTTTTTTTTTTTTTTTGTGCAGCCTATTCTCGGTTGGTTTATCGCATGAGCTCACTAGCAAAGTTAAATAAATTAAAATCACTTTCAATAAAATCTAAATAAAAAAATTTTTCATTTTCCGTTTTTAGGCTGAAAAATGGTTGAACGAACAGGCGCAAAGTCTTGGCTGGTCTAAGGCTACTAAACTAGCGGAAAGAGCAACTGCTCAAGGCTTAGTTGGTGTATTAATAAAAGGAAATATTGGAGCCATGGTTGAGGTTAATTGTGAAACAGATTTCGTGGCGCGCAATGAACATTTTAAAAGTTTTGTTGACCATGTGTCAAGAGTTTGCGCCCAATACACTGAAATAACCCAATTTGATGGAGATTTGTGGAAGGTATTACTCTAAAATATAATTGAAGCCATAATGAATTTACCATTAATTTCTCTATTTTAGTCCGGCTTTGAAGCAGAGGCATTGAAAAATCTAAAATCGTTAGATGGAAAATCTTTAGCTGACCATTTAGCGTTATTAATTGGAACGGTGGGAGAGAATGCCAACATTAAACGTGCCATTTGTTTTAAAGTCAATAATGATTTGAAATTATCCGGTTATGCCCATCCCCAAGCTACTACCCAGGACACAACACAAAACATTACACAACTTGGTAAATATGGTGCGATTGTTGCATTCCGTGGCGATACAATTGATGAAGAATTACAAAAGAATCTTTGTCAACATATTGTTGGCATGAATCCCAAAAAAGTAGGCGAGGCTGATAAGGATATACCTAATCCCAATAAGGATGAGGAAATATGTCTTATACATCAAGAATATTTAATTGATGAAGACAAAACCGTTGGTGAGGTACTGCAACAAAATAATTTATCCATTATTGACTATCAGCGTTATGAATGCGGTGAAGTTGCAGCTAACGAGGATTTGGAACAGGCCAAACTTAGTAATTGACAATTGCATGATGACAGATGTGGCCAACAATGGTAATAAAATAGTAAATGTATTATTTATTATATGGTTTAATTAAATATTTGATATTTTATTAAAAGTTGAGAAGATAAAAACTATCAGCAATTATTATATTTGCTTTGTTAATGTTACATCCAAGATGGCAAATTAATTGATAAACTTATTAATAAATTTAAAAAATTCTTAGAGCTGTTGCTTACTTCTTTAATTTTTAAATAACAACAGGTCGTTTAAGGGATCTTTCTAACTAAGGGTGTTTATAGCGTCTATTTCCTAAAAACGGTAGACCGTAGATTATTTGAAAAAATTTTAAAATTAAAATCGAAAATAAAACAAAATTTGTTTTTTCAGTTTTAAAGTTAATACAGAACCCGTTTTTATTATGTACAAGCTTTGCTAAAAATTAGTTTTGGATTTTGAATTTTTTTCTTAATTTTTTAATTATCTATTAATTTTAAGAAATTAAAATAAAATTCAACTCAAAATAAATGTAGTCCATTTGTTTTAACTTTTTATTTAATTAAAAAGTTTCCATACTCTTTTTGTGAAATTTATAAACTCTTTAATTACGAACTGATTTTCAATTTTTCGTACCGTAAAAATTATAACTAATTTTTTATTTCTCTTCGAAATTTTTTTAATCCTGGAGTGGAATCGTTACATCTGTGAACGTATAACACGTATTCTAAAAATACGTTTATTGAATTATGACATACGTTAATTGATGATAATTCACAATATTGTAGATTATAACGTACGTTATCGTATGACTGAACGAACGTTTTTTACGAATTGTCATCCGTTAACAAAACTTAGTTCGAATAAATTGAAAAGTACCACAAATTTGCTGAAAAAAATTGAATTTAAACAAAATTAGTTTTATTTTATATTATTTTGTAACAAGTTAAATCTAAGCTTCATAAATACACAAAAATTTGGCAACAAACATGCTTCCTAATTGAGAATAAGGAATATCTACTCCTAACAGGCTATGGGTAAAGATTTGAAAGATGTTAAATACCAATTTATATTTTTTGTAAGAAAAGTATATCGTCGCAAAAATTAAAGAACGCTGTAACTGACAAAATATGAAATGTTCACCAGAGCCAAAAAAAACCCTGTATAAATAAATTTCATATCACAAAAACTATAAAACTTAGGAACATCATTTTAAAACGTACTTTAATTTTTTTCTCGCTTTATATGTTGGCTGTAAACATTCCCTCTCATGTCTACTATTCCCGGTGATTCTGCGGCTTAAAGCAAACGATTTTTTTTTTCCACAGACCTATTAAATGCTGTAACTACAATTATTTTTTTATGGAAACAAAATTTTATATTTTAAAAACGCTTTGACATTTTTTTTAAGTAAAACTTAATAGCTGTAAGTTAAAGTGAGAAAAATATCTTTAAACAAAATGCTAAGAGTGGCGTGTTAGTTTCAAAAATTTAGCTGACACAAAAGAGTCGTAAGCAACAAACTTAAAAAATACTAGTTTTTGTTAGGGTTACGACAAGGAAGACACTGGTATTTTTCAAAACGAAGACGGCGTAAGTGAATTTTTTTCCATCATACAAATATAGAACCGGGACCAATCGAAGCAGTATTTTCTCCTGATAAAAATGATGCAAAAAAAACGTATTTTCGATATTTTGTCAGTTACAGCGGTATTTAATTATTCAGATGATATTTATTTATAATTTTGTGTTTGAGGCACAAAAAATTTTTTTTTTAATTTTGAAAAAGAGGAGGAGAAGAAGGCCCTTATGAAGAAAAGCTGCTGGTGAAGAACTGTTAATTGAAACAGCTGTCCTTAAATCAAGCGTTACATGCAAAACATCGTTTTTGACCTTTGGAAACAACAAAATTTGAATTACTGACCAGCCTGAATACTCTTGTTCTAGCTCTAGAATTTTTTAATTTGAAAAATATTGTGAATTAATTAAAAGATTACGATCCGTTTGCAATCATATGTCAAAATGCCATTTAGTTCATACGAATAATGAATCAAGTAGTTTTATTTTTTCGTACGATTGTCAATACGATCACGGATGTAACGATTCCATCCTGATTTTCTTACATATTTTTTTTTAATTTATTTTTTTTTTTTTTTTTTTTAATTACAAATTTTTGTTTATTTTTACTTCTCATCAGCTTGTTTGCTTTAGTTTTTCTCTTTTCAGTAAAATTTTATTAAAATACCTTCACTGGATAAAATGTATTCAATTTTAAGTTCATTCTCAGTTCTTTGGTGAAGTTTCTTGACTTTTAATGAATTTTTTATTTCGAGTAAATATTTTTTTTTATTTTTTAAGTATGATATTGTTTTGGATCATTTAACCAGCACGGTTATTGCCTTTAAATTAATGTAGTTTTTATTTTATATTCTTTTCTAAAATTTATATTTCTTAATTTAAAATTATGTAAATTAATGAACTTAATTTACTTTTAAATAAAAAAGCTAATTTTTTAAAAAATAAGCAGCAAATTTTATTACTATGGGGAAACAAGATATATAATCTGAGAAGGCTCACTTTAAAAATTTGTGTTTAATTTGTTCATGATTTTAAGAATAAACACCAAAAATTTTAAATAAAATTTATTTATAGGAGATAAACCTTCTTGAATGATACGTTTTTTTTTCGAAATTGGAAGCATTTTTTTCTTTGAACTGTGCATGAATAAATAAGTGTTGTAAAACTGACCATTGCTCCAATGTTCTTCTTGCTTTGGTACATCAAAAATGCTTTGTAATTCTTTAAATTCTAACAGCCTTTTGAACTCTTAAAGTATTTAAAAATATTTAAAAGAAGTATGTAGTTTAACTTTCTCCGGAATTCATGTTTAAAATAAGTTTGATAATTTTTTATTTAGTAGTGCAGCTACACCATTATTTTTCCTACTATAGTTGAAGCATTGTCTGTTGCAAAACCAATAAAACTATTTATTGGTATTATGTTTTCTTCTAAAGCTGAGTTGCAAATGTTTTCGCCAGAACCATTTCAAATCGCTTTGACGCGAAAAAAATTTACCCTACCTAATGTACAGTGTATTTAAAAGCAATTTCTTAAAAAATTTTAAATAAAACAAAAAGTGCCATTAAACAAAAAAGGGGTAAAATATATTACAAAGTGGCAGATTTAGTTCTTTTTAAAAAAGGCGCACTAAAAGGGCCAAGCAATGGAAAAACTAGCAATTTGCTACTTTAGTAGCACCAACGGTCACGGTGTATTTGAGCTAACTTTTCTTAAAGTTTTACTATTTTCCAAGAATTTATGATAAAATTTCCACAAATATTTGTCCTAATTTATTCCAGAACTATTTTAATAATTTATGAACACGGCAGTAAATATTTATACCTAAAACGAAATTGATTAAATGAGAATTATATTTAAAAAAATCTACTTATAAATATAATAAAACAGTTACAGTAAAATATTTTTTGAAAATTTTGGTGTTGGTGTGGATAGTAATCGAAATGGATACAAAACACCTATTTTTGGAATTTTTTTCTATCTGTACGTTTGTTAGGCTGTAAAAACCGCTTGATGGATTTTAATAAAATTTTGTGGGGTAATAATTCTATTTTTGAGTACAAAGTCTTTAATTAAAAAATTATTAATTTTTATTTTCAATATTTAAAATTTGATATCCAGATTAAGGTACGTACGAGCCATCTGCTGCGACCAGATAATCAAAATCTAATTCAAACTTTATTTACATAAAATAATTTTGATAATTCTAGGTTAATTGATATTAAGTTTGTTTTTCTTTGTTTTATTTGAGTTAAAGATTGTAAATTCAAAAGAAAATATTTATTGGTAAAAAATGGTTCCTTTTTCGAATATCTTGCTAAAAATGAACATCTGAAGTGGCTATTTTAGGCCATAATTTGTAAGAATTTTCTGACTTAAAAACTCCAGTTGCTGATTTTAAATTCCTTTTGTGTTTTGGCACTTTTTATAATTGAATTTTTTTTTTCAATTCATATTCAATTTTAAGTAATGTTTCCAAATTGATAAATTTTTATTGTATGTTCAAATCTTCTGCAATTTTATTTTTAAATTTGTCTGTATATATATTTTTTTTTTAAATTATGCTTATCATTTTCAAAAAAAAATTTTTGATGCAGTCGCCACAGAATATTGAAGATACTACAAACGGATTGAAACACTTAAGTGCATTCATTCTTAAATTTAAAAAGATGAGTCATGCTTCTTTACTGAAGTATAAAAATTTCTCTGCCAAAAAATTCACATGCTCTATTGCGTGAAATAAAATATGTGTATTCTTGACTAAAACGTCGCTTATGAAAAAAAAAAAAATCATTAAACTTTAAGCTTAAGCTACTCATTTAGAAGAAGAAAAGGTCACCTGTAAGAGCTTTTAAACATAATTTTAAGTCGTACTCTCATTTTAGAAATTTTTTTAAGAATAGGGATTTACGCATGGTTGAGTTACAGCTGCATGTAAACAAATGTTAAAAAAAGAATACTCGCCACTTTTGTTTAAAACCAAATACAATATAAATTTTTAGGGTCGCACTACAAACAGTTTAAAACAAATTTTTAAAACTGGCTTAAAGCCAAATTCTTTTTGAATGGAAAGCAAAAATAAAAATTAATTTTAAAGCCAAAAAACTAAGCGGAAGAGCCGAGTCATATGAGACAAGTATTAAGCAAAAAGCCAGACAGACAGGGCAACAGTCCGGCAGACATATAAAGAGCAGTAGTTATGTAGACACAATGAGTACAACACGCAATTTCTATGATGTTTAGTTGTGTTTTTATGTTGCGTTTTCATTGTTTACTTTTTCCACTTTGTTGTTACTCTTTTTTAATTTCTGATCGCACTGAACTTCAATTGACAAACTGAAAAGCCAAATATTAAACCACAACCTCGTTAACTAAATACTGGCTGTTAAATTGTTTTTTCATTCAGTTTAGGGAACGTGATTTGTTAGTTAAAAAATTATAAATGGTTGTTTAAAAATCGAACAAAAAAAATCTAACAAGTTTTAATGGCAAAATAATTAAATTTCCAGCGAAATATATAATTAAATCTTTGTGCAGAACTAAATACGTAAGAGAGTGCAAAATAGAGACAGCTGGATTTTTAAATTCAATGCCTAAAAATTGCAAACGAATATTTGTTTCGTTTAAAAAAAATCGAAATTAATTGACAGTAAAATATTGTTGATTTAAAAATTAAAACTTGACATGAAATCGATCAGCTAATGTCTCTAAGGGGGCTGACTTGAAGTTGGAGCTCAAGAGTAATCAAACTAAGAAAAATTCAACTTATTTTTTTTATTTTTTTAATATTTTTGTCTAACTTTTAACCCTTAACGGTCCAATGCCACCATAGAAGCGGCATAGCACTTTTACTTACTAGGTCCAATGCCGCGTATATGGCGGCAAAATTTTTTGTTATCATTCTTAGTGGGACTAAAATGACTGGTCGAAACGAAAGATTATCGACCTACTAAATTATAAATATTTTTTTCTCTATAATTGTTTTAAACATGTTAAGCCCTCATTTCCTCTTGCTATAGAAAATAGCTTAGACCTGGCGGAAAGTAAACTTGAAATACCTCTGGACCGTTAGGGGTTAAATAATGTTCGACTTTAAAAATCAAAATTTTTATTTTCCAAAATACCTTATTTTAGGAATTTTTCAACAAATACTTTTAAAATAGTTGAGAATAAAGGCATTCCTTTTACGCATGTTTTTATACATTTATATTATATTTTTGGTTGTATTTAAAACCAAAATTAAAACAGTTGAAATTACACCAAAATATCAAATTCTTATGAAAACCTAATAGTGTGTTCATACATGCACTTTTATTGAGTCAATATTCCGTGTATTGACAACTTTGGTTTGGTTTCGACGCAATTGGCTTGTGTCTGATTTTTAAATTTCAAAACTTTGCTTAGTTTAGACGCGATTGGCTTGTGTCTGAGGTTTCTGAACAGTATTGTATTTTAATGTGTACTCAATATTATAACAATTTCGTGCTTATTGCGCAAGAAATTATTGAAATTTTGTACGGAATATTGAGCTCAATAATGGCTTTTATTGAGAAAACCTGAATATTGAGTAATGTGTGAACAGGCAATAAAAAAATAGACAGTAAATTTTAAATATAATCAAAAAATTAAAATTCATTTACAACTTTAAATGAAAAATAATAAAAGCTATGAAGAATTAAAAGTTCACTTTCACTAAAAAAAAAAAGGGGGGGTGGAAATTATGGCATTCGATATCGATCGAAATTTACATTTTAATTATATTAAAATTTCTATCGATATCGAGTGGTGTAATTTGCCCCCAGATTTTTTAAAAAACTAATAAGATTGATTATATACAAGAGTGCCTTATTATCTAAATCTATTTTAGTAAAGTAACTCCAAACAAACAAACAAAATATATGTTAAGGTGGCAGAGAATTAAAAAATTAAAAAAAAACTTCACATAAAAATGGCATCGGCTCTTAATGGGATGAGCATAGTTTTAGTATTTCCTTAAAGATCTCTTCAAAAGCTTTAAAATGATGCCCATATTGATATTTAAAAAAAAAATTTTAATTTCAGAGGCCCGTAACTCGGAAAATATGGGCGAGCGCCAAATTTTTCACTTGATGTTTTTTTTCTTATTTTTTAATTTTCTATCGCTCCATACTTTTGTTTTTGGTTGGACTTACTTCATTTTTCCAAATGGTGTGAAAAAATTAGAGGTAGACCTGGTGTTTTGACCGCTGCCTCAAAGGACACGAACTAATCTGGTTGATTCCCATTAGCACCTCATTCGACATTATGTCTTATGGATTGGCGTATTTAAATTTTCTTTAGCTGATCTTGTACCTCGACAAACTTGTTTTCAACACTAACACGGTTGGACAATGCTCAATCGACTTCGCCATGCATAAGAAGTCAGAATATATGTACTTTTTGTGGTCGAAAATGGACATTGTAGAAATTATAACCGGAGTGACAAACTTAGTTATACCCTTTTTCCACTTTTTGTGCTAAAATTCTAAGTTTTATACCTCTTAAATAATATAAATTTTTTAGAGAGGTATCAACTTCAAATTATACTTTCTCTAATCGCAAAGTAAAGTTGATAAGTTCTTGAACGGCCTAGTTCAGTTGAACTAAGTCTTAATTGAATTATGTGAACTACAAACACTATTTGATAGTTTGTGATTATTTATATTGAAACAAATATAAAATTCAACCTATAGGTACGAATTAGGCCAACAATTTCTTTTGTAATCAAAATATATGTATATTATTATGAATCAATATTCTTTTTGCATTCTTAATCTTTAAATTGTTTTTTAATTGCACATTTTTTCATTTTAACGACTGAATTCTTACGAGCTAAACAATCGATCTAAACAGAGCGATTGGACTTGCTCAATTGTAATTAGCTCAGTCAACTTTTCAACTAAACGAACGAACTAGTTCGTTCCTATGAGCTAAGCTAGGAGAGCTGATTAACCCAACTCTATTGCAAGGCTGGAAGCGATTGTAATTCAATATTTTTTAAAGTTTCTCTTAATTGAATTTTTTTACTCAGTTTTATCCAAAAAAAAAATCCTTCTGGTTTTTAGAAAGTTCTAAAACTTTTTTTTGGACAGAAGTTTTATATTAACTCTTATCTTTATATGTAGGTACTTTTCTGTTAAAAGCTCGGAAAAAAAATGCTTTTCTTTATCTACTCTTCTTGCAAACTGTTCATTTCGATTTTAATTCATGTTATTTTTTTCTAAATATTACTTTACCCGCATAAATATACATATGAACATACAATTATACACATGAACATACATTCACATGTATATAATTTTTCTACCTTGTCGCTTCCACGTGTAAAATAAATTAACAATTGTAATGACAGTTCTTGCAATTCGTTAAGTTACGTTTTGCCATATGAGCATTAAAGTTTTTTTGAAATAAATTTGTAGGTAACTTTTTGAAAAATATTGCTCAAATTACCATATTGATTTGATTTTAAAATTAAAATAAATAAATTAATAAATAAATAATAAAAGATAAAAGAACTTAACCGCCTAAACTGTCAAAATTCTTTGTGTTCTTATTACATAATTCTATACAAATCAAAACAATGGCACAAAAATATTATCGACAGTTTTATGCTTGTATTTTTATAAAGTAAATCATATTACTACTCTTATTACATATTTACTAATAACCGAATAAATTCACCTTAAAAGAAGATATAACTCAGTGACCGACTTTATTGTTCCCTATTTATTGTTTGCTCGCCATTGCATATGAGATGTATTTTCACATTCAACGGTGTGGTGTTGTCAAAAACGATTTGTTTTTGTAAGACTGCATATAGGCGGATCGATTTCACTTACGGTTATGAGATTTTATTGTTTATATAAATATGTATGTACTCATTTATATATTTGTTTAACCCTAAACGGTCCGGAAGAATTTCAAGTTTACTTCCCACCAGGTCCAGCTATTTTTCATCCTCACTAATGCTATCATCATTATTGTTACTACCGTGTATTATTTTTTCGTATTTCCTGTCATATTTCACGGATTTAAATAAAATTAACTCCTAAAATGTAAACGCTTTTTTATACCCTTCACCACAAAAAGTAGAAAAAGGGTATATCTAAGTTTATTATTCCCTTTTTAATTTCTACAATATTCGTTTTCAACCCCATAGAGTATATAAGTATATTCTGAAATCTTATGCATAGCGCAGTCGATTGAGCGATGTCTGTCTGTCCATCCGAATTAATGTTGAAATAAACTTGGTCAAGACACTAATTGATCTAGAAAAAAATTAAATATGTATTCCAATCGATCAGACATAGTTTCGAAAGAGGTGCAGCAAGATCGGCCCATGTCCTTTGAGGCAGCGGGCTAAACACCACGCCTGCTTCTAATTTTTTCATATCTTTGGAACAATGAAGTAACTCCAATAAAAAACAAACATATAAGGCGATAGAGAATTAATAAGTAAGAAAAAATATCAAATTAAAGAAATTGTCTCTCGTTCAATATGAGTTATGGGCCTCTAAGATTTAAATAAAAGGTTCGGTTGTCAATATGGTCAATATGGATATCATTTAAAAGCTTTTGAAGAGATTCTTTAGGAAGTACTAAACACTTTTTAAAAATGCTTATTAAAAAATCAGCGTCAATTTTTTATATGAAATTTGACATTTCCTGCAACGGCGGAAATGAATGAATTCGCCACTGACACCACCTGGTGTATGATTTCGACATGGTGCTTATAAAATATTAAAAAAATGATTATTATAATTTCAAAATTTTGATTACAAATTTTTCGCTTTAATTTAATTTTTTTTTATTCAGATTTTTTTTACACTTTTACCCCAAAAGAATGAATTCGCCTTAAAAATATGTCTTAACGTTTCACAAATTTTTAACATCGACGTAAAACTCATATTATTCTAAATGATTTTATTTAACTCATACTTATTTACCCTTTGAGTACATTTGACGAGTGAGACTCCACATGTGTCTCCTTCGGCGAAGATATGGTGGATGAGTCTGACTCGTCATCTGAATTTTATAAGTAGTCGTTAATGTTGCGACACCTCCGCAAAAAATGTATTGCTCTTACATATTAATCCATACAACAATAAATTAAATCCGTTCTATATGCATAAAGTCTCCAAATAACTCAGTCCTTAAAGGGTTAAAAACATTTTTTCTTGTAGAATATGTTTCACTATTAAAATTATCAATATTACCAAGTGCAGGGTGCCTATGAATTGCAAAATTATAATCGAACGTACATACATATTAAGTCAAATGAAAATCACTCAACAAAAAACATTTTACATCGGTCAACCCCACATCGTATTATGCTAATAAACAGCAACAAGCATGACAAAACTACAAAACGCAAGAACAGCCGAAACTGTTCGTTTAAAATACCGACACATTAGAGTTCAACTATAAAGTGCATGCGTTTTATGAGTCAACCTAAACAACTGCGCAAATACATACATATAAATCATGTATGGCAAAATATAATGTACTTAAGAAAACATTTTGTCAAGCTGTATTAAATGTCATTTACTTAAGCAAAGTATGAAACTGATAGCACATTCTATATGGAAAAAGCTGATTTTGTTTAAATTGTACGAAAAATTGCAATGATAGCAGACATCGATTATTTGTTTTAGTTTCATTTTAGTAAAACAAACACAATTCGCGGTAAAATTTAATTTTTATTTGTTGATGATTGTTGGCAAAAAGTACAGAAAAAAGTTCTTTTGTTTTATCGCATTTATCTTAAAAAAAATAATGAAAAATATAAATACGTATGTGAATTAGTTTAGTAATGATTATTTGACCCTTTTTTTATTAAATTATTTTCTATTTTATTAAGCTTTGGGTCCTTATATTTTTTTTATTAATATTATATTTCAATATTTCCTGAAGAAGGTACGCAAAAAGTACCGAAATATTGAAATATAATATTAATAAAAAAAATATAAGGACCCAAAGCTTAATAAAATAGAAAATAATTTACGTATGTGAATGTTATCACATCTATAATGGAGTACAACTCTCATGTATTGGCAGTGCTTCAAAGACTATTTTGGAGTAACTCGACCGCGTGCGGGAAAGAGCGAAGAATCTCATTGGTGACAGTAGAGTATCCACTTCTATTGAATCATTAAAGCATCGACGCAATGTGTGGTGTGTTTTACTGTTTTTTCATTACTACAGCGGAATTGGCTCTAATGAAATTAGGGAACTTGTTCCTGAAACCATTACAGAGAAAATTCGTTTTTAAGTCGAACAGTTCCTATGTGGAATAAACTCCCTGCAGAGATCTTTCCTGTCACTTTCAGTGTGCAAAGATTCAAATAAAATGTCCACAAGCACTGCTTTCTCTATCCGCCTTCCTACAACATAATTTCCTAGTTCTGGCACAATGAATTGCTTAAATAGGAATCATTCCCTCAGTGCTGGTCCAAATAAAAATAAAAAAATAATAAATAAATTAGATATGTTGTTGTAGTGTCTTTCTATTTTTTTAAGTACAACCGTGGCAAATTAGTTACTGAGTGCATGTAAGTATATTGTGGTCATCTAAAATTTTTGAATTGCTTTCTTAAGAATTTAAAAAGCCTTTTGTTAGGTTTTTGACATAAGCATAAGCTAGCTTATGCACGTTAAAATTGGGCCTTTAGATTTTTGGTTGGTTAAATTTTTTTACGTTTAACATCATAAAAAAATAAAACACAATAGAAATTTCAATGGCCAAAAGCGTTTAAAAGTCAAAAATATTTATCAGCAGCTGATAAATTTTTAAGGCGATTTATGTTTATACACAAGATTATTCAACCCTGGATCATTTCTTTATTGTTCTAATTACAAGTGTCTTAAATCACCACTGTTTCCATAATCAGGCAAATAGTCTGTAATTTGATTACATTGTAATGTGTGCACTAAACTAAAAATAATTTAAAGTACAGAGCGTCCGAATTTTACAAGAACACCTTAAGAAAAACTTACCAATAGTACTCCTATAAAAAAGAGTTATTATTTAACATGAAGTTGGCAGAGCAAGAAAAAAACAACGAAAAAAGAAGGAAAAAAGTAAAATAAAAAAAATAAAAATACCCTCGGACCAACCATAAACAACAAACTTTGTTTTAACAATTTAGTTTTCAAAACAAATTGAAACGTAGCGGTCATATTGTACACTAAAAACACAACACAACAAAAATAAAAAAGGAGAAAAGCTTCAAATTTTAGCGCTCAAATTAAAAACGAATTAACAAGTGGTTGAACAAACTGTTTAGAATTAGAATTTTAAAAATAAACTAAAAGTGCACTGGCGTCAGTTTTAAAATTTGTAAAAATACATTGAATTATTTTTAAAACGTTGACATTTGATTTGCAACGAAATTGTTGTACAAACACTTTTTTAAATGTTCTGAGACAATAGTTTACATAAATCTATTGGCTACATGTTGTTCTTGTACAGACTGTTTAACAGAGCTGTCAAATCATTTCAAATTATTGTTTTGAGTAAAAATTTTTTTCAAATATAACGGGTTTTGAGTAAAAGATTAATGGCTTACTGCTCTTTTTTATTTTATTGGAAGGCGTTAAAAAAATATTGTGAATTAAATATACGGAGAAATTAGTTTAATTATCGAAATTAACATATTTGTACGAAAAGAATATATAATTTAATTATAAATTATAATAAAATATTGCAAAAACAAAAATGGCCACAAAAACATTACAATATAATTTTATCAAACAGGTAAGTAATTAGCAAGTTAACTTTATTTATTGTTTTCTGCGTATTTAAGATTTGAATAAGTGATGGATTTAAAAACTGTGCTAAAAAACAAACAAGTAATTTAAAATAATTAAGTGATGTACCTTGCGAAGATGTCTTAAAAAGCTTCCTTAAAAAAATCTTAAAATATGATCATCTTATTTCCGGTCTTTCTGGAGCCTAAAAGAAAAAGAAATGACAATTATTGCTTGAAACCATGACAGGCAGAAGTTATTGAAAGCGTCTAATTAATGTTAGAGAGAAGAGCATATACAGTGACTTCCAAAATTGTTCATAAAAACAACTGATTAAAGATTTTTTGGAATAATTTTTTATTAACACAACATATTTTGATTCTTCTTTTAAAAATTTAATTATTATATACTAATACATAAAAAATTGATAACAAAACAAACTTTCAGTTTTTAATATTGATTAAAATTAACACTTCATTTTTTAATTTATATGAACATTTTTGTGACCTTGCGGATATTTTGTACAATCCGATTCTTTAAAAGTGTATTTAATGTGACCGCCTTTAGCCTTAATGACATCTTAGAGTCTTTTTTCATGCTATTGATTAAATTTCGCAAAATAAGTGGTTCAATTTTAGACCATTCTTCATTTACTACAGTCCACAGTCTTCTATGGTTTTCGGACTTTCGCTTTTAGCTATAATTCTTTTTTTCAATACATTTCATAGGTACTCAATTGGATTGAGATCCGGAGATTGTGGTGGCCAATCCATACATCTGATATTTTGGTCTTCTAGCCATTTCATAGTTACCCTAGCCTTATGCTAAGGGTCGTTGTCTTGCATAAACAACGTATCAGCCGGTTCACATCCAAAAATTTCTAAGCTGGGTAGATAGAAATCACGTAAAATGTCTAAATAATTTTCTGCTCTCATTATTCCGTCGATTTTTCGCAAGACCCTAAGCTTTTCTTCTTGAAAACAACCCCAAATCATCAAGGAAACTCCAACCAAATTTAAGCGTGCTCATATCAGAACCAAATGCGACCATCAGACCTCAAACGGTTAATTTTCGTTTCGTCGGACCATGTTACCAATTTTCACTGCTCGGGAGTCCAGTTTACATGCTACTTTGCAAGCTTCAAACAGGCTGCACGATGTTTGGATGACAAACGTGACATTTTAATTTTTGTTTTAACTTTCATACCACACTCTTCAAGACATCTTCGTACTGTCTGATTTGACACGTTTTTTTGGAGAAACTCAGCGTTATTAGCAACTCCTGATACCATAAGGCGTCGAACCAACCTTTTGGGTTGGAGATTTAGCTTCGGTTTACGACCACATTTCTCAAATTCAGGCACTCCACCGAGTAAACTTTGGAGCTTTGACATAAATCCAAGAGGTACGTTATGCTTTTTTTGCAATTTCAGGAAAAGGTTCGCCATTTAAAATATCGGTTCCAACGTTTTTTTTAATCACAGTTGAAATAACTTTTGGCATAATTATTTTTATAAAAATTGAATCACTAATTACACTAATAGAATCAAAATTGATTGAAATCACTTCTATAATGTTAATTTTATTTTTTAAGATTTTTTTAAAGATTTTTAAATTTTTTAGAAATACTTGCGGTCATGAAAAAAACTTAAATGCAATAGAGTTACAAAAATGCTCATAAAAATTCAAACATAACGGGAGTTATAATAAGAAAACGAAAACATTGTTTTTGTAAAAACTACTAAATAAAAGTATTGCATGCAACAACAAATATAAAAAAATAATAAGATAAATAATAATTAATAATAAAGAGAGGTATAAACCATATTATAAAAAAATATGTTTTTATGAACAATTTTGGAAGTCACTGTATGTAAAATAGCTCTAGCTGTTATCGTACGAAAGTAGCAACATAACAACAATGTGTGGTAGATGAGGTAAATTAATTAAAACGCACCTGGCTTAAAAATAAACGAGAAAGAAGGAAGTTCTGAGCTTCTAGTCCCCGCCATGGTATTGGTCTGAGTGGCATTGAGTAATTCGAGTCTCGCCGGAGTGGTGTTGGGTGGATTGCTGTATTTAGTGAGCAAGTGACCGTAGGATCAAGAATAGCCAGAGACGCAGAGTAACAGCCATATCTAAATAAGCGCGTAAGGCACGACGCTTTTACGCTGAAATGACATAACATAATAAAAGCGACCCGTTTTGTTGTGAAGAGTAATGTTAACTTATCATTTTAAATAAAACCCTATAAAATGAAATGGAAAACTAGATAAAGCCAAAAAAGCTAAAATGTCATAACTTTCTTGCAACGTTTGCTCATGGCGCGATAATACTAGGTAACTGCATTACATTTTACGTGTATTTTGTTTTTGTAAAAACTTTTGAGCTGTCAAAAATGTCTGGCAATATGTGTGTATGTATTTCAATATATTTTTAGTGGCTTTCTTATTTTTCACAACTATATACATACATATTGCCAGACGTTTTTGACAGCTCAATAAGATTTTACAAAAACAAAATACACATAAAAGCTAAAACATATGATGAACACATGATCTGATGCAGTCACCTGTTTAAGGCGCCTTGCGTTTTCTAAATACTTCAAAAAAAATATGTAAACAACAGTAGCTTGCAGCCATCTTCACTCCCTTAAGCGCTGTCAAAATTGGATTTTCCAATTGCTAAGCGTTGACGCCATGCTATTTAGGGATGCTTTATACATTTCGTATGTACACGAGAAATTAGGGATGGCAGTAAGAAAAAAAAAAAATTCTTTGCTGCTGGTATTTGCAATCAAAAAATTATATAGCTAGTAGAACATATGTAGATCAATGTAAAACACAAGTCCGGCAAGCGATGTCAGGATTAATCTGTCAAATCTGATTTTGTTAACTGTAATAATACATTGAAATGGATCTACCCAATATCTTCTTACAAAAGATTTTTCATATTCTACAACACACAATATCAATTATTTGCTTCAAACGAATCATTAAATTAAAGTTTTTATTTCTTATTTAAAATATTTTACATTTGTTCCAATTGTACAAAAATATACAAATGATGTAAAAAGCAAATATAATATACAGTAAAAATAAGCACCGCGAACCTTGAGTCGAGAGAGGTGGCGAACAATAGTCTGACAGGAAACGACATTTTTGTGACCCCTTTTTGTGAAAGCCTGGTACTCTGTTCGAATTTCTGAATTTATTGTTTTTTAATTAAATCTGAGTCACTGGTAACGCTGTTT
This sequence comes from Cistogaster globosa, assembly GCA_937654795.1. Taxonomy (NCBI): domain Eukaryota; kingdom Metazoa; phylum Arthropoda; class Insecta; order Diptera; family Tachinidae; genus Cistogaster; species Cistogaster globosa. Next base: position 98,441,261 of record OW569404.1, on the reverse strand, counting down.
GCTACAGACATCACACGTATACAAATGTTTAAATCAAGTTTTTCATTTTCCCTTTAAGAATGTGATAGAAACTTTGTTCTACGCAGTGGTGGATATTTCCATCATCAGTGATTGTCATTTGATGGATCAAATGATGATCACTGTTTTTGTAGGGCATGTTTTCATATTCTAATTGTTTATTAACTTGATTGCACTTTTTACACACCAGCCGTGGTGGTCACATGGCCCAAATCTTACTAATACATTTATTACATCAAACTATATTTCCAGTAACGTCAGTCTCATTTTTATAAAGAATATTTTCAACCGACTTCAAATAGGAGTGGGTTATGACTTCGTCCGTATTATTTAATGTTTGTGTCTGTAGAATTTAATCATTTCTTAACCGATTATGTGAAAAAAATATTTTTATTAAAAGTCGATGCCCCCAGATTGATTCAGTTTAAAAACTAAAAAGTGTTCCCTTACAAAACACAAGAAATTTACATGTCTATCGAACCATAACGAACACTCATAAACAAGTTTAAGTAGTTGTCGTTATAGCTTCCATTAACATAAAATGCTTACAACAACTAAATTTGAAAATTAAATGTCTTCACAAGTGACGTAAATTGACTCATCAGGCCCTTTTCTTTTAAACTGTTATAGACGAACAATTACAAAGAATTTGTACTTTTACGTCCGCTACAACAAAAAGCATAAATATTTAAAATGAAACGGTATCCCCGTAGGTGATGTAAATGACCTTATCTTTCCAATCGTTATAAACAGACAGATTTAAATTTCATTGCATATTCGATGACCCCTTTTTGCTCGTCTATCTATTTTGAAGTCGGTCTTCTTTTTTTTTTTCGCAAGAACTATTTTGTTTTATAAAGTAAAAAATGTTTCTGTCTTGACATTTCCAAGTATGTAGACACAAAAAATACTGGAGAAATATATAGCTATTCTAAAGTGTATCACAGTCTTTTCGTGTCTAAAATATTTTTTCATGACTGACTGAGTATCATAATTTAAATGCATTAGCTCCCAACTGATGGGAAACTGTAATGAATAGAGCCATTTTTGGTAATAAAAATGTCTATTCATGTTTACAAAATATCTTCACCGGTGAATAATAATTTAAACATTAATTTTTTGTGCTTCTTAATTTTAGTCTTCTTTTTGAATTTAATTATTTCCTTTATCACAAAAAAAATACTAATTATTTATTTGTTGCAGCTGACAGTGTGGAATATTTTGTTTTTCTTCTTAAGTTAACAAACAAGTCTTTAGTTTAAGTTAAAACTTTGAATATTTTTTCTAATATCTCCAAAAAATCTTTATAGTTTTACTGCTGATTAAAATGGTATTTATAGGCTTCGCATTCCGTTTGTAATTTCTACATATTTTTTCTTCAGTGTTTTTCATTTTTTTGTTTTTTTTTATTGTTGTTTTTACTTAGCTCTTGAATAAGCCAACCGGAAGTTCCAAAAAAAAAAAAAAAATAAATAAATTCATATAAATAAAAATTTGAAACTTTTAAAATAATAAATTAGGTGTTCACCAACAATTTAAAATTTAAACCAAGGCGAATAAATAATCGGTGTGTGTGATTGCGAATTAATTGATTTTCGCCTGTAGCCTAACTGTCAAACTCCATATATAACAAATTTGTATACAATTTTTTTATATGTAGTTTGACATACAGACTAACAGCAGAAATTTACGAATTCGTCATCGCCCCCACCATATATTTTTTCGCCTTTATTTAAACCTAAAATTCACCAGAAACATAAAGCGACAAACCAAAAGGTTTGAAAAAATGAAAATTCAGAAAAAATTAAGTTTTATATCATTCAAAATTTTTAATTTAAACATGAAATGCATTAAAAGTTTTAGAAGATCAATTTTTACCCAGAGTAGAAAGTTCACGAAAAAAAGAAACAATAAATTAAAAACTCAGCAAAAATCAAATTTTCAACAAAAAATCAATATTTCACTATAAGTTTTGAATTCGCCTCAATAACAAAAAACTAAAACCTAGAAATTATTTACCGACTTTAAGATTAAAATATTTTTATTTACCTTCTCAATTACACATATTAACGGAGTTCAAAAATTTCAATTACGATCGCAGCAAAAAATATAGAGGTATGTTCTGAATTCCAAACCGTCACGAAATAATTACTAAGTGGCAGCAATGGCGAATTCGTTCATTTTCGCCGAAACGTTAAGTGTAAAACACCATATACAAAAAAATTATCCACATTTTTCAGGTTTTAGCGAAAATTATTAAAATCGCCATTGCGACCACCTAGTATTGAATAGCCTTGTTCCACCTGAAATTTTCACTTTAGTATTTTTCAAGGCATTATTTTTTTGTTAAAAAAATGCTTTGAAAAATATGAAGTGAAAATTTCGTGTTGATTTCAGAATATGCCTGATAACAAGGAAGTAGGTAATGAATGCTCTCTAGTTTAAATGAACTAGTTCAATTTAGGGGTAAAACGCATGATTTTATCATTAGCTTTGCATTGGCGAGCATTGGTTCTCGTTAATGAAACAGTTTGGCATTTAAGTGAGTGCTCAATACCAGTGAAAATTCGATGATTAGAATATATGAGTTATAAAAAAAAGTAGCAATGAAAATGCCCATGCTTTTTGAACTACTTCTTTTTTATTTTTGTTTTTTATTCGCTTCCACAATTAGAGATTTAATAAAAAAAACGGCTGGCTCTATTTAATAGGCACTTCATACAGGTATAGTAAAGTTGTAGTCGAGTTTGTGTAAATAATTAAAGCCGTTGCAAAATTCTTCTTCTTTTTTTTGCTCTGATTTTGATAATTTTCAGTTTTGGTGATAGCTTTTGTTCAGCTCTACCCATCTAGTACTTTATATACAATAGGTAGGAAAATATTTCAATAAAAGAGCTCCTTGAATTATAAAAAATTGGATGGTGGAAAACCATACCTGTAAGTATACACACATCTTTAAAAATATAAAATAATTATTTAACAATATGTTACACTTTAATATATTAATTCTTCTAAAATAGCTGAGGTGGATATTTGAATGTTCAGAAAAATGTATTTCTCTTTGGCAGGTATATGTGTACAGTAGGGGATAACAAATTTTTTGGCATAGTACCATGAGGTCAACCATGTCCTAGTAGCCACGAAAATCATAATCTTTTATAATTTTTATCGAAAAAAGTTCACGCACCAATTGGTTTTTCTAAAAATTTTTTTTAATTACTCAAAGTTACATCTACATGTACAACAAAAACAAGAAAAGGTAAAAATTTATGATTCGTGAAAATTTACCGAAAGGATGAATATCCTGAACAACTTTAATGGCACGTTCTACACAGATATTACTACTTTGTTGGTTTCGAATTATTAAATCAAATTTTTTCTAATGCTTAACAAGCAGTTTTTTTTACTATTTTAGTTTTATCATTTTTGTACTTTTGTGATCAAGCTAAGCCAATTATTATATCCTTGATAGTCATTTTACTGAAATGATTTAGTCCAAAATTAATTTTTTGGATTATACGCGGCATCACTAAACAATTTTAGAATAAGTTAACTGGTTTATCCAGATTGTGGAATTTTTTTAACTGATTGAAAACTTTTTTGAAAGACATTTTGGAACATTTAAAGCACGTGCTAGAACTAACAAAAAACTTATTTAAAATAATTTAAAATTATTTTGAGGCCTTCTTCATGCAAAACTTATTTAAAATAATTTAAAATTATTTTGAGGCCTTCTTCATGCAATATTGAATATTCATAATTTTTTACGGTATTTTTTATTCATTTATAATTTTTTTTTTTCATTTAAAAAGGTTAAAGACACGTTTTTGTTTGCGGAAAAATCTCTTATCATCTTTAAATATTATCGAAATTTCATACTTGAACTATTTTTTGTTTTAAATAATCAAATTATTAAGTTTTCTTAACCAAAAAGAAAATGAAAAATTTTTAAAACTTTATCGCACTTGGTGTGTGAACATTTTTAGCCTTAGCGAAAAAATAAATATACGTGCCCCTATAGTTTTTTTATGATCTATCGGGCTTTACTATGCCAATTTGAAAAGATAAATCCCTAGTGTACAGTTTTACTACTCACAAAATTATTAGAAGACTTAATGCAAAAATGGGGAAGAAATATTTTTTTATATAATTTTGGTAGTAATGAAATTTATTTTTAATTTTTAAATTTTTTGTTCAAAATTTTGAAATTTTATAGTAATTAAAATAAAAAATGAATAATTGAAAAAATAAGCAGATTGACTAATGCAAATTCAACATCTCCCAAAATAATTTTTAAAATTTCCAAAAATGGATTTTTGCTACATTAGCCACAAACCGAGCTAGTGGGAAATTCAAGTTCCACTGTGAGAAAAGACATATTGAAGTATTCAGGCTTGTCTTTTAAAGCCGTTTAATACTGAGAAAAAATCTGACTTAAATTAAATTTGCACTGTAAAAACTTGTCTGTCTGGGAATTCGAGAATTAATAAAAATTTTATATTTAATTTTTATATAAATATTTTGTAATATTTGTTTTAATGTTTTAAGCAACTAACGTAGAATATATACAACTTTGTCAAAAAATAAAAAATAAAAAGTAAATAAAAATATTTTTTTTTTATTTTTATACCCTACACTACAGGCGGAAAATGTGTATATCTAAGTTTTTCTTTTGTTTGTACTTTCTACAATATCCATTCCGACTCCATAAAGTATATAATATGAGTTCTTATGCGTAGCGAAGTCGATTGAGCGATGTCCGTCTGTCTGTCCGTATTCGGGTTGAAATCAACCTTTTCAAGGCATTAGATGAGGTTAGGCAAATGTAAGTTAGCAAATCCATCAGATAAGAAAATTTAAATACGGCAATCGATCATAGTTTCGAAAATTTTGCTATTTAAAATCAGCCGGACCAATCCATGTCCTTTGAGGCAGCAGACGAAATACCACGCCTCAAATCAAAAAGCAAATACATGGGACGATAGAGACAAAATTGGTGCTCGCCCTTATTTTCCTAGTTATATGCCTCTGAAAATTTCATTGAAAAGTTTGTATCATATGGGTATCATTTAAAAGCCTTTGAAGAGATCTTTCAGAAAATTCTAAAATAAAAAAAAATGCTTTTACGATAATTTATAATTATTAGTTTCAAAACTAAAAAGGATTGCAATATTTCTTAACCGTTCATAAAAAGGATGTTGACTATTATTTTTATTAGTTTTAAATTGATTTTTCTATTTTAAAACACAACGCACAGGCTCAGAGATCTGCCTTCTGGTGTCAATTTCACCTCTATCCATATTTCGTATAATAAACAGTAAGCAGTTTTTTCAAATAAATATTTTTTTAAATAAATTTGGTTATTTATAACTTTTTAGTGTCTCTTTGTATTCATTTTATTATTTTTTCATTTTTTTTTTTATTTTCTTTTTTAATGAATCATTACTTTGTACAAACTTAATTGAAAAAGGTTAAAAACATAAAATATTTAAATAAATCTTGCATGAAAACATCAACATTTTTTTAGTTAAAAGGTTACTACATGTTAATTATGGCCAATTTTAGCATCTTAACTCAAACAATTTAACTTATTCACTCACTCCTAAAATTACTAATTTGTTTCTCATAATTATCGTAAAAAGCATATTTATGATCTACGTGTTATACGTCTGTACATGTTAATTTCTTTACAAGTGAGTGTTGTAAAATTTTTAAGCAATTTTCATTTCTAAGTTTTATGCAAATTATATTTAAAAATTATTAGTTTTGTTAGGAAAAACAATTAAAAAGATAATTGGAAAATAGCGGAAAATACTTAACTAAAATGCAATAAAAGTCCACTTGAATATTTAACTAATGTTGCGTGAAATTATAAAATTGCATTATGTAATTATGTTATTTGGTAGTAATGATAGTAGCGGCTTAAACAAATTAATTACTCTTGTTCTGTAGGCTTTGTGGTTATAAAACAATTGTATTTTTTTCATTAATTTGCAAAATCATTAAAAGAAAAAGAAAAATGATATGAAATAAGCAAGTTGCTAGAATGAAATTAATAGTTGAAATCTTAACCTCATGCAGTGAAGTGTAGCCTGTAAAGGAACGAGATGATTTCTTGAATTCCCCTATGACTTATGACAAATCAATGTCACATCCTTTACTACATCTTTAACGTTCTCCGATCGTCTGTAAACCGAGTCATTTCCAAAACGATAAGTTTACATAACCGATAAACAATAATAGAAAAGAAATCGAATTAAAATGCCTATTTCGATGATACGTGTTCAATAGTTTTAAAAGAGAAAATTTGCGTCTGAAGTATTTTTTTATATATAAATTGCTCGTTCTTCCTTTCTCTTCCCTATAGATCAGAGTCTCAAAAGCAGTAATAGCATATTGTACATTATTAATGAGCATCTATGAATGTTTTAAATTTTGTTGAAATCGGTTTAGTCCTATTAAAGTTATGGTTTTTCCGTTTTTCTCCCCTCTGTGTCAGAAATTTGAAGAAAGACACTATATACTCTAGATACACATCTATCTGCTATCTATCTAACTATCTATCTATCTATCTATCTATCTATCTAATTGAAATTGTTTAAATCTTATAAAAATTCTGCTTCTGATGGCCCCTCCAGATCTAGTGTGGCAAAAACGGGCATGACATATTACACTCTCTAGGTAAAGAGATATCTATAGTTCAAATTTTATTTGAATCGATACAATAAGTCTTTTATTTGATTACTCAGATTGATAAGGAAATAACTTGTACAAAATATCAAGGCTCTACACGTTATAGATTTTCATGCATCGATAACAATATTTTAGTTTGTATGGGCGGTTCCATGTTCTGCCTATCAATCCATTTAGTCTTTCGCTTGATTATGCACACTTACAGTTTTCTAGGTAAGCGATAATAACTTTTCACTTTGCATAGGAGGTACCTTATCCCCTCTTCCGAACTAATCAAGTTATTTGCCAAACTATGCCTGTTGACAAAAGAATTACTTGTACAAAAGTTTTAAGGCTTTAGCTTTCACAGTTTTCAAAATATGCGATGTAAAATATTTTCTTTGTATGGAAATGTCACGCCCACTTGAAATTTCGAAAAAATATAAATCCCATTTTAACCACCGCATCGCTAAAATTTACTATATGCACTTTCTTTTCTTTAATATAAATGTTTTTTTAATTCATCCCTTATACTCTTCAAGACAGGTGAAAATAGAGTAAATCTAAGTTTTTCATTCCGTTTGTTATTATTTTAGAGATCGATTTGCGACCTCATAAAGAATATATTATCAGAGTTCTTATGCACAGCGTATTCGAGAGATGTCCATCTGTCTATTCGTATTCGGGTTGAAATCAACTTTCTCAAGGCGTCAGATGAGCTAAAGGAAATTTAAATAAGCTAATTAATCATACATACATAGTTTCGAAAGTTTTGCTATTAAAAATCAGCAGAAGCGGTCTATTTTCTTCGATGCAGCTGACAAAACCTATCATTTGCATAAATGAAGAAACTCCAATCAAAAAACTAATATATGGTGCGATAGAGAATTTTAAATTAAGAAAAAATATCAAGTGACAAAATTTGTGATCGCCATATATTCCGGATTATGGGCCTCTGAACTTTTCGTATAAAAGTATTTATATGGGTGTCATTTTAAAAGCTTTTGAAGAGATCTTTCAGCAAATACAAAATTTAAAAAAAAAATGCTTAACCCATTAAGAGTCGATGACATTTTTATGTAAAACAATTTTTTTTTTAATTTTTTGTCACCTCAATATTTGTTTTTTTATTGGAATAACTTTTTATTGGAATAAAACAAAGCCGAATATTGCACTCTTAATTAGTTTTTTTTCAGGTTTTGCAGATGGTTGTGTTTATTATAAAAAATGTATGTAAAAGTTAAGAAAAGTTTGTGGCCCTTTCACCACTTATTATTTATTGATCACTTAATTATACTACGATCTGATACAGCAGACTTTTTTATATACTAATCTGGCACAACATTTCTAAGCAAAACTTAAAATTTTCGAAAAAAAAATATTTTTAAACAGAAAACTTAATCGAAGAAAAGATTTTCTTATGCTGATTTATGTTGAAGTGTATATAAGATTCGGCATAGCCGAATATGGCTCTCTTACTTGTATTTGCAACATTTATTTATTTATTTTATTTATTATTATTTTTTTTTTCAGCAATTTTGCTTTTGTGTCTTTCCTTTAAGGCCTGTTAAGCCAGCTCCTGACAACACTAATTATATGATGTATTAGGAAATATTTGTACATCATATTTTTGTTTTACTTAGTCCTTAGCATCCTAAAAGCAGAACCGCATATCTGTATTATATTTTGCTTAAAAATCATACTATTGTGTAAATGTTACAAAAATTTATATGCAAAATAATATTTCAACTGAAGACAAAACAATTCAAGAAAATAGGTCATTGACTTATTGTTTTTTTTCTTGAAAAAGAGTTCTTTAACATTTATTTTAACAAAGTAACTTCCTCACTTTATGACTGATCATTAAAGTAATTTATTACTTTACTTAACAAAGAAAAAAAAAAACAATTCATCTTTTATAAACTAAATACTTTAGTTACTTTTTAGAAGCAGTTATTATCAACCCTCTAAAGTTTTAAGTTACTTAGCAAAAAAAAAAAAAATAAAAAAATAATGAGTTGTTATTCTTAACACAAAAGAATTATAGTACAAGCATCATCTTAATGAGGTCTTTTCTTATTTAAACTTCCTAAAATAATGAAGTTGTTGGTCATAAAAAAACATTAAAATCATAACACTCTTTTATATTAGATTTAATGGGGAAAAGCCCTTTCTAAAGACAAATTTCGTGGGCAAAACTAGAAAGACGATAGAGGAAAAGATAGATTTGAAGCACACGCAAGCGGTAGACATCTGATGTGTGTTTTTTATTATAAAGAAAAATTAAAAGCAAGTAAAAAGGTAAAAATGAAAAAAAAAAAAAAACAAACGTATAAACTGGCCACTGTTTTATTTTGTTACGCTACCAACCCATTGACCTCAATTTACTTTCAAATCTTTAAGAATAAAAAAAAAGAAAAACTAAGGAAAATACAAAACTCAAAGAATCCCACCAGCCAACCTCTTCCGCTTCTATATAAATACATGTATTTATTTTTTTGCTTATAAAGAAAAAGTAATTTAACCAACTGAATCATTACAAAAAGTTTTTTTTTTTTTTTTTTTTGTTTAAATGAAACACAAATAGACAAATCATTTAATAATAATTTTAAACTAATTAAGTATGATAGCAGGAAATAAACCAAAATAACCACTAACATGCAGAAATTGAATCTTATCATGTTTCTTTTTATATTTTATTTCTTGACATAAAACTTGAAATAGATAAAATTTCTCTAAAGGGTGTTTTATATGAAGACGTTAAAATTTAGTTGAAAAATAAAAACTAAAACTGAACATGAAATGATCACGTCTGACATTGAAATTAATCTATTTTAAATGAAAATGTTTATTTATTCATTTTCTTTTCTTTCATGTTTGAATGATAATCTCTTTTGGTTTTTGATTTCTGGGGAAAAAAATAAATAATTAACTATTGAAAAACAGCTTGATCTTGAACATTGTTTTTTAGGCAAAAAATGAAACATTATGAGCATTAGTCGGTCTTGATACACACTACGGCCGTTAAAGATTTGTTACAAACAAAATTTCTCTGTGGTTTAGTGTACAACATTAAAACGTATTGGAAGTTATTAGTTTTTGTTTTTTTAAATAAATGAAATAAAAAAATTATTTTTATTCTTTTTGAAAAGTTTCGGTATTTCGGAGAAATTAGGTTTACAGTTTGGCGAGCTTGTGAACGTTCAATTATTTTCATGGTAGTTTGTCGTGAATTTTCCAGTTTGTGGTAAAGTTTTTTAGTGAAATTTTAATATCTGGTGTATTTTCGTTTTTATATTTTAAATTACTTCAAAATATGGTTTTCAATTAGCTTGATTTTTTTTCCTTTTGCTCGAGTTCTAGGTTATTTCTGAACCGCTTTTAAATTTTTTTTTTAATTTAAGGGTGATGCTTAAAAATTGGTTCCAGGAAAAGAAGTAATAAAAAAATGGACTCAAGCATTAAAAAGTGTCCTCATAGATGACATAATTTAATTTGCATATCTCTATGTTTTGAACCGTTATAGTTAATCATTAGAAAATTATTCTAAAGCCGAAAGAAAAACAAATATATGGGGCGATAGAGAATGAAAAAATAAGAAAAAATCATCAAGTGAAAAATTTGGCGCTCGCCCATATTTTTCCGAGTTACGGGCCTTTGAACTTTTTAAATTTCTTAAAATATCAGTATGGGTATCATTTTAAAGATTTTAAAGAGATCTTTAAGAAATTCTAAAATTCTAAAAAAAATGCTTAACCCATTAAGAGCCGATGGCATTTTGATGTAAAATTATATATAGTTTTTAATTTTGTTTATATTTTTAAAGTCTCTGTCACTCCAATATTTGTCTTTTTGATTTACATAAATGGAGAAGTGAAAATAAGATTCGGCATAGCCGTTTTTGTTAATAGTCGAATCTTTAACTTTTGTTATTTTTTTTTTTTGTAAAATTAAATTTTTTTTTGTCATTTTAATTTATTAACATTTTGTTGTTTTGGTTAAGTTAAATATTTTGGCCAATTTGTTTTGTTAATTTATTTATTTATTTTTTTTTTTTTTTTTGTAAATAGTGCTTTTTGATAATTCTTTTTTAATTAATTTTGGAAGTTAAATTAATTTAGAGTTTCGAAAAATTTTTATTCCGTTAGTGATACTTTAGTGAAACGTTGATATATTTTTGAATGTAGCTTATAGTTCACATTTCTGATAATCCTGGATTTTATATACCCGCACTCGTCTCCAATATTAACGACAGCTTTCACATACAATAAAACTTGAAGAAATGTTGCGTTTCGTACCTAATCGGATACAAAAGTGCCAAAATCAAAGCATGACGTCAACAGCCGTAATCAGAAGTGCCAAAAATATTTATAGAAAAATCTTCATTTATCGAAGAAAAAACTTGATTTAAGAAAAAATAATCGGCAAAATTTTTTAATTCTTTTTACTCTTAAAAATATCTGTTTACCGTTTGCAAATGAACAAGGAAGACATATGAAATTAATTGCAAACTTCAGAAAAGCTGGAAACATAAACTCACTATCCGCTCTATTTGACGTTGTGTGCCAAAACTCATTCATTGTAACATTTTCTAAGTTCTTAAAATATTTATTAAATTCATGTGGCGAAGTTCCCTAAATTCGTCATCTAAATTTTTTATCTCATTGTCTTTAATTAAATTTAGAAAAAGTTTCATTAAAGTTGTAAAAAAAACTTTTTTGTTAATAACGTTTGCGTTGTTAAAGTCAAATTGTTTTGGTATTTGTTTACAGACCTCAGTGTAAAATTCAACACAATTATCAATAAATTTATTTAATTCAGTAGCATAAAAGTTTTTATCGGAAATATTAGTTTTTACCTGGTAAACGTCATCAAATCCACATATTTATTGATTAGCGGCAGTGATAATTTTTTTTTTTTTTGTTCATTCGTTTCTTCGCATTTTTTAGAATTTGTTTTTGTTTTAAATGAAATTGTGCGAACGAACGAACGATTGCGATATCGTGAAACTGGCAGTTAATTTACAAAAAAAAGTTGTTTCACATAGGTAAATTTGTTTAATAAATTTTAACAAGAAGATGTAATATTAGGTGTCAAAGAACTAAATCAAAATTTTTTTTTAGTTTTGAGAAAAAGATCTTCAAATCTTATTTTGTTAAAAAAAATCTTTAAAATTAAGGTAAAATCATCATTCTGACATCGCTGGCCATAATAATGCTCATTGTTTTTCTAAAAAAAAATTCTTAAAAGATGCCCTTAAACTGTTCAAATTAAAGTAGTCTTAGACAAATCGAGCCCTATTTTCCCAAAATTAATATTTCTTGCACTTTTGGTTTTATGTCCGAATTCCAAGATCATAAAATTCTTTAACAACTAAAGGCATATAAAAGGCTTTTTAGAAACGGCTTTTATAAGTTATTATGGGCTAAATTCAAAATTTTATTTAGGAAAAATGTTTGGTATAGGTTCAAATATTTTAATGCAACAAGAACCTGATTAATGATGCCTTTCAGAACAATGAAAAAAAAAAAATGTTGTAGAATGGAATTTTGCAGTTTTACAAACTTTAATAAGAAAATCGCACATGTTATACTCCAGTATAGATATTGGCGAGGAAAATATTTTATATATATTTATAGTTTCGATAGCAGGCTGTAATGTTAATTAAAAAAGTTCAAATTTTTAACGCAAGTAAGTCTTTACCTATAGCTATCAATTTTACAGACTATATCCGGTTCCAAAAGCCTTGTCAAGGGGTTATAAATGATAAATAATGTTTAAATCTGATTAAAAAAAATGGTAAGATTCAACTTGGAACCTGTTTTGATGATCCTGAAAGATCTTGAAAGTTGACAACCTTAGCTCGAATACTTGATTGCTATCAGCATGTGGAAATTTTTAGCAGTTACTGTTTTATTTCCAGAAGATTTCGTTCTGACCCACTGTTCAATTCATAATGGTTCAAAAACGATTTTTTTTTTTTGGACAAAGTCCGACCCCCCTTAGGGTGAAGGGGGGGGGGGGGGGAGGTGGGACTTATGGAAATGTCATAAAAAGTTTATTTTTAACTCAAAGGTTAAGTTTTTTAATTTTTTAGATATTTGTAAAAAAGTGTTTACATGATTGAATTACTCTTTTATTTAAGAATAAAATTGGCTTACAATTTTTTTTTAATTTTGGCCAACATTAACTTAGAATTTTTGGAGAAGTGCATTATTGACAATGATCGAGTTAATTGTTTTATTCTTAAAAATACTTAGAATAAAAAGTAACAAGCCTTTAAATTGTAAATGTAATGTAAAAAATTCCGTTTTTAAGAATCTTCCTAAAAAATGTGATATTATTTTTTTCACCGACTTTAAAAAAAAGAAGGAGGTTATCAATTCGACTGAATGTTACTTTTTTATGTTTGTGCCTGCAGAACTCAGTCATTTCTAAACAGATTTTGAAAATTGTTTGTAATGTGATAGATTAAAACAGTTAATAATCTTAAAAATTAAAGAGTGTCCGCATACATCATGCATGTTTTTTACACGCGACAATAATAAACTATTGTCGCAAAGGCGCCACTTTAAAATTTAAGAAATGCATATTACTAAAGCCTGTAATAGTAAAAAGTAATACAAAAATAAATCTAAAGATTAAAGAGTGTCCAAACAGACGAAAATAGACTTATATGGCCCTAACGTTATAGATAACCGCTTGAAAATTTGATAGAATTTCGATTACTATGACCGTTAGTTAATGTACTTTGATTTAAGTGGTCAAACTTTTGAACTGTTATAGCCAGATAGTTAAAATTTTGAAAGAACCTTTATTGCTAAGTCCGCTATTACAGCAAGTAACAAATTTATATTTGGAAATTAAAGGGTGTCTTCATAGTTTATGTAAGTTGATGTGTATGGCCAAACTTTTAAACCATTATAGACAAATAGCGGAAATTTACAAGGAACATGTAGTAATAAGTCCTCTAAAACAACAGGTAGACAATTTGAATTGAAAAATTAAGGGTTTTTGAGACCTAAAAGGCTCTATCCTTTAAACAGTTACAGATAAACAATTAGAATTTAAACAAATTTCGTTTTACTGTGTCAGCAATAAAAGAAACATGATTTCAAGTTTCTGTGTTTTGAGGTCGGCCTTGTTTTTTGCCAATACTGTTGCTAATTTAACTTAAATTTACTTCAGCACTTGCAAATTTTTTTAAACTACATATTTGAAATACAACTTTTAGGAAATGAAGAAAGAAAATTGAGATTGTCGTTCTTTATCAATTTTATGTTTTGCTTTTAGATTATTTTCAACACATGACACAAAATTTTAATACGGGAGAATTTTTGGCCACTTAAATTATTTAAAATTTTGTTTAAGTTTGCATATAAAAATATAATTGTTTTTACATTATTTGTTCCTGAATAACTCAAAGTTATTAAGAAGATTATAAAAGAGTTATGTAGACAGTTTGGGTTTTACAGATTTTGCCTTATACAATGGTTGCGCGGTTACGCTTTAAGAATCCTAAATTTTAATAGAAAATCTTATGCATGAATTTTAAAACTTTCAACAGGGTCAACATTTCTTTTTAATTTGTTGCAAGATTGTTAAAAAATGCAAAACATTAATAATTTAATATTTAATTATGTATATTTTTCAAATACCTGTTAACATTCCAAGCGATATTTTAATTAATTTCTTTTTCTGAAGTTGTCATTAACATCAACATTTCATTGAAAGATAAAAGTTAATAAATTTTTTTTAATTTTCTACAGTTTGCTGTTTGTTCAATTTCTTGCATATTTATTTACATTTATATGTAGATAAAAATTCAATAACAGTTTAATTTATTCGGTTCGCAATATTGATTCTTTTTACAAAATGATAATATTACCTTTTTGAAAAAATAATTAACTTCATGTAAAATAATGCGAAAGTTTTTGTTGAACATTTTTAATTAAAAAACAAATGAAATATTAAAAAAAATTTACAGCACTTTGTTTTAATTATTGTTTTTTGTTTTTAGAATATTTGAAGAAGAGGTAATTTAAAAAATTTAGTAAGTCTTAATTAAGAGAAATTATACAACGAGGCCTTTAAATAATTAGAAAAGAAAGGTCCCAGTATTTTACGCCCGTAAGTTGTGGAAATAAGGGTCATCTACAAGAAGTCTAATATTTTGTAAGTTATATTGAAAAAAATAATTTCATTCAGCAACGTAACGTAGGGCGAAATTATTTTAAATCTTTCTAAGCCATAAACGTACTGAATAATTTTATTAACTGGCAAATAATTGACAGCCATATTATGAGTTCGATATTAAGATGAACTAATTACCAGGTGGCAGGCTTTATTTATTTTTTCCGGAATCATTAATGTCAAACTTCAGCAAAAATTAATAATGAATTCGCCTAAGCTGCTACCAGGCAATAAATTCGCTTTGGTAAGTATTACATATGATTTGGCAATGAGTATTCTAATTTTATTTAGCGTACAAGACTGAGTTTGCCACAGATTCCTTAAAGGTCCTTAAACATTTATCAGCAGCAGTGTTCTAATCAACATCATCGGCATACAGGCTTATGCTATAAACACAATCAAGTCCACCGACCATCGACTACAAGACGTCAAAAATAGAACACATGCGTGCTTATGAGAATAATTCTTTTAGCCGCTTCACGACTACCGGCTACATGGCTACTTTTGTAGCCCGTAGCCAATTTAGGCTAATTTCTATTTTTCTTGACTACAAAAAACAGATTAGTGCTGCCAATACAATAAATGCATGAAATGGTGGTTTTAAAAACGCAATAAATGAAATATCGCTACTAAAAACGCGAAAAACTATTAAAGTGGCCCTATCGAAAAATAATAATCATCTGTTCATTTGTTTACATTTTTCATTTACTTTTTATTTGGTGCATTTTTTTGATTTTTTGGTTGTTTTGCTTAACTTTAATACATATGTCAAAACAGATGTTTGTTTTTTGTAGTTAGTGGTCGGTAGTCGTTAAAAGAATTAAGTAGCTGGCGACTTGGCTATTTTTGTAGCCAGCTACTTTTGTAGTCGGTAGTCGATGGTCGGTAGCCTTTGATTGTGTTTATAGCATTACACTACAAGGTTTAAGTTTGTCCTGAAGATCATTCACGCATAACAAAGAAAGCATTAGCTAAATGCAAAGTGTATCGAGGTGGTATTCACAAAAAGCTACAATTCAATTTAGTTAAAGAGGCGAACAGAGTCGTCAAAAACGTTGGAATAGCCAACTCAATTCACAATAGAATTAAGACCAAAAACAAAGAAAAAGTTCGAATCACGAAATCAACACGAATTCAAAATTTTGTTAAACAAACGAACGACATTCACGTTCTACAGAGCCATATTTCGCATACTAATTCTGAATAGTCAAAACAACGTATCTGTCTATATGTCTACCTCTTTTACTTAGATTGGTGATAACTGGTGTTACGTTCGTTTCAACTCATTTGTTACTAAAACATTTTTTTTAGTTTTAAGCTCATTTCTTGGGAGAATATACAAGATAATTATTACTTAGAAACTTTAAAATTGTCAATATACCGTTAAAATTTCATTTTTTATAAATAACTCGGAAAGTATTCTGCCAACATATTCGTTGATCAAAAAAAGTTCAAAATTTTTTCAACTCATTAAAATGTAAAAAAATTGTCAAAATATAGTTCATATTTTTCTTAAGTAAATTTGATTATTTTGCATGCACAAATCGCTTGACCTGCAAGAGATACAGCCGTACCTAAATTAGCGCGTAAGATGCGACGCAAAAAAACGAAAGGACATACCTAAATAAAAGCGCAACGTTTTGTTGCGAACAGTAATGTTAATTTATCATTTTTAATACAACCCTATAAAATGAAATGTAAAACAGTGATAAAATCGAATAAATAAAACCGAAAAAAGCTGAAATGTCATTACTGTTTTGTAACGTTTTCTAAAAAATATGTAACAACAGTAGCTTGCAGCCAACTTCACTACCTTACGCGCTGTCAAAATTGGATTTTCCAATTGCTAAGCGCTGCGCCATGCTATTAGGGGATGCTTTAGGCATTTTGTATGTACATGAGAAATTTTAAAAGATATCTTGTGCTTTACGCGCTAATATAGGGATAGCAGATAGAGTGTAAAAAACATGCTACAACTCATTTCATTGAAGAATTTACACAAAAGTTGATATGTAGCAAACTTTGAAAATGTAAAAAAATGTTTAGAATTCGAGCTGATCGTACCAAAAGAACGTTTTTCTAACGCTATTTTAAACGTTTTCTTGGATTTTGCAAAACAATGCCGTTTGGTGCAGTTTTAAGCTGATGGCATCATTGGATCTTATTTTTTAAATTAAGTCTAAGCTCGCATTGAATTCAATCGTTTTTCCACCATGATTTGTTTGTTTAAATATTTGCATGACATTGATCCGGGAGAGATGTGGTTTCAACAGGACAACGCTATGGGCCATACGGCAGTATGAGCCATCGACTTTTTACAAGCAGAAAAAAAATTTTGATGATGATTTCGAGAGATTGATATGTCTTTGATCTTTCATGCTATCTGATATCTTCTGATTATTTCCTGTCGGGTTACGTGATTTTACTGCTTTATGATGATAAACCTGCAACAATTGACGCCTTGGAGGCCAACATTATTCATATTATTTAAATTGGTACTTTCTGACACCAAAAAAGTGATGTGCTTAAGAAAACAAAAGGAGATGACAGCTTACAATTCTCAAGAAGTGAATGCATTGTTTGGTTGTCTGCGTTCTTGGCGAAATTTTAAGCATGAGTTTAAATCCCATCGAAGCCTAAAGTATAAAGCTTGTTTATTTAAACAGCAGATGAGATGGTTAGGGCTCCTGTATAGTAAAACCAGATAATCATGATCCACACCTCAACGGAGTGTTAAATATAAAGGAAAGTAACAAAATAACCACATGTGAAAGCCGCTACGTTTTACAAATATACATATAAGCAGAACATGAGGAATTATGAATTTTATAACTTCTTGTGTTAACCACAAAAGGGTCTACAGCACAAACTACAGCGCAATTGTTAAAAAAAACAATTTTTTTAAAGAATATGGAGCTCTCTTGAACTTTTTTGATTTCTAAAAATACAATTTTTCACAGAGTTTTCAACAAGAAGTTAAACAAAAAAAACTTTCATTTTTTCAGTGCTATTTTACTTCTCATACATGTGATATTTTCATTTAAAGTATAAAACTCCATTATGTGTTACAAAAAAAAAAAAAAAATAGAAATGATGTTAAGCAGTGAAGGTAACATTAACTTAATTTGAATAAACTTCAAATGTGCAATGAAAAAAACTTAAAGGTATGCAAAAATTTTCCAATAACAAACCATAAAAAATGAAAAATTTGTATATAAGTATGTGTTAAAAAAAAATTAGTTCCATGATTTTTAACCATGAATGCAAAAATTAAAATTTAATTTTACCACAAATCATAAAAGTTAAGTTTCTACTTATAAAGAAATTTTTAAGAGGCTTTTAGCCTTTATGTAGTGGTTTAAAAACTCGTGTATACACATATGTACATATGTGTGTGTGTGCGTGTACTTACAAAGAAAAGAAAACCGCATCTTATTAAATAAAATATTCGGATTAATGAATTTATTAACTTAAACACCTTTCACAATTTGAAAACGCTTTTGAAATAAAATAAAAAAATTAATGAAAATTTTTCATGTTCAGAGCTGTTTTTTTTATTTACTTTAATGTGTATTTTTTTCGCTTCTGGTGTAAAAAAAAACTAAAACAAAAACAAACAGTAATTAAAAATTGTTCAAATCTCATTTAAACCACATACATGGAGTACTTTATACAAAGCAATCGTTGTTAAAAGGCAGTGAGTGAGTGTCATGATTCTATTGGTGAACTTTTTTAAAATTGTTCACTTTTTTATATGGAAAAAGTTGCTGACAGAGTAAAAAAATTTATATATTTCATCTTTAAATTTAAATATTGAACTAACAATAAATGTTCGAATTTTGAATCTAACAATTTTACTTTTTAAGTTCAACTAGTGCTAAATATAAATTATTTTTTTCCAGAGTATGAAAACACTCAAAACGCTTTGCAAACGTTTCATGCAGACATGATTTTTTTCTCGTTTTATACACGAACAAATGCGCTTTGAACAAAGCAATTTTATATATCAACTGCGTTTTATGGTTCGCTAAGAAATAAATACTTCTTTTTAACCGCAAATGCGGTATCTACTATCATTTTCGAAAAAAAAAAATTGTTCACACTCATATGTGCTTCAAACAATGAAATAATTTGTTTCGCGTTATTTATTGATTGCGTAAATATGAGTTTTTGATAATTCCATAAATTTCATTTTGAAATCCTTTCTCTCCTGCAGTTCAATTAATTCTAATTCTAAAAATTTCGGGAATTTTGGTCACATCTGTTAACAAAAATGGAATTGGAAATACATCAAAATAGCATCACTTACTGCTGAAATCTATAAATCTTTATAATTTATTTCATTTTTCAAATAACTCTTGAAATTCTGCACTACCAATGAGATTTTTTTTTTCAACTATGGCCTTAAATTGTGAAAATTTGGAATTTCTTTGAACACGAATAAATGAGTTAAGAAACGCGAAAACGACGAGCACACTTCTTTTTCCTTCATAGAATTATCAAAAGTTTTTTAACTTTTTCGTTATGATTTTTATATACTGTTTTATGTTGTTGTTTTATATCTCCGTTCGAATACAAGACAAAAGAATATGATTTTTTCTAAGTTTTGTTTTGTTACCTGTCACTGATTGAGGGCCGGCCACCATATAAATTTTAAGTATGTTCGCGAGCCACAGTTTATTTGCACGTGGGCCCCGAATTGGATCGCTGGCCGCGTGTTGTCCACCCCTGGTCTACTACAACGAGCGAATCAATCAGCAAAAGTTTGGGAATTTCGAAATTATCCTCATTGATTTCCTTGGTACAGCTTGTGCTCACAAGAAAAACAGTACGAAACTAAATGGCACAATCACTATCATTGTTTCTGTTTTACTTATTGCAAAGGACAAAACAAAACGTAAGCAAACGTTTCGTTTTGTTTAATTTCATAATTTTACCAGGTGGCAACGTTGCGACAGCTCAAAATTTTTTGCTTAATTTTGTAATGTGTAGAATAGCTGTCAAAAGCGAATCATTTTATATTTCTTTAAAAAAGAATTGTAAGAAGTGTTAAAAACACAAAAAAAAACGAATCTTAGTAAGAACTTTCTTAAAAAGGGTAAGAAAAAAGTGCAATAATTAATTGTGTTATAAAAGGTTATTATACACTTAAGTGCTTTTTTTTCTTTTTATTGTTGTATTGTTGTAGCGGCGCTTCCACCTTATATGAATTCGCCTTGGGTGCTGCTAATATTTATTTATAATAAATTTTTAATATTCGACCAAGTAAACAATTTCTGTTCTTCTTAGTCGGATGTAATCACAACAGTTTATTTCATTTGTATTGCTTTTAACTTTATTTGCGGTGACTTCGCTTCAATATGGCTATTTAGATCAGACGCCTATCAAGATGTACCAAAGTATTTGAGTTCCGTGAGTGAAGATATTACATGGCTATTTATTCGAAAAGGAGGGGTTGAGATATGCTCAAGGTTAGAGCAAAGTGCGTACATTTTTTCTTATCAATCCTTATTTTCAATTTCTTTAGACAAGTCAAGTATATTTATCGCGTGGCTATTCAGGCGCTTACGTGGGTATTTAGAAAAGTTGTGTAATCAACAAATGTCGATGTACAGCAAGCATAACCGAACAAACTTCCTTCCCAAACTCCGGCTTCAATTGTCTATAGCGTTCTTTGTTGTCCACTAAATCTGAATTATTGGACGGGAATATATCCATTTTCGCTCAGAATCTTTTTTTTTTAATTTCTCAAACAGTTTTTAATTGTTTAATAAAATATCAATAGTTCATGAATCTGGTAACAAATAAAACTTTCAATTCTGTATGATAGTACAGCAGCTTTATGAACATCTTCTCACTAGTGTTGTTAATGTCAATGTGTTTTTTTTAGAGTTCATCATAAATGGCTTTTTCAAGCGATGCTACTCCTTCAGATATTGTAATTGGTAGCTCAGCCGTATCAGTCAATACATTTTGAGTGAAAACAATTTCCAAATTTTAACAAATGATTAACCCTTGGAGTGTCGATTGAGTTCTTTTTTTCTCAGAAAGTATACTAGACCATCCATCATCCGTCAGTATATAAAATTTATAGGAATAAATCATCAAAATAATGATTATTCGTCACATCTAACATCTTTATGCCGATGTGTGCTCGTTAAAAAGCGAGCTCATTTTTGTAAAGTAAACTAAAAACGATTTTACATTAAATTTTCAAATAATAGTAAAAAGTTTCAGTTCTTTATTTTGATAATGAATTGCAGTTAAAAAATACATAAAATATAAAAGATCAGACAAAAATTGTGACAATTAGCAGGTAATGTTTGAAAAATGCAGACAGTTTTGTTATTATGAATGAAATGTATCCATTTCTCTAAAAATTTATAAACATTCACATAGAGACACACACAAGTCCTTCAATAGAGAAATCCTCTTCTTCACCCCGACCACAAGTCAAATAACAATCAATTACAATCACCACAGGTAAATGCCACAATAATGCCATGTTGTGTTATGTTGAAAGCAAGAAAAAAAGAAACAATCTTGCACCATTGGTTGGGCATCTTTTCCAACTTCCGCACAATTACTTTTAGCATGAAGTTTGAAGAAATTTTCCCAGATTTAATAGCAACAAAAAATGTATAAACTTGTTGTTTAAATGTCAAATCTGTTTGTTTAGGTTTTCCATTGTAGTTTTTCTTTTGTTTAATATTAAAACATATTAAAAATATGTATGTATTTATGTATTCACCTCTAATTAAATGCACATTTCCATACATAAGTATTTCAATTATTATGTTCAAATTTTAAAATATTTACTTTCTATTAATTAACACTTAATGGGGCAATCTGGTGTAAAAGATAATAAATGACATTTTAAAAGAAAGATTACAAAACGTCAAATAACGATTAAATTTTAAACAATGATGTTTCTGTTAAAAAATGTACATATTAAATAAATCGTGTCACGATAGTTTTTTTATTATGTAAAGCCTGGCTTTTGTTGCAGAAACTAAATAAAATATCGCAACAACAAATTTTAGATAACATAATGAATGTGGCAACAGTTTGAAACCCTGTGTAATGGACACTTTTTAAAGGACATTCTTTTCAAGGGTAGCTAACATACCTCGAGTTTAGAAAGCGTCACAATTGTTATTCGTTACAAGGATGTCAGACGATCAAGTTGTCATTCAAGTTTTAAAATATCTCTCATTTTTTAACCAATACACTCACACTTTAAGAACTTGCTGAGAATTTGCTTTTAAGTTTTCATTCAATTGAGTCTTTCAAATTACATTTAAGAAAACAGCTGATTTACGTTTTCCCCCTAAATTTGTATTAAAAATTCTGCTGTCAGTGTTTTCTTGACATCTTGCTTTAAAATTTCTTTGAAATTGCGTGCAGCCTACGTCACAGCTTTTAATTTTTGTGAAATTTGACAAGCAGTATGTGTAAATTTCTTGAAAGAGAATTGAACAAAAACTTGACCGTGTGACTGCACCGTTAGACATAGAATAATTATTTTTTATGGGGAGTACTGCCAAACTTTTACTCGAAAAAGCTTGTAAGGCTTACAGCAGCCTGTGTCGAATAAGGAAAGTGTCATCAGTTCAGTTCTCTATAATCATTACTTTGCATGGAGAATATCCATCCCCCCGTCCTATAAGACAAAGCTTTGTTCGACAACATAGGTTAGTTTCAGAGAAGCCAAGGAAGCATCACTGTTTTAATTATCTATATATAGGGTAATTAACAATGACACTTTATTGGTGGTATCGTTCTTCTTCTTTCTTTCGTTCTTCTTCTTTCTTTCTTCAAAATTTTTTGAATACAGCAGGTGTTCGGTTTCACCTTGTTATGTCAGTTTACGGCCTAAAAATTTGCTTAAATTTTGATAAAAATAAACAAAAAAGTGGAGGAAAAAATTTGCAGGAGTAGTGGTCAAAAGAAATTGAATTTTTTACATACTTCATATAAGAGTGCAGAAAATTAACGTCATCAGAATTATTGCTATTGACTTTTAATTGGGTATGATAAAAATTCCACGGGTGTTACAAACTTAACCGCCTCTGATCTAACACTCGGCTATGCCAAATATTATGTACGCTTCATCATAAATTGACATAAGAAGTTCTTTTATGCCATAAAGCTTTTCTGTTCAATAAAAGTTTTTTTAAACTTTAGGTTTTGCTTAGGGTTGTTGTCCCAGCTTAGTAAATGAAAACCGTACTCTGTCAGATTCTAGTGTAACTCAGTGGTGAATAATTAGTAAGTGGTGAAAAGCTAACTAATTTTTCTTACCTTTTTCATATATTATTTATTATAAAGAAATACAAGCAAAAGTTAAAAAAAGCTATGGGAAAATTAGTGGCAGGTGTGGTGTTTTGTCTGCTACCTCGAAGGACTTGGATCGATCATGCTGATTTTCTATAGCAAATTTTTACCACCTGTGATGAAGGGTATAAAAACGAACTAAAGATTAACTTTGATAAAGATTATTAATGTAACTCAAAAGAATGCTGTCCAACCATAAAATTGCGAAAAATTAAAACTATTGTCTTTAAAAAAAGCGAAAGAAAAGCAAAAATAGTCTTTCTTTATTACGAGTGTAATACCGATCTTTGCAATTTGTTATGTTTTGAATTTTATGAAACAACTCAGGGTCTATTTTAAGTTAAATGTCGAAATTAACTCCACCTTAATAAAATCTGTTTTCATGATTTTTAAACTAACTGAATAATTTTAAAGAACAAGATAGAAAACACAAAAATAAAACAAAAACAATAAAAGAACAAAATAGTAGAAAGAAGAGGCAAACTTTATGAATGATTTGATAATTTTATTTATGTGCAAACAACAACAAAAAAATATACTATCTTAATAAAGTTGTTGTAATGAAAGAGTTAAAAGAGCTTTGTTTTTGTTTTTCTTCTACTACAACTAGTAGTAGCAGTAAAGAAGTTGTTGGTAGATGCATGCGGCTCAACTAAATAACTCTTTTTTTATTGATGGTTTAAACAGTTTGATTCGAGAGGTGAAACATGAAAGACGTGTGCTGTCTTGAAAACGTGTGGTGTTACAAATAAAAAATTGAGGTTGTTAATTTTCTCAACGAAAGAAGTAACCGATATAATTTTTTAAACAAATTTTTCTAAAATCAACTCTATTTAGAAGTAATTATTCTACATACATAAATGTGTATGTATGTGTGTAGTAATTTCAAAAATAATTTCTTTTGCTTTTAAAAACATTTTAAAATTTGAAGTGTCATTAAAAAATATTTTTCTACAAAAAAATTAATTCTTTACTATAATAAAAGTGAATAAAAAAATTTTAAGTTTAATTGTCGCCTTAAAATTAAACAAGAAAATTGCAACTTTTACTTCAATTTATAACTTAAAGCAAAAACAAAAAAAGAAAAAGAATAAATGGAAAACTAAATTTCTCTTGACAATAATTTTGAAAAATATTGAAAATAAAAAGAAAAAAGTAACACCTTGAAGTTTGTCTGCAGAACACATCACAGCTAACGGTTGCTTGTCAGCAGCAACCACAATTAACAACATCTGATAAGAAAAATTTAAAACACCCACTGTCGTATTGGAAAGTTAATTGTGCAACTTGGCTTTTAATCAAAGTTTCACGTAGCATCAATAAATAAGCAAACAATAATGGAGATCAGCTCAGTGGTAAATATTTATTTTATTTTATTTTGAAATCTGTTGCATTTGAAACGTGCAAATATAATTTTTTTAACTGCTTATTGTTTGGCCTTTACAAATCCTTTAGAAAGTATTAGATTTGTTGAAAGCATATTTTTTAATTGACAACATTATTAAGTGATTAAAATAACTGCACTTGTTGAACAACTGGTCTAGTTTTTCTTTTATACCCTACACATCTACAAGTGGTCTAGGTGCCATGTGGAAATTTTTGTAATATTTAAACACTAAAGTCAAAATTACAAAAAATACGTGCAATTGATTATCATACACAATGACACATATTAAACAAAACCACAAAACGATGGGTTATAAAAATTTCTTTCTATGCTTTCACTACAACTTTGTTCTTTTAATTACTTTTTGGAATCTTTCCGTTTTCACTACACGTTTTAAAATCGATCAAATACTTGATTTTGTTTCACTTCTTGAGAAGTTATCTTCATGAATTTAGCATAAGCTAAGTTATGACATTTCTCCAAACTAAATTTGATTGCAGTGTGATTATAAAGGAAATATATTTCGTATTTAAAATAAAATGTCTCAGTATTCGTATATAAATTAAATAATTTTTTTTTCTATATAAAAATTCAAAATCATTCAAATTCAATTAAAAAAAAAAAAGAAATTAGAGCTGATACCTTAAATTTTAGCCAGTCATTGCGAGAAATTTCAAAAGAAAACCTGCTTAACGAACAAGAATTCTTTGAACAGTTATCAGTAACTCGGCTACAGATTCGCATTATAAAGTGTTAACAGAAAATGTTATTGAAATGTTATGTTAAGTATAAAATGATGAATAAAAAATAGACAATAAATTGTTTTAGATAAAACATAAAACTTTCTAAGATTAAGTTTAAGGGACCACGTTAAACAAGCTGGGTATAATTGGTTTGCTAAAACTCATTCCGACAGTTTTAAATAATCACTAAAATAACTCCAGAACGTATCAAAATTGCGAGATCTTACAAGTTTTTAGAATGTCGACATTTATCTTGCCGATATTTAAATAAAAAATATATTCTAATAGGAAATTTAATATATATATCTCAATCACGAATGTTCTCAGGGAAAAAATTTTCCTCCAGAAAAGAATCCTCCAATTATGAATTTCATAGGACAAAAAAGTAGAAAGTGGCATCACGTTAATTTTAAGGGAGCCAATTTGCTTATTTACATCAAATTTCTTTTAATTCATAATACCTACTCTTTTTTCTCGAAATTGTTTTACTTTGACCTTGTCCACACATGCATTTTTTGTTTCTGCAACTTTGTAAACTTCTTTTTTGAAATTGCACTCCTGTCCACACAATCAAATTTAATTTTTGTAATTTCGGCATTAATTGCTTACATTTCTAGATTACTACTAATGACAAAACAGAAGAGAATTGCAAGTGTAGGAAACAGTGTATCGTTTCTATTCGTCTTTCCTCTTTCACTAACAAACTCCAGAATAAATTTATAATAGGTAAAATGAGAAAAGTGAATAAACTTGCACGGAATTTTTGTTTATGATTGGGCTGATAGTATTAAAACTGAGACTTAATATTTCATTAGTATTCATTCATGCTTAACTGCACAATATTTAGCCAAAATTAAAAAAAAAAAAACAATTTTAATTTTTTTTCTTAATTTTAGCTTTTTCGTTAATGGAGTTATTCAAAACGTGCGTAGAATGGCTTTGCTTTCAAGATTTTTTGTCAGCTGTTTCTATAAACTTTCGATAAAAGTTTAAGAAAATGTTTAGTTGTTCATAATTCAATAGATTACTTAAACTTATATTTTTATAAAAGAAAAAGTTAAAGGAAAATCAAAAACCAGAAAGGAAAAATTTTCTCTTAAGTAAAAAAAATAACAGGTGAATAGTATGAATTTTTTAATTTTATGATCTCTTCTTATGTTTATTCAAATAGAACGGAAATATAAAATTATTAAAAACAAATACAGATTATTTATTTTCACATCTGTCTGTTTTTAAGTTTTAAAGATATTTAAAAAATAATAACACTTGTAAGATATATGATGTTCTTAGTTTTAATAAAACCTACTTTGAAATAAAGTTCATACATTTAATTAACAATTCTACTCATCTTTTTATTCTAAGAGCCATTATTCTTATATTTTAATTTTCTTTCAATTATAATTAAAATCGGTAGTTTTTCATGTCTACATTCAATTCATTTGTACCAAGTTCTAAAATAAAATATTTCTTAAGCGGCTTTTAGACGATCAAACCTGGCATGTGAGCACGGCTTGATGACATGTCATCATACTTGTGAAATAGGGTAAAAATCATGTTTGACAGCGCCGCTGGATGGATTTAAAAAATTATTGGTATTGTGACTGTCTCTTATTAAACCGCTCTTACATGCAAAGTTTGACCGTATAATAGCCGCTTTAGAGAATGGGAAGTGTATTTAAAATTCAAATTGTTTTTACTAATTATATTGGCTTATGGGTATCTCTAAGGACTTTTGCGGAAAAGAAGAAGAATAATGTATCAAAAATTATTTTCATTTACTTGATAAGTAGAACCAGCAAAAATTATTCCGCCAAACGCTTAACGATTACAAACAACAATATATTTCTAACAACAAATTTTTTTTATAATAAAAAGTTGGTTTGAAAACAACCATATAATTAAATCATAATAAAGTACTCTTTGATTATAATTACCTCTTTGATTATAATTGCCTTCAAAATATTAAAATTCATTGCTTGATAACCTTCTTTAACGGACAAAAATCTGAAAAACATACAAAAATATAGGAGAAGCTTAAGCCAAAAACTTAGCCTCAAAGAAATGCCAGAACTCGTTCTTACCAGCTTAATATGAATCGATTTTATGGTATTCAAAATTTTTCAAATTCTTTTCTCAAAAAAAATTTTATTTTCCTTACGCCATAATGATCGCAACCTATTTTATACAAAATCAACTATACTTTTCCCTATCACTATATCCCTACATATACATAGATCGTGGTTCTTTCGGATGCTTCAAACTTAAAAACAACTGAACCAAATCGAATTCCTTCTTCAGCAGGTTCACCTCATGTACATTCCGATAATATGCGCTAGGCGGTCACGCCTTAATGCACGAAGTTAATTCAAAATAAATATATATATTTTAGGCAAAACAAAATTTTCCGGGACACCTAGTTTACACATGTAAAAACTTAAAAAAATCTAAAGAAAAATATTTTAGAGCAACCATTTATTTTATAAAAATATTATTTATCTTAGTTTTGATATTCTGCTTGATCTTCTTTTAAACCTTACAAGTATGAAATTCAAATTGTCTCAGACTATTAAAATATTGCAATCACTTTTGCTGACATGTAGGAGATCAATATGGTTACTATAACCGAACAAAAGTTTTAGTTTTATGCCATCAGTGTTTATCAAACCCAATGAACTCAACTCAAACAAATATTATTGCTGATTTGTTGTTTCTATTTTTTAATATGAATGATCTATTGGAACTTTTTAAAATGGTTTTGTGACACATTTTCGTCTGCAGCAGACTTACAGAATCCGTTACAATTATATTAAGACAGACTTTTATTTCAAGGTTGATTTATAGTTGCCAGAGTAAAGATTGAAGAAGTGGGATAAAAGTTATTATAAGAAGAAATTGTTATGAAAACTTTTTGTTAATTAAATACATATATACATATACCTATATACTTTCATAATGTATATACATGTAAGACATTTATTGTGATTGCACCTAATTGGGAGATTCTGTTTTTTGAATTAGAATTAGACCTATTAGTAGTACTCAAGTCAAATCAGTTGTAATATATTTAGTGTGTTTAAAAAATAATTTTTAAGATTAATTATATTAAATAAGCTAGACTAGCTTTGATCATTTTGTGTAAACTTTTCTTTTATGCAATTTTCCTAATCATTTTTGGAAAAGAATTCATTTCAATTATCTGGTAACGTAACATCAAGTTACAATATATCACATTGCAAAAGCAGCAAATATTGTCCAATCGACTGTAGCACATGTTTGAATGCACCTCGTTGCAATGTCTGCAAGTTGCACCTTCCATTCATTCGAACGTGCATCGAACCAAACAAAGAAATAAGTCTGAGTTGTGTGTATTTAAAATTTTAATTGTGAGCATAAGTTTGAAGTAGAAAAAATTTTAATTAAAAATTTTTTTAGTCATTGTAAATTTTTAAGCGATAGTGAAAATTGTTGTATATTTTACACATTTTTTTGTTTCTTTGTAGCAAAGTTTCGTGTGTTTATGTTTGTTTCGTTAATTCCACTTCTAGAAAGTGGTGTGGCATGTTTTTTCACTTGGTTGAATAAATATTTTATTTTATTAGTTATTAACTTTTTACTTAAAGGTTCAATTAGACGTGCCATAACCATAACCATATAAAACAGCTGTTTAAACCAACCTTATGGGAAACACTATATTTGATTATTGGTGACATGCCATAATGCCATAGTCATAACCGTAACCATAGATATAAATTAAATTTTGATTTTAACCATAACCATTCATGGTAGACAATTGAATTTAGGTATTAACTGTTTGCTTTTTTTTATTTTGTCCTTTTTTTCATGTTCGCTGCATTGTGTTGGCGAGTTTTAATGGATATTTTCATTATGCTGCTTCCTTAACAAACGGCAAAACAAATACGAGTTGCTAATGGCTATGGCACCACTATTCGCTGGCAGCAAATATGATTATGGTTATGGCCATGGTTACGGCTATGGCTTTATGGTATGGCACGTCTAATTTAACCTTAAGTTTGGTAAATGTTTCGTGCACTAATTTCTTTTTAATTTATAATGTGGTTTTTGGATTCAAAATTGATTTAAATTGATTGTTTACGAAAACACTATTTTTGAGTTATTATTATTATTATTATTTTTATTTATTATTATTATTTTCAATAAAATTGCAATTGACGTTTATTAGAAACTTTCTTTAGAAATATTGAAATATCTGTTGGTTTTCTAGAAACATATATTTTTGGATTTAAGCTATAACCATAACTAAGGATTAAGTTTTATCAGGTGAATAACTTTAAATTTTA
This sequence comes from Cistogaster globosa, assembly GCA_937654795.1. NCBI lineage: Eukaryota > Metazoa > Arthropoda > Insecta > Diptera > Tachinidae > Cistogaster > Cistogaster globosa. The sequence continues at coordinate 98,411,592 of OW569404.1, read as the reverse complement.
CGAAAAAAATATTGCAATTTAAATATTTTAATTTAATAGTTTTTTCACATGCTAATTATTTAAGTTTACAGTGACACTAATCCGGTTATGTTCACAATTTTTTTTTATATTCATATATAAATTAAGATTTAAAATTTTTAATGGAATTAAGCAAGCATTGTTATGATAATAAGATGAATCTTAAATATAAAATCAATGTAACCTATTTCTTAAAAAGTTTGCTTAGATTTACAGTAAAAAACAACACGTGTTTTGGATGCTTGTTTGTTTTTAAAATTTGTATTTTGAAATAAATACCTTAAATACATTTTCATTTTTGTGTTTTGTTTCTAATATTTGGGACTCCGCAAAAAAAGTATCTAAAGAAAATAAAACAAAAAACAAAAAAAAATATTGTTAAGGTTATCTTAGTCTAAAAGTAGAGACTAACGTTTCTTTAAATTTCAAAAGTGATGTTTTTGAAAAAAACTATAATTTCTTAAAAAACATAACGTATATATATTTAACTATTGGAGTTTATTAAAGACACTACTAGAAGTCTTCTCCAACAATTTTTTCCCCCACTCTCTTTCATTTACGAGAAAAGGACCAAAGTGGTGTTTTTGGAAAAACCTTCATAATTTCTTAAAAAAAACAAAATGTTAATATATTTCAATATTGGAGTTTAATAACAAAACTTTAAATTAAATTTAAATATTGTCCGGAAACTCTTATATTAAATTTTTAATGTTAACATTGGTTATGTTAAGTGATTAACAGAGCTCTGTTATCGTAACAGAATGTGGCTAGGGATATAAATTTTAAAATTTACTGCTGATATCTCTACATGCGAACGAATACTTCTTTCGCATAGTTGTACTGAAAACAAAAACAAAATATAAAAAAATTGTTTTTGTTTTCAATATAAATATACGAAAGAAATGTTCGTTCGCATGTAGAGAAACCGGCAGTTAACGTCACGTCACACACATCGAAAACTTTTATATTAATTGTTTTATATGAACATTGGTTATGTTAGATGATTAACATAGAACTGTTATCATAACAGAATGTGGCTGCATTTACATATTTTATTTGCTTTGCTTTTTATTTATTTGCATATATTTTTTAAATTAATTTTTTTTCGGACAGAAAATTGCTATTTAAATTTAATAAATTGATCATTTACAAATTAACCGTTAGCTTAAAAATAGATAATTAGCTTGATAGAAAATATTTAGTCAAATGCAAAACCAAAATATAGTGAAAACTAAACATTATTTGACAGAGTATGGTTACACAAAATTTGTTCGTTGTTAGAATTTAAGCAAAAACTTTTTGTACGTAATATGAATTTAACGACCAAAAACTAACAAACTACCTCTTTGTCCTAATATGTTGTTCTTGTGATCACATCAAGACAATATTTTTAGTTGCCTTTTACCTAATTTGTATTGCCAAGCAAATGAGGGGATATCAAATGCAAACATTAAGTTAAAATTAATTAAAATATTAGTTAAGCAACTTTAAAACATGCAATTCGAATTAAAAAGCAGAATGCATTTTTGAACTTCATTTTCAGAGGGAGTACATTTTCGAAAAATATTTCTGCTTAGCTGGAACGTAAAACCAACGAATTCGAATTCAAAACATTATTAACGAAGAAAGGAAAAACGTGGCAGAAAATGTATTGAGTACGCTTTCGCGTATCGTGTAATAATCGGCGGAAAATAAAATGAAAAAATATATAGATGAGGATTATAGAAAACTTGAATTAAATGCCTGCACAAGTTCCTCCGAGATCGCTTTTTTAAAGTATTTACGTTATTTCGAACAGCAGCTTTGTTTATTGTAATTTGTTTCAAATTAAAATTCTGGTGATTGAATGATTTCTGAAAATTTTAACCTCCACTTAAAAACCCGATTTGTTTGAAAAATATGAAAAACAGAAGTAAAATGCAGAAACTATAGATCTCTAATGATTTCTGCATGTTTTATATTTTGTTTTGCATTTAGATAATGACTCCAGTATTGGATGTAGGATAAAGGATTATCGATAAGTGAAATTGTCGATTAAAAAATTCCTTAATCTCAAAAAAGCACAGCTTAAAAAATTTAGTTTCTCTGCAACCATTGAGCGACCCAATAAAAAGTCGAACAATAATATAAATAAAAATATGTATGAATTAGAAGCTGATTCTTTTACTCCCACACTGCGCATATTGTACATTGTGTCGACATTAAAGTAAATCAGTAATTTCGGGTACTGAGATTGCTTGCGTGTGAAATGGAATTAATTCTTTCTAATGTATATTAAAAGACTTGTACATTCTTAAGCTCTGTAGAGACGGTTGTCAGATCAACAATCGTTTAAACTTCTAGTTGTCTGACAATATTTTCAAAAAACACATTGTCAGATAATTGACAGACTTCTATCTGACAATAATATTGTCAGATATCTTACAATTGTGTGAACACTTTTATTTGTATTGTCTGAACATTGTCAGCTCAAAATATATTGTAATATTTTGGAAATTTTAAATATCTGGCAACAAAAGTATTGTCAGATAAAAGTAAATGAAAAAATTAAAAAAGCTTCTTTAAAAATACGTTAAATAAAAAAGCTAATTAAAATAAGAGCAGAAAAAAGAAAGTTTAAATTAAAAAAACGGACAGCAAGGTATTTCATGGGTCGATTTTGATGATGGCAAACAATTTGGCTGTTTACAAGCACTTTGTAAATGGCATAAAGTGCTTCAGGAACAAAGCTCGAATAGTTAAACCTAGAATACGGAAAAGTATTGTAGTGACCGAATTTGTTCATGCAAATTGACCTATAAGGTCCTGTTTTTTGAACCGCTATAAGCAAACTTTTGATGAATAGTTGATGAATGTGGCCAAACTTTTGAACCTTCATATACAAACAGCTGAAATCTGTTTTTAAGTGGGTTTTTTGCAAGAATTATTCTTCTTGATCCTCGCTAAAAACGGAGGCTATTAAAACCGTTGCAGTTGATTCGTTTTGATGAATATCCACTTATTTTGATAAAGATTTATTGTATAAATAAGTAACTTTTATCATAATCTACATTAAAACAAATTAAAAGAAAATTATCTCTTGAATTGTTTTAATGTCAGAATTATAGCTGTAAATTCTTGTCACTTGGCAATTCTTACCATCGTATAAACTAACAATTTTTTTGTCTGACAAAGTTGTCAAATAAAGTTATTGTCAGATAATTGTATTACAATGGAATTGCCAGTTTTCTGACAAATGCCTTTACATCGTGTGAACTGACAATCAACATTGTGGTGACAATTTTTCTTTAGGCCTCATTAGTCTTTACTTTCTGTTGCTATTCTGTTCCGTGCCGGTCTGCTTTTTAAATTGTTGTAATTAGTTTTTCTGTAACAACATATCAGCTGTTTATAATATACAAAGAAAGCACAATACACAACACAACAAAAAATAAACCAGTATTACAATGACAAAAATGGATTGTTTACAATTTTGCACTCACACTACCAAGCAACTTCCAAGTAACTTAACGTTGAATTCTATTTTCTACTTATTCGAACGAAACGGAACAGAACGTCAAAGTAATAACAAACTACAAATACGTATTTTCCATTTAACAGAAACAGATCAGCTGATTCGTCACGGAACGGAAAACTAAGACTAATTTCGCTTTTTGCCTTGTCATTGTCAGCACATTGTTAGGTCCCCTTTCGCAATGTAAAAATTGAAAGGCAGACAGAAGAAGTTTATTGGGTAGGGGTTGAAGAGGTAGAGTGTGTAGTACACGACTATCTAAAGAAGACGTTTATTGATTCTCTTTTTCACTCTTCGTTACTTACACGCTGTTGCTTCGTATAACTTTTCTGACTTCAATATGATGTCTGCTCATCAACATCATATTGACTAAGGGTTCAAAAGTTACAATTCTGTAATCGAGATAGACACAGATACGAAAGCTTTAAAAGCAATAAATACAACATTTCTAAGGATTTGAATATTTACATATCGTTATCGATTTTTTTAATGTCTGCTAACGGTTTTATCTCAAGAATTATGAAATACTAATGTTTACCCATTTCTACGCTTTTCTTTTAAATATGTTGATATTTATTTCTGATAGCAATTGCTTAAATTTTAAAAGACTTTCTTGTGACTAAATAAACAACCTTGAAATAGAGATAATATTAAATATAAGCGAAATCAACTGCTGGAAAAAGCATTAAGTTTATATAAAATTGCTGTCGAAGTTAAAAAAAGTAATAAAAGTTTATTTTAATTCAAAATTAACTAAAACCGCTTAAGATAAATTATATTGATAACTACGTTAATTTACAATCAAACATGAATTTGAACTGTACATCTAACTATTATATAAAAGAATAATAATAATAGTTTGTTTAATTATAATTAAAGTTTTTTAATACGTGATTTTTAATGTCTTAAATTGCTTTAATTAATTTAATTTTTAAATATATTTAAATTTTATTTTTTTTATCCTTCATCACGGGTTAAAATGTTTAAGTTTATAATTCGATTTATATAACTTCTGCAGTATTCACTTGTGATATGTTTATGCGGATGGGAATGACGATATCCGTTTGTGCGTGTTTTAAGTGCGATAATCTGTTATAGCTTCAGAAAATTTATAATTAAAACTCAGCATAATTGATCTATACATGGCTGAGCTGTGAGTAAGAAATCTAGTGCTACGAATTATTATATAATGTTAATAAGGCAATGATAAGGGCCTACAGGTTTAGTTATCCAATCATCTTGACAAAGCAAAGGAAAAATACTCGGTGGTAGAGTAAGGAACTATTGGACCTCTGAGCATAAATGCGCAAACAGTTTAATATAGAAAAGCGCACTGAATAATGCCGAACCTACAATAGGCAATAAAAAAGTTTTAAAAACTTTTACACAGCTTAATTAATCAGGACTAAGGCTTAGAACCGATTGCATCATTTAATGGGGAGACTGGTGTGGCGTGATTGGTATGCTTTCGATATTTTGACAATGGAAAATCGAAACTTATTCCTAATCTGATAAAGAAACCAGAAGCAGTTTGACTACGGGTTATGTACTTCTATCTAGAGTGACATTGATATTTAAATCTAAAAGAGGAGGAAATAACTCTACACTTTTAAAATCATTGCGAGCAATAATTAATTGTTTGAATATTGTTTAACCTTCTTTATGCTTTAACTGATAGACAAAACTATAAATAGTTCTGTCCGATTTAACTTTCCTCTACGACAGCATGCATACAGGATGGGTCCTGGCAAACATGATATGCAAAGCCTGGACTGCCTAGAGACTAGAAAACTCAGACTATTCACCTTGTCTTGGACGACAAGATGATGTCCTAAAGATATTGTATTGTCACTAATTTTGTTGAACCTATTTTGATGTCTTCGTTTTAATTCCCAGAGAAATGTTCGAGAATATAGGAGGATTGGTTCTCATATGCAAAACTTGTTATAAATTCTGCAAAGAACAACATAGTTCGCTTCTTTAAGACAAGGTTTTCATGTTTATTTTATAAGTGGCGAAACCAACAAAGCATCATAATTCGTTAAATAAAAAAAATTATTTTTACCTAAATTCTACTTCTAGTTACTTTTGGGATCACTCGCACTTGTCTGGGATACTCAGTGCTTTATGTATGGAATATTTTAAGACTTTATTTCGCATGTGATGTTTCATTACCATTAGATACTCTATTCACAATATTGTGGCTCAATTTCATAACATTTGTCATCATTTTGACGAGCTTGCTGTATCAGCTTCTAAATGTGCTGAAATCTGTTTTTAAGTGGGTTTTTTGCAAGAATTATTCTTCTTGATCCTCGCTAAAAACGGAGGCTATTAAAACCGTTGCAGTTGATTCGTTTTGATGAATATCCACTTATTTTGATAAAGATTTATTGTATAAATAAGTAACTTTTATCATAATCTACATTAAAACAAATTAAAAGAAAATTATCTCTTGAATTGTTTTAATGTCAGAATTATAGCTGTAAATTCTTGTCACTTGGCAATTCTTACCATCGTATAAACTAACAATTTTTTTGTCTGACAAAGTTGTCAAATAAAGTTATTGTCAGATAATTGTATTACAGTGGAATTGCCAGTTTTCTGACAAATGCCTTTACATCGTGTGAACTGACAATCAACATTGTGGTGACAATTTTTCTTTAGGCCTCATTAGTCTTTACTTTCTGTTGCTATTCTGTTCCGTGCCGGTCTGCTTTTTAAATTGTTGTAATTAGTTTTTCTGTAACAACATATCAGCTGTTTATAATATACAAAGAAAGCACAATACACAACACAACAAAAAATAAACCAGTATTACAATGACAAAAATGGATTGTTTACAATTTTGCACTCACACTACCAAGCAACTTCCAAGTAACTTAACGTTGAATTCTATTTTCTACTTATTCGAACGAAACGGAACAGAACGTCAAAGTAATAACAAACTACAAATACGTATTTTCCATTTAACAGAAACAGATCAGCTGATTCGTCACGGAACGGAAAACAAAGACTAATTTCGCTTTTTGCCTTGTCATTGTCAGCACATTGTTAGGTCCCCTTTCGCAATGTAAAAATTGAAAGGCAGACAGAAGAAGTTTATTGGGTAGGGGTTGAAGAGGTAGAGTGTGTAGTACACGACTATCTAAAGAAGACGTTTATTGATTCTCTTTTTCACTCTTCGTTACTTACACGCTGTTGCTTCGTATAACTTTTCTGACTTCAATATGATGTCTGCTCATCAACATCATATTGACTAAGGGTTCAAAAGTTACAATTCTGTAATCGAGATAGACACAGATACGAAAGCTTTAAAAGCAATAAATACAACATTTCTAAGGATTTGAATATTTACATATCGTTATCGATTTTTTTAATGTCTGCTAACGGTTTTATCTCAAGAATTATGAAATACTAATGTTTACCCATTTCTACGCTTTTCTTTTAAATATGTTGATATTTATTTCTGATAGCAATTGCTTAAATTTTAAAAGACTTTCTTGTGACTAAATAAACAACCTTGAAATAGAGATAATATTAAATATAAGCGAAATCAACTGCTGGAAAAAGCATTAAGTTTATATAAAATTGCTGTCGAAGTTAAAAAAAGTAATAAAAGTTTATTTTAATTCAAAATTAACTAAAACCGCTTAAGATAAATTATATTGATAACTACGTTAATTTACAATCAAGCATGAATTTGAACTGTACATCTAACTATTATATAAAAGAATAATAATAATAGTTTGTTTAATTATAATTAAAGTTTTTTAATACGTGATTTTTAATGTCTTAAATTGCTTTAATTAATTTAATTTTTAAATATATTTAAATTTTATTTTTTTTATCCTTCATCACGGGTTAAAATGTTTAAGTTTATAATTCGATTTATATAACTTCTGCAGTATTCACTTGTGATATGTTTATGCAGATGGGGATGACGATATCCGTTTGTGCGTGTTTTAAGTGCGATAATCTGTTATAGCTTCAGAAAATTTATAATTAAAACTCAGCATAATTGATCTATACATGGCTGAGCTGTGAGTAAGAAATCTAGTGCTACGAATTATTATATAATGTTAATAAGGCAATGATAAGGGCCTACAGGTTTAGTTATCCAATCATCTTGACAAAGCAAAGGAAAAATACTCGGTGGTAGAGTAAGGAACTATTGGACCTCTGAGCATAAATGCGCAAACAGTTTAATATAGAAAAGCGCACTGAATAATGCCGAACCTACAATAGGCAATAAAAAAGTTTTAAAAACTTTTACACAGCTTAATTAATCAGGACTAAGGCTTAGAACCGATTGCATCATTTAATGGGGAGACTGGTGTGGCGTGATTGGTATGCTTTCGATATTTTGACAATGGAAAATCGAAACTTATTCCTAATCTGATAAAGAAACCAGAAGCAGTTTGACTACGGGTTATGTACTTCTATCTAGAGTGACATTGATATTTAAATCTAAAAGAGGAGGAAATAACTCTACACTTTTAAAATCATTGCGAGCAATAATTAATTGTTTGAATATTGTTTAACCTTCTTTATGCTTTAACTGATAGACAAAACTATAAATAGTTCTGTCCGATTTAACTTTCCTCTACGACAGCATGCATACAGGATGGGTCCTGGCAAACATGATATGCAAAGCCTGGACTGCCTAGAGACTAGAAAACTCAGACTATTCACCTTGTCTTGGACGACAAGATGATGTCCTAAAGATATTGTATTGTCACTAATTTTGTTGAACCTATTTTGATGTCTTCGTTTTAATTCCCAGAGAAATGTTCGAGAATATAGGAGGATTGGTTCTCATATGCAAAACTTGTTATAAATTCTGCAAAGAACAACATAGTTCGCTTCTTTAAGACAAGGTTTTCATGTTTATTTTATAAGTGGCGAAACCAACAAAGCATCATAATTCGTTAAATAAAAAAAATTATTTTTACCTAAATTCTACTTCTAGTTACTTTTGGGATCACTCGCACTTGTCTGGGATACTCAGTGCTTTATGTATGGAATATTTTAAGACTTTATTTCGCATGTGATGTTTCATTACCATTAGATACTCTATTCACAATATTGTGGCTCAATTTCATAACATTTGTCATCATTTTGACGAGCTTGCTGTATCAGCTTCTAAATGTGCTGAAATCTGTTTTTAAGTGGGTTTTTTGCAAGAATTATTCTTCTTGATCCTCGCTAAAAACGGAGGCTATTAAAACCGTTGCAGTTGATTCGTTTTGATGAATATCCACTTATTTTGATAAAGATTTATTGTATAAATAAGTAACTTTTATCATAATCTACATTAAAACAAATTAAAAGAAAATTATCTCTTGAATTGTTTTAATGTCAGAATTATAGCTGTAAATTCTTGTCACTTGGCAATTCTTACCATCGTATAAACTAACAATTTTTTTGTCTGACAAAGTTGTCAAATAAAGTTATTGTCAGATAATTGTATTACAGTGGAATTGCCAGTTTTCTGACAAATGCCTTTACATCGTGTGAACTGACAATCAACATTGTGGTGACAATTTTTCTTTAGGCCTCATTAGTCTTTACTTTCTGTTGCTATTCTGTTCCGTGCCGGTCTGCTTTTTAAATTGTTGTAATTAGTTTTTCTGTAACAACATATCAGCTGTTTATAATATACAAAGAAAGCACAATACACAACACAACAAAAAATAAACCAGTATTACAATGACAAAAATGGATTGTTTACAATTTTGCACTCACACTACCAAGCAACTTCCAAGTAACTTAACGTTGAATTCTATTTTCTACTTATTCGAACGAAACGGAACAGAACGTCAAAGTAATAACAAACTACAAATACGTATTTTCCATTTAACAGAAACAGATCAGCTGATTCGTCACGGAACGGAAAACAAAGACTAATTTCGCTTTTTGCCTTGTCATTGTCAGCACATTGTTAGGTCCCCTTTCGCAATGTAAAAATTGAAAGGCAGACAGAAGAAGTTTATTGGGTAGGGGTTGAAGAGGTAGAGTGTGTAGTACACGACTATCTAAAGAAGACGTTTATTGATTCTCTTTTTCACTCTTCGTTACTTACACGCTGTTGCTTCGTATAACTTTTCTGACTTCAATATGATGTCTGCTCATCAACATCATATTGACTAAGGGTTCAAAAGTTACAATTCTGTAATCGAGATAGACACAGATACGAAAGCTTTAAAAGCAATAAATACAACATTTCTAAGGATTTGAATATTTACATATCGTTATCGATTTTTTTAATGTCTGCTAACGGTTTTATCTCAAGAATTATGAAATACTAATGTTTACCCATTTCTACGCTTTTCTTTTAAATATGTTGATATTTATTTCTGATAGCAATTGCTTAAATTTTAAAAGACTTTCTTGTGACTAAATAAACAACCTTGAAATAGAGATAATATTAAATATAAGCGAAATCAACTGCTGGAAAAAGCATTAAGTTTATATAAAATTGCTGTCGAAGTTAAAAAAAGTAATAAAAGTTTATTTTAATTCAAAATTAACTAAAACCGCTTAAGATAAATTATATTGATAACTACGTTAATTTACAATCAAGCATGAATTTGAACTGTACATCTAACTATTATATAAAAGAATAATAATAATAGTTTGTTTAATTATAATTAAAGTTTTTTAATACGTGATTTTTAATGTCTTAAATTGCTTTAATTAATTTAATTTTTAAATATATTTAAATTTTATTTTTTTTATCCTTCATCACGGGTTAAAATGTTTAAGTTTATAATTCGATTTATATAACTTCTGCAGTATTCACTTGTGATATGTTTATGCAGATGGGGATGACGATATCCGTTTGTGCGTGTTTTAAGTGCGATAATCTGTTATAGCTTCAGAAAATTTATAATTAAAACTCAGCATAATTGATCTATACATGGCTGAGCTGTGAGTAAGAAATCTAGTGCTACGAATTATTATATAATGTTAATAAGGCAATGATAAGGGCCTACAGGTTTAGTTATCCAATCATCTTGACAAAGCAAAGGAAAAATACTCGGTGGTAGAGTAAGGAACTATTGGACCTCTGAGCATAAATGCGCAAACAGTTTAATATAGAAAAGCGCACTGAATAATGCCGAACCTACAATAGGCAATAAAAAAGTTTTAAAAACTTTTACACAGCTTAATTAATCAGGACTAAGGCTTAGAACCGATTGCATCATTTAATGGGGAGACTGGTGTGGCGTGATTGGTATGCTTTCGATATTTTGACAATGGAAAATCGAAACTTATTCCTAATCTGATAAAGAAACCAGAAGCAGTTTGACTACGGGTTATGTACTTCTATCTAGAGTGACATTGATATTTAAATCTAAAAGAGGAGGAAATAACTCTACACTTTTAAAATCATTGCGAGCAATAATTAATTGTTTGAATATTGTTTAACCTTCTTTATGCTTTAACTGATAGACAAAACTATAAATAGTTCTGTCCGATTTAACTTTCCTCTACGACAGCATGCATACAGGATGGGTCCTGGCAAACATGATATGCAAAGCCTGGACTGCCTAGAGACTAGAAAACTCAGACTATTCACCTTGTCTTGGACGACAAGATGATGTCCTAAAGATATTGTATTGTCACTAATTTTGTTGAACCTATTTTGATGTCTTCGTTTTAATTCCCAGAGAAATGTTCGAGAATATAGGAGGATTGGTTCTCATATGCAAAACTTGTTATAAATTCTGCAAAGAACAACATAGTTCGCTTCTTTAAGACAAGGTTTTCATGTTTATTTTATAAGTGGCGAAACCAACAAAGCATCATAATTCGTTAAATAAAAAAAATTATTTTTACCTAAATTCTACTTCTAGTTACTTTTGGGATCACTCGCACTTGTCTGGGATACTCAGTGCTTTATGTATGGAATATTTTAAGACTTTATTTCGCATGTGATGTTTCATTACCATTAGATACTCTATTCACAATATTGTGGCTCAATTTCATAACATTTGTCATCATTTTGACGAGCTTGCTGTATCAGCTTCTAAATGTGCGTCTAAAAATCATAGACAATTCAAAAAGTTAAATGCTTCAATTGCATCGTGTGTACAATCTTAAGATTTTACATCTTAAGTTTTTACATTTGTCCCAAAAATTAAATGATGTTTATTGTGAAATTATTTTCATTAAAATTATTAATTGCTGCACGAAAATTCGCTGTTTAGTATTTCGTGTTACTCGTCCAAACGTTTCTTTGGCTGAAGTTGCCTATAAGTTCTTGTTTTTGTGTGGGATGGCCTTGCAAATTTTGGTATATTGTTGGGCTGATTCTGAATTTTAAGCTTCCATGACTCCAGCTTATTAAAAAGGCTTTCAAAAAAGCAACTAGGGAATCAACTATGCGTAGATCTATCGCGGGAAACTTTTGTAGTTTTTCATAAGCTCAAACCCTGCCTGATAGAAGAAGCTGTCAGACGTTATGCTATTAGACTCACGAATCGGGGTAAGATAGGCACTATAGCGTTAGCGAGTGCAAACTTTTATCATTGGAAAAAATCATAATCCTTCACATTTAACACGCTGGTGCGATGGACAAAAAGTATAACTTCAATAAGAATTTGGTTTCCTACAGTTCTGGGTAAAAAGAGATAGAGAGTGCTGAGTTAAGAACAGTGTGCCCCTAGAAATGGCATCATCAAATCGTATACGGGTGTATCTAGAACGCCTGGCACAGGCTTTGTAGGACCGCGAGTGAAGTACTATAAATCTATGGTGAAGAATTATACCATTTTTCAAGCAGACAATCATGCCATCTATGGCCTTGGTTCAAATAGAATCAAATAGAGGAAATCTGGACAAGGAATAAGTACACAAGGTATCAGCGCTGAGCTGGGCTTATTTCTAAAGAAAAAGTACAAGGAATGCTTTATTTAAAATAACGGTGCTAGACATAAAACCAAATAAACCAATTTGAGATACCGCTACAGCTCTTTTTTATATTTCGAAAAATTCCTTATGTTACTATTCATGATTTTCGCTGAAATAACATTTCGTTCTGCCTTTGAGAAATTTATGTGAGAAATTTTTATATTATTGATATAATTGTAACGTTATCGAGGTGTGTCGCTTATTTTTTACCATTTAGTGTTGGCTCTTAATTGTCTTTTATTTTAAAACTATTGATTGCTTGCAGTTTCAAATCGCTTGTTTAAAGGCATGACATGAAATAGAAAGCTGCACGCGAATCTAGTCAATTTATTATTTTCAAATATAAAAATATAAAAAATAATTGCTTTAAAAACTATAAGTGTAGCACTTAAAGGATAGTAAAACAAAGCAAATAAAATTAATAATTAGCTTTCCTTTCTTTTATTTACTTTTTTGATTTTGTTAATTGTCAGGCAGTATGTTTAAGTTTTGGAAAATTGCTATGTTACGGCTAATAATTTCTATAATTTTAATGTTTAAAAAATCAATTTAATTTTTAATATAAACTCCGTTTAACATTGATGTATAATATTTTGCGATCATTACAAATAAATTGTTGTCTCTTTGTATAATTTTACTTTTTATACAAATTTGGTGAGCGAATGGTTTGCTGGGAAAACAACGGCCTCGCCCATTCTTATTTACCATTCACTGCTGTAATTCAATATAGTTTTAGAAGAAAAATCATTTAGCTTTATTAATTGATAACAACTTTTTTATTTTTTATTTATACAGTTTCATACAGTATTTGCACTTTCTATTTTAACCAAGCGCAAGCTAATTTACCCCGGAGACAAATGAAATAAAACGTAAATTGAACCAAACCCAATAGGCAGAAAATATGTACATCTCAATAAAATAATTATTCAAGATTTGAGAAGAGGCAGCCTTTAGTATTAAAAAAATCATGTCTTTGTATATGTACATATGTAAATAGTACCTCCTTTTATCGCTAATAAAGGCATGTGATTCCAAAATTGAAAGTTTTTAAAAGCACCAATGCTTTGGTACTTATAGATCACTTCTACCACTGCCACTTTTTTATTTTTAAATCATTCTCAAGTCCCTAAAGTATTGTCTTTGTAGACTTCCCGATATATTTTTAATGTCTGCTACAATAACACTTAACATTTCCTTTTACAAAATATTTTTCATTTGATTAAAGGCATGTAAAGATAATCTCTTTCCTGCAGGAATGTAAAAAAAATCTTTTTCCTTTTACATCCCATATTTTTTTTAAATTGTTTCTTTTTAAGCAAAATTTTTTTACCGCAAACAAAATGTATGAACCAAACCTAAATATCGCAGCGTTAGCGCTTAATTTCATTTGGAGTTTGAAGTGGCCGGTTTGTTGTTTAATAAATTAACAAATTTCTATCCTGATAAACACGATTCTGCATCGGAACCGTCGAAAGTTTTTGAATATTAAGTCTAGCATATTTATGCGACTTAACTCATGAGTCCATTAATCCTTTATTGTAAATTTTATCGACAATTTCTAAATAAGTTGTAATCGGTTTGGTTTCTTAATGAGGCTTATCATATACTAGCAGTGCCCACGACCTTGTCCGCGTGTCATTTCTAATTTTCCTAAAATTAAAATTTAGAAAAATGTGTTTTGACCTCAAATACTTTTTTAAGAAATATAAGATCCTGCTCAATATAAACGGTAAGGTATCACATTTGTTAATAAAGGGTCTGCCAAATAACTTTTTCTTTTTTTAAATGCTATAAAAAAAACTACCGAATATTTTCTCAAATTTCCTTTTTTATTTGAAAGTACAATACTTCGGGTTAATAATGGAAAATAATTTTATTCAAATGGCTGCCTCGGCTGGCCATGCAGTAGCCTACACGATAGGTCCAATTTTTAAGCACATTGATTGTGTGCAGCTTTATTTCACCAATGGCTTCTTGAATATTGTCCTGGCTTATCGAAGTAACACTTATCTTTAACGGCACCCAACAAATAATAGTCCAACGGTGTCAAATCGCAGCTCCGAGGTGGCTAAACGACGTCAGCTCTGCGACTGATAATGCGATCTTTAAAAACAGGGCGCAAAACATCGAGTGTAGCTTCGGCTGTGTGGAACGTAGCGCCGTCCTGTTGACTGTTACGACCACTACCTGCTCATTTTCGAAGAAAAATGGCCCAATTAGGCCTTTGGACCAAAATCCGTACCAAACAATGACTCGTTGTGGGTGCACCGGCTTTTCAATGTATGCGTGCGGGTTTTCTATGCCCCAAATGCGACAATTTTGCTTGTTTACACACCCGCCAAGATCAAAATAAGCTTCTTCTGAAAATCGGCATCTTCTGTAAGTCGATCGCAGGCCCACTTAGCGAACCGAAAATGCATTGGATGGTAAGTTGGGCTCAACTCCTGAACTAATTGAACTTTGTATGGCATCATACCAAGGTATTTATGCAAAATTCGTCTCAATGATGTCTCCGAAATGTTCAATTGTTGGGAACGACGATGAATTGATGTTGATGTCGCTTCACGCACACTTTCTGCCATAGCAGCAAAATTCTCGGGTGTACGCACTGTTTTTGGCTTTTCACGCTTCGATTTATCGATTAGGATGCCAGTATCTTTACATTTTTCACAACGAACATACGGAGGTGATGATGCTTCTCGTCTTCCAAAATCCGTGCGCAATTTTCGCACACATTCTGCATCATTACCATGATTTTCGTATACACAACCATATTCGTTCAGCGGAAGGACAAAACTTATTATCTGTCAAATCCGATATGAGCTAAGTGTTACCATTCACGAAATAGGCGTTAGTTTAAAAAAAGAACGTTAAATGGCGGACCCTATATAATTATTGTTACAAATCATCATTCTTAACGGTACATGTCAGGAAAGATTGAATAAAAATTTGAAAAAATAGTGGCGTTGCTATTTTGTTTAAATATTTGACTTATCTGACCGCATCTTAATTTAAAAGCATAACAATTTGAATGTTTTATTCCGAGTAAGAAAAAATCCACTGATAAGCACCATCAAAATGGCTAAAAAATAAATGTTTCAAAATATATTTAAAAAAAACGATAAAGCAAATAGATTCACATTCATCTTTAAAACCGTTACGGACAAACTCCTTACAGAATTTTTATTACCATATCAGGTATAATAACAAGTATAAATACTTAAAATTAAAAAATTAAAGGGTGTCTTAATGGTTGTAATTTGATGTATATGGCCAATCTTTGAAACAGTTAGAGGCTAACGCTTGCAATTTAAACAAATTTTGTTTTAGTGTGTCAGCAAAAAAAAAGTATAAAAAATAAAGGCTGATTACATAACTGTTGGATTTTCTTGTTTAGTCTGCATTCATATTTTGTTTTACGACATGTAAAAAATCTTGCAATCTTTTTCGAATATAATAACATATAATTAATGCATAATTACTGTCCTAAAAGAATAGGATTTTAAGTTAGTCTGGTTTTAAGTCGGTGTTTTGTTGCAAGAATTATTAAACTATTTTTTTTTTCTTGTCTTTTCAGGAAGTTCGTCCAAACTCTATTGCCGATGTTAAAGTAGACGCATCTTTTCGCTTAATACCAAAAAATGCCATCTGCTTTTATGTATGGAAAATCGATGAAGATCGTTTGGAGGCCGAACCTAAAGCTCAATATGGAACATTTTTAGATGATTGTGCCTACATTATATACGCCTGTGGTCCAATGGGTTCATTTGTTAATCAGGACACCTTCGTAAGTAATTAAAGTCTTTAAAAGAAATTAAAAATTCCTTTAAGAAATTTTAATTGATTACTTTCTTTTAATATCTTTCCAGACCCGTGAAACAAAATCTGCTAGTAGTTTAGAACGTTTTATACACTTCTGGTTGGGTGATAATGTTTCCGAACAGAAACGTTCGAATGTGGCTCACAAAATACAGGAGCTGGACTCTTATTTCGGTAATGAAGCTACCGAATATCGTGAAACTCCAAATAATGAAAGTTCTAGATTTTTGTCATATTTTAAAAATGGCATAACGTAAGTTGCTTGTTAAAAAAATTTCGATAAATTCCTTAAGATCTTAATAACTTGTAGAAACCCAAAACAAAAGTCTCTTCCAAAAGTACTTCTTTAGATAATTTTAACACTTTTTTAAAATTATGAGTGAGGGAAACTTATACATATACAATTATCTACTAACACATTTGCAATAATTTTATACTAAAACAGCGTTGCCGTTGTACGGCTTTTCGTATTAAATTTAAATAATTTTTTTTTTGTTAATTAAATCCAAGTTTTTACTCAAACTTGATTAGCAAAGTTCAAAATATAGCTTTTAAAAAGTTTTGTTATTAAATCTGTTTCAAAAATCAAAAATTTTTATTATATTTTTTTGTAAAAAAAAGTCACTGGTAACGCTGTTTGCTACAGACATCACACGTACACAAATGTTTACATCAAGGTTTTCATTTTCCCTTTAAGAATGTGATAGAAACTTTGTTTTACACAGTGATGAATATTTCCATCATCAGTGATTGTCATTTGATGGATCAAATGATGGTCACTGTTCTTGTTGAGAAGCTTTCTTCAAATGTACTATTTATAAATTTATCTGTACCAAGCTTTGATTAAACATACATTTTTCACTTTAAATACCTTTTTAAATACCTCATTAACTTAACTAATTGTTCTTTCTTTTCTAGAATTAAATCGGGAGAACTTCTTAATGCTAACGAACCCAATCGTTTATATAAAGTTTATGGCCGCAAATCGTTGCATTGCGTTGAAATGAAAACTATTTGCTGGGATCAGTTTTGTGCCGATTACGTTATGCTTCTACATACCGCCAATCATTTATACGTATGGATTGGCCGCTCAAGTAGTATTGTGGAACGTCGCAACGCCATTGAATTAGCTAGCAAATGGGAACCAAATAATGAAAAAATTACCATACTCGATGATGGTTATGAACAGTCTATGCCAGAGAGTCGTAAAAATGAATGGAATACATTTTTACCCCTAAAAGAAAGGATTGTTTCGCAAGTTTCTCAGCTGCCAGAGAAAACAGTCTGTAACACGTTAAAAATTTATAAATGTTGCTATCGCAATAATCGTCTACATTTGGATCAGCTGGATGTTGTAATACCAACGCAAAGTGATTTCAGTGATTCTAGTACAGCATATGTCTTGGATGGTGGTTTACAGGGCGTTTGGTTGTGGGTGGGTGCTCAAGCTTCGCAAGCTGACAAAGCTAGTGCTATGGGTAATGGCAGAGCATTTGTTAAAAAGGTAAATACATAGTATGTTCCATGCATGAACGAAATATTGTAGTTTAATAATTCGGCAAAGGAAAAGTTATGAAGTATTTCTTATCCAT
Organism: Cistogaster globosa; assembly: GCA_937654795.1. Lineage (NCBI taxonomy): Eukaryota > Metazoa > Arthropoda > Insecta > Diptera > Tachinidae > Cistogaster > Cistogaster globosa. Next base: position 98,393,730 of record OW569404.1, on the reverse strand, counting down.
AGAGCAAGTTCACAGTTTTAAACAATGAATTCGGAAATTGCAGAAACGTAATTCAATGCATATCCACAAATGCAAGTTTAAAAAAGAAAAAAAAACTGCAACACATTCTTATAGCATTCTTTTTCATTTATTTTTCGTTCGTGAAGAACATTTCGTGAAAACGTAGTGTGTGCGTACACAACGAAATTTCTTATCAGGGTTGTAAAATGAAATTTTAAGGTCTCTTGGATGTACTTTTTGGTCTCGATTTGTGGTTGTGGAAGAAAATTTTTCCATCGTATTAAATAAACATAAATTTTTCAGAGATTTCACCAAAGAAATTTAAGAATTAATTTTCAATAAAATTTTACACTATGAAAGCATAACACTTCTGACATCATTAAGTTAGAAACAGATTTGATTAATGAAATTTGATACATAAATACATAATAAATATTTTACACACATTCAGTGATTTTGTTGTTTTATTTATTTATTATCTTTCCAAACGATGCATTAATTCTTCCAAATTTTAAAATGTAAAAGACTTAAACAAAATATTCCTCTTAAAGTTGCTGGAAAAAAATAAATGATTTAAAAAGAAGTAAAAGTGATATATTCCACTATGCCAAATCTTAATACCCCCCACCATTTATCTAATTCTAGTTTAGTAAGGTAACTCCAATAAAAAAAAATTAAAATTAAAAAAAAATTACATAAAAATGCCATCGTCTCTTAATGGATTAAGCATTTTTTTTTAATTTTAGTGTATCCTTAAAAATCTTTCAAAAGCTTTAAAATGATACCCAAATGGATACTTTTTTTTAAATTTCGGAGGATCGTAACTCGGAAAATATGGGCGAGCATCAATTTTCGTTTTAATTCTCTATCGCCCCATATACTTGTTTTTTTGATTGCAGTCACTTCATTGTTTCAAATGACATAGAAAAATTTGACGTATGCACGGTGTTTTGCCCGCTGCGTCGAAGGACATGGACCGATCTTGGTGATTTCCAATAGCACCTCTTTTGGCACTATGTCTGATCAATTGACATATTAAAATTTTTTCTAGCTGATCTAGTGACTCGGTAAATTTGATTTAAACACTAACACGGACAAACAGACGGACATCGCACAGTCGAATTCGCTATGCATAAGAAGTCAGGATATATTTATACTTTATGGGGTCGGATAATTAATTACACCCTTTTTCCACTTTTTGTAGTGAAGGTTATAAAAATTTCTAACAAAACTTTAGATAATCAAATTTAATTTCTGTATTTTTGTATTTTAGAAGAAATATCCATACAGTACACCTGTAATTAGAGTTGTCGAGGGGCACGAACCAGTTGAGTTTAAAAGATTGTTTCCCTCTTGGCGATCGGTTAGCAGTGACAACTCTTCGCCGGCAAAATCAATTCCAACAACATTAGGTAAATTTGATTCATTGATTTTATGCCAAAGACCCAAAATGGCTGCCGAAACTCAGTTGGTAGATGATGGTTCTGGAGAGCGTAAAATATATCGTATTACAAAGGATCAAGTTATAGAGATGCCTGAAAGCAAAGTTGTATTTTTTGCAACTAATCAATCCTATGTTGTCCAATATACTGTGGCGGTTAGTTTAAATTATTTTTATTTATTCTTTGTTTTTAATTGTTAATAGATAATTCTTTTAACAGAGTTGCTCTATGAATGCAATGGACAATGAAAATGTCGGAATCACACAGATCATATACCAATGGAATGGTTCAGAATCCTCAGCCGAATCAATTGTTAAAGCTGAAAATTTCGCCAGAGCTCTGTTTGATAAGACCGAACAAAAAACTATGTTCTTGCAAATGATGGAATTCGATGAAACACCACATTTTCTACAAGTATTTCAAGGAAAATTGATTATTTTATCAAACATTAAAAACATACCACACTCGCAAAGTAACAATAACAATAATGGTGTTAATGAAGTAAATGGTGGTGACAATTATAATCTAGTGTTGAAAATTTATGGTGACTCTACTTACAATTCAAAAGCAGTGGAGAATTATCCTCTCACTTCAATGTCTTCCAAAGAATGTTATGTTATCAAATCTCAGCACGTTTGGGTATGGTGTGGCCAATCTTCTACAGGTGATGCCCGTGAAATAGCCAAGAATATTGGCAACCTTTTGGGAGAAAGTTCTTTAGTGCTGGAGGGTAAAGAACCCAAAGAGTTTTGGCGTTCAGTTAATCAATTTGATATGATTAAATTTAATAGTTCCTGCAGTAATGCCAGTTCAACTAGTACAGCTGGCAGTATATCACCATCAAATTCAAATGGCAACAGTTCGCCACAACACACAAATAATCTGCATCAAAAGCCCCGTCTTCAGACTCAACTATTTTTGGTGTGGCTTAAGCACAACAAATTCTATAGCGAAGAAATTTTGGGCTATGAACAATCAAACTTATTACCCGAATGTACTTATATTCTTGATGCAGGAATTATAACGTACGTATGGCTGGGAAAGTATGTTACGGCTCAAGAAAGAAATAGTTATTTGAGTATGGCACAAAGTTACTTTGATACAGTGCCAATAGCAAGAAGACCCACAACCGCTATTGCTGTCGTTAGACAGCAGGAAGAACCAAATGTTTTTAAGGGATTTTTTGAAAGCTGGAATCATCATTTGTGGAATGTAAGTTATTAAAAATTTTATCCTGCAACATTAGAGTTTCTTTTATTGTAATTATTTTATTTTTTTTCAGGATTACATTTCGTATGAAAAGCAAAGACAGCTTTTATCAAACTGCGCCGATTCATCTAATTCTAATGAAAAGGGTATGCCTTGTAACGGTGATCTTAATGGAAAACCTCATTCTGCTTTATTAAACGATCAAAAGGATTTTGATTGTCATCAAAAATATCCCATAGCAGTTTTACAACAAGAAATTGATTTATTGCCGCCAGCAATTAATCCCTTGAAACGAGAGGTAATGTTTGTTGCACTTGCTACTATAATATTTACATAAAAAATACATACATTCGCTTATACATATCTTTAACGCCTTGCGATCTAAAAGTGTTGGAGAACTGAAATTAGGGACCAGAGCTATAAAATACGGGCCTTTTCCCAAAAAAAATTTTAAAAATAATAATATAAAATAATAAAAAAATATTAAACAAAAAGAAATAATAAAAACTTAACGAAATATATTTACACGTGCATTGCATCAGCCATTTTTATGATTAATTTTATGCTTTTGTTTGCGCATAATATACTTTAGTGATGCATTTACGAACAGATAACATTTGCAGTGCTGCCACTTTTTGCGTTTGCGAACGTACTGCGAATCATATGCCGTGCAGTAATGCATTTACGAGGCCCTACATTACGAAGACGCATGTCAGTACGAAGTACGCTGACACATGAGGATCTCGCTTTTTTGCGTAGCAACATGCGTTTTTGTTACACCGCTAGGTAATAAATGTTTACTCCCTGGATCTGACTGCATTTTCGCACGTCTGATAAAACCAAGAATTTTTTCTTCTGTTTTTTTTTCGCTTTATTTAAAACGTTTGTATGCGAAAATTTTTCAAAGAAAAGAAGAAAAATTTAGACACTGGCAGAATGAAATGCAGCATTTTCTGAATCGCTACAACCTTCATCAGCATTCTTCGTATCTATCTACCTTAGGTTGTGTACAAAGTAAATATCATTTAACTATTTACCTAACTAATTTTGTAAATAAGATAACGAGGTGTATTCAAATCAATCAGAGGTGTCATAGGAATCAATATTCACTTGGTGTCACGAAACCAAGTTGACTTTGTTTATTTCGAATGTAAATAAAACCAATATCGAAACAGCTGTTGTTTTCATTTTTATTATTTTTTTTATTCCACTTACTGACAAAGTAATATATTTTTTTCAATAAAATATCAGTAAAAGTGTTTTTTTGTGAAAATAATTGATATCAAATTATTAAAATGTGCGTAAAGTGCTTATAAATTAAATAAAATGACATCAGAAGTTGTAGCATAGCAGACGCTTCCAGTATTTTCAGTTTTATACCTTCTTGCAGTACTGGTTGGTACAACGGTAGACAATGGCCGATTTGAAGATGTAGATGGCACTTCTTTCTCACATGCAGCATCTACACCTTTGTTGAGACCAACCGATACGCCGCAAACACCTTCCACCAACCGTGAAATGCCACATATCCGTACTGTGGCCTCTTTTGCTGTTTTCAGGTGATGCTTTGCAAACGGTCTTCCGCCACTAGACTCTGTCTTATTTTGAGCTAGTTTTTTATCTTGCTCTTTCACTCAGTCTATTTCTGTACGAATAAAAATGCATTACATACATATAACAATACAATTTGTTCTGTGGACAAATTTTTTTTTACCTTTTTCAACCATTCACGTCAAATTGTGGTTGCTCGGCTCTATTCAGTGAATCAGCCAGTTCTTCGTACAGGCCATTCACTGTTGGTTTGTAGCCTTTCGTAAAGTCTCTAGCTAAATCCGGATATTTTTCCATGAATTCTATGATTATGGTATTTTGTGTTCTGTTTTTATGTTTTTCCCTAGAAAATAAAAAGGTCAATTCAACAATTTTTCTTTTCATAAAACTAATATTGAATTAAATTAATTTACTTACATTTCAAAAAAATATCCCGCTGCAAAAAAAAATAAAAACTAAAGCGCGCAAAAATAAAAACTGACATCTGTTAGCTGCTTGGTTTATTTCTCAAAATCGACACTTATTCTAGTTCGAACGTAAAACTAATAATCTTGGTTTCTATGACCCCAAAGCATTTTTTCTTGTCGGTTTAAAAACTAATTCTGACAATATTGGTTTAATTTGGTTAGACGAAGTCGACACACAACCCAAAATATTTCTTCACTCTTTGATTGATAGCGAATGAAATTTTTATTTTTAAGTAATTCTTACTTGTTTACTCACATCGTTATAGATGCTGTTTCGTTATTATAATAATTGTTGTGTATGAGTTAAGCATGAATGTACATGCGCTTTGCCTTGCGTTTGTTATTTTAATTTTTATGAAATTAGGAATTAAATTTTGGACATAAATAAATTAAAATTTATTTTTGGCTTTAGGTTATTTTGAAATTTAATAAATAGATACGAAGAATGCTGATAAAGGACGTAGCGGTCCAGAAAATACAGCCTTATATTCTGGATACATTTGTATATTAAAAATAAAAAATAGTCATATGAACGGAAGGGATTATATTTCTTTTGTCTCTTCTGTAAATTATCCTTTAAATTACTGTGACTTTAAATGGACTACTATGGCTCTAATCATCTAATCGAAGATTAATTATAAAAAAAAATTATCATTATTAAAAATAAGCAAAAAATTATCCAAGACATATTAAAAACTGAATTCTGTAAACTTCTAATTACAGGTCCATTTAACGCATGATGATTTTGTATCACTATTTAACATGTCATTTTGGGAATTTGATGAATTGCCTGCTTGGAAGAAGCAAGAATTGAAAAAGAAACATAAATTATTTTAATCACAAATTTTTATAAATTATTGGCAAACAAATATTTATTTTATTTACTAACATACACATATTTAATATGTGTGTGTGTCTTTTAATTTAATAACAAAAGATAAAACTGTATAAATCTATTAGTGCATAATGTATTAAAAAAAAGAAATAATATCATATTAATTTATACAATTATATAAAAACAAAATATTGGATTTTAAAATATAAAGAAACAAAAAAAATAGCAATCAACTCGTTATAGTTTCAATTTCATTGGAGTCAGGTTCGTCACCAGAAACTACATAGATTAATTAGAATTAAATTAAATTAAAACTTCAATGAATTACTTACTAGGAAGATGCTTTGTGACTTTATTAATAATTTCAACAAGTCCTTGAAAAATCAAAAATAACATTTTAAAAATATTGGAAATTATAAACTACTTAAAATATAATTAGGACTCTTTAGAATCATCCTCAGCATCGCTAGCTCCACCGCCTGATAACAGTAATAAATATTTTTATATTTTTTATTTCAATTTTGCAATAAGTAATAACTCACCAGAAGACAGGAGACTCCATAGCAAATTAAATAATGTTTGTAAAAGATTAAAAAACATTTTAATAAAATATTTTGTTCCGGCTAACAATTTTTAACTTTTGAACTTATCGCCTGAACACTTTTAATAGAACTGAAACCTAAAAAAAATGTATTGAAATAATAAAAATATAATTGGCTCTATTGCCAATTAAATAACCATAAATATTAAAATGTATTTTAATCAATTTAATTGTTTTTATTTTGTTATATCTTTGATCTGCAAATAATCATAATTACAAGTCATTTAGGCCGTACAAGTGAAATAAAATATAATAAAGGTATTCATGTCAACAGTTTTACCCTTGCGAAGTACATAAAATTAATTTTGCATTTTGCACTGATTCTGAGTTTAGACGAGCGAAAATTTGCACAAAAAAAAAACATTTAGTTTGTTAGCGAATTACGGGTGGGAAAGGAGCATGGCTTTTGTTTTCAGTACTCAGCGATACGCTTTGTTGACATTTTCTTTGCACACATTTAAAAGAAAGCAAAAATTATAATAATGAACAATAAGTTCGTCTGTGTGAACAGAAATGAAAACACTGTTCCAAATGTCCTTGTCAACCTTATAAAAAACTACATTTTTATTTAATAAAATACCGAAATGGGCCACAATTTGTATCACAGTTTACTAGTAGTCTATGATTTTTATAATGGCTAAACGAAAATTAAATTTTTTCTGTACAACAAACGAAAATTAAACGAGGGTTTTCTTTTATTTTTCAATTTTAGGTTATGATGCTAAAATTAAAGAACTAATCAAGAAAGGCTTAGTACATTGATTTGACATTTTTAAAGAATAAAAAAAATTTTGACAGTGTTTTCTATTTGTTAGAGAAGTTAAAATAAGTGGCCTCTGTTTGCAATATAATAAGAGTTTTCTTTTTTGCATTTTCGCAATTGGTGACGCGACCACCTTTAATTTGTACGAATGTACAGAACTTTTTTTTAATTTAACTTTTAAACGCTACTAATTTCAACTCAAATGCTTTTTTTGCGAAAAAAAAATATATTACTCGATTTAAAACGTTTGTTTTTAATTTTTTCCTTCTATGAAACCGCTTTAAATATTTTTTATTTAATTTTTGGGGCTTTCTATAAGCAATCCGAAAACGCTATATTCAGCTATTCCAAATCTTATATACCTTAATATTTTTCTTCTTATTTTTTATTTCTCTATCGCCCAAATCTATTTCTTTTTTTGATTGGAATTACTTCATTGTTCCAAATGATATGGAAAAATTAGAGGCAGACGTGGTGTTTTGCCCGCTGCCTCGAAGGACATTGAGCGTTCTTGCTAAATTTTAATAGCAAAATTTTTGAAACTATGTCTGATCCATTCGCGTATTTAAATTTTCTATAGCTCATTTAGTGTCTTGACAGGGTTTATTTCAAGACTAACACGGACGGACAGACGAACATTGCTCAATCGAATTGGCTATGCATAATAATTTAATTTATACTTTGTGGGATCAGAAATTGGTATTGGTGAAATTGTAAAAGGAATGACAAACTTTGATATATCCTTTTTCCACCTGTACTAAAGGTTATAAAAACGTTGACTCTGAATACCAGAAAAAATTAAATGAAATCCGCTAAGAATGTTTCAAAAGCTTACGAAAAATTGGAAAGGTTCTTTACAATTTTATGTTAAAACTTTGCTCGATTGCTCTTTAATTCATAAAATACAGATGACAAACTATTAATAAGCAGCAAAAATTAAAATAAAAAGTTTGATACAGTATTTTCTATCTACTTCATCAATAAGCCATTTCTCGGATGTCTAAAATAGTCGTATAACTTTTAGAGGTAAGTAGTTCTCATTACTCTCATCTCCAAAGAAATTAAGGTCAGTGTTAAGAGTATTCACAATATGCTGGTCACCCATGTGGAAAGCAAGAATAAACAGAAAAAACAAGTTTTAGGTTCGGAAATACACAAACATATTTATGTGCATTTTTTCTATAATAATCTACCACATATTGAAAATTGATCTGTTTATTGTTAAATCTACTATAAAAAACTAAAAGAAATTGTAAATGAAAAATTAAATTTTTCATAAAATTATTGTTTTTAAGCCGTGATTTATTAGAAAAATTTTCCAACTGGCAAATTGAAATACAAAATTTAAAACTTGCCCGCAATTTCATCTATCGACATTTACGTACAAAGAATAACAGTCACAACTTGATACAACATATGCGTATGTTAGATTAATTTTTAACATTAACAAAATGATTGAGCTTGATTTTAAAAATTCAAAGTGTTAGCATGTGTTTCTTAGACAGCTAAGAAATTTAAATCAAAAAGTTTTGCCGTTTTTTTTTCCAAAAAATATACATCAAATAAATCCGATCAGAGGAAAAATTGCGGCACTCGATATCGATCGAAATTTCAATAGAATTTAAATATAAATTTTAATCGATATCGAATGCCATAATTTGCCCCCACGATTTTCACTTCCTATAGGTCGATGCACATTGTCCTGGAGGGACGTTAACAAATATCTAGTAACTAGTAGGATACCCTGGCGCTATGGTTTTGTACCCTTGCCATTAAAAAATTCAGAATTAAAAAAAAAAAATTAAGTACGCAAAATGCGATAAGAAAATTAAAACAGTTTTTTTTAAGTTTTAAATATTGTATTTTTAGATTTAATAATTACTTATCTGTTTAAGACAAAGTAATCAAACTCTTATATCTACTGATTAAAAAATTAACAAATATGTTTCGGTTTTATTTCGGTTTAATTTATTAATAATTTTGTTAACAACGAACTACCATATATATAAATACATATATATATTTATGTATGTAAATTTATATAATTAATAGAAGTAATTTAATTAATTGAAGAAAAATCCCACATTTATCCAGCGTGGTGTTATGTTATTGTTTTTGGCTTCAGGTGTTATAAATTGTTAAAAATAATGGACAATAACACCTTTTACTACAGCAACAAAAAGACCTAATGGCAAAACGCAAGATGTTAACTGTCATTACCTTTATTTCTTTGTGCTAACACAGATCAAAGCAATCCCTATAAACATTTTTTCTTACAAATAAACTTTTTTGAAATCAAGATTAAATTTTAAATATCAAGAAAATAGATGACATTGATTTTTTTGTTAAATAGCCAAACTCAACGTAGGTGAGATTTTACCGATTTTATTTTTTCAAATGTTGGAATAGGTGTGTAACAAACAAAGAGTTCTGCTTGATGTTAAGCAAATTATTGCGGTTTTCTGAATGATTTGCCAGCAAATTTAGCAGCGGCTCCTAACTCTTCTTCGATACGGAGAATTTGATTGTATTTAGCCAAACGTTCAGAACGGCAAGGTGCTCCAGTCTTAATTTGACCAGTTGACAAACCAACGACCAAATCAGCAATGAAAGAATCTTCAGTCTCACCAGAACGATGGGAAACCATGGTACCCCAGCCATTTTGTTTGGCTAATAAATGAGCCTTGATGGATTCGGTAACAGTGCCAATTTGATTGACCTTCAACAATAAGCAGTTGCAGGCCTTCTTTTCAACGGCAGTTTGTATACGTTTAGGGTTGGTGACAGTCAAATCATCACCAACAATTTGAATGCTGGTACCAGCAGTTAGTTTTGCCCATGCATCCCAATGATCTTGGTCGAAGGGATCTTCAATCGATACGATTGGGAAATCCTTGATGAATTCCTGATACAAATCGGTCAATTTTTCTGGGCTAAGCCATTGGGCTTTGTCGCTGTTGGGGTTCTTGAAATCCAAGTCATAAGACCCATCCTTAAAGAATTCTGAAGCGGCCACATCCATGCCAATTTCGACCTTGCCGGTGTAACCACCTAAAGCGATGGCATCGATGATCAGACACAAAGCTTCCTTGTTGGATTGAATATTGGGAGCAAAACCACCCTCATCACCGACAGCAGTGGCATCCAAACCAAATTTATCCTTAATGACCTTCTTTAAGTGGTGGTAGACTTCAGAACCAATCTTCATGGCTTCAGTGAAACTAGAGGCACCGGTTGGCAAAATCATAAATTCTTGCATGGCCAACTTATTTCCAGCATGACTGCCGCCGTTGATTACATTAAAAGCAGGTACAGGCAAAATGATATCCTTATTGCCGGCCAAATCAGCAATATGTTTATACAATGGTACACCTTTCTTGGCAGCACCAGCCTTGCATACAGCTAAGGAAATGCCCAAAATGGCGTTCGCACCAAATTTGCTCTTGTTTTCAGTACCGTCCAATTTTAACATAAAGTTGTCAATGCCTTCTTGATCTGTGACTTCCAAATTGGCTTTGATAAGCTCGGGCCCCAAAGATTTGTTAACATGGCCTACGGCTTGCAATACACTTTTGCCGTGGTAGTTCTTTTTGTCATTATCACGCAATTCTAAGGCTTCGTGGACACCAGTTGAGGCACCTGATGGTACCGCAGCACGGAAAAGTCCCAATTCTGTAGTAAGATCCACCTCAACGGTAGGATTACCACGAGAATCGAAAATCTGACGAGCAAAAATTGTCTTAATTGGCATATTGCAGCTAAAAAGAAAAAGGAAATCAATTAAAATTGTATGGTAAAATGTTATTATTTTATTTTGTGTTTTTATTTCCACTAGACATTTCAACTCTTTACATGTACTGAGTTAAACGAAACGGTTTGTGTATTCAACAATGTGCTTGCCTTTTCTCATTTCCTAAGCTGCGCAAGGACGTTTTCTTTGTTTTTGCGTACAAAAATAGGAAAACATTACATAATTTACATATGGATGTATATTTGTTCTACAAATGTGTTTCTAAGCAATGTTTAAATATTTGTTATTTAAATTGTTGGCCACTGTGTCTTATAAACTTTAATTTTTTGTTGCCTTTTTATTAAACTGAAAGGCCATTTAGGGCAAGTTCAGATATGTATATCCACATTATCGCTTTACTGTATATTATTAACTAATCTTTTATTTACCCGTTAAAAATTTGTTTTAATAATTTTTAGGTTTATTTACAATAATGACATGTTTAATTGTTTATTGAAGACAAGTACTATGAGAGTAGATTCATATAGAAAAGTTATAACTTTCACACTTCCCCTGCCTTTGATCAAAGTTTCATATGGATCTCGACAGGTTGAAATCTTGAATAAACACTGTTTAATATATGTTTGGAACAATTTTAATTAATCTAACAAACTTTGTTGTTACCATTAATATAAAGAATTTTGTTGTTAGCATTTATTCAATCCAACAAATTGTGCTGTTACCAATAAAATATTTTAGAGCAAAAATTCATATACTTTTTTCTCTGCTAGCAAACGAAAATTTGAGGCAAAACGCTGCCGTCGCTAGCAGAAACATTCAACCGCCGATTAAAGTTTCTGGCCGGCCACCTTATTTTTTTTTTCCCTCCTTCATAACAGAAAAACTTGATGAGAAAAAAAAACCAACACAATGCAACGAAAAGCAATTAATAAAAACTAAAAAGTAATTTTGAAAGATAAAATATGCAAAATCAAAATTGGGAAAAGTTATAAATTATAAATGGAAATGCCGATTCAAAGTTCATACACACGACATACGTAAAAAAATGCTTCCTTTTATATTAACTCAAGGGCAAACTTACACAAGTGACCTCTAACGCTCATTTAGAGGTCATATGGTTAAAGAAAAACCTTTGGCAAAAGACCGATTATAAAAGCAACACAAATCAAATTGAATTGTTTTTTGCATTAAATATATCTAAAAATTGATTTTAATAAAAATAAAATTTAATTTATTGTTATCTAACAGCACAGCATTTTCTAGAGACTTGCTCAAATAACACCCAGTACACTGCTCGCAAAAAATTTTTTAAGCAGAATGCACTTTAATTTTTTTTTAATATATTGCTTTTTGGTAAAAAATATATGCCGGCCGAAATAATTTTCAAGGAAAAAACACAAATTAATAAAAATTAGTATTCACTAGTTTTTCTACAACTTACTTAAATCTTTTTATTTGCAATAAACTCACGGAACTTAGTTTTAGCTGTTTTGCGCTCAACAACGACTCTTTAACAACTGATGATGAGTATTTACGAGTAACTGCAAACAATATTTTATTTAACATATCCGTCGCATCTCTGCCACCATTTAGACAAATGTTTTTAAAAGTGGTAATGGCAACGGCGTGAGCGACAGCAGCTGTTGGACCCAACATCATCAAAGTTTAATATTGTTGTACTCTTTGGTTTTGCGCAAATACAAACAACTCTCTTTAATTTTCTTCCAGAATATGTTCACAATATAGTATTTAACAATATATTTTTAGTTAATTCTTATCAGGCAGTAGGAGGTAATAGGAGATGACCTTGGGCAAGGTGACGGAGAATTTTACCGCTAGTTTTTTTTCCAGCAAGAATTATTTTTCTTGCATGACAGCAGTTTTTTTTCGATTTGTCAAAACAAACTTAGTAATCAGGGATGGAAAAACTCCTATGTAATTATTTTTTAAGCAAGTTCATGGCGGTAATATATCAGGTAAGTGCAGCTCGACAGGTGATTATACATTATGTGCAAAGATGCCAACCTACCTACCTATACGTTGTATTAAAACAGATCCAAGCAAAATACTAATGAAAACATGTTAAATGTCACTCCATAAAAGAAAAAAAAAAAAAACAAGGAAATTATCAAAAACAAAAAGCATTTAATACAAATTTAATTTCTTTACTTTAATAAAGTTTTTATTTGACCTTTTTAGTTAATGTATTTTATTTAATTTTTAAACAATAGGTCTTTTATTTTGATATATATTTTTGATATTTCTCTACTCAATTGTGTAGCATCATCAGAAAAACAAATATTTATTTAAACAACATAACATAAGAACAAAAATGTAATATTTTTTTCCAAACTAATATATTTAAAAAAAAAAAAAATTTTTTTTGTCACATTAAAAATTATTAAAACACATACAAAGTACAAAATTATTTCTTAATTACTAAATATCGATAAATCTGAGAAACATTATCTGTGTCTGCCTGTCTGTAACATTTATAAAATATGACGTCGTTTATAATTGTTTTCTAAGTTTATTACTGAAACATTTTTAAAACTGGGATAGTGATTCAATCGGGTACAATGAGATGATGCAGTTTTTGTGAATTAATATTTTAATATCTTTGATCAAATTTAAGATGAGACAGGATTTCAATATCAAAATTTTTTGAAAACAATGGGTTTTTAACGCTAACTAATTACTAATTGTAACCAAGGCGAATTAATAACAGGTGGCCTTAACAGCCCAGGTGACTTTTTGATTTTTCCTTCTTCGAATGTCAAAAGTTATATTCTCCTATTGTACTTCTTTCTTTTTTTGACAGCCGAAGACGGTTTTTCAAAAACAAATTATACATATTTCTTTCGCAGTGTTGTATTCTTTTTCGCCGTGAGTATAACTGTTATTAATTCGCCTTGATTGTAACTTAATTATTTAGTCCTCTTTTTATCCTCGCTGTGCCTGTGTCATGATGTTAATCAAAAATATATAATATATATATTATTACCATACGGCATCACTATATTTATATTGGTTTTAAATTTTTTTTGTATTACCCTCACATGTGTTTTTTTTTTGTTTATATCTTATAATAAACCAAAGTAAATAAAATGCCGGAAATTGTTATGCCAGGTGACCGCATTACTGCCGCTGAAGAAATGGCTAAAACAAAAAAAGTTATTTTGGGTCCCGGATTACGCAGACAAGACGACGAGCATGTTGTAGCCTGCAAGGCCGGAACACTTCAACACAAAGAACCTAATACATTTTGGGTGGAAAGTTATCAGAGAAGATACGTACCAGTAAGAGGTGAAGCTGTTATAGGAGTTGTTACGGCCAAAGCTGGAGATATCTTTCGTGTGGATATAGGCGGTTGCGAGCAAGCTTCTCTTTCCTATTTGGCTTTTGAACAGGCGACAAAGAAAAACAGGCCAGATGTTAACACTGGCGATTTGATATATGGCCGACTAATAGTGGCTAGTAAAGACTTTGAACCAGAACTTGTGTGTGTTAATTCTGTGGGTAAAAAAGGAAAGCTTGGTGTACTTTCAGATGGATTTGTTTTTAATTGCAGTTTAAATTTAGCTCGGATGATTTTGAGAGAAGACTGCCCTCTCTTAGCGGCTTTGACAAAGGAAATGCCTTTTGAAATTGCAGTGGGATTAAATGGACGCATTTGGATAAAAGCAAAAACAGTTAAAGAAACTATAGCGGTTGGTAATGCCATATTGGCAGCAGAACACGCCTCCAACGAACAAATTGCAAAAATATGTGAAAATATTGGAAATATATTATTTACTTGATTTAAAAAATAATAATAGAGATGATATTTTATTTACATACACATATAGGTATATTAGAATGTACCTCATTGGTACATCCATATACAAATATATATCATTGGTAACACCCAAAATATGGGGTCATGACAAAAGCATTGCTGTTTTAGTTCTTTATCAAGTTTTAACAAAATTTATTTAATGCATTATTAATATTAAAAAGGGAACTAGGACAAAGGGTTTTTCAAACTTTAGTATGAAGTTTCGATAACGAAGTTATATTGGACTGATAAAATCTACCCCATTCCATAATTTACCGTTGGGAAGGAGTAATTTTAATAAGATACTTATGAATTTAGTTCTGAGAATAACATTTGTTGGGAAATTCTGAATACTTCATGATTTTTGCAAAGAACTCTGTAAATTATAAATTTCAACATTCTTTGCATAGTTACAGAGTAAATATCTTTACAAGAAGTGAGTCTTATTTTAAAAATATTTCAACTTTTATCATTTATTAATTAACTCTCCATAATTTTACATCAATAACTTTTGTTTGCTATTTTATCAAACTTTAATACTTAAAAAATTTTTACATTCGTATTTCAAATTTGACCTTAGTTAATAAACAAACAAAAATAAAGATCCTATCTGGTCTGATCTTTTTGTTTTTAGTTTTGAGGTAACCAAGGTACATTTATTTTACTTGGTAGTGTTGTCCACCCAGCTGGTAAGTAGTTGTTTATATTCTACAACGTTTGTTTACGAATTTCAAAATACACCAACAACAAGCATTTGCAATACAAACAAAGCGTTTGTTTTTTCTCTTTTTAATGCCATGTTGTTTTTGCAATGTTGTATTTGCTGTAGAGCCGCTACTATCTACTGAAAGAAACATACCTTGTGAGGTAACCAAAAGCAAAAACAACTCGGTTTTGCTTTAAGAAATTAAAAATTTTTAGAAGTACATCACTTTTTGTTGCTTTAAGCATTTAAGTAAGCTTTTCCTGCATAGTAAAGTAATGCACTATGAACATTTTTGAATTTTTTGGCATATCAGTGCTGACTTACTGCGTAATATATTTTGTACTGTGGATCTTTTTGGATTGTAATGTAGCACTCTGGTTTAAAGTCCATTTCGGTCATAATATTTCTACATTACGTGGACAAGTAGTGTGGATTACTGGAGCATCTAGTGGCATTGGTAGAGGCTTGGCCATAAATCTGGCTCGCCATGGAGTACGGTTAGTCATTTCGGCGAGGCGAGAAACACTTTTGGAAGAAGTGAAGAAGGAATGTTTGAGAGAAGCCAAAGGTTTATTAGCTGCTAAAGATGTTTTGATATTGCCTATGGATATGTTAAAATTGGAGAACCACAACAAATGTTTTTTGGATGTTTTAAATTACTTCGGTAAATTGGATATTTTAGTTAATAACGCTGGACGGTCTCAGCGTGCCAACTGGGAAGATATTGACGTTCATGTAGATAGGGAACTTTTTGAACTTGATGTATTTTCTGTTCTACATCTAAGCCGTTTAGTGGTACACTACTTTCAGGAACAGGCCGGTGGTAAGGGACATATAGCGGCTACATCAAGTGTCGCTGGCTTAACAGCCGTCCCTTTCTCGGCCAGTTATTGTGGTGCTAAGCATGCTCTAAATGCATACCTAAAATGCTTGTCAATGGAGCATCCATCTTTAAACATAACTATTTTTAATCCAGGCCCAGTTGCTACAGATTTTCTAAAAGAAGCTTTCACCGGTAAACTTAATAACAAAGTTGGTCTAAGCACCCAAAATCAAAAACGTTTAACAGTTGAAAGATGTGGATTTCTCTTTGCAACGGCTTTGGCTAACAAAATGGAACTAGTATGGTGTGGCCTTTTTCCTGTAAATTTTCTAGCTTATGTATCACGATATACTTTATTGAGTCTAATACTAAAGAAACTTATGAACCAAAATACTTTAAACAAAATAAGAGAAGGTAAAATTTAAATTGAAAATATAAGTATGAATGCTTATATACATATGTACGAGCGTATAACAATTTGATATCCTTTAAATTATCGCATTTAAAATATAAAATTTAAGATTCAAAACCCATTTTGAAATTATGTACACAAGCAATTCAAAACAAAATATTTCTATAATTAATACGTAAGACAACTTTTTGTTGTGACATTTATGCTCACTTTATACAATCGATTTCTATGTAAAATTAAATGTAAATAAAATTAAAATTATATACTAATTACAAAAAACAATATACATAAGTACATACAAATTTATAATGAAAAATTCTGCGTTCAAAACAGCATTATTTCTGGACATAATTAGCATTATTAGTACTTTAGAATCTTGTTTTTAAGTGGGAACCAATGTTATTCACGATATTTGTATGATTTAAATTCTATGTTATGTACATATATAAATACAGTTTAAAACAATGTTCATTCTAAGTCAAGTTTATTTGAAATAATTGTGTATTCATACATAAGTGGTTCTTAATGTTTTTGTTTTACAGTGTAATATAAATTAATTGGCCCAGTACGGTTTTTATATTACATTTTGAATTAATAAATAAATAAACTAATAACTAGTTGAATAGCCTTTTTGTCTTAACGCTTTAACCAACCTATTCCATTAACTTTGCAAAACTTCCGTGCTCACTACTCCTGATAAATTTTTTATTACAAAAAATCTCGTACGAGCTTAATAGGATTTTGATATTTCACTAAAGAGGTATACGCAACTGTCTTGGCACATTATAAGGCAGCCAAAGTTTTATAACATCCGCTTATTGTTTGGAAATGTTATCTTGTTGGAAAAATAAGTGTTTCAAGTTTGGCTGAGCTTTGGTTTAAGTTTGCCTTCAAAATGTAAACGTATGCTTTCTTGTCCGTAATGTATTCAATAAACTGCATATCACCAATGTAGACTTGTTTGAGCAAGTGTATCTACCCAGCAAACGTTTCATATAAGATGTTTTTATCGTTGTGAAAAATTATATTTCTATTCTCATTTGATTATATGGGGCTTAAATTTCGATTGAGTCGACCACCAGACACAGTAGAAAATAAATTTATAAATTTTTTTTAATTTATGGAAATTAACGAGTCTAATGGTTAACTCGAAATATCCAAAAATAAATAATGAAATCAGCAATTTTTTAGTAGTAAAATACATTCGATTTACATATCGCACTTGAAAATTTTTTAAACAAATAATTAAAAAAAGAGTTAACAAACCAAACGAGTAATAGACAAGACGATATTTTTTTTTATTAATTATATAAATATATAAAATAAGAAGTATTTTAAAGTTCCTTTCATCTTCAGGCGATTATTGGAATTAAAATGCACAAATTTGTAATATAAAATACTTACGTACTTAAATTTTGATGTTGGAGATAAGTAATTTGACTGACAAAAATATCACGATTTTAAAAGAACATCTATCACGATTTTATTTTAATAAAAATTTAAATTTACTATTAACAATTATTTTTTCAGTATTTCCTTTACATGGGCTGGCAACTTAATCCGTTTTCTTTTAGGCTTCATATCAGTTTTACTTTTACCATCAATCTGATGTTCTTTTCCAATACTGGATTGCTGATTGGCATTGTTTAATTGTTGCTGTCGTTGCTTTTTGCTTTTCTTGCAAGATAAAGGGTTCGGATTTTTTGGGCCTTTAATTTTTCGTTTGGGCTTATCACCATTCGTTTTGACTAAACCTTCCTTTTGTTTTAGAAAATCTATTCTCTTTTCAGTCGCCTGGGGTAAAAGATTGCTGGCTTTTTTATGTACCCACTTTTTTGAAGCGTCTGATGGGGCTTCTAAGACAGGTGCAGCCTTATGAAGATACAGCAAGCACCGACCAGGTACTTTGCGCAGGCTACTTTGTAAGGCTCGATCTTGGCTGGCAACAATATAGCGGGAGTCTTTTGTCTACATTAAAAACAAAAAATATTAAAAACATTTCTGATATTCGTTTTCTACTCACCATTTGTTTAATACATTCAGCAGCAGTCACAGGCTTTCCTTCATGACCACATTTGTGTACAAAGAATTTTTTCACAATTTGTGTGGCTCCCGTAAGAGGTGCTCCCAATGATTCAGCCTCTAATATAATGCATTGTGTGGTGAGGAGTTTAATTTGTTTTTGGAGGTATTTCCTAATTTGTTCTTCAATTATAACTTTGTTCTGAAAATAATTTCATTTTTTATAAACCTTTAAGCAGATCGTATTAATTTATAACTCTGCATTTCTCAAACTATATAAAATTTTTAGTTATCATCTTCTGCTTTGGTGGCTGCTTACCTTTAAGGCTGCTTGGCAAAACGTCGCATCAACCAAAATTTGATACGGCTCATGATAATTAAAATGATTTGCGAAAAACATTAAAGTTTTATGTGACTTTTTGTTTCGCGTTATTTTCATTTTTAATCAAATAAGATATTTTATTATAAAAGTTTGAGGAAGATATTGTTGCCACAAAACGAAGCCGATGGTAAATGGCTATATATAGGAGGCGGCTTAAATTCGCCTAAAGCTTAAATATTATCGGTGACGGCGGCTATGCGAATACATGAGACTAAGTTCGAGTTTAGACGGACGAACATTTGGAGGAAAAACATTATGAATTCTCTTTTGTATTTTCATTCGCGTTCACACAGGCG
Organism: Cistogaster globosa; assembly: GCA_937654795.1. Taxonomy (NCBI): domain Eukaryota; kingdom Metazoa; phylum Arthropoda; class Insecta; order Diptera; family Tachinidae; genus Cistogaster; species Cistogaster globosa. The sequence goes on along the minus strand of OW569404.1, from coordinate 98,374,653 downwards.
AACATGTTGTCGACAACATTTCATTAGTATTGTTATTGTTTGGCTTTAAAATGCATGCAAAAAATATGCCAAGAAAGCGTATCGCCGAGTACCGAACACAAAAACGATTCTCTCTTCCCCACCCGTAATTTGCTAACTAAATGTTTCCCTTCCAAATGTTCGCTCGTATAAACGGAGACTAACGCTCAATATAAAATAGATAGTTAAAGGGTGTTCCCTTAGGTAATGACATTTAAAATTTAAACAAAGTGCGTAACACTATATCAAAAATTACAAGAAAAAAACTAAAGGGGTGTCCTTTTAGTCGACGTTATATTGTTGTATATTTGTTTGAAAACATTTAGATCAGTTCGCTTGATGATCCCTTCGTGCCACCAGCGAATAATGTCGAGTAAGAAGATAAGGAGAGGTAATTAAACTATAACGTTGAAAAAGCATAAAGAATAGATAAAGAAAAATATTTAAAAGTGAAAATTCTATAGCCGGAAGTTTAATTTCTTGCAATTGTGCGCCGCTGACTATACTAAAGCGGCCTCTGTCTCTTGTTTTAAATCATTCACAGTTGTAAGTATTTTTTAAATTCACAAAAAAATAATAAACGGGCTGCCATCTCTTTTCCAAAAGCATGGTAATGTTCTTTAAAAAACTTGTTTTAATTCATCAACGTGTAAAACGTTTTTTACAATACTTATATAAGAAATTATGGAGTTCTTACACAAAAATATTTTTTCCAAGTAATGTAATTAACCTCTCTAGGGAAGAGGAGATCCATTTCAATAAAATTATTTTTAAAATCTCCACAAATTTATAGTCAATGGATGTGTGTTTTGCGTCTTAACTTTTAATATTTGGTTTAATAAGATAAAAGGCCCAACTGTAATATGCATCATAGATTAGTTATATCTGTGATATGCATAAAATAACTTAAGCAACTTTTAAAATACAATAAATCATGCATGTACCTTTTTTTTAAATATCGTTGGCCTAAGCAAAGTAAGGTACTGATCGGAATTTTCGTACGAAAAAATCTGATTGTGATTTGTATTATACGTTCATAAAGAAAACTTGCAACGAAAAATAAATTTATAAATTTAATAGATTAAATTTAAAATTTCTGTCTACTTTTAATAAGCACAATACACGAAAAATTTTAATTTTTTAATTGTTTATGATATAAGTGATGTTCACCGTTGCATTTTTTAGTGTGTTTGGCCAAAAATACAAAAACAAAACAAGTCTTTCCAAACAAATTTGTAATTTTTATAAAAAGGGAAAATCTAAGTTTGTCATTCCATTTGTAATTTTTTAAAATATCCATTTCCGACCTCGTAAAGTAAGTTCTTATGCATAGCGAAGTCAATTGAGCGATGTCCGTCCGACTTTGCCAAGGCGCTAGATAAGCTAAAGAAAATTTAAATACGCCAATCGATCAGACATAGTTTCTAAAATTTTGCTATTGAAAATCAAGAACGGTTCATGTCAACACGCCTGCCTTTAATTTTTCCGTATCTTTATTTCTACTTTCGTTGTTATTCCGGCATTGTCTTGTCTGTACTTTTTAGTACAGATGTCGCACTAAGTTATCCTAATAATTAGTAAAGACAATCATCCGCAGAAATACAACAATAGATGTCGCACCAAGTACAATATATTTACGATTATACCTATATGGTGAAGGCTATGAAGAATTGGCATAACCGGATATAGCACTCTTACTTGTTTTTTTATATATTTATATTATAAACGAATTCTATAAGAAACAATAAAGCCTCTTTAGTTCCGGGATAAGGAGCTTTTTGAGAAGCCTTAAAACTAATCGTTACATCCTAGGATTCAGTATTCAGTCTTTACATTCTACTACTTTAGCGATTAACTTTTTAAAAACCAAGAAAATTAATTTTACACTTTTCTATTAATTTACTTTAATCGTGCTTGATTCCTTTAGCTATAAATATTTCATAATATTCTAATGAAATATTTATAATTGAGGGAATCAATCACGATTAAAGTAAATTAATATAAAAATAATTACGAATAATAAATTCTGATATTTACTTACACGTTTATTTAATTAGAATCAGCCTAAAAATATGTGGCAACTTTAGTTGGTAACAGATGTCTTTTAATTATTGTTCAATTTTGTTTATTTGCGGTTGTGTGTTCCTAGGAAGTGTGTGTTTCTTAAACTTACCTGAAAGAGGTTTCAATAAATATTAAAAATAGTTAAAAAGGGTGTATATTGAAAAAAAGAAAATTGTTTCAAATTTTATTTGCATTCCTTTAAAATATATTTATTTTTTTTTAATTTTAAAAGAGTGGTGAGTAAGAATATGTTTCTCAAACTACATACATATTATACATACATGTGTATGTATTTACTTATTTTTTTATATACCTGCCGAGTGTAACTGTTACATATAAGTACAATCCTTAACGGAGTTGCCGTTGTGGTGCTTGTAGTATTAATTTGGATGTTTTTTTTGCAGCAGATTTAATCTAATTTTAAGTTTGGTTTATAGATCGACAGCTTAAGAATGTGTATACAATTTTTTAAATAAGTCATCACATGTATACAAATGTTTCGACAGCAAAATGGTTCTTTGTTCTACAGAATTCGTGATATTTTTACTTTGTATATTATATATATATAGAAATTAAATTAATATATATTTTTTTCTATATAAGTTTTTATTTTCTAAAGAAAATGTGAAATTATGCAATTCTAATTTTTAAAATTTCTCGAAACTATTAGATGAACTGTGCAACAATTAGCTCAGCAATTTAGTTTGTTTTTTGGTCTAAACACATCAAACGTGAAAATTCTTGTAGTTTAAAAAATAAGTTGTAAAAAGTGTTTAAAATTAAATTCACAATTTTATTGCTTTTTTCTATTTTTTCTATGCATGTCTGCTTTTTTTCGAACGCAAAAAGTAATATTTTATAATGTGTGGACAACATTGTACAATGATAATTTCCCACCAAAAAACAAGAGAACAGCTGATATACTCATTTAGTTATGAAAAAGACCTTAACTTCAAAAAAAATAATTAATTGTGAAAAAAGTGAAAAATTAATATAAAATTAGCACTGAAGACAAAATGGAAGAAAGGCAGTTCATAATTGAATATATTAAACTTTGCGAAATGTTAGCAACCAAAAAATTGGGCCATTTTTGCTTAAAAATATTGATAGACTTAATAAATAATGTGGATTAAAACGACAATAATTAAAGTACTCAATGTCGTTGTATAGTGCGTGGGTACCTTAATATATTGTTACGTTTTTGCCTTTTTGGCAAATGTACGGATTATTTTGATTGCAAATACGACTGTGGCACATTATAAATTCATTATTTTCTTCACTCTTCTATGGCTTCTGAAGACAATTTTTGTTCCTACGGTCTTTAGTATTCTATAGACTAGTATTAACTACTCCGTGTTACTCCGGTGAGGCATGAACTACTCAATGCTTTCTTTAGTAACTTAAACCATCCATATAGAAAACTCACTCCACTTCGCTTTACATCCAAAGCCAGTCTTTGCGATACACTGTAACCATATTGTTACTTTCTCCCGCTAACAGCTACAACTCTTTCTCTCTCTTATAAAGGGCACCTAAACAATTATCTGCTACCCTTATTGAATCGACCGTCTTCACATATCCACATATCCACCTTTCTTAACATATCCACCTTTCTTGCAAATGCTATCAAAATTCTACATAAAAAATTGGTTTAAAATAACGTTTTAATCTATTCTATTAGTGAGAAATCACGAAATGTTTCTTGTTTCATGTTTAGAAACAGCAAAATGTTTTTGTCAACAAGTTTTTCTAACTGTGAAATAAATGAGTTGCACTAATTTTATGCAAAAAACTACTCCGTTTAAACTTGCGAAAATTGTTACGTTTTAAAAATTTGACAATTTGCTTGTGGTACCATACCATACCTTGATTTAGAAGAAAGCTGTCTTTTAATTTCCTTAAAAAAGTGCCGGATTATATTACGGAGAAATTTTAGTAATTTTATGTTAAAGTTTTAACCAAATAAGACTAAAATTAATAACGTTTTTTTTTAATTATTAAAATATTAAATTCTATTCTAGAAAAAGGTTGAACGGATTAAGTTAAAAAATCTTAATTTAATTAATTTTATTGAATGGCGAATCGAGTCCTGATTTAAATGCTCATAAAAATCACCGGGCTGAAATTGTTTTTTTCATATGTTCTTCTATTTATATTATTTTTATTTTGTATTTCTCCAATAAATAAATATGTTCCCTTTTTATTTTCCCTGAAATATGGAATAAAATGTTTTACTTTATTTTATAAAAATTACATTAAATTACTTTTTATTTATAGGAATTTTTAAAATGTAACTTTAATTGAAAAATGTGACATTTTTGGAGAAAAAGCGTAACTTTTTCCTGTCGCTCGCTGGCAACACTGGTTTTTACCACGCACATACAGACAACAACAACAACAGGAGTTGCCAGATCTTATGTTCGTAATAATATGAATTGATTTCAAAAATTCGATTCGAACGTTTTAATCGTATCGATTTTATGTTTATATATTGCAACCAAAAAAGTAACAATTGTTGACACAAAACCATGTGATTACAAATCGATTGCAATTTTTTACAGCTCTGATATTGTCTTATAAATTATGCCTAAGTTTAACCTGTTAGTCCTCGTCGTTCTGAAATTCTCTTTTGAAATTGCATTCATGTCCACACATTTAAATTTTGTTTCTGCAATTTCGGTCTTGATTGCTAAGATTTTCTTTTTGCTTAAGCTACAAATGGCAAAATAATATACAATTGCAAGTACATGATACAGTGCACCTGTATCTATTCGTCTTTTCTCTCTCTCTCTCTCTAATCAAGAACCTAAAAAGTTTTGTAACAAATGTCTCAAAGTGTGGACAGGGACTTAAATCTGTGCTAGAGACGTTAAAATACGAGGGCTGCTATATATATTTCTGGCCTGGCAACACTGAGTACTACCAAGTACAATCTGACATTTCCATTGGAAAGTTTGACATTTTTAAGCATAATCGTACTCAAAACGTTTTGACGTACGACCATTATTTGTGTTGTTTACAATGACTTGAAAAAATTAATATAGAAAAAAATGAAATTAACTCGTGAACATTTTCGTGCCATCATTTTTCACAACTTTCGACGTGGATTATCACGACAAGAGTGCATTGATGAACTTAAATCTTTGTATGGGGATGAAGCACCATTCTATAGCACTGTGAAAAATTGGTATAATGAATTTAATCGTGGCCGAAGCTCGCTCAAAGACGAATTCCGTGAAGGTCGTCAAAAAACGGCTGTTGTGCGAGAGAACATTGATGCCGTGCATGAACTCATAATGCAAGATCAACATGCGACATACCGAGAGATAGAGACATCCGTGGACATTTCTTTCACCAGCAAACATTCGATACTGCATGAACACCTGGCCGTAAAAACAGTTTGTTCTCGTTGGATCCCGCACAGTTTGAAAGTCGCTCAAAAAAAGGCTCGTGTCGATTGGTGCAAATAAATGTTGCAAAAATACGATTTTGGTGCTTCAAAAGGCGTTTATAAGATCGTCACAGGTGAATAATCATGGATCTATGCATATGAGCCCGAAACGAAACAACAATCGATCGTGTGGGTTTTCAAAGACTAGCAAAATCCAACGAAAGTTGTTCGTGGAAGAAGCACTTCGAAGCAAACGATCGCCTGTTTCTTCGGCAAAACTGGTCATGTGGCGACTGTTCCGCTTGAGCAACGTAAGACGGTCACTTCTGAGTGGTACGCTACAATTTGTTTGCCTGAAGGAATCGGAGAAATTCGAAAAACCAACAAGAGAAGACGAATCATTGTTTACCATGACAATGCAAGCTCTCACACATCGGCTCAAACCAGAGCGTTTTTGACCGGCCAAAACGTCGAATTAATGGGTCATCCGCCGTACAGCCCTGACTTGGCACCTAATGACTTCTTCTTGTTTCCGCATATCAAGAAAAAAATGCGTGGTCAACGATTTTCGTCGCCAAAAGAAGCTGTTGAAGTGTTCAAAAACCATGTTTTAGAGGTGTCTCAATCGGAGTGGAAAAAGTGCTTCGACCACTGGTTTGAGCGCATGCAAAAGTGTATAAATCATGCTGGAGAATACTTTGAAAAACAATAAAACCATTTTTAATTATAAATAATTGCATTTTCACTATAAGGCCAGAAATATATAGAGCAGCCCTCGTACTGCAAGTTTTTAAACCCAATAAGTCTAAAAAAGAAATTACGTTGAAATTAAGAAATATTTACATTCTCATTGGTTGTTGATCAAATATTCAAAATATTCCATTCCATTAACACACGTCAAGCTTATAAAAAGCGCGTTAAGAAGAAAATTATTGTTTTGCTTTGTGAAAACAGTCACTTTTAATCAACTATTTATTTTTTAATTATTCTTATTTTTAAACGTTATCATAATATATTTATAAATTTCTTTGTGCACATAAGTTCAAATAAGTTTTCAATGTCTTTCTTTATGAACAAAAAAAAAAAAAAAACGATCCTTCAATTAAAGACGAGATTTTTCTTAAAGCTTTAATCTATTATTGAATGATTTGTTTTTGTATTGTTGCTATTGTTGCCAATCATAAAGGAATAAGAAGGGGGTAATGAACGATTTATATGAATCTTATTTATAATTTTTATTGCAAGAAAAAATTAACTTTTAAAATGTAGTTGCATATTTGTTTAAATAAATTCATATGGGGATATTAAAATACATTAAAATAAGTTTTTGTCCTGCATTTAAATGAGTTAATTTTTTTATTAAATCAAATGACGTCTGTACAGATGGCTTGTCATGCATTAAGAAATAAAACTGATCAATGAATTTCTTTTAAACTACGCGACCAAAGTCATGTACACAATATTATTTTTCAGCAAGTAAAATTTTGTATGATTTTAAGATAATAAGGTGTGGTGGTGTTTTCTTTTGGCCAATTTTAGTAAGCCTTTCTCCAGTTGCTTTTGTCTTAAGAAAGCTGTAATAATTTGTGACATTTACATTTTTGGCACTCTTACTTGGGCTTGATTAATTGACATTAACTTCAATTAAAAAATGTGTTCTATTTATTCTGTGCTATTTTTTTATATTTTATTTATCAACGCACTAATTCAAATGTTAAAGTTTAAAATTAAAAAATTTAAACAGTCATTAATAAGTCTGACCTCAATTTTTGCAGCTTGGAAAATTTTTGTTCTAAAATCTTTTTAATTCTAAACGTTAGTTTTAATCCGGTACTTTAAAATATGTGAGATTTAATATTTGTTTTTTTTTAAACAAAAATAATCTAGAAAAATAGTTTTTATTAAGTTTGCTTTTCTCCAACTAAATTTGTTATCAGTAAAAAAAAGTACTAAAAACTAAATGCAATAAAATTTTGCAATAATCAGAAAAATTAACATGTTATTTGCGTTATTAAATAATTTCTTTTTTGTGTGTTCAAGTCGGATCACGTTTTACGAGATTGAAAATGAGGAACTTTAAACTTTTTTCAAATTAATCATCAAACACAAAGAGATAGAAAAGTGTTAACTAATCACTGAAAACGTTTTTATATTTTAATTTTTCAAATGATTTATTGTATCATTAAAAGTTTTGAAATTGTTTACTGCTGTTAAAATTGTTTCATAATTTTTAATTAAAAACAAGTAAAAGTGCTATATTCGGCTACGCCGAATCTTTTATACCCTTCCCCATATATGTATAACCACATGTTCATATAAATCGGCATAAGAAGTTCTTTCCTAACATTAAGTTTTTCTGTTTAGAAAAAGCGTTGAAAAAAGTTTTGTTTAGGATAATTGTCCCGTCAACTTCCGTACTTAGTTCGGAGTTGGTACTTAGGAGTGTACGAGTGCTATGCCGAATCTTGTATACCTTTCACTGTATATGTAAATCTAGTTAAGTAAAGTTACTCCAATTAAAAAAAAACAAATATTGGGGTGACACAGAATTTAAAAATAAGCAAAAAGATAAAATTACATAAAAATGTCATTGGTTTTTAATGGGTTAAGCATTTGTAAAAAGTTTTAATATTTCCTAAAAGATCTTGTCAAAAGCTTTTAAATAATACCCATATTGATATCTTAAAAAAATATGGTGCACCATCGTTATTTTCTTTAAAAAGCTCAGGGGCCCATAATTCGGAAAAAATAGGCGAGCGCCAATTTTATCACTTGAATTTTTTTTCTTATTTTTTAATTTTCTATCGTCCCATATAATTTTTTTTTGATTGGAGTTACTTCACTAAACTTGATTTCTTTTAAAAGATGTGGAAAAATTAGAGACAGGCTTGGTGTTTGGCCGCTGCCTGAAAGGATATATACTGATCTTGCGTATTTTCGTTTGCAACATTTTCGAAACTATGTCTGATTGATTGGCGTATTAAAATTTTCTCTAGCTCGATTAGTGCCTTGGCAAAGTTAATTTCAATACGAACACGGACGGATAGACGGACATCGCTCAATCGACTTCGCTATATATAATTTAGGGGATCAGAAATGAATATTGTAGAAATTACAAACGGAATGACAAACTTAGATATACTCTTTTTACACCTTTGATGAATATGAGACTTATAATTTAGTTTTTGGTTCCAAAATATAGATTTCTTTAATCATTAAAAATTTATGTATTTTTAATACATTTACAATTTTCTTACTTTTACACTTTGAAAAAAAAATAAATAAAATTTTTTATGGCGCTAATTTGTAATTTCATGAGTTTAAGTGACAGCTCATTTCATGAAATTATTTTAGACTGCCCAAAAAAAAAAAAAAAAAAAAAACTTTCAGAGTATAAATACTTTTGTATATACCACAAATAAAAACAATAACAACACCTCTTTTGCAGCCAACTTCACTTTTTACGCGCAGTCAAAATTGGATTTTTCAATTGTCCAACGTTAGCGTCGCGCTATTTGGGTTGGTCTCATACATTTTGTATGGGCATGAGAATTTTTGACAGTTAAATAACGTCTTACGCTCGTATTTAGGGTGGACTGTTACGGTTGCGGATGCGGTTGTTTTTTTTCAGTTTTAAATTTTTTCTCTTTCATCATGTTGCCACAGTTTTATTGTTTTTAGTACGAAAATTCATAAGTGTTAATATTTTTTGTGAATGACTAGAAAAAAGAAGAAAAAAGAAACGTAAAAAGTCATTCAAAAATAAATAAAAATGATATTGATTCCAGTAAGAAAATTATTGTTTTTGATTAAACATTTTAAAAAGTTTTTCAAAAAAAAGAAAGAAAAAATTATTAGTCAAATAATATAGTACGAGTACGACAATAAAATCGGCATCCATCACCGCAACCCATTTTATTTGTTTTTTCTCTCAGTTGCGGAATCCGGCACCGCAACCGTAAGGTTGTGTTTCTACTCTCAGTCTACAAGTAAAAAAATGATCTCTGGGATTGAATTAAACGTTTGTTGAGGTAAATATCCTAACTTTTAACCCATGTGTAGATCATGTGTTAATATAAGAATGAACTGTATAAGGAAATGTTTTGGATTTATTTCTGCCTTAAATAAATTTAAATTTCTACACTGCATTTTTTAGACGACATAGTGTTGTATTCTTCTATACAAAAGTTTGACATGTCGTAAGGCCTGTGTAGTGACGAAAACTGTGCTTTATGATGCTCAAGCCGTAATGTTGATTATGATGATTAAGCTTTAACTGTGACAGCAAAACTTATAGAACATTTTTTCTACAGTAACACTACGTTTAAATTAATCTCTTTTGCTATGTTGTATTTTCTTTAAAGCTTAACTGTCATTTGATGTTAGCTAATACAACTAATGCTTAAACTAAGTATATACGGGCAAATGATTTGTCGACAGAATAATTTACATTTGTTTCCTATGTCTAGAGAATAATTTTGATAGTTTTATCATCAAAGAAGAGATTATTGTTGCAGTTGAGCTACGTTGCATTATTTGTAAATGTAACTTAAGTAACAATTACTTTTGGTACCAGAAATCTTTGTGTAATTAATAATGGCAAACCTGATCTACAAACAAAACATAGAACTAAATGGCTGAGCACTCGATAGGGCGATTTGTAAAGTCATACTCTATTAACGGCCAGGATTCACTATCATACATAATCGTTAGATTTCGTCCCACAAAAATCTGACAGAATTCTGTCCTACTTTTAAAATCGTTTCAAAATGGCGTCGTAGATGCCACACTTTATAAAAAAAAAATGGATGCAAAAAACAGATGTTTTTAACATTTTGTTTTTTTGTTCTCCTCATCTTCCAAAAAAATCAAGTCTGATCGCCTAGAAAAAATCATTTTATAAATTATTTAAAAAGATTATAAAATCATACACTTTTAAACCACACTATCATGCTTTTTGAGCACATATGCAATTTTCACAGATCGTACAGCTATATATGATAGTGAATCCTGGCCTTAAACGAATCTGAGATATCGGTTATTTCGTAGAAAAAAGTTTCTATTACATTCATAAAGGAAAAATGAACGAAAATGACCAAACTGGAAAACTTCATTACAAATAAAATGGACTCAAGATTTTTTTTATTTTTCTTTTATATAAAATGAATAATTACATTAAGTATGTGATCTCAGATTTTGTTTACAACAGATCTAGGACGTATCAAACAGCGTTGCCGAACTTAAATTTTTTTTTACATTTTTAGCTTGATTCTTGGAGTATACCTAATGCTGCGGCTCGGCGGAATTTTGTTCGTCTAGGTGTCTACTTTAACAGTGTATGGCCGTTTGAGGCGAGAGTATAATAGTTTCTATTAAAAAAGTCATATTTTTTGTGATTAGTTAAAACGCATTTTCATAATAAAACACAAATTTTTTGTTTATTTTATTATAATTTCAGATTTTGCCTTCTTCTAGATTCCAAAATATATGCTAATTTAATTTTAAATTAAAAATGCCCAATCCCGGGGAATTTTCACTTCCCGGTTTTTTGAATACCCAAAATCGACGCTATTTTTTTTTGACGCAATCTTGGCGCACGTAAAAACTTTAAGGTGCTTTGGGCAAAATTTTATTTCAGTCGATACTCCAAGAAATAATTTCAAATTTGCTATGAATTCTGATGATACGAGTAATTTTAGCTAGAACTAAAATATGCGCTTTGGTATGGGAAGACGTCAAGTCGTATTAAATATTTCATCCTTTTAGAAGGAAAATTTTAAATAGTTCTTATAAATGAAAGTTTGAGTTTGTTTTTTAGCTAAAAAAAAATTGTGTTGTTAAAGGCGCAGAAAAACTTAATGCAGACTATGAAAGAAGACATTTTAAAGTTAGGACCATTCCCAATCCAATGCATATCATAACACGATATCAGATTTAACTTAGTTAATGACATTGACTGAATATCGCTGGGTAATCATATCATCAAATTTTTACTACGGGTTTTAGGCCATGTTCTGTAGAATACAAGGCTTTGTGTTCATTCTAAAGTTTAAGCCAGTTTAAACCTAACGAAATTGTCATCTCCTGGCATATATTCCCAAACTATAAGCATTGTGTTTCTCTCAAATCTTTTAGGCTTTTTTAAAATTAATTTCTTAAATGCTATTTAAAAATGCCAAAATTGAATTAGAGTAACATCCTATTAAAGCTCTGTGAACAATTAATCCAAAATTTGTTTTTTTTTTAAGTACCAAAATATTAAATCATTTGAGAACAATATTTAAACCATAAAAATGATATCGGCAATTAAAACTTAAGTGTTGGTTTCGTATTTATTTTTGAAAAAGATACTTTATTTAGATGTAATCGCTTAGATTTAATATTAATGGTTATTTAATTACTTACGAGTGTTACCATGTTGAAATAATCAACGTTGCCGTATTAGTTACTTTTAACCAAAATTGCTTTTTTTTCTAAAATGTAAATAAGTACCTTTGTGTCTATTTTGATTACTTCTCAACAAAATTTTATTTATTTTTTAATTTTTTCAAGTTACACTTTAATGTATATGATGTCCGGAAAATGAGTTTATCACTGTAAGAGACCCTACGATACGAATCTGAAAGTGCTATTTTATTGTAGAAGCATTTTTTATATTGCACAGTTGACAGATTTTTTGTGCAATCACAGTGCACATTAAAATGCACAGTGGGGCAGATATAACTCAGCTTATTGTAAACGGCAGAGGAGTACTTGAGCTTAAGTTTTAAAGCTGGTTACCTCGCATATGCAATTTTTTTTAAATTTTCTTTAATTTCCGTTTGGTTTTAAAAATTATACATGGTCTTAAAGGCCTAGTCAATACATAAAAAACTGTGACTTAACCTACATTTTTATGTTCTAAAATAATCGAATCATAATTATTTTATAATTAAAATTTTTGATTTTCCAGTCCCTGGATCAAGTTTTTTCAAAACATTGAGTACAATTTTCAGCATTATTTTTACTTTTTAACGTAGTTAGGGAGTAAAATTTTAAATATTTAAAAAACAATTTTAAGATATCTTTTCTGACTTAAAAATTAAATTATTGCATTTTTGTGTATTTTAGCCTAAAACGGCCATAAATTCCTTTTATCGAAATAAATATTTTGAAGAATACTTACAGATTTTCTATTTTTGTTTAAGCTAACTACATAAGTATATGTGTCTACTTTTACAGCGAATTCCGTATAAAATTGATTATCTTTGTTTAAATGGAGGTCCTTTAATTTAATCTATTTTACATCGAAATTGTGACTTTACCCTATATTTTCTAAAATCCCAAAGCTGGGATCAAAAAAAGAAAATTACTATAAAAAAGCTATATATACTCTGAACTGTTGCTGAAAGTATTTCATGAGCCCTAGTCTATATGTGGATTAAATGAACAAAAAAGTAAAAATTCTAATTTTGGGATTTTTGTTCCCCATTTTGGGAATTGCGAGATTTCTTTTAATATTACTTTATCTTAATATTGCAATTAATTTTAGTGGACCAACTGCACATTCAAAGAAATTTTTTTTGCTTTGCTTGATTAATAAAAAGTTAATTGCATATCTCGTGTTAACCGTAATTTTTCGAACTTTTAGGAAATCAACAACAAATATTTAAAATTTGTTCTTTTATTTTATTTTTAATATTTATGTTTGTATGTATAGAAAAATATGTAGATTAAAGAATTTCCTATCAAAGAAAATAGATTCACCACAAGAACATTCTTACGTGAAAAACTATGTGTCCTTAAAAATGAGTGTTCCAATATGTTTCTCATTTTTATAATTTTAATATATCAAATCTGTGGCTGAAGCTTACACAAAAACATAGATTCGAGTTCTGGAAGCAGGGACTATATACTTTAGTGAAGTAACTCCAATCCAAAAAAGCACATATTGGGGTGATAGAGAATCAAAAAATAAGAAAAAAAATTTTTAAGTTCTACCTTTATATAATTTTACATAAAAATGCCATCGACTCTTAATGGGTTAAGCCTTTAAAAATTTTGAAAATTTCGGAGGCTCGTAACTCGGGAAATATGGGCGAGCGCCAATTTTTCCACTTGATAATTTTTTCTTATATTTTAATTCTCTATCGGGCCATATATTTGTTTTTTTTTTTTTTTTTTTTTTTTTTGGTTGGAATTAATTCATTGTTCCAGATTATATAGAAAAATTAGAGGTAGGCGTGGTGTTTTACCCGCTGCGTCGGAGGGCATGGTTCGATATTGGTGACTTCCAATAGCACCTCTATCGACACTATGTCTAAACGATTGGCGTTATTACTTTTTTCTGGCCGGTCTAGTGCTTTGGCAATTTTGACTTCAAAAGTAGCACGGACGGACATCGCTTAATCGACTTTACTATGCATAAGAAATCAGAATATATATACTTTATTGGGTTGGGAATGGATATTGTACAGGGTGGCAGATGAATATTTGGTGCATGTGCGGCATCTTAGCAAAAAGTTGTTCATTAGTGCTTGGAGAGTTGAGGCAGGAATAGCCGCAATTGTTGGTCGAATGGATTGCTTTAGTTCATTCAAATTTGTTGGTTTTGCTTTGTAAACTTCCTGTTTGCAATAACCCCACAAGAAAAAGTCAGGTGCAGTAAGGTCAGGCGACCTGGGTGGGCAACGGAATTTGGAGTTTCTGGGTATCATCTTATTGGGAAATTTTCGTCGCAATTCTGTCATAACAGGTTATGCTAGGTGAGGAGGTGCACCATCTTGCTGAAATCACACAGAGTTAAAAGGAATTCTCTTTCGGCGTAATTCTGGATAGAAAAACTCTCTCAACATGCTCAAGTAACAAAACTCAAGTGTCGAAACTCTTGGATTTTGTTGTATCGCAGCAGTTACAGCAGCGATTATTTCCTCCGTTCGAACTAAAGGGTTTCGATGGTAAGGTCTTCTGTTGACTGTCCCATGCTCGGCAAAATTGTTTACAAGTCTCATTATGGTCCATCTGCTCGGAGGATTGCTGCCAAATGTGCGCCTATACTCTCTTTGAGCCGAAACTACGGACTCCAGTGCGTGATAACGGCGGACAATCCAAATTCTTGTTTCGGTGTCCCAGTTATCCATTTTTGACAAATCTAAGATTCAATCTGCAAAATAAAAAAAAATGGACCACATTCATTAAATAAAAAAAAAGTTATTACATTTTTTTTTTTTTTGGTAGCGGCTTTCATCAGCCACACTGTAGAAATTACAAAAGGAATTACAAAATTAGTTATACCCTTTTTCCACTTTTTGTGATGAAGGGTATAAAAATGACAAATTACTCTTCATTTAAGCTTTTTTACTTTTTTGATCGTGGCAACACTGATTGAATTTATTATTATTTTTTTATTTGGTTTTGATATCGCTAATTTTCTGAAAATTGTTGGATTGTTTTTGTATAAGATCTTATTGCAGCTGAATCAGTTTTAAATACGGAAATATTGAAATCTAAATATAAATTTCATATTCCCCAAAATCTCAGTTAGAAAAGGGTTATAATTTTTATTTTTTTTCTAGTAAACTTTTTTCTTTGATTAGTTAATTAATTATTATTTAAATTTAATTATGGCAATTTAATTGCTTTTATAAATACTTTTTTTAATGTTTGAAAATATTGATTGCATTTTTAATAATTTTTATGGCAGAATTGAGAAGTGTTGCTCGTAATACTCTTCACCGTGTGTGGTAAAATTATACGAGACCCTATAAATTAAATTTATAGTTTTTATTAAAGAAAAATGTCCTAAATGTCAGAAAAATCTTTAAATAATAATTTTTGTTTAAATAGCTATTTAAATACTTATACTTTACTTTAAAATTTTTAATAGATAATATAAATGTAATTTATAATTTTTACTTTAGATATATTATTGCTAATGTTTGTGGCGAGATGTTATATTTTCATGCAAATGAAAACAAAAACAAAAGCAAAACAACACTTCCTAAATTTTTTTGTTGATCATCTTATAGACGCGTACTGTACATTTAAGCGAATTCCACAAATCAGTGACACGTTTAAATTACGTGAGTATGCCGAATTTATGTCAAAATATGTGGCTGCAATAGGACCAAAACTGAATTTTTATACACAAATAAAATAAAAAAATAAACGCATAAAGGATGTGATGTAAAGCCCGGAAGAACTTTAGCTTCAATTTTTTAATAAAAAAAAAAATGCATTCAAAAAATCAATCTTTAACATAATTTCACCAATCTGCGTATTTTTCGGGATGTAATAGAGTCTGTAGGATCTGTTCTCAATTGCGGTAATTCTATTTAATGACAAAAAATTAAGCCGAAAATGAGCCTTGTCACACCACTAAGCACAAATAATGAGGGATTTTTAAAGTTAATCTCATTTTAATACAAAACGTATAAAGCAAACCTAATTAGCGTGGCGCCAACGCTTAGCAATTGAAAAGTCCGATTTTGATAGTGCGTTTGGAAGTGAAGTTAGCTTTTGGTTTTGTTTTTCTATTTTTAACCGACTTTAAAAATAGAAGAAGGTTATTAATGCAACTGAATGATGATTTTATTATGTTTGTGCCTGCAGAACTCAGTCATTTCTGAATCGATTTTGTAAATTTTTTTAATTTGATAGGTTATGGTTACAGATTTATCCCGTTTTAAAAACAGTTCATAGTCTTAAAAATTGAAGGTGTCTCAAACAACATACATGTTGTTGTTGCAATTCTTTAAAATTTAAAAAAGCTGCGTATTACTACAGTTCCTAATAGCAAAAAGTTATGCAAAAATAAATCTAAAAATTAAAGGGTGTCCCCATAGGTAACTTAAATTGACTTATAGGCGCCTATCTTTCAAACCATTGTAGACAAACGCTTGAAAATTGGACAGGATGTCGATTACTATGATCGTTATAATAACAAGTATAAATAATTAAAATTATAAATTAAAGAGTGCGCTAATAGTGCATTAAATTTGATGTATATGACCATACTATTCAACAGTTGTAGAAGGATGGACGAAATTTACAAAAAAAAAAACTTGTATTGCTAAATCTGCTACAACAGCAAGTATAAATTTTTAATTTGGAAATTAAAGGGTGTCCCTATAGTTAATTATATTTTTAAACTATTATAGACAGGCAGTTTAAATTTATAATAAACTTGTAATGCTAAGTCCGCAACAACAGCACTTATAAAATTTGAATTTAAAAAGTAAAGGGCGTTCCCATAATTGATAATAATTTGGCCTGCATGGCCCTATATAAAAACACTTAAAATAATTGTCCATTACTTTTTCTGGTATATTAAAAAGCATAAATTTTTAAAAATTATAAATTAAAGGGTGTTACAATAGCTGATGTAATTTGTTTTATGTGGCCATACTTTTGACTTTTATGTGGCCATACTTTTGACGGTTGGGTAGAAAAACTCTTGAACTGTTATAGACAGACAGCTGAAATTTAAAACATACCTGTATTGCTAAATCCACTGTGAGAAAAAATATATCAAAAGTTTTTTTTCTTATTTCTGTAAAGGGGACACAAGATTCGGCTTAGTCGGATAAAATCGTTCACTTGTTTGATAACAATAATTAAGTGTTATGAATTGATTGAGTTTACAAAAACGTCATAAGCCCCTTTGGAAAATTGAAAATATAGGCAAAATGAATAATGCAAAAACTCATTAGGTTGATACACAACAAAATATTATTTAAATCCATTATTCACACAAATAAACTATTTTTAAAATTAATTATAATTATAATTATTTGTAACAACTGCTGCAATTCTCGGCTTTAGGTGTTATTATTGTTTAAAAATATTAATTAAAATGATCTCTGGCTAAATAACTATTAAATGTGCAACATTGAAAATTTAAATAAAAATAAGTAAGAGTGCTATATTCGGCTATGCCGAATCTTATATACCCTTTTCTCTGTATGTAAATCTAGTTTAGTAAATTAACTAAAAAAAAAACAAATATTGACATGACAGAGAATTAAAAAATAAGAAAAAAAAAAAATTAATAATAATATTATACAAAAATGTCATTGGTTCTTAATAGGTTAAGCATTAAAAAAAATTTGTATTTCCTAGAAGATCTCCTCAAAAGCTTTTAAATGATACTTATATTAATATCTTAAAAAATATGGTGCACAATCGTAATTTTCTATGAAAAGTTCAGAGGCCCATAACTCGAAAAATGAAAGCGAGCGCCATTTTTTTCACCTAATGTTTTTATTTTAAATTCTCTATCGCTCCATATATTAGTTTTTTGGATTAAAGTTACTTTAATGTTCAAAATGATATATAAAAACTAGCGACAGCCCTGGTGTTTTGCACGCTGCCTCGAAGGCCATTAACCGATCTTGTTGATTTTCAAAAGCAAACTTTTCGAAACTATGTTTGATCGATTGGCGTACTTAAATTTTCTCTACCCCATCTAGTGCCTTGACAAAGTCGATATCAACCTAAACATGGACGGACATCGCCCAATCGATTTAGCTATGCACAATGACGCAGAATATGTATAGTTTATAGCATCGGAAATGGATATTGTAGAAATTACAAACAGAACGACAAGTTTAGATATACCCTTTTTCTACTTTTTGTGTTAAAGAGTTTAATAACGTGTTAATTTAATCT
Organism: Cistogaster globosa; assembly: GCA_937654795.1. Classification (NCBI taxonomy): domain Eukaryota; kingdom Metazoa; phylum Arthropoda; class Insecta; order Diptera; family Tachinidae; genus Cistogaster; species Cistogaster globosa. Next base: position 98,356,532 of record OW569404.1, on the reverse strand, counting down.
TAAACAATTTGAAATTAATTGGTCAACTAACGTCATCGAAAGCAATCGTTATAACATAAAATCTTTTGCAAAGTGATAAATAATAATAATTATAATTTTTAATTCTTAAATTATTTAATTAAAAATTATACAAGTATTAATAACAAACATTATTATTTCAAAACTATTAATCTTTTGTTACTGGATCAGAAAAAATTACAATTTAGAATTTTTTATCATTTACGACTACGGAAGAAAGAAGAACATTTATTTCAGAGATATATTTGCAATGAAAACATCAGTACGTATTTTTTATATTCAAGCATGGAAGTACTCTACTCGCAGAAAAAAAACATGTTTTGAAAACAAGGGAAATAATTGTGTAGTTCCTAAACGTCTAGTCTAGGGTTTGGGGAAAATAATTGCGTTCCCGGGATTTGCCGGCATTCTTAAAGAAAACAAATTTATTTAATGAAATAATATTTCAAAATTCATAGTTTTATTTAAACATAAACAAAAAATAAGAATAATTGCTTATAACAGTTTTTAAAACTTCAAAACAATTCAGGTAACAAAGATAACAAAGATAAAAATACTGAAAAAGTATTTAATTAATTATTTCTTGAAATATATAAATTTAGATCTGCAGTAAACAATTCACTAGAAATACCGTTGCTTGTTTTCATTGCAAAATTTCCCACAATAGAAAAAAACCCCTTCCCTTTTTACTGAGGTGAGCTTTGTTGTCAACGATGCGTTATAAAGATTATCCTTGTTTGTGTTTCTAATGTTAGTGGCTTCGAATAACTCAAAATCCTTTTTAAACCTTTTGTTCTGTTTTATATCTTTCTAGCAGAGCCCACGACTTCTTCCGCGTATCATTTCTTATTTTTTTAAATTAAAATTTAGAAATTTGTGTTTTTGAGCATTTGTTGTAGAGTTCTGTAAACAGTGTTAAAAACTTTCCATCTACAAAAATAAAATGTACTGACATCTGTTCTAATACCATTAAACCGATTGGGTGACTTCACATTGGTATCTCTTGTTTCTCTATGAAATGGGATATTTTTATGAAATAAAAAGTGCTCTATATTTCAACAAAGGTTTTAAATGACTTCCTCACAAAATTTGATTCAAATCTATCCATCAGTTTTTACGTGATGTGAACACAAACAGACAAAAATTCTAAAAATAGGCATTTGTAAATCATATCGATTACTATCTACACCAGCATCAAAATTTTCAAAAAATACTTCATGCACAGATATAGTAGAATTCCCACGAAACGAGATTTTTGAAAACTTTTGAATGCTACAACCAAAATATTCGAAAAACAATCAGTGTATTTTTTTTAAGTGCTAATAATGTTAAACTTCCCGTTTGCCGGGAATTTAGCCAAAATTTTACCGGGAAATTGTGGATAGTATTTCCCGGGATTTCCCAAACTCTAGTTAAGCCTAATATCTCTTAAACTAAAAAGAATAATGCAGGTATTTAGCAAAGGTTTTTAGAACCTGACAAGTGCTGTAGATAAAATTCAAAATTTCCGAAACCCGTTAAAAAGAAAGAATTTGGTAACGGTTTTAATATTTCATACATCCGAGATGTGCTAATTTAAGGCATCGCGAGCCGGCCCTAAGCCGTATAATGTCTAAATAAAAGGCAAACTTTCTTAACCTCTAGCTTAGCTGTCTCTATATATAATCAGACTATCCTTTTAGAAAGAACAGAATTATTTCCATTATTTTCCAAATGCTATGCTGCCGAACATTTTGATACCGCATGAAATCTATATTTCACATTAATCTGTGTTCTGGGTTTCACATTGTGCTGTGTTTTCAACACTTTCAAAAAAATTTGGCGCTATTAAAAAAAAAAAAATAATTTTTCTTTAATTTTTAAAAGTGTTAATTGTTGAGATAAAGAAAATTTTAAGAGATTTAATTTTAAAGTTTATATTACTGAAATTTAATTATATTTAAAAGATCTATTTTATAAAGAATAAGTTTATTCGTTTTGTTTTCACTAACCTAGGTTTAAGTGAAGAGTTTACGAATTTTTTTAATTAAAAAGCCAAGAAAGTTATGATTATGATTGAAATATGTGGTTGCATTCTAAGCATATTATTATAAATAATAACTATAATTATATTATTGTGATTGGAACCACATTCGTGTTTAAATAATAAATAACATTGTTAAATATAATAATGATTTTGTTTTAAGTAAAACATATTAAAATGTAACATGATCATGTTATTTATTTTTTAAAGAATTTTCTATTTAACACTGTTATTAAACCAAAAAAATGTTGCCCATATTAAGTCCGCAACATGTTGCTGGCAACATATTTTGAAACTGCGAAATAATAGCTCTGTTTAGTAATTGTACTAGAAAAAAAAAAATGCAACGAGTCTGACTACTAAATATTATTATTTTAAAACTAAATATACTGAATAAAAATGTACATGATTGTCTATAATGTTTTAACACATCAAAAATATATTCTTGTTTACAGTTTGTTTAAAAAAACATTCTTATTTTGATTTAGATGCAAAAAAGAGTGCTATATTCGGCTTAATACCCTTCACCATATATGTAAATCTAGTTTAGTGAAGTGACTCTAATCCAAAAAAAAAAGAAAAAACAAATATTGCGGTGGCAGCGAATAAAAAAGTAAAAAGTAAGTACTTTATATAATTTTAAATAAAAATATCGCCGGCTCTTAATAGGCTAAGCATTTTTACAAAATTTTAATTTGGTAGTTACTAAATAGAGCTAATATAAGCGGTACTTATTTCGCGTGAAATTGTTACCAACAGTAAGCATAGCTGCGTACCTTAGGGCAGTAAAAGCGACAATTTTTGTCATAAATTGCAACATTGGCAACACAAGCTTCTTGTCGAAATTTTCAAATAATTTTTTTACAGAGTACTAAGCTGGAAAGGAAATACTTATATGGTGCCAAAAAAGGCGAATCAATACTAGGTTGGCGCAATGGCGACTTCATTAATTTTCGTCAAAATGCTAAATGTCAAACACCATATAAAAAAACTTATATGTATTTTTTATATATGGAGTTTGACATTTTAAGTTTTGGCGAAAATTAATCAATTCGACACCGCGATCATCTAGTATTAATTCGCCTTGGTACCAAGTTGTTTCCCTGCATAAGCTCCGAAAACAACATTTTTATGCAGTCCATCGTGAAATATTTTCTAATCGTAAGCAAAATCGGCACATACTTTGTTCACAACTGTTAAACGCTTTGAAAAGTATATTTTGTGAAAGTAATGAAATTTAAACCTACTTTCTTTTTTAACTATCAACTGCAATAAGAATAAAACCCTGACAAGTCGGTTTAAGCATTATTTAATTTGGGGCAAGCCAACCGATAATTTAACCGCAATTGTTGACCGAATTTTCAGTTATTTCGTAAAAGAGAGTTTCTAGAATATTCTTAAAGGCAAAATAAAAAATGATCGAAACCTTTGCCTACAGCAAACAGCGTTGCCACAGGTTTTTTCCAATTCATACAAATATAGCCAGATCTTTGATATAAATTTAAAATTTTAAGCTTGAGTAGACATATATCAAACATAAAACAACAATTATTCAAATTTAATACCAAAGGCGCTACACAAAGGCAACACAGTTTGATACAAAATTGTTGTCAATGTGTTATGGAGGTTGCAGTCATCCATTTCTTATATTACTTATGTTGTTTCGGTTACTTCTTTGCCAAAGTTTAACTAAAATTTATTTAAGACATTTTTACACTTAAGGCCCAACTATAATGTGCATAAGCTAGCTTGAGCTTATGTCAAAAACCCAACGAAAAGCCTGTCAAGTGCTTAGGTAATTCTTTAAAGATTTTTATGTGGCTACAATGTACTTACATAAATTTAAAAAATAATTTGCCACAGTTGCACATTCATGTTTAAATCGTACTTTCCCAAAAATATATATATTTTTAAATAAATAAAACTTGTAAAGAAAAAGGCATCGAAAAAATATATTATATGTATTTAATAAAATTGAGTTAAATAAATGTACTTTCTTTTACTAGTTTTCAATTAAATTCGATAAAAAATGGCATGTTTTTTTATGTATTTTTGGTCAAAAGTACCAAACGATGCAACGGTGTGACTGATTTAATTTGAAAGCAATTAAGAAAAATTATAGCGAATTGTTATAATAAAAACGCATCATTTTCTCTCATATAAACCCTTCTTTTTTTACATTTTCTATTAAATTAAAAAAAAAAATCGTTTTCAATGTCGCTCTCCACTGCAATTTTTTCTTTATTGATTTATGTATGTATATACCAAGCGCAATCAGCTGTTTCTGTACGGAATGTACGATCAGCTTCGTACATTGCTTAAGCAAATGACATTTGACGAAACTTGACGAAAAGTTCTCTCAAGTACATTATAGTTTACCACATTTGATTTATATGCATTTGCACAGTTGGCATAAGCTTGTATATGCACATTATAGTTGGGCCTTTACTGGCGAAGTCACTAATAGATTTTGTGGACTAAAATAATCATCATAACAGGTCAACCTTTAAATCCCTAATTTTATATTTGTTGCTGGTGCATAACTATTTTTTCATCAAAGCGTTTTTTATTTTTTCTATATTCACTTTGCAAATTTTAATGAATTTACAAAATCTTGTATAAAAAAAATAATAAATGAGTTTTATATCATTTTCATTTTAATTAAATTTCGCTTTTTGCGAAAGTTTTTTTTACAAACTTTAATATTTAGCAATGAGCTATCACCTGTATTTATAAATTTTAAAGTCGAATTAAAAGTATAAGAAGTTGGCAACGGTTTTACTTTATCCTTCACCCAAGGCGTTTTGATTTTAAGTAGCGTAAAGTCGTTGACTCTAGCAGTAGCTCTTCTCGTCTACTATAGACACTTGAAGCTTTATTAGAGACGTTATTCCATTTTTGACGACTTCGCCCACTGTGCGGACTCTATTTTGAAAAATGATTTAACAACAATTTAATAAAATGTTTTTGTACCGAACACCGTTCCTGTTTATAAAGTTCTGTTTTTATCACAAAATTTGAAATCATCCGATACATATTCTTCTAAAAATAATTATCTATAAACTCTGGGGATTTTACTTTTCTAAATAATTAACTTTTAATTAAAATATTCGTTAATTAAAAAATTTATTAATAATTTATCGCGCATTGTTACAACTTTCAAAATATATTTTTGTAACAATTTAATCTGAAAATAATTAATCATTCATTTGGGGGTGGATATTATTTAGAAATAATGATTGAAATGCATTTAAAACAATAATTAATATTTAAGAAACATACAAAGGGTTCGGCAAATTCTAGAAATTAAATAAAATAAAGTGAATGATCAAAATGCCGATGATTTATCAAGGGGGTTGCGTGCACGTACTTTTCTATTTTAATTGAATGCCGGATATCTGCTAACAAGATGTCAGATCTTTAATCGTGTTTAGCTTACTAGACCGTCAACATTGGCTGCTGTGTTATTATAAGAGCTTCTTTGTAACCGGTTATTTGCAACTAAACTAGCTGTCACCTACATGCATAGGTGTGTAAAAGTGTTGAGCAAGATTTATAGTTGCCGCTATTCGTTCAGAAAATTACAAAAGCGAATGAAGCTGTTTTAATAGAATATCAATTTGGTATTACTCTACAGTACTAAATTGCCGACAAAATAAATAAAAAATCTGTATGAGCTTTAAGAGATAAAATATACCTGCTTAACACCGAAGGCGCTTATGTCTTTTTCACCTTATTTATTTCACTGTTTTACGAACTCACATGTAACTGGCGTAGACTACAATACATCCAAAAAGTGTCATAGGGGTTTTGATATAAAATTATTAAAATACCAAATCCTTTCGAAAAAGACACTGATAAAAATGTGATGAGATAACAGAGCTTTTTCTGTCTAAATTCGATAACATTAAAGTGGATGACATGGAGTCGTAAAAAAATATGGTGCCACAAGGCCTATAAAATACTTTAACTTCAACTTTCCTTCAGTAACATTCTAGACAAGGGCGCAACCCTTAACATCTAACAAACAGAAATTTAAAAATCGTTTTTTTTTACACTTGACTATACATTGCTTTTTATAACGAATTACAGTTTTACTTCAAGCTTCAAGCAACACAAAATAAGAAAGACAATTAAAATTAGTTAAACATTTTGACCTTTCAATTGCATGTAAAAAAAAAAAAAAATTATTTGTTTACTCATGAAATATTAAGAAGAGTTGAAAAGAAAGCAATAAAAAGCCAATAAGTAACTACAACAAGTGAGAGTGCTATATTCGGCTATGCCAAATCTTATATACCCTTCATCATGTATGTAAATCTAGTTTAGTAAAGTAACACCAATCAACAAAAAAAAAAAAAAAAATATTAAGGTGACAGAAAATTAAAAAATTAAAAAAAAAAATGTTTTACATAAAAATGTCATTGGCTCTTAATGGGTTAAGCATTTTAGAAAATTTTAGTTTTCTTTGAAAGATCTCTTCAAAAGCCCTTAAATGATACCCATATTGATAACTTTAAAAATATGTTGCTCAATCGTTATTTTCTTTGAAAAGCTCAGAGGCCCATAATTGGGAAAATATGGGCGAGCGTAAATTTTTTTCACTTGATTTAATTTTTCTTTTTTTTAATTCCCTTTATATTTGGTTTTTAATTAGAGTTACTTCATTTTCCCAAATGATGTGGACAAATTAAAGGCAGGCGCGGTGTTTTGTCCGTTGCCTGGAAGAACATGGACCGAACTTCTTGATTTTCAACAGGAAAGTTTTTTAAACTATGTCTGATAGTTTGGCGTATTTAAATTTTCCCTAGCTCATCTAGTGTCTTGGCAAAGATAATTTCAACACTAACACGGACGGACAGACGGACAAACGGACATCGCTCAATCGACTTCGCTATGCTTAAGGACTTAAAATATATATACTTTGTGGGCTTGGAAATGAATATTGTAAAAATTACAAACGGAATGACACACTTTTTGTGGTGTAGGGTACAAAAACAAATTATATCACTGTTCTGCAGAAAAGTCCTGCTTTAACAGAATAAAAATCTGCTTTTAGTTTTTCTCTATTGTCCACATTTTTTAGCTGCATGCGAAAAAGTTAAACGATCACATTATTATGAATTATAATTCTCACACAATCAATGAAAGTAGTACATTTTTTTTGGGCCTTTAATTTTTGTTTAAAATTTCTAAAATATATTTAAGCCAATTCGAAAAAAGAATTTAATCGGTTTCCTTTGCAGTGCTTCAAGAATTTGGTCCAACATGAACGTACGTTATTTCGACAGTAGTGGCCTCGAAATTATTCAAACAAATTTTTCTTGTTAACGGCGGCCAATTAATAAATGCGCCTCTTTTGGTTACCCAGATGCATAATTTCTCCTTCTGAAGGTAACACTACCTTTGTTAGCTGTTATAACATTAAGAATTGGAAAAACTCGCATTTCTTACTGCTCACCCTTTAAAGGGTTTTAACTTTGTTATTTAATTATAATAAATTGTTTTTTTTTAATATTCACAATACTTTTCCACTAAAAACAACAGACGTAACTGTGTTGATAATTAAAGAGCAATTAATTAAGCACTTTGTTTTTAAAAATTCCTTTTATCTATTAAAAAGGGAGTTAAGTAATATTTTTATATCATAAGCTTAAAACAAGTGTTAGAAAACGTGTTGCGGAAACGTCGATTCGAATTTAAATCGTGGATTATTTAAAACATAATTTAAATTTATATTTTAAAAACTGATGACAACAATTAATTTGACAGGAAATTTAAAAAATCACATTTTTTAAGATTATTTGTCTCCTTGAAACTTAAAAACGTTTTATTTTATAATTTAAGTTATGATTGACATCTTAGAAATAAGAATGTTTGAAACTATTTTATATGTATGAGTGTATGTAAGTATGTAAATTATTAAAAGTTGTTTACATTTTAAACTGACTTCAAACAAAGAAGGAGGTTATCAATTCGACTGAATGTTGCTTTTTTATGTTTTCGCCTGCAGAACTCAGTCTTTCCTGATCCGATTTATTAAATTTTTTGTTATTTGATAGATTATGCTTTACAGATTGGTCCCGTTTTAAAAACCGTTCATAACCTTAAAAATTGAAGGATGTTTCCATACAGCAGACATGTTATTTAAGTGTATTATGAACCGTAAAGCGCACTTTTTTAAAATTAAAAAAAAAAATGCGTATTACTATAGCTCGCAATAGCAAAAAGTAATACAATAATAAATCTAAAAATTAAAGGGTGTTCACATAGGTGACGTAAATTAACATATATGCGCCTATCTTTTGAGCCGTTATAGGCAAACGCTGACAAATTGGACAGAATGTTGATTGCTATGACCGTTATAATAACAAGTATAAAAATTAAAGGGTTTCCCAATAGTTTATGTAAATTGATTTATGTGACCAAACTTTTAAGATGTTATGGTCAGATGTTAAAATTTATAAGGAACCTTTATTGCTAAAGGTGTGTTTACATTATGTGTACAGGTCATATGGAATGTCAAAATTGCTATCCATTTGTAATGTCTGCATGTCAAAATCAGTGTTTAACATACAGTTTGTCGGCAAAAAGAACACATAAATACTAAAAACAGTGATATCAACTAATAAATCTTTTTTGCAATAACTCTTTAGAACTTTACACGTTAAAGCACAAGACTTTCTTTCCTTATAAAAATTGCTATAATATATATTAGAGCTCTGCACTTAGGTGCTTGGTTATGTTCGTTTTTAAAAACACGAGCTCAAAACTACAAGCTCTCAGGTGCGTGGCGTAGTTCGTATAAAGTATATCTTACTAATGTTTTTTCACATTTGAAATTGTTAATTGCCTTAATAAAGCAATTAACATACAATTCTTGCTCATTCTTCATGCATAAGTACGCAAGTGTTATTGAGAAGTTGTAAAAAAGAAAAACATTTCAAAAACGTCCATTGAAGAAAAGATTGTTGTAAAAAATTTCATTTTTATTATGTTTTCTGAAGTTTGTTAAAATATTTACCTTTTTTTCTTTACATACATACAAATACTTAAAAATAATTGTTAAATACTCATCGCATCAGAAAAAGTGATAATGATTTTTAAAGTACACTTCTACTAAGAAAAAAAAAAAAAAAAAAAAATAAAAATACCAAAAAGGAGGTAATAATAAGGGCAATAAATAAATTAAATTTAAATTCATTTTTTATTATATAATTTAGCGCTGAGTTTGGCTGACGTGTTTGTCGTATTCGTGGAAATGCCTATATATTACCGGTTAGCCGATTATAGGTCTGTTCAGTAACTCAAAATTGTTACTAATTGTTGCTAATTGTTACTAGAACGTGTTCACGTAATCAATAAACTTGCAAGTAGAGAGCAAAAAAAAGAGCGTAAAAATGTGAGAGAGAAAAAATTTGTTGCAAGTTTTGGCTAGTAAAATTTTTACTTGCAAAAATTTGCCAAACAGCTGTTTCTTACTTTTGTTTACAAAATAATTGACTTTAAAAAAGTCTGATGAAAGAAAATTTTTGTAAGATTAAAGAAAATACAAGTATTTGGCAATTAAAGAATATAAAAAAAATATTATTATTTTATGTTGCTTAAATATTGCTATGGAAGTACACATCAAAGAGTCTTCGAGATTTGTAGGCGTTTGTATTGTTTTTAGAATTAAAAATAAACAAGCCAGTGATGAAACATTCAATGCAATGTACCAAGGCGAATCAATACCAGGTGGTCGCAATGGCGAATTCATTCATTTTGCTCAAAACCTGAAATGTCAATCTCCATATATAAAAAATTAAGTATAATTTTTTTTATATGGTGTCTGACACTTAACGTTTCGGCGAAAATCAATGAATTCGCTATCGAGACCACCTGGTATTATTTCGCCATGCAATGTACTATTTTCTGTACAATTTTAAAAAGAGTATTAATTTTTATTTTTTATAATTATCAATAAGTTATACAAATATATGCAGTTATTATTATTATCTTTACACCTAAATCACAATAAGAATGATTTTTAGAACTTAAGCAGAAATGAAGTTATATTCATGATGCGCTTAAACACCATAAACGCGTTTGAAAATTATCTAATAAATAAAAAAAAATATATAACATTTTATGCAAATATTTTTGCTATTTAGTTACTTGGAGTATTATTTTCAATTTTTTTTCGTGTGGTTATCAGTTTGCTGGCTTTTAGTGATCTTTGTTTTATACATTTTGCCACTCTTGTACATTTGCTTTGAAAATAGTATTATTAAGTGTGCATACCGAACAGTTTTCAAGTCGTACATATCATTCCCAAAGCCACAAAAATTTTCTTTGCTAATTTTTGCTAGTAAAGCGTTTATTTACTTTTTTACATTTGGAAGAATAATTCTGAAAATTTCTGTTTTTCTAGTTTTTGCTTGTAAAGTTACTGATCTTGTACATTTGCTTTGAAAATAGTATTATTAAGTGTGCATACCGAACAGTTTTCAAGTCGTACATATCATTCCCAAAGCCACAAAAATTTTCTTTGCTAATTTTTGCTAGTAAAGCGTTTATTTACTTTTTTACATTTGGAAGAATAATTCTGAAAATTTCTGTTTTTCTAGTTTTTGCTTGTAAAGTTACTGATCTGTTTAGTATAACAACAAAAGTTAGAAATCTAGCTATTATCATCCTAGTATTTTGAAATTTTAAAAGTAAAAGTTAGCATCACTGAAAACATCTGTTGTCATAGGGTTTTACATATCAAATAGAGCGTGCTCTAAATAAAAAACAAACAAATGTTATAACACATTGGAAAATAACATATGTAATGTTCGAGGAGGTTTACACTATGTATGTTGATTTACATACGAAAAATCTAACATTCCATATGACTTTTACACATAATGTAAACACACCTTAAGTGCGGTATAATAACAATTATTAAATTTGAATTTGGAAATTAAATTGTGTCCCAATAGTTGACGTAAGTTAACGTATGTGGCTAAATTTTTGAACTGTCATAGCCAGATTATTAAAATTTACAAAGAACCTGTATTGCTAAGTTCGCTATAACAACAAGTATAAAATTTGAATGTAAAAAATTAAAGAGTGTTCCTATATTTGTAGTAAATTAATCTATATAACCCTATCTTTAAAAGAAATATGGCTTTCAGTTGACCTGTTTTAAAGTCGTTTTTTTTTTGTATTAAAAGTGATTATAAAATAAAAAAATAAATCAATTAATGAAGACGTATTCCGAATAAATTATATAAAAGTGAAACGTTTGGATGTTTACTCCACATCGGCTAAGTGGCCCTACACCCATCACGATGCCCAATCGTTTTCAGTGAATTTAATTCTGTTTATGTTAAAAATTCACATAGTAGATAACAGTAATGATTTTAAATAAGCAATCAGACGAATTTGAAGTAAAAAAGATAGCCAACTGTCAAAAGACCATGTAAAAATAAATCCTCTAGCGACAGTGAGCACAATAAGAAGATACGTACAAATAACTTCAAATATTCTTTTCTTTCAATTTTTATAGAAAAAAAATCCGCAGTTGTTAGTGAAGATAATGACTCTGATTTTAAGGCTTAAGTTTGTTTATGTTAAATATAAATAATTAATATAATAATATAATAATTATTATATTGTAACAAAAACTTCTAAAACTATATTATCGTTTTATTTTATTAACAAGATCATCAAAACCATGTTGTGGAACTGTATTTTAGTTTTTAACGAAAGCTCAACAAAAAAAAAAAGTCATTTGTTTCATGACCGACACAAAAAAAAAAACACAACAGAACTGTTAAAATCAACTTACATGACACCATTTAAGGCACTTTGTTTTAAGTTTTTTTCTTGAACACACCTTTTTTAAACGATATTGCATGTTAAAATAAATTTGTGCTTACAGTTTTGGTAAGAACTTTTATTTAACGAAATGCTGTTCAAACAAAATATTTATTTTTAAAACTTGTTTTGTATTTTACACGCAAACAAGTTTATGTGCTAGCAGAGGATAATAATCAATCAGCTGGTCAAGTATTTAATTTAAAAAAGTACATGCTTATTTTTTATTAAAAAAAAAAAAACAAAACAAAAACACTAAGCCAGACATACGTTAACATACAAAAACATGAATATATTAGGGATTAACAACAGCGACGGAAAATAAAAATCGAAGCCAGTACCAAACAGCAATTTAAAATAGTACTTTTATGAAAAAGGAAAAAAAATGTTCTATTGTTTTTTATTTGATAGATAACCTTTTGGGACATTTAAGACAGTTGTGAAAAAAATAAAAATAAAAACTAAGAAACAAACATCAAGTGAGTAATGGGCCTCTGAACTTTTCATAGAAGAGTACAATGGTGCACCATATTTTAAAAAAAATCAATATGGGTATTATTTAAAAACTTTTGAAGACATCTTTCAGAAAATACTATAATTTTAAAACCCATTATGAGCCGAAGATATCTGTATTTTTTTTATTACTCTGTCATCTCAATATATATTTGTTTTTTTGATGGTGAAAGGTATATAAGATTTGGCTAAATTGGACTAGAATCTACTTTAGACAGAACTTGGATTTACATTTCATTTTTTTGCTCTGTTGAACATAATTTTGTGTTTGTCTTTATAGTTGTTTGTATGCTTTTGTGCCGTTGAGAAACTCTCAAATGTTTGAATAACATTCTGTAAAAACAGCTGTTAGTTCTTTGGGGGTTTATAATGTACCAAAAGAAAACAAGTACAATTGCAGCAACTTAACAACCCTCTGAATGAGTGTACATTGTATTCTAAGCTTGTTACTCATACACCGCTTTCCATAAATATTCTATCGATTCAATAAGGTATTGAGATATATACGTGTATTAACATATATACCATTTCAAGCATGTTAAGCTTATACATATATATGTACGTTTGTTTGTTTGTTTATATGTCTATGCTTTTACAAAAAACAAAAAAAAAAAGAACAAAATAAAACGAAGAAAATCACCACTAACAGCCACAATAAACATGAAGAGTTAAAAACAAAACAGAATGAAATAAATATAGAAATAAAAAAAATTGTTTATATTTTAAAGTATATACGTGTGTGTGCATGTATATTGGCCACAGTAAGCGAAAAGGCAAACAAACAGACCCTATAAGAGAAACAACAGAAAATTTTATTTAGTCTTTAAATAACATACGTCGCGTTAACATTGAAAACGTTAAGAAAAATTAAAAGTTTATTTAATTGAAAATAGAAATCAATTTAATTAATCACTGTTTTAGTTGAGGCGTTTACAGAATTGTTTCTAAAAAAATTGTAATTAAATTAAAAATTTTAAATGAAAACTTAATAAGAAATAAAAAAAGAACAATTTCTTAAGTTAAAAAAAAATAATTAACAAAATATAATATAAAATAAATTGTTTCAGTGAGATTTTGAAATTAATTAAAAACAATTTAATAGGAACCACAAATTTATTCGCTGCGATTAAAAGGTTCGTTTTCCTTAAAAGTAACAAAGAAAAAAGAAATATAACAAAAAGAATTATAAAATATATTTGAAATCGAAAATCAAGGCAACAATTTTAAAACTATTGGTTTCCTTGCAATTTTGTAAATGCGCAACGAGGCGTAAAATACATTCTGCTTAATCTTTAATTAAATAAAAATAAAAAAAGATTCACAAATATAAAACAAATATGTGCGCCTCTTTTGTGTTTTGTTGCTGCAGTTGTTGTTGTTGTTGTTTGGAAGGCACAATAGTTCTCATAATGTACCAGTCAGCATAATAATAGTTTCTTTTTGAATTGTTAAAAAAAAAACATGCCATAAAAAAAAGCAAATAAATGTAGGCCAGTCTGCTGTATGCATGATGTGAATGTCAATGACTTCAAGTTGGAAAACTGAGAGCAGGCTGCATCTTCATGTTGTTTTCATTGTATCTTAATAACGTATTTTGTATGCTCTACGGTTACACACAATGATGTAGCAGAGTTATTTGAAGTTTAACTTGAAAACTTGTATGCATTATAAAAGTTTAAGCTGCACGTTTTTCTAGAAATTTAATATTTGGGCTGGCATACCGGCTCCTTGAATAATTCAACTCCGAGATTATTTGTGTTCTGGAATTTTAAATCAGACTTGGAATATTTTCTATTTTAAGAACTTAAGAAAAGTTTATTGGACATAAGCACTGGTTTCATTTGAACTGGTAAATGCCCTTAAGCTAGGAAATATGAAACAAAGTTATAGTTTGTAAAAAATATAAGAAATGAAAAGTAATCAAATGTTAACCTCATCCAGAACAAACTCATAAAATTCTAAATTCTTAATTTCAGCTTTAATTAAGTGGTAACTAAATTCAAGAATTTTATTCTACATTGAATAAATGCTTTGACTGATACTTAGAAAAAATATCGTTACTGCTTTCGGAAAGAGCACTTAAGTGTAAATTGTATCAACATTTTTAAATGCCATTTCGACAAAAAGTAAGATGAATAAACATTAATTTTTGCTTAGATTTTTTTATCTGTGTTTATTATTATTTTTTGTTTGGTGAAAATGTATAAAATAATCAAGAGCTTTAAAAAAATAATTTGGAATGCATGTGAAAGAAAAACTGAGTTGTTAAGTAAAGGTTTGCTTTTCAGTCCTTTTTGAAGAAATTTATTCGATAAATAAAAATGAAGTTTCCTAATTGTCTTACTTTTTTGGACAGTGAAAAACTTTATTTTCAAAAACTATCCACGACTTTGTCAGTGCGTTAATTTTTTTTTTTTTAATTCAAATTTAGAAATTGTGATTTAAAATATTTCTTTTAAAGTTCTGTAATCAGTTTTAAAAATTTTCCATCTACAAAAATAAAATAAGCTGACAGCTGTTTTAGTACCATTATACCGGTAAAAATGGGTGCTTTCATATTTATACCTTTATTTTCTTTACGATATGACTTATTTTTACAAAAAAAAAGTATTCATTATTTAAAGCAAGTTTCCAAAGGACCTTCTCACAAAATTTTATTGAAATCCATTTAGTACTTTTTACATTATGCGAACACAAACATACAAAAAAAAAAAAAAAAAATTACAAAATTAGGTTTTTTATATTTCATATCGATTACTATCTACACCAACAACAAAATCTTCAAAAATTATTTCATGTACAGAAATAATCCCGTTACAGTTGTATTAAATGTATAGACAAGTCAGAGTGGTATATTCGGCCATGTGGAATCATATAAGGCAGTACCCGTTCCCAAAGAAGAAGTTAAAGTGTTTGTTTGAGTTCTGTGTTTTTTTTTTTATTAATTAAGTAAAAATTGTAAATTTGTAATATTTTATTATTTGGAAAACTTTTCAATTTTCAATTTTGCTCTTTGATGTTCATTAACCAGTACCGGAGGTATAATGTTTCCTAGACTCCTTTTTTCTTATATTCAGCTGAAAAAGTAAAATAACTAAAATGAGAATTTTTCAAATTGTTTATTGAAGGAAATACTTTTTTAATTATAATATTAAGTGCTTCTAATCGTGTTATTTAAATTAACATGAACATTTCATCTTAAATGTTTGAAATTGACTTCCCGGAAATGAGTGTTATTGTAGTTACACACGAAATAAATCAATAGTTAAAATTTAATTGTTGTTGAAAAAAAAAACTAATTACATACAATAAAGTTTTATTTTTTTTAGTGAAAATTTGGTAAACAAAATGAAATTAGGGTGAATTTTTAATTATTAAGTTATTCCGTTTTTCGGCAGTCTAGAGTTTTCTTTGATAAATTTTTGGTTTTCGATACAAAAAAAAAATGCAAATTTCAAGAGTCTATTTATAAAAAATTAAGCTTATTTTTAAATACTTTAAATATTTTGTTGATGAATCTTGTTAAAAAACTTCTACGATAATAAAATTTCAAAACTTCCTAAGTTTAAAATATTTTTGTAAGAAAATAACTTAAGGACACCAGGTGGTCGAAACACATTCTCGATTGTGATATTGTCTATTTCGATAGAATAAACGAAGAAAAACGGACATGATTTTATTCTAAACCAATACATTTTAGGGTTCCGTTAAAGAGAACTGTTAGCAATCCTACAGAACTACATTTTTTATTTTTATATATCTCCCTAATGTTGTTGCAAGAAATCTAAAATCACACTGTATCAAAAGAAGCCTTGAAACTATATTGGAAGAGTATAATATTAAGGCAATTTCGCTACTACTTATAAGGCTCGTCAGGAGATTTTGTCAAATTTTCCTTGGAAGCTGCAAATGACTAAATTTTTATCCACTAAATGAGAATTATAATCAATCTAGCAAGTAAGACACATGTGTTACAGAAAAAAGAATAAATAAAATGGACTACCATTCTATTGTGAATTAAATCAAACTGATATTGCCTTAGCCACTCTTTCAAAGGGTGCTCGCTCATTCGTTTATCGGCAAAGAATCTTGCTGATCTAATTTTGCTGGCACAACTGAAGAACCTTTGTTGCAAAAATAAACCCTTGTATTTTTAACAAATTAAAATATAAAATTAAAAGCAAAAAAAACATTAGTTGTAAATTTATGGAATTATTTTATTTTTAACCACACGATTAATTTTTTTTGTACTTCAACTTAAATTTTTTGTAAAATGGTTACTGATTTTTAATATCACATAAAAACAGTAATAATAGTGATGTGCACGTACTGAATAAAATTATTATCAACGTCACTGCTATAATCAGCTGTTTCCGTCACTTTTAAAGGTGACGAAATTTGAGGAGAGTGTACTTTGAGAAACACACGAAAAAAAAAGAATTTGTATAAAACACGAATTAAATTTGCATTTCGTTAATATTTTTGTAAAAAAAGTGCAATTAGAATTTAAATATTTAAAATAATTTGAGAATAAATACAAACATTAGGCTGGCATTAATTTTTAAAAGTAAAATTTTAATTTAAAGTAAATAAAATATTAAAGAAAAAAAGTTATCGGTTTTTTTGCGATATATGTTCTGAACTCCTGGAAACATGCTACAGCTATTAATGTATGTGTTATTTTACCTTCTTTAGAGCCATGTTTTTGTTCGCAACTGAGCGAAACATTTTGGGAAAAAGTTTAATCTGATCATAAATTTCTCTTCATCACTATATTTTTTCGAGAGTTTGTAGGGTTGAGCAACGAATAGTGTTTCTTGAAAATAAAGTTATGAAATTAATAATGACGTATGATGGCAGACATTGTTATGCGATAAATTTAAACTGTTTAATATATTGTAAGGCTCCAAAGATAGAAGACTGTGACAGACAGATAGATGGAAGTTTTTAGGCTTTGGGTGTGAAACTTAAAAAATAATTTAGAAAATAAATAATTAACTATTTTCAAAGTTTCAAAAATATAGAAGAAGAATATGTAAATTTTGAAAAAAAAAACAAGCAATGACGAGAAAAATAAGGTTTTAATATAATTGAAACCAACTTAGGTAATTCTTGCAAAAAAAAAAAAAAAAAAAAAAAAACAAAAACACTGACTTCAAAGCAAACAATTTAGAAACAAATTTCTTTAGGACGGTAATTATACATTATTTCCATTATTTTATATTCATAAAAAATTGCCTCAGGACAAACAAAATATTAATGCAGATTAAATAAGCAAAATTAGCAGTTATGTGATCACCCTTTATTCTTTACACGTTTTATTGTGGTCACAGTAAAAAAAAATTGGTTTAAATTCTGAGCGTTAGTCTATAACTGTTCAAAAGATTGGCCATATACATCAAATTATAAACATTAGGGCACCCTTCAATTTCTAATTTTATACCTGGAATTATATTTGGTTTAGTAATGGACATTCTGTCTAATTTTTAAGAGTTTGTCTGTCGCGGTTTCAAATATAGGGCCATATACATATGTCAAATTACATTAGTTATAGGGACACCTTTTAATTTCTAGTTTCAAGTTTGCTACTTTTTATAGCGGACTTAGCAATAAAGGTTTTGTAACACCCTATAATTTTTAGTCTTAAATATTTATAATTCTTAATATAATTTCATATATGTAAACACCCTTTAATTTCTAAATTCACATTTTATACTTGTTGTTATAGCGGACTTAGCCCTACAGGTTCTTTATAAATTTCAGCTGTCTGTCTATAATGATTCAAAAGCTTGGCCACATACATCAAATTACATTAACTACTGCGACGCCCTTTATTAATTTATAATTTTAAATATTTGTATTTGTGATTATACGGTCATAGTTATCGACATCCTGTCCAATTTTTAAGCGTTTGTCTGTAACGGTTCAAATGATAAGTCAATTATCGTCACCTATTTGGCCACCCTTTTTGCTATTGGTAGCCATAGTTCTTGTAATAAGCATTTTATTTAAATTTTTTAACAGGTGTGCTTTACGGTTCCTTCGTCGGTACTTCTTCATAGCATATTCGCCAGCGAAGTAAAATAAATAATAAAATGGCTATATCTATTTTTCTCTTTTCAACACCTATCTTGTCTCTCATCTATCCCTTTCCTAAATAATGTAGCACGGTTAGAAAAATAACTAAATAAGCATTATTGCCTGAAGTGCTACTTCTCTTTAAAAAAAATGTGTAGAGACACCTTTTAATTTTTAAGATTATGAACTGTTTTCAAAACGGAACCAATCTGTAAGCATAATCTTTCAAATTACAAAAAAACAAATTTAAAATCGGTTAAAAAATGACTGAGTTCTGCAGGCATAAATATAAAAAGCAACATTCGGTCGAATTGATAACCTCTTTGTTTTTTTTTAAGTCGGTTAAAATGCACATTAATCAATATTTTCTTCAATTGTTAGGCGTCAAAAGAAGTTTTTATTTCAAAACGTACACTATTTTCAATAATTAATGGAAAATAGGTGTTCGTCGATTTGACGAAGTTTACCGATAAAGGGGTAAATTTAAGTATACCAATCTAGGATTGATCAAACTAATACAGACATTGTTACAATCGCTTTTACATTTCGTTCGCTTGATCTATAAACAGGTTGCACCAATTTTCTTATTAATCTATCGCTTGAAAAGCCTTTAAGCTCCTAGTGACTGAGGCACAAAAATTAATGAATTTATTAAAACATCCCGAGACGATAAGGACTTTATTAGTTTTTAAGAATGGACGCTTAAAAGTTCAAAAGGAAAAATTCAGATACTTATTATTTACTAAATGCTGTACAAGAATAAAATAGAAAAAGTTACTTTCATTTTATTTTGAAATTAGTAAGCAAAAAATTAAGCACGAATTCATTACTTAATATTTTTTTTTATTAATTAATTATATTCACTTTTGCCTGTGTTTTTGCCACTTCATTTAATGATTATTATCGTCAAATTAAAAAAGACCAAAGTGGATTTAATAGCTGTAAAACTTTTAAAAATTTTCGGTAATCAACTGCAGTTCCAAAAGCGACATTCAAATAGAATTTTAAAAGCAAAGTTCAGTGTTTAAAATTAGAGATGGACATTCCCCAAAAATTAACGTACGTTCTTGCAGTTGTATAATTTATATTTTCTAAAGATAATAATAATAATTATAATAATAATTATAAAAAATAATAATTATAAATTTTTTTTTATTGTTTTTTGTGAATCTAAGTTTTTTGACACTGAAAATTCTCAGGATTTTTTTCTGGTGCATTCAACAGTGAAGCAAAATAAAATAATTTCGAAAATATGACAACCATTTCGAAATAATTGGACCAGTGAATATTTTGTTAAATGTATTTTAGAAATTTCTATTAATTCCACACTTCTGTTTTCTGAATTCGCATTTATAACGAAGTTGTTAACAGAAGAAAATACTAAATCAACAACTGGTTAACGTAAACATTTTTCAGGCCCGTAATTTCTGCTTTGAGATTTTTTAGCACTATGATCCTAAAGTTCTCATTTAGTGCAGGGCTGGAAATACATTTAAAAAAACAGTGTTTTAAAGTATTTTTAATTGAAAAAAATTCTACAAATGACAACCGTTTTAAAATTTTATGCATGTATGAAAATTATGCATCTCAATTATTTTAGTGAAATCAGATTTAAAATATAGATATGTCCTGATCTATAATATCAAAATTGGATACGATATATTTCGATTACAAAATATTATTTCTCACATGTTAAAAGTGCAGCCTCATAACAAAAATGACTAAAATTTCTTTACAGCGCTTAAAAAGGCCCTAAAATAAGACCGAGGCAACGCTTAGTATATAATAAATATCTGGTTGCTTTTAAAATGTCTTATTCGGAGCTTATCTGCTGAAAAAATTTAATTCTTCCTTCCCTTTAAAATAACTAAACTCTTATGAAAAGCAAACACTTTTAATTTAAAATCATACTTAAGGCCATGACACATTATCAAATGTAATCTTTAGATCTGCCAATTATAACATGTAAGTCCTAAAACTAGGATTCTGTGTATTAATAAAATAATAATAATAATAATAATAATAATAATAATAATAATAATAATAATAATAAAAAATTTGAACGATCACTGTTGCACATTATCCTAGACATGTTATATTCGAATGAATCATACAATTATGAGGAATAATTTTTCCTGATATGTAAATCGATTCAGTTCATTGATATTTGAGCTAAAATAACAATATGCCCTATTTATTAAGAGTGTAATTTGGGATGGCAATGATTTTCAATCTTTTTAAATGCAGCTTCTCATATTTCATTAAAAACACATGGAACTTAAAGATTTTGTTTTTTGAAGTTTTAGGTTCTTACAATATCATCTATTAAAACTTCTTTTAGCGTCTATAAATTTTTAGTGAACTTACAGCTGATGCAGTACTATATAATATTAAACCATAATCGAATTATAAAGTTAAAATTTTCAATCTAAGGCAAATAGCAGAGAGATGGCAACATTGGCAAAATTATTTGTTATTGGTACAATTTGAATTAAGAAAGTACCATGGTATATCAATGCTCGCATTGCTGCAATTATACATTTTTTCATGTTCTGATTTCCAAACCTTTCGAAAACTCTTTATTCATATTTCCGATATAAATATACAAATTTTCAAAAAAAAAAAAAAAAAAAGAAAAAAAGAAAATAATAATATTTCATGAAGCCTGAAGCTTTGTGTTTCCTCAAACAATATTGAATAAAAGATTTACAGGCATGTTCTGACAATCCTAAATCGCCTAAAACTTGCGATGCGAGTTGAAATCGCTTAAAAAGTGTTCTGCAGTTCACAATTGCAAGAAATTTGGCGACTCCAAGTCCCAAGCACGTACTGAAGTGTAGTTATAAATTTTACTTAAAATAAACTTTATAACCCGGGTAATTATAAGTCATACCGTTGATGCCACTTTTTCTTGAATTTTTTTCAATTCTCTTTTAAAGTTTCAGCGAGTTTTATGGTGCGTTTTTACGATGCAATTTTTAATACAATCGACTAAAGTTAATTACTCATTCAATTTGATTAATCTTACTATCTTAAGCATATGTACTTCTGCTTAAATAACTGTAAACAATAAAATAAACGCAAAGTAAGTTTTAAAAAATCCCGCTTGCTTTTTTACACCTCACATTGGTTCTTCATGAAATCAGTTTCATAAAAAGTTTTTCTAAATAATTATTAACATTTTTTTTTGTTCTAAAGATGATTGAAAAACTGTTAATTACATTTTAAAGAAATGAAATAATGCATAAAACTATTAGTATTTCTATTTTTGTGTTGCACTTAGCTTTTGTTTTTCGTTTCCATATAAAATTTTATTCAATCAACACAAAAAAGGTTCAAAAAGTTCAAATTACATTTAAATTTTGTATAGTCATACACACAATTTTTCTTTAGTCATTTTTAATAAGAAAAAAAAAAAATAAATAAATAAAATAAAAGAAATTTATCTATAGAAAGTATACATATGTACGTCAACAAAAAAGTATAAAAAACAACGTCAGCGTCAAAATAAAATTCACAGACAGTTTTTTAACACAATATTTTTATATTAATGTTGTTTTTATTGCAGTTTTTTTTGTTACTTATTGTAATGTTGGCAAAAAAAAAAAAAACAAGTTAAAGTGGACCGATGTTCCGTACTGTTACCTCGTGTGTAGCAGTGTTTCTTGAAATATCAAAAAAAAAAAAAAAAAAAAGTTCAAATTTCATAACACGGTGTTCCCTCGTCTGTATCGATGTTTACAATTTTTCTTGTGTTGTTTGCTCAAAAGCAGACGGGGTATGAGTATGAGTTTTCGTTTCCTCTACCCTCATATAAATTCGGCTCATTTTATTTTAATTATTTCAATAAACTTTATTTTTTTCGAAACCTTTTTTTATCATCTCCTACTTTTTTTATTTTTGACTTCTTACAATATTTTGTAAATAAGAATAATTTCAGATATCAATTTTGGTGTACTTCTGATTAAAAATATTAGTCTTCCGCTCTTGTGTTTAACGCATAAAACACACAGAAAGTTTCTCTAAGCGTTTCTTACGTCGTTGCCTCGTTTGTACTGAAGAAGAAACATGGTGTCTAATAAATTTTCCATTTGTTATTGACTCGTGTATACTTTGTATTAATTTACCTAAGTAGGCATTAAAAAGCGATTTCTAGTCATATTTGTTTCATCACTTCTGTTTCATGCTTCATGATGAGACTTATATCTTACACGTTTAAAGTTTATTAAGAGAAAAATTTGTTTAAAGTTTTTTTTTTATTATCAAAATTAAGTAACCAGTTTGATAATTAAACAACACCCCTGTAGGCCTCCGTACCTGCTTTATTTCGAATGTTTTAAAGTCTTAGTGTACTCTTGTCACCTTTAACGTGAAACCTTATTTTACAGATCGATGGTTCTGGTCTCCTTTAGCGCCTGCGTTATTAAAGAAAAAAATATTTTAAAACAACCAAAGTCCTACAAAAATAAAATGTACTGACCACTGTTTTAGTATCATTAAACAGATTGGGTGACTTCACATTGGTATCTCTAGTTTCTCTATGAAATGATATATTTTTTTGAAATAAAATATTCTATATTTCAACAAAGGTTTTAAAGGACTTCCTCACAAAATTTGATTCAAATCTATTCAGCAATTTTTACGTAATGCGAACACAAACAGACAAAAATTCTAAAAATAGGTGTTTTGTAACTTATATCGATTACTGTCTACACCAACGTCGAAAATTTCAAAAAATATTTCATGTACAGATTTATAGATGTTGTAGAATTCACACGATCGAGATATTTGATGAAAATTTCAATGTTACAACCAAAACATTTTAAAAACAATCAGTATTTTTTTAAGTGCTTATTTTTTTATTTTAAACTTCCCCTTTCCTGAGAATTTAGACAAAATTTTTCCAGAAATTGCTTTTTCCAAACCCTAATCTTTGTCATAACAATTATTTTTTCGGTCAAACCAATTGTCGACCAATATTTCTTGCCTTGTCTGGCTGGCTCTTGGCCGACTATGACCAATTTAGGGAACCAAAATTAAAAACTCTTAAGTACGTGATATGTTTACGTGTTGCAAAAGTAAATCGTCAGTTATTAAAAAAATATATCGCAGATTTTATCACTAATTTTTAAAGCAACTGTTGAAAGCAACGAGTTGAAAGTTTTGCGATGTAGGGACGTTTATAACAACAATTCAAAACGTTACAAACGAAAGAGCAGGTGTGCCATTGGCTTCTTTTAACTTTTCTTGTCAGGTGGGGAAAAAAAATAATGTTAAAAAAATATCTTTACTTCAGTTTGGGCTACCCTCACTAAAATGTTAAAAATATTTTTTTTGCTTATATTAACAAAAAAAAAAGAAATCATACAAAAGAGGAGATAAAAATTAAAAATTAAAACTTAATTATACAACTTCCTAACGATAATAAAAAAACTCTCTTTATCACACTCTAGTCAAACGAACAACTATGTATTGTGCACAACAAAGTTCTTATATCCAATCTAAAATATGAAAGTAATTAACAATTTTGTAACGTTAATATGAGTTAATAGCTGCAAAATACCACAAGCCTAATGAACTTACACAGTATCAATAAACGCCTAGTAGATGTAAATGCCCCTTGTAAATGCTATATAATCATTTTAATGAAACTATTAAAAACCAAATTGCATAATTATTGTTATACTAAGGAAAAAAAAAATAGGAAATAACACTCGTAAGTCTGATGACTAATGATACTCTCTAATAAATTTTTACTTTAAAAAGTGATTTCAACAAAGTGTAATGATAGAGCAGAATACCAACAAAACATACAGTTTTCTTTGCACAATTGTTTTTTCTCATCTTTCTTTGTAAAAGTTTAGCTAAAAGTTATACAAAAACTGTAGTTTACAAAATGCACAAATCCCTTTAACTGTATGATTTTTGCGAGAAAGTAAATGAAACTGAAAGTTAACATACTTTCAAAACAATTGTGAAGCATAAAAAAAGAAAATAATAATTTTGAATATGTAAATTCATCAAAGATAAAAATTTTTTTAAGTAAAATGATTTTAATATTACTGTTTTGCTTAACAATTTTGTTTATTAAACATGTTGCTTTAAAAAAACATTGCTTAAGAAAAATGTTTATATACATGTTAACTTAGAAATGTATATATTTTGAAGCATGCCTTATTTTTGGCCTATAGCCTGGTTTATTTCATGTGGAAAATTTGACATTTAAAATGTAGTTTCTATCTCAAGATTTAGAAAAACTTAACTTTTTATTGCTTTCACGTATACTACATTGTTTAAGAAATGTAAGCAAAATACATATGACTAGCTGTTGCTTGAAAAAATCCTCATAAAATGATGCCTTTATGCTTTATTTTACAGCCTTGACAAAATGTTGCCAGAAACATTTCATATGATTATCTACAGATAAAACAGAGTACTACCTCTGCAACATTTTTCCAAGGCTTTTTAATACAAATTTTAAATGTATGCAGTTTGACAGCATTCCGCATGAAAAACCGAACAGAGTACCAGAATTATTTGTAAAATTCTTTGAATTTAATGCAAACAAATCTCTATCCATAATATGAACCAGTGCTCAAAAATTTCCTAAAGTTATTGAGCATATTATATTTTAACGAACCCTTGTGAGAACAATCTGAAAAGCTTTAACTTAAATATAAAAAATAACCATTCTGTAGTTAATCTATGTAAGTAATCCAATATTTTCTTTTTCATTGCTTTAAAGAATGCAACATTATTTTTTTTATATATTTCAAACGAAATAATCCTTATATCATATTACAAAGGGAAAAAGTTGTGGCCAGCAACATTTCTTTGTTTATAAACATGAAGCCATAAACATTATTGCATCTACACTTATTCTTATTTATTTCGCACTAATTTTTTTACATAGGATTGTGACAGCATTTACAATTAAATGCAGAACAGAATACCTCCCTTTGAGCTGGTTTGTTTTTATATTATAAGGATAAACGTCATAACGTCAGCTATATAACGTAAAACTAAATATATTACATAACAACAAAACTACTTCTGGGATCCTCAAAATGAAAGATTTCACTCTTAAAAATGAAAATGTCTTTATATCAAAAAGGTAGACCTGTGGGTACTTACGTACAAATTGGGCACGGTCTAACAAGTAAAGTGAAGTTACCCTGTAAAAGAAAATATAGTTTAGGCGAAAAAACTTTTATTACAAGATGATTTTTTTATCTATATTTAATCTATACGAATAATTAATTAATATAACAATTAAAATCTTAAATAAACACTTGTTATCCAACGAACTATTTAAAAATAAAATTTTGACACCAAATTTGGTATGGAATAAAACTCGCACGGTTACATTCGATCGTACACTCGCTATTGAGTGTTATCATAAGAAATTTCGATGCAACTTACTCGATAGCGAGTGCGAGAATCTCAAAATTAAAAAAAATCCAACTTCGAGTAAATTTCGCACAGTTTCGACTGGGAGAATTAGCCCCCAGTGGACTTAACCACAGCATAACCCAAAACAAATAATTAAAAATTTTCTTTCGCAATCAAGATTTGAACCGTGGAATATTAAAAATGAAATAAAATTTACTTTTTCTGGCTTAGTTTCATATTTTAATCTAATTTTTAAAAAAAATTAGAAAGAAAAATTATTTACAAATGTATGCGGACGTTTGCCACAGAAAACAAGAAAAGTAGACGCTAGCAAAATGTAATGCAGCAGTTTCCGGAACGCTACATCCTTTATCAGTATTCTTCAAATTTATCTTCCACAAATTTTAATTCATTTAACACAAGTTAATTTTATTTTCATTATTAAAAATTACAAGTTATTAATATCTTATTCTAAATAATTAAATTCAATAAAACTTTCTCTTTGATATTACGTAGGTAAATAATTATCGTCAAAAGCAGCTTTTTACAACACGTTACGTTAATAAATAAATTTTCCAACAAGGTTCCGTTCTATGTAATTTTAAATTAATAATTTAAATCAGTCTGTTTTTATTTCAACTTTTTAATACGGTTGTCGTATTATAATTAATTGCTTAAAAACCAATCGAATAACTTAAATGTGTTACACAAAA
Source organism: Cistogaster globosa (assembly GCA_937654795.1). NCBI lineage: Eukaryota > Metazoa > Arthropoda > Insecta > Diptera > Tachinidae > Cistogaster > Cistogaster globosa. Next base: position 98,329,949 of record OW569404.1, on the reverse strand, counting down.
TAACCTTAAAACATGTTCATTTTTATATTAGAATAAATTAATAATAAAAATATAATAATCTTTTTATTTACTACAAAAAAATAAATAAATTTACTAAGCGAAAGATGATAATAATAGCACAATATAATATGAAGTTATGAAATAACCTTAACTATTTTATCTTAACTTTTTACCAGGCATTTGTGTAGAATAAAGTTTCTATTAGATTCTAAAAGACAAGTTGAAAAAAAATTTAAACTTCTGTATAAATGTTATGCCTTTTGCCAGCAGCGTTGCCACTGATTTTTGTTTTCGAAAAACTGCTAAAATTTCTTAAAACTTATTATTTTTTAACAAAACTTTTTATCTGATAATTAAGTCTACTAAAAAGTTTTATTCAGATTTTGTGCAAGAACATATCTGGAATGCCGTTCAATATGAAATTATGCAAAATCGCGCATGTGTTAGTTTTAGTCATCGATTTCTAACTGGGGTTTTCTTTTGACATTCGATACACACAAGTATGTAACAACGTATACATTTAAAGCTTATGGCAAGACTATCAGTCCAGAGAATTAAAAAATAAAAAAGAAAACATCAAGTGAAAATTTAAATTTTTAAATTTAAATTTAAGGAAATATTAAAATTAAAAAAAAATGCTTAACCCATTAAGAGCCGATGGTATTTTTATGTAAAATTATATAAATGTAACACTTAAAATTTTTTTCTTATTTTTTAATTCCCAGTTCCAACTTCACTAAACCAAATTTACATAGATGGTGAAGGGTATATGATATTCGGCATAGCCGAATATAGGACTCTTACTTGTTTTCAATTAACACAATAATTTGTGAACAATTATTTTTTTCTTACTAAATTTTAGTAACTAAAATATATATAAACATTAGTCGGCTTAAGATTTTTCATTTGTTTTTAATAACTTTTCAAAATAAATTGTTGTAGGTCAGTTATGTTTTTAAGGTAAAACATCGCAAAAAGGCAGTTGAGACATGTTTTATTGTTTAAATTATTTTTTTTTTATAAATGAAAATGTTTACATTCGTTTTTTTTTTTGTGATAAGACCAAGAATTGTGAATTCTTTATTTTATTCTATAATAAAAATAAAATGTTTTTAAATATAATTTTTATAAAAACTATTTGTAAAATCAAAAGTGCGTTGTTCTCTGTATTTTTCTTTGTGTTTAATCTCAAGGTTTTTTTTTCAGTGCAAACAAAATAAAGTATTGTTTAAGTTTTTTTTTTTGTCTGAGTTGGTCATTCCGTTCATGTAGCATTGTTTTGCTACTTCGTGTTGATTGTCAAATCATAAATAAATGATAAATTAACGTAAAATAAACACGAACTTTAAAAACAATAATTTAAACACAATTACAGTGCCGGTCTTTTCTGGTTTTTAAAAACTTCACAGCTTTTGCATTGAAGTCCCCAGATTATTGAAAGTCCACTTGGTTTATCCCCTAGTTGTTATTCGTAATACCTTCTACCAGGATGAATGGAAAAAAATTTATGTGTGTTATTTTTGCTCACATTTTACTGATAAGCGAACAATGATGGGGTTTGAAGAAAAGAATTTTTAGAGTTCAAAAATCGTCGTAGCCTTTTCAATAAAAAAATGTTACCAGAGCTTAGAAAATTGAAAAGTATAAAAAATGCAAAGTAAAAAAAAGCTTATCTTTGAACTTGTAGTTTGTGGGTTTCATTTATGGTCAATATCGGTACCATTTAAAAGATTTTAAACATTTTTTTATTTCGCTTGCTTTCTTTGACATTCTAGGGCAACCGTTTAAAGTTTTTAATTAAATCTTATCTTATCTGTGGCCAATATTATCGCACACTCAATCTTCTACAGAATAAAATATTTTTATTTTAAATTATTTATATGAAAAAAAGCAGGGCAGTTTAGAAAAAAATTGCTAAAATTCCTAAAAAAAAAGATAATATAACGATAGATAATGAATTATTTTAAAGGCACAAAGTAATGTATAATAAAAGCTAGCATTCAAGCAACAACAAAAAAGTTTTGCTAGTATTTGCGAATTTATTTTTTTTATCTGTGAGAAGTTTTTCCAATAAAATGAGGAAACAACAAGTTAGAGTGCTATTTTCGGCTATGGCAAATCTTATATACCCTTCACCAAATGTAAATGTAAATTAAAAAGTAAAACCAATCATAAAAACAAATATTGAAGTGACAAAAAATTAAAAACTTAAAAAAAAACAAACATTTTACATAATATGCCATCGGCTCCTAATGGGTTAAGCAAAATTTTTTTTATTTTCTAAAAGACCTCTTAAAAAGCTCTTAAATGATACCCATATTGATATCTTAAAAAATATCACGCACAAACGTACTTTTCTATGAAAATTTCAGAGGCCCATAACTCGGAAAATATGGGCGAGTGCAAATTTTTTCACTTGATATTTGTTTCTTAGTTTTTAATTCTCTATAGTCCAATATATTTGTTTTTGTTTGGTTTGGAGTTTCTTCATTGTTCAAGATGATATGCAAAAATTAGAGGCAAGCGTGGTGTTTTTCCGCTGCTCCGAAAGACATGCACCGTTCTTGCTGATTTTCAATAGCAAAATTTTTGAAGCTATGTTTGATCGATTGATAAATATAAATTTTCTTTAGCTCATCTATTGGCTTGGCAAAGTTGATTTTAACACTAATATGAACTTTAAGATCAGTCCATGTCTTTGATGCAGTTGGCTAAATACCAAGCCTTCGTCTAATTTTTATCATTTGAAAAAATTAAGTTAAGTGCAGTAATTCCAACCAAAAAAAAAAAAAAAAAATAAAATAAAATAAAAAACAAATAAACGGGGCAATAGGGAACTAAAAAATAAAAAAAAACGTCAAGTGAGGAAGTTGGCGCTCGCACATATTATCCGAGTTATAGGCTTTTGAACTTATTTTAGAACAAATTTTGCTGAAATTAGAAAAAAATCGTAACCCATTACGTGCCAGTGACATTTTCATATAAATTAAATATTGTACTTAATTTCTTTTTCTTATATTTCTATGTCCTCTATTATTTGTGGTTTTTTTTTATTGATATAAGAACACAAGACTTTTAATTCATTTAATTTTGAGTTGAAAATTTATTTTTTGAATTTAAAATTTTGCAAGCGAAAATACTTTTCATGTTTTCTTCGAATATCAAATAAACTTTTTTTTTTTTGAACAATAAGTAAAATTTTTGAGTCAGTTTTTAACGTAATATTTTTAAAGCTCTATTGCAATTTAATTCTTAAATTAGAGGCTAGATAATCTTGTCTTTAAATTAAAAAACAAGATTTATTTCTTTGAAGTTACCATACTTTTAGCGTTATAAATAAAAATTAATGAAAGCACATGATGATTTTTGTACAAACACTAGCAAAAGATTTGTTTTTAATTTTTAGCTTTAAAATGAGGTGGCTGAAAAGTGATATTTTTTTGAAAAAAAAAAAAAAATTATTGTCACACAGGTCACTTTTCTGAAGTTGCCACTATGATTACTCTATCCGTATTCTTGCCATATCTTCAGCATTATAAAATTAAATTTATAAGAAGTTTATGAAAACCAAAAATCGATAAACCTTACTTAATAGTTTACTTTTAATATCAGACCCTTAACTTAAGTAAAATTTATAGTCGGGTTTTATTTATGCGTTTAATTCTCATATATTCAATGTAGGAAATATTTAGCAAGCAAAGTCCGTGTGGTTTATATTTTAGAACCAATTTAAATTAATGATTAAAGAAAATAATATTTTGTTTTGTTTTTTTTTTTTGAAATAAAGCATTTTTCTAACTAGTTTTAATGAATTGTCATTATTACTTATTTCTAAAAAAAAAAAAAAAATATGGCATCACTTTTCTGGCGTAAAATTTACTTGCTGCATTTTGTATTATTTTAATGTCTTCATACATCGCTAGTTTAAAAAAAGTTCGATCTATAAAGTTTTCACATACAACAGTGTTGTTAAGGATAATTTATTTTAAATCTTAAGTATTAAAATATAAGTTCAAAAATACTTTCTGTCATACCGCCATTCATCGATAATTGCTTCTTTGAGGTCAAATAAGTTTGGCTTTGACGGTTTTATTTAAAAACCTTAATTTGTTATCGCTTGGGTGTAGTTCATATTTATAATATTTTTTAGAATGAAATGATTCCATTCTACGTACGTACGTTTGCTCCTTTGAACTAATGGATTATCTTTTAAAAGTGGCACCAATTTCTTTCCCTTAGAACTCATCCGGCAACTAATAAATGTCAAATCGAAAATACCATTAAGAAAATGCCGCCTAAACTTTACTTTAAGAAATTTCTTTGCTTTTTTTTAACCTCTCCAATAGAAATTTAAGCCAATTGGTCGATAAATTTAAATTTTTTATCATCTGGAAAGAAACCCTGAATAAGTTAAAAAAATCGCAAAAAGATTCGAATTCATTAAAACTTATATTTTTTCAGTTTGTTTTGGTTATAGTGTGGGACTCTGCGTGCACTCGTTTACACGTTTTCAAACCACAATCACAAGCAATGTGGTAAAGATTGTATTGATATATATTTTATGTTTCCTAAAAGACAAAAATTTTAAAATGATACCCATATTTATATCTTAAAAAATATGGTGCAAAATTACAAACGGAATGACGAACCTAGACATACCTCTTATAAAAAAAAAATAATTTTGACAAATCTTTGTTTGAAGTTTGTGTTAAAGCTTTAAATTTTGCTTAACTAAATTGATTTTTTTTGTGCAATAAAAGTATACGTGCTCTATATATTTCTGGCCTAATAGTGAAAATGCGAATATTTATAATCAAAAATGGTTTTATTGTTTTTCAAAGTATTCTTCAGCATCATTTATACACATTTGCATGCGCTCAAACCAGTTGTCGAAGCACTTTTTCAACTCCGATTGAGACACCTCTAAAACATGGTTTTTGAACACTTCAACAGCTCCTTCGGGCGACGAAAATCGTTGACCACGATTTTTTTTCTCGATGTGCGGAAACAAGAAAAAGTCATCAGGTGCCATGTCAGGGCTGTACGGCGGATGACCCATTAATTCGACGTTTTGGCCGGTCAAAAAAGCTCTGGTTTGAGCCGATGTGTGAGAGCTTGCATTGTCATGGTAAACAATGATTCGTCTTCTCTTGTTGGATTTTCGAATTTATCCGATGACTTCAGGCAAACAAATTGTAGTGTACCACTCAGAAGTGACCGTCCTACGTTGCTCAAGCGGAACAGTCGCCACATGACCAGTTTTGCCGAAGAAACAGGCGACCATTTGCTTCGAAGTGCTTCTTCCACGAACAACTTTCGTTGGATTTTGCTCGTCTTTGAAGACCCACACGGTCGGTTGTTGTTTCGTTTCGGGCTCATACGCATAGATCCACGATTCGTCACCTGTTACGATCTTATAAACGCCTTTTGAAGCACCGCAATCGTATTTTTGCAACATTTCTTTGCACCAATCGACACGAGCCTTTTTTTTTAGTGACTTTCAAATTGTGCGGGATCCAACGAGAACAAACCTTTTTTACGGCCAGGTGTTCATGCAGTATCGAATGTATGCTGGTGGAGGAAATGTCAAAGGATGTCTCTATCTCTCGGTATGTCGCATGTCGATCTTGCATTATGAGTTCACGCACGGCATCAATGTTCTCTGGCACAACAGCCGTTTTTGGACGACCTTCACGTAATTCGTCTTTGAGCGAGCTTCGGCCACGATTAAATTCATTATACCAATTTTTCACAGTGGTATAGGATGGTGCTTCATCGCCATACAAAGATTTAAGTTCATCAATGCACCCTTGTCGTGATAATCCACGTCGAAAGTTGTGAAAAATGATTGCACGAAAATGTTCACGAGTTAATTCCATTTTTTTCTATATTAATTTTTTCAAGTCATTGTAAACAACACAAATAATGGTCGTACGTCAAAACGTTTTGAGTACGATTATGCTTAAAAATGACAAACTTTCCAATGGAAATGTCAGATTGCACTTGGCAGCACTCAGTGTTGCCAGGCCAGAAATATATATATAACAGCCCTTATTAATGAAACACAAATAAATAAAGTTAAGGATGCAAGTGCTCTCAATCTAAACATAAAGTTTTTTAAAATTTTCTATTCACTTTACAGTTATGATAGGCAGTGTATTTTTGTTGTATTTTTCTGTTGTGTTTGTGTGTGAATAGACCAGGTTGTCTTTTTCTTGTTGATCTTACTTTTTGTGGCATTTAGTAAATTTACCACCAACCAGACTGAACGTTATTGACCGTATAACTTAGTTTATAACCGGTTTAATGGTTTTACAATCTTACAAAAAATGCATTCAACAAAATTAACCTTTAAATGCTCTGAGTTAAATGTGGCTGGCATGTAGATTTAGTTAAGTTTTGAAAATCCAGAAGCTGAATTTTATTTTTTATTTTGTAAAAAGAAAATCTAAGTTTTATTAAATTATTCCCGTTTAGGAAGAAAACTGAACCTTTAAAGCGTTAAAGAAACAAATAAAGCACCTTAACTTCGTTCGAATAAACTTTTCATTTGTTACAATTTTTCTTTTACGGCATCTAATAAATACTTGAATTAATTTGAGTGCCCATAAACTGCTAGTAAGCAGGTGATTTGATGGATTGTTCGTTACCTTGTGGTATTTAATTTTGGATTTTTAATATTATTAACCTTGTTTTCATTAAATTAAATGTAACCATAAATTAAGATCGACTGGTTTAATTTTTTTATTTAATTTTTTTTTTAAATACGAAGTTTTAGTTAAAGTTAATTGATTATTTTACAATATGCACCACATTGATGGAATAAAAATATTTGCAAAATAATAAATCAATTAAAGATTATTTTTATAATGACTTCAATTTGCATGCTAAGTAAATTTTTTTAAAGAATTTAAATGTTTTATAATAATTTTATAATAATTAAAAAAAACAATACACAGTTGTGTAATTGAAAAAATTAAATAATTAAGAAAACTAAATGATTTAAAAAAATATATTTATTTAGAACTAGTTTCTGCCTTTGCACGCTTCAATCGCGTGTTCCTTTATAAAAAAAGTACGAAATTCTTCTCTTTATATGTTGCAAAAAGTTCCACAATATTAAATTATATTGTTTTCTGATAAAGATTTCTGCATAAGCAATAAATTTATGCTGGGTTTTTATTTATATTAATTCTAATCGCCTTCATCATAAATTTCTTAAGGTTATTTTTCTATATCTTAAACACCGTTGTTCTTTTCTAGATAAATTTTACTCTGTGTCCTTTTCTATACTACTGACAATATGTATGCAAAATTTTATATCGATCGGTTAAGTAATTGGTACTTTGAAGCGTAACAAACAAACAATTGTCTTTAAAGAACAGTGGAGATTGTTTCCGAATAGATTCCCTTAAGAAGAGTATTGTTTTGTTTAATTAATAATTTTAAAGTAGTTAAATTATTTAAGCCAGAAGGTATCAAACTCTTCTAGTTGAAACGCTAAATATCATGAAAAAAAAGTTTGACAAAATTGTAACCATCTGTACCGATGTTTACTACAAAAACAACAATCTAGGTTTATAAATACGAAAATGTTTCGTGAAACTTTTACAACACAGCCAGTTTAGACATTACCTAAGGATTTAGTTCAGTTAAGGCCACAACAATAACACATGGATCACGGTTTAAAGTTTTGAAGAACAAATAACCCGTTGTCGTTTTTTAATCCTCATATTTTGAACTTTTTTAAGAATGCGTTCCATGGTTCTGCGATACCAATTGTGACTAAAAAAATGGAGCTAAATAGATTGTTTAAAATTTTTTCCCTGAGGTATCCTGATGTGTCGCTTATCTGTACAAAACATGGATTAACCAGAAATGAAGGAACTGTCCTTGCATTGAATCTGGGCCGAAGAAATCAATGACAACAAAATAAGATCTTAACTAGCTATTTCTGTGGAAGGCTTGCAATTATCTCACAAAATTTCTTACAGTTCATTACAGATTGAAGAAGCACCTGAACAGACTTAGTATTGAGAATAATAGCTGTTTTAGAATCTGGAATTATAACGGAGAAACTCTTTGTCATATTCTGAAGGACTGTAATGTAATATAATCAATTGGACAAACACCTACCGGATGTTGGGGATCTTGCGATACTAGAAGCAACTTCAATCTTGAGATTCCTCAGGCTCCTTAATACCTTACGGGAGTCACGGTATTTGCTAAGGAGAACCAACTGGTGAATTAAAATCGCAAAGACTCAGCGTTGAAAATATCATTTACGCTTTCGAGGAAATTGTGAATTATTAACAAGTCCCCTGGTCCGGATAGAATTCCAGCACTGTTCTTGAAACTGTGCTCTTCGATGTTAGCGCGTCCATTAGCAAAACTTTATCAAAAACTTTTATCATGTTGTATGGTTGCTAATATAACACCAATCCCCGAAGAGGGCAAGGCTAGCAACTCTGAAAATTAACGCCTAATTACAATTTGCTCTGCACTTTCCAAAGTAGTGGAAAATATTCTTAAGTTTCATCTTGTGAGATATATTAGTCCAAGAGCTTACGTAGTGACGAGCAGTACGCTTTCCGTAAATGACGCTCCACAGATGATTTACTGGCCTTCCTTTCGAAAAAGTGGTGTCCATCATTTCGGCGAACGTGTGGCATGGTGTATCATAACGAAACTTATTGTTTTTGTTGGCATGGTCGGTGTCGGTGATAGCTTCTCTCGATTTATATGGAGTTTTCTCAGGGATCACTCTGCATGAGTTGTAGATGTAGATGGGATCTCATCAAACGAGTTCATAATGAATTCAGGGATACTGCAAGGTTCTGTCCTTTCTTCTACTTCATTTCTTAGTTTTCTTAACGGTCTTTTATATTCAACTTCCAATTCTATCTTTTCTTACGCAGATGACAATAGCATATGCCATTAATATTCATTTCTTAGCGGGCCAGGCCGTTCTGGAAATTGGGGATATGCAAAAGCACATGAATGATACCCTTTCAATTTTTGTAACTATAAGTGATTTAGATATTGAGAAATAAAAAGCTCTTGATGTTATTAGCATGAAGATTCAATGCGGTGTTCGATAGAACAAGCATATTTTTTAAGGCGCAAAAGAAGCATTCAAGCGCCGTAGTTTTCTGAAACGGTGTACGAAATATTTCACTCCATCTAACCTCCTCGCTATTTATGTCACCTTAATCAATCAAAAAGTGGAATACAACTTTCATATATGGGCCAGTGCTTCTAATACTTGGAGTTACCCGACCGCGTGCAGGATAGACTGAAAAAGCTTATCGGTGACTACTTTATGTAGCTCTACAAACTCACTAGAGAACCGACGCAATGTGAGGTGTGTTTCACTGTTTTATCGTTACGACAACGAAATGTGCTCTTATAAAATTAGGGAACTTCTTCCTGATAACCGTAATTTCGTACGCGTCACACGTTCCTTATCAAGAGCGCATTCCTTTGTGGTCGAATGGGCAGTGAGTCGCACTATCTGCAACGCGTTTTTAGACCGAACAGTTCGCATGTGAAATAAAATACCTTCGGAGGTTCTTCCTGTCACTTTCGATGTGCAAAGATTGAAATCAAATGTCCACAAGCATTACTCCCTTCATCCCCCTTCTACATCATAATATTCTAGTGTTGGCAATAAGTACAAGTACATCCTCGCTATTTAATCGATTAATATTTCATTTCATCATTTACAGTATTAAATTTAAAGTGCAATGATATATAAGACACAGTTGACAAGACCTTTGAAACTAACTATCAGGCATTGACATAAAATTACAGCTCCCTGTATTACTTTCTCTTTTCAACTTTGTAACTAATTTGCAAAAACAGGTGACATTTAGTATTTCCTGTACTGATAACAAATTATCTATTAATATTAAAATTTATAATTCTGTTCATTTAAACTACTTTGTTTTGTTGTGTTTTTTTTTTGTGTTTGGAGCAAAGCTTTATTAACTTTTAATACAACAACTTGGGTCCTACCGTTGGCTCTTTTAAATATGTATCTATTTTTTTATTGAAATTCTCATTGCAATCTAAAAAAAACTTTTTGTCTTTCTAAAAATGTAAAACAAGCCGTTCCTTTTAAATGTATAAAATGTACATGTTTTAAATATTATAAATGAGCTTTTTGTTGCTAATGCATTTATTGAATTTCAAGTAGATTATTTTATTAATTCTACAGAAGCTAAAAAAAGTGTGCGTACAAAAAATAATTTATGTAAATTGACAAATTTTAGTCTATCAATGCACAAAAGTTAATGTCATCAAGGGTCTTTCTTGTTTTAGAAGATGAAATTTGCCATCCTTTAACTACAGTTAATTCCTTTTTTATTCTTAGTAACTTGTAAGGAACGTCTTGGAAAAAATACATTTCAAAAGCAATTTAAAATTATCTACGTACGCACAATTTTTTGGGAAAGTGTAAATATAATTTTTATACTTGGATTAAATATTTAGTTATCGCATACAAATACAATTAACTACTTGAATTGCATTAAATGTAAATTATTTTTCAGCTCATTAAACATTGAATAAAGTCCAGCAGAAAATATTTAAAAATTCGTATCAACATTTTTTCTTATTAATAAAAAAAAATTTGTTTTTTTTTTCAAACTAAATCTGGTGATTTTTTTTTTTAAGTCATATATTGGGACTTTTTATGTAATCATGTTAAACTGACGAGGGGTTTAGAAAGAAAAAGTCTTTTTTTTTACAGTGTAGCGTGTTGGAAAGAGCAAAAGAGAGTTCACATTTCAAAGGCGACAATACACTGATTGATTTTCAAATTTAAGCGTATTAAAAACTTTTGAATGCTTTTAAATTTAATAAATAGCTGTTCTTATCTGCAAAGTTTTATGTATAGACCAGCTGCACTACATCTTTCTGTTTTTCGCTTTTCTATTCCGCTAGTTCCTGCCTCTTCAAAGTATGCCTAAATAAATTTGCCTGAGATATACGCCAATTAATAAAATCTTTGTATGATGGGTACCCCACTACATATTTTTTTTCTAAATACTCTAATGTCAGTTAGAAATTTATTGGAATCCAAATCTTTTATTATTATTTTTTATGTTTTCTTTTTCTTTTATTTTCCTTGTAATTCACAAAAAATAATAACGCATATGTGGCAGAAGAAAAACGGTGGCAACATGCGGGAAGAGAAAATATTGAAAATTTAGAGAAAAAGCATTAAAATTCAAATAGATTTGAATTTCTTGCGGATTCAATAAGTTTTATTTGGTCAAAACTTCATATGAAAAATAAAAACAAAATAAAAAACGACATCCTTAACAGTGAGGTTGTATTTTTAATCTGAAAAAGATAATTATTATAAATGACTTCAATAAAGATTGTAGAGTGTTATAACAGAATGAGAGTAGAAACACGGTTCCGGATGCGGTTGTTTTTTTTTTAATAAAGTTTCGAACATATAAAACGCTTAAGGAATCTGCAAGAAATTAAAATCGATTTTAATTTGAATACATTTTCGCTCAAGCTTTCAATTTAAAATTTTTTATCTTTATGAATGTTGCCAGAGTTTTATTGTTTATTTTTCTTTTACAAAAAAATGTTATGTGTTAATATATTTTGTGAATGTCTAGAAAAGAAGAAAAAGAAGAAAACGTAAAAAGTTATTTAAGAACAACAATAATTTAAAAAATTTCCAATTTATTGCTTATTTACATTGCATACAATTTTTTAATTATATTTCAATAAAAAAATTAGTAGACAAATAAAAAAAAAATGTCAAAAAATCTTCATCCGTCAATGCATCTCAAATAATTTGTTTATTCTACATGGTGCGAACTCTGATACCGCAACTGTAAAATTGTACTTCTACTCTGAAAATGAGTTTAAGCATTATCACTGTCATTGGATTATCTTTTCTCTAACCTAAGCATCAATTGTTTGATTAAACTTGTATTGGCAACTCTTGCCGTTTCGTTGGAAAATAAAGTCTCCGTTTTTAATCTTTTATATTTCAAATGATGATTAACAATATTGTAATAATAATAATAATATATTTTACATTTCCTATTTTCTTTTAATGCAGGTTTTTGTTTTTAATCTAATTTAACAAATCTAACATAAAGGTTTTTCAACGTTTCAAAAACTTTCCTATAAAGGTAATGATTTCAAATTTCCTTTTCCTTTATAAACTGAAATGTACATATTTCGTCTGGTTGTAATCAGTTCTAGTTGCTTCCGCTTGATCTAGAATCAAACAACCAGGAAATTACTTCATGGGCTAATGTTTTTTATAAAGAAGAATATTTAATCGATAAATATGTATAAAAATATCAGTACTCGTATAAATCGAATAAATATTAGAAATAATAAAGTTTGAAAATATTTGTTTGCTATTTTATTGCCTCATGCACAGTAAGTAGGAGACAGTTTATAGCTTTTTATAGGTTATCTATGCTTAGAGAGAGTTTTTCTTTTCTTTTATTAGATTATATTTTTATTTATTAAATTATTTTTTAATTTTAGTTTTAAATTTTTGTAGTAATTTTTTAGAGAAACAAAACACAAAGAGGATAATTATGTAAGCCAATAATAAGTCCATTTGAGGTTCTGGGTGTAACCAGCTTTTAATGCCACATTAATCACTTATTCAATTATGCACAGCTATAAGTCATGTTCGGTGTTCAAAACCCGGGTCTGGTTACTTATAAATTAAATGAAATCGAACGCTAAAATACAAAACATTTGTCGATCCCTAAATGCGAACTGATGAAAGACATGTCGAGAACGAATATGCTTAACAGGTCGTCGGGACAACTATATTGCTTTCTTTACATCAACTTGTAATTGCATCAATATATTTTAACTCACCACAAATAAGAAGTTTTTGTTTAAGTGACAACATTTTTGGCTAATATTTTTACAACAACTATAACACTAAGTTCACACCCATGAATTTTTTTGCAGCAGTTCTGAAGAGAAAAGAGTGCAGAACCTTTATTTCTCGTTTTTCATCCACAAACTTTAGAATTGCTGCAAGAAAAATTGACGTTTGTAAACTCGGTATAATTTATTCTCATTTTTCTAAGGGCCGGGTCATATATAATCCGTCGTACGTTGTACTTTGACGTATTCAGCTGAAGTCAAAGTAACGAAAGATGAGACTGGCACAATGAGTACTTAGCTGACGGATATTAAATCAAAGTTTGCTCTCTATTTTTATTCACTTTTAAATTTAATTTGTATTTTATTTTTTGCAACCAAAATTATTTCATTAAAATCATAGAATACAATTGAAACACAGCAAGAGAAAACAAAGAAGAAGAATCAATTGATAGCTGCTAAAGTATTCAACGTACGTCAAAAGTTAAAAGTTGAGCAACTTTTGTACTTTGCGTTGACAACGCTCATAATGAAACATATTTCTTAACTGACTTGTCAGTTGAATACGTCAAAGTTTAACGTATGACGCATCCTATGTGCCTCGGCCTTAACTCTTAGTTGCGTACTTATTTATCTATCAGTTCAGAGTTAATGTGTGATCTATTGGTTCGCTTTTTCGCGCCTGCTATTAAAAAGTATTTAATAGTTGTTTTTAATTTAACAAAATACTTAAATTATTTTATAACGCCTTTTGAATTAATAATGAGGAAGTTTTTTTTTTTAACATTAAATCATTAGAATCTGATTATACGTATAACGTATGTGTTTCACAAAGCAATATGAAATGTGTTAACATATTTTTGTTACAAATTAATGTACATATTAAATTAATATTTGTATTATAAAACCATATACAATTAAAATTGCAAAAATTGTGATATTTTTTAAACCTTAAAGTTTAATCGTGCTGTAAAGAATAAATAAAATTTTTTCAAAGCTAAAAACTTAAACGAAATACTCTTTTTTAATTTCGAGAACATTTATTTTTAAAAAATTTTTGAATAATAATAGATCAGTAAGTGATTTATTTATAACTCAAGCACAAGAATGTTTGAGTAATTTTTGAAACATTTAAAGAAAGCAATGCATTCGAAACTTCAGAAAGTTTGAACGGATGTTTAGTATTTATTCTCAATTAAACAACTCAAACGGACATTAAGTTAATTGGATTTATTTCGCCAGTAAATATAATACTGTTGTCATACCTTTCGGTGAAGAACATTCTACTTGGGTGGTGAAAAGGAGGCCATGAGTTCGACTCCCGTCAAAGTCACAAAATAATGTGATGGCATTACCGCTTCCAGACACACTTTTGCTAAGTAAGTTTTCGAAAAGTTTAAACCTTGAAAATGTCATATACTACTTTTTTACGCATGCCATTGGCCTATAAAAACTATCTGGAATTATTAACTTCACTGCTTCTCCGCAAAATTGCAAAAATCAAAAATATATCTTGATTTTTTAAAATATCGGATAGCAAAATTATAATAAATTGTTAACACTGCTATTTAAAAACCTATGCAATTAAGAAGGGTGATAGCAAAAGCAATAAAAATTTTTAAGGAAGTGGCAACATCATTTTTATATTTGCTAATTTTTTCGTTATCACGATTTGTTTTCGTGAGTTAGTTATTTGCAAGTTAAATATTAATCCAGTGTTAATGAAGTTAAATTCTTTTTTGTGGTTTTAATTTTTTTATGAAAAAAATAGTTCTTATTAAACTTTACATTATGTTTATTTGACCTCTAAAAATTTTTCATTAAGTTGAGTAAACTATTTCAGCTAAATGGCCTTCGGGAGAATCGATAAATATCCAGGTCTGATTCTGCCCATCTTACCGTCCAGACTCAAAAATATTGTCCTCTCAATTTTGGTTTTGGCTCCTAACTTTGCGACTTTTCTCCATTATTTAAAAACTCCATGTTTCCATTTTTAATCTTTTCCACTAAGAAATTAAAAAGTCGTCGAGTGTTCGCCATTCACAGGAATTTTTCGAAAAAAAGGCTTGATAACGCATATAGCTCAGCTTTAAGTGGGTTACACTTGAACTTTCAGTGTATCTGAAGCAATTATTTTACTTATATACGAGGGCTGATCTATATATTTCTGGCCTAATAGTGAAAATGCGAATATTTACAATCAAAAATGGTTTTATTGTTTTTCAAAGTATTTTCCAGCATGATTTATACACTTTTGCATGCGCTCAAACCAGTTGTGGAAGCACTTTTTCCACTCCGATTGAGACACCTCTAAAACATGGATTTTGAACACTTCAACAGCTTCTTCTGGCGACGAAAATCGTTGACCACGCATTTTTTTCTTAATGTGCGTAAACAAGAAGAAGTCATTAGGTGCCAAGTCAGGGCTGTACGGCGGATGACCCATTAATTCGACGTTTTGGCCGGTCAAAAACGCTCTGGTTTGAGCCGATGTGTGAGAGCTCGCATTGTCATGGTGAACAATGATTCGTCTTCTCTTGTTGGTTTTTCGAATTTCTCCGATGACTTCAGGCAAACAAATTGTAGTGTACCACTCAGAAGTGACCGTCCTACGTTGCTCAAGCGGAACAGTCGCCACATGACCAGTTTTGCCGAAGAAACAGGCGACCATTTGCTTCGAAGTGCTTCTTTCACGAAAAACTTTCGTTGGATTTTGCTTGTTTTTGGAGACCCACACGGTCGATTATTGTTTCGTCTCGGGCTCATACGCATAGATCCATGATTCTTATAAACGTGTTTTGAAGCACCGCTATCGTATTTTTGCAACATTTCTTTGCACCAATCGACACGAGTCTGTTTTTGAGCGACTTTCAAATTGTGCGGGATCCAACGAGAACAAACCTTTTTTACGGCCAGGTGTTCATGCAGTATCTAATGTTTGCTGGTGGAAGAAATGTCCAAGATGTCTCTATCTCTCGGTATGTCGCATGTCTATCTAGCATTATGAGTTCACGCACGGCATCAATGTTCTCTGGAACAACAGCCGTTTTTGGACGACCTTTACGGAATTCGTCTTTGAGCGAGCTTCGGCCACGATTAAATTCTTTATACCAATTTTTCACAGTGCTATAGGATGGTGCTTCATCGCCATACAAAGATTTAAGTTCATCAATGCACTTTTGTCGTGATAATCCACGTCGGAAGTTGTGAAAAATGATGGCACGAAAATGTTCACGAGTTAATTCCATTTTTTTCTATATTAATTTTTTCAAGTCACTGTTAACAACATAAATAATGGTCGTACGTCAAAACGTTTTGAGTACGATTATGCTTAAAAATGACAAACTTTTCAATGGAAATGTCAGATTGCACTTGGCAGCACTCAGTGTTGCCAGGCCAGAAATATATATAGCTGCCCTCACATTTATACAGTAAAGTAAAAAAAGGGCGGCGGCCACTCATGCTATTTATTAATATAAATAAATGCCTTCCTCGTGATTAAGAGAATTATTCTCTATTATTGGAAAATAAAGCAATCCATGTCTTGCTGTGTTTTATCTCTGTTTTTTACAAACATCAAAGCCAACTTGCCATTTGCCGCCCTTTTCAAAAGTAATGGCGTCTGACTGACTTGTGTTCTACCTTGTATAAACTCTCCGTAATATGCAGTTTCTAATTATCTGTTTTGATACTAAACGATTAATTATATAAAAATATATATTTATAATCAACACTTAACGTAATAAAATATAAATCAAATTGTTGTTATTGTTGTTGCTTTTTATTAACTCGTGCATTTGTTTACAATTCTGTTTATATAAATTTTAAATACAAGTAACATAACATTTTGCTTTGGATAAATTTACATTTAATTAAATATAAAATTTTTTTTTTCATAATAAATTATTCAACTAATTTCTTAAACAATTGCAACACTTTTAAAATTTATTAACTTAATAACATTTCAATTAATTTATTAGTTTCTATTTCCTTTTTTACAGATTATTTAACAAGCAGCCAGCTTTAAATAATAAAATTTTAAATAATAATTAAACTATTAATAAACAAATGACTGTTATAAATGATATAAAACCCTTAAGTGGGTGTGGCAGTGGTGCCAATACGTCTGATTGTGCTCCTGGTGTTTTGGGTATTAACTGCTGTTCAACTGCTGCCAGTTCGGAAATATCTATTGATCAAACCACGCCCAATCTATCAAATTCAAATTCAACCACAAAAGTTAATAATTTAACATATAATATTTATGATAATAATTTTTCACATTGCAAAAAGGTCGATATAGAATTTGAAAACCTCAAATATACAGTTAGTAAAGTTTCATTTGCGGAAACTAAATTTGGTAAGTATTTTTTGAATTAAAATTTGATTTTAATTAAATAATAAGAAACCCATCTCACTTTAATCGAATGACAGGCTGAAGTTTTGAATAATAATAAATTTTATGCAGGCACGTATCAGTTTATTAAATGTTTGGGCAAATGCTTGTATTCCTCCATAAATTCCTACTTTATATTCATTAAGTCTGTTTTAAGGATCAGCCAAAAATTTTAGTAATGGTTTTCAAAGAATTTTTTTAGTTTAAAAAAAAAAGCAGTGGCAACACTGTTTGCTACAGACATTACAAGCATGGCGAAATAATACTGGGTGGTCTCGATAGCGAATTCATTGATTTTCGCCGAAACGTTAAGTATCAGACACCATATAAAAAAAATTATTCTCAATTTTTTATATATAGAGTTTGACATTTCAGATTTTGAGCAAAATTAATGAATTCGCCATTGCGACCACCTGGTATTGATTCGCCTTGATTACAAGTATACAAAAGTAGCAGTATTTCGCCGTTAATAATTTGATTAAAACACTGTTCTGGTAAGGACATGAAGAATTTTCAATTTTATTTCAATTTTTGTCTCAGTACAATATAAAGGAAGTGTTTTTGTTCTGGGCCAGCTTTTATAAATTTATACATAAGTATGTATGTATGTTTTAAATTAAAATGATTACTCCAGTTGGTCAAATCTTTAAGACATGCCTAACGAAAGTTACAAGAAAAAATTAATTCCTTGATGACATACTATGGACAGCTCAAACAAATCATTAACAAAACTTTCTAACAAATGGCCACGAAGATTAAAAGAGCGTCAATTTCCTTCACATTGTCATCGACGGCTACATACCAAATAGAAGACATTGTCTCTTATCTTACCCACAGTGCATTTTCATAGAATATATTTTGCAAGACGTTGTAAATAACATAATCGTTAACGGCGCTTATCCTTAAACTTTCTTCAGAAAATCTTAAAAATGGGAGACAAATCGGGCATTCATACTCGAAGGCTTTCTGCCGATTTCACTAAATGTGAACGAACACTCATTTTGCTTATTAATTAAAACAAGAATAATAAAAAGGTCAGGGTGTACATACTTGAACCCTTTTTAGTTTTAACCTAAAATATTAATTACGTACAAATTAATTCAATTTCAAAAAAAAAAAATTTTTTTTTTCATTTTTTGTTCAAAAAAAAAAATTCCCAAACAAAAAAATCTCTGGCAACACTTTTACAAAATCATGATTAATTGTTTTGTACATACAATTATTTATCATGTTTTTTTTTTAACTGTCAATTACAGTTTTGGATTGAAAAACAACATGTGCGTCATCGCCATTATATTTAAATTTGCGGTTTCACTGTCGCATTTGTTTATGATGTTTTACCTTGATTAACTGTATCAAGCTACGGGTGTTTGTGGTTTTTTCTATTAACTACATAAGTTTGTTAATTGTTAACTGTTTATATTACCTTTATACTTTTTGTTAATAGAATGGAATGTTGATTGGATTTTTTTAGCGCTTACTTCTAATGCAAAGTTACAGGCTAAATGTTTCTGTAGACTCCGACAGATCACATTTATAACAGATTATACTACTGTTAGTCATCTTATCGTTGAAATATGTTTATTAAAAGAAATTTAATTTTAATTTGTTATTTAAAAATATCCTTTGCAAAAAGAAAAAGTTTAATTTTTTCATTTGGCCGTTATTGCTAACATAAGAACAACATGTCAAGTTTTACTTTGATAATACTTCACACCAATTGTATAAAAGTAAAAAAAAGAAATACTGCAAACTTTTGTTCACATAATTAACTTTCTTAACTTGTGGATGGTTTAATTGCTTCTTCTTGTATTATAAGTTTCAGCTGATCTGGATAACACAATTCAGGCGAAAAAAATGCTTTTGAAGCAAATGCAGTCACCTGATATGAATTCGCCTTGATTCTTTTATTATCCAACCCTACGCAATTAATTAATACAACAAAAAAAAAATAATTTACAAAAGTACCGACATCTCCTTAGCAGAGCCCAGACTATAGTTCTACAGAGTACTTGTGAGCATTTATGCAAATAAAATTTCGTGAGATTTCAATTAAAAAGAAGACACTAAGTTAACTTGAAGATAAAGGAAACGTTTGCTGTTTAAATGTATTTTGTTTTGGATCACTGTATTTTATAAATTTTACAAAACATAAGATATCACAAAAAAAACTTGAAATTTTAATAAAAAAAAACGAAAATATTAAAAAAATCAAAATGAAAAAATCGTTTTTCATCCCAAATTTCAAAACTCATATAAAAATCAAATATACAGGCATGTCACAAATTCCGTTCGGAATTGAAATGATTCCGAAGTTACTATTCCGATCGAAATGGTTTTAGCTTCTATAGATTCCGTTCGGTTTTAGGAAACCAAAAAAAGTACAAAACCACTTATGTTTGCTCAAAATATGGCAATATAACGACGAATGTAGCAAAACAAAAAACAGCTGACTTAAAAAACAATAAGAATTCAAGAAATATTTGTGTTTCAGTGCGAATTGCAAAAAAAAAAAAAATAAAATAAAAAAATCAAATCTTCCGAACGGAATTTTGTTTTGTGACATGGCTGATAAATTAAAAGTTTTAATTGAACCAAAAAGTCGCAAATCCAAAAAAATAGAAATGCTTTCATAAAACGGGAATTTTATTAAAAGTTTGAGGAAAAAATCTACATTTAAAATGTGTAACTTTAATTTATCCAAAAATTTAACGACACAAAAAAAAAATTAAAATTAACAAAAAACAAAATATTAAAATTTAGAAAAGTTGTATCGACCATTAAGCTCCTTGTTTCAATCGGTTTAACTGTTAAAATGCTAATTTATTTACAAGCTTTTACCTTCCTACTCTATTATGCGCCTTAACTTACCCACCGTGCCGTGACCTTTATTTTGTTAAAAATTTAAGAAAAACAGGAATAATAGCAAGAGAAAAACATTGTAAACTGCTGAAGTATGGATATTTGTTGGAAAGTCCTGTATCTTTGAAACAGAACTTCAATAGTTTTAACATGGGACAAAACTTTAAAAATCTGAGTTGAAGAAACTTATATTTTTTGTAGGCGAATTTAATTTTTCTTTAATTATTCTAATTTGTGTTACCTTTTTTTAATAAACTTTTAGAGTTAATTATTTTTATTTTGAATTTGTTATTTTTTTTTTTCTTTTCAGTTACAAAAGAAATTCTTCATGGTATTAATGGTGCTTTTCGTTCTGGCGAATTAACCGCAATTATGGGACCATCAGGTTCAGGAAAAAGTACACTGCTAAATGTTATGAGTGGCTTCAGGTAAATTCAACACTAACATTTTTAAAGAAATCTTCTGTACATTTCACTTTAAGACTTTATATTATATTTTTGGTTAGTGGCAGATAAAGGAAAAGAGAAGACTTACAAACCTGGATTGACATATTTTTTTTTACTTCTTTTGCAACGCCAAAAACTTTTTTTAGATTTTTTGTTTGGTGCTTTGGTTTGTTATTGCTATTTTTAACAAAAGCACTCAAGAAGAAATAAATTTTACAAACATAATGACAACCTCCATAAAAAATTATTTACTTATTATAAAATTTAATATTTTAAAATTTTGCATACCCTCATGCATGTATTTCTTAAGAATCGATATAAATCTTAAAAAGATTTTTTTTTTGTTTTCAAATTTTTATTTTAATACTTGTTAAGAAGCCATTACTTAACAACTTTAAAGTCATTAAATGCCATTAAAACTTGTTCTTAACGCGCATCAAAAAGTAAAAATAACATTTTAAATTTTTTTCTGCGCTTCCAAGTAACAAAAAATCAAAATATGTGTTTTTGCAGATGCTGTTCTATACCATGTCGAAATAAATTTTACACTTGTAGTTGCATTGCATTAAACTTTAATAGTAATTTCCACACCTGCCAATCAAAATGTTAAAAATCGTTTTAGATAACCAAGTGTAGTGTAAACTGTAATTTTTTTTTCAATTTGATTTGCTTAAATGTGCCGTTTATTTTGAAAATGGCAAAGGTAACTTCGCTTTTATGCTGATACACATATTTAAAGGGTTGTGTTTCAAAGGTTTTAAAAGTATTGAGTTTAAATGTCCAGAAGGCTTACTTTCACTTCTACCTCAGGATACTTATTCTCCAATAAAAAATTCGGTCAATATAAAATCGGAGCAGATGGTAACATTTATTTTTCTTTCTTTTATTTTTTTGAAAAAGTGACTTGTGCCACTTTCAGAAAAAAAGAATTTAAAGCCTAAAAAAGTCTTGGTACAATAAATTTTAATAAATTTTATGATTTGCTTCAGTTTCTGATCCTGTATGTAGAATGAACGGATACAAAAATCATTTAAAATATTTTAATAACAACAAGAGCTACGCTATAAAAACATTTTGGACCAACAAAGAATTTTTCGTTGGGAATATTTGTCCACAGAAAAAAAACACAGTGACAAAAAGATGCACATAATTAAAGCCACAGATCTATTTTTAATTTCTACGTAGTTGTCTACAAAGAAAATTATATTTTCAAATTAATTAAATTATAATTTTTTTGTCTTAATTTAGTTTTAATCGTCAAATTTAGCCAAAGATTTTGGAATGACGAATTCGTAATAATGCGCAAAAAACTTTTTTCTTTTTAGTTGTGCTTATATAATTTTCTTTTCGGTTTTAATTTTTTTTTTATTCAACTTAAAGCTTTTGAAAACTTTAAGTTTTCAAATGACAATTTAAAATATAACATCGTCGGTCATAGGTTGAAGGTGTTCTCTAGTTAAAAATCGCAAGAAATTTTGCTATTTCAAATCGGAAGCACATGCTGAATTAAAGTTATGAATTTCACTTAAAATTAACTTTAAAACAACAATTAAATTATACACAAATAAAAATAAATATGTTTTCTTTTATTTTTAACAAAAAATGTTTTTATTTTTACACAAAAATAAATTTAAAATATGTTTTTTATTTTCTCAATTGTTTTTGTTGATTTTTTCTTGAGTACCAGCGATTTCATAAAAACAGCTGTTCTATTTGATGTACGAAAATGTATTGGTATTAGTGCGGTTAAACTTATAGTCGGTAAAATAATATTTGGTCTTATTAATGGGTGATTTAAATTTTAAGATACCTGAGTATATTTATTTTAATTACTTTTAGGATAATCTGCGTTTCGAACGTGTATGTTACAACAAACAAAATTAACAAAAATATTTTTTAAGTACTGATTACTCATGTTGTAATTAATCATTTTCTTTAAAGATGCTAAATGCAACATCACTGAAAGAAATTCCATTTGTCGCCAATTTTTCTTGTTTTGTATTAAATTTTTAAATTAATAAATATCTATTGGATTGGAATATCCATTAGATTGAAATTATCTTTAGGCATTTGTTTTTTAGTTCGTTCTCTTTTTAATTGAATGTTTATTTAAAGAAATTAATTTCAGCAAAAAGCTGCTGGCATTTTTTTAACTTTTTGTTTGTTTTTTATGTTTTTCACTGACAAATCATATGTTTTTGTTTTGGAACATAAGTTTGAAAATAGGTAATTCGCAAGCAAAACGCGTGAGTTTCAGAACATGTAAAACGTCAGAGCGTCAGAACATGCCTGGTAGTTTTGTCGCTTATAACCTTCAGAGTAAATAATATTTTGTAATTAATATTTTTTTTTTTTTGATTTTACTCAATTTCAAAGAAGGAGGTCAAATACAAATCGTGAACATTGGAAAACATTTTTCGTTTTTTTTTTGAAATCTCTAAAAATTATTACAAATTTCATTTTAATAATTGTCCACTGTTTTTCAGAGCTTTTTAATTTCAGATAATATAAGTTATAATTTTAATATTTTGTCAGATTAATAAATTGCAATTACACAAATGTAGTTTCGTTTGCATTACAGTTATCTCTTGCGTTACATTTCTTTATGCTGTTTCGGTTTACGTCGATAAATCGTGGATTGGATTTGCATCTCCGTTCGATTTGCTTCGAAACATCTTTTTTGACTTTAGGTATTCGAATTACAATGCCTTTGGAATAACATTGCCTGAATTGTTTACAAGTTATTAGAAAAAACCGGGGAAATTCTATGTTTCTGTGAAATATCGTCGAATCAAAAAAAAAAAAAAAAAAAAAAAACGAATTATTTAATAAAAAACTAAAGTATAAGTTGTTTGCCTCTATAACAAGAGAAAAAAGGCATTTATCATTGCAAGCCAAATGGCGCCGACGCCAATAAAATTCGTGCCAGTCCAATAGCGGCTGGGATGTGTTCTCTTGAAACTACCACTAAAAGAATATCAATAATAATTATACTACTCAAACGATAAAATATTTCTATAAATACACAAGTAGTATTTGCGAAATCCCAACGGGCGATAGTTAGAAAATTAAAAAAAAAAAACAACTAAAACATTAAACCCCTACATCAAGTGTATCGACCCATAAGGCTAAAAGGATCATATTAAGAAAAGAAATCGCGTCAACTTATTTAAATTACAAAATATTGCGTATTTAATACTTTTAATATTAAAAATAAAATTAACAAAACAAATTTTCTGTTCAACAAAACTGATTCATCCTTTAATCTTTGTCAGGCACTTTATTTATATCAGCAAAAAAAAACCTGCTTTAATTATTTAGTTCAGTGAAAACATAAATATTGTTGACAGTTTTAATTGTCTGGCACGTTTGCCCTTAATTAAATTTTAAAGTTCTGAATTTTTTTTTTCCAAAAATAAGAACGCATGCAACATTGTGATAAGAATAAAAATTAATTGCCTTAATAAAATACAATAAAACTTGTTATTCAAATTTGTTATGCCTTTGAATTGTAAAAATATTTAAAAATTGGAATATTTAACCTTTTTTCTGTATTAGTGGGATCAAAAAACATCAGACACGTGTTATTTAACGTCACATGACGTTATTTTTATTATTCTTAAGGATGAATATTGTCTGCTACGTTTTTGATCCTGTTTCAGCTCTGTTTATTCCTCAATGATCAGACAGATATACTACCAGTAGGATCTTCTAACAAATTACCTCGTTTACACATCTCAACCAGCTTCTATTCTAATGACGGTAATTCAGTCCAGGGAATTTCGGTCGTAACCAAATACCATTTTTACCTTCATGCCTAACGGCTGCTTGAGAACCATTTCAACTCGCATACATGAAGTTGCCTCAAAATCTTTAAATATGCATGTAGTCAAAGACTGATTGAACAGTGAGTGCAATAAGAATATTCCTTCGTTAACGCATTTCATTAATAATTCTTTGGATTCACTTGCATATTCTCGAAAATATCGCACTCGTTTTTAAAGTTTCCTTTTCTTTGAAGAACTATTTTTAGCTGATTGTTCACAACTGTATAACAAATGTTGATAAGTCAATTAGCAAGAACAGATTAAGTGTAATGTGTACGCGCATTTTCTTCCCCACAGGCATTTTCTTCAACACTGCTCAAAGCCTTAATACATCACGGTGCAGAAAATTAGCACAAAAAACAAAAAATCATAATAATCTCCCATTACAGACATACTTAAATCAGAGCGTAAAGCGCAGAGCGCGTAAGGGCATAGCTTTCACGCTAAAAAAATCATATTTAAATAAGAGCGTCAACTTTGTGTCTTGAACAGTAATATCAACTCATTTTATTTTGTAGAACCCACTTTTTAGGAATAAAAAAGAGATAACACACCTAGATTGTCCTAAAAACAACTAAATTGTTTTTACTTTTTAACAATAAGTAAACAAACAGCCAGCTGCACTTTCTAACGCACTGTCAAAATCGGATTTTTTAAATGCCACGCTATTTAGACTCGCTTTATACATTTTTTATGTACATGAGAATTTTTGACAGATAGATTGCGCTTTGCGCGCTAATTTAAGTTTACTTTTTAGCAAATTGGCAACGAATCTGGCAACCTTGGTTTTTTAGATGCAGAGAGCTTTTATTGAGTAAAAAAAATAAAAAAGTAAAAATAAATTTGATTTTTCTGTTCCATTTGCTTTGGTTTTGATTTCTTAAATTCATGTAGATGGCATCTACCCAGTATTTACCCGATTTATAGAGGTATATTTGTAAGCCCAGTATTTTTTTTATTTATTTGTATATTTATAAAAAGTGTTAAAATACAGATACGACTTACTGTTAATCATTTAATATGTAATTTTAAATAATAAAAGGAGAATTGCAATTTAACTTAAGCTGTATAAAACTGGAACAAAATTGAACTAAAACTGTGATTGCGTCCACGGAATTTTGCAGGAAAGCTAATTTTTTTTTTTTTTTTTTTTTTTTTTTTTTTTAAAAGAGAAGTAGCACTTCAGGCATTAATACCTACTAAGTTATTTTGGTAACCGTGCTACATTCTTTAGGAAAGGGATAGATAAGAGATAAGACAGGTGGTGAAAGAGAGAGATAGAGAGTTAGTTATTTTACTTCGCCGGTCAGTATGCTATGAAAAAAGTACCGACGAAGGAGGCTGCATGTTTTTTAATGTAAATTCTGAATATGTATTTATACCATTAAACAGAAAAAACATTCTTAATTTTTGATTGACGCAGGGGTCGAACCCTGGACAACCAAGTTTGTAGTCAACGTGTTAACCACTTCGACTACAGCAACCTCAACCTGACTACTTCATGCACTTAAGACTCTACGTAACGCCCTTTCATCATGCAAAGTTTCAAACAGTGAAAACTGTAGATTAACTGTAGGTAACGGCGGAAAAGTATTTTTACATCATCTAATCGTTATCTTAACAATAATACTTTTCGATTCTGGTTATTCATTTGATGAAGTACAATTTAAGTCTGCTGTCATCACTTATTCTACATGTCAATCTTCCTTTAATTAGGTTTGTTTCTTTACTTTTTGAATAAAGTTTTTAAAAATGAGAGCAAGTATAATTTTCTCTCATAAAGAGACAAAATTGTATAAAAGTACGAGAATACAAAATTTTAATTTTAAAAATAAAATAAGAAGTCAAAGTGTTTTGATTATTTCAATAAAAAAAATCAATTTCCAAAAATTATAAAAAAAAAACAAAGAGGAACAGTCGTTACAAATTTGTTGCGTTTATCAGCTCACAAAGAAGCATATGTAGGACTTTCTGCAATAAATTTAAATATAATTCTCTCGATATGCGGAAGTATTGTTTGAATTCGTTGTCCTTATATGATGGAACAATTTCATTTAAATAATTTAGAATACTGTTGCTCTTTTGGCATTAAAAAATTTAAAAATGATTTAACAAAAGTGACTCTTCTAAGCCGGAATTATGTTCAATAAGGTCTAAGATATCGTCACAATCAATAGAATCACTTGAACTCTCTACTAAATCTGCAACAATGTTTTTTAACCCGTCTTCATTTGCCATTACAAATTGTCTTTTATATTCAAATAACTATTTTACCCTTTTTTAAATATTACTAATGACTTTTTTATATGTTTTTATGTTTTACAGCTGTTTCACATATATAAATAACTTGCACGAAGAAAAAGTTAGGGCTGTTTCATGCAAGAAGAAGAAGAAGAAATTTATTCTCTTAAAATCGCTCTCATTTACCCAATTTTTAAGTATGGAAACGCTTTTCGTACAAATTGAGATTCCACGGAATCCCAAAGTAGAGTAAAAACAGACCTATTATTTTTGTAATCAAACAGAGAATGGAGAATTAGGTGACACTGACAAGAATTGTTTTTATAATATAAATCTGCTATAGCCGTAGAATAGTGGTAAATGATGATGTTCAGGTTAAACTTAATAAATGGGAGTATTTTCTCAAATTGTAAGCATTACAAATTCTAGCTAAAAAAGTAACCCTGATTCAAGATATTTTAAGATATCTTTTATCCATTATATACACATAAACATAAAGCGCTTAATGAGTTTGAATATTTGTTTGTTCGTCGGCAAGGTATAGCTGCCTTCACAAGTGGTCTAGTCTTTCCGGAATTTCACCAGTTTGTTATTAAATATGTGTTGGTAAAATAGGATACTTGACACTTCCCATGACATTAAGTATTTATCATTATTTCTTGATAGCTGTAGCAGGTAGCGCATTGAAATTTTGTTCAAGTAACTCTCTTATAAATATGAATAATGAAGAGAAAAACAGACTGGCTTAGGATGTTGGGTGTGGTATCATAAATAAAAGCGAAAAGTTTTTGTCGTTTACACAGGACTCTGTAAGAGAAGGGTCTTATAATATCGCACAAGTAACTTTCGTATTATTGTGCATAATAGCTCAGAGTTCTGTTCTTACAAGCAATCGTTCAATTATATTCTTCTGTTCTTATAAACGTGCAAAAAATAAGCCGACTTTAAAACAGACTTAATCTGTCTGCCTACAACCGTTTAAAACTTTAGCCACATACATAACCTAATATTAACTATTGTTATACCCTTTGTTTTCTAAATACAAATTTTATATTTGTTCTTATAGCGGACTTAGCAATATAGGTTCCTGAAAAATTTATCAGCTGTCTGCAACTGTTTAAAAATTTGGCCACATACATCAAGTTAAATTAACTTCTGAAGAACTCTTTAATTTATAATTTATAATTTTTATAGTTGTTATTTTAATAGTCATAGTAATCAGCACTCTGTATAATTTTTCAGCGATTAAACACAACGGTTCAAATGATAGGCGCATAAAGGTCAATTTAAGTCACCTATGGAACACCCTTTAATTTTTGGATTTATTATTGTATTACTTTATGCTATTGTGAGTGATACGTAGTGTTTTATAATTTTAAAGAGGTGCCCTTTGCATTTTATAATACACGTAAATAACGTGTATTTTGTATTGGGACACCCCTTAACTTTTAAAATAGTAAACTGTTGTTCAAACGGCGCTAATCTTTCTCTTAAAGCAAAGAAAAAATTTCAAAATCTTTTCAGAAATAACTGAGTTCTGCAGACACAAACATAAAAGAAGCAACATTCAGTCGAATTGATAACCTTCTTCTTTTTTAGAAGTCGGTTAAAAATGGCAACATTCAGATAAATTGATAACCTTCTACTTTTTTGAAGTCGGTTAATTAAAATAACCGCCCACTTAAACTATTTGTCAGATATTGACATCTTAGGTTTCTGACTTCGAGACTTAAAGGAAATTAATTTCAAGTCGCTAAATTATAACAGAAAATAAGTTAAAAATTTGAAAGAATTGTTTCCTTCTTTTGGGATTTTTATTATTATTTTATAATTTTTATTTTAGTTAGAAGTCTACAGCACCGTCCAAAAAAATTTTTTTCTATCTACAGTTGTGCTTATAGCGGCGATGTTTTCGACAGATTTAGCGCTTTTTTGATTTTCGACTGTTAACTATTTGTTTGCCTTAACTTAAATCATTGAATAAATATGATTTAGAAGCAATTTGGACGTAATACTGTCTTTGTTGAAATTAGTCCTTACACAAGAAGAAAAAAATTTTTTGGTCCCACTGTGCACCAGGTGGAAGAAACATAAGTACGACATATGCTTGCTTAGCTTTAGCTTAGATATTGCAGATTCAATCTCAAATTTTTCAAGCAACTTACTCCACTGAGCGGTCTTATTGGCTGTGTATACTAACAACCAAAAATTTCGTGTGTCTATTTTTAAAATCAAATCTTTAAAAATCTTACTAAAAAAAACTTAAACAGAAAGCTGGTAAATGTTTAATAAATTACCGTTAACATTTTTACTGATGCCACGATATGTTAATTACAAAATTTTTAACGAAACCCAAATGATTTTTCTAGAAAATTTTTACATTTCTTATAAAAAAAATTTGTTATTCATTGAAGCATTAAGACCCAGACGACAGCAAAAACAGTTTCATCATAGTAAATATAACTAAAGGGTTTAATAAACTCTAGTAGAGATAACCAAAGATGATCAACTCCTTTCGTTATTAATGATCATAATGATTAAAAGTGCATAATGCAACCTTAATTATCGTACACGCCACTAACCAAAACAAAAAAGAAATACAACTTTGTATACGAAAGCAGGAAAACGAACAGAAAATCATGAATATATAAATACATACATACATACATACATTAATACATATTTATGTATGGTTTAAATAACAATGATTATTTATTTTTTATACTTTTTTGGTGTGAAAACAAAAAGAAATCGTTTTCAAGATGGTCAATGACGCTTGAACTTGAAATATTAAAATATTTTAAATTATGAAATATAAGCGAAAATAGTAAAAAAAAACAACCACAACAAAAATATTTTAATGCTTAACGATTATAAAATAAGCATTTTTTTTAAATTTAAATTTTCTTATTTTTTTCCAGTTTTACGGGAGTCAGCGGTACTATACGAGTCAATGGCAAGGTGGTTTCAACAAGTTCACAAAAATACCGCCAGTTATCCTGTTACATACATCAGGATGATTTGTTGCGACCTCAATTAACGGTTGGCGAAGTTATGATGCTGGCCGCCCATTTAAAGTTGGGTTTTGAAATTTCCAAACAACAAAAACTAAAACTAGTCAAACATATTTTATCACTTTTGGGACTGGATCATCGTTTCAATGTCTTTACGGCAAAGTTATCAGGAGGTCAAAAGAAACGTTTGGCAATTGCTTTGGAATTGATAAGTAATCCGCCGGTACTATATTTGGATGAACCAACAACGTAAGTATTATCAAATATTTAACTTCTTGTAAAATGATGAAGTTTATTTGAATTCAGTTTGTGTTTTAAAGAGTGTTAAAAAAATATTTTTTTTAACTTGAAAGAAAATAGCTTTTTCGTTTTTGGCAGAAAATAAAATATTGAACAAATCAAGGATTTTTTGCTGATCACGTGGTCGCTGTTAGTAATTAATGCGAGAAATCTTATCGCTTTTATTTTTAAACACTATTAAGTTGCAAGTAGAGATTGTTACTTTTTTGTAAAGACTGCAGCGGGATTTTTTAGAGAAATTAAAATAATTTTTCTTTTTATTTTAGTCACATGTCTGTCCTATCGTTTACACGTTTAGCAGCTTGCAATCAGCCGCTTTACTTTGATATATTTTTTCCAAGAAAACGCTGAATATAGAAAATAACTAAACGACTTTCTTATTAAGAATTTGTGACGTTATTGACATTTCTCAAGTTAACCTAGCCCCTCTTTCGAAAAAATAAAACACGCCCTTAAGGTTTAGGCTTAGGGTTGAAAAATAATAAAACAATAGTTTGGCTACACTTCCAAAATGTTTTAATACAGTTTTGCTGCGGATCTTGTATATAAACAAAGTTGCGAAACAATGTATCAATATAAAAACTGATAGGAAAGTTGCTCGGTTGCAACGTTGTCTTCCAATGCGTCAATTGAAGCGGGCTCGTCTCTATAGACATGAGCTTTAACATAGCCCCACAAAAAATAGTCTAAAGGCGTTGAATCGGTCCCGAACGTGAAATAAAATGTTCACCGAACTCGCCTCTCAATAAGTCCATTGTTGCGCGTGCTGTGCGGCATGTGGCGCCGTCTTGCTGAAACCACATGTCATCCAAGTCAAGCTCTTGCATTTTGGACAAAAAAAGGTTGAATATCATCTTACGGTAGTGTTCACCATTCACAGTTACGTTACGATTTGTATCATCTTTGAAGAAGTACGGCCCAATGATGCTACCAGCCCATAAACTTCACCAAATTATGACTTTTTCTGGATGCATTGGTAGCTCTTGCAATGTTGATGTTTGGCAGTGAAACAAAACACGAAACGCGCCTCAGCTGTTTAAGCCAGTGTTGGCAAAAAGATAATAGCTAAAAAATCACCCTTTACTTATCTGCGTCATTTTTGAATGGTATGCATTGCAAACATTTAGTACTTTATAAAACACAATATATTGTTCGAATACAAAGCCACTCACGTTTTTTAAGTCATCAAAGGGCGAAAACGTACCCCATTGTTTTAACTCTCCGTCTGTCATAACATTCATAAAAATTTTATTTTTTAAGCTGTTAAAAGCAAAAACGTCTACTTTGCATAGTGAATGTAAAAATATCTCCGCTATCGCAACAAGTACAAAAAAGTACACTTTAAATAAAAAGGTGCCCAAATAGTGACGTTGAACCTCAATGGGCAAACACTTTAAAAATTAATTTTTAAAAATTAATGTGTATTTCCGTAATCGTTCCGTTTGTTATAGGCAGATGGCTTAAAGTAGGGATGCAATCGATACCGATATATCGGAAAACCAGAAGGATTATCGGCGACAATTTACTGTCGATACGCCGATATTTCTTATATTTTTCTTTAGAGTTTTTTGAACAAAATATTCAATTTTCAACTCTTTTTTTACGAAAACTGTAAGAAATAACATATTAAAAGCAGAACACATCTGAGAGACTATTTTCCACTGCAGGTCTGCTTCAAACGTATTTGAGAAATCGTCTATCTCCACAAAATCTGAGAACACTTTGTTTTTTAAACAAAAATCTTATTAATATCATTTTTAAATATTAATCTTTTGCAATGTTGTTTTTATAATTTTAATTTAATTTTAACATGATCGCAAATTTAATTCGTTGTCTTTTAAATCTTATTAATATCAATTTTAAATCTTGCGCCAAATGTCATCGTTTATTTTGTAAAATCATTAATATTGCAGAAGTTTTGTAGTTTAAAAAATTTGAATTTTAGTAACTGAATTGTTTTGAAAATTTTGATGATTTAAATGGCTCTTTAATAAACACTATTATTTAGTATAATACTCCACTTGAGTTTTGTTAACTTTTACTTGAGCTCAATTTCAATATGTGTGTCGATATCAGGATCGGTATTAGTACCGGATCGGCGAAATGGCGTATCGTTTCATCTTTACTTGAAAGTATGAGTTGCCATATCTGCTATAGGGACAAGTTCAAATAAAATATAAGTTTGGTGATTGCCAAAAAAAAAAAAAAATACTAAAAATTAATAAAATGATACAATTAAAAATTTTAAGGTGGTCGTACATGGTATAGAACCCTTTTTATGTGAGCCCTAAATCTTATTTTTTTAAAGTGTGATTTTATATTCTTTATAGAGTTATATGTCATTTACACTATGCAATTTTTTTCGAGAAATTAGCATGAAATTTTTGTGTGTTGGAAAAGCAAGTTGAGTGAATTTTACTGTTGATTAGGTTTATTTATCAAATAACGCTAATTGCTGCAATTTAAATAGAGAAAAGAAAAAATGCCTCAAAAAATTGCATAGTGTAAATCTAGACTTATTTTCAAAAATATGTATTTCATACTACCAAAATTTTAGTTTCTTTGTGTGTTTTTTTTTTTTAATATTAAAATGTTATTTTTTTTTTAATCATATTTAACAAACGGAATAAGTAAAAAAATTTATTGCATGAAAATAAATAAATTATTTTAGGCGCTATTAATTGCCAAAATGGCAAAAATTAATTAAATGTGGCAACTATGGTTTAATATCAAATTTAAAAATGTGTAAGTTCTTAAATATATTTAAATTTATTCTGGTCACTTCTGTTTTATTTCAAAAACAACAAAAGTTTCAATTGAATTTTAAACTAGTAATCCACATAGATAACCTTCAATAAACTCTAGGGCTTTATGATTGCGGTTTTCTATAGCAAATCAATTTGTAATCTAAAATAACTAAAAAAATTCTTTATAATTTATTAGTCTGCAAAATTGATTTTTCTACATTTCATTGATTTATTCCACTATTTTATAAGTTTTTTTATTTTCTTCTAATACGAATAATTTTATTTTATTAATTATAATAAATATTTTTATAAATTACAAATTATATTAACTTATTCATAAATTCCATATTTAATGCTTTAATAATACTTTGTCAGTGCAATAAAAAAAAAAATTATTAAAAAGAAACTTATTAATTTTATCTACCGTAAATTAAAAAATGACAGCAGATTAAAAAAAAAACGTTATTTTATTTCCTTTTTATCATTGTATATTCAAATATATGTGCCGTTGTCTTTGAAAGTGGTTCAATTCTATTTAACATTAAATGGGAGTATTCAAGAACCTTTTTCCTTTTTAATTTTTTTTTTTTTTTTTTTGTAAAAACACAGGAAACACTCAGGCCTTGATGGTTTTACCTCCTTTGGAAAGTTATAGCGTAGAGAAAACAGGTGGTGCAGAGCAGTGATAGGTTGCGTACTTTATCACAACACTGTTATTGCACATTATGTTTGTTTTAAGAACAATATTGCAGCAGGTTTGGTATTTGCATGTATCAAAAGCATTAACGTATATTAGAAAATGAAGCTGTTAAAGTAGGTCGTTGCTGGGTTACGAACCCAGACCACAAACTCAATAAGAGCTTAGTAGTCCGTGTGCAAGCCCTATAAGCTCATTTTGTTTCTTAAATCATAAATTGATTCAATTTTTCAACATGAAATAATCGCTTTGGACTTATGCCACTTTTTAAGTAAAAAAACTAGATTTCTGCCTCCGATTTAAAATAAAATTTAATAAACATAAACTTAAATTTTAATTTAAGTCACTAAGTCAATGTTTTTTTTTGGGAAATACCCTTCAATTGTTAATTCTATTTCTATGCTGGATGTTAAAGCTGTGTAAATTTCAAGATTCTGGCTGTTACGGAATAAAAATTTTACGTCAAAATTGCGATTTGTATAAAGCGCCTTTTAAATTTAAATTTCAAGTTTTACCTGTTGCTGTTGTGCCAGGGAATAGTATACACTGTATTTAAAATTTAAGTCAGAATAAATCCATATACGTCAAAGCACGTCCCTACGGTAACAGCCTTTTATTTTTAAAGTCTACTCCTAGTTTTGCGGTTCAAAAAATAAAGATATATTTGTCAAATTCACGCCTCTATAGACACCTCATTTAGTTTCTCAATTATTTTAATTGTCTTTTTTTACAAGGGGCCCTCGCAGTACTCACATAATAAAAATTGACTTTAAAAATATTTCTGTTCTTGGGAGCACCCTTTTATATTTAAGTTTTTTAATATTGAATTAAAATTTCTACTTTTTCAGCTTAAGGTTTATTTTTTTAATTTCATTTCTAAAAATTTTTTGAAAGAAAAATTATTAACACGTTTTCCATTTTTAATATTTTTAGACAAAAAAAATATTTAAAATCGGTTCACAAATAACAGATATCTAAAGCAGCATATATACGAAGAATTGATAATTTTTTTTTTAATTCAGTTAAAAGTTTTGAGTTTTTAAAAAAAAGATGTTTTTAAACCTATTTAAATATAAACATTCTCTTAGAAGATTGAACTTACTTTTTTGTCAAAAATGGACTTGTACTACTTTCAAAGAAATTGGCTTATATGTATGTGAGATCATAGTCATATACATATACAGTTTACAATTTTATTTAAATACGTCAAGGAATTTTTTTAAATAATTTTTATTAAAAGCTATAATAAAATTAAATATTCAGTACTTTAGTCAACTAATGAGCTATCAATATTTTTATTTAATTTGTTGTTATTGCTTAAATTGTATACAGTTATAACACCTTTTAATAACTTGAATATAGATTTCATAAAATTCTTAATAGTATTTTAATTTAAATTCTATTAAGTATAAAAATATAGTTACATTTAAACTTAGTTTAAACTTGGATCAGATTTGATGGTTTGGCTTCTATTTATATTGTATTTTAATGAGGCCATCGGAATCTAGAGAGAAGGATAAAGTGAAAGGATTTTTACCAAAATGAAAGTTTTTGTATAGCTGAGACAGTCCACGTCTTCAAAGAATTTTTCGCTCAAATGTTTAAGCCAGCGTTCTTGCAGAGTAAAACAGTCACAGGGAGGGTGTTGTACCTACGACCCCTCCTAATTATTTCGACAGCTTCTGCAGCACTTACTGCTGGAAATTCGCATACGTTTCGACATACGTCAGATCATACAGTGCCCCGTTAATATGCCTACTATAAGCGATATCGAGTTCCTCCCAAAAGGCCGTGTAGAACCCTCGTTCAATTCCTGTTGAGTGAGAACCAAAGGATTTTTGAAAATCCACAGTTGTTCTCTACGGACCAATTGAAGGCGGTTTCTTTAAGCGAGCCTTCCTTTAGCTCATTCGTTAGTTCGGGCTGGGAGGTCCTAATGCCCTGGCCAAAATTTTAATCGTGGCATAAATCCTTGAAAAATTGTGATGCACTAAAAAACACTGTGAAATTCTAATATCTGACTTTTTGTTTTTATCACTAATTTGCCGTACGACGACTATTCGAATCTTGACTTTAAGCTTTCCGAACGGTTGGATAAATAACGTACCAAAATAGATCACTTTGATATTTTTTGTTAAAGGCCTCTTTAGTCTTTTCTTTCTGTTGCTGTTCTGTTTCGTGCCGTTCTGCTGTTTAAATTGTTGTAATTATTTTTTTTTTGTAACAACAATAATAATACACAACACAACAAAAAATAAACTACAATTACAATGACAAAAATGGTTTGCTTACAATTTTGCACTCACACTACCAAACAACTTCTAAGTAACTTAACGTTGAATTCTATTTTTTACTGATTCGAACGGAACGGAACGAAACAGAACAGAACGTCAAAGTAGAAACTGCTCAGCTGATTCGTCGCGGAACGGAAAGTAAAGACTAATTCTGCCTTAAATCTAAAATTATTTGCGTTTGAAACTTTTTGAATTTTTTATTTAACCCTATTTTTACCTTTTTACATTTTGTTAGTATTTTTCCTTTAAAATGTCTATATTAAATTCGAAAATATACGATTTTGAAGTTGATATCTAGACAACCAATCACTTCTATTAGTTCTTCTGACACAAAAAGAAAATTTCCCAAGAAATTAAAATTTTTTTTTAGTTTTCCGTCCAGCTATTTGAAATTTGCTGAATTATTCCGTAAATATTTCTTTTTTTCTCCCTTAAAAATCGTAAAATAAAAAAATTAATTTTAAAACTAATGATTTTTAATTATTATTAATATTATTATCATTATTAATTATTATAATATTTTCCTTCACACACTCCTCTTATTACCTGAGAAAATGTTTTCAACAACAAAACAACATTTAATATTTTAATCGTGACAACTCAGTGAAATATTTGTAAAATCAATTTTATTTATTAAATCATGCAAGTGAAATTATTTACTTTATACCCATTTTTCACGCGTAGTATGTTCCATGATTATAATTATTTTCAGTATCGTGCAATATTCAATTGTAAACATACATACATTCATGTTTAAATAAACACAGGTAAAAAGAAAACAAAAGTATATGATGTCAGTTCGAAACTAAAAAAATTCTAGAGGGGATAAACTTTTTTTAGAGGCTTTTGGCCCTCCCAAAATAGTCTACGCCACTGCAAAAAACCTAAAGTTAAAATTATGTAATGCGTTATGGTTAACTGTTAAATAAGATGCGATCAAACTTTTTCATAGCAATCGGTGTCAGCTTTTATCTTTATTTCAAATTATCTATGATTTGGTTTTTTTGTTGCTTTAAAATTTTTATAATATTTTTCATAGTTTATAACACTCACATTTTATAAGTTTTTAATTGAATAAATTAAAGACAAATAAACTATTTTATTTATTATAAATTTAAAACTAAAATTTCTAATTTTTTTGTTTTGTATCGTTGTTACAGTGGTTTGGACAGTTCATCGTGCAGTCAATGTATAGCGCTGTTAAAGAAATTAGCTGCCCATGGACATACAATCGTTTGCACTATTCATCAACCTTCTGCTTTGGTCTTTGAAATGTTTGATAAACTTTACACGGTAGTTGATGGTCATTGTATGTATCAGGGTCCTGTGAGAGAGCTGATACCATTTTTAGCTGATCAGAATTTAATCTGTCCCAGTTATCATAACCCTGCTGACTTTTGTAAGAAAAAAAAATTTTTTTTTTGATTCAATTATAAAAATGTGCCTTTTTTATTTTATTTAGTGCTTGAAGTAGCAGTTGGTGATTATGAACGTGATTTAGAAAAATTAATTAATGCTGCAAATAAAAAATATTTTGAAGACTCAGACTCTCAACTTAATCATGTTACGCGGCTTTTGTCTGACATACAAGGTATTTATTTTTTATTTGTTTGTGTTATTTAATCTTCTTTGTTGTGGTATTTATGTGTAATCAAAACTAGACGACAGTCATACATATTTTATAACTTAATTAATCATTTATTCAGTTTTATTTTATTTTTTTAAATTATTTTTATTCTGTGAAAAAACGTTGCATAAAAAACCGGCGTTTATGAGTAACCCTGCTCATTATGAGAATTTATTTTCCTAGGATTGAAGCCGTTGGTGTTTCTCCAATGCACAATGGGCCGATTTATCCAAAGTCAGAGAAGCTATAATATTAGTGTTAGTGGGTAAAAACGTAAGAATGACAGACAAAAGCAAAATTTGTATTCGTGATCAATCGATGTTTGATGCAAAAATTGCAAAAACAAATGTATGAGACCAGTTACAAAGAGAACAGTGAAGAAATACTTTGGTTTGTGTGTCGACTTCGTCCAACCAAATTATTATTGATATGATATTTCTCGTATTCTTATTTACAAAATTAGTTGGTTAAATGGATGATGTTCACAATGTACACAATCTAAGGTAGATGCGAAGAATGCTGATGATGGATTTGGCAGTCCTAAAAATGCGGCATTTCATTCTGCCAGCGTTCAATATTCATTTAGGAGCTATAATTTTCAAATTTTCTCCAAATACTTTAAATTTTGCGCGTTAACTATGATAAAAAATTCCAAAAAATTTGCCTAAAATTGTACCAAATATTTAAAAACAAACTGGACCATGTACCCTACTTTGAGAGCACATAGCGCTATGGCTAGAAAGTGGATGGTACCAACCTTCAAAACTTAAGCTTAAATAGTCGTCTGCATTGCTCACGTTAAATTTAAAATAAATTGGTTTACAACTGGCTAAGTTTTTTCCAAAATATTTTGATTCTGCCCCACAGTGCAGTTTAGAGCTATCAGAAAAAATAGTTGGTGATCTTTTCTTTATGATCTTCAAATTCTCCAGTGAACTAAAATCACATGAAAACAAGCAATATTTTTGACAGTGTAGGGTACTGTAAAAACATAGACGCCGGTTACTATTTAGTTAGATTTTTTTTGGAAAAATCTTTAATAAGTTAATAATAAATATTTCTTAAAGCTTGCTCATAATTAAGACATTGAACTTAATATTTTTATTTTTTTATAAAAGTTTAATTATTTAAAGCCATGTGCAAAACAAACTTTGATAGGGGAATTTTATTTGGTTGCCCGTATTTTAAACACCTGTTGAAACGTAGCAT
The DNA here is from genome assembly GCA_937654795.1 of Cistogaster globosa. Lineage (NCBI taxonomy): Eukaryota > Metazoa > Arthropoda > Insecta > Diptera > Tachinidae > Cistogaster > Cistogaster globosa. The sequence continues at coordinate 98,291,401 of OW569404.1, read as the reverse complement.
TTATTAAAACTATTAAAGTATTAGACATAAATATGTATGTTTTATAGACTTGTGTAGTTCATAAACGAACTAGTTCATTTAAACGATTCCAGCGATTGAACTAGTTTATATCTTTAAGTACATTTTTGAACTATACTTTGTATTTGAATTACCAGACAAGATAAACTAGAATCCATGTCTTTTTTTTCTTGTTGATTATTTCCGAGATGAAATTAGTGCTGCCACGCATTTAAATTAATATTCGTTATGGCAATGCTACAGTATTGTTGCCATCATAGTTTAAAAAGAACATTTGAACTAAAAGAACTTTAAACTAAAGAAAGCGTTTGAACTAGAAGTTGAAAGTTGAACTAAGAAAAATTTTGAACTAAAGACAGCCTTTGAACTAAATTTTGAACTAGTTCATTTACAAACTTTAAACTAAATAGAGCGATCACTAAATTGAACTATATGGCACTAGTCTAATATGTATATTTTATGTTGCAAAATTGTGCGAATAACTTTTTTATAACATTTTTTCACTTGCTTGATTTCTATTTTATAGAAACAATCACATGATCTTCCCACAAAATATAAACAACACAATGATTACAGTGGCGAAAGCAGGTCGTTAATGATTTTTTACTCAAATTTTTTGCATCAGCTGAGGTACTTAAATTTGTAAGGAAACTGACTGAATGAGAATTGTAATTTAAAAACGTATTTAATTTCTTTAGTAAGTACTGCATCGCTGAAGCAGACAAATTTACTCTTAAGGCGCTGACCCCTTCTTTATTGGTTTTACAAAGTTTTTCTTGAGCCCTAACATTTTCTAAAGAGGTAGAAGAATTGTTTCTTTCTAAATGGATAGTTCTAGGTAATAGCGGCTCTACAACAAATAAAACATTTGTAAAAACAACATGGCATTTTATTGTTGCTTTGTGAGTGGAAATGTCAAAAATAGAAAGACAAAATAAAAGATAATTGCTATAAAAACAAACGCTCCCTCTGTTCTACATATGCTTGTTGTTAGTGTTTTTTGAAATTCGTAAACAAAAATTGTAAAATATAAACAACTTTTGACATTGGCAACTACAAACCGGCTGGGTGGACGACACTAGCTAGTAAAATAAATGTACCTTGAGGTATGTCCTTTGCTGTTAAAGTTAAACTGACTTTTGCGTAACAGTTTCAATTCGCATGTTAAAAGTGGGATTGTCTTTCCAATATTCTTTCAAAGTCGCTTTTGTTAATTATTCGTAATTTCGAATATGTGCTTTCTTTTAAAAAATATTTAGTTGAGCTATTAGCTGCGACATATAAACGAAAATTGATTAACAAATTAATTAATAATTTTTTCGCCCATTCAACTTAATAGCTTTTTTTTCAACGAAATCGAAGTCCTGTACGAATTTTGTTGCAACAGCTCTCTGAGAAAAAAAAATCAATTGCAGGCATCTATCCGTTCATGATAGCAGTTATGGGTAGTGAACTAACCGGGTACTAATTGTGTTTAAATTGATTTGAGTTATCTGGGTAGGAGGCTCTTATTTTCGGCAGTCGGTGAAGGGTCTTCTTTAAGGGCCCTTTTGTATCAGTAGCCAATTATTGCTCCAGAGACCGTCTGCTAATAGAATACCTTTTCAGCATCTGCAATAGTCATTTGGTAGAAGTCCTGTCAGAAGTGTTGAGATGTGTGATCTTAAATTAACATTCTATGATTAGGGTGGCTGAGCAGGTGACATGCCCTCAGAAGTTCATTGTGCTGTTGGATCAGCAACATCCTGTTCTCCGGTGTATCATTTTGTGTAGTTTTTTGAACTCATGCCTTAATGCCACTAAGGAACGAGGTGCATATCGAGGCACCATAATTAAGGAAGGAGCAATAAATTTTTTTTTCGCAACAGTTGTTTTCTTTTCTATTCCTTATGAAGTGCTAGCGAGAACTTGCAGGATCTTATTAAAAGCTTTCAAATTTTTAGATATTTTAACTTCTAGGTTCTGAACTAAATAAACGCTTGCTGCCACTGCTATAAATGGAAACCTAGCATTTTACATAATTTTCTTTCCATCATAAATCTATTTTGTTTTTAGCTGTTTTTGACATAAAATACTGTGCGCGGCAAAATATATTGAAGTTTATGTCACGCACAGTTACTCATCTGCTGTAAAAAAGTGAAAGTTTTGAGTGAAACAAAAATATAAGTAAGAAAGTTGCCGAATAATTAACTTGTATAAAAAAAATGTGACACGTGAAAGTTACTTTATAATTGATTCTTGCCATTCTTACAGCTTGATAATCTCAAAACTTATGAAAGGTAGAACAAGTTTTATCGGGCATTTCTTCTCTATCTTCTTCTATCAACTTTTCTTTTACACACCTTTTAAAAGTTGTTCTTATTTTAAAGTTTGAACTTGATTTTTTTTTTTTTTTGAATGCGAATAAGATACATTCCTTCGACTACGTGCTGTATAAAGATATTGTAAAATTACGTACGTGAAGTTTATTTAAAATAGCAATATATTTCATCAAGCATGACAACAACATAAAAAACAAAATAATTATGTGTTGTTAATTGTTTCTCATACTTGCGTTAAACAATTTGCACAAAAAATTATGAATTTTTAAATAAATACTTAAAAAATGCATTAAATGCATTTTAGCTGAAATGTTGAACATCCACATACTTTTAAGCCTACTGATATTGTACTATAAGTAACAGTAAAAAAACTGTCATCGTAAAAAAGTAAAATGTTAAAAAAGTAACTGTTTTTTATAAATAAAAATGACACAGAGTAAATAAAAAGACTTGACTTTCCCCCCCAAAAAAAAAAAAAAATAAAAAAAAAAAATAAATAAATAAATAAATAAATAAATAAAAAATAAAAAAAAAATAAAAAAAAACTTTTTGTTTTTACCACTGCTTATTTGCTTTAGTATCTTAATTTGTGATGACATTAGTAGTTTGCGTTTCACACTAGTTATTACGCATAACTTTCGTAGAAAAAAAGAAAAAAACAATCAGCGACCATATTTATTTAATCATTAAGAGATAAAATCTTTTTTGCCCTAACAGAATTGTCATGACTATTATCTGGCCCATGCATGATTCACTATAACTATTACTTAAGACCTCGAGTCTCTATCATACTCAGTCGTATGATCTGTCCTAAATTGCATGTGTGCTTAAAAGTATGATAGTGTGACAAACTTTTTGACAGTACTGTATGATTAATAATCTCTTAAACTAATTCATAAAATGTTTTTCTCTATGCGATTAGAGTTGATGGGAGATGAGGAGAAAACAAACAACAACATACTAAAATCATCCCAGCAAGAAATGAGTGAGGAAAACTTATGCATACACAATTATCCACTAACACATTTGTAATAATTTTATACTGAAACAGCGTTGCCGTTGTACGGCTTTTCGTATTAAATTTAAATGAATTTTTTTTTGTTAATTAAATCTAAGTCTTTACTTGTGTTATACAAATTTGAATAGCAAAGTTCAAAATGCAGCTTATAAAAAATTTTGTAATTAAATCTGTTCCAAAAATCAGGCAAAATTTTCATTAAATTTTATTGTAAAAAAAGGTCACTGGTAACGCTGTTTGCTACAGATATCACAGGGATACAAATGTTTACAACATTTTTCCCTTTAAGAAAGTGATAAAAACTTTTTTCTACTCAGTGATGGATATTTCATTCATCAGTGGTGGTCATTTGATGGATCAAATGATGGTCACTGTTCTTGAAGGGATATGTTTTTTGCATCTCTTTTTTAAGTATAACAGAATTCTGCCAGTTGGTATTTTTGTCGAACGTAATTTTACCTCAATTCACTCTTTTCTCTTTATAATCACAAATTTCAATCACATGTTTTACAGAACTAAATTTTCTCAGAGATGATTAGCGAAGTTTTTTAAATCTACCAAAGTGCTGCTAAAAATGTATTCGTACTTTTTGGACTAAAAGTGTACTAAACACATTTTTAATATTATTTATATTTATATTAAAATAAGAAAGACTAATATTTATTTATTTATATTTTCATTAAAAGCGATTTTTAACGTTATTTTGTTTAATCTGCGTGAATTGTGCATTATTGCACTGATTTTACCCACCCTGTATCGCATTCAAGTGAGCTGCTGTTCAATAAATTAAATAACAGCTCTGCCTGAAGTTTTAAAACTTAAAGAAAATTAAACTAAAAAAATTATTAATTATAAAATATTTGTCAAAATCACATATTCTATGGCGATCCATTTAATATATTATAAACATTTTATGTAACCAGGAATATTGGTACACTGCCTGTGTTTTTAAAAGCATCTGCTTGCTGCGGTTAAAAAGATCAGGCCACATACAATACAAAAAAAATTCTATGGAACACCCTTTAGTTCATATTGAATATTGCGACTCTGTGACCCTACCGCCACACACTTTAATTATTAATTTTATATTCTATTGTAGTTGTTATAGCGAATTTGGTGTTACACACCCTATAAAAATTTCAAGATTTTACCTGCTCTGGTTCAAAATCTTATTTTACGTGGGACACCCTTTAAATTTTATTTTCATTTTCATAGTGTTTGTTGATGTAGTGGCTCTACTAAAAAATGCTTTATGAACATTTCGTACTTCAGTCAGGACCAATATTAACGCATAACTTTGTTAAAAAAAATTTAACCGATTAAAATGGCCAAAGTTCTGAGGAAATAAGCACTCACAAAAACACAAGAATTGATAACCTTCTTCTTTTTTAAAAATAAAAAAAGTTATCTTAAAGCTTATGACCTGCGACCATACTTATTTGGATATATTTTTCCTAAAATTTAATATTTAAACTAATAAAAAAAAAAGAAAAAATTTTTAAAATGATTTTTAAATAATAAGAATTACATATATTTTCGCTATTTCTTTTCAGCTGATAATGTTGATTTAACAAGTTGTCATTTAAAAAACGACAACAAACTGACAAAAATATTTAATACAAATGCAACAAGTTTACAATTGCCAACATTCGATTATGTTAAGTCATCGGCCGATGATTTGGCCTTAGAAGAAATGAAGGCCCTAAATACAAAGGAAAACAATATGGATGAACCAAAGCAGAAAAATCTACAAGAACACTCTGCACCATTAAAAGCAGAAAATTCTTTGTTGGCTGATATTGATGGTACAAAAGTTTCGAATGCCTCATTTTTAATGCAGTATCTTTTGCTATTGCAGCGTATAATAATTTGCTCAAAACGTAACTATGTAAGTATTTTTATTTTTTTTTAAAGTTTAACATGAGATTCTGTTAACCATTTCGTGCAAAATATCAAAAGTTTATGTAAGAAATTAGTGAAACGTTGCCAAAGTTGTACTCTGTTTAGAAATGTTTCTGATAGCATGTTTGCAACTGCAGAATGTTTCTGGCAACATTTAAAGCAACTTTTGATTTTGATTTTAAAATAGAATAAGTAAAGTTGCTAAACAATTTTGTCAAATTTGAACTAAGTATTTAGCTTTAAGTTTCTTTGAATGTACAGTTTCTTATGGCATGGTTGGCTCGAAATTTTATTCGAAGGGGGATAACTAGCAGTGGGTGCTAATTTTTGTTTTCATTTAAATAAAAACGGCCTACTTTTATACGACATTGCAATTTTGACATCGCTTATAAATAAATATTTTATTAAAATATGTTTGTAATTGAATTTGAGCAAAATTTTTAATATGATGGTTTTATTTAGTTTTGGTTATGTTTATAAAACTATACAATTGATTAAAAAATTTCAACAGCGCGTCGAAGCTCACTAAATTTTTTCTCTAATACATTCCGAAAAATTTTTCCAAAGCAGCTTTGTACCCATTGCAATTTAATGAACTGTTTCTAGGCGAATCGAACAGGTGACTCCGGTAGATCATGAGGTCAACATATGTTTTAGCTTTTACGTGTATTTTGTTTTTGTAAAATCTTGTTAAGCTGTCAAAAATATCTGGCAATATGTGTGTATGTATTTGTGAACAATAAATAATCCACTAAAAATAAATTGAAATACATACACACATATTGCCAGACGTTTTTGACAGCTCAATAAGATTATAGAAAAACAAAATACACGTAAAAGCTAATGCAGTCACCTGGTATCATTGTGCCATGAACTGGTTGTTTAATTTATGTCACCACTGCATAAGATAAACATCCTCTCTACTAAGTAGAATTTTTTAGTTGCCACAACTCTTTGCCATACTATTAAGATGTTTACAATTTACATTAAAAGCAATCCATGCAGTTATCAATTTCTATCGCAAGCGTGAATGAGTGAACACTTGAAAGGAGTTTTTCCATTACAACCCAAAACCGTTTTATATCACAAAGTAATAAGTTTTTCCTGTACCTAAGAAAGCCAAGATGGGTTTGTCGGCCGACAAGTCATTTACTTCGACTGCCGTGGATCAGCTTCTATTGGACAAATTCGACATCAATTTAAAATAAATAGCAAACTCATTGAACAAATTAAAGATTTCTTTGCTATCATGACTTGTGCACAGTGTGTAAAACTTCATAACTAAAACAACAAACTCCTACCCAATCAATCATAATCTCCAAATTTACCCTCTTGCGAATATTTTTTTCTTTTGGACCTAAATTAATTCACTTTGATATGCGATTTGGGCCAGATAAAGTCACCGCTGAAAAATTTAATACGATGGATTATGTCTATCGAGTAATAATATTCTGGCCTAATAGTGAAAATGCGAATATTTATAATCAAAAATGGTTTTATTGTTTTTCAAAGTATTCCCCAGCATGATTTATACACTTTTGCATGCGCTCAAACCAGTTGTCAAAGCACTTTTTCCACTCCGATTGAGACACCTCTAAAACATGGTTTTTGAACACTTCAACAGCTTCTTCTGGCGACGAAAATCGTTGACCACGCATTTTTTCTTGATGTGCAGAAACAAGAAGAAGTCATTAGGTGCCAAGTCAGGGCTGTACGGCGGATGACCCAATAATTCGACGTTTTGGCCGGTCAAAAACGCTCTGGTTTGAGCCGATGTGTGAGAGCTCGCATTGTCATGGTGAACAATGATTCGTCTTCTCTTGTTGGTTTTTCGAATTTCTCCGATGACTTCAGGCAAACAAATTGTAGTGTACCACTCAGAAGTGACCGTCCTACGTTGCTCAATCGGAACAGTCGCCACATGACCAGTTTTGCCGAAGAAACAGGCGACCATTTGCTTCAAAGTGCTTCTTCCACGAACAACTTTCGTTGGATTTTGCTCGTCTTTGAAGACCTACACGGTCAATTGTTGTTTCGTTTTGGGCTCATACGCATGGATCCATGATTCGTCACCTGTGACGATCTTATAAACGTCTTTTGAAGCACCGCAATCGTTTTTTTTGCAACATTTCTTCGCACCAATCGACACGTGCCTTTTTTTGAGCGACTTTCAAATTGTGCGGGATCCAACGAGAACAAACCTTTTTTACGGCCAGGTGTTAATGCAGTATCGAATGTATGCTGGTGGAAGAAATGTCCAAGGATGTCTCTATCTTTCGGTATGTCGCATGTCGATCTTGCATATGAGTTCACGCACGGCATCAATGTTCTCTGGCACAATAGCCGTTTTTGGTCGACCTTCACGGAATTCGTCTTTGAGTGAGCTTCGGCCACGATTAAATTCATTATACCAATTTTTCACAGTGCTATAGGATGTGAATTCCATTTTTTTCTATATTAATTTTTTCAAGTCACTGTAAACAACACAAATAATGGTCGTACGTCAAAATGTTTTGAGTACGATTATGCTTAAAAATGACAAACTTTCCAATGGAAATGTCAGATTGCACTTGGCAGCACTCAGTGTTGCCAGGCCAGAAATATATATATAGTGCCCTCGTAATAATACTTAAAAAACATGTATATTGGGACACCCATTAATCTTTAAGATTGTGAACTGTTTTTTAAACAGGATCAATCTGTAAGCATAATCTATCAAGTTACACAAAATTTTCAAAATCGGCTAAGAAATTACTGAGTTCTGCAGGTTCAAACATAAACAAAGTAACATTCAGTCAGAATGTTAACCTCCATCTTTTTTTGAAGTCGGTTAAAAAGCAACATTCAGACGAATTGATAACCTCCTTCCTTTTCTTTGAAGTCGGTTTAAAAGAAGTGTGTGGTTGATTAATGAGAGAAAAAAAATTGTATTTAAAAAGTCACCCAGAGTACAAAAAAAAAAAATTTAATGTCTTGAAAAGAATACTGAAAGGTTCTTTTTTTATGAACCTCACAAAAAAATAAAATTAAAAATAATTTTTGGTTGTTTTTTGAAATGTTTTGGTTGGCTCAATTTATACAAAAGAAGCTGGTTTTATAATGTTTAACCTTAGAATCTAGCTCCATGATAGTTAACAAGGCATTTTTAACTTGACTTATTGTTATTATTTTAATTCCTTATTAAAGCCATTAAATTCAGATTAACTGTATTAAGATTGTTATCTTAATAAAATGACATTTGATTAATACTTTTTTCTAGTTCTTGTTTTTTCATTTAATTTTTAATGTTCATTTAACAAAATAAAATTTTAAGAAAAAGTTTAACATTTAAATTGTCTTAACTGTTATTTTAAAAAACCGGACTTGTAGAATTTTTATTTATACAATAAAATTTGTGTAGGATATTTAAAACAATTATAAATTATTAAAAAATTTTTTTTTTCATGACTTAAATTTATGTTTCGCTTCGTTGGTTCTGTTAATTACTGTTGTCTTGACAAATGTTCACTTTTTTTAAATAAAAAAAAAAAAAATGAAATAATTGTTTTTTGACTCATTAAGTACTTTTTACGCTTTGGTTGAATAATTGCGGGTAATAAAGAAAATTAATTTTATGTTTTGGTTTTTTTATTTATTTATTTTTTTTTTTTTTTTTTTTTGTTGACTTAAATATTAAATATTTTATGCTTGTTTATATAATTACAAGCAAAGTGGAGATTAAATTTAAGTGAATTTGTTTATTACACAGAAACCATTTACTTGTTTATTCAACCTTTACAAAACAAGCTGGTAAGGAAAGTGAAACATTTGAGATTGACTCAAAAATTTAAATGCAATAACCAATCTTTTAAATAAACAATGTCTTAAATGTCTGAAATAAGACATTACGAATTTAGATTATAAATACTGCAAAAAGTTGTCTTAAGCTTTCCTTTTTAGTCGAGGTTAAGTTAGGTCACGCCAGATTTAACAGCCTTATTTGGGTCAAGAGAAAGCTTGAGCTTGAAATTGTATATGAAAAGTAAGAATCGCACACAGTATAGCAGCAACGTTAAGTGGTGTAAAAGAGACAGCCTAAAAATCTTAACTTGTTAAAAAGGCTCTTTATAATATAAAGTTAATATCTCTTTTAATAACAAAACAAAAACCTGCATTTCTGCATGATGCAAATCTAAAAAAAGATTTCAAGAAACAGTAAAGTTTCAAAATCATTTAAAGAAAATATATTTTAATGCTTACAGGCTTTAAAAAAATGATAGCAGAGGTAACGATCCACGACGTAAGAAAAATTGTGATATCAAAATAAACAAGAGATGTATGTAAAATCTAGCTTCTAGATTAATTAAGAAATAACTAGCTTAAAAAAGGCATTCGCATTAAAATGCGCCTCATGATGATGGCGAAACACTCTGCGGTGATCCTTAACGAAGTTTACTTGATACCAGTTGATATTTTAGTAATTAGCCATTTTAAGAATTTGCCTTTCTTGTGAAATTTTTCACCGATATCAAGCATAGCATTTAAATAACCCACAGCGAAAAGGTTTAAACCATTTCCAGTCCATTTTTTAATGCCTCCCTTATCCATCAAACTGCCCTCCTTAGGGATGTGGGCCCTCAGTTTTAAAACATTGATCTAGAGAATCAAAGAAATTTACCAAGTTTTATTGAAATCAAAAGCATAACAAAATACATTTTTGTGCTTCACTTTAGCCAAGAAATCTTAAAGGTTTCTAAGTTTCTGTCAGATTTAAATCTTTTTCTCCTAGCTAATTTATTTACACAACGTCCAGACAAGGTTAACTTGACTTATGTTAATGTTTGTGTTACGTTAAGCCATCAGGCTTGTTTTGGCTAAAGCCTGGTACTCTATTTAGCTTTAAATGCGTAATGATTTTAAACTACATACATTAAAAATTTTTATGAAAAAGTCATGAAACAATGTTGCAGAAGTAGTACTCTGTTTCACTGTAGGAAACATATGAAATGTTTCTAGCAACATTTTATCAAAGTTGTAAAATAAAGTAAGTAAGCACTACTTCATGCGGAATTTTTTAAACAACAGCTGATTAAATGTATTTTGCTGACATTTCCAAAACGGTGTGAAAAAATAAAAATAAATTCTTCCAAATCGCGAAATAGACACTACATTTCAAATGTTAAATTTTTCACATGTTGCTCAACAATTTTCACTAATATGAACAAAGTAGCAGACTTAAGTAACAGTTGACATTTCTTGGAAATGATACCCTTATTTACTAGAACAACGTCATAATTAAAAAAATACAATTTTTGAGAAAATCATGTAAAATTATTCGCTATACAGTAATTCATATTGCAAAAAAAATTCAGATTAATATATCTTATAATCTTCATAACGAACGAAAATACTGCCATGTCGTGCATAGAACCTACATATGAATTAAAAACTTTGAACTCGTTTTTCTCGAAATCAATTTTTTTGAGTTATGACGTTGTTGTAGTAAATGAGCGATAAAATAAGTAACATGTGATGGCAGACATCGTAATGCAATGATATGTACTGACAACGCTGTTAAATTACGAACATGACACGACAAATCTATGTGGCCCGCCAATACGAAAAGGTAATGTAAAAACAAAAAAAGTCGCTGTAAGCTAAATCTGGTAATTCGTTTTTTTTTAATAAATAGATATAAATTTCTTGTGAATAATAGTTTTTATAGGCTGACTTTTTTTTCATAATCTCCTTTTGTGTATTAGAGGGGATTTCGAAGCGGGATACTAACATTGTGGGCATCTTTTCGACCATATTCTTTCCTCAATGATTTCTCTGATACCTTACTTTCATTGAGCCTTTCATTGATACCTGACTTTTAACAGCTTGCAGTAGTTTTAGGTTGTCAACTGATAATTTTCTTGCAATTGTTAACACTTCATCAAGATTAAGGTACGCTATAAATTTCAAATTTGTATGTGTCTGCCCTAAGCAGCTTTAAGAACTTAGGGTCACCGCACTAGAAGTGATCTTAAAATTAAATACCTCTACCCTCCTTCCGAGATATTCTTGTCAACATCTTCCGATTTTGTTCATTAGCCTCTTCAAAGAATAATATTTCCTCCATTTAATAGACTTCCCTATGCCAGATTTTCATTTTTCTTTGAATTTTATAAAAATCAGATATTTAAAAACTCCCAGCAGTAAAAAAGAAATGAACACTCTTTTCGAGATCAAAATGGTTTTTATTACAATAAGATGATGGTAGGTATCTAGAACATCATACATATGTAAGTAAAACTTCTCATGGTACATTTATTTATGACGAGGAGAACATTAATACGCCTATTAACCGATGTTCATAACCCTCCATATCGATGACAAATTTTTCGTCGGATTAGCATTCTGTTCATATTTATGAAAATTGTTGATCAACATTGATTATTTCATGTGGAAATTTGACATTGCAAATGTTTTATTGTTTTAGAAATGTAGTCAAAGGACATATCGCTCATTTACTAAAACAATGTCATAATTAAAAAAAATTGATTTCGAGAAAAACGAGTTCAAAGTTTTCAATTCATATGTAGGTCCTATGCATGACATGGCAGTATTTTCGTTCGTATGTGGAGATTATAAGAGATATTAATCTGAAATTTTTTTACAATTTTATTTTTTGAGTTATGACGTTGTTTTAGTAAATGAGCGATATGATCAGCTGTTGTTTGAAAAATTCTGCATGAAATAATGCCTCTTTGTTTTATTTTACAGCTCTGATAAAATGTTGCCAGATACATTACACATGTTTTTCTACAGTAAAAACAGAGTACTACTTCTGCAACATTTTTCATTATTTTTGAGAACATCTCGCATGAAAAATTGAACTGAGTAACAGACTTTAAGATTATTTGCCTTCATATTCATGCAACGAGGATTAGTTACAAGTATAATTAATCTTAAGTCTACTTATTTAATATTATTATACCTGTAAGGCCATTTGGCTCTTTTGGTTATTATTGAATCTAATAAATAAATAAAAAAATAATATAAATAAATAAATAGAAGTTTTGAAAATAAGAAGAATCATACTTTTCAAAAAAAAAAAAAAAACTTTAAAGATTATTAATTCGCCTTCGTACGTTGTTAAGACATTTTACTCTGTTAGAAAAGCTAGTGTCATACCAATTAGTTTAAGCAAAAAGGAATAAAGTTCAGAGCGGACTCCCTCAAGTATTTGAAAATGTCCACATGAGCTGCAGATAACGATACTGCTGCTATATCAGCAACGACAGTTTCAATATTAATATATATTATTCTTTCAAGCAGCTTTATAAAGAAATACAATTTTTATTATTTGAACTTTTAATTAAAATGTGAAGAACCTTTTGTGCGCTCAATTATAAAAATATGCCACAACTTAAAGTTCATTGCTGTTTATTGCTTTAAATGTAAACTTGTCACGCTATACAAACATATTTTATTACACCAGGGCTAATATTACAATCATGCCGCCAATATCATTTAACAGCAAGAATTTTTATAGAAAATATTCAACATTTATTGATATTGATAATAATATTACATTGAGTTGAATGAACAAGTATTTATTTATCTTAATAAACGAATTTGCAACTTTATTTTTTCTTTGTTCGCACGTATTCTTTGTCTCTTAACAAATTTAAAAATATCATGCAGTGGCTAAAAGCAAAAAGTGTGTGAAGGTTAATTCTAAAATCAATTTTTATTTACTTATTTTGTTAATGTAGCCATTGTTGTTGTTGTTATATCAAAAATTATATAAATGCACAAACTAATAAAATTAAACAAAAATTGTTAGAACAAACGATTACTTCATTTTCGTTTATTGCAGGCTTTGATCACAATCTTTATATTGAAAGTGAATTACGACTTGAATATTCTACAACTTTGAATAAACAATTGTTTGTTTTTCTTTTTGCGTTGTTATGTAACATTATTGTGTTAATAGAATATCATTTATTCTTTTTATTTATTTTTTATTCTTATTTACATTTAAAAATAATCCAATTTCGAACCCTGTTGCTGGCAGCTTAACAACATTTTAAAACCAACGTGGAATACTAATTAACATGATTTTTGTATTGAATAACTTGTTGTTTATTTTTTAATTTGAAAACAATTTTAACAATTAGGTTTGATAGAAGATAAAACTTTATTGGATTTAGCTGAGATTTATTTAAATTTTATAAAATGTTTGAAATAAAACTGTTAAAATTTAAAATTATAGCCCCTTCCAGCATATGCCTTGTGTTTAAGGATAATTTTATTCCATAAATTTTTTTTTGTCCTAAATCTGGGTCCATTACATCTTTATACTCATCCTTTAGAAGAAACACAATTTGTAGTTTCAGCCATTAAAACTAAAATTTCGAAATTTTGAATTCAGAAGGCTTAAGTTAAATGATCGTAGAGTTCATTGACTGTTGATAATCATAAATAAAATATAAACCTGATAGTGGTCTAAGCATATGACAACACATAAGTAGCACTACTGTCATAACTGATAGAACAGGGGCTTAAACTTTGTTGAAAAATTAAACGCCATCTTAACTACTGCAAGTTTTAGGCTCTTTATTTTCACACAAAAGCTTAATGGGAGATTAAAGCACATCTCTCGCAGTCATCACGTTGCTCTTTGAAGGACCTCACCAATAATGGGTAAGAAGCATCGCGGTTGCTTTTGTATTTCGAAGCCTGAGGCCCTTTATATACGGGATTATCATTTTTAAAGAAGGCGAGCGTCTTCTCGATAATAATGCTCCTCAGGTAGACAAATTTTAGAGTTAACTAAAAACTGAATAGATGTTTTTTTTAGGTACCTCGTTTTTAATTAATTTTTTTTTTACAAGCAATTTCCGACTCTTTTTTCGCCAAGTTTCTGCCAAGTGGCCTGCCCAAAAATTATGAATATTTATCGTTTTGTAATCAAATGCAAAATTTTTGACCCGGTTCAAGCAAAACAAAATTTACGTCTCGTTTATTAACGAAAACAGAGGACGAAGCTTTAGTGGGTGTTTAAACTTACGTTTAACCAACTAAATAGCAGTTGTTGTCATAACGGACTTAGCAATACAGGTTCTTTGTTAATTTCAGCTGCATGTCTATAACAGTTAAAAAGTTTGGGCACATAATTCAAATTGCATTACTATTGGGACACCCTTTAATTTATAGTTTTGAATGTTTATAGTTGTTACTATAACGGTCTTAGTAATCGCCATCGACATTAAAGAAGTGCGCTTTACGATTCATAATACACTTAAAAAACACATATGTTTTGTGGCGACACCCTTTAATTTTTAAGATTATGAACTGTTTTAAAAGCGGGACCTACAAAATCGGTTTAGAAATGACTGAGTTCTGCAAACACAAACATAAAAAAGCAACATTCAGTCGAATTGATAACCTCCTTCTTTTTTTGAAGTCGGTTAAAAACAGTCACAAAGCAAATAAATTTAACATCTTATCAAACATAACAGTTCTTCTAAAACATAAAAGAAGTCACAAAACTACTTTGTTTTATGCTCGTCCACTCCCGTGTCCTTGTTATTTTAATAATATTTTTCTTAGATATAAAATTATTATTTAATATTTCAATAGCAAGTGATAATAAAAACCACTTAAAATAAATAAAATTTAAAAACAATTAATTAACGTTTTTTAACACATTTCATTTATATTTTAACACTTTCAGTTTCTGCTTATGGCTCGCATACTATCACATGTATTTATTGGCGCTGTATTCGGTTATTTGTATGTCAATGTTGGTGACAAAGCCACTACTGTATTAGGCAACTATGTATATTTGTATGGCAGCATATTGTTGCTGGTTTATACGGGTAAAATGGCCGTTGTTCTAACATGTAAGTACTTAAATTAAAATGTTAAAATATAGTTTAGAATCTAATAAATTTAAAAAAATATAAATATTTATAAATAAGTTAATTTGTTTAATATTTTTGTCAGAAACTTGTTTTAAATACAACCACAACATTGATTTCATTATTGTAGTCTCAGTTTACGTAATCAAATAACTTTTTTTTACTTTTTAGTTATCAATGTAATTCTTATGTAATCTATTTATTTTAATTGGTAAAGTCAAGTATTAAATACCTGAACGTGCTTGTTAATCAAGAAATAAAGATTTTAGAATATTTAATACAGAGATTAAAACCCACAGACAGAGTTAATTATTTTAGTGGAATATTTGAATAAACTCTTTCAGCTTTTTCTTTTAGTTCCCATTAGATTTTTTTATTTTCAAATATATTTTTATTTATAGTGAACATTAAGCGTCTAGTTGTTTACACAGACCAGATTAACCATAAAATATTTTAATATTTGAACTGTTTATTTTGAATGTGTCATAAGTCACTTTGTTTTAAAAAATGATGCTGCAGAATTTTGAAAAGATTTCATTCTATTTGTTGTATTAGGATACTTTTACTTTTCTCAGTAAAATTAATTCCGTTCAATTATTGAAAAATCACTAAATATTTTTACGCTAAACTGACTTATACCACTTAAAAATTAAATGGTTTAAAAAAAGTCATTGACTTGCATTAATTTTTACCGATGCACTTCACTGAAATAATATTTTAAAAGGACATTTATTACTAAAATTGATTAATAGATTTATATTATAATAATATTAATAATTTAAACATTTTATTTTTTTGTTCATAAAAAAATATTGATTGGTAAAACTTCTCTCGAACAAAATCTCACTTGTGCTTAACATTTGATTTGAAAAAGTAAGTTATGCCATTTTCAAACTAAACGGTTCATTGATTTATTTGTTTGTTTTTTTATTTTGCCCTTCAACATAAAAAGTAGAAAGAGAGTATATCAAAGTTTGTCATTCCGTTCGTAATTTCTACAATATCAATTTCTGACCCCACAAGGCATGTATATTTTGGCTTCTTATGCATAGCGAAGTCGTCCGTCTGCCCGTCCGTATTAGTGTTGAAATCAGGTTTGCTGAGGTACTAGATCAGCTAGATCATTTGGAACAATGAAGCAACTCCATTAAAAAAAATAAATATATGGAGGGATAGAAAATTAAAAAATAAGAATAAGGCATCAAGTGAAAAAATTGCCCCATATTTTTTGACTTACGGGCCTCTGAAATTTCCAAAATTTTTAAAAAAGTCAATATGGGTATCATTTTAAAGCATTTGAAGAGATCTTTAAGGAAATACTAAAAATTAAAAAAAAAAATACTTGACCCATTAAGAGCCGATGGCATTTTTATGGATTTTTTTTAAATTCTTTAATTTTTTAATTCTCTGTCACCCCAATATTTGCCTTTTTTGAGTTACTTCACTAAACTAGATTTTCATAGATTATGAAGGGTATATAAGATTCGGCATAGCCGTATATAGCACTCTTACTTATTTTTTTATTTCAATTTAATGCTAGGAACACAACTGAGACAAGTGACGAATTTTTGGTCGACAATATTCGTCGCCAAAATTAAAACACATTTGTGTATATGAAAATGCATGTAACGGCTAACTTTACAATAAGTTTATTTCTATTTCTTACGCCGGCCAAAGACGAACAAATCAGTACAATGTGACCACGTTTGGTTTTAGCATCGAAGTAAATCAGTAAATAAAGTTATTTTACTTGAAAAAATTTATTTATTTGTATCTTATAGCATTAATTATAAATTATTATATTTGTACACAAATTAGTAGTTAAATATAAAACTAGTTTTAGGTTGTTTTTTTATGTTTCATTTACTAAATATTATTTTTAATATGGTCACCCTATCAACTAACAAAAAGTAAAAAAGTAATTAACTTTGTCGTTTTGATTGTGCTTTATGCGATGAACTTACATAACGATGTTTTAATGACGAACTCGTCGTGTTGGACGAAATTCGACGTTCGTCCCAGTTATTTTTGTAGCATAAGACTCGCTATAATTAAAATGAACTTTAAAAGCATAGAACGTTATAAACGAAAAAGGGCTAAAAATCGTTAATCAGTAAAAAAATAAAAAAAAATAAATAAATTAAAAAAGTAACTAAAAATTATAAAAACTTCTACAAAGAAAAAACAATCTCAATATAGCCAATATGGCAAAAATTTGGTTAATTGAAAAACATGGAGTAAAACTCAAGAGAAAAATAAAAAAAAACAAAAAAAAAATATCGCAAAAGCTTCGTATAAAATGTATAATTTTAAAGTAAAACAAAAATAGTTTAGGATTAGGTACTTTTAATCCTTTTTTAATTTATTCTGCTCTATTTATTAAACACAATCACCTAGCCGGTAACAACATAAGCTTTTAATGTTATATTATATTTTATAACAAAATTAAAACATTCAGACCCACAGTGCAATTTATTGAAAGATGCAGTCATCATGTGATTAATTCATTTTTTAAAAATAGCTATCAATCATTTGCTTTAACAGCAAATAGTATCTACATTATTAAAAAAAATATATTAATAATTAACAAATAATTATTTTTTTCCTCTCTTTTTTATTTTAGTTCCTCTTGAAATTGGTATGTTGTCACGCGAACATTTCAATCGATGGTATAACCTGGGGCCCTACTTTCTGTCGCTGTTGTCTTTTGAAATACCATTTCAGGTCAGTAGAACTTAAACTTAAGAAAACTTAAGAAAAAGACAGCTATTTTCTTTTAATATAAAGAGCAATTGATTACTGTTTAAATGATATTTGGTTAAATGACGTTTCGGCTTTTGTGTCAACTTGCCACTTTTCAAAAATGACCTTGAAAAATGTCAAATATACAGTACTGTTCGAAACTTAAGCAACTTTTCCCCAGTAAATACTCATGGTCGTATAAGTTCTCTTTTAATAGCTTAATGAAAATTTTCCCTTTTATTAATTATTATACATATAGTCTACATACTAATAATAACAACAAAAAATACATTTTATGTCTTTGAAAGAAATTATAAAACAAAAACAAAATTAACTTAAAAATTCGCTGTTCTAAACCCAAGCAACTTTTACATTGTTGCATTTGTTGCGAAACATTAACTAAAACAACAACAAACATTTAAAAAAAATTTAGTCCCGTTATGATTACTATTGAAAAAAATAATTTTGGTCGATTTTATGCGTTTAAGTAGTACCAATTCTTTAGAAGTGCGACCATGACGCGAACACGTTATGGATCAGCTTTTAAGCTCAAGATTATTGAACTTTTTAATAACGGTAAATCCCAAATTGCTAAAGCAATCAATATAATCAATATTTTCTCGACTCATAAAAAATTATAAAGCTACTGGGAAAGTAGATGAAGCCAATAGCGGTGGGCGACCTCAAAAATCTTCTGAGCGAACAGACTAGAAAATTTTCCGTCTAGTTAAAAAAAATCCATTTATTTCGTCGAAAGACATACTGAATGAGCCTGAACTTTAGATTAGTTGATCCACAACAAGAAAACGTTTAAGGAGCTTCATGCCATCAGAGAAGCCTATGCTGACTAAGAAGCATTTAAAAAAAGAGGTTTGTTTGATTGATTGCCACGTAGTCTCTGATTTTCTCAGCTTTTTGTTTGTTTTAGGCTGGATTTTGCTAGAGCACATATGGATTGGACTATATCTAAATAAAGAACTGTTTTGTTTAGTGATGAATCTAAATTTAACTTACAAAATTCAGATGGAGTTTGCAACGTGAGAAGACCAAAAGAAAAGCGACTACATCCCCGGTACTCAAAAGCCACAATAAAGCATGGGGGTAGAAATGTGATGGTTTGGAGTTGTTTTTTGGCCAGTGGTGTTGGTCCCTTTAGAAATTCAAACAAAATTGGACCGTTTTGTTTACAGAGACATTTTAGCAACTCACATGCTTAACTATGCTGAGTGGGAAATGCCACTTCGATGGGTGTTTCAACATGACAATGACTCAAAGCGAAATTAGTCAAGGATTGGTTATCAGCTAATGGGGTTCAAGTTTTGGATTGGCCACCTCAATCGCCAGACTTGAATCCCATGGAGAACCTCTTTGGAATTTTAAAATGGAGAGTTGGCACTCGACGCTTTAAAAATAAACAGGAGTTACTGAACTGTCTAAAAGGAGAGTGGGAAGCTATACCAACAACTATTCTATCGAATCTTATTGAATCTATGTTCAAAAGATGCGCTAAGGTCGTAAGAAACAAAAGATATCATACCAAATATTAAAAGTTGCTTAGGTTTTGAACAGCGAATTTTTAAGTTAATTTTGTTTTTATTTTATTATAATGAAAATGGAAATGGAATTTAATTTTTGTTGTTATTTTTAGGTTATAGACGCATTAATTAAAGTAATTAAAAAATATTTTCAATAAATTTATTTAAAGAAAAGATATGAGCCTATTATTACTTATTGGGAAAAAGTTGCTTAGGTTTCGAAAAATACTGTATATTTAAATAAAATGTTTACTTGATAATGAGAATGATGAGGGAAGTATATAATAAATTTGCTACTGAGGTTTAAAGAAAACTTATCGAAAAATTAATTGGAAACACAAAATTTTTCCTGAATTGTTTAAAATTAAAAAAAATAAATCATGTTTTTTAGTATCTTTTCAATACTAATTTATCTAAAGCTTCATGCGTCAGGATTAGAAACTATTTCTTTTTTTCTTCCTCTCATCCTTAAGGCAGCACATACATGTTGCACTGAAAAAATATTTTTAATATTTAAAGCGAGGCACAATTGAATGAAGATATTTGCACTTGTTTATAACATAACAGGGGAAAAAATCAGTGCAAATAAAGTAGGAATATTTCTTTCAAGACACTTTTGCCAAAAAACCGTATCTCAACAATTTAATCGCCAACGTATAAATCGACTTTGAGCCCTGCAACATTTTCTATTTATCGCATTTAAAAAGACATTTTGACCCAGTGTAGGAGGCTTAAGTTGAATCTCTAATTAAATCATAAATATAATTTTAACAATAATATAAAAATTAATAAGCTAGAAAAATTGCTTTAAAAAATTATGTGACATTTTAAAATACATTTTAATTAACCATTTTATAAGAAGGTTATTTCTTTCATTCTTGCAGAAAAAAATTTTGACATTATTTATATTTGAATGTTAATTGAATCTCATGACTAAAATTTTATTAAAAAATTAAATCAACGTAAAAATTCATTATCGTGTTATAAAATACAACAATTCTTGAAAAAAATGTACTAACAAGTTCTTGTTTACTGCACCCAAACACTTGTATTCAAGTGGTCTCTTAAACAGGCTAAATATTTTTTTTTTTTTTTTTTTTTTTGTTAACTCGTTTGTTTGCAGACAAAAAAATGCAGTGAAGTGAAAAAATTGACAGATTATTTATTTCACAACTAGTTTTATTATCAGAAGGTTTGAATTTAATTTTTTATTTGTTGTTTCTTACAATCTTAAAGGTTGTGTGTGGAGAGAAAAATTTTCAAGTTAAGAATTTAGTAACGTAACCAAGGTTCGATAGCTTAATTAGTTAGAACTTATCATAAGCGGACTTTTAATTCTTAAGAATTTACCTTTTCAACAGTACCAGTTCTGATTCACTCTAATTGTGGACACAAATTTATGAAGTCGTACTTTTCATTCCTTTAAGGAAAACAATACCGAAAGACTTTATAATTAAAATTAAAGTACAGAATATTTTACGCTATTGTTTTTAGTGCCAAAATTGAAATTTTGAAACGCAATATACCAAGTAAAGTGTTACAGTAAGTGGCCAAATTATTACGGACAATAAAATTTTCTTTTATTTTACTAGATTTCTGAACAAAATGTTTGGTTGTGAGTGTTTCCTATCTTTTTTATTTCTATATTCTCTTAAAGTCAACAACAACTGTTGCTATTTCTCCTTCAGTTGAGGGATTGTGAATACATTCTCTGCAATATGTTTCAGTAAAGTAGCTCTTCATGGTGATCCCTTTTATTGAAATAAATTATTTGGTATGCTTTCACATATTTTTTTTTAATTCGTGAATAAATAATCCTGTAACTTATGCAAAAATAGCCACTCCTATATTCAACTCATAGTCCAGCTCAAAATTTATTTTCATGCCAGAATCAGTTCTTTTTAATAGGAGCTAATTTTTGAGCTGCCTAGCAGCAGTGTTTCGAGAGACCTCCCTAGTATTGTTCTGGTTTTAAACGTTGTTTTACGATATAAAAATAAACCATCAGACCATTAAACTAACTCGGCTATAAATGGCAACTCCTTGCAAATGTCAAAATGCATTAAATTTCTTTTCCTGGCGAAATCTTTTAAGCAAAGTTTTTCGACTAAAGTTTTTGTGTCGAATAGCAAAAAAGTTTACTATTGAAAGGCTATGATTTACTAAATAAATAGTCGTGCGATCTGTCATAAATAAGTGTATGTGTTTGACAGACTTTTTGACAGATCTGTACGATTCTAAAATATTTTCAAAATATTTACAAAATCTTTTTTTTTTTTTTCCTTTTGATTGTTATATAAGGATGAGAAAAAAAAACAACAAAATATTGAAACCATATAATTTTTTTGTATAAAAGAGTGGTACCTACGACGCCATTTTGAAACGATTTTTAAAGTAGGACAGACTTTTGTCAGATTTTAAAGTGATTAAATCGTACGATTGTGTGTAATAGTGAATCCTGGCCTTAAGATTACAATTGAAAAATAAAAGAAAATTACAATACACTACTCATACTCGACTCAAATTGCCAACAGTGCAATTTCGGTGTTGCAAGTGCATCGTTTCTGTATCTAAAGCCTAGTTTTTTGTTCATATTAGTGAAAATTGTTGAGCAACATTGATTATTTTATATGGAAAGTGACATTTAAATTGTAGTGTCTATCTCGGGATTTGGAAGAATATAACGTTTTATTATTTTCACTACATTGTTTTGGAAATTTCAGCAAAATACATATGATCAGCTGTTGTTTAAGAAATTCTGCATGAAATAATGGCCATTTGCTTTATTTCACAGCGTTGATAAAATGTTGCCAGAAACATTTCAAAAGTTTTTCTAGAGTAAAAATAGAGTACTAATTTTGCAACATTTTTTCATGACTTTTTTATACAAATTTTTTATGTAAGTAGTTTGAGAGCATTCCGCATGAAAAGCTGAACAGATTAACAGGCTTAAAATGAGGATTTTTAAGAAGAAAATATTATAACCACCCCAGTGTAAAACATAATGAATCTATGTCACCCTGTGTAAAACAAGCTGACTCTAATATTTGTGTGTTAAATCTTCAAATTTATATTACAGAAAGAAGACACTGGCCAATTTTACACATAAAGGCCGGGGCACATAGAATCCGTCACAAGTTCTACTTTGACAAATTCAACTAAAGTTAAAGTAACAACGGATGAGGTTGGCACAATGAATACTTCGCTTACGAATGTTAAATCAAAGTTTGCTCTCTATTTTCATCCACTTTTAAATTTAATTTGTATTTTATTCACTTGTAAATTTGTATTTTATTGTTTGCTACCAAAATTGTTTTATTAAAATCACAAAACACAATCGAAACACAGCAAGTGTTAAAAGAAACAGACAAGAAGAAGCAGTTGATAGTTGTCAAAGTATTCAACATACGTCAAAAGTTAAAAGTTGACCAACTTTCGTACTTTGCGTTGACGGACAAGTATTGATTGTGACAACTTTCATAAGAAAACATGTATTTTAACTCACTTGCCAGTTGAATTTGTCAAAGATTAACGTATGACGGATTCTATGTGCCCCGGCCTTAACTTTTGTATAGTTTTGTTATTGGGCAGATTCTATTCAGTTAGTTCAATCGGCACGTTGTGTAGCATTCCTGGCACATTTTCTTACACGGTTTAAATTAAGGCATTTTTTATAGATTTTAATATTTATTCGGTTGATTACTTTCTTTAAAATAGTAACTTGTACAGTAATATTTGATTAAAATTAAAATACATCACTAACAAATGGTGGCGTTCTTTAGCAATGTTTTCAATTTTCAGAAAGAGTAACAAGTGTTGTCCAGTTTTAGTTAAAAACAAAAATTTCATCAAACAAGTGTGAGCATTGTCCCTGTTTTTTAAGCCACCTACTTTAAAACCATTTTTAATTTTCAATTGTTTATACTTTTTTATTATAAATTATTGTTAAATTTAAAGTTGTTTTGACCGAAAACAATTGTGTTTTTTAATTAAAAAAAAATATAAACAATTTATTCCCACTGAAATAAGTTGTGTAGAATTGATTAAAGGCCTTGAATAAATAATTAACCTTCAAAACATTTAATAATCACTAACATACATAAATTTTTAATTGTTTTACTTTTTTTAATACGTGTAATTCTATTTTGGCAATTTTTCCATTTTAAAATGTTTTTTATTTTAATTTTATTTGTTTTTTGTTTTAACGAAAGACATAATTTACCTAAAACAGGTTTAAAATTATTTCAACATCTTTTATAATGTTTCATATGAATATTGTTAGCACAGAAAAATTTTGAAACAAATTTCCCAAGTCACTCACATCAAATCAAAACTTTTGTCATTTATGACTAACGGATGACTAAATAACAAATAAAATTTTAATTTGTTTGTTTTAGTAATATTAAATTAATAAAAAATGTAGCTTAGAATGTAATGACAAATAAATGATTAATTATATCTTGGCTCTTCGGTTTATAAGGTGATTTTTTAAGGATTGCCTTTAATTTAAAAATATTTTTTACACTATTATTTCGCTTGGAAAATTTGACAAGTAGTTACCCTAGGCGACAGAAAATCAAATCTAAATGTAAAAGAAAATTCTGCATAAACAATTTGACACACTCTAATATTTAACAGCGTTGCCGTTGTAGTGTTTTTGGTACTAAATTAAAAGAATTATTTTGTTGATTATTACTTTCAGGCTAATAAGGCTTTTCTTTTTTTTTTAATAAAAATGCAACGTTTTTATTACATATTTTCCCCACGTTTCGTGAATTGTATGTTAACTTTATAAAGGGAATCGTATTTCTTTTTTTTTATATAAAAAATACAAACAGTAATAAAATATTGTGTTTGTTTTGGAAGGATTATTATTTTTTTACTAAACAAAATTTTTCGCTTTAATGTTTATAAATATATTTCGAGAAAAGTTTAAAATGTAGCTTAAAAAATATTATTATCAAATCTGTTTAAAACATCACAAAAAATTTGCATTAAATAAATTAAAAAAAATGCAAAATGTAGCATTTTAAGAAATTTTGGTACGTTTTCGAAAAAAAAATACTCAGTGGCAACGCTGCTGTGGAAATAACATGTTTACAAAAGTTTCGGTTATTTATTCAATTCACCCTCGAAATGGTAAAAAAAACTTTTTTCTAAGCAATAGCCGATATTAAGGTCGATGGTAGCGGTTCGATCGATACGATTTAAAAAAATTGTCATAGGTATTTAATGCCCATTGTTTGATATGCAACACTGTATGATGCTGCTTCTTTCACTGTTAAAAAAAAAACGTGTTGCCAGAAACATTTTTCTGTAAAGCCTGGTACTCTGTTCATATTTGTAAAAATTGCTTAGCAACATTGATTATTTCATGTGGATAGTTTGACATTTAAAATGTAGTAGATAGACATCTTGCGATATGGAAGAATTTAACGCTTAATTGTTTTTATATTTATTACATTGTTTTAGAAATGTTAAAAAAATACATCTGATCAGCTGTTGCTTGAAAAATTGCGCATAAAATTATGCCTCTTTACTTTATTTCACAGCTTTAATAAAATGTTGCCAGAAACATTTTATATGTTTTTCATTAAAATTTTTTATGTATGAAGTTTGACAGCCTTCCGCATAAAAAACTGAACAGAGTACCAGACTGCACAACATCGGCAACATTATACCCTTCACCACAAAAAAGTAGAAAAAGGGTATATCATTCCGTTTGTAGTTTCTACAAAATCCATTTCCGACCCCATAAAGTATATATATTCTAGCTTCTCATTTATAGCGAAATCCATTGAGCAAAGTCCGTCTGTTCGTCCGTGTTAGTGTTGAAATCAAGTTTGCTAAGGTACTAGATGAGCTACAGAAAATTTAAATACACAATTTTGCTATTGCGAATTAACGAAATCAGTCCATGCCCCTCGAGGCAGTGGGCTAAACACCACGCCTTCCTCTAATTTTTTCACATCATTTGGAACAATGAAGTTACTTCAATGAAAAAAAAAATTTGAGGCGATAGAAAATTAAAAAATAAGAAAAAAAAAACATCCAGTGAAAAAATTAGCGCTCGCCCATATTTTCGAAGCTACGGGCCTCTAAAATTTTCAAATTTTTTAAAATATCAATATGGGTATTATTTTAAAGCATTTAAAGAGATCTTTAAGGAAATACTAATCTTATTTAAAAATGCTTAACCCATTAAAAGCCGATGGAATTTTTATGTGAATTTTTATTTTTTTAATTCTGTGACCGAATATTTATTTTTTTTATATGACGACATTTCGCACAAAATGATGAACTGCGTCAAGTTACATTTATTTTAAAAGCTTTAAAAGGTTCATTTAATGCATTAAATTATTTAGAGGGAAAGAGTAGAACGTGCTATATTGTGCAAAAACTATAATAGTCAACAGTTTATGAGGCATAAAGCTTCTTGTTTCTGAAACAGCATACCAACCAGGTTTAATCTCCATATAGTGTAATTGCTTTTATAAGTTTTGCTTTAAATATAATTTTTGGATAAGAAAAACTAAAACTTTTTAGCCATAATTTACGCTAATATTGTCCAGATTCAGATGATCAAATAAATTGTTTTTTTAATTATTTAAAATTTTGAAAATTTAACAAATTTTAACTTCTTTTTATATTTTCAGTGTATCTGTGCTGTTTTGTACATGTCCATCAGCATTTATTTGACAAAAAATAACAGCGATGAAAGTTTTCGTGTCTATTATTTTATCATGTTTGGAGTCTTGGCTACGCTAAGTGCCCAGGCATGGGGATTTTTTGTTGGTGCTACCCTGCCCACCAAGGTGAGCAGAAACTTATTAAAAAAATTAATTTAAAACTTTTTATTAAAATTTCTTTTTTTTTATTTTATAGTTGGCTGTCTTTTTGGGTCCCATATTGGCAGTTTTATTTTCGGTATTTGGTTTCTGTTCCCGTTATGTTGACATAACACCTTTATTACGTTGGATGTGGCATATAAGTTACTTTAGGGCTGGCTTTCATGGTTCCTTAAATGCTATTTATGGTTTGGATAGACCATTTTTAACTTGTCCGGAAAACACGATTTATTGTCATTTTCGTAGTCCGAAAGTGTTTCTCAACTATATGATGATAACGGATGTAAGCATAACAAAAAGTGTTGTATTAATGGTAACGATTATTGGCGTCATGCACATTTTAACGATATTGCGTTTGTGGCATAAATTAAACAAACGTTAAAAAAAGTTCAAAAAACATTTTTTTAAAGATTTTAATTATTTAAAAGATTATTTAAAATATTTTTAAGTTATAATTTATTTGAGAAAATAATTCAAATATTAATTATTGTAAATATGTATGTAATTCATGTAAAATTTAATTTCTTTTTATATTCAAACTATTGCATTCTATTTAATTTTTTTATTTTATTTTTTAATGCATTCCATTTTATTTGTTATTAAACAATTGGCTGTAGGGTATAATTTTATTTCAATGAAGTATTTTTTATGTTTGTATGTAAAGATTTAAAAAATTTTTTATCTCTTTCATTTTTGTTTTTTTTTTTTTTTTTTTTTGTTTGTAATATATGCCAAATATTAGTATTTAATTTTAAAAGAACAAAAATTGATAAATTTTAATATCACACGAGTTTAATTTTTATTTAATTTTTTTTTAAAGAAAAATATATTTAATTTATATATGATATTTCTTGCCAAAATAATTTATGTAAAGAAAATCAATATTTTAAATTACTCAAATCTATTTTTATACAAATTATTATATTGTTCTTTTGTTTTCCTTAATTAAGCATTCTAATTATACATTTGCGATAATTAAGTGCAAATTATTTATTGTAGTTTTTAAAATAAACGGTGATAAATTTAATAAATAAATAAATTTAACTATAAATAGGTCAATGTAAAAAAATAGTTTATTTTTTAATTTTTAAAGGAAAACAAATAATGCGGCATTTACACTATGTAATTTTTTAGGAAACTTGTACGAGGGTTGCTCTACATATTTTTAGCCTTTCACTATGAAAATGCGAATATTTATACTCAAAAATAATTTTATTGTTTTTCAAAGTATTCTCCAGCATTATTTAAACACTTTTGCATGCGCTCAAACCAGTTTTCGAAGCACTTTTTCCACTCCGATTGAGACACCTCTAAAACATGGTTTTTGAACACTTCAACAGCTTCTTCGGGCGACGAAAATCGTTGACCACGCATTTTTTTCTCGATGTGCGGAAACAAGAAAAAGTCATTAGGTGCCAAGTCAAGGCTGTACGGTGGATGACCCATTAATTCGACGTTTTGGCCGGTCACAAACGCTCTGGTTTGAGCCGATGTGTGAGAGCTCGCATTGTCATGGTAAACAATGATTCGTCTTCTCTTGTTGGTTTTTCGAATTTCTCCGATGCCTTCAGGCAAATAAATTGTAGCGTACCACTCAGAAGTGACCGCCTTACGTTGCTCAAGCGGAACAGTCGCCACATGACCAGTTTTGCCGAAGAAACAGGCGATAATTTGCTTCGAAGTGCTTCTTCCACAAACAACTTTCGTTGGATTTTGCTAGTCTTTGAAGACCCACACGATCGATTGTTGTTTCGTTTCGGGCTCATATGCATAGATCCATGATTATTCACCTGTGACGATCTTATAAACGCCTTTTGAAGCACCGCAATCGTATTTTTGCAACATTTCTTTGCACCAATCGAAACGAGCCTTTGTTTTAAGCGACTTTCAAATTGTGCGGGATCCAACGAAAACAAACCTTTTTTACGGCCAGGTGTTCACGCAGTATCGAATGTATGCTGGTCGAAGAAATGTCCAAGGATGTCTCTATCTCTCGGTATGTCACATGTCGATCTTGCATTATGAGTTCACGCACGGCATTAATGTTCTCTGGAACAACAGCCGTTTTTGGACGACCTTCACGGAATTCGTCTTTGAGCGAGCTTCGGCCAAGATTAAATTCATTATACCAATTTTTCACAGTGCTATAGGATGGTGCTTCATCGCTGTACAAAGATTTAAGTTCATCAATGCACTTTTGTCGTGATAATACACGTCGAAAGTTGTGAAAAATGATGGCACGAAAATGTTCACGTGTTAATTCCATTTTTTTCTATATTAATTTTTTCAAGTCACTGTAAACAACACAAATAATGGTCGTACGTCAAAACGTTTTGAATACGATTATGCTTAAAAATGACAAAATTTCCAATGGAAATGTCAGATTGCACTTGGCAGCACTCAGTGTTGCCAGACCAGAAATATATATAGCAGCCCTCGTATGAAATTTTTTTTTTATTGGTGAAACAACAGAGATATGCAATATGGCATTGCTTAAATTTTGAGGGTTGCTTAGTTTTTAACAACGCAATCGCTGCATTTTAAATAGATATTTGAAAAAAAAAAATTGCCTTTAAAAATTTCATAGTATTAAAATACTAGAACTAAGAGTGCTATGCCGAATCTAATATACCGTTCACCATATTATGTTAAATATTATCTTACTCTCTTAAGTTTCCCAACTTTACATCAGAATTTTTTTCGGTTTGTACTCTTATAGTTTTTTACTTTCATTGTTCAAATGTTATACGAACAGCGTTGCCATTTTCATCTACTTTTAATCAAAATTAGTTATTTATTTTCTTTATGTGTAAATAAGTAACTTTATTTAATTTTGGTTATATTTTTAAGGAAAATATAAATTTGTTATTTTATGTGCTGAGTTTTCAAATACGTTAAGAGTTCACACCTTCTCGAAACAGCTGGAGAATGTTTGTGTTTTAAAACACAGTAATAAATAGCTAGGAAAACGCATAGATTTAATTTCCAGAAGTAATTGATAAATTTTTTAGAAACTCTTAAGCCGAAAACCACGAAAATGTTGTTCAAAACAATTTGCCAAATTTTCATCGCCTGCATTTTAATATGAACAACTTTCCTAAAAACAATTTGAAAAAGTTTCCAAAAAATTTTGAAGCTGGTAAGCAAAGAACAGTGAGATTTCACCAAGACAAATGGAGCATAACGATAATGGCAAACTTCTGATAGATGTAAAATCGGAAGATGCCCTTAAAAACTGGCAAAAAGACGAAGGCTTAACTTAAAACAGACTGTCTAAAGTATTTTTATTTTCAATTTTTAACCTTGTATTCCACCTTTTTATACTCTTCACCCTGAAAAGTAGAAAATGTGTGTATCCCAGCTTGTCATTTCGTTTGTAATTTCTACAATATTCATTTCCGAATCCATATTCAGAGTCGTTATGCACAGCGAAGTCGATTAAGCGATGTATCTGTCTAACAGTCCATGCTAGTGATGAAATCAATTTTGCTAAAGCACGAGATGAGCTAGAGAAAATTTAAATACGCCAACCGATTAGATTTAGTTTCGAAAAAGGTGCTATTGAAAATCAGCAGATCGATCTAAGTCCCTCACGGTAGTGGGCTGAACATTATGCCTGCCTCTAATTTTTCCATATCATTAAAAAAAATGAAGTAACTCCAAACAAAAATATGGAGCGAAAGAAAATTATAAGAAAAAAGAAACATCAAGTGAAAAATTGGCGCTCGCCTATATTTTCCGAGTTATGGGCCTCTGAAATTTTCATAAAAAATTCGATTGTCATATGAGTATCATTCAAAGGCTGCTGAAGAAATATGTCAGGAAATACTAAAAATTTTTTTAAAATGCTTAACCCATTAAGAGGTGTGAAGGGTATATGAGATGGTTAAGGGTATATAAGATTCGGCATAGCCGAATATAACACTCTTACTTTTTTTCTACCTATTGTATTATTATTTGCAGTGATAATTTTGTTGCAAAAATGATAATCATTTTTTGGGAAATTTCTTGAGTGAAGTTTTTATGAAAATTTTGTAAAGAATAATAATTAGAAAAATACTACATGAGTAAAACTTTTTTACTATTTCTCCGCCATTTAAATATGACTGACATATAGATGGGCACTGAATTTTTGTAGGTCACTTAAAAACTTTGAGTAGAGCTTCTTTTGTGGACCTAAAACCCTCGCAAAATACACGGATGTCGCTAAATCGCATCAGAAATGAATAAAGTAGCACTTACAAATAAAAGACAAACTAATTTATACCTTTTACACAACTGTGGCGAATAGAATAAAAAATCTATAAACTAGCCAAAAAATATTTTAAAGTACAAGTTCTGTAATATAATAGCTCCGTTCCAGTACTTTTTGGGTAAAGTTCGGTAAAATGAGAGAAAACATAAATTTTTCTCAATTAAAGAGAAAAATGGCCGAAAGTACGGGAACACAAAAAACCAAATTTCTATCCCAAAACAAGGTGTCGAGCAAAATATACATGCAGTTGTTTATATTAAATATAAGAACACAAATATTTTGTATGTTCTTAAATTTATTTTAATATTTATAGGAATAAAACTTACAAATAACAGTTTTGCGAAACATTTGCGTGCATGAAACATAGAATTTTTGTATGTGCTACTGTTTACTTTTCAATTAGTTAATTGTTTTTTAGTTTACACAAACTTACCCAAAGAAAAAGTCTGGGCTGTTTCGTGCAGAAAGAAGAAGAATTTTATTCTCTTAAAAGCTCTCTCTTCTACCCAAACTTGTAGTACGGGAACAGTTTTCGGTAACATTGGGATCCCAAAATTGAGTACGGGGACGCACCTAATATGTATTACTTAAAGTTATTAATTTACATTCTTTACATTGATCGTACTTGATTCCTTAATGAAACGTAATTCTTCATTGATTGAATATAATTCTCAGATAATTAATGAAGTTAAAGGCAAAAACGTCAACCGTTTTAAACATTGTAAACGGCTCTGGTAATACAGATTTCGTTTTTATTTTCCAGTATTAAATATTTTGTAAAATTATCACAAATATTTGTTATTAAAAAGTAAATTGTTTTTAGATAAATAAGAAAAGTCAAGCAACCCTTGCAAATTTTTTTCTTAGTTCATACATATTTCTGTGAAGAACTAAAGGAAGTAACCATCGTAATGTCTAATGACCACCAACCACAAATGTATTACTAAAGTAAATTAATATATTTTCTTTGAAGTAAATTTTAAGAGAAAATAAACAAGTTGTGTGTAAGATGTGATGATTTTACGTCATTTTGACGATTTTTTGTACCTAGAAAAGTCGTATTGACGTTTGACGTTTTTTATTATAAAATTTTTATATTTTAACGATTTTCTGTATTACTCATATTATTTTATACTCTACAGAAAAGGTCAAGTATTTATCAATCTTAAATATATAATTGATAAAATACCTATAAATATAAAACTTATCAAAGTGAAGCTTTTCGTTAAAATTTATAATTTGTAAAATAATCTGACACTACTTTATCAAACTTTCATTGTGAATTTATTAAAAATAATCGTATAGAAAATAACCAAATATATGACATTAATTAACAAGTAAATTAATTAGTTTGACTTTAGTTCAGGTTTCTATTTTAATCTTTAAATATTTCTCATATTCTGTGATAAATTTTTGACGATAGTTTCTAATTCGTATGACGTAGAACGATTTTGACGATTAATTTTCGAATCGTCAGAAGATTTTTCAAGAAAAAAGTCCAACAACCCTGGTTATGTGGTTTAAAGAATATGGGCGAATTTATCTATGTTTTCATGGAGCCCAATCAGGGCTACCATTCGTCCGACTAAAGTCGCAGTCTGTGACTTTTTATAAGACTTTTTTTGGTCACCGACTATTGCAACTTTTTTTAAATTTTGTGACTTTTTACCCTTTTTTTGTAAAATTTCTCTCAAAGAACATTTAATTTCCAGTAAATTATAAATAGCATACGACAATAATAATGCTAAAAAAAAAGATAAGGTACTTTTTTCCCAATAGACTTTTTTGTGCGACCTTATTTTGTGTGACTTTTCAAAAATTCCTAGCTGTAACACCGAGCCCAATATTCTTGCTTCGCTCTCTCATTCTTTATTCACAGCCCAATCATATGTGAATCAACTTGCTTCGCCATAAAAAATACTGAGAGCGAAGCACGTTGCTTTTAGACGATTCAGTTTAAAAAATAAAATTTAAAAACGAATTATTGAATATTGTTTCCTTTTTAGTGCAGAAGTCAAATCGAAGCATGTAGTATGTGTCGTGTTAACGGTATGCTTTGCGATCATGGTTTAAAGAGCGAAGCAAGTGCTTCATTTTGCCATAGAAACATACTACTACTTTCATGGCAAAATCAAGTGCCAGGTGGCAGTGGCGAATTTCATTTATTTTCGCCGTTGCAGAAAATGTTAAACTTCATATAAAAAAAATTTCGCTAATTTTTTATATACGGAGTTTGAAATATTCTGCAACAGCGAACATGCAGGAATTCGGCACTGCCACCACCTGGTACATGATTTCGCCATTATCACTTTATTATTTTTTTTTTCTTAAGTAAATTGTTCGGAATCTGTTACAGCAAATATGAAATTTTATCGATTTGTTTAAAAACATAGAATTCCAAATGAATTTATATAAATTGTATTGCCGCATTTTAGGCGCATTTTTTGCACAGTTAAATTTTATGTATGAAAAAAATATCGTTTACAAACTTCAGTAATAATTGTTTTAATGGCATGTCAGTACTTTGATAAAAAGCGGTTGATCTAATTAGCAAGTTGCTCATTTTTAAAAAGGCGATTTAAATTTTTTAATTATTAACTCTGTCCACAAAATAAGGAAGTACAAGTGTTTATGTACATTCAACCATGCACACAAGCATAAACATAGGCAAACATATTAAAATACAAAATAACCCTGCCATCATTTTACAAAACACTTTTAGATAGAAGTCACTTTTTCGTTACTTCTTTAAATTAAAAACTTAATTTTACAAAAAACAAATTACATTATTTAATAAGATTTTAAATCGTGTAGTTTCCACAGAAAAAAATTTATATTTTTTATGTTTGCCTGCACTTTGGGATACAGGAAGAGCAATATATAATGACGAAAAAATATTTTAACAATATGAAATCAATTAATCAAGACTTTTCTTTAATTATTTTCAAAGGCTTATAAGCACCTGCCTGACCTTTTTCTTTACTTCTGGTCCGCTATTTAAAAATACAAATATTCTATTTTACCATGAGGAAAAATATCTACCCTTGTTTCAAATTTCATTAAAGTCGGTTTAGTTGTTTAGTAGTGATTGACGCACAAACAAACAAACAAACTTGTGAAGAGATTTATAATATATATTTGATTAGATTTAGATTTCTTTACAGTAAAAAATTTTATTCTAGAAATAGTATTAATATCCTGGAAGACCATTTGCATAATACGTGAATTAAAAATAAAACTACAATACGTTGGTGTAGAAATAATTTAAAAAAATAAAATTTCCTTAAACTTGAAAGATGTTCGCTCTAATATTTTTATTTACAAAAAGACCTATCTATGTTTGTTGTATATTCCGTAAATTAAAACCGGAAATTTAGCAAAATCTTTCGCCAACTTCCATTTTTGTGGTACGAACTAAGAAGATATAACAGGAGACCATTGTATGTTTCTAATCTAATTACTCAGTTATTAATTAATGTTTTATTAATTTTTGTTTTTACTTACATTACTGTTGATATATATCTGTGAATTTATTCTATTTATGTGAAGTAATAAATATAGCGAACTTTCACAGCTAATATTTATACAAAATTACATTGTTTATTTAAGGTGTTGATGCCTGTAGTATAGTACACAAGTAAAAATTCGGTTCTCACAGCGTTAATATATATTTAGCTATAAAGTTGTTGTACTCTTAATTTTTAAAGCATACTTTAGGGATTTCATTAAAAGTTTTAAGAGAGTTTTCATAAAGTACTTTATTTTATTGCTCTTAAATTACTTTTTAATACTTTGTACTTAGCGATGCCAGAATAAAGATTTTACCTTAATTTTGAAGATTTTTTCAAAAAAAAGATTTGAAGATCCTTTTCCTAAAACTAAAATTTTGTTTGATTTAGTTGCTTGACATCTAATATTGCAAAATTTTGTTAAAATTTTTTAAAACATATTTACGTAAATGAGACAAATTTAATACTCTAAAACAAAAAATTGTATTACTGATGCTAATGGATAAATATGTAAGAAATGATGACGTTTACCTACGTATATTTGTAAATACTAAAACTAACGATATAAAGTTTAATGCTACTGGATTTTATGAATTCGTTGCTAATTGTGTAGCTTTTTACATTGAGTTCTGTAAGCAACAAAACGATTTGACTTTAACGACAAAACATTAAAAACACTTTCTTATATTGACCCTCAAAACGTTATTAACAAAAAAGTTTCTTCACTAGCAGGTCTACTAAAACCTTCTCCAAATTTAATTGAAGACAGTGAGGTACACAATTTAGATGACGAATTTAGGGAACTCCATCATAAAGACTGTAATAAATATATTTAAATTTTGGTAAACTTTACAGTAAAAGAGTTTTGGTACACAATCTCAAAAATTTCAAAAGTAGATGGTTTGATATGTATCAAACGTTAAACTTAAATATAACGAAATACAGAAAAAGATATACCAACGCCACATTAGAAGCGTTAACAAATGTTCCTGCTGTAATTTAAAAACACTTTTTGTTTCATAACCCATTAATAAGAGTTTTTATTCACATACGTTTAATAACGCAAAATTAGCTATTACATCATGTCATATTATATGTCAATTTACGTTTAGCGATGCATACAACAATGAACCAAATATTAAATTAATGTTTTTATACAGGGTGGCTGATGAAAGCCGCTACCAAAAAAAATGTAATAACTTTTTTTCTATTTTTTTATTTTGCAGATTGATTCTTAGATTTGACAAAAATGGATAACTGGGACACCGAAACAAGAATTTGGATTGTCCGCCGTTATCACGTAGTTTCGGTTCAAAGAGAGTATAGGCGCACATTTGGCGGCAATCCTCCGAGCAGATGAACCATAATGAGACTTGTAAACAATTTTGCCGAGCATGGGACAGTCAACAGAAGACCTTACCATCGAAACCCTTCAGTTCGAACGGAGGACATAATCGCTGCTATAGCTGCTGCGATGCAAGACAATCCAAGAGTTTCGACAAGAAGCTTATCTGCTCAAATGGGTATAAGCAGACAGTCATTACAGTCAATTATGCACAAAGATTTGGACTTATTCCCATATAAAATTCAAATGGCTAACAAACTGAACGCTGCAGACTTGACGACTCTCTTGGAATTTCGCCAGAAGTTGCTTCAAATGGTGATAGAGGATGGAAACATGTTGAACTGTCTTTTCATGTCTGACGAGGCCCATTTCGATTTGAACGGCAACGTAAACAAACAAAATTGTCGAATATGGAGTGCTTCCAACCCACAGACACTCCATGAGACGGAATTGCATCCACTTCGTGTCACAGTGTGAAGTGCAGTTTCATCACGCTGCATTGTCGGATCCTACTTCTTCGAAGAAAACCGTCACCCCGTTACGGTTACTGGAGACCGTTGCTTGAGCATGTTGAGAGAATTTTTCTATCCAGAATTACGCCGAAAGAGAATTCCTTTTAACTCTGTGTGGTTTCAGCAAGATGGCGCACCTCCTCACATAGCCCAACCTGTTGTGACAGAAGTGGGACGAAAATTTCCCAAAAAGCTGATATCCAGAAACTCCACATTCCGTTGGCCACCCAGGTTGCCTGGCCTTACTGCACCTGACTTTTTCTTGTGGGGTTATTGCAAACAGGAAATTTACAAAGCAAAACCAACAAATTTGAATGAACTAAAGCAATCCATTCGGGCAACAATTGCGGCTATTCCTGTCTCAACTCTCCAAGCAGTAATGAACAATTTTTTGCTAAGATGCCGCACATGCACCAACGAGCAGGGCGGCATTTAAATTCCATTATTATTAATAAAATTGAATGAGCTTTAACATGAATAAAAGAAAAATGTATTCCATACACTGAAAAAAAAGTTATTTGAGTTTCTTAATGTAGCAATATTCATCAGCCACCCGGTAGTTAAAAAAAACAAATAATTTAACTAGCAATAATTTTATTTGACATAACTTAAATTATCACTATTTATTGTTTATTATCAGAAAAAAAATTAAATTATTATAAAAAATGGTGTTAAATCTTTTTTTATAAACTGATTCACTGAACGAGTACAAAAAAGTATTCAAATACCGAGCTTGCCATTACTGTTTGTACGTCACTTTCTTTATTTGTGATAGATAGATTTGAAGCAATAAAAAATGAAAAAGTTAATTAAAAGAAAACGTGCTTTTATAGTTTATGTCAAGGCGAGATATGAAATGTCCTGCAGCTTAAGTCCTAATGTACACTAACAAAAATCCTTGAAAAAATGCTTTACAACCGATTTTGAAAAAAAAATGAAATTTTTAAAAAATTTTTTTGCAAATTACCAATTTTTTTTAATACGATTCAGTATTTTTAGACTTTTAAGCGTTTAAAAAATACTGCTGACACATGCACATATATTTCATCTGCATACATATACATACAGTGGTGGCCATATCATATGCATTTAAGATATGGTTTATAATAATAACCCGAATACCAAGAAAATAACAATTGAGTTATGAAATCAAAGATTATTTATTTATAAACAAAATTTATCAAAACACCTTAAACTCGTCTTCATTTTTAAAATAACATATATATTTTTATCAAAAAACTCAAAATACGTTTGGCCAAAACAAATGCAACTTAAAAAAAAAGTACGAACGTGTGAGCTTAAAATAAAGAAAAGTAGTCAAAATTAAATTTAAAAGAAATTCAAACAACAATATTTTTTTCTTTTGTACTCTGCAATTAACATTCATTTTACTAGTAGAAATAAAATATCATTAATTTTTAAAGGTTATAACGTTCTTGTACTGTTTCACATACATGACGATTCTTCAATGCAACATATACTGCGTTTATACGCACACTGCTTGCAATTACAAATTACTTGCAATTATCTTACTCACTGCTTACAAGCAAAACTTTATTATATTTTAAATTTTAATTGATTCCGAACAGCAAAATAATAATAATTTGGTAAAACTGCTAAAGAAAACATAAGCAAACATATGTAAGTGAGCGAGTCTGAAATACAAAATAAATCTAAGAAGGTGGCAATTGTTTCCTCAGTCAGTATTGCTTTTTTAAGTTAGAGCTAACTTACTCAACGAAATCTTACATAGTATTTTTGTTTGTTAAGAAGAGGCGTAAAGAAGCAAGCGGCGAAACCAAAATGGCTTCGCTTGATTTTTGAGGGAACGTTGAATTTAAAAAATAGATAATTAACTTTTTGCCAGTGTTTTTCCAGTATTTTGTATACAGGCCAGCCATATTTGTCGATTTCTTGCATCAAATCCCGATTTTTTCGATAAACTCCTAAAACAATTCTGTTTGTTTTAGTAAAAAATATTACTTTTGGGCATCGCTAGAGTACTTGATGTATTAAGAAAAATATCGTTAATTAGTTCGTTGTACTCTAAAAAATTGTATCCTTAATAATGAAAGTAAAATAATCATCTCCTTTACTTTTTATTGCTTTTAACTAAATAAGTTCCATGTGTCTCACATAATATTAAAAATTAACTATTTAAGCAAACGCTTTGAAAAAAATTAAAAATTGAGTTTACAACCTTCAACTAATATTCAAATGATAGATCAAAAATATATATAGTCTAGTCGTCCCCTTATGAGATGTTTTATGAAACTGTTTGTTATGTCTAAAATAAATAGAAATATTAGATTATTTCCACTTTATTCGACCAATAGACTAATAACAGAAGCAATTTATTTTTAAAACTGTTTTCTTATTTGCTTTATTTTATTAAGTGAATGTTTTTGTTTTTCTTCCTTTTTTTCTGATTTTTTTAAAGAAAATTAACGATAAGGCCGTTTTTGTTCTTGTAAATATACCGATTTGTTATTCAAATCATCTGGCACCCATGTTTGTATATTTTTTGGTTCTTTTACTCTCTTACATTAAAAAGGAACTCAAAAGAGAAAACCTTTGCGTAGGAGACAATAATTGGCAAAACAGAAATTTTATTTAGTTTGTGTTATTACTTTGCGGTGTGGAGTCGTTTTACTTTGAATTTCGCTTTTTCTTGATTCGTAATCTTTTGTTTTATTATTTCTTTAATCTACATTTTTATTTAATTTTTTTAATGAAAATTAAACATTTACTAAACTAGTATTTCTAGGCGTGAATCCATAAAAGTGAGCGCGAGAGTGAAAAGTACGTAAAAAAATGCTGTGGTTAGGGAAAATTTCGTAATAAAAAAAAAAAAAAAATAGTACATAATTATGTGTGTAAAAACAACCTAATGGTACAAAAATTTCGACAAATTTTTAAAAACAAATAATTATCAAGAACTGAATAGTTTTTAAAACATGAAGTGGTTAATATAAAATGATCATGTGAATAAATTGTCTTCAATTAAAGAAAACAATAATTACAAATCATACATTGCCTACACCAACAAGAACTACTAAAATAAATTCAACAAAAGTTTGAAAATTATTCCTATTTAACAAGTGTTAACGACACTTATCACAAACAGACTAAATATAAAAATATAGGAACCATTAATATAATTAAAAATATAAAAACATACTATCAAAAATAAGCACAAGTAAAAATTAACAACTGAAACTGCGATAAAATATTCAAAGTAAATAAATCAATAAGAAAAACCTAAAGCAGCAGAAGAATTTTTATAAGTGATAAGAAAATACCAAGATACTAAATGTGTTTGGGGACCTTTTTCATAACTTGCTTAGAAAGTTCAGTTTAACTTTAAAGTAACGTTTTATTATTCTTCTTAAGGCAGAATTAGTCTTTACTTTCCGTTCCGTGACGAATCACCTGATCAATTTCTGTTAAATGGAAAATATGTACTTGTGGTTTGTTATTACTTTGACGTTCTGTTCTGTTCCGTTCCGTTCGAATCAGTAGAAAATAGAATTCAACGTTAAGTTACTTGAAAGTTGTTTGGTAGTGTGAGTGCAAAATTGTAAACAAACCATTTTTGTCATTGTATTGTAGTTGTTTTTGTTGTGTTGTGTATTGTGTTTTCTTTGTGTATTATAAACGGCTGGTTTGTTGTTACAGAAAAACTAATTACAATAATTTAAAAAGCAGAACGACACGGCACAGAACAGCAACAGAAAGTAAAGACTAATGAGGCCTTTATTCACAACCTTTCTTTAAATTAACATTGAATGTAGTGGCAACTTTAAGAAACAACAAAACTTAATGCCTACGTGTTTTTGACAATTGAAATCTTGACCAATTTACTGTCATCATAATAGTTCCGTTTCCGCATTTTTTGGGTAAAATGAGAGTAAACATAAATTATTCTCAATTGAAGACAAAAATGCCCAAAAGTACGGGAAAACAAAAAACCAAACTTCTATCCCAAAACAAACCATGCAGTTCTTCAGAGTAAACATAAAAACACAAAAATTTTTTATGTTCTTATACGAGGGCTGCTCTATATATTTCTGGCCTAATAGTGAAATTGCGAATATTTATAATCAAAAATGGTTTTATTGTTTCTTAAAGTATTCTCCAGCATGATTTATACACCCTTGCACGCGCTCAAACCAGTTGTCGAAGCACTTTTTCCACTCCGATTGAGACACCTCTAAAACATGGTTTTTGAACACTTCAACAGCTTCTTCTGGCGACGAAAATCGTTGACCACGCATTTTTTTCTTGATCAGCGGAAACAAGAAGAAGTCATTAGGTGCCAAGTCAGGACTGTACGGCGGATGACCCATTAATTCGACGTTTTGGCCGGTCAAAAACGCTCTGGCTTGAGCCGATGTGGGACAGCTCGCATTGTCATGGTGAACAATGATTCGTCTTCTCTTGTTGGTTTTTCGAATTTCTCCGATGACTTCAGGCTAACAAATTGTAGTGTACCACTCAGAAGTGACCGTCCTACGTTGCTCAAGCAGAACAGTCGCCACATGACCAGTTTTGCCGAAAGAACAGGCGACCATTTGCTTCGAAGTGCTTCTTTCACGAACAACTTTCGTTGGATTTTGCTCGTCTTTGAAGACCCACACGGTCGATTGTTGTTTCGTTTTAGGCTCATACGCATATATCCATGATTCGTCACCTGTGACGATCATATAAACGTCTTTTGAAGCACCGCAATCATATTTTTGCAACATTTCTTTGCACCAATCGAAACGACTTTTTTTTAACGACTTTAAATTGTGCGGGATCCAACGAGAATAAAACTTTTTTACGGCCAGGTGTTCATGCAGTATCGAATGTATGCTGGTGGAAGAAATGTCCAAGGATGTCTCTATCTCTCGGTATGTCGCATGTCGATCTTGCATTATGAGTTCACGCACGGCATCAATGTTCTCTGGCAGCCGTTTTTGGACGAACTTCACGGAATTCGTGTTTGAGCGAGCTTCGGCCACGATTAAATTCATTATACCAATTTTTCACAGTGCTATAGGATGGTGCTTCATCGCCATAAAAAGATTTAAGTTCATCAATGCA
Source organism: Cistogaster globosa (assembly GCA_937654795.1). Lineage (NCBI taxonomy): Eukaryota > Metazoa > Arthropoda > Insecta > Diptera > Tachinidae > Cistogaster > Cistogaster globosa. The sequence continues at coordinate 98,250,415 of OW569404.1, read as the reverse complement.
CTCTTGTCGTGATAATCCACGTCGAAAGTTGTGAAAAATGATGGCACGAAAATGTTCACGAGTTAATTCCATTTTTTTCTATATTAATTTTTTCAAGTCACTGTAAACAACACAAATAATGGTCGTACGTTAAAACGTTTTGAGTACGATATTGCTTAAAAATGACAAACTTTCCAATAGAAATGTCAGATTGCACTTGGCAGCACTCAGTGTTGCCAGGCCAGAAATATATATAGCAGCCCTCGTATATGTTTTATTATTTTTATGGGATAAAACTTTTAAATAACACTTTTAGTAGTAGGCAGTGGCGAATTCATTAATTTTTACCGTAGCAGGAAATGTCAAGCTTGATATTCAAAAAAATTGACGCTGATTTTTTATTTCCTGCAATGGCGAAAATGAATGTTTTCGCCACTACCATCACCTGATACATGATTTCGCCATGGTGTAGATTTTGTAAGCTGAAACACAATCAGCTGACTGAAATGTAAAAAGTAGTAAATACAAAAAATTCTATGTTTCAAGCACGCAAATGTCTTCCAGAAGTGTTACTTAAAAGTTTTATCCCATAAAAATAATAAAACAAATATCAGAACTTATAAAATTTTTGTGTTTTTATCTTTACTTTGAACAACTGCATGATTATTTTGTTTGACATCTTGTTTTGGGAAAGAAGTTTGGTTTTTTGTGTTCCCGTACTTTTGGGCATTTTTGTCATCAATTGAGAATAATATACACAAAGAAAAAGTGTGGGCTGTTTCCTGCAAAAAGGGTTTTATTCTCTCAAAAGCTCTTTCTTCTGCCCAAACTTGTAGTACAGACACAGTTTTCGGTAACATTAAAATCCCGCGGGATCCCAACGTTAGTACTTCGAGTACTTTATATGGAGGCAAAGAATATTGAAAAACATATATCAGCACCTTTATGTAAAATAATCGTTGTTTGCTTTGCAATATTACTATTTACTTTGAATTTTTTTTTTTATTTGGAAAAAATATGGCAACCCCAAAACAAATAATAAATAATTTTTATCTGAATTAGCTGCATATAAATGTTACCAAAAAAGTAAAACAATGTTAAAAATGGTGTCGAAATATCTATAAATACAAAAACAAATAATTTAATTACAATTTAAAATTTAAGAAATTACGCACTGACAATAAATTTTAGAATAAATTATTTTCATGGAAAATTTGGAATTTGGAGAAAATATTGGCTTTTTTCGTTAGATACATACATTCGAAATTCTCAATTTCTTACAGCGAAGCCTTAGTCAGCGTGTCAGGCGTTATCCATCTGTCAATAATAATACCGTTCATACAAAATGTAAATATCGCAGCGGCAAATCTTTTCAATTCAAAAATTTGTAAGTGGCAACGCATTAATTAGTGCTTTTTCTACTTCAGATATCTGTGCTGTTTCTGTATTACAAGCGATCAACTCGTCTGAAAAATTTTAGTTATTTTTATATAATTTTTTAGACGAGTTGATCGCTTAGGGTACAAAAACAGTACAATCATTTAAGTTAGATAGCTGGCAACGCTGGGAGTTATTATTAAAAAGAATTTAAGTTGTTTTCAAGTCAAGTTTTTATTTCTCATTAATGTAACTTGCCAATAGTTACAGGTAGAAATTTATTGGACAGATAATTTGTTCTTCGTTATTATGTGTCCACTTTTAGCTAAAGAGAAACATTTTACTTTAACTTTTATCGTGAGGCTTATTTTATTGGTTTGAATTTACCACATTTGGAATAAAGAAAAACAAATTTTAATTTAATTTTTCAATAAAAATAAATACGAATTGGTTGACGTCAAATTTTTCTCAAAATTTTTTCTAATTATTAGTTGTTGTTTCTTAATTAAAGATACAATGTTAATTAATTATGATGTTTTTGCAAGTAAATAAAAAATTAAAAGTGCGTCGTTGCCACTACGTTTTTTTAAATCAATTAATTTTGACAATAAGAGCCGGTTTTGTGTATATTTATTATTAAAAAACGAATCCTTGTTTAATAGATTTATTAAGAATTGGGCCTGTTCGTAGATGCATCACTGCACTGCGTCATGCGATTATTTGCCACTGCCACTGCTAATAAGCTGTTGCTATGCTTTGTTTTCTAATCTGTTTGCATTTACGAACAAAGAAATACTATAAAAATAGAAAAATGAATAATAAACTCGATTTGTGAAAATGATAAAAATATTTGTAAAAAAAAATAATTTTAAACAAAAAGAAATAAATAAGAAAACCCTAACAAAATTTATACTCACACTTTCATTGCATCAGCCTTTTTTATGGTTAGTTATGCATTTATGAACAGATGACATTTGCAGTGCTGCCACTCTTTGCATTTACGAACGTACTGCGCATCATATGCAGTGCAGTGATGCATTTACGAACAGGCTCATTCTTATTTAAAGGAAAATTAAGATTATCTATTTTTACAAACAGGTAAGGTTATGTTGTTGTTTCTTTATGACGGAAAATTTTTACATAATTAAATTCACGAAATACAACTCTGAAAGTACTGAGAACTAATTTTGAGTAGAAAAAAATGCAAATATTTTATACTCATAATTTAATACTTTGCCGGCACTGAATACAGCAAAAAGGTGACACTAGTTTAAAAAGCGCCAGTAAGCAACCATATTTGTGTTGGTCTTGCATCATGGTTAACGTCTTCATTCTTTTATAGAGAGAAGTAACACTAAGGCAATTATATCTATTTATTTTTTAGAAAATAGATAAGGTAGATAATATATGTAGATGATGAAGAAAATTGATAGATAGAAATCGTTGTTTTCTTTAAAGAACTTATATTGTTTCTTAAGTCGACTGCAAAGTTGACACTGGATACGTTTTAAATGGGTTGGAAGACGTTACTTTATTCTTCACAAAAAAATTAAAAATTTTATTTTAGATTTCGTACATTTTCTTATAATTAAGTCAAACTGCAGTATAGTGTTGAAAAAAAGTTTAATGTGAACGAAGACTTTACGGAGCCACTGTATTTAATTTTAAATAAATAAATCTCGGCTTGTCTCAGCATATCTGTTCCACACACTTTTATAATTTTCTTTTATTTTTTTACATCACCCAATAAACATTGTTATAGCGATGATAGACCAGTTTGTTAAATTAACCAGTTTTATATATTTGTTAATAAATAATAACAAATATAGAAACTCGCTTAATTCTACCATTTTATAATCATAAGTATATAAACAGAGTCCAGCAATAATGTGTAGTAAGCGCAGAATTTATAAGATTATTAATTTAAATTTTGGACTATGACTGGTGTAGTCATCAATTAAGGTGTGTATTCGAAAGATTCTCGTTTTTTATTTTAAATATAAAATAAAAATTATCAAAATGCTTTTATAAAACAGAAAAAATTTGGTTTTAACTTAAATATGAAATATAATAATTCTTTTAAGACAACAATATTAGATTGAAGAAAAATATTCGAAAAGACTTTATTTGCAACAAGTAGGAGTGCTACATTCGGCTATGCTAAATCTTATATGTCGTTCACCATGTATGTAAATTAAGTTAAAAAAAAAAAAAAAAAAAAAACAAATATTGAGGTAACAGAGATTTAAAAAATTAAAAAAAAAGATGTTTACATCAAAATTTCACCAGCTCTTAATGGGTTAAGCATTTTTAGAAAAACTGTAGTATTTTCTGAAAGATCTCTTCAAAAGCTTTTAAATAATACCCATATTAATTCCTAAAAAATATAACGCACAATCGTACTTTTTATTAAAAGTTCAGAGGCCCATAACTTGGAAAATATGGGCGACCGCAAATTTTTTCACCTGATTTTTTTCTAATGTTTTAATTCTCTCTCGCCCAATATTTTTTTTTTTACTTCATTGTTCCAAACGATACGAAAAACTAGAGGCAGGCGTGGTGTTTTGCCCGATGCCTTAAAGGACAAAGACCGATCTTGCGGATTTTAAGTAGGCTGCTGTAGTCGAAGTGGTAAACACGTTGGCTACAAAACTGGTTGACCAGGGTTCAACCCCTGCGGCAACCAAAAATAAAAAATGTTTTTTTCTGTTAAATGGTATAAATACATATTCAGAATTAACATTAAACTTGCAGCCTCCTTCGTTGGTACTTCATAATAGCATATTCGCCGGCGAAGTAAAATAACCACCTGTCTTATCTCTCATCTATCCCTTTCCTAAAGAATGTAGCACGGTTACGAAAATAACTAAATAGGCATTATTGCCGAAGTGCTACTTCTCTTTAAAAAAAAAAAAATTCGAAACTATGTCTAGAGTATTCAAATTTTCTCTAGCTCATCTAGTGCCTTGGCAAAGTTGATTTTAACACTAATACGGTCGGATAAACGGACATCGCTAAATTGACTTCGCTACGCATAAGGACTCAGAATGTATATGTATACTTAAAGGGGTCGGGAATGGATATTGTAGGAATTACAAACGGAATGACAAACTTAGATATACCCTTTTCCACTTTTTTGATGAAGGGTATAAAAAACGTTGACAAAAATATTAAAACCTATCTACCTATCCATACATACAACTAGACTACAGTGTCGCTCAATTTTTTGCACCTTCTCTTGCACTTAAAACATACTGCCATCCCTAAATTAGCGCCTAAAGCGCAAGATATCTGTCAAAATTTCTCATGTACATACAAAATGTATGAAGCATCCCTAAATAGCACGGCGTCAACGCTTAGCAGCGCGTAATGGTAAAGCAGTTGCCTGCAAGCTACTGTTGTTTATATATTTTTTTGTAATATTTAGAGAACGTTACAAAACAGAAATGTATTTTGCTTTTTTCGGGTTTATCTAGCGTTTTTATCACTGTTTTGCATTTCATTTTATTGGGTTTTATTAAAAATGATAAGTTAACATTACTGTTTACCACAAAACGTTGCGCTTTTATTTAGGTATGTCATTTCAGGGTAAAAGCCATGCGTTATTTTGAGTCGCGTCTTACGCGCTAATTTAGTTATGGCTGTTAGACACACAAAATATTTTTTTGGATGTATGTACATATTTACACATGTGTGAAGTTCAACTTTCGTATTTATAAAAAATAATTTGGTTTTAATATATATGTATGTATTTTAAAAAAAGATTTTAAAATAGATTTGAAATTTTAATTATTTTTATTAATACCCCAGTTAATATTAGGTTTTTCTTTACAATCAAGAATTAGTCTGCCTGTCTGATGTATTCCATAATTCTTGCTTTGCTATTAGGTATTAAACAGAAAGAACATGGTGATGTTTATTTTTACTATAATTAAAGCGTGATATCCATAAAAATTTACTTATGCAAATGTAGGTTTATAAATAAAGACATGCATAGATACATATGTCCATACATATGTAAGTACGTACGGAAGTCCATTCAACTAATTTTGCATACTATGTTCATACATACACACGGAACACAAACAAAACACATTTCAATTATTAATTAATAAAATAGGTAGTAGGTATTTAGGTTTTCTAAACGACAAACTATTATTTGATTGACTTAAAAACAAAAATAAAATATTAAAAAACATTTAAGTGCGTTTGCTGCCTGTTTAAATATTTTTCATCTTTATGAATAATCGCATCGTATTCGTCTTTCTTCTGTTTTAAAACTAAGAAGACAAAGCTGCAGGTGTATTTGTCGTTAAATATGCATATGTATGTAAATAAATCGCAATCTCAGAAACGGTATTTTATTGTAACAGAGATGGAAAACTTAAATTTTAACAAAAGTTCTCAATTTTTAATTAAGGACAAATTTATAAAATACTATTTAAATATTTAATTTGAAAGAAGTTGCCACTTGCAATTTAAGTAAAATGTCTTTATAAACCAAAGCGTAAAATGATGAGGCTATTTTTGCCTACACTAAATTAAACGTGCTCATAGTTATCATATGGCTTATCTACTTATTAATCTTGCATAAAATGAAATACTAGAATTATTTTAGTTTTAGAAATTGTCACAATTATGTAATATAAATTAATAATCTTGTGATTAAACCGTAAATGAATATGTACAGTAATAATTAATAAACAATTGTTGTAGTTTAATGTTGTAAATCTAAATGCTGAAACTTATGCAATATTCTATTTTAAGCTCTCACTACTTGTTATACATATGGCCAGTAGTTAAATGCAAAGAAAAAGGGAAGGGATATAGTGTATATAATCTGATAGCTTCGAAAAAGAAGAGGAAGAAGAAGAAGCTGAAAGAGTAAAGATAAAATTTCTCTCCTCTTTGAAAATATATAAAAAAATCCAGACATTCTTTAAAGCTTAGGTCAAACTTATGTTTGAAGAGATTTATTTTTCTAGTCCTACCGTCAACAGTCTGCACAAAATATGTAGAACAATGGCATAAATTTTAAATGTTAAATAATTTAAGCTACATCGTTCTTCATTTGCTTTTCTTGGAAGGAGAAACGATAAACAAGTTTGATCCAGTGCAGGAAAAATTTTAAGTCTAGCTTATCCCCTACGTAAATGACGGAATAGATTTTATCTCCATGCAAATGACGATTAACAATCAATTTCAAAAACATCATAGTAAACATGTTATGCTGCATTTACATTACACGGAAATCTAGTACACTAGAGCACCGAATTGCGTCGTGCCGGTTTGTGTCGTTTAGACTTGCGTCGCTTTTTAAACACACGAAAAATTCATTTTGTGTTTTGATTTGGATTTGCGTGGCTAAAAACGGTTAAATTTTTTACTGCAACATTGTGGTTTACCATTTTTGCATTTGTAGTGTCTGATTTAGCATCTTTTTTGTCTTATAGAATTTTTACAACTTCTAGCAACACTTGTGCATTAAAAACTTGTCTAATTGTGTGAAATTAGGGGAATTCCCCATGTTTTTATGTCTTCTTAATGTATTGTTTTGTTATTTCTTTATAGTAATTAAAACATTTTTATCAACACTAAATTTTTTTGATTTGTTTTAATTATTTTTCCCATGTATTTTATTGTTTTTTTTTATTTGCTGTGTATATGAAATCTTGCTCGAGTAGAGTATTTTTAATGATGCTCTTATCAGCTTAGTGATGAAAATAATGTTGGTACATATTAAATATTTTATGTTTTTAACATTTTTATAATGATAAAAAGAATGCTAAATTTTTCTTTATTCTAAATTTAATTAAAAATTAAAAATAAAACCAAATGTAAATATAACAAAAAGTTCAATCCGAATTAGACAAATGTGCTGTTTCTGTATTACAGGCGATCAACTCGTCTAGAAAATTTATATGAAAATAACTCAAAAAACTGAGTGCTTTTCATACAAATTTTTCAGACGAGCTGATCGCCTGTAGTACAGAAACAGCACAAAAATCTACTGTTTACAATTTTTTAAACTCGCTTGCCATCCCTGTTTTGTATTTTGATTTGTATATGATTTTTGTTTTTGTGGTTTCTCTCAGTTTAATAAAAACAAACAAAACAAAAATCTGAAATATATGTTGCCAGATCTTTCAATTATTGTTCATAAAACCACAAAAGCGATTTTAGGTTTTCTTTCATAAGACTGGCCATTTTTAAATGATTTTTACAATTTTACTGTTTGGGCATTGCTTTTAAATACTATAATATAAAAAGTTTATATAAATTAGCTAAAGTATTCTGATAACTAATAATTTTATTAAAAAATTACCTAAAAAAAACCTGAGGTATATAAAGAAACTAGGAAATATAATGGTTATTAAAAGAAATTCACATGAAAATTTTTTTTCTATCTTCTCTTGATCGTAATTGTAAAAAGTGTAAAATAAAATATTGTAAGTTTTATTTTTGTAAAATAAATTTTTACAAAATCATCTAAACCATCAGTTTGAAGTTGTAAAATAAAAAGCAACCCTGTGTTAATTAAGATTTAAAGATGTTTAGAGCAATGATTGCTGCAGATTTTTCTATGTCAAAACATCCACATGCGTTAATGGTATTAGTTACACACGGGGGACTTAGCCCTGCTTATTCTACAAAAGTATTAAATTTAACTTCTTAGGAAGGAGTCGCTATAAAAAGCTTTTAATACCGGCAACTTTAAGTTGAAAATTTGAAAATTTTAACTGAGTTCCCACTTTCATAAAGATATAAGTTAATTTTCTTCCTATAGGATTTTTTTTTTTTTTACTAGGAATAGTTTTGTTTTTAATATCTTTTGCGACTGAATTGTTAAAAAGTGATGCTGATTCATAATTTTAATGTAAATATAATTAGAAACCATATATTTTTTCTTTTTTATTTTCTTGCGTGAAAAATGTTCTTTTTAAACGCATTAAAAAAATTAATTCAAATGACCAGGGATATAAACACATTTTTGTAAAAATGTTAAAATTAGCATAAAAAATTTTATTTGTAAAACTTTTTGACTTAAATCTTTTTTAGCCAAATTTATACCAGCGAGTTTCATCATGCCTTTTTAATATCAAATTTTTGATGCCACCTAAATTTTTTACATTTAGCTTTTAATTTGATATTTGTTGTTATTTCACATAAAACATAATCAAAAAACTTATGCTTCGAACGCACACAAAGCGAGTGTTTGCAAGCCATTCAAGTTTGCTTATCCCGCTTCATTCTCTATACCTCCTGCCGAAGAAAAAAAATTTCCATGCAAGTAGTTTCATAAAAAATTTCATTGTGTAAGCTGGCTCTAATATAATGAATAAAACGATATATTTTTATCGCTTGTAAAAAACGAATGAAAACTCTGGCAACAGCGCGAGAAGAAATTGAAAAACGAGCTTGGCAAGAAAATTCCAGGGACAGATGAAAATAAATGGCTCTCTACAAAAAGAACTTAAAAATCGATTATTGACATATGTATATAGGATTTGAGTTAAAAAAGTCGTATTAAACTTGTTATTTGTTTATGTAACGAACTTGTCTACAATTTAATCAAAAATTCAAAAGAGAATTTGGCATTTAAAGCCCAACGCGCAGAATTTTCAATACCAGTTATTGATAAGTTAAACAAGAAATATAATTGCACCTGTAAAAAAATATCATTCTCTACAAAATGAAGTGGGCTACGTACTTAATACCTTGTGATATTATATGCACAGTACGTTTTACTTTTGTGCTGCTGTAAAAGAGCTTAAAGATGTAAACGAAAACCCTTTAACTTTTAGCCGGAAAATTGTTAACTGTGCACAATTCTCTTTTTAAAAATGTATAACAGCAAATTATAATAATACCACAGTCTTATATACCCTACACCAAAATAATTGTGTATTTATTTTCTGAAATATAGTTTTTTTGTGGCGGAATATGTTTAATATAATAAAGATCTTTGGGCTTAACTTGAGTTGTTTATGTTTCATATTAGAGTCTGCCCTGCACTCTTCTGAATTAAAAAGTCTATTAAATAAAGGAGCAAAAAGCCTTTTCCACACTTTGCAACTTTTGTTGCGCAATTTCTGAATTTGTCGGTGAGAAAGGAAAGACAAATAAAACGGGTACACTGTTTCATGTACTTGCAATTCTCTTTTTTTGTCATTCATTGTCTTAATCACGAACGCAATTTCAAAAACGAAAAACAGAAACATAAGAAAATAGCAGAAACAAAAATTGCATGTCTGGACGGGTATTTAGTGTAGGAACACAACACACGACGGTAACGATATTTTCATACAAATTTGACATAAATTATCGTTCAACGACAATGCCGCTGAGATAAAATTTATTTTATTTTCTTGTCGGTTTTCATTATTCTCTCACATTTAGTCTCTCACTCTCCTAACAATATTGCCAGAAATATAAGTATTTTATAAGCATTTGAATTCACAATAATAGCAAAGGCACATTATTTATATAAAAATAGAACAAAATTTCAGGAATAAAAATATTTTAAAAAAACTGATACATGTATGTACGTAAATGAAAAACATAATTGAAAAGGTTAAAAATATGAAAATAAAATTGATTGAAAAAATAACTGAAAAATTGAAAAATATGAGCCCATGTCTCATCTTAAGTCAGTCATCATTTATTCTTCGTCAAGCTCTTCAATTTGTGTGAACGTTTTGAAAAGACCTATTGAATCTCTTACAAGGTTAACCAGTCCAATAGACTCTAATGCCATGGATATGTTAAATGTACTTAATATTCTTTACGTTTCATCGAGTTTTTAATAGAATTTATCTAATTCATTTAAATGTAATAAAATATTTTAACACAATATTTTTGAAAACAAACACAAAGCTGAAATGAAAATAAATATTATGAATGCCGTCAGAGAATCGTCGTTATTTTGTTTACTTACTCTCAGCAACGATAAATCGTTCCGTTACCGTCGTCTGTTGTGTTTCTACACTTAAAAGCCAAGCTTCCGCTAAAAGGAATATTCTTAAGATGCCAGTTATTGAGTACAATTATATACTAGACTTGTGCTATATAGTGCAGTTTAGTGATCGCTCTTTTTAGTTCAAAGTTTGAAAATGAACTAGTTCTAAGGCTCTCTATAGTTCAAAATCTCTCTTAGTTCAAATGTTGACGTGTTGTTCGTACTTTTCAACTTTTAGTTCAAACGCTTCTTTAGTTCAAAACCGCTTTTAGTTTAAATGTTCTTTTTAAAATATGATGGCAACAACACCATAGCATTCCCAAAACAAATATTTAATAAAATGCGTGGCAGCACTAATTTCATGTCCGAAATAGTCAACGAGGAAACACAATCGATGGAATCGTTTTCATGAACTAGTTCGTTTATGATCTACACAAGTCTTCTATATACACAATTATAATATAAAAAAGGACTTCATAGTCTAAAGATGTTTTTAGAAAACTCTTAAAATGTTGACAGTTTTAGTTTTTTTAGTGCATTTTCGATTTTGAGTACAATTAAAATTTTTTATTGCAAGAACAGTTTTTTAGAAAAATTAATATTTTTGATGAAATTTTCGGAAAAATAAAATTTTATTAATTTTTATCATTTAGAGAAATTCCAATTTTTTGCTTATCTAGATTTTTGCTGAATTTTCAGTTTTTAATGAAATTTCGAAATTTTAGCAAAGTTTAGTATTTTTTAATGAAATGTTGGAAAATATTTTATTATTTGGTGTAATTTAAATAGTTAAGTTGTTGCTAATTAGCAATAGTACCACCGCTGTCAAAACTAGGTCTGAGAGAATGGAGGTAATAAGTTTTCTTTAGCTCAATTGAGCACGTCTTAAAACTGATTTCAACCAGATTATGGACAGACAGATCTAACATATATGTGCTTTATGTGGACGGAATAAATATTGTAGAAATTACAAACATGATATGAATGATAAACTTAATTTACCACCCGTGGTAAAGGTTAAAAAATATTTTTAATATAAAAGTTCTTATAAGAATCAAAAAAGTCGCATTCATACAAATGTAATTATTAAAGTAACGTTATGATTTATAAGTAATAACTGTATTTGAATAAACCAGTTGTTTAAGCTGTTTAAGCAGTTTTATATCTCTTTCTATATATAAAAATATTTTTTGAAATTAATAAATTTATTGTTTAAAATTAAGAAATTGAGATTTGAAGTTGAATAAACTTGTTTTCATTATTAAATACTTTTCGTTGATTTTTTTCGCAGAAAGTTTTGGTAGCACTGAATAAGAATATTGTTTTAATTAATAATTTATTGCTTTTATAAGAAACATGAGCAGTTAGTTGTTTGCTTGGATTAAGGGCTTTTGGAAGAAATATCTTTATATTTACATAGAAAAAAATAAAAAAAATCGTCAAATCATATTTTTAGATTTATTTTAACCCTTTAACGAACAAAATCGTATAATCAGTTGCAGTACTTCGCTTTTCAAGTACTCTGTTATTTATTAATATCTGCTTAATTCACACACGTTAAGTTCTCTTGCAGGAGTGCAGAAAGGTGTTGCCAGTTCAAAAAAAAAAAAAAACTAATATTCTTATAGCAGTAGCCAAATGAGAAAAAACCTAAAATTTAAAATTTTTTAGATTTATTATCAGTGGCGGGAATGATAATATTTTTCTTATAGAGAGAAAACCTTCGTGGAAGTGGCACCTCTCATATAATTGTCATGTCAATTTTTGTTTATTTAAGAAATTATAAGGGTTGCTGCTTTAAAATGTTACCTTATTTAATTCGTAACTTATTTACATATTCAGATCAAAATAAGACGGGATAGAGCCAAAGCGCACGTCTCTTCACATGCAATAATGTATCAAGAGAACAAAGTTGCTACAAAAAAATTTTGTAAAGTCATCTAACACAAATTAGCAAAGTCCATTTAAAAACAGTGATAAAGGTAGTAAGTTTATATAAAATTTGGTCACAGTAATGATAGACTGGACCCTAAAGTTGATGTAGTAATTATATACTTTCATGTTATTATATGCAAGTTTGTAGCCGAATTCAACAACATTTTGTCTTATTTTACGCTTGATTGCAGATTTGGTAGATTGAACACGATAGGTAGCTCTATTTAAATGTTTTATGGTCAAACCTTTTTGATTACATTGAAGCTGTTTGGTGGACACAGGTCTCTATCAATGAAATCATATAATGAAATGTTTAAAATTTTTAATTTACACATCAAGGAAAAACATCTAACTTTGGTAAAAAAAAAGCAAAACAGTAACACTTGTACGACCTATTTTATCTCTTACTCCCAGATTTACTGCAAAACAATAGACGGGTGTGCACCAGGGTTACCGTTCGCTCGGCTAAAGTCGCAATTTGAACCTTTTTTAGCGATCTGCAACTTTTTGTGAGACTTTTTTTGTCACCGACTTTGCAACTTTTTTAATTTTTTGGACTTTCTACCTTTTTTGTAAAGTTTCTCACAAAAAACATTTTTTTCTCAAACGACTTTTTGTGCGACTTTTCAAAAATTCCTAACAGTAACCCTGGTGTGCACCCGTATAAGCTATAATTTTTATTGAAATTCTCTATACCTATAAAAAGAAAAACTTGTAAGATGAAAACTTAAATGCGATGGACGAATTATATCGGCACCCTTTAAATAGCGTCTACAGCTGTGATTTACTTTGACATGATAAGTTAGAGAACGCCGACAAAATAAGGAAACTGATTTGACGAAATAAGCAGCAATTAGAGACAACAAAAACTTGTACTTATAATTTCTAAGATTTTCGAAAATGATTTTATATGTAAAATTTTTCACCTTGAAGAAATAATTTAATTTTTATTAGCTCATCGATTATTATAACGTCTGTTTTGAAAGGATGTCCAATATGGCATTAAAATAAGTCATGTTTGAATTTAACATTTCTTCTTGAGATAATTATCTTTAGATATATATACCCAAGTTCGAAACAACTGCGTCTCAAAAAAAAAAAAAATACTTGAATGATCGCGCTATTCAGAAAAAATAAAAATAGCACCATTTAAAAAATGCAAAATGATAAATAAAACAAGAACAGAAATAAAGCTTTAGATGGTGTATTAGCTTATTCTTACCATGTTTTTTTTTAATTTTAGAAAATGCATTACCTTTTGTCCAAATATTCTTGTTTTAGTTTTAAAATACAATTCTAACAAATTTCTGTTTTTATTTTCCCTATAAATTGTTCAGATTCCTGTCAGACCTGTCTGGAAATTTTGATTTACAACATGTTCGATCGATTTTGTACGAAAAAATCAGGAGACTGAAAGATTTCATGCTTTATTTAACTTTCTTTTATTGTCATTTTGTAAAAAATCTACATGACTTGCGTTTTAATACCTAAAAGAAATCAATATAAATTTTGACTAATAAATCAGATGTTCTAACACCTTTTTAGAAATCGGTAATTTTTCTATAAGAAATGTCGGAAAAACCTTGAAATTTCCCTCAGTTTTTCGGCCAGACTTTGTGCCAACCACTTCATATATTGTTTTATCAGAATTCTGAAAGAATTTTTGTACGATTATTTTGTATTTGGTATTAGAACTCTAATAAAATTTCTATAACAATGAGTGCTGAAACTTTAAAAAAGGTAATTACTTTGAAATCTCTTAAAATGGTACACATTCAATTTGGCAATGAAAGTGATCCACTTAAAAGTTTGTAGTTGAAAAATTTAGGCTGCTGGAGTCATGATAGTAAGCACGTTGACTACAAACCAGGGTGGCCAGGAGTCAACCCCTACGGCAACCAAAAAATGAATATATATTAATTTTTTTTGTTTAATGGTATAAATACAGAATCAGAATTTAACAATACAGCACGCAGCCAGCCTCTTTCGTTGGTACTTCTACACAGCATATTCGTCGGCGAAGTAAAATAACTAATAACAAAAATAGCTATACATTCAACACTTGTTCTTTATCCTTTATCCCTTTCCTAAAGCACGTTTACACTAATTAAATAGACATTGTTGTCTGAAGTGCTACTTTTCATTAAAAAAATTAAATAATTAAGATAAAAAATAACTACTAATATTTTGACCACTACTGTATGTTTTATCAACTCTGATAAAAAGAAATATTAAGTGAACTACATAATAAATTCTCACAATTGTAAAATTTTATAAGCAAAGTTTATGCATGAGTGTTCATCAACTATCTTTTATAAGTAATTGAAATATTTTTCTAGGTTCACAATCTTTAATAACCTTTTTACTCATAGAATGTGAATTGTTATTTGTTTTAGTGTAAAGTACAGATTCGTTATCTCATAAACATTTTTTAAACAAGTAGCCTTACAGTTCGTTTGCAGCGAAGCATTTAATTTAAAATATTATTGTGCAATAAATATTACAAACAATCAGAATTATAATCATTTGAGTTCAGATAATTTTTTTTTATCAAAACGTCGGTTTAAATAATCAAAAGTATTAGACAAATCTTAATCTTCAAGGTTGATGCAATATTTTTTCAGCTTAAAATCGAATTTGTATAAATTTTAAATTATTTATTAAAAAAAATTCATTTTTATACATTTTATGGATGATCACAGATGATCACAGATTTTCTTTATTCAAGCTCTGGGGCGCTTAGTTTACAAATAAATCAAATTTTAAATGTTTGTAGTATAAAAATGCATTTTTTTTTTCTTTTTTTTAATCTCAAAATCGAATTTTTATAAATTTTTATTATAAAAATTCAATTTTATAAATTTTATAATTTCTTATTAACTTTATTTAAGCTCTAGGATACTAAGTTTTGGAATAAATTAAGTTTTAAAGCTTTCAGCTTAAAAAAAATTTGTTTAGCTCAAAGTCGATTTTCTATAAAATTAAATTTTTTTTATTATAAAAATGATTGTTTTTACATTTTATAGGTGATCACAGATTTTTTTACTTAAGCTCTGAGACGCTTAGCTTTAAAATAAATCAAGTTTTCAAGTTTTTGGTAAAAAAATTTATTTTATGGACTCAAAATTTTATTTCTATAAAATATTGAAACTCATTTTGTTCTATTTTCTTAAAATGTAAAAAGAATTTACAAAACATACAAAATTAAAAATTAAAGAAAAAATTCTCTAAAATCGATTAAACAGTTTCAGTTTCAATTCTGGATAACTAAAAAATATTTCCCGTTTTTCCCCCAAGGGATCAATAAAGACATACCTGGCTGTTGCAGGTATCCTTATTCTATATTTTATTGAAATCGATTCAGTCTTTTAGCACAAGTAAACAAAGAAATTAACAGACACAATTATAAAGAAATTTTTAATGTACAATTATAAACCAAATACTTATGTATGTTTAAATTTAATTTAATAAAAGGAAACATGCCATAAATAAGAACTAACTAATACTACCTTTATTTAAAAGTAGGGGCCACCACCGACGAGAATAACAAACACAAAGCAAAATTGCGATTGCAACAAGCAAAACAGACTTAATTCATAATGTGTTTACGAACAGCCCCACAAAAAGAGCTGGTAAAAAAATAAACAATAATAAAAACGAAATTATTCTTCACTGACAGAGACACAGTAGCCGCTGCAGGAAAATAAAGACAAAGAAATAACCCGAGACTGGCAAACAAAGCAAGTGATTGCATGAATGAATAATAATTAAACAGACTGAAATTTATTTAAAATAAAAACATACAGGTAGTAACGACAAAAAATAAAAAAACACAAAAAACAATAAATAAATAAATAAAAAAAATAACTACATGAATTTAAATTAATTTTAAACTTAATTGAAAAAAGACATTAAGTATAAATTTTAACATCAAAAATAAAAATATAAAATAAATATCAAAAAAACCTTAAATGAAAAAATGGCGGAATCAATTAACGCGTCAATACCCACCACAAAGTCTACCAATTACAATCAGCCTGCAGAAAGTAACAGTGATGATGCCACTGATGTCATAACCCTCAACATTTTAAAAATGTGCAATAATGACAACAATTCCTTGATACTGTCCGAACCCCGCCCGAACTCACCAAGTTCATCTGCCGCTACAAATATAATTGCTAGAAAACCAAAAAATTTACAGTTAAAAATTTCAAAGCCATCGTTAGAAACTGATAACGATATTTTGTCGACTGATAAACTTCAAACAGAGTCAACGAATATAGCAACAACAACAACAACAACAACGCCACCGTCTACATCAAGAATAACAAATACAACCAATGTGATGCCTTCTCACGAGCAACATAAAACTAGTCAAAAATTAAATATTGGATTTGAAAATATAAGTTACTCGGTGCGTACAGGCTTTTTAAGAAAAGGTAAGCCCAAATATTTGTTTGTTAATGGTACTTGCTTTATAATGTGTTTCTTTCTTAATATCATATTTTTATATTTTTTATTTGTTTCAAAATATGTAGTCATGGTAAATCATTTGCCAGGTGATAGCATTGGTAAAATCATTAATTTCTGTCGTCATTCGTAATATCGAATTCTATACTTAAAAATTTGAGTCAATGTTTTTATATGAAGTTTGACATTTCAAGTGACAGCGTAGATGACTGAATTCGTCACTGCTATCGCCTGGTATACTAATTCGCCATGTATGTGGTGTTGAGAATTTAGTTTTTGTTAACATGTTATTTTTAATTTTTATTCCTTGATTATTATTATTCATGAATTCATAATACTTACGTTAAACATATTTAAATATGTGTGACTGTATTGTTTTGTAATTAAAGTTAAAGGTTTAGACCTATTAAACTGCGTTTAAAGGGGGCAAAGAAGTTCATCTGTTACCGTAGGTTATTCGGATTTAGTAATTCATTAAAGCAACTGCGTCACGTGTGGTCTGTTGCACTGTTTATTTACTACAATAGAACTTGAACAGATACTAGGTCTGTTCAGTAACTAAAAATTGTTACTTAAGGCCGAGACACATAGAATCCGTCATACGTCAAACTTTGACGTATTCAACTTAAGATAAAGTATTAACGGATAAGGTTGGCACAATGAGTACCTTGCACTTTTAAATTAAATTATAACTTTATTCATTTTTTAATTTAACTAAATTTGTATTTTATTGTTTGCTACCAAAATTATTTTATTAAAATCACAAAACACCATTGAAACACAGCAAGAGTTAAAAGAAAACATTGAAGAAGAAGCAGTTGGTAGTTGTCAAAGTATTCAACAAACATCAAAAGTTAAAAGTTGAAAAACTTTCGTACTTTGCGTTGACGGACACGTATTGATTGTGACAACGCTAATAAGAAAACATGTATTTTAACTGACTTGTCAGTTGAATTTGTCAATATTTAACGTATGACGGATTCTTTGTGCCCCGGCCTGTATTGTTGCTAATTGTTACTAGTTCATGTACTTAAAAAATTTGCAAGTGGTGGGTAACAAAAGAGCGTAAATGTGAGAGAGAAAAGCAATTTAAAGAAGAAAAGTACAATTATTGTGCATAATTATAATTAAGTTTTACACATGTATGAAGTTACTTGTTTTTCGTATTAATATTGTTACATCTAAATCACAATAAAAATGTTAATTAGAACAAATTGCAAAAAAAAAAAAAAAAATATACCTATATATATATATATATATATATATATATATATTCATAAAAGCTTTTGATTAATTTTAAGTAATTTCCTAACATTTAAAAAAAAACTAACATTTTATGTACATATTTTTGATATTTGGTTACTTGGAGAATTATTTTCAATATTTTCGTGTGGTTACCAGTCTGTTAGTTTTAAATGGTCTTTGTTCTATACACTTTTACACTCTAGTACATTTTCGGTGCACCGTACAGTTTTTAAGTCTTACATTCTCATTTCTGAACCCACAACAAATTTCTTTGCTAATTTTTGGTAGTAAAACGTTCATTTACTTTTTTAAATTTGGGAGAATATTTTGAAAATTTCAGTTTTACTCTCTAATCGCAAGTTTTTGCTAGTAAAGTATAAAGTCTTATAAAAGACACAGTGTTACCATGTAAAAAAATCATTTTTGTACATTTAGAACTTTTAGCATACTTAGCATACTCTCAATACTCGAAGTTATTTCTTCTTTTTTGGTTCGCGGACCAAAAAATTTAACAACAGTCAATATGATACTGAATCAGCATCTATAATGTTGTGAAGTAAACAAGTAAGAATGAATAAAAATAAAAATTGCATTCGTGATCATCCGATGGCTGATACAATTGCAATAACAAATGTACGGGATAAATTACAAAGAGAACGGTAAAGAAATACTTTGGTTTGTGTGTCGATTTCGTCTAACGAAATTAATATTGATATGAATACTCCTCGTATTCTGTTTTACAAAATTAATTGGTTAAATAGATGATGTTTACAATGTACACAAACTAAGGTAGATAGATGCGAAGAATGCTGATGATGGATTTGGCGGTCCTGAAAATGCGGCATTACATTCTGCTAGCGTCTAATTTTTCTTGTTTTCTTAAGGAAATGTCCGCATACATTTGTAAATAATTTTTCTTTCTAAAGTATGGTTAGAAATTTAATTAAAATATGAACCTAAAGCCGAAAAAGTAAAATTCTGTCTCATTTATAATATCCACGGTTCAAATCCCAGTTGGGAAAAAATTAAAAATTTAAAGAAAGAAAATAAAAAAATAATAACTTAGTTATTTCAAGACAAGTTTTGTTTTTGTAAATTATAAAATAAGTAAGCTTCCAAACAAAACATTACTTACAGATGTAAGAGGACGTTTTTCAAAGAAAATATAAAAACATAAATGCCAACAGAATGTACTGCCGCATTTTCTGGCTCGTTACATCCGTTATCAGCATTTGTCTCATCTATCTACTTAAAATTGTGTACATTGCAAACATCATCTATTAAACTAACTAATTTTGTTAGTAAAAATGCCAGAAGTATTCATAAAGAAATCCACGCACAACACAAAGAGTTTTTCTTTATTTCTTCTCTATATAAATTGTCACATATATTTTTTTTTTTTGCTAACCGTCGGTTTGTCACCAATGCATACTTTTTTCTCATTCTTTTTTTTTTTCCTTTAGAGCTTATGCTAATGGTTTTGAGGGTCTAAAGGTTGTGAAAATTTCCTTAAAATTTAAAAAAAAATTTACATGTCCGAGGTGTCCTATTTCTTGACACAATTACGTCGCTCTTTAAATATATGTCAATCTTAAATTGAAAAATTAAGCTAGAACTTTCGTATGATCCCGTCATTTAGAGTCGGTCCTATTCCAATTGATTCTGACGTTTAGAAATTGTCGATTTATTTTCACAATTGTCGATTTATTTCATACACAGTTAAGCTAAAACGTTTTCGAAGTTTCAAACGACTCGAACACAAATTGAATCACCGGCAACAGTTCACTTTGAAACACCTTATTCTATCGCTGTATTCTATAGACAAAGTCTTGTACTCGTTTCTGTAACTTAGTGAAAAATTTCTCACACCAAAATATAAAAAAAGTATAGAGTCTTCTTATTTTTCACAGAGTGAGCTACAGTTAATCATTATGTATTTTAATACTTGAAATGTAACAATACGACTATAATATTTCCATGTTAAAAATTTTCACCTAAGCCATAAAACGAACAAGTGATTCTTGATAAAAGACGACGCATGGTCCAGCTGAGAAGCAATTAGGTTCTTTGACAAAAATAAAAAAAGAAATGCAAAATACAGATGTTGCCAAAAAAAAAATATATTAAAAGAAGTGTTTGGATACGTAATTCCCCCTACAAAAACCAATTTTAATTTCTTTAGTTACACAAAGAATTTCTATAGTATTGGACTTTAGCTTATGCTAAGGGTTTGTTATCCATTCGGCCACTAGGAGTTCTCAGATTTCTATGGCCTTCAAAAACAACATTTCAGTTAACACAGGTAAAGGCTACGTTTTTCTGAAGTA
Source organism: Cistogaster globosa (assembly GCA_937654795.1). Lineage (NCBI taxonomy): Eukaryota > Metazoa > Arthropoda > Insecta > Diptera > Tachinidae > Cistogaster > Cistogaster globosa. Next base: position 98,230,123 of record OW569404.1, on the reverse strand, counting down.
TATACTCGTACTTGTTACGGTGCATGAAGAACATTGTGTTAATTTTATTATATATAAAATTTTGACCTAAGCTAAACGGTATAAAAATCACTCTGGCTTTTAAAACTGCAATTCATACAATCATACATACACTTGCATACATATTTTTTCTTTCTTTGTTTTATACTTTGAACCAAAAAATTTTTTAAAGCGATAACAAAATAAAAAGGAATAATATTACTGATTTAGTCAGTGAAATAATTTTATAAAGTGCAACGAAAAAAAATATATTAAATCACTTTTTCAGCAAATAATGAGTCAAATGATTGCAATGAACTTAAATGGAAAAGAAAATTTTTTTGCACAATTTAACAGAGCTGTAATGTAAAATGACTTGATTTTAAAATCTAGTAACTTTTAAAAACAAGAACTTGAAAATTGATGTTTTATAAATTCAACAATTTAACGTATTAGAAGCTAAATTAAAATAGAAATGTTTAAATATCCAAAAAATTAAAAAAAAAAAAAACAAATACATAATTAAATAAAAGTTTTTGTTTTAGATTTAAACTTCAAAATAGTTTCATGCTCAAAAATGCTTTCTACTAGACTTGTTTTTTTAATTGTAAGAACCAGTAATAAACTGACACATTTGACTTTCTCTAAGATGCTGTTTTAAAGTAATTAATTTAAAATTATACAGTGTCTAATACAGCTTTGTTGTCTCTTCTCCTCGCAAAAAAGCGCCAAAAGAGAGAATAGCTCTTTTGCATATTATTTTGCCTCATCGTAAGAAAAATATGTGGCTGTTCGTTCAAAAAGATTGTTTAATGTTTGAGAGCCAAATTAGAATAGACGAATTTGTGAAACAATCAGAAATTAAATGTACGATGTTTGGGTCACCCTTTAATATTTTTTTTTTTTTTAACTTGTTACTTTGGGAAAATTTAAAATAAAGCCCTGTGAAAATGATGTTAGTATTCATCTTTATTTTATCATCATTTTTATTAAATTTTTTAATTTAATTTTTAATTAATTTAATTTTTTATTTTAATTTTTAAAAATTTTTAAGAAATTGTTTATAACCGTATGCAGATGTTTTTCAAAGAAAACAGGAAAAATTAGACACCAACAGAATGTAAAACTGATTTTCTGTATCGCTACATCCGTCATCCGCATTCTTCGCACTTATCAACTTTAAATTGTACCCATTGTAAACATCATAATCAACTTATTTTGTAAATAAGAATACATATACAAAGGGTGTTTCGACAGTGACGTAATAGTAATAAAAATATAATTATTTTAAATCCCTTCACCACAAAAAGTGGAATCAGGGTATATCTAAGTTTGTCATTCCGTTTATAATTTCTACAATATCCATTTCCGAATCCATAAAGTATATATACTCTAACTCCTTTTGTATAGCGAAGTAGATTAAGCGATGTCCGTCCGTATTAGTGTTGAAATCAACTTTACCAAGGCACTAGATAAACTGGAGAAAATTTAAAGACACCAATCGATCAGATGAAGTTTTGAAAATTTTGTCATTGAAAATCAGCAAGATCGGTTCATGTTTTTTGAGGCAGCGGGCAATACACCACACCTGCCTCTAATTTTTCCATATCATTTGGAACAATGAAGGAACTCTAATGAAAAAAAAAAACAATTATATGGGGCGATAGAGAATTTAAAAATAAGAAAAAAATCCAGTGAATAAATTTGCGCTTGCCAACATTTTTCAAATTATGGACTTCAGAACTTTTCATAGAAAAGTACGATTATGCAAAATATTTTTTAAGATATCAATATGGGTATCATTTAGAAGCTTCTAAGAGCAGGTGACATTTTTATGTAAATTTTTTTTTTAATTTTTAAATCTGAGTCGTCTCAATCTTTTTTTTTTGTGTTGGAGTTATTTCACCAAACTAGATTTACATAAATGGTGAAGGGTGTATACGTTTTGGCATAGCCGAATACAGCACTTTTAGTTGTTTTGTATTACAATTGTACAAATGAAACTGAAAAGAAATGCTCAGATTAGTCAAATATTTGACCAAAAAGACGTAACCACTTAACTATGGAAAAATTTTTTGTTTTTCTTTAATGCTTATTGAGGAATATAGGATCCTCCCCAATGTAAAAGATAAGATAGATTTACAAAATTATAATTCGTCATTTGTAATGGTACGACTATGAAAAGATTGAATAAACATGTGTAAAAATAGTGGTTACGTTTTTTGGTCAAATATTTGGCTAATCTGGCCGAAACTTAGATTATTTATTGAAGAAGAGAGCAGAGCAGACTTCAAGGCGGCAAAGTTCACCCCAAATATCTTTTTTATATCAAAGATATAAATACATATTACGGCAAAAAAAACCAAATTTAATTTAACTTATTTTAAGAAATTAAATAAATACACCATCAATTTGGTGAAGGGTATAAAATATTGGGGGCAGCCGAATATAACACTATTGCTTGTTTTACATAAAAAAAAAAAAAAATAAAGATTAAAAATTAGTAAAAGTAAACACTGCAGCGCTGTTTTCTTTCTTTTAACCTTGATACCTGTTTCTTTAAAGAAGTTTTAAAATTAAAAACCTCTTATTCAAATTTCCCATATAATAATTATGGCCACTTTGAAGTATAATTAATGATAAAAATACACCGAAAGCTTAATTCTATCACTCAAATTAACATTTATATTAAATTGTATAAATGTGTTAACAGCTCATATAATGAGTATGTGCTTTCATTTTTTTTAATTATAGAAAATTACTAGTTATTCAAATACGTACAGTGTTTGTAGAACTTGATGATTTTGTTCTTGTTGTTTATTTAATTTTTGTTTAAGTAATCATAAAATTAATTAATACATCCATGATAAAAATTTTTTAAAGCATTTGTTTTTATTACAAGAACAATTAAAATTTAAATTTAGCAGGGCAGTTACGAAATGCGTTGAGAGAAAATGTCCGCACCGTTTTCTTGGCAAAAATTAATTACAGCGAGATGGCTGGAACGATTCTTCTTCTTTAGGTGAATAACATTTTTAGTCACACGTGGTCAAGTGAAACTTACGCACTCTCACAATAAAAAACTTTTTTGGAGGAATTCAGTATTTTTAACTACAAACAAATTGTTAAAACTTGGACTTTTAAACAAATTTTAAGCGCAAGGAAAAATTAAAAATTTTAAAAATTAATTGCTTAATTCATAAAACCCCTTGTATCCGTGTATATTGTGTATTGCTCAATTAAAATACAATAGTGTATGCTTGTTGTTGGAATTTTTCATATAAAATTTGTTTTTGAAAAGTTGTCTTGGTAATCGTGTTATCAACTACATGTGAATTCTATATCACATTGAGAAGAAAAAAATAAACAAAAGGCATTTATTTGTGTTGCTTAGCATATCAAAAGTATAATTTTCGCATAAAAAATTTAAAATTTTACTTTTTTCAGTCCTATTGTCCTTTTTACTTCCTGAAGTCCTTCTTCTGAATACTTATTTTCTTCTTCTTATTTGCTTTTTCACGTTTAATATACAAAATAAATTGATAAAATAATACACTGCGAGTTCGCAAACATATAAACAGAAAGTGTATTCAATACAAAATACACCATACAAGATTTTGTGAATTAAGCAAATATGTTCGAGGTGGTCTTATTTCGAATTTTTTTTTTAAAATTTAAAAGCTCAAACTTTAATCTAAAGCTTGAATGCGACTCTGCTGCCATGTATGTGAAGATAAAGAATCAAACTAAATTTTTTAACAAAGCTGATTTTGCAGTAAACAGATCACTATTAAGGCCCAACTATAATGCGCATATACAAGCTTATGCCAACTTATACAACTGTGCAAATACATATAAATCAAATGTGGTAAACTATAATGTACTTGAGAGAACTTTTCGTCAAGTTTCGTCAAATGTCATTTGCTTAAGCAATGTACGAAGCTGATCGAACATTCCGTACAGAAACAGCTGATTGCGCTTGGTGTATACATACATAAATCAATAAAGAAAAAATTGCAGTGGAGATTGACATTGAACAAGTTTTTTTTTTATTTAATAGAAAATGTAGAAAAAAGAAGGGTTTATATGAGAGAAAATGATGCGTTTTTATTATAACAATTCGCTATAATTATTCTTTAATTGCTTTCAAATTAAATCAGTGACACCGTTGCATCTTTTGGTACTTTTGTCCAAAAATACATTAAAAACATGCCATTTTTTATCGAATTTAATTGAAAACTAGTAAAAGAAAGTACATTTTTTTAAATCAATGTTATTAAATATATATAATATATTTTTTCGATGCCTTTTTCTTTACAAGTTTTATTTATTTAAAAATATATATATTTTTTTGGGAAAGTACGATTTAAACATGAATGTGCAACTGTGGCAAATTATTTTTTAAATTTATGTAAGTACATTGTAGCCACATAAAAATCTTTAAAGAATTTCCTAAGCATTTGACAGGCTTTTCGTTGGGTTTTTGACATAAGCTCAAGCTAGCTTATGCACATTATAGTTGGGCCTTTAATCACTTCACAGACGCGAAAATTTTGTCTCGGGAATTTGGGGTCCGCTTCATGTTATCAAAGTTAAATGTGCAAAACAATTCTTAAAGAACAACAAATACAGAGTTTTTTTTTTTTAATATTCATTTTTGAAAATTTCTTGAAAAAACTACTAGTTATTATAGCTAGTATAACACACCCTATACGAATAGGAGTTATACTGATATAAAAAAAAGCAATAAAAAATTCCTTTGTGTCGTTTTCATACTTTTTTCTTTTAAAACAGAAATAATTATTTCCAATAATTGACTAAATTTATTGTTAACTCGTGTAGATTAAAAAATTTAAAATAAGATAAGAAACACAATGCTTTAACGACAACAAACAAAAGTCATACTTCTAATAAAATAGGAAAAAAAATACGAATCTTATTGAGAAAGTTTAGTAACGTCAAAATACTTTATGATCTTTATCACTTAATTTTTTCTTATTTCCAGATGTTTAAAATTTATAAAAACACTTGTTTTTTTATCAACAACATTTATTACGAATTTTTTAACATTTTATTTATTGTTAAGCACATTCTATCGGTCATTATCGAAATGGTTTGATTTTTTACTTTTGTAAAAAAAATTTTATTCTTCAAAAGTAATTATTATTTTTTCCACTTGTTATATTCTTCACCACAAACAGTGGAAAAAGAGTTTATATTAATTTGTCATTCCGTTTGAAGTTTCTATAAAATCCATTTCCGATCCCATAAAATGTATATATTCTGACTTCATAAGCTCAATCGACATCGATGAGCGATGTCCGTCTGCCCGTCCTTGTTAGTGCCTTTGCCAAGGCACTAGATAAGCTAGAAAAATTTTAAATACGCCAATCAATCAGACATAGTTTCGAAAATTTTGCTATAGAAAATCAGCAAGGTCAGTGCATGTGTCGAGGCAGCGGGCAAAACATCACACCTGCTTCTAATTCTTCCATATCATTTGGAACAAACTAAAAAGAAATATATTGAGCGATAGAAAATTAAAAAATAAGAAAAAAAAATTTGCACTCTCCCATATTTTTCGAGTTATGGGCCTCTGAACTTTTCATAGAAAAGTACGATTATGCGTTATATTTTTAGTATGGATAACATTTTAAAGCTTTTACGAGTAAAGAGATCTTTTAAATAACACTAAAATTTTTTAAATCTTTGCCCATTAAGAGCCAATGACATTTTTATAAATCAAAAAAAAAATTTTTTAATTTTATTTCTGAAACCTCAATATTTGGTTTTTTTTATTAAAGTTACGAGGGCTGCTCTATATATTTCTGGCCTAATAGTGAAAATGCGAATATTTATAATCAAAAATGATTTTATTGTTTTTCAAAGTATTCTCCTACATGATTTATACACTTTTGCATGCGCTCAAACCAGTTGTCGAAGCACTTTTTCCACTCCGATTGAGACACCTCTAAAACATGGTTTTTGAACACTTCAACAGCTTCTTCTGGCGACGAAAATCATTGACCACGCATTTTTTTCTTGATGTGCGGAAACAAGAAGAAGTCATTAGGTGCCAAGTCAGGGCTGTAGGGCGGATGACCCATTAATTCGACGTTTTGGCCGGTCAAAAACGCTCTGGTTTGAGCCGATGTGTGAGAGCTCGCATTGTCATGGTGAACAATGAATCGTCTTCTCTTGTTGGTTTTTCGAATTACTCCGATGATTTCAGGCAAACAAATTGTAGTGTACCACTCAGAAGTGAACGTCCTACGTTGCTCAAGCGGAATAGTCGTCACATGACCAGTTTTGCCGAAGAAACAGGCGACCATTTGCTTCGAAGTGCTTCTTCCACGAACAACTTTCGTTGGATTTTGCTCGTCTTTGAAGACCCACACGGTCGATTGTTGTTTCGTTTCGGGATCTTACGCATAGATCCATGATTCGTCACCTGTGACGATCTTATAAACGTCTTTTGAAGCACCGCAATCGTATTTTTGCAACATTTCTTTGCACCAATCGACACGAGCCTTTTTTTGAGTGACTTTCAAATTGTACGGGATCCAACGAGAACAACCCTTTTTTACGGACAGGTGTTCATGCAATATCGAATGTATACTGGTGGAAGAAATGTCCAAGGATGTCTCTATCTCTCGGTTTGTCGCATGTCGATCTTGCATTATGAGTTCACGCACGGCATCAATGTTCTCTGGCACAACAGCCGTTTTTGGACGACCTTCACGGAATTCGTCTTTGAGCGAGCTTCGGCCACGATTAAATTCATTATACCAATTTTTCACAGTGCTATAGGATGGTGCTTCATCGCCATACAAAGATTTAAGTTCATCAATGCACTCTTGTCGTGATAATCCACGTCGAAAGTTGTGAAAAATGATGGCACGAAAATGTTAACGAGTTAATTCCATTTTTTTCTATATTAATTTTTTCAAGTCACTGTAAACAACACAAATAATGGTCGTACGTCAAAACGTTTTGAGTTCCAATGGAAATTTCAGATTGCACTTGGCAGCACTCAGTGTTGCCAGGCCAGAAATATATATAGCAGCCCTTGTACTTCACTAAACTAGATTTGCATACATGGTGAAGGGTATATAAGATATAAGAATATATCAATCTTACTTGTTTTTTATTTTAAATAAATAACAAATAAATTTAAGCTCAACTGAAAAACGATTGAAGATTTTTACTTAAGTTGTTCTAGTGCAGTGTTACTTAATAATATTAGTTAAAGTAATTTATTATTTTATTAAAATTCATACGAATATAAAATCAGTAAATTGTTAAGTCACAAATTGATTACATATTTACAATAGCATTTTAACCTCTTTTGTTAATAACAATGCAAACCAAATTAAATTATTATTTATTCGCCAATAAAGAGCAAAAGTGCTAAAGCAATTAAATTTTTATATTTTACAGATAAGTTTTTTTTTCTAGTTGTTTTTCGTTTTCTAATTGAAAAATTGACTTTGATTCGTTTTACACAACATGAAACAATGACATTTTAATATTAATAATGAATTAAAAATTCTTTTTAAGCAAATTATATTAGAGCACAAATAAGGGAGCCAATTTTGATAAGCACTGTATATATTTATAAAAATATAAAAATATTAAATAAAAAAAGTACAACTTTGTTCAGTTAAGATAAGGCAAGGCGATTATAAAGCAAATATATAGCTTATATACATACATATTTACACATATCTACAAATGTAAATCTCTATTTCTATTTTAGCATTTGACAACAAAATATTTTGACACAAAATTATAAGCTGCAAAAATGCAAAGAAAGAGTTAAGATAATTAATTGTTCAAAATTTACGTAAAAAGAAGTGAGACTGCTGTCTATATTTGGTTATGCCGAATCTTAAATATCTTTCATCATATAGCAGGGGTTCTCATCAATTTCCTGCTCACGGACCCCTAGTAAACTAATAATTTTTTCGCGGACCCTTCTGAAGCCCAAGTTGAAAATAAAACTTTTATTATTTTTGAAAACACTGTTTTTTCGGTTCTTCATGCGGACCCCTTGTTTAGTTGCTACGGACCCTCAAGGGTCCACGGGCCCCATTTAAGAACCGTTGTCATATAGGTATAACCACAAGTTTGCAAGTTTCCTCTAGGGTTGTTGTTCCAGCTTAGTAAATGAAAAGGTTGCTGTAACAGATCCAAACATAATTTAGTGGTGAACCAGTAGTAAGAGGTGAAAAGTTCACCAATTTTTCTTTCATTTTTCATTAATTTTTTATCATAAATACAAACTCCTTTACAAATACAAGTATTGGGGTGGCACAGACTTGAAAAATATGAAAAAAGTTAAGTACTAAATTTATATAATTTTACATAAAAATGCCATCGGCTCTTAATGGGTTAAGTACTTAAAAAAAAATTTTGTATTTTCTTAAGATCATTTCAAAAGCTTTAAAATGATACCCATAATAAATAAAAAAAAATTTGAAAAGTTCAGAGGCCCGTAACTCGGAAAGTATAGACGAGCGCCAATTTTTTCACTTGATCATTTGTTCCTACTTTTTAATTCTCTATCGCCCCATATATTTGTCTTTTTGATTGGAGTTACTTAATTGTTGCAAATAACATGGAAAAATTAGAGGTAGGGGGTGTTTAGCCCGCTGCGTTAAAGAACACGGACCGATCTTGTTAATTTTCAAGAGAAAAATTTTTGAAGTTATATCTGATCAATTGGCGTATTTAAATTTTTTCTAGCTCATCTAGTGCCTTCGTAAAGTGGATTTCAACATGAACGTGGACGGACATCGCTCAAACGACTTTGCTATGCAAAAGAACTCAAAATGCATATACTTTATGGGGTAGAAATTACGAACAGAATAAAAAACTTAGATGTGCCCTTTTTCCACCTGCGGTGAAGGGTATAAAAAATTTAATAATAAAAATGACTGATACAAGATCTTAAAGAAAAAAAAAAATGTGAAAATATATCATTCATTTGCCTAAAGGTTTAATTGGAAATTTTGATTCATGAATGACACCACTCCCCCTAAGACACTAATTGTAAATGTTTTGTTAGTGTTGCAGAGAAGAAGAAGGTTATATTAAGTTCATCTTTGATCAATTCTCACGCAGTAAAAAAAGTAGTGGTTTATTTATATGCCAAATTAAAAAAGCAAGGAATATTTAAAATAATAAAACAAAAAATCATTAAACATGAGGTCAAACTGGGCAAATATTTTACAAGATGCACGTATAACAGTTACGTTTGGCAAATGTGTCTATTTGCAGAAATAAATTTATGCGTGACACAATTATTTAATAATAAAATTAAATGATATTATTGAAATGACAAACAAATTCGTTTCATATTCGAAATAAAATGTAAAACTACAATATTGAAAGTTTTTAACTTCTTATAAATTATTGGACATGCAACTCTTCTTTAAATCTCAAAATCCGATGCTATACATTTCTCAGTAAATTTTCGGATTGAGTAACAAGAATTATTTCTAAGGCAGTGTTACCGCTAGGATTTTTTTAAAATTCGCACAAAAGGTCATTTTATAAAAATAAAGTCGCACAAAAAAGTTGTTTGAGAAATAAAGTTACACATATGTTTTTAGCATTTTTATTAATTGAAATCATAGCAGAACAATTGAAGCAAAACAAGAAGCTCATTACAGAAACCATTTTTATCATATATCATAAGATATATTCATTATACGAGGGCTGCTGTATATTTTTCTGGCCTGGCAACACTGAGTGCTGCCAAGTGCAATCTGACATTTCCATTGGAAAGTTTGTCATTTTTAAGCATAATCGTACTCAAAACGTTTTGGCGTACGACCATTATTTGTGTTGTTTACAGTGACTTGAAAAAATTCATATAGAAAAAAATGGAATTAATTCGTAAACATTTTCGTGCCATCATTTTTCACAACTTTCGACGTGGATTATCACGACAAGAGTGCATTGATGAACTTAAATCTTTGTATGGCGATGAAGCACCGTCCTATAGCACTGTGAAAAATTGGTATAATGAATTTAATCGTGGCCGAAGCTCGCTCAAAGACGAATTCCGTGAAGGTCGTCCAAAAACGGCTGTTGTGCCAGAAAACATTGATGTCGGGCGTGAACTCAAATTGCAAGATCGACATGCGACATACCGAGAGATAGAGACATCCTTGGACATTTCTTCCACCAGCATACATACGATACTGCATGAACACCTGGATGTAAAAAAGGTTTGTTCTCGTTGGATCCCGCACAATTTGAAAGTCTCTCAAAAAAGGCTCGTGTCGATTGGTTGCAAAAATACGATTGCGGGGCTTCAAAAGACGTTTATAAGATCGTCACAGGTGACGAATCATGGATCTATGCGTATTAGCCCGAAACGAAACAACAATCGATCGTGTGGGTCTTTAAAGACGAGCAAAATCCAACAAAAGATGTTCGTGGAAGAAGCACTTCGAAGCAAATGGTCGCCTCTTTCTTCGGCAAAACTGATCATGTCGTGACAGATCCGCTTGAGCAACGTAGGACGGTCACTTCTGAGTGGTACACTACAATTTGTTTGTTTGGAGAAATTCGAAAACCAACAAGAGAAGACGAATAATTGTGCACCATGACAATGCGAGCTTTCACACATCGGCTCAAACCAGAGCGTTTTTGACCGGCCAAAACGTCGATTTAATGGGTCATCCGACGTAGAGCCCTGACTTGACACCTAATGACTGCTTCTTGTTTCCGCACATCAAGAAAAAAAATGCGTGGTCAACGATTTTCGTCGCCAGAAGAAGCTGTTGAAGTGTTCAAAAACCATGTTTTAGAGGTGTCTCAATCGGAATGGAAAAAGTGCTTCGACAACTGGTTTGAGCACATGCAAAAGTGTAAAAATCATGCTGGAGAATACTTTGAAAAACAATAAAACCATTTTTGATTATAAATATTCGCATTTTCACTATTAGGCCAGAAATATATAGAGCAGCCCTCGTACATATAGACATGCATCTATACTAACAGCGTTACCTAAGTTTAATAAATTTGGTTGTCGTATACTATTTATAATTTACGGAAAATTAAATTTTTTTTGGTGAGAAACTTTACAAAAAACAGGGTAAAAAGTCCCAAAAATTAAAAAAAGTTGCAAAAGTCGGTGACAAAAAAAAGTCTCACAAAAAGTTGCAGACCGCTAAAAAAGGGTAAAATTGCGACTTTAGTCGGGCGAACGGTTATCCTGCTTTAAGGTAAATGTTTATTATTTCGCGAGATTTAGTAAAAAGCAAGAAAGACGATAACCGGTTATTATTAAAAAAAAAACAAAGTAAATTTGAGAGGAGAGGAACCTTAGCCTCCCTATTAAAAAATTATTATTAAGTTGGAATTTTTATCGGATCCTTTTTTAAGATAAAAAACGGAAAAAATTAAATCGTGTCGGCCGATTCGTCTTATACACTTTCGCAAGCAATTAAACCAACTCTAAGCTGGAAAGCTAATAAATTAAATAAATATTTTTGTTATTTAACTTTTTTGAAATTAGGAGTTGAACTGTGGACATAAATGAATTAAAATTTATTTTTGGCTGTAGTTTTTTAATTTCTAGCAAAATTTTTTTTAGAAAAAACATTAATTTACAAATGTTTTCGGACGGTTTTCAAACAAAACAAAAAAAATTTAGACATTTTTGTTATTCTCAAACACATACTCAATAACATGGCGAATAAATATGAATATGGGAATATTCATTACAAAGGGTAAGATATCATATGTATTTTATTATAAACCGTCATTCGTGATGGCACGTGTCATTTGTATAAATTTAGGTTACGTTTTTTTGGCCAAATATTTGGGTAATCTGACTGCACGCTTACTTTGATAATTTCATCTGTACAAGACATTAAATTATAACCAGAGATCGCCATCTAGAGTGTGTGCTTTAAATGTGACTGTACTGGTTATGTTTAGGGCTTGGGATTTTCTGGGATTTTTCACTTCCCCGGAAACGGGAAAAAAAGTTATCGCATTCCCGGAATTTTCTGGTATTTTCGGAAAAAAATGCAATTCTTTACGAAAACAAGTTTATTTAATGAAATAAATAAAAAAAAAATTCTACTGAGGTAGGTTTTGTTGTCAACAATGTGATATAAAGCTTATCCATGTTCGTTGTTTAAATGCTAGTGGCTCAAGTAATTCAAACTCTTTTGTTAACAATTTAGTAAGCTTTTGTTTTATATTTTATGTAGTAGAATTCTTACGAAACGAAATATTTGAAAGAAAGTTGTGGATAGCTTTTCCCGTAAATTTACTTTGCCCAAACCCTAGTTATGTTGCAGTGAGAAATTATTCCTTGTTACAACCAGGGGTGCCAGATGATTTTGAAAATAATTCCGCAAAAAAAACTGCAAATTAAAAATACCATTAAAAATATTTTTAATAACAAACATTTAAGAGTGGATATATTCAGCTATGCTGAATCTTGTGAATCTGAATCTAGTTAATGATAATAACTCCAATCAAAATAAAAAAAATATATTGGGTAACAGAGAGGTTAAAAATAGGAAAAAAAATTTAAGTACTATATCGTCGGTAACAGGTTGACAACTCTTAACAAAAACAAAAAAGTTATTACATACTCCGTTGCTAAACCGTTTTAGAAGTAAATAAAAAAATAAAACAAAATTAGTGGCAGAAATTTACTGTGGAATGATGTAAAAAAATAAAGCTAATGAAATTATTTTTCATTAAAAAAACTAATGTAAATAATAACTCCATTCGATTTTTGCGAACTAAGAGTTGTCCACTTGGGAGCGACGATATATAATTTTACATCAAAAATCGGCTCTTAATGGGTTAAGCAAATAAAAAAAAATTCTAGTCTTTTCGAAAAGATCTCTTAAAAAGCTTTTAAGTGATTAATTAAAATAAAATTATTATAATTTTTGTTTGTTTTATGGGAGGTAGTTCACTAAATTAAATTTACATACATCGTGAAGTGTATATAAGATTCGTCATAGCCGAATATAGCACTCTTTCTTGTTTTATTTTAACTTACAACACATTTTTTATGAAGTATACTATATTCCAGGAAACAGCGAACTTGTTAAGACCAGGATTCATTATCATACACAATCGTACGATTTAATCACACAAAAATCTGACAGAATTCTGTCCTACTTTAAAAATCGTTTCAAAATGGCTTCGTACGTGCCACACTATTATACAAAAAATATGCAAACACATCTGCTTTTAATATTGTGTTGTTGCTTTCTCCTCACCTCAAAAAAAAAAATCAACTCTAATCGCATAGAAAAAATCATTTTATGAATAATTTCAAAAGATTAAAAAATCGTACAGATCTGTCAAAAAGTCTGTCACACACATACACTTTTAAGGCCCAACTATAATGTGCATAAGCTAGCTTGACCTTATGTCAAAAACCCAACGAAAAGCCTGTCAAATGCTTAGGTAATTCTTTAAAGATTTTTATGTGGCCACAATGTACTTACATAAATTTAAGAAATAATTTGCCACAGTTGCACATTCATGTTTAAATCGTATTTTCCCAAAAATATATATATTTTTAAATAAATAAAACTTGTAAAGAAAATGGCATCGAAAAATTATATTATATATATTTAATAACATTGATTTAAATAAATGTACTTTCTTTTACTAGTTTTCATTTAAATTCGATAAAAAAATGGCATGTTTTTTTATGTATTTTTGGTCAAAAGTACCAAAAGATTCAACGGTGTCACTGATTTAATTTGAAAGCAATTAAAAAAAATTATAGCGAATTGTTATAATAAAAACGCATCATTTTCTCTCATATAAATCCTTCTTTTTAACATTTTCTATTAAATTAAAAAAAATCTTTTTCAATGTCGCTCTCCACTGCAATTTTTTTTATTGATTTATGTATGTATACACCAAGCGCAATCAGCTGTTTCTGTACGGAATGTACGATCAGCTTCGTACATTGCTTAAGCAAATGACATTTGACGAAACTTGACGAAAAGTTCTCTCAAGTACATTATAGTTTACCACATTTGATTTATATGTATTTGCACAGTTGTATAAATTGGCATAAGCTTGTATATGCACATTATAGTTGGGCCTTTAGTCCACACTATCATACTTTTTGAGTACACATGCAATTTTTGACAGATCGTACGACTGAGTAACAAGTATTCTAGTGATAGAAATAGTTTTTTTTTAACTAACAAAATTACCAATAACCGTTTTTTAAGAGTTTATCGAAAAAATCTATGATTCAAATTTTATCAAATTCGGTTTGGCTTCTTAACTGCAATTAAGCAAAAAACAAATTTTGTAAAATATTTTAGAGCATTATTTTATGCACTTTAGTATTCTGATTTTACAATTAATTTTTTATAATACTCAGCTACTTAAAAATTAATTTACTGTTGTAGTGAATTTTATTTTTAAATGAAATTTTATTTTAAAGTAAAATAAATGAAAACACTTTAATAAATAACTTTTCTCTTTACAATTTTAGGTACCAAAAATATTCTAGATGGCATAACGGGCCATTTTAAAGCAGGTGAACTAAGTGCCATTGTAGGACCATCAGGAGCAGGAAAAAGCACTTGCCTTAATATACTCTCAGGATATCGGTAAAAATAAATCTTTCTTAGTAACAAATATACGAAAATTTCTCTATTCCCCATAAATTTCAGATCCTATGGTTATAGTGGTGAAATAACCGTAAATGGTCATCCACGTGATGTAAAAACTTTTAAAACCAACGTTGCATTTATTACACAAGATACTAGTCTGCATTCACATTTGACGGTTAAGGAGGCCATGCATTTTTCGGCCAATTTGAAAATCGGCACCGACATAAGTAAAAGCGAAAAACGAGAAAGGGTAAGTTAGTCCTACTAGAGAAGATAAAATTGATCATTATAAATCAAAATTTTTATTTATATTTTCAGATTAAGAAAATCTTAGAAGCCATTGGCATGTATGATATACGCCATACAAGAACTTTCCAATTGTCGGGAGGCCAAAAGAAGAGATTATCCATTGCCTTAGAATTAGTAGATAATCTGCCCATCTTGTTAATTGATGAACCTACAACGTAACTTTTTAAAAATGGGATTAATTCTTATGGAATTTGTTTTTATTATAATATTTTTAATATTTTCCATATAGTGGCCTGGATAGTTCTTCCTCTAATCAACTAATTTCATTACTAAAAAAATTTGCTCTTGAAGGACGCACTGTCATATGCACCATTCACCAGCCGAGTGCTTTAACATTTCAAATGATTGATCATTTGTATGCCATAGCAGGAGGTAGTTGTATCTATGCAGGAGCAACAGAAAATCTGGTACCTTATCTGGCAGAAATAGAACTACAGTGTCCACAATCTTACAATCCAGCAGATTATTGTAAGTAAAATTACAACAACAAAAAAACAAATTATTAAACTTTAATATCTTTTGTTAACTGTAATTAAAGTAATGGAAATTGCCACCGATGACTATGGGCCACAAAATGAGAAATTGATAGCAAAAATTGAAAATGGAAAAAATGAGGCTTATAGACAAGCAAAAGCGGGCAAAAATAAACAAATGGAAGCTATGCAAAAAATAGGTGAGTACATACATACACATTTCATTTAAAAAAAGATATAAAAGAAAATATGTTTTCTAAAAAATATTTTAACAAATTTTCAGAAGCAATGATGGCCGCTGGTTTAATGACTCCAGTAACGGCTCCTGTATTTACACCTGCCGTTAAAGACAACAATTCCAGTCCAGCTACCACAGGCTGTTGCCAAGTTACAGCCTCCAATGCTTACTCACAACACACTAGTGGACACACAAAAACCTTAACGCCCATCAAAGAAATGTCTTCGCACACAGAAATTAATAAGGACATTTCAAACAAATCTATTAATGATGGTACATCTTTAGCCGATAGTAGCTGCTGCCAACAGACAGAATCGTCACGTCTATGCAATAGTGAAAATGTCTATGCCACGCCATTTTATCGTCAACTGGGTATATTGCTGATGAGAGCATTTTTAATATTGTGGCGTGACAAGTCGTTAGCAATGATGCGCTTCAATATACATTTAGTAACGGCTATTTTTATCGGTTTTCTATACTATGGCATCGGCAATGAGGCAGAGAATGCTTTAAATAGCTTTCGTTATTGTTTTTATACGATAATGTTCATAATGTTTTCAGCGTTTTCGGCAATTGTGGTAAAGTGTAAGTATTTTTTCGTCATAAAATTCGTCAAAGTACTTTTAAGATTATTTGTAATAGGCTTGAAATGTTTTCTCCAGAAAGCGAAAAATAAGATAAGCGATTAAGGGTTGAGCCTCTTGTGCTTGCTTTGGCTTAAACAAATAAACAAAAATGTTCTTAATTTATACACAATGATTTATCGTCTACAACTACTTGTATTGCATCTTGTGCTATCACTCACTCTCGAATCTCTCAAAAATTGCTAACATTTCTCTTAAGGGTTAAGTTCTCCATAGCGTCCACATTTAATAGTTTTCTGCCAGCTCCGTCTCAGACATTTGCAGATATAGTCTTTTTCAGATTTTGTCTTGACAAAATGATACTGAAGTCTCTATGACCTTTCACTTTCAGTTATTAAGCGTACGGCACTTTGACTATATCGATACAATATTTTTGACTTGCATCCCAGCAGCTTTTTCCTCTGACTTATGTATTTTGCAACATGTTAATACTTTAAAAATAGTTATAAGAGAATAAACTGATATTAAATAATCAAGAAACTCACCACAAAGTTATTGACTGTTGCTAGTTTGCTTGCCAAGAAGTAGGTGCTGACCTTTGACAAGCGTCAACAAAAGGAGCAGAGAAAATTAGACGAAAATCGATTTACTTCTTCAATCCATAGAATATTCCTATTCGTTCAAAGGATTTTTTATATACTAGACTTAATGAAAGAGATTCATGTTTCAGAAAGCACATCTTCTAATCGAAGTGCAGCTTAAAATTTTACTCTATCGGTGAGGCTCTTGTGCCAAAGGGCTTTTAATTCGCAATGTAGCTATTCCTTTAAAAAGGACGATGGAGGCACCATAAAAGTTTTTCCAAAACGTTTTTTTTTCAAAACTATTAAAAATAACGATTGCAAATTTTATGTGGAATAAGGAAAACAGCAAGCAGGCATAAACCTTTTTCAACATGTCGGCGAAACGCCATACGCAATGATCGTTTCTTCGAAAGTTCCGAATTTTAATCAATCTAAGACGGGGTGGATTTGTAAGCTACATTTGTTGTTTTATGCCAGAATCTAATTCGATCCGGCGATAGCAGGACGACTTGTAGAGCTCCAAAGGCCAAACGTGATTTTAAAAAGCCCTTTTCCTTCTTTTTTTTATCTAAATATTTTTTTTTTTTTTTTTTGCATAAGGTGCCCTTTCTCTACAGTTCATTTAGCCCGTCAGTGGATTTAACCTAAAATTTGCTTAGAAACTATCGATACTTAAGTCTAAAAAACAAAAATGATTGACAAGCCTTTTAATCAATCTCTAGAGTAGAAGATATTTGTCATCTGGTAGTCTGCTCTGCGCCCAATAGAGGTCATCTAGGTTTCCGTGCCTCTTTTGACGGTTTTTTGTGCATAGAAAGCAGATGTTTGGTTATCAGATTCAAATATAAAAAAATTACTCAATAGTGTAAAGGTGTTTTTTTTTGCGAAAGTGGGTTTTTTTAACTTTTTAATTGTTAGTAGATTTTAGTTATTTTTTGCGCATATGTAGTATTAAATAATATTTCCAATTTTTTTTTTTGCAATCAGATTTTTTGAAAAAATTAATATTTTTTGCTAAACTATAGTTTTTTTCAGTTTTAGTTTTTTTTCAGTTTTTAATAAAATTTTTAACTATTTATTATAAAATTATTTTTTGGGATTAATATTATTGGTGAAAATGTAATAATTTGATGATTTTTTAGATGATTCCGTGATATTCCGATTACCTGGTAATTTTATAGTTTTTTTTCCAAAACTTCCCTATTCAATAGGACAAACCAAAAAACAAAAAAATCACAAATAAATCTGAAAAAAACGTAAGGAGCATAAAGGCGCTTGCAGTTTGTTTTAAATATATATCCACCATTTATGGAGCGAAGTAATTCAATTTTAAAAACACTTCTTTTGAAACTATGTCTGCGAGAATGGTGGTCATACATTTTTTTAGCTGATCTGGAGACGTGGCAAAACTCATTTCAATTAGATTAGGGACTGAGGGGCGGACAGATATAAAAATCAAAAATACACTTTATAGTTCGAAAACGAATATTATAGAAATTACCAACGAAATGAAACATATTAACGCCCTTTCCAAATGTAGTAAAGAACATAAAAATTATATTAAATAGCATTAAATTTATTAAAATCAAAAATTAGATTATACTTTTTTAAAATTATATTATTTTATAATTTTTATTTTTAGGACTTATTTAATATTATTCTTTTTTATTCATATTAACTTCTGAAATATTTTGAAAATAATAACAGTTCTCCCTCTTCTTTATTCACAGTTCCCTTAGAGTTTCCAATTGTTTCACGAGAACATTTCAATCGTTGGTACTCTCTACGAGCGTATTATGTTGCCATAACGCTGGCTGATTTACCTATTCAGTTACTTTGCATCACCGTATATGTAGCGATAACATATATATTAACCGATCAGCCTAGAGATGTGTTTCGTATAATATTATTTTCATTAATAATATTTTTAACAGCTTTAGTGGGACAAAGTATAGGTTTATGTGTGGGTGCTTCTCTTAATATAAAGGTGAGTTGAACTGTTTTATAATTAAATAAAAAAATTATTTTATTCGGCTTAAATTCTAAAATTTGTTGAGAAAGGAAAATTATTTACAAAACATTTATTAATAATTTTTCATTCTTAAAAAATCTAAAAAAATAAAAAAGAATTTAAGCCGAATTTATTAATTTATTTGTTATAATTTTAATTTAAAATTTTCTTATATTTCAGCTGGCTGTTACATTGGGTCCTTTTTGTATATCCCCCTTCCTCATATTTTCCGGTTTCTTTCTGCAGGAGCGACATGCACCTGAAGCCTTAAAATGGATTTTTAAAATATCATTTTTAAAATACAGTCTAGATGCCTCGGCCATCTCTATTTTCGGCTTCGATCGACCGCGTCTCGAGTGCTCTGCAATGTACTGTCACTACACAAGACCAAAAGTGTTGCTTAAAGATATTGACTTGTCAAATGCTAATTACAAATCAGCAATAATATATTTATTGTCTTTATTTTTAGTTTTACGTATTATATCATTTTATATAATGTCGCTTAGATTGAGATTATTTAGATAGGAAATGAAAAAATATTTAGAAGAATTATACAATTTAAGAATTAAAACAGAAATACAAAAACAAAGGAAAGCGAGCCTACATTTCAGTGAGGTACAAGACAGCTCATAAAATCTGCGTTCACGCTTACAATAATTTTTTTTTTGTGATCATACAATAACGAAAAAATATTTAATCAAAATTAACGCTACATCTTGACGTGCAATCAATTTGTTCGCTCATAAACAAAACGTCGGCAAATTAGGAAACAACATTTTATCATGTTTTTTTATAATTTTTCATTTAGAAGAAAATATTTTTTATTAATTTATTATTGTTTTCAAAACAACACCTTTAAAATATTATAAATTAAATTATCGCCTAAAGTCATTATTTTCAAAAATGACAACGCTGTTTAAAGTTGACGTCGATGGTCAACAAAGCCATATTAATGTGCGTACGTGGTTTGACAAATCAATGGCTCGTCAAGACGGCATGTAAATTAAACTACTGTGGTTAACTATATCTTGTTCAATTTATTTTTATTTAACGTTATAATTTGTTTGTTTTAAAATTTTAAAATTTGGGAATATTTTGTCATATAAAAAATATGATTTTAATTTTTTCATTTGACTTCAAACTTAATTGATCTGTTTTCTTTATTTAATAATTAATAATTAATTTAAATTATTAAAAGCAATATAATACTTTACGACAATCTATAGTTAAACAAGTAAGAAAATTATATTCAGTTATGCCGAATCTTTTATACCCTTCACAATAGTAATGTTAGCATAATGTTATGTATCTTCGGGTTTTGCTTTTATGGGTTTCAACCTCATTCGTACAATTATAATATAAAAAAATTAAGGGTATAAAAAAGACTCTGCAGACAATTTTTTATGAACTTTAATTTTTTTTTTGTTAAAAATAAAAAAATTAGTCACCTAAGAAAATGACATCCGCTTTAAGGCAGCCAGGGAACGCAACAGAACCAAACAAAAAGTGCCTTGTTTGCAAAAGAAATTTTTTCAATTATATTTTCAATTTGTGCTTAAGTTCGTTTTTAACTGTGATAAATTGAAATGCGAGCAGTGAAGTATCGAAAACAATTTTTCACATTTTTCTAGTTTTTGGGTGAAAATGTGTTTTATTTTTTTTTTTTTATAAACTTGGGTTTTGCTTGCAGTTTCAAGTTTTTAATATTTTTTCTCGGTTTTTTTTAAATAATTTTTTTTACTAAAATTCAAATATTTATTAACAATCGACTTTTTTAATTTTGGTTAAAATGTGTTATATTGGTGAAACATCGATTGTTCGATTTGTGAAATTTAGGTGCTTATCATGAGCAAGTTTCGATCTTCGACTGTAGTCGAAAGAGCTGATCGAACGAATTTTCATTTGGTTTTATGGCGCTCTTTCGATAAAAATAGTGCTATTGTGAATTCTACTCAATAGGATTATTTAGAATAGCAAATGTTTATCAGCTGTCACTCTAAAGAAATATTGTTTTACTAATTTATAAACGAAAAATTAAAATAATTATTTGTAATTAAAATGACTACGACGAAGTTATGGTTCAATGATTTAGCTTCTGTGTAATTTATTACCATTTTTTTTTTTTGCCTCTTGAACTTTTGTGCATATTCCCTTTTAGCAGCTGTTTTGGATTTTGTTCCACTAGAGAAACAAGGTTATCCAATTGTTGTTTTGTACTCACAACCTTAGACCTGCATGGAATTGAAATAATTTATTGCCACCATTTGTAAAAAAAAAAACAAAAAATTTACAAACACTTACATTTTCAATAAATTTTATAAACTGACACAAACCACCGAAAGCAAAATTGTGTTCGATTGAAAATTCGTTGCACAACGAAATTTTCGACGTTGCTACCAACTCATAATACGAATTTGACAAATGATTTTCGTTAGCCAGCAAAGATCGAAAGTCGAATGCAACTCATAATAAGGAACATATTCTTTTTTTATTGTGGGTTATAATTTTTGCACAAATTTTAATTTTTTTGGAAAGTCAGTTTTCACTGGAATAAATCAACAATAACGTAAAAAATAACCATATTTGTCACTGCATAACTACACCATCTCGAAAAAATAATTATGTGCTTTAAATATCTGTAATTGTTCTGGGGCGCCATGGTCCGATTATTCGACATCACTATATGTAAGCACACAGAATATATATAGTTAATGGGATCGTAATTAAAATTGAGAAAAAAACTCGGCGTTTGGTTTGTTTGTCTTTATAATACCGTTATTCTTTAAGCATTTTTTCCTTATTTTGCTTATTTTCCACTTTCTTTTTGTATTTTATGAACAAGCAATCAAATAAAAATCTCTAATTCAAAAAAATAATAATATTGATATGACACCAAAATGTAAAGTTAATGGTAAAAAAGTTCATTAAACAAATTTTTCATATGAAATAGAAACAACATAAGACTGTTTAAAATTTATAAAGCTCAATTTAAAAAAGACAAAATAATTAAAAGTTGTTCTTCCTTTCAAAAAATAAAAATATTTTTAAAATTAAGTTAAAAAGGTTAAATTACTAAAGAATCGGTTGAAACATGTCAAATGAGTTTAAATTAAATTCTTGAAAAATTATTTAATCATATGAAATTTAACTAAATACCTAAGAAATACAAAAAAAACATAAATTATAAAAATTATAATTATGTAGCAATAAAAATTTTCTAAATACAAAACGAATGTTGTAAAAATCCTTATGTTTAATAATTGTAAATATGTATCTGTTATTTCACTTCATAAATTTTTATTTATATTTTTTAAAAATGGATATTTTTGCTGTTAATTTTATAACAACTCAAGTAATGAATTTATATTTCAAAGCACTCACTGTTAACATGTAATTTACAAAAACTTTTTTGGTTAATGTTAAACGATTGTTGTAAACATTCCCAGAAATTAAGTATCTGTAAAAAAAAAAATCTGTAAAAACTTTTGTATAAAAACAACATTTATGGATTTTTTGGTTTTTTTTTTTTTCTTTGGAATACAAAAAAAGATACCAAAATTATTTGTTTAATAGTCGGCTTCATGGCTGTGCCAAAGTTTTTGTTATTTTATTTCTGTTTATAATATGTAAAGTTTTTCTTTGTTGTTGTAGAAAATTGATTTTTATCTAAATATTTTAATCAAAATTTAAAAAAAAATTTTTTTTGTTATTGTAAAAAATTAATTTTTATCTAAATAATTTAATCAAATTTTTGTAAAAAAATTGTTTTTAATTATATACTTTTAAGTGTCATGAATTAAACTGTGAAAAGTATTTATTTTTTAGGAATAATTTTTGGTACATTTTTCAAATAAAGTATTTTCAATATAAAAATATATTTTTATTTAACCACGATTTGGGGCATGAAAACCTAATGAATTGAATTAAAAATTTATATGAAATGGTCATTTTTTTGTGTTATTAATTTGCAAGCAGTAGTTATAGGAAAATAAAAGCTTTTTTAAAATTAAAATTGACGAAAGAAACTTTAAAAAATTAATATTTTTAATCGTCTTTCAAAAATTTGCGATAGAGGTCATTCTAGAGGTTTAATAAAATCTATATATTTAAAAATTTGTTTTTTCTTGTTATTACAGAGTCCTAATATTCTTAAAATAGCCCCGTTCCCGTACTTTTTGTGTAAAGTTCGGTAAAATAAGAGTAAACATAAATTATTCTCAATTGAAGACAAAAATGCCCAAAAGTCTGGGAACACAAAAAACTAAACTTCTATCACAAAACAAGATGTCAAACAAAATAAACATGCAGTTCTTCCAAGTAAATATAAAAACACAAATATTTTTTTATAATCTTTAATTTAATTTTTTTTTTTGGGATAAAACTTTTAAATAATACTTTTGGTAGACATTTGCGAGCATGAAACATAGATTTTTTTATATTTGCTACTGTTCACATTTCGATCAGCTGGTTGTTTTTCAGTTTACACAAATCTACCCAAAGAAAAAGTTTGGGCGGTTTCGTACAGAAAGAAGAAGAATTTTATTCTCTCAAAATGCCCTCTCTTTTACCCAAACTTGTAGTACGAAAACAGTTTTCGATAACATTGGGATCCCGCGGGTTCCCAAAGTTGAGTACGGGAACGCACCCAATATAAAGTGTTTAGTGGATCACATTTATTCTTAATTTTTTGATACTTATGACTAATAAAGTATTACAACGATTTTTTAAACAATAATCGTTAATTATTGTCACTATTATCGTTAAAGTTCTTGAATTCATAAACTTTGACCAAAGTCTAATAATTAAATCTTAAACACCCTCGTTTATTTGAATACGACATTTATATATTTTTAGGTGTTCATTTTCAATTGCCACAACAATTAATTTCATTTTTGTTAAAGATTAAATATTTTGTTTTTCTTAAAAAAAAGCAGCAAAATTTAATCTGTAAAATAGTAGTAAATATGGCAAAAATCTTGGTCATGGTAAAGGAAGAGATTTTTTTTTCATTATTTTTCAGATGTAAAAGATATCACTAGTTGTGCGTGATCATGCATGACTACGCAGAAAAATGATTAATTTTTAGATTAACTGAAGGGAAAATGCAAGAAGGTGATAAAAGAAATTTCGTCGTAAATGAGACTAATAAAGTAATTTGATAATTTTTGAATAAAAATGTGTTTTTTAGCTTTTAGCTCTTTTATAAATTTTAAAATTTTTTATAAAATCATATTTTTTAATGAAATTTTATTTTTTTATTTGTAATTATCTTTTTTAATCAAAATATAATCTTTTGGTAAAATCCTGATTTTTTGCTAATGTTTTGGAAAAAACAAAATGAGTAATAAAAACAATAAATAAAACTACAACTACAACACGTTAAATTCGTACGGAAAACGACGGATTTGTCTTAATTTTTTTTTTTGTGTGGTCGTATCTCCTCCATTAATATATGAAAAGAATTGTAACAAATTAACGGGCTAAAAATTTCTACAAGTTGACTGGTAATTCACACAACTCATTTAAAGCGACCACGGATCCACAATTTATATACATCTGGGGAATGAACATTGTAGAAATAACAAACGGATTGATGAATCTAAATTAATTTTGAACCACTTTCCACCTGTTACGAAAGGTATTAAAATATAAAAAAGCTAGAAAGCAGCAAAAAATATGTGTGATAATTTATAGAGAACAAGTAAAGAAAAAGCTTCGTGTTGTGAGTGGACTTTGTGTAACCAAATTAATATTGATTATGAATATTCGGCTGACTTTCAGTTGTTTTGTATTTGAACAACGTATTCACCCCCTATCGTGAATAAGGAGTGAAATTTTTGTTCCCATGAAATTTGTATTCCCCTCGAAGTGAAAATTGCTATCATGGATGAAATATTTATTCACTACGTTGAACAGCTGTTCAAAATTAATAAGCTATCAGAGCACATTGAACGTAAGTAAGAAGAATAAGCTTAGCGAAAACTTGTAAATTGAAGTTCAAAAACAAATAAATACGAGGGCTGCTCTATATATTTCTGGCCTAATAGTACAAATGCGAATATTTATAATCAAAAATGGTTTTATTGTTTTTCAAAGTAATCTCCAGCATGATTTATACACTTTTGCATGCGCTCAAGCCAGATGTAGAAGCACTTTTTCTACTCCGATTGAGACACCTCTAAAACATGGTTTTTGAACACTTCAAGAGCTTCTTCTGGCGACGAAAATCGTTGACAACGCATTTTTTTCTTAATGTGCGGAAACAAGAAGAAGTCATTAGGTGCCAAGTTAGGGCTGTACGGCGGATGACCCAATTATTCGACGTTTTGGCCGGTCAAACACGCTCTGGTTTGAGCCGATGTGTGAGAGCTCGCATTGTCATGGTGAGCAATGATACGTCTTCTCTTGTTGGTTTTTCGAATTTCTCCGATGACTTCAGGCAAACAAATTGTAGTGTATCACTCAGAAGTGACCGTCATACGTTGCTTAAGCGGAACAGTCGCCACATGACTAGTTTTGGCGAAGAAACAGGCGACCATTTGCTTCGAAGCGCTTCTTCCACGAACAACTTTCGTTGGATTTTGCTCGTCTTTGAAGACCCACACGGTCGATTGTTGTTTCGTTTCGGGCTAATACGCATAGATCCATGATTCGTCACCTGTGACGATCTTTTAAACGTCGTTTGAAGCACCGCAATCGTATTTTTGCAACATATCTTTGCACCAATCGACACGAGCCTTTTTTTGAGCGACTTTTAAATTGTGCGGGATCCAACGAGAACAAACCTTTTTTACGGACAGGTGTTCATGCAGTATCGAATGTATGCTGGTGGAAGAAATGTCCAAGGATGTCTCTATCTCTCGGTATGTCACATGTCGATCTTGCATTATGAGTTCACGCACGGCATTAATGTTCTGTGGAACAACAGCCGTTTTTGGACGACCTTCACGGAATTCGTCTTTGAGCGAGCTTCGGCCACGATTAAATTCATTATACCAATTTTTCACAGTGCTATAGGATGGTGCTTCATCGCCATACAAAGATTTAAGTTCATCAATGCATTCTTGTCTTGATAATCCACGTCGAAAGTTGTGAAAAATGATGGCACGAAAATGTTCACGAGTTAATTCCCTTTTTTTTATATTATTTTTTTTAAGTCACTGTAAACAACACAAATAATGGTCGTACTTCAAAACGTTTTGAGTACGATTATGCTTAAAAATGACAAACTTTCCAATGGAAATGTCAGATTGCACTTGGCAGCACTCAGTGTTGCCAGGCCAGAAATATATATAGCAGCCCTCGTAAAATTTTATAACAAAAACGTGATGTGCAAGAAGCTTATAACCTTGAAGTTACCTGAGACATTGCTGACCCATTTCATTTTTTTTTATATCTCCATTTTTCATTTTATGACATTTTTAATAAAAAAATCTTTATAAATTTACAAGAGTTTGTTTTGTATCTTGTCGAGTATAATGTCAGTCTGTGCTGCAGAAACTAATTTTGAATTAAAAAATGAATTAAAAATTTTAATATTCTATTTTAAAGTGATAGAAACTTGCATAATTTTATGCAGTTCCCTAGTAAAATTTAAGTGAAAAAATCCAAGGGAAAAGTAAAAAAGAAATTAGAGGGAAAATATCAATCATGGTAAGGGGAAATTTTGTTCACGTAAAAAATTATTCATGTGAATTCAAATTTGGGGAAAAGGGAAAACATTTCAAGTGAAAAGATATTCATGATAGGGGTGAATATCGCAGCAAAACTGTATACAAACTTTGTATTAATACATTTTGGAAGTCAGCCTTTCTCGTATTCTTAGTTACAAAATTAGACGGCTAATTAGATGATGTTTACAATATGCACAATTTTAAGTAGATAGATGCGAAGTATACTGACAACGTATGTAGCGGTCCAGACACTGATGCATTACATTCTGCTGGTATATAACTTTTTTTTTCTTTTTTTAAATTAAATTGAAGTAGAAGTAGAAGTAGAAGTGAACTCAAGCCAAATTAAATTATTTATTTGTTATAATTATATTAATAATAATAATAAAATTAAAATAAACTCACATAATATTACGCTGAATATTAGTGAGTTATTTGCTTAATTCACAAAACCCCTTGTATCCGTGTATACTGTGTATTATTTAATTAAAATACAATAGTGTATGTTTGTTGTTGGAAATTTTTATATCAACTTTCAATACACCAATACACTTTTATTTTGCATGTTTTTGAAAAGTTGTATTGGTAATCGTGTTATCAACTACATGTGAATTCCATATCACTTTGAGAAGAAGAAAACTAAACAAAAGACATTTGTATTGTTTAGCATATCAAAAGCATACTTTTCACATAAAAAATTTAAAATTTTGCTTTTTCAGTCCTATTGTCCATTTTACTTCCTGAAGACCTTCTTCTGAATACTTATTTTCTTCTTCTTATTTGCATTTTGACGTTTAATATACAAAATAAATTGATACAATAATACACTGCGTGTTCACAAGCATATAAACAGAAAGTGTATTCAATACAAAATACACTACACAAGATTTTGTGAATTAAGCAATTGTAAATTTACTTCTAAAATTTCAATATTTTGTAATTAAAAAATAATACGAAATTTTTTTAGCCAAAAAATTTCTTCTCGACAACTCTGGTCACGATTTTGTAATATCACTCATTTAAAGAAATACTTGTAGAGGAGACTTTATTAAATTTAAAGCTCAATAATTAAAACACAAAAGACTTAAAACGAAGCTTAAAAGCTTTTATTTGTTTTATTCACTCTGGCCTAATGTTCTCACATTGAGTGAGTATTTTTTTAAAAATTAAAAAAAAAATCGTTGCATGTTAAATTCAAGCAGTTGTTGCAACTTAAATGTAAATGGCTTCTATTGATTGCAAAATATTTATAAATATCTATGTATTATTTATTTAATAGACAAAAAAGTCTCTCAAAGCAACTTTAAGAGTAACTATCTGGGTTACGTGTAATTTTAAAATAAATTGTTTTCGAATGACGCCAAGAACATTAATATTCAAAAAGCGTACAAAAACAATATTCAATCATGATTAGATAAAAAACATATTAGAAAATAATTTTATATGTTTTAATATAATTGTGCACTTTAACAATGTGTGAAATCTTCATATCAATCAATCTGATCGATTTTGTTTTAAGGCTGATGTGTAGAACAGCTTGCACGGCCATTACTGCATACTAAGCCTAAGCAGCAGAAGATACTAAGCCTTTTACTATACACTAACTTTAAGGATGTCGAAACAACTCTTTCTTGTTGTCTACACTTTTATCGCTCCATTTTTTTTTTATTATCGGAGTTACTTTATCGTTCCAAATGATATAAAAAAGTTAGAGGCAGGCATGATGTTGAGTCCACTGCCTCGAGGGACATGGACCGATCTTGCTGATTTTTCTTTCGACACATCGATTGGCGTATTTCAATTTTTTCTAGCTCATCTAGTGCTTTTTGATTTCAATACTAACACGGACGGACATTGCTAAATCGACTTCGCTATGCATAAGGACTCAGAATATATATACTTTATGGAATCGAAAATGGATATTGTATAAAATACAAACGGAATGACAAACTTAGATACATTATTTTTTCACTTTTTCATTGAGGGTGATAATTAATTTTTGGATTTTAAGAGCCAAATAACTTCTAAACTGTGAGAAATACAGTAACAAATGTGAGACCATTATTTCTTCGTATTTTGTGTTTGAAAGCGAGTAACATTGAGGAAAGTTAAAAGCCTTATAAATATTTTAAAGCTCGAGGTGATTCACTTAAACCTACTGTCGCTTCGTTCGTGCAACACAGACATCAAGATACGATTTATAAATCTTGATACGTACTAACTTTCAGATAAATTCAATCTGCTGCTTTTAAGTTCCACATTTATTAACATTTATTTTGTTAAAGTCCCCACTGTGCAATATTTTTTTGCTTAAATTTGCCAAACATTAAAAACTTCAACAAAAAAAAAAAAAAACAAAAAATCAACAAAGAAATCGTTTAAAAGTTAATCGCTTTATCTTTTTAAATTTTACGTTAGAAAAAAATTATTCAGAACTTTTAATTAAAAACACTTTTACTCGTATTTAAGTTAATGTTATTAAACAATAGAATTATTTTTGTGTTTTAATAGTCAGAAGAGTTTTTTTTTTTTTTTGTTAAATAAAAATAAAAACAAAAATAAATTAAACACTTCTTGCAATATCATTTTAATAAAAGTTAATTTTTTTCGGTTAAACGGAAAACCGGTTTCTTATTGAAGAGTCTGTTAAATTCTTGTACAGAATGTCTCTGGGTAAAAAAGCTGAACAAAATACAACAGCTGTCAAGAATTGTTTCAAGCGTAGCCGACTTATAAATCAAAAGCTTTGCTGTAGAGCAATCATAATTTTTTGAACTAGAGGACCAATATAAACATTTTTGGTCTATGCCTGAGGTACTGCGGGTAGGAAGTTTGAAAATCTTGTTTCTAATTTGTAATTTTAGTGTTATTACGGGCTTTCCCTCTTTGGATTTTGCAGTTTTCTGCATTTTGCAAGCCTTACGCTCGGTGTTATCAGTCATGGCGATTTCTCGCCAAACGTGACGAAAAAAGTTCTTTTCAGCGATAAATATTTGAAAATAGCAAGAGGCCAGAAACGTGGCGGTTTTTGAAATATTTGCCGAAAATTTTGGCTATTTTTTATGATTTTCGCTACAATAACATTGCATTCAAAATATATTTAAAAAAAACTTAGCACCTTTGTTTATATATTTAAGGTTGACTAAAAATTAATGTACTCGTATGTCAGCGAATTAACCAAGTTCGTACCTTTTTATCCGCCAAATGTATATTAAAAAGCAGTAAAATACAAAATCAAAATTGTTGAAATTAAATGAGAAATGGCATCGACAATATGAGAAGTAATAATTAAGGAATCGACAATAAAATAAATAAAAAATTGAGAGAGGAAATGCATTTAGAAAATTCAAGACTGTCTTAAATGTACCTGATACGTTGCTTTTATAAGAATTTTGTTCTTTATATTTAAAACAGTTGCAAAAAGGCATGTTTGATCGGCTTTCAGAAAACATGTCTATTTTTGAAGTTTATTGTCAATTTTCAATTTTAAAATGCTGTAACTCGGTATCTCAAATTAAATTTTCTGCAAATCAAGAAGTTGTTAAAAGACTTGAAGACTCTAATTACGCTTACGGTATTTATTAAGCACAGTTTATATAACTAAGATTACACATTTTTATATATTGACGTTATTTGGCCATATTCTTCAAGCTATTTGGTGAGACAGCTCGAAAAAAGAACTGGCAACACTGCCCATGCTTTGTTTAAGGTCAGGATTCACTATCATACACAATCGTACGATTTAATCACACAAAAGTCTGACAGAATTCTGTCCTATTTTTAAAATCGTTTCAAAATGGCGTCCTACGTGCCACACTATTAAACAAAAAAGATGCAAATAACAGATGCTTTTAACGTTTTGTTGTTGCTTTCTCCTCATCTTCAAAAAAATCAACTCTGATCGCATAGTAAAAATCATTTTATGAATTATTTTAAAAGATTATAAAATCGTACAGATCAGTCAAAAAGTCTGTCACACACATACACTTTTAGTCCACACTTTCATACTTTTTGAGCACACATGCAACTTTTGACAGATCGTACGACTGAGTATGATAGTAAAACCTGGCCTTTAGGGTGTAAAGAAATAGCAGTTTGAGAATATATAATAACAAAAAAAATACTTCATAATAATTTTAATTTTTGTTTTAAATTTAAAAATATTTAATTAATAAAATATTCTTAACTTTTCAGATTATTGTTCAGTAATCTTAAGAAAAATGAAAAATATTGTATGCAACAACGTAAAAATGTGTTGATTTGTCGCCATCTACACCACGACATTTTTCTTGTGCAATTATTGAGTTTGGGCGAAAGAAAAAAAAGAAGACTTTAAAAGAATATAGACTTGCAATTACATGCAATCAAAGAACGAATTGCTGCAATTAATTTTACTGTAGGGATGCAAAAAAGCAATTTAAATAAATTGTTGAATTGTTTAGGCAGAGGTACATATGCTTAAGTCACAAAACCCCTTGTATCCGTGTATACTGTGTATTGTTCAATTAAAATACAATAGTGTATGCTTTCTGTTGGAAATTTTCATATAAAATTTCAATACACCAATACACTTTTATTTTGCATGTTTTTGAAAAGTTGTATTGGTAATCGTGTTATCAACTACATGTGAATTCCATATCACTTTGAGAAGAAAATAAACAAAAGACATTTGTATTGTTTAGCGTATCACAAGCATACCTTTCGCATAAAAAAATTTAAACTTTGCTTTTTAGTCCTATTGTCCATTTTACTGCCTGAAGACCTTCTTCTGAATATTTATTTTCTTCTTATTTGCTTTTTAACGTTTAATATACAAAATAAATTGATAAAATAATACACTGCGTGTTTACAAGCATAAAAACAAAAAGCGTATTCAATACAAAATACACCAAACAAGATTTTATGAATTAAGCAATAGATTAAAAATTAATTTAAAACTAGAATTTAATCAGATAAAATTCTCTGCTTTTTAACTGCAGCATCGAAAAATTGGTTTAAAACCCAAAACCAGTTTTTGAATACAGATCTGAGCATAACACCTCAAAGCAAAGATCAAGCCATTTTATTGCGTACAATTAAAAAAAGCCAGTACACATGTCCTCGATCTTTGTTTTCTTAGTTTATTTTATTAAAAATAACTGTTAAATTTATGTATTGATTGATTAGATTATTTGCTTTGATAGATTTTTTTGTTTGTTTTTATTTAATTTAAACAATTTTTATGATCAACAGTAAAATCGATTAACTTCACTTTTTTGCTGTTTATGAGTGTTAATTTTTAACAACTTTTCTAACAATTAATATTTAAATTTAAATGAGACTGAGTTGGTTTTTAAATCATCGTTTATTTGGGCAAAATATTTAAAAATTAAAACAGCATATTTTTTCCGAATCTTTATATAACCTTTTTTAACAGGTAGATCCCGTAGAATACAAACATTTTGAGTTCTTATGCATAGGAAAGTCGGTTGAGCGGTGTCCGTCTGTCCGCCATTTAGAACCAATCTAATTAAGTAAAGCAATTCAAATAAAAAACCAAAGATATGGGGCAACAGGCAACATTGTATAGAAAAGTGTTTTATATTTTTTTAAAATTTCAGGTGAATTTGGGAACCATTTAAAAGCTCTTAAGGAGATTTTTAAGGAAGTACTAAAATTAAAAAAAAATGCTTAGCCCATTAAGAGCCGATGACATTTTTATGTAAAATTGCATATCGTAGTTATTTTTTCTAATTTTTTTTCTTATTTTTTTATTCTCTGTCACCGAAATATTTTTTTTAGATAGAAGCTGCTTCACTAAACTAGATTTATATAAATGGTAAAGTGTGTATAAAACTCGAATAGCCGAATTAAGCACTCTCACTTGTTTTAATTTATTTTAAATATTATTGTATATTTGGCAGTTAAAGCATGATTAGTCTGATTTAATAAAATTATTCTTAGCCAACAATACATTTGTATCCTAGACACGTTTGAATAAATTTTTATGTACAAACTGCTCTTTTTGTCAGTAATTAAAAGTTTAAATAAAACCAAAAATTTAATTGTTATAATTGGATTTTTAATCGTATTTAGTTAAATCAAAAAGCTTAATTATTGTTTTATTTATTTATTTGAATTTATTTTTACAATATTAAATGTATCGCTATTGTTTTGCATGTTAAATGCTGCACATTTTATTTAATAGTCTGTTATCAATGATCTTATTGTTTACAAAACTTGTTTTTAATTCTGTTACATTTTTTATTTGATTGATTTTTTAATCTCAAAATTGAAAAGTTTAAGCTTTAAAAAGACATGCAAATAATTAGCAACTTGTAATTTTATATTTTATTTTTTTTTTTTTTTGCTGATTACAAACTAATAATTTAATTACATAAGTTTTATTTGTTTTTAATATAATTTAGTTCTTAAATATTAATATTTTATACAACTGTTATTGTCGGTGACATGTCATAGTGTCCACGAACATACTGTCCAAAGATTTTATGTCATACTTTAAGGTGACATAATGTTCATGGACATATTATGTCGCTTTGAAAACATCATAACTTCCATGGACATTGTGTTGTTTTGGTATGGATAAGTTTCATTTATTAAAGTGCCATATTATTCACATTCACTTCGCTTACCAGAGATTTCCTGCATAGCAGGCGTTCGTCGGGCGCAAAGATTTTCTACTCTATGGTATAACCAACACCGGCTTCGCTTACCAAAGATTTTCTGCATAGCCTGCCTTCTGCTGCGTGCTAGAATTTTTTCCTCTATGGTGTGACCAATGCCGGCTCCCCTTAACAAAGATTTGCTGCGTAGCCGGCCTTCGACCGTGCGCAAGGATTTTCTCTTCTATGGCATAACCAACACCGGCCAACCTACCCATAATATCCGTGGATGTTATGACTCTAAGCTGATTATTTCCCTCGACGTTATGACATGCCACCGCTATTGCCATTTGTAAAACTGAAATATTTTGCATAGAATTTATTGGAAATTAAAATATAAAATAAAACAAACAAAAAAAAAGTAAAATATAATTGAATTAATAAAAAATTAAAAGGTGTCACCTTAGAGACATAATTTTAATGTCTATGACCTTATCTTAAAGGCAAACATTTGACATTCATAGAGAGGAAGTCATGCTCAGAGAGCGAAGCCAATGATTAAATAATAATCGATAGCGACTAAAAGTCAACAAGAGTGATGATGACTAGGCGACTACACGCGAATTTTTTTAGATTTTCTTGTCCCATAATTAAAAATAAATGCTGATAGAGTTTATAATTTTAAAATGATATTTTTTTGAACTTTTACACATAAACTGGAAGCAGTTATCGTTTTGCGCTTAATATTATTTAACCAAATAAATATCCCGGCTTAGCTGAACCCATCTAAATTTTTTTGCCAGAACCAGCCGCTCAGTTCGGCGGCGGCTTATTGCTTTTATGACCGGCTTGGTTCTCTGGTCATAATAGAGGTTAAGTGCAATTACGTAACCATCTATTCTTCTTGAGCGCTAAAAATTCTTTAAGTCCTTATTGCGGGATTCCAGTGCTTCATGTAACATCAAACCAATGGTGAGAGATACATTATTTTTTATATCAAGCATGAAATATTTTCAGGTCATCCTGAAACACATTTGTTCAGTACTGTGTTCAATAGTCCTTTTAATCTGTGCTGCAACCTCGGAATGAAAACGTAACATTGACACCACTTCCGCTGCTTTTCTTCTACCTTGCAAGAAGTTTGTTTTATAAGTTGTAAATTTATGTTGGTTTCGATTTTAGAAATACATTCCTTGAACTCCTTTGCAGTCGTGCAAGGTTACTACTTGTTGGTTCAATTAAATGTATAAATTCAATTACGTTCTGCTATAGTGTTTCCAATTTTCCACTGTTTAGCCTAGAAAGCTTCTCAATTTTTTCGGTACTTCTCATTGCATTTTGTTTTGTCTTGTATATTATTTGGTAAGTTGACTGCGACAAATTTTGAAGTAGGGTGGGTGCCAGCTTATTTAAGGGCGGGGCACATAGAATCCGTCATACGTTAAACTTTGACAAATTCAACTAAAGTCAAAGTAACGACGGATGAGGTTGGCACAATGAATACTTTGCTGACGGATGTTAAACTAAAGCTTGCACTCTATTTTTATTCACTTTTAAATTTAATTTGTATTTTATTCACTTTTTAAATTAATTAAATTTGTATTTTATTGTTTGCCACCAAAATTGTTTTATTAAAATCACAAAACACAATTGAAACACAGAAAGAGTTAAAAGAAAACAGAGAAGAAGAAGCAGTTAATAGTTGTCAAAGTATTCAAAAGTTAAAAGTTGACCTTTGAATTTTCGTACTTTGCGTTGACGGACACGTATTGATTGTGACAACGCTCATAAGAAAACATGTATTTTAACTTACTTGTCAGTTGAATTTGTCAAAGTTTAACGTATGACGGATTCTATGTGCCCTTTCTTAAGATCTTTCAGAAATATACGGGCAAAAACAAGCAGATCTTTTTGGACATTTAATAACATAATTTGGACCGAATACCAAAATTCAAAACATTTATCGATTTAAAACTTAAAAAAACAACTTTAAGGGCCATTATTATAACTTGCCGTTATTTAACAACAGGATTTGGTCTGCCTGATAAATAGTTTTGTATTTTAAAAACTGTCATTATGCCCTTCACCATTTCTTATTATTATTATTTCTAATAACAATAATATTTAGTGGGTAAAAAAATAAAAAGTGAAGGTTTTATAATGCAAGGCCAGTTATCAGCCCGACAAACGGCAAGTTGTAATTATGGTCCTTAGTGTATCAATCATATGATGCAGACGTAAACCTTAACGTCGGCTTTGCCTTAAATACAATAAATACAAATAGCACATGCCGCTGTCATCAACAAAAGAAGAAATAGTTTAAAAAGTCTAGATAAGTACATCATTTAGTAAAATAAGATATCAGGTAGGAGAATAAATGGAACCGTCTACAACTCTCAAATAGTTCTCAGATCAAAAAAAGATTAGTTTATCAACTTTAATCAAAGAAAAATATACAATAAACCAACCAAATAGTTCCTAATCAAAGATAAGTATTTTTTTTTTAATTTCTTAATAAGGCCAGGCTTTAAAAACAAAATGGTGAGTCGCAATTGTAGAGCAAAAACTTTTTAAACAGCAGGCAAAACACCACCCATGCCTCTAACTTTTCCATATCATTTGAAACAATGTAACTCCAATAAAAACAAAATAGATATGGGCGATAGAGAATTAAAAAATAAAAAAAAACCTCAAGTGAAAAAATTGGCTTTCGCCCATATATTCCGTGTTATGGGCCTCTGAACTTTTCATACACGTGGTAAACGATGAAGCGGTCACATTAGTAGACATATTTTACCACAACTTACGAACGATTTATTCGATTTGAATATAAAAACCGCTGCATCGATAACTGAAAGCATTTATTACTTGTGACGATTATTAAAGAAAACAGAGAACGAAGCTATTAGTTGTGAGTAAACTGTGATTGATTATGAGTTGTACTTCGTATTCTAATTTCTTAAATAAGTTAGTTAATACATACGTAGATGTAAAGAATGCTGATGGAGGATGTGGCGATGTAATTAATTTCGTTTAAAAATTTGTGGATTTTTCTTTCTTAATAAATTTGTATTTAAATTTATACGAGAACTCAAGCTGGTTTAAAATGATTCATTTGGTTAAAATAAAGTTACTTACCTTCCATCTGCTTCAATCAAATTTTTTAATTAGCTTAACAGTTTCTTAATTATTTAGAAATTAGCAAAAAAAAGAGAATTGTAAAATTAAAAAATTCAAATTATAAAAAAAATTATCTCAGTCTATTACTGTTCAAAAGATTGGCCATATACATCAAATAACAACCATTAGGGCACCCTTTAATTTCTAATTTTAAATATTTATACTTGTTATTATACTTGATATAGTTATGGACATTCTGTCTTATTTTTAAGAGTTTGTCTGTAACGGTTCCAAATATAGGGCCATATAGGTCAAATTACATCAGTTATAGCGACACCCTTTAATTTCTAATTTCAAGTTTGCTACTTGTTATAGCGGACTTAGCAATAAAGGTTCTGTACAAATTTCAATCTACTGTTTACAACTGTTCAACAGTTTAGTCATACACATCAAATAAAAGCAACTATTGTAACACCCTATAATTTATAATTTTAAATATTTATACTTCTTAATATACCAGACAAAGTTATGAACATTCTGTTTAATTTTCAAGTGTTTGTATATAAATTTTCAAACGATAGGACCATATAGGTCAATTTACTTCAAATATGGAAACACCCTTTAACATCCAATTCAAATTTTATATTTGTTGTTATAGCGGACTTACCAAATAAATTTCAGCTGTCTGTCTATAACGGTTCAAAAGTTTGGCCACATACTTTAAATTACATTAACTACTGCGACACCCTTTATTAATTAATAATTTTGAATATTTGTGATTATAACGGTCATAGTTATCGACATCCTGTCCTATTTTTAAGCGTTTGTGTTTCACAGTTCAAAAGATAGGCGCATATAAGTCATTTTGCGTCACCTATAGGGTCACCCTTTAATTTTTTTATTTATTTTTGTATTACTTTTTTCTATTGGGAACTATTATGAAACGATTTTTTTTAATTTTAAAGAACTGTGCTTTACGGTTCATAATACACTTAAAAAACATGTATGTTGTATGGGGTGTCACCCTTTAATTTTTAAGATTATGGACTGTTTTTAAAACGGAACCAATCTATAACCATAATCTATAAAATTACAAAAAATTTTCAAACTCGGTTCAGAAATGACTCGGTTTTGCAGGCACAAACGTCAAATAAGTAACATTCAGTCGAATTGATAACTTCCTTTTTTTTTTTTTAAGTCAGTTAAATAAGAAAAAGTCGCCAAAATTACTAAACAGCGACATAAACTTATGATTTGTAAACAAACAGCAAGTATGAATGAGCTCTTAAAAACAGCACAAAATGTTGGTGTAAAATTTACACTCTCAATTATAAAAAAAGCTGACTTTCATTCTCTTAAAACTGGAATGTATTTAACGTTCACAATAAATTGGTCATATTTCAAAAAAAAAAACAAGTTTAATTCCAAGTGAAAGGGCATCAAACCATACACCGGAGTTAAAATCTCTGATGGAATGAACTTTGCACTCAATTGAGTTGAATGTATCTACGCTTTTCTTTAGTTACAAAATTGTAAAACAGTTTAAAATCAACTTTCTCTTTAACATTTATTAAAACATTATGTTGCAAGTCTGTGCGCTTTTAAAACACCGCCTGTTGTTATGGTCTGTGTAGCTTTAAAAAACATAAACAAGTTTTATTTATAAGACACAAAAAAAAAATAATTAAATTAAAGATTTCGTTATAAAGAATTCGCTGAAATATTTAACTCGTTTGAACAAAAGTATCAAACAAAAAAATCTAAATATTTCGAGTTTTATTTCAATTTACAGAATTGGTCAAAATAAAGGTACAATACTATTGAAGAAAAATTTTGACATATATACGAGTAATAAAGTCTAACAAATTACTTAGGACACGATCTACAAAAATTGCGTTTTGTAAAATAGCGGCATAAGGTGCATTTGATTTTGTAGTTTTTGTTGCACCAGCACAAGAGGTTATTCACTTTTATGAATCTAATTTCCATTGTTTTTAAATAAAATTCCATTACAAAATTTAATCTTATATTTGTAAAAGGTCCTGGGCCAAGCACTAAAGAGTCCGAAGGTCCGTTAACATCAGGTTATTCAAAGTTGACTTACTAAACATATGAATACAAAGTTTGTTTACATGTTTTTCTACCGTATTACAGTCAGGTACGTACGCAATGTTGCGAAACAAAGCAGCAACATTGAAACTGATGCCATGATTGCTTTTTTAACTGATTTAAAAAAAAGAAGGAGGTTATCAATTTGACTGATTTTTTTTTATGTTAGTGCCTACAGAACTCAGTAATTTCTGAACCGATTTTAAAATTGGTTCCGCTTTAAAAACAGTTTATAATCTTAAAAATTAAAGGGTGTCCCCATACAACATACATGTTTTTGGGGTGCATTGTGAATTTAATTAAAAAAGAATGCGTATTACTGTAGCTCCCTATAGCAAAAATTAATACAAAAATAAATCTAAAAATAAAAAGGGTTTCTCAATATGTGACGTAAATTGGCTTATATGCGCCTATCTTTTGAACCGTTAGAGACAAACGCTTGAAAAGCAAGTATTAAAGGGTGTCCCAATAGTTATTATAATTTGATGTATGTGGCCAAACTGTTGAACCGTAATAGACAGACAGCTGAAATTTTCAAAGAACAAAAACTATAAAATTTGAATTTAGAAATTAAAGGGTGTCCCATTTTTGAAGTAAATTAATATAAATTAATATATATTGCTTAAACCGTTATATACAAACACTTGACAGAATGTCCACTACTTTGTGTGGTATATTTAAAAGTATAAGTATTTAAAATTATAAATTAAAGGGTGTTACAATAGTTGCTGTTATTTGATGTATATAAACTGCCAAACTCTTGTAGACAGTTGATTAAAATTTCAACAGAACTTTTATTGCCAGGTCCGCTATAACAAGTAGCAAAGTTGAAACTGGAAATTAAAGGGTGTCCCTATAAATGATGTAATTTAACTTATATGGCCCTATCTTTAAATCCGT
Organism: Cistogaster globosa; assembly: GCA_937654795.1. NCBI lineage: Eukaryota > Metazoa > Arthropoda > Insecta > Diptera > Tachinidae > Cistogaster > Cistogaster globosa. The sequence goes on along the minus strand of OW569404.1, from coordinate 98,190,890 downwards.
TACAGACAAACTCTTGAAAATAATACAGAATGTCCATAACTATATTAAGTTTAATTACGAGTATAAATATTTAAAATTAAGAGTTAAAGGTGTCCTAACGGTTGTAATTTTATGTATTTGGCCAATCTTTTGAACAGTTATAAACTAATGCATAGAATTTAAACAAATTTTGTTTTACTGTGGCAGCAATAAAAAGTGTAAAAAGTAAAGGTTGACCACATAACTGCTGAATTTTCTTATTTAATCTGAAGTTATGTTTTGTTCTACGACATATAAAAAAGCCTGACGCAATCTTTCTTGAATATAATATAATTAATGATTAATTACCGTCCTAAAGGTTTGTTTGTTTTGAAGTCGGTTTTTTCTTGCAAGAATTATTATTATTATGCTAATATTTGACGACAGCGTTTTTGTTCGAATACGAAGCATTTAACGTTTTAAAAGCCAGCCCAAGTCTATTGACTCAATGAAACAATTATATATTTTGACTACAAAATTTTTCTTTTCCTGTCACTTCAAACGTCAAAATTTACAAACGTCGTAGCTTCTTTTTTCTTACTATCGTTTTTAGGGTATCGAAACCAAAGGTTAAAAATATGACTCTACTAATAGGTTAAGCATTTTTTTTTTTTAATTTTGCATTTCCTATAAGATCCGTTCAAAAGCTTTTAAATTATACCCATAGTGATATCTTAAAAAATATGATGCACAATCATACTTTTCTATAAAAAGTTCAGAGGAACATAACTCGAAACTTATGGGCGAGCTCAATATCGCTCGATCGAATTCGCTATGCATAAGGACTCAGAACATATGTATTTTATGGGGTTGGAAGTGGATATTGTATAAATTACAAAAGGATTGACAAACTATATACCGATTTCCACCTGTGGTGAAGGGAATAATAAGTACCCTATTTTCCCAACTGCGTATCTGATAAAAAACTGTGAAAATTTCAAGACGGCTATAGCTTTCCGAAAAATAAACAAACACATTTTATGCCTTATATATGAGCCGTTTATGGGGAAAGTGGCATAAGTCACTTTTTCAAAAATAAAAAAATAAAAGAAAGTAATTTAAATGTTAACAGCTCTTACGATTTTACACTGACTGAAGTTTTTATTGGGAAATAAGTACCCTGAGATAGAAACGCAAGTAAGTCTTCTCAAGATTCAACCTCAAAACTTTAAGCACCTTTGAAACACAATCTTCTAAATATGGGTATCATGTAGTGACATAAGCCACTTTGTTTTTAAACTAAATGGCTCATATATAGAAGATAGATTGAAGAGCATTTCAAATATATTTTACATTTTGAGAGTTTTTAAAAAATTATTTAAAGGAACCTGATATAATTGAAAAAGCAAAAATACAAAAATAAAAATGATCTGATAAATTAAGTGTTTAAACCTGTAAAATTGCTTAAAAGAAGTTCGATGTTGACGGTTTGTGGCTTTAGTCTGTTCTAGTCTATTTTTCTTTAAGCATAAAAAATTACACGAACAAACAGTAGAGAAAATCTGCAATCACATCAACATGCACGGGTTTCAGTGGGTGGAAATATACTCCTTAAAGGCAACTGTTTGATGTTTAATTTGAGCTGACGGAAGTGTTGATCTCATGTTTTTCGAAGCTGAGACTACAAAATAATTATAACCAAATTTTTGTTTTTTATTAAACGAATTGATATAGAAAAAAATGCAGAATAAGTTAAATGTCGCTAATTATCACACTTTGCAAGGCCATAATCAACATCAGCTTAAACAGCTTAAATGTGTTGTTATCTTTCTCAAAATCTACGTGCGTTGTCAATCAGTATTATATTTAGCGAGTTCACACACGTTAATTTTTCTTGCAGAAATTCTCAATTTTGTGGGAGAGGAGGAGTGCAGAATTATTTTACTTCTCATTGTTTATCCCACAAAATTTGGTGAAGTTTTTTTTTAATGAATTTTGCGGAAGTTGCAGCAAACAGCAATTGATGGCAATTGTTTGATGACTCAAAATCAACACCGGATATGGCTTTCAAATTTTAATAGTAGCGTATTCTTTTCGGCATCGCCCTTTCGCTTATATCTCACACACATTCATAGGCAACCATTTGTAATTGCTTTCCCATTCAAAAAAATAACAAAATGTATTTTTAAATATTTGAAATTCTTAACTGGAACACATTAAAAATATTTTCGTTCTAAAATCTAAGAGTAGGAAATATTTACAATATTCTAAACCTTTTTCCAGCACGTCAATTTTTAATTTTTAATCCTGCTGTACTATTTCTGTATTACAAGCGATCAACACGTCTAAAAATTAAGTATAAAAAATACTTGATGACTCAAAGCATACAAATTTCTTAAACGAGAAACAGCACATTATTCTTGTCTCACTCTCTCTCTCTCTACACAGTCTGTGTTGGGATTTGAACTCACAAGCTTTAATTTAATAAATCAGAAGACATCTCAACTGACGTGGCTTCGCAACATCCATATGTAAGCTAACCTTTTTGATTATTATATTCCCATATTATACTTTCTTAGTGTTGGAATTTATAAATTATTTAGATCTGTTTACCATGTTAAATAAAGCTACGCAATTAAACGTGAATACAAAGTCGTCTGCGTGTCATTTTAGATTTTCTTAAAATTTTAGATTTAGAAAAATGCGTTTTTAAATATTTAATGTAGAGATCTGTAAACAGTGTTAATAATTTTCCACTTCCATTATGCTGGTAAAATTTTGTGCTTTAACATTTGTATCTCTATTTTTTCAACGAAATGACATATTTTTAAGAAAAAAACAGTTTCCTATATTCAAATCAAGATTCTAAGGGACCTTCTCACAAAATTTTATTCAAATCCACCCAGCAATTTTTACGTGATGCAAACACAAACAGAAAGGCGAATAAAAATTAAACAACTATCTATACCAACATCAAAATTAAATAAAAAAATTTATATATTTCATGTACCGAAAGGACCCCGTTACTGTTTAATTAAATGTAAAAATGTCAAATTAAAAGCGAATATGTGCTAAATATTTGACCAACACTATTGTTGATTTGTTGTATTAAAATTACTCAACTCATATAAAAGCGTTTTACAAATTAACTATTCACTTGCAACTGAGTCCAATTTTTATTTAGTTGGATTTACGCGGCCATTGAGACGAGTTGCACAGTAGGCTTAAGAAAAAAAGCAAAGAAAAATTAAAATTCAAACACAAAAGATTAAGAAGCTTATCAAATCAATAAACAAATACAGTGAATTTGCAACTTAAGCAATAAAAAGTACTTATACTTTATCTAAACCTTAAAAGAAATATTATTTAGTAGAAATAAAAAGAAAAACAAGCGACATAAAAAATATATGTTGTTTAATTAAGAAAATACATACGTAAATACTCGTGTTAAACAAAATTCAGTTATTTTAAAGTTTAAATTAATGATCACAAACGTGCAATAATAAAATGTTAAAAAAATTATATTTAACACAAAATCCTTAAATTTTAATGTTAATTGTTATATAAATAATATTTCAATACAAATTAGCTAAAAATAATAAAATAAATAAAATTAATCTTTTCTACAAATCGAAAACAAAAACAAATGTCTAACGAAATGTCTGATAATGAGGATCAATTGCAAGCGTCAAAAACAATACACAGCAACGGTGATATTTTGCATGAAAATTCTGCCTCAACATCCAATCAATTTTCCTCTGCCTCCGGCTTTTTTACAACCGGCAGCAATTTAATATTACATTTCAGCAACATTAATTATGTTTATAAACAAAGTAAGTGCAAAATGAAAAAAGTTTAATACACGCGTATGAGGAACGATTAGTGGGAAATACATCGTAATTACTGAATCACAAAACTGACCTATAACCGGCACACAGTGGGCGCTTTACAATTGAATACTTTACAGAAAAAAAGAGAAAATTATTTTAAATTGAGTTTTTGTGCAACTTTAGTTTTCGTTATTGTTGTTATTAAAGTTTAAACTATTTAAAATGATGTTTAAACAATAAGTGCCATATTTTGTTTTCTAATTTGTTAAGTACCAGGTCAGTTTAAAAAAAAAATATTGTTTATTATTTAAATTAACTTTTTTCTTTAAACATAAAATAAATAAATAAATTGAAAAAATAAAATATTGAAATACTGTAAAATTAAAAAATAATAAACGATATTTTTATCTGTAAAACTGATCTAGAATATAAATATTTTATAAAGGTCAAAAATAAATAAATATTTAGTTAAGTGTCATAATTTTACAAAAGCTACAATGGAAAAGAAGAAGAAATCTGAAATCATTATAAAATTCCGTACCAAATAATTCCGATGGGTTCCGTTTATTCCTAAAAAAAATTTTAAATCTCTACTTTGTAATGTTAATATGGCAACATTGTTTACACTAAAGTAATAACAGGTTCATTTAAATAAGGATACAAAAAAAGTAAAACAAAAATTAAAAATTAAATGTGGCAAACAATTTTATAGTGGTTTATTTCATAGAAAACTTTAAATTTCGTTTTCTGAAGAATCAGTTTGCTGAATTGAAACCAGTTTTGATCGAAATTGAGTTCTGTGACAGGCCGCTTAATTATTTTACCCTTCACGACAGGTGGAAAAAGTTATAAGTAAGTTTGTCATTCCATTTGTAATCTAAAATATTTACTTCCGATCCCATAAAGTATCTTTATATTTTGAGTCTTTATGCATAGCGAAGTCGATTGAGCGATGTCCGTCAGTCCGTCTGTGTTAGTGTTGAAATCAATTTTAGAAAGGACGTAGATGAGCTAGAGAAAATTTCAATACGTAGATCGATCAGACATAGTTTCGAAAAAGTTTCTACTGAAAATCAACAATCAAAAAAAGTCAACAATCAAAAAAAAAAAAAGACAACTACATGGAGCGATAGAGAATTAAAAATAAGAAGAATTTTAACAAGTGAAAAAATTTGCGCTTGCCCATTTTTCCGAGTTGTAGGCCTATGAAATTTTTATAAAAAAGTTCGATTGTCAATATGATCAATATGCGTATCATTTATAAGCTTTTGAAGAGATCTTTGAAAAAATAGTAAAATTTTTTAAAAATGCTTAACCCATTAAGAGCTGATGACATTTTTTTCTTATTTTTTAATTCTCTATCATCGCAATATTTGTTTTTTTTATACGAGCACTAAATTAGATTAGAATACATTGTGAAGGGTATATAAGATTCGGCATAGCCAAAAGCACTCTAACTTGTTTTTTAATTATATAGTAGTAAATTTATTAATGCCGTTTGTTAATTAAAACCCCAAAATTGCAAAATAAATTTTAAAGTCTACGCAAAGATGATAGAGAAATTTTAAAATTGACCGTACAGACTTTAAAACTACATAGTTGTACTTTTCAAAACAAATTTCTTTTCTATTTTTATATATCTAATCTGATCTAGGAGAAAGTTTCTCACGCTAGACTTGCAGGTTGACAGGTAGAGAATGCCGAGAAAGATAATGAGCAAACTGCTAAAAAAAAACCTTCTCAGGAAGAAGATAAAATAGAGAAATGTATATTTTTATATATTTGGGGCACAGTATTTGTACCTCCTACTACGATTCCGTAGTTATCACTTTAGCGTTGAGTACTGGAAAGGCGATAGGCATAATAATGCAGACCACTTTTCCACACGATCTTATAATCTTCAATGCAAGCATTGCATAGAGATCTATACACCACTTGAAAAACATTAGGCTACAAGACGGAGATAGCTTCATATTGATACCAGCGGTGGTTGTCACGGCATAAGGAAAGTAAAATAAAATTGCGATTCACTTACGTCGGCTGTTAACAATCTTTGACGAAGCATGTCCTTTTCCTTTAAGTAATTCTTTCGTCCGATATATTCTATTGATGATGGACTATTTTGGTAAACCAGAATGTGGAAGCTGGATTAGATCTTCATTAGAAAAATATTCTGATCAAGGTGAAAATTTCGAATCCGCCATTTTTATGTAACGAGTTATATAGAGTATGGAAAACTAGGAAATCAACGCAACATCCACAATCTTATGGCATGTTCGAAAGATTAAAACGCGCTCTTGAGTGTGACACAAAAATGAGGACTGGAAGAGCATACACCACAAAAAATAAAGGCCAGCTGTTCACGATTAAGAGTTTAGCGTTTAACCAGCATCATAAGCATAAAACGGATAAAGGTCTTTTCAGTAACAAAATTAATTTGAAGAGAAGAGATTTGAGTGATGGACTTAAGTAATAAAAGCACAAAGCGATATAGTTTGCAGGATACAAAAGTACTAGAGCTCGTGTTTTAAAATGAAAGTTACACACTTAGAACGTTAAACAAAATATGCTAATGCCAAAGCTGTTTAATGCCTATTTAGGTCGAGCAATATTTACCTTTTGTATAATAAAGCTCAAGCTTTATGTTTTCTATTGAAACAGTTTAATGTTATTGTTCTTGTTGCCATCTTAAGGACCAACTATAATGTGCATAAGCTAGCTTGTGCTTGTGTCAAAAACCCAAGGAAAAGCCTGTCAAATGCTTAGGTAATTCTTTAAAGAATTTTATCTGGCTACAATGTACTTACATAAATTTAAAAACTAATTTCCCACAGTTGCACATTTGTATTTAAATCGTACTTTCCTGATAACATATTTTTTTTTTAATAAATAAAATCTGTAAAGAAAAAGGCATCGAAATAATATATTATATTTAATAACATTGATCTAAATAAATATATTTTCTTTTACTACTTTTCAATAAAATTCGATAAAAAATCGCATGTTTTTTTCTTTTTGTTTATGTATTTTTGGCCAAAAGTACCAAAAGATGCAACGGTGTGCATGATTTAGTTCGAAAGCAATTAAAAAATAAATTTTATAGCGAATTGTTATTATAAAACGCGTCCTTTTTTTCATATAAACACTTTTTTTCTACATCTTCTATTATATTAAAAGAATTCTTTTTCACTGTTGCTATCCATTGCAATTTTTTCTTTATCAATTTATGTATGTATATACCAAGCGCAATCAGCTGTTTCTGTACGGAATGTACGATCAGCTTCGTACATTGCTTAAGCAAATGACATTTGACAAAACTTGACGAAAAGTTCTCTCATGTACATTATAGTTTACCACATTTGATTTATATGTATTTGCACAGTTGTATAAGTTAGCATAAGCTAGTATATGCACATTATAGTTGGGCCTTTATACTAGAAATAAAGCAAAAATCTGTATATAAGCACAGATTGTTCCAATATTTTAAAACGTAGCTTTAAGCCTTACAGCTTTGGCAATAAATGTACTGCGAAACTACTGTTCTGGCTAATATACATTTATATGCTACAAACACACAAACATATTTACAACCCACATAATTATAAAAAGGTGAATTAAAAAAAAAAGAATAAACAAAATATAAGTATGAAACGCAACTTGTTTGACAGAGACTCAATGTATCTATGTTGCATGTTGTATGTAACTATGACGGACTGCAGTATACAACCAAAAGTTTTAGGAATTTAGTAAAACAACAACAAAATCTTGGCAGTTTTAATTTTTTTAACAAAATTTTCCCTCTAAATATTCGAATAGTGAATTTGAGTAATTGTAGTCCTAATGAAAACTACGTTTCCCGAAGTCAAGATTACGCTCTATTTAGCCCATAGGTCTAAAGGCCTAACTATAATGTGCCTTAAACAGCTTAAACAACTGTGCGATTACACATAAACAAATGTGTATAACTATAATGTACTTAAGCGACTTTTCGTCCAGTTTCGTCAGTGTGATTTTCTTAAGCAAACAGCGAAGCCGACCGTACTTTGCTTAAGAAATCAGATGTCAATTGTTTTATAAATTTAAAAAAGCGAACTTCATTAGACGCTGAAAATGATTTTTTTAATTTAAATTAAAAGACCATTAAATTAAACATCTAATGCAATTTTTAATATATTCAGAGTCTTAAATGATTTTTACCTTTTTTCCATTTTATTTCACATCAATAATAAATTTTCAAATATTAACATTTGGTTTTAGGGATGTACACACTGTTGCATTTTTTAGTACTTTGTTATTTATATTTTACAAAAAAGTCTTCCATAAGTTTCTTATGTATTTGACAGGCTTTTCGTTGACTTTTGACAGTAACTTAAGTTAGTTTAAGCATAATATAGTTAGCCCTCAAGTCTATAACATAGCCATCGAAATATTTAACGTTTTTTAACACACTTTTCAAGATAAACTTTATGCGTCATGCCGCCAAATATCACGTGCTTAAAGATTTGTTCTTATCGGAAGGCGTCTTTCCTTGCATTCTGCTTTCTTGTAAATTTTTGTAGAGTCCTTTTAAAATTATACTGGCACCAGATGGCTCATATTTTTTTTTTTTTTTTGATAATTGAACGGCACTTTGACATTCACTTTTCCAAAACATACTCGTACGATTTCTCCAATTGCGAGAAAGGATTGTTTTTTTTTTTCTTGTAAGCTTAAAACAATTTCCTGCTTTTGTCATTGGCATCTTTCCCACAATTTAAAATTTTCTCCTTAAAGACAGGGCACACAGAATCCGTCATACGTTGTACTTTGACGTAATCAACTGAAGCCAAAGTAATAAAATGTTTCCACGGCACCTGCTTCGCTCTCTATTCTTGCTTCACACTCCAATCATGAGCGAATCTACTTGCTTCGCCATACAAAATTATGAGAGCGAAGCTGGTAGATTCATATTGAATCTACTTGTGAAGCATGAACAATTTCTGTCTTCTCTAATTTTTTTCGCAAGTTTATCTAAACTAGCTGTATTAAATGTAAACAAAAATAGAAAAACAATGTTAAAAGTGATGTGTGGATATGTGTACTATAAAAAACAATAAATTTCACTAAAATTTAAAATGTAATAAATTACAAACAAAAAAATTAAAACGAAAAATAAAGTTTTTGAACAAATTTTTTGAAAGTTGTATCAGTTTTTGTGCAGACGTCCAATCGAAGCATGTAGCATGTGTCGTGTAAACGGCGTGCTTCGCAATCATGATTCAAAGAGCGAAGCAAGTGCTTCATTTTGCCGTGGAAACATACTATAACGACGAATGAGGTTGGCACAATAAGTACTTTGCTGACAGATATTAAATCAAAGTTTGCTCTTTTATTTACTTTTAAATTCAATTCGTATTTTATTTTTTGTTACCCAAATTATTTTATTAAATCACAGAGTTCAATTAAAAGCAATTTCTAGCTGCCAAAGTATTAAACGTACGTTTTAAGTTTACCAACTTTCGTACTTTGCGTTGACGAACACGTCCTGATTGCGATATCGCTCATAAGGAAACATGTATTTTTACTAACTTCTCAGTTGAATACGTTAAATTTTAACGTATGACGTTTTCTATGTGCCCCGGCCTTTAGTCCTATTCTAGTCACTGGCCTGCACAAATACAGAAAACCATAACTTTTTTTCTCCTATTTGCAAGCGTAGCGCCATACAAACCTACGGATTACTACTGCAACATAATAATTTTAAAGTCCATTTACTTTTGTTCAATATTTTATATATTTCAGGCATTATTGAATTTTTAACAAAAATTATAGCCTGCATAAAAAAATGACTAACTGGATATAACTATATTCACATCTACGATCTATAAAATGATGACTACTAGTTTTATTTATTTAAACAATTATTTTCAACTCAGAAAATATTAATGTATTTTTGAAACAAAAATCACTTCAAGTAACATGTATTAATAATATTAATACTCGTAACTACAAACAAAAAGCGCGCAACTAAAAAAATAACTTTTGCCACTTAATACCTTGAACTTTGCCAATAAATAGCAATAAATTTGATTTTTATTATTTTTTATAAAGAGCCATTTACACAAAATAATTCTAACGTACGTCAATATATCTACACTAAGGCGTAATTTTTTAATTTATATTTTAGCATCTAACTAGTTTTATCTTACATCCTTTAGAAAGAATAAAGATAAGGTATTCACTTAACGGAACAACAATAAACGATAGAAAATAACATTCCTGTAAAAAAAGGTGAATAAAAACGTTACATTTCTTTAAAAAAAAAAGTAAAAATATTTACCTAACGGATCAATAACAAACAAGGGAAAATAACATCCCTGTAAAAAAGGATGAATAAAAACGTTACATTCCTGAAAAAGAGTAAAAGTATTCACTTAAGGCCAGGATTCACTATCATACACAATCGTACGATTTAATCACACATAAATCTGACAGAATTCTGTCCTACTTTAAAAATCGTTCAAAATGGCGTCGTAGGTGCCACACTATTATACAAAATATAAGCAAAATCCGATGCTTTTAATATTTTGTTGTTTTTTTTTCTCATCATCTTCAAAAAATCAACCCTGATCGCATAGAAAAAATCATTTTATGAATTATTTCAAAAGATTATAAAATCGTACAGATCTGTCAAAAAGTCTGTCACACACATACACTTTTAATCTACACTATCATACTTTTTGAGCACACATGCAATTTTTGACAGATCGTACGACTGAGTATGATAGTCAATCCTGGCCTTTAACGAAACAACAATAAACGAGAGAAAATAACATCCATGTGAAAAAAGGGTGAATAAAAAGGCCATATCTTTGGCCCTAACTCTACTTTCTTTTTCAAGTCCTACTGAGACTAACGTTGGCAGGTCATATTTTAACGGCTTCATTTCTGTTATGTGTGCACATTTATATGCTTTAGTTAACATGCGGCATCTATATTAAATATTCATTTGTAACTTTTCACACTGTTACTTTTAAATCGATCATTTTTAAACATAAACATGCAAATTAAATTTCCAGTTTTTAAGTATTGACCTAGACCTTTAATATCATGTATAATTTTTAAAAATCAAACTTAAATTGAAGAAATGGGAAAGATTAGAAAAATTTTTAGGTGGGAGGTACCCAACTTTTATTCCTCATAGCGTCACGCCTGGAAAATTAATAGAACCCAGCTTTAAAACTTAAGCTTTAGATCAATCGGTCGAGCTGTTTACAAATAGCTGAGATTTTTCCAAATTATTCGATTCTGACCGCACAGTGGGTCAGTAGTAGTGGGGTAGTAACCCAGCAAGAAATGAGTGAACGAATCTTATGCACACACAATTTTCTTCTAACGCATTTGCTATAATTTTATGATCAACGGCAAGGCGAATTATTTTTACCAGGTGGCATCGTTGCGGCAGCTGACAATTTTTTGCTTCATTTTGCAATGTGTCGAATAGCTGTCAAAAGTGTATCATTTTACATTACAAAAATTTGTTTCCATTGTTCTTTAAAAAAGGATTGTAAAAAGAGTTTTAAATCAATGTAAAAAACAAATCTTAGTAAAAACGTTATTAAAAGGGTGAGAAAAAATTGCGGAAATTAATTGTGTTCTAAAGTTAACCATACACTTAAGTGCCTGTTTTCTCTTTTTATTGTTAAATTGTTGAAGCTACACTGCCACCTTATATGAATTCGCCTTGCTCAACAGTGTTGCCGTAGTACTTCTTTTGGTTTTGGATTTAAATAAATCTTTTTTGTTAATTAAATCCAAGTTTTATCTTGTGTTTATACAAACTTGATCAGCAAAGTTTTAAATGCAGCTTTTAAAAAGTTAAATTTGTTCCAAAGATCAGACAAAACTTCGGTTAAATTTTTTGCAAAAAATGTCAATCGCAATGCTGTTTGCTACAGACATCACACGTATAAAAATGTTTACATCATTTTTTTCATTTTACCATAAATAATGTGATTGAAACTTTATTTTACGCAATGATGGATATTTCCATTATCAGTGATTGTCATTTGATGGATCAAATGATAGTCACAATTCTTGTAGGGCAGTTTCACGGTTCTTGTAGGAAACTTTAGGAGTTGCCAGATTTCATTTTCGTAACAATATCTTCTCTAGGAATAAAAGTATTATATTTACATTCGTACCAGCAGATAACTGAGGATAGACTATTTACAGATAAAGTTCTTTCGGCGCAATCATTTCTTGTAGAAACTACCAACATAATATGAACGGCCGTTGAACTTGTACAAGATTTTTGGCAATCCATAATAAAAAATTGATTCTAATTTATTTAAGAAAATGTTTCCCATTGTGTTTTATAAAAATCAAATGCGCCATTAGTCTCCCCAAATCGTTTGAAATCTTCTTGAACTGCAGAAAATTAAATTTGAGATACAGAGTTACAATGATAAAAATCAGGGATTGGCAACCTTTTTGTAATGCGGGTCAAAATTGAAAACAACCAAACTTAAGCGGGCCATTAACATTGATTTTGTAGGTAAATGAACAAGTGTTTTCTGAAAACGGTAAGGAGTATCCGAATTCAATTTTTTTTTCTCATTTCTAACAAAGTCTTTATTTTGCCCCTTTACCATTCACAAATTAAAAGTATACAAGGTAAACGTACAAGGTACATAAAAATATAGATGGCATTTTTAGTCCACCTAATTTTTTTTGTATTGCAATGTTATCATAGAAAAAGCCAAAAATATCGCAGGTATTTTAAAGATTGCCAATCGACAATCGAAATTCTGAAATTTGTGTCATTAAAAGGATTTTACATCGCCATAAAGCGGCTATTATTGATGACATGCCATCCAACTCGTGTAATAGGGTAAAATTAGTTTTTTCAACGGTGCTGGACAAATTTCAAAAATTTTTAATACTAAAATTCTCTCTCATCAAACCGCTCTCACAAGCAAAGTTTGATCGTTTAACAAGCGCTTAAAACAGTTTTTCTCACACGACATTTCTATCACATATGACTTATGATTAATTTTGCATGCCAATTTAAATTGCCATCTTACAGATGACATAATTTTCGCTTTCAAACGTACATGTATAAATACATCTGACATAATTTCTGGTAAAAACTGCTGAGGTCAGATGCTTTGTCAGGTCAAGATAGAACGCACTTTAACTGAAATTTTGTCTGGATGTTCTATAAAGCAGGTTGTACAATATTTGTGGCGTTGCAAAAAAAAAAAATTAAAAATGTGCTTACTTTGAACTTGTCAAAGCCTTAAGAAAACATTAATCTGTTAACATGCATAAAATAATAATTATAAACATAAATCTTAAGTATTTATTAATTCCATAACTATTAGATAAAAAAGTAACTAGCGCTTTACTTTAACACATGACCACTTTGTGATATCATGCTACTGTATCCAGTAAAAAAAATAGTCACGATTCATGTTTTAAGAATACTTAGAAAAATATCTACTAAAGCTGACAAACCTGCTTATTTTTAGCAATAAATTTTATTAAAATTCTTTTGTTAAATGTTACGAGTTTTTCATTGTATTTGCAAATCTTCGAGGGCATTTTTGATTTAACAAATTGTTTATGTTTTGAAAATTCTATAACAAATACCAAAACTTGTTTCTGAGAACAACAATGATAATAGTATATCTTCAGCTCATTAAATAATGCTATTGAGAGTATCAACATCTGTGGCTTAAATTTTAAATTACTAGTAGTGTCTACGACTTCGTCTGCGCGTCATTTCTAATTTTCTTAAAATTTAAATTTAGAAAAATATGCTTTTAAACGAAATAAAAAATTTTATTAACGGCTTATTTGTTTAAAGTAATTTTTTTCTTCAAAGAAGATATACAACATGCCATTATTTTCAATTTTTTAAAAAAATTTAGCAACTTTCATTGATGATATTTTTCATGGCATCGAAATTTATACATTTCGCTTTTAATTTGATGTTCGTTACTGTAAATGTTTGTGTTATTTCAAATAATACACAAACAACAAAACATATGCAGCGAACGCACGCAAAGCAGGTGCAAATTCAAGCCATGCCATTTTGTCGCCGCTTTTGTCCATATAGCTCTTGCCTAAAAACAAAAATTTCATGAAACTGTTTTCAAGACAAATGCCGTGATGTAATAGCCTTTTTACACTGATTAACATCTAACATCTACCATCAATTCGTGAAGATGTTAACATCTTCCCAAAAGAAATACACAGGGCTAAAAATTAACATCTTTCAACATCTTTAAAAGATGTTCTTAACTCATTTTGTTCCACCTTACATCTTTTGATAATTTCAGTGTCATCACTAAAAAAATGACAGTAATTTCGATATTCTCGTGGCATCACTGATAAGATGGCGTTGAAAATATGTATAAAAAAATATTTTTAAACGAAAATGAACGGCAAACACATATAAATTTTGTTACATTTTGAAGCATAGAAGAAACAAAACAATAAAGGAAATATTTATTAAGGAAATTAAATTAATGAAAATGGGTGTATTAAAAATCGAATAATAAAAAAAAAATTATTTTTATTTTACATTGTTTATTTATTTATTTTGGACTTCTTTCTTCCAAAATGTTCCAAAGCAGATCTTAAATATAAGAGTATTTATTGAAATGAATGTTCATAATCCAGTGTATTGTGACCCACAATTAGACTTATGTCCACTAAAAACTTTTCTTCATCTGATAAAATGGCGAAAATGTGAAACATTCGCTTACATTAACAACATCGAACATCTACCATCAACTCATCTGTCAAAAACATATAATTAAACGACGCATAATTTTTAGTAGTAAAAATAAGATTAAAGAAAAGAATGATTTCGAGGACACATTAATAATGCAATGGATTTAAATAATGGAAAACTACCCAGGAATAAGATGAAGAAAAATTTTTTTTGGACATAAGTCTGTTTGTAGGTCCTTATATTTTTACGAGCCGTTCTGGTCCATTTGGCAGAAAGATGTCCAAAATAAATAAAAAATATAAAATAAATACATTTTTTTTTTTATTATTTGATTTTTAATTCACCGTTTTTATTTAATTAATACTACCAAATTTTTCCAAGATAAAGATCACCAAATAATAAATATTTCTTGTATTGTTTTTGTTTCTTCAATACATTAAAAAAAAACAAAAACTTATGTGTGCCGTTCATTTTTGTTCAAAAATATTTATTTAAATTTTCAACGCCATTTTATTAGTGATGCCACCAGAATATCAAAATTATTGTCATTTTTCTATTGATGATACTAAAATTATCAAAAAATGTAAAGTGGAACAAAATGAGATAGGAACATCTTTAAAAGATGTTGAAACATGTTGATTTTTAGCCCTAAGTATTTCTTATGGAAAGATGTTAAAATCTTTGCAAATTGATGGTAGATGTTAGATGTTGATCAGTTTAAAAAGCTTTAAACGAATGTTTCACATTTTCTACATCTTCCATGCTTTTCGCCGAGATGTTAGTCAGTGTAAAAAGCCTTAGCTCAAACATGAAAAATCGTAAAAGATAATGGCGTTACCACTAGTTCTTCAACAAATTGGGGATATTTTTTAAACCACAAAGGGTGTGCTAGATAGAGCGCAGTGTAAAACTTACGACCAAATATTTTGAAAAAAGTTAAATTGTTTTATTTTCTTACAAATATTTTTACATTGCTTCACATTTCTATAAAAAATACGAATTTTGCTGTTAATAGATAATAGCGGAACCTTCGTGGCAAACTGCTTTTGCAAAACTTGCAGGTCTTGTAAACGTAGCATATATGTTTTAAAACACAACAACAAAATGTATAAAAGTGAAATTTGCCGAACCGTAACTCATTTAAACCGCTTTATGCAAACTTTTGCAACTGTTTTCATGCAAGTTGATGATTTTATTTTTTCTGTTTCCTTTTGTTGTATTTAGGCTTTTTTTTTAATAAAAGCTTTTACGATCATACTTTGCTATACGTTTAAAAAAAGGCCCTCACTCTTTGTAGCAAAATTCGCCGTAAATATGCTAGACTTGCAGATAAGCTACGAAGACTGAGCAAATGAAAAAAAGGGTTTTATGACATACACCACAAGCTGTTTCCTGTTGACGTATTTTTAATCGAAAATACATAAAAATATATATTATTTGTTTCTAATCTTAAAATGTGTATTTGTAATAAATTATAATCAAGAATTATTGTTTTGCTATCGGACATGTGCTAAACTTTGCAAAACCCAAAAAGTTTGTGATTACGATTTGAAATGATGAGCAACAAATTTTACGATTTCGCATCGCTAAGCTTTAGCAAAGTGATCGCTGAGTAATTTTTTTTAAAACAACACAGACTTTTAAAACGCAAATGTCGTTATATTTACTAAGTAAAAATCAAATATATGATTTGCAAGTGATTTGTGATTTCTATCTGTATGCTAATTTTAACTCTTCGCGATATTGTTTTTATGTTTTGTCATGAAGTCAGGTAAAATAATTATTAACTAATGGAAGAACGAATGAAAAGTGTTAGGTATTCTAACTTTTGCGTCTATAGAATATTAGAAGTTATCAAAATCACCACAAAAAGTGGAAAAAATGAATATCTAAGTTTGTCATTCCGTTTGTAATTTCTACAATATCTATTTCCAACCCCATAAAGAACTTATATTCTGAGTCCTTATGCATAGCGAAGTCGATTGAGCGATGTCCGTCTGTCCGTCCGTATTAAGGCCGGGGCACATAGAATCCGTCTTGCGTTAAACTTTGACAAATTCAACTGACAAGTCAGTTAAAATACACGTCTTCTTATGAGCCTTGTCACAATCAATACGTGTACGTCAACGCAAAGTATGAAAGTTGGTAAACTTTTAACTTTTGACGTATATTGAATACTTTGACAACTATCAACTGCTTCTTCTTCTCTGTTTTTTTTTTGTGTTTTGTGATTTTAATAAAACAGTTTTGGTGGCAAACAATAAAATACAAATTTAATTAAATTAACAAGTGAATAAAATACAAATTAAATTTAAAAGTGAATAAAAATAGAGAGCAAACTTTGATTTAACTCCGTCAGCAAAGTATTCATTGTGCCAACCTCATCCGTCGTTACTTTGACTTTATTTGAATTTGTCAAAGTACAACGTATGACGGATTCTATGTGCCCCGGCCTTTAGTGTTGAAATCAACTTTGCTAAGGCACTAGATGAGCTAGAAAACATTTACACCAATCGATCAGACATAGTTTCGAAATAGTTGCTATGAAAACCAGCAAAATCGGTCCATTTCCTTCGAGTCAGCGGGCAAAACACAACGTTTGCCTCTTATTTTCCATATCATTTGAAACAGTGAAGTAACTCCGATCAAAAAAACAGACAGACAGGGAATTTCTTGTGAACAATTTTTTTTTCACAACTTGAACAGCTGTTCAAAGTTTGTGTGTTATCATCGCATTTTGAGTGAAGAATATAAATAAAAGAAATCTGTATTTTGATTAAGAATAATAATTTAAATAAAAAAATCAGAATGTTTTAAATCGGCTAAAAACATTTTGAATGTACCGCTCTGCCGCCTACTCTGGAATTCCTCCCCTTATCAAGTTAAGTGCTTGTTCACGATTTTTTACATAGGCCATATGTCTGCGATGATTTTTTTTATGATTATAAATGTATTTCTAAAAGGAAGATTAGGCGCGTAGTGTTAAAGCCAACTTTCTTCACGATGAAATTTTTCATGAAACAAATGGCAGAAAATTTTTATTTAAGGCAGGAGGTGTAGAGCAGCAAGCGTGGTAAGCAAAATGACATCGCTTTAATTTTCAGGGGACATTTTTTCACTTGCTTTCGTAATATACATTTTGTTGTTTGAATAACAACGAATATTAATAAAAATTATTATTATTAATAAAAAACAACGAATATTAAACTAAAAACTAAATGTTTATATTCGGTTGGCATAAGCCATTATGCGACACTATAAATTAAAAAGAGAATTGAAAAGATGGCTTGAAAAAAAGGCATAGTATAAATCTAGCCATGGTTTGCGGCAAAGTGGCTATGTCAAGTTAAAATTTTACTCTAACATCTAACCTTTTTAATTTATAGGCTGTTTATAATTCTCATTCAATTAGTTGTGTTTTACAGTTTCATTAACAAAACTAAGGTAAAATTGTTGATGCGCTTTATAAGCACTAGCAAAATGGCCATATGGAAATGCTTTCCTCACAATTAATCTATTTTGCTGTTTATTATCTGATGATGTTTTTTTTTTTTTTTAAGAATATCACATGATTAACCAGTCACTTATGGTTGGTGCTTCATATCTATAAACAATTAAGACATCATCATCATGAACTTTTTGGACGTATAGCATTCACCCGAGAATTGTTTTCAATGTCATGCAAACAGAGCTTAGTTTAATGCTCATATAACATGGGTCATATAGGTATTAAATAATCAGAAGCTGAACATGTACTAGACATAAAAATTTAGCGTGATGGGACTGCCTCGTTAAAATACTTCATTCTTGATCTCTTTACCAATTATTTTCCTATATACGACTGAGGATAGAATGCCTGCCAGAATACAATACATTATAATCGGATGCTTCAAAATTAATTTAAGAGTTTGACTGCATTTCAGAGAAGGTCAAAGAAGCTAATCGTTGACAAAAGTAAATCAAGTTTTGTTATCTAACCCTACGTCTCCAAGAGTCATTAACTCGGTAGGAACATCATGTCGCACATGAATTCGGTTAATGTAGACACCTAATATTCATGTTTCGTTTATGTGCAACCATCGTTGGCCGAACATTTGTCTGAGTAATGATGTTCGCCATCAAATGTGACTTTTAGCATGATTTCTCTATTTCGAATTAATGCCATCTATTGATCAACAACGCGAACACTCTTTCGTATTAAAAACATTGAAACAACCCTGACGACAAACAAAAAATTATGCTCGCACAGAATATGAACATCAACACGTTTTCGCCACATACAAGATCATGAACAAATTAATACCGTTGTTCTGCCGGCGTTATGTGCATGTCTTGTTCAATTTGAAGGCTAGTGGAGACGTGGGGTAAAAGAGCATTGACGCAATGCTTTTATAAAATTAAAGAGCTTGTTATCAGCACCGGCACGTTTTTGAATGTGACACGCTTTTCACTCAGATATTTTTTCTCTTTGCGTTTGATGGGGCAATGAATCCCAATTTTTTTAGCCGTACGGTAAGTTTATCGAATAAACTCCCCACAGATGTATCTATCTCCCGAATTTTAATAGATATTTTGCACAGGTAGTACTTCCTTAGCATATCATGTCATTAAAAAATTCTTAGTTTCAGATTATTTAATAAAACCAACTGTCCTCTGAGTGCTGGTCCAAGTTAAAACAAAGGGTCGTATAATTGGACTTGTTATGACCTCTTCTGGGATTTTTAAAAATATTAGTTGGATCTATAATACTAAAACTTGGCATCACGGATCCACGCGATTTCGCAAAATTTATTTGATTTTAATTATAAATATTACTTTTAATAAATAACGTCATACTAATAAATAACATACAGACATGTCACATATTCCTATCGGATTGGTTTTTATTCTGTATTAACCCATTCAATTGATTTCTTTTAGCTTTTTCAGATTCCGATAAATTTTCTTTATTCCAAAAAAAAGTTATGAATCTCTACTTTTTATTTTCAATATGGCAATATTGTGCACAGCAAGGTAAAAATCAAGGCTAATCTAAAAAAGGAAATAAAATAAAAGTAAATTTAAAAGCGCTTAAAACAAAATTTGAAACAGAAAATGTCCAATTTAAAATTTAATTTGTTTCATTTTAATAAAAAAAAGTTAAGTTTTTCGTTTTCTGAAAAAATAGTAATAGAATTAAAACCACTTTCAATCGGTGTTGAGTTCTGTGGCATATCTGATAACTTCCTTGTTTTCTTCTTAACAGATAAAAAAATTTTGCACGATGCTTGTGGTGAATTTAAATCTGGTCGTTTAACAGCCATTTTAGGACCTTCAGGAGCTGGTAAAACTTCAATGTTAAACGTTCTATCAGGTTTCAAGTAAGTTTGTTTAAGATTTCTCTTTTTTTAATATTTTTTTTTAATTAAAATACTTTTATGATTCTTTAGAGCAACCGGTGTTAGCGGCAATTTTCTTATAAATGGCGAAGAAAGAAATCTTATAGAGTTTCGTAAAATGTCGTCGTATATACCGCAAGATTTTACCATGTTAGATTTATTAACGGTACAAGAAACATTGAAAATGTCGATCGATTTAAAACTATCGATAAAAACAAAACAGCAGGAAAAAGAAAAAATTGCAAGTATTTCATTTTAATGTTTAATGTAAATTATCGTAAAATTGAATAAATTTTTAAAATTCTTTATCATTTACTTGAAAAGATGAATGACATTTTAGAAATGCTTAATATGGAAGGCAGTCGCAATACTTTAGTGCGTAATTTATCAGGTGGAGAACGCAAGCGCTTATCAATGGCCGTCGAATTGGTTACAAATCCTCCCATAATGTTTTTCGATGAACCCACTAGTGGTCTAGACAGTGTATCCAGCTTCCAAGTTTTAACTTATTTAAGAAGATTAGCTCAGAGTGGCCGGCTTATAGTTTGTGTTATTCATCAGCCTAGTTCACGTTTATTGCAATTATTCGATGATATTTTGGTAATGTCGGCTGGAAAAGTGTTATATTCCGGTGCCCAGGATCAAATGATTAAATATTTTCATAAGGCTGGTTTTGAATGTCCCCAGTATTATAATCCAGCAGATTTTGGTAGGCATATTAGAGATAATAAAATTATTTGAAATCTATTTTGTTTTCTTCTTTTTGTTTAGTTCTAGAGGTCAGCAGTTCTTTGGATAATCCGAATTTATTAAAACTTATTGAGCATAATAAACAAAAACATGACCCCAAATCTTGTTCTAGCGATGCCACGGAAACTGGTATGTTTTATTCTTACGCTTGTATTTATTTAATAGACTCCTTCTTGATTTTATTTTAGCGGGTCTTTTAACAAAAACAAGTTCCCATACAACGGTAGAGATGACAAGTTTAACGATAACAGCAAATTCAATATCGCACTGTCAGCTGAACAATTGTACGATAAGACCAAAAGAACAAGTTTCAGTTTGGCGACAATTTGTGGTGCTGATGAGAAGATCAGTGACATCGATGTGTAGGAATATGGTGAGTTTATGGAAAAATATTTTTTTTTGTTTGTTTTATTTTCTCAAGACGTGAAGTAAAACTTTGATTCATCGCATATTTCTCGATAAGTAATCCGTAAGGCGTAGCTTTATAGTAACTTTATAGTTACGCCTTAGCTAGTTTCAAAATCCAAATAATCAAACTGGCATATGTAGAGCTCAAGCATATGAAAAACGGGAAAAATATTAGCAAGGTACAAAAAATTGGTGAGATGTTTACCTCGTATTACTTATTTTTTTTTTTTTTTTTTTTTTTTTTTTTTTTAAAGAGAAGTAGCACTTCAGGCATTAAAACCTATTTAGTTATTTTTCGTAACCGTGCTACATTCTTTAGGAAAGGGATAGATGAGAGATAAGACAGGTGGTGAAAGGAGAGAGAGAGAGAGTTATTTATTTTTACTTCGCAGCCGAATCTGCTATGAGAAAGTACCGACGAAGGAGACTGCATGTTTTTTGTTCATTCTGAATATGTATTTATACCATTAAACAGAAAAAAACATTTTTTTGTATTTTGATTGCCACAGGATTTGAACCCTGAAACAACCTGGTTTGTAGTCAGCGTGTTTACCACTTTGACTACAGCAGCCTGATTAATGCTAAGATCTGAGACAGTGACCTTTTTATTTACTAAGCTGAAATAAAACCCCTGAACAAAACTTGCAATTCTGGAAAAAAAAGCTTTTTTTGGCGGAAACCTTTTATGGTAGGAGAGAATTTTTTATGCCGCTTTATGTACATGTGGTTATACATAGTATATGGAAGGGTATATAAGATTCTGCATGGCCGAATATAGTAATCTTGTTGGTAGTTAGGTTAAATTGGGATAGAAAGAGATCATGATTTCGATATGCTAGGATCCCTTAGTGTGTGAGATTGTAAAAAAATGTTTGGAATAAAAAATGGGTGGGAAAATCCACAAAAAAGCCTCACAACTATGTCGGAGTCCCCGCCATAAAGAGCCAAAATCCAAGACTTATCCCCATTAAATTTTCCCCGCAAAATTTTTTTCAGAACATACCGATTCTTCACCTTTACCTTTTCAGGGGGTCTTGATACAAAAACGAAATTTTTATAACATTTACTTAGACCCATATTATTGTCTGTGTCGGATCATTAATTAATACACCAAGCCAAAAATACCAAGTTTATGTCGGCCAAATTAAAAAAAATTGTAAGCACATTTTTTATAGATATTTTCAAGGTCTTAATAAATTTAAAAAATATTAAAATTTGATTAAAAAATAAACTTTTTATGGCAAAAAAAAAAAATTATATGCTTGGGTGCCCAACCTTGGTGGGCTTCCCAAAAACCACCTGTCACCCTTGGAGGCCAACTGTTTGCAGGTGAAATTTTATTAAGAATTATGCTACTGTGTATTGTTATATTGGGTCTTTCGCTTCAAATTTTCCTTTAATCTGCTTATCTAATATACAGACGAATTAACCAACTCACCCACCGCGGCCACACAACAATTGTTTTTCTTTTGCTAATTGAGGCTCCTGAAGGTTTGAGCTGCTGTACTCCAAAATCAATTTTTTTCCTTATACTCAAGGCTCTTTTGGGGCTTAAGCTCATAGTCAAGATCTTCTATTGAGCGATCAAGGATACATCTTTACCAATGCAGCCAAATCGGCTTCTAAGCATATCTAATCTTTTCGCACACACACCACACTTTGTTAGTGGTGGAAGTGACAACTAATTCAACACTAGGTATTGTTTATACAGATTTTTAAAGGATTGCCAGATCATATGCATTTTTAAAGCAACATTATTATTAGATGTTCTAAGAATACGGCTGACTTCCAAAACGTCAGTTGCTTTGTATTCGAACAATGTATTGTGTTTCATAATGCCGTGGTACTAAATTTTTACAATGTATACCATTCCAAAATGTCGCAAACAAGTATTAGAAACGTTGCAACCGAGCAACTAGCGCATCATTTTCCAAATTGATGCTTTGTTTCGCAACTTTGTATATGAACAAGATCTAAATACCGCAGCAAAACTGTATACAAACTTTGTATTAATACATTTTGGAAGTCAGCCTACCATACATACAAGAGGTGCTAAATGTCAGTGAGGTCAGATGTGTCCCGAAAACAAGTAATTCTACGTTACTTCTTGATTTTTCCATTAATATAGAAACTTATATAATAAGTAGCTTTATAACAGACACGATTTCTGAGAGTTGCGTACTGCCTTTACCCTTTGAACAAGATCTTTCTTTCTTGATCTTTGCTTTCTCTTCAGCCTTGAGTATGTTTTCTCTCTCTCTCTCTCTTACTTAAGTAAGTCGATTTTATAAACTTTTATCTTTGTATTAACTTTGCAAGCCTTTACAAAGTTTAAAGACCTTAATGTTCTTTAGATAAATAAAAATAAATATTTTCTTCGTGTTTGAGGTATCAAGGCCATAAGTTTAATCTCACCAATTTTGATTTTTGTTTAAGTTTTTTTTTCAATACTTCCTTCGAAACGATAGCAACGAATTAATAACTTTCTTCTGTTTTGGAGTTGGTTAAAAATCACTTTTCTCAAGTTTAACGTAAAATATAGGGTAGTGGCCATAAAAGACGCACTTCCACTCGGAGATGCAGAGGGATCACAATAGACAAAAATAAACCAAAAAAAAATTTTTTTTAATCTGCAAAATGGTGAACATCGCAAAATGATAAAAATTACCAAATCTAACTGTTTTTTCAAAATATCGCTAAGATTACACATTCTCCACCCAAGCAATAAATAATTAAAAACAAGAGATGTAACGTTTTACAGATTGTTGCCAATCAATTAGTTATGTTTTTATCTTTCAAAAAAAAAAAAAAAAAAAAGAGAAGAGAAGAGAAGAGAAGAGAAGAGCTTAATTTTAAACAAGCCTACAACTGAGTGTTTCTTTAAAAGAATGTTGCGACGCCTTTAATGTTTAATTAAAGAAAATTAAGATTGATTACGATTTGTAAATTATTTTTAATTTTTTTTTCTGATATGCAAAAGCTTAACAAACGAAAAATATTATAGGTCAAAAATCAGCTTTTTAACAAAAAGGATTTTAAAAAGTTTGCCAGTATAAAGTTGAAATTTATTGGGTAATAAAAATAATACTTTGAAATAAAAAATTTTCAAGAAAAATATTGCCTAATTGTTGGAATTTAATACAAACATTTAAATAACACAACTCCAGAGATATGACTTTAACATTGAGAAGAGAAAAGGCGACATTTAGCTTTTCCAACAAATGGGACATATGGCCTTGTGTTTTTTCAGTGGAACAGTCGCTATTTTCAGGGTTGCGTACACAAAGTGTAAAAACGTTACCCTGTTGTTTTCGTCACAATGTCTGTCCATCTGTGACAGTCCTCAATCCCTGAAACCGTATAAGGTAGACTATTCAAATTTACACATACATACATCACTATAACCGTAATAACAACAAAAATTAAAGTTTGTTCTGAATGTGACGTGATATTTATAAAAATACTATTATTTTTTAACTCTGATCAAGGTACATTTAATTTACTAGGTAGCGTCGTCCGCCCAGCTGGGTTGTAGTTGGACATGTCAAAAGTTGTTTATATTTTCCTACTTTTGTTTACGAATTTCAAAAAACACTAACAACAAAGATATTTAGAACAAAGAGAGCGTTTGTTTTTAGACCAATTCTCTTTTAATTTCTTTTTCTATTTTTGACATTTCCACTCACAAAGCAACAATAAAATGCCATGTTGTTTTTACAAAAGTTGTATTTGTTGTAGAGCTGCTATTACCTAGTAAAATACATGTACCTTGACTCTGATAGAAAGACACGTCAAAAAGTGTCTGTAAAATTATGCGCGATTTAGCAACAAGTAGAAGAAAAAAAAAACTTTAAATTAAAGGGTGTACTGATGTTAATATGATTTTTACTAATGCGTCTTTGTTTTTTTAACCGTAGTAGACAGACATTTAGTATTCATACAGAGTTGTACAAATAAGTATGTCCACTAAAGAATATTTTTATTTAATTAAGAAATTAAAGGGTTTTCTAAAAGGCCACGAATTTTATGAATATAATTTAATCTTTAAAACCGTTATAGCCAAAAGCTTGAAATTTGTACAGAATCAAAGAATAAAAAAAAAACAAATATTAAAGTGACAGAAAATTGAAAAATTAAAAAAAAAAATTGCATTAAAATGTCATCGGCTCTTAATTGCCTAAGCATTTTTTAAAAATGTTAGTACTTTTTAAAAGATCTCTTCAAATGCTTTTAAATGATCTTACAAAATATAACGCACAATCGTACTTTTCTCTGAAAAGTTCAGAGGTCCATAACTCAGAAAATATGGGCGAGCGCCAATTTTGTCACTTGAGGTATTTTAAAATTTTTAAATATCTATTGCCTTATGTATTTGTTTTGTTGATTGATGTTACTTTATTGTTCCAAATGATATGGCAAAATGAGAGGCAGGCTGGTGTTATGCCCGCTGGACATGGACCGATCTTGCTGATTTTAAATAGCAAAATTTTCGAAACTATGCGTCATCGATAGACGTATTTAAATTTTCTCTAGCTCATCTAGTGCCTTGGTAAAGTTGATTTCAACACTGACTCGGACATATAGACGGACATCGCTCATTCGAATTCGCTACGTATAACGACTCAAAATAAATATACTTAAAGGGGTCGGGAATGGATATTGTAGAAATTACAAACGGAATGACAAACTAAGATAAACCTTTTTTCACTTTTTGTGATGATTGGTAAAAAAGGGTATCCCAATAGTAACGTTATCTTCATATATGTATATGGGCTTATTTTTTTTTTTTTTAATCGTATAGCTTGAAACTATAAATGTACTATAAATATGTATTGCTAAGTCGCTATAAAAACAGGAATAAAATTTATCGAAAGCATGTTGTACTACGTCCGCTGTAAAAAGTTAAAAAAATAAATTTAAAAGTAAAGACTGAACCATATAAATGGTATTGAACCCTTCATGTGTGAGTCAAAATCGCACTTGGCAGAATTTTATTTGTATTAAAGCTTTTATAATTGTAGGTTGTATCTTAGCGCTGTCCAACCAGTACAAAGCCAATATTTAATAAATATTGTCTACCTCTTCAAACCTGTCGAATAATTAAATATTAAGACCACTAGACAGGGCAAGCGATTGAGATAAGATCTTAAGATCTTCCCAAGAGCAACTATTTTTATCTTTTATTTACGGGGACTTTTAAAAGTCTATTGTTTAAGTTTGAGAGCTGATAGCGACCTTTACTCGTTCCTTAAAATAAGAAAAAAAAATCTGGAAGTATTGGCTTCTTCGGAAATGCATCACTGTGTTGCATCTGATGCGCATGTGTTATTAGCTTGCGTTGACGATGCAAAACTGCTGATGCTCATTCAATGCGCAGACAAAAAGAAATTGCAATATGTTTATATTCTCGAACTTATAATTTGACAAATTAATTATTTGCTCACTATTGGCCTCTTATTAAAAGTTAAAAATGCATAAACAAATGTAATTTAACAAAATAAAATTAATAAATATCATAAAAAATACTTAACATCCATTGCATTAGCGATTTTTGTGATGCGTGTTTGACGTTTGTTTGCGCATTTTAGAACACATGACTTTTGCAGTGATGCCAACTGACGCTTTTTAGAACGTATTGCCCATTAGATGCAGAGCAGTGCTGCATTTCCGAATCAATTTGCAAACTGTCGTAAAATAAGG
The DNA here is from genome assembly GCA_937654795.1 of Cistogaster globosa. Classification (NCBI taxonomy): domain Eukaryota; kingdom Metazoa; phylum Arthropoda; class Insecta; order Diptera; family Tachinidae; genus Cistogaster; species Cistogaster globosa. The sequence goes on along the minus strand of OW569404.1, from coordinate 98,164,143 downwards.
ACCACCTTATTTAATAAGTTAATTATATTAATGAATAACAACATTCAAATGATTTAAGAAATTTTGTTATCTTTTCAGATTGCGGTTAAATTACGCATTATAATGCACATAGCGGTGGCCATATTACTGGGCATTGTTTTCTGGGATATTGGCAACGATGCGGCAAAAACTTTAACAAACTCCTCGTGTATATTTTTTGTGATTTTGTTTGTATTCTTCGGCAATGCAATGCCCTCAATATTTTTGTGTCCGCAAGAGTGTGCAGTATTTATTAGAGAATATTTAAATGGCTGGTACTCCATTAAGGCCTATTATATGGCCAAAATAATATCAGATTTGCCATTACAGTTTATATGTCCGACGCTACTCATGTCTATAACTTATAATATGACGGGGCAGCCACATGATATTGGACGGTTTGTAATGTGTTGGGGCATTTGTATGCTCACGGCCGTCATAGCACATTTCATAGGTCTGGTATTTGGTTCTCTGTTTAACATGCAGGTAAGTTATTAAATAAGAAATTTAAGTTTTCATTAATTTTGATTTTATTTTTTGTATGTTTTTCAGTTGGGAATTTTTTTGGTGCCTGGCGTTACCATACCCATCATGATCTTTTCCGGCTTCTTTATACGCATTTATGAGGTGGCTTCTTTTCTTAAAATTTTGTGTGATATTTCCTTTTTCCGTTATTGTTTAGAAGGTATTATGCGTGCTTTATATGCTTATGATCGTCCTCCTTTGGCTTGTAAGCAGGCTTATTGTCATTATACAAACCCTCAAAAATTTTTAATTGACTTGGGGATGTCGGGAGATTTTTATGGTTGTGATGTTGTGGCGTTACTTTTATGGATTTTAACATTAAAAATATTATTTTTTATTAGTTTAATCATACGTATTAAGAAGGCTCAATGATATTTGTTTTGTTTTATAGTTATGAATGTTGACTACAGAACCAGGCTATAATTAAGTTAAAAAATATTTATAAAATGAAGGCATTATTTTTTTTTAATTATTATTTGGAAATCTTTTGGTGGATATTAATAAAAAATAATTTTTATATATTTTTATAATAAATCGAATTATTTATTTATATTTATATAAATCATTTTTAGGAAGAAAACGTGTTGGCTTTTAAATATCGCTGTTTTATAGCAACTTTCTCGCTCATAAGCATTGTATTTGTACGATATCAAACAAATGCTATCAAGTTTTACTCGAATTCGTATTTTATTAAAGGAAGATTGATATTGATATATTGATATTGCATAAGTCTGTCTGGGGACTAATACTAATTAATTTTTAAAGCGAACAGGAAAATCTAATTACGACACAACAGAATATTACACTAATCAAGTAGTACTAAACAAAACATCATACTAAACAACATCGAAAGCGCTCGCCAAACGTACCAAATAAACAGCCAGTGACGATGGTCTTCACCAAAAGGTAAGACAACAGTATTATATTTACTGGCGGAACAAATCCGATTAACCTAATACCGAATGTAATACATTTTTCGGATCACTTAATACTTTTCTAGTTGTGAATATCATCTATTTTCCCAATTAATTTGGGCAACATGCACTTATTAATAACTATAAACAGTTTTATAAAAGAAGTTCTTCACGCTTTTTCTCTGCTTTCCTGGGTCTACTTTAAGGGTTTTTTCTATAAGCTAATGAAACACAAGAAACAATTTATAAATTCCAAACAGAACGATAAATTACTCGCAAAGGAATAAATTTTTAATTTTATTTAAATCAATTCAGGCGCATTATCTTTAGATATACAAAATGCGATAATGTTAACTTTTCATGAGTGGTACACTGCGCGCGACTTGAATAGCACATCTGTGTAGTTTGAAAAAAATTATTTTTTCTTAAAAACTAAATATTTGATAATGCCATTGTGAGGAGAAGGAATTGTTCCAAAAAATAACTGCAATATATTTTTGTTATTATTTTGTTACTTATCGATTACAATAAAAAATATCCGCCATTTTAAAAAAACACCCCCAAAAAATACATAAATGTGTCCTTTTTACTACCTTTAAAATATTTCCCTGCAAGCATTTTCTATCGAAAAGTCACTACATCGTTACTTTATGGCGTTAAAATGTATAGTAAAAAATATAAAATTTTGATATAATTAGTATCCCCAGTCGGGAAGAAACGTACCACTACAGTTTTACAACTAATGGGAAACTATTTAGCATTTCTAAAAAAGATTAAAATTGAGTATTCTGGATGTGTTGAATATGTGTCTATTAAAAGTGTTAAAAGGGTTTATTTAACAGTATCGAGTATAAAACTTTTAAAAGTAATGGACATCTGCTTTATCAAAACAGAAAATGTAAATTTTATTATTATGGAAAGGTTTAAATCTAGAAAAGCTAGAGATTAACAGTGCAGTCACACGGTCAAGTTTTTGTCAATTCTCTTTCAAGAAATTTACACATACTGCTTGTCAAAATTCTCAAAAATTGAAAGCTGTGACGTAGGCTGCACGCAATTTCAAATCAAGTTTTTAAGCAAGATGTCAAGAAAACACTGACAGCAGAATTTTTAATACAAATTTGGATGGAAAAACGTCAATCAGCTGTTTTCTTGAATGTAATTTGAAAGACTCAATTGAACGAAAACTTGAAAGCAAATTTTCTGCAAGTTTCTAAAGTGTGAGTGTATTGTTAAAAAAATGAGAGAAATTTTAAAACTTGAATGAAAACTTGATCGTCTGACACCCTAGCAAGATAATTCTTACCTTAAAAATATTTTGTGCTTAAATGTATAACTAATTTCTTAACATAAATTTTATTTTTTTATTTAAAAAATAAATAAATTTACTTACAGCTTCATATATTGTTTTTATCAATTAATTTTCTGCAATTTTTCTAATATTTTTCACACGCATTTAACATAACCGAACACTGCACAAGTCAAACTAAAAGGTATTAGTGTTTTTGTTTATCTGTTATATTAATTAATTCACTCTTAAGGTCAGGATTGACTATCATACTCAGTCGTACGATCTGTCAAAAGTTGCATTTGTGCTCAAAAAGTATGAAAGTGTGGACTTAAAGTGTATGTGTGTGACAGACTTTTTGACAGATCTGTACGATTTTATAATCTTTTCAAATAATTAAAAAAATTATTTTTTCTATGCGATTAGAGTTGTTTTTTTTTAAGATGAGGAAAAAGCAACAACAAAACATTAAAAGCATCTTTTTTGCACTTTTTTGTATAAAGTGTGGCACGTACGACGCCATTTTGAAACGATTTTTAAAGTACGACAGAATTCCGTCAGATTTTTGTGCGATTAAATCGTACGATTGTGTACGATAGTTAAGAAAAAGTTACTCTTAACATAACAAATTTAAGGGAATTATTATAAAGGGTCTTTTTGTCCAATTAACTTCTGGTAGAGACGAAATAGTGATTGTTGGAAGATCTTTATTTGACAATAATGTATTTTGTTTTTGTAAAATTGAGTTTTTAATCTGAAAAAATAACGAAGAAGTGACTTCTATCTAAAAATACTCTGCCAAATTCTGGCAGGGTTAAGACAGTTATTTAGACAACTGAAAAAGTGTACATGTATTAGTGAAAACGACGTATATATTGTTTTTGTCATAATTGCACTGTCAGATATAAACGTGATATTAGAGACGGTAGATCTCACACAACTCAACCAAATCACGTCTTCTATACAAAATGAAATTTTTTATTTCATCTCTTGTTGTGCTTAAACGGTACTTTATTTTTTACCCTTCTATTATTTTTACATAAATTTCTGTACATTCCAAGAGTATTTCGAATACTAAATTTTAGACAATATTTATAGAAAGTGCGAAATAGATGGACTCGCTCGCCACATCTGGGGTGTAGAATTAAATTGTTAAGAAATAAAACTAAAGGAAAATAAATTGAAAGAAAGGTACGAATTATGTTGTAAGTCGCCTTTCATGTGAATTGCAAAATATTTTCAAAATATTTTGAAAAAGTTTTAATTTTTCAATGAAGCTTTATTTTTTCTTTGGTTCAACTTTGATTTTTGTATGAAATTATGTTTTTAACGAAAATTTTTGTGTTTTGTAAAACAATAATTTTTTAAAACGTTTCTGGTTTTAAGCAAAATTTTGATTTTTTGTAAGTTTTTGGTGATTTTTTTTATTAGAATCTAGAGTTTTAATGGAACCCCAATTTTTTAGATATTTCGATTTTTTTGGAATACTACGTTTCTAATAAAACCTCTTCAGTAGGAAAATACTCCAAGTCTAATAGATGTGTCCTCGACTTCATTACGGACACGGAAATACGAAGATGTTTGGATTGACAATTCTAACAATGAAAATCCAATAATTTGCAAGAAAGGTAGCAATCTTACATTAACTCTTAAAAGAGGGAGAAAATTTCATGAAGCAAACCTTACTGTTATTTGTATTTTTAATTATAAACTAGAAGACAACAAATCATTTCTATACAACAATAATCTTAGTTTTATGCGTCGTAAATTATACTTTTTCAATATTTCCTTCAATGGTTTCAGTCTATCGATATGGAAGAAATTTCCATAGAATGAGTATCGTCTTCATCTGCTTCCGCAATGTTACGAGCTTGATTTGAGGTTGAGGCTAAGGTACGACGCGAATGATTATTTGATGTTGTGCTTGTAGAAGCGATTGAGTTATTTTCTGTCATGACACTTTCACTTAAAGACATTTCATCGGCTACTATTGAATTAACTTTAGTTTGGCGTACATCCTGTGCATTTTGACTTGTACTAGCGGCGATGTCGTTTGTTGGATTCGTAGAACTTTTAAAACTTACCGAAGTATCATTGGCTGCAACACCGCCCAAACTAGTACGATTGCTTAAATAATGATTGAATTTTAAATCATCTAATTCCATATCCATATCACCATCGGAGGAATGTTCAACATTTGTTGGGTTTGCGGTAGCAGCAGCATTTGCTCCCAATGAAATTAATATTTTACGTTTATTTTCAATTGTTTTAAGCAGAGATTTAGCTTCAGATTTACGCTAAAAATAAAAATGTTATTGTAATATTCACTTGTTAAAATCATAATGGATTATGGATTAACTTACATCATCCGATTCTAAGCACTTGTAGGCATAATGCGATGCTTGATCATATTCATCTTTACCTTCATAATAATTTGCCAATGTCATAAAGCCATGATATAAACTTTGTTTATCAGCCGCTGCTCTTTCGTCGCTACAATACATTATGTAGCATTTTACAGCCAACTCTAGTGCTCCCAATTTTTCATGTAAATTTGCCATCTTATACATGGCTATACCTTCAATATCACCCACATCACATGCTTTGCTATAACACTGTATGGCATTTTCAAATCTTTCAAGCTTTTCATATGTCTCTCCCAAAGCCACCAACATACGACTGTCATATGGACGTAGTTTGTGGGCAATTTTAAAATAGTATAAACTATAATGATTCATTTTTAGAATTTCATAAGCCTGGCCAAGGCCATACCAGGCTCGATAATCGCGGCGGTTCACCTCTTAAGCGAACAGAAAGAGAACAAAAGAGAAAGAGGGGCATAATTTAAAAGTTCATTTCGTTTTATTTTTTATGCAACAAATGATATTTGAAAATAAAATAATAATGTGAATATGTAAATTCCTAAGTCCCATTTTACAATGTAGAAATTGATGGGGAGAAATTTTTCTCAGTCTATTTTGAAATTGTCTAAACTTTTTACAATCGCGAAATTACTAGACAGACAAAAATTTTATGTTTCCTATTTTAGTTCTTTTTCGCTGCTGTTTTTTTCTATTTGATTTGCTAAAGAATTAGAAATACATACTGAAATGATATTGAAGTAAGAAAAATTATATGAAGCAACAACACGAAAGTTACGAAGAGTTAAAAAGAAAAACAAAAGGGGACTAACTAAATTACAGAACACGAAATTTACATGTGGTGACCGGTTTGAACTCAATCATGAAGGAGAAAATTATTAATTCGCGTTGATACCTGTCATAGAAAAAAACTTTTGATAAACTTCTGGGGGCAAATTACGGCTTTTAATATCTATCTGAAGTCTCTGGATTGAATAAGGAAATTAATATATTTATCCTGAGTACAGCTTCAGAAGAGTTTTTGTTGTTTGTCTTGAATAATGTTCCATAACTATAAATTTAACGAGTATATCTTAACTTTATATCAAGCAAGGTCGGAACTATGAGAACTAAAAATTAGAAAATGCCAAATCGATTTCCAATCTAATCGAATACAAACTTTGTCCGAGCGACTTTATATTGAATATGTAAATTTTTGAATCTTCCAAATCAAATTTTTGTTATTCTAAATATTTTTTTCGTTGCACTTAATAAAACAATTGCAAACATGTGTTTGTACTGATAAATTGTTAAAACCTTGAAGATATTCGTTTAGGAAGTACCAGTGCCTACATCTACCTTTATAAAAAACGTGGTACTTCCCAGACTTAAGGTGTCCATCAGTTCTTTACTAAGTGAGTGGAATTTCAGCATGCTAAAAATAAGAAAAATCGTAAAAAAAGCAGAATGTAGGACTGAGCTAAAACTGCATTAATTTTAATTTTAAATCTATTTTGAGATGCAAAAAAGTCAAAATATAAGCGTCTATAAACTTATATACAAAATCCGTAAAATGCGCACTCATTTTCGCCTGGTTACGTGTTCTTTTTTCAAGTCGTTATTTTCTTGCTTCTTTGCAAAAGAGTATTTAAAAAAAGTTCTTGGTGCTAAGCAAACGTTAACCAAAAATAATTTTAATCTTACCGACAGCTTTTCGATAGCTTTGTATGGCTGCATTAGTATTTTTTACTTCCATAAATTCATGGCCCATCAAAGTCCAAGCCGCTAAGTATTTGGGATTTAATTTTAAAGCTCTTTGGAAGTAAGTAATGGCCATGAAATGATCACAGCGTATACTATAATAATTTCCTTAAAACAATACAAAAAATTCCATCAACTTTTAAAACAAAATTATTAAAAATGAAAATACCTATAACACAACATGTTTCCGGACGATACTTGTTAATGCCTTCTACCTTATGCGCTAGTTGCGCCATTTCAGTCTTTAACTCTTTAACGAAAAGTAAATTTGAATAAGTGTCCATGTTGTCCAGACGATATGGATCAGACTCTTGTAAATCTTGGAATATTTCAATTGCTTTATCAACATCTAAAAATAAAAATAGTTTAGATTTATTTTCCTATTTTTTTTCTAGCTTAGAAACTACCTCTTTTATTGTGATAAGCTAAAGCTATTTGTGATGTTACATAGACACATTTACGAAAACCAGCTGCCTGAAGATCCTCATATGCCTTAAGGCCTTCATCGTTTAAATTCATTTCTATATACGCGTGGGCAACAAAAATATGTCTCATCCAATGGCTTCCCAAATGTAAAGTCTGTAATTTCTCTTTTTCTTTTATTAAAGGAGCCAGCTCCACATAAGAACCCCATAGCATAGGTGCCGAACGTATAGATTGGGTTAGTACTTCCTGAGCTGCTTGATTAAGATCGACTGCTTTTAATACTACACCATACAAATACATGCCATAACCATCTAAACGACCCCGAGAGTACTCAGCTTTAAGAGTGGCCAAAAGATCTCCCAATTCTTTTACATGACCCGAATCATTTAAATTTGACTGATCCGTAGTTGAGTCCAATCTACGTTTTTCCAAGCTCATGTAAGTGGCATATAAATGTAAAAATCTTGGTACAGGCGCCTCGGCATTGCGCACTAAATAGGCAGCTCGGTCATATTCTCGTACGTCAAAATAACATTTGGCCAAAAAGTAGTTATCATATTCCACAGGAGTTATACCCTGCAAGGCCACATCAAGGAAATCGCTGTTATCATTGCCTGCATCAATGTTTATATCACATAAACCGTGGTTCATTTCCGCCAGCCATTTGGCACTGTGCAACAGGCCGCGTTTTTGACATTCGATTATACCGCGCCGTAATTCACGTTTCACATCCTCTAAAGGCACATTAAAATAATCATCTTCCATTTTTCACTGTTTTATTTAATTCAGGATAGTTTATTTTAATATATTTTTATTAAAACACAAAAATATTACTAATAAACAAGTTGCAAAATGTTTGTGTCTATTTCTTCTTCTTTACTATTCTAGTTTACCGGCAAATGATATTTTCAATTAGAACCCAAAGTCAATTAAAATAAAAAAACGGCGTACGTAAAAATAATGTAAAAGAATATATATAAACTATATATTATCTTTATATAATCTGAAAATATAATTTCTATATTTTCTATTTAGGCAGCTAGCTAGCTATAATAGGTTAGGTTCTTAATATATTTTTTAGTTTATGTTTTCCTTTTAATTGGTATGCTATTAAAAGTAATAAATTTGCTAAAATTGTAATAGATTTTTCTGTGGTGAAAAAACTTTTTTAATCAAATTCTTTTACTCGGCCAGTTTGCTAGTCATTGACATTATGTATTAAAACCATTTATATTTTTCTGGTTTTATGATTTCTGCGTTTTACTTTTGTTAGTTTTAAAATTTACTTTTTAATACTATGTTAAAGAAAACTTACCTTACTAAGTACAAATGTTTCTATTGTAAGACCATTGGCGTAGAAAGGTCCTTCTATGAAGAGCTAATACACCTCATAAATAAATTTAGACCCCCGCAGAACTTTTTACTTCTTATGGGATTTCGTATGCAGGGAAACGAGAAATAATTTACAGTTACGCTATATTAGCCATAGTTTTGTGGTTTTAACTAATTAGAATAAAGATATAAATGTGCTTCTGCAAATTGTTTGTTGAAAATGCCAATAAAAAAGGATGTGTAAGAAACTAGTCAGGGTATAATTTCCTACTTTTATAATAAAAGACAGACTAGAGGAAAAACATATGTGTTGCGGCGCAAAGATTTTTACAATATAAAAACACACACAATCTCTTAAACCTTGTTATGTGATTTAAAGTTTATCTGCTTTTAGTGCTTTATGTTGTTGCATATTCAAGGGTGGGTTTGAAATAAACACACACTAATCTGTTTCTTTTCACAATTTTTATTTATGTTTTATTGTTTTTATTTTATTATTTTTTGTTTTTTTTACCGGTATAATTACATTTTAATTTACGTATTTTTTAATATTTCTAAATTATTATTTTCTTAGTTTTCCTTTTTTTTTTATTTACACTCCAACACGCACTCACTTATGTCATTATCTACTTTGTTTTGTTTTGATTTGTTTTGTTTTTGTTAGCTGTAGCTATGTTTAGTTTACATATTACGCCATATACAGTTGTCAATACGGTATTGTTCAACCCAGGGTTGTATTTTTCATTCATGATCGTAAAAACTGATCTAATGGAAACTGTTTATTTTAAATAATTTTATTTATGAATGAAAATAAGCAATCGTTCTTGAAATGATGATCGCCTGGTAGATGAAAATCTGAAGGTAAACAAGCATTAACATATAGATCACCAAAGTAGAGAAGAAGAAGATTAAATAACCAAATAGGATGATAGAATATAAATAAAGTAAGTGCAAGATGTTCAAAAAAAAGGAGTTAGTTTTTTTTTACTTTTAAAAATCGAATGTTCTAGATTTAATTTAAGAAGGTTAGGCTAAAGACCGCAAAAAAAAAAGCAAGATGGCGAGTTAAAGAAATGCAAAAAGAATATTCTCGAAAAAATGAAAGAGAGAAAAAAAATATGGACGAGGCGGGAACGGATTAGAAAAAAAAATGGAATGACTTGGAAAAGTTGGAAAAGGCTGTAGCTAAATGAGAAACCTAAGAAGTTTCGTTAGTTCAGAAGTGTCTTGTCTTTAAAAGTGTAAAGTGTTAAAAAAAAATCATTAGTGACTGTGTTGAAAATTTTACATTACGATTGTGAAAATAAAACTAAAATCAGGTAAAGGATAACTAGGATAATTTTAAGTTTTTAATTTTTTTTAATAAGTAAATAAAATAATTTAATATTCAAATAGTTATCCTAAAAACAAAAACATCCTGGCAGAGATTAACTTTGAAGTGACAAAAAAATATTTGAAAACTATACAATTAATCAAAAAAGAAAAACGTAAGATTATTTTTGTGAAGATAAGTGTGTAGAAATTAAATTTTCTTAAAATTTTCAGCTGGCTATAAAATCAGTGTAGGGTAGTAAACGTTATGTCCTGGAGTAAGGAAAAGTCAGAAGTTTCATCAGGACATAGAGGACCTCCTACAACCTACATACCAATAAATAGCCAGGTAACAATTTTTGTTTAAATTATATAAAAAAAAGGACACTTCAAAACAGCATAAGGAAGCAAAGTTTTTTTTAAGGCACTTTTAAAGTTAAAAATCAATTTTAGTAAACTGAAAGATAAGGTGCAAAAAAATAAAAAGGATAAAAAAAAATTGTTTTCAAAAAAAAGTAAAAGTTAGATAGACACTTCAAATATTTATTCGTAGTATTAAGTTGATTATTTATTTATTTATTTATATATTTTTATTTTATTTAATTTTTAATTTTTGTTTACACGCATTTTATTATATTCTTATATAAATTTAATTTTGTTATTCGCGGGTTAATTTATAAAAAAGTAACGCCTAAAAGCCGACTAGAATAATTTTAGCTTTTGTTTCTTTTGTTTTTTTTTATTTGATTTATGTTTCTATGTCCCCATAGAGGGCAGCAACTTTTTTAGATAAATTTTTGTTTTGTCAAAGGAAATGAAAATATAACAAAGAGCCCAGCAGACAATATTAGTTCAAATAGAGAGAGAACACTTAATATTTGAAAATTTCAGTATTTTATTTTTGCTATCCTCAGGGAGCTCCTTTAGGTTAGGTTTAAAGTGGTAAGCACCTGAAATAATTTTTTTTTGAACTAATAGGGTAGGCGGCAAAATAGAAGATATACTTACGTATATATATTTTTCTAATATTAAACCTCAATGATTGAAAAGAAAAAAAAACAAAAATTTATTAGAATAAAGTTATTATTTCTATTATTTTTATTATTGAGAATTCAATTTTTTTTTTATAAATTTGTTTGTTATAGATATTATATATTTAAGATTAAATTTCAATTTTGGTTTCTTTTATATAAAAATATTAAATTTTAAATTGTTTACTCTTAAGCATATTTTGTTTAATAAAATTATGTTTTATAACGTTTGAAAAGGAAAAAATTAAAAATGATGTGTTGGCTATAAATTAATTAGGTAATGGCATGAAGGTGAGTTAAAGCTGGAGAAGGGAGTTGGATGGTATAAGGGGTCACAAAACTGAAGTATAAGGATTTTTTTTTTGTGACACGGTTGGGAGGGCAAAACAGGTTCACATCAGCCTGATAAGAAAAGGAGGTGTTTTGTTATGAGGTATGCGTTTGTTTTCGTTTTTTTTTATATTTAGTTTTTTTTTTATGGACAGCGTACCCAGTGGGAGGGTTGGAACCTGCTGAGAGGTGCTCGCCGGAGAAATTAGGGTTGAATGAACTAGCTGGAAAACCCACTGGTCCCTACGGCTGTTACATAAATGGCGCCCAAACAAATAGACCAATAGAAGTTTTAATATAGCCCAACGAAGCACTCGCTAAATCGGTGTTGAAAACATGAATATTATTCGTAACCCTTGAATGAATTTAAGCCGTTTAAAGGAAGTACTGGATGTGTTGATGTTTCGAACGCTGGATAGGCGAGGTATTCGACCAGTTCTATGGGAGGAGAGTGCAATATCTTAGAAAAATTTTATTTTAATTATCTAATTGTATTGTCTCACTTACCTTGTTAATTTTTCGTTCATTTTGATTAGTTTTGTTGAGATTTTAAAAATTAATGGCAGCATCGGTAGCCGCCTGTGAAGAAGTTTTGCTTCGAACACACAGGGACTGTAGTACCGAGGGTCATTTGGGAAATTCTCGTAACTCATGATTTAGTTAACTGTCATGAATTATGACCGTATGAGGAGGACCCTTACAGTTTTTCTATTTAGATATGGATTTCATGCCACATAACAATCACTCCCAGTTATGATGACCATTCCTCCAACCGCTTTATTACCTTCATGCCAAAACCGCGAAGATAGAATATTGAAACTAAAAGAGTTTTATAAAAAAATTACTTTAATTAATAAATATAATAAATATTTTTATTTTTTTATTATTATTTCTATTATTAGTATTATCATCATTATTTCTATTATTATCATAATTTTTATTATCATTATTATTATTATTATATTTACTATTTATTATTTATTATTATTATTATTATTATTATTATTATTATTATTATTTTTCTTATTTTTATTATTGTATTTATTATTTATTACTTATTATTATTCTTATTATTATTTTTCTTATTATTTTTTTTACTTTTTTAATATTATTTGTATTTAATTAGAATATTTTTTGATCCATTTATTTTTTTTAATGTTGCTCGTATTGTTTTGTTTTCGTTTAGTATTTTTTTCGTAAAGTTTAAGATTTCTGCTAGTATTTTTTGAGTTTTTTGTTTTCTTTTCGGTCCTGATTTTAGCCTTTGGAAAAGGATATTAAAATTTTAGTGTGTATGCTATGTCAAGTAGCCCGCCTAATAGAGATTCAAGAAAAAGAAATAGAGCAGTTCAATTCGATTTAAACAGATCAACGCCTTTTTCTTTTGGAAAATCTTATAAATCTAATACGCCCAATAGAAAACCCAGTTTAGTTAGAAATTTAGAGATGGAAGAGGCTTCAGGTTTTTCTAATGAGCAGTTTATTGATAAGTCACAGACGATCAACACCAATAAAGCTCCTAACAGTAATGTTTCCCAAGAAGAACTAAGCAATCGCAGATTAGAGCGAGCCAGGGAAATGGAAAAAGCTCAGCAATTGGAAAGAGCACAACAAGCTGCTCAATTCCAAGAAATGAGAAGACAAATAGCGGAGTTAACAGCATCTGTAGGAAAGTTAAGTCTGGTAATGCAACACACGCAATTAGAAAATAAAAAACTACGGGATGAAGTAATACCAAACCTGGTTAAAAGTAGCACTAATCATCCTATGAGTACTTCTCCTAGGAGTTCAGCCAACTCTTCGAGATCGTCGTTAGAAAACGTTGAAGGTGTAAACCCAACTAAAAGTTTTCATAAGATGAGGATCGACAAATGGGGTCTTGAATTCGATGGCAACACGAGCAAACTAGCTGTGGAAGATTTTGTATTCCGCGTAGAGCGACTCCAGCGACAGTATGGTGTTTCGTGGGACGAGGTGCTAGATAATTTTCATTTGTTCGTCAGAGGCGTAGCCGAAAAGTGGTATTGGTTGTTTATACAGACAAATTATGTCACAGAGTGGTCCACCTTAAAAGACGCTCTGTTAAAACAATACCAGTCCACTAGGTCCAGTTTCGAGCTCATGAGTGACATGGTTGAGAGAAGGCAACAACCCGGTGAAGGTCTTGATGCTTTTTTCTTTGCCATGACACAAATGAGATCGAGATTAAATATAGCCGTCTCTGAAAAAGAAATGATTAAAATGATTAAAAAGAATTTGAGAGACGATATAAGAAATAAAGTTTACCCAATTGCTGTTGATACGGTAGAAGAATTACGCCAGGAGTGTGTAGAGGCAGAAAAGGTATTTGGTCGTAAGGCCTCATTAAATTTGCAACCAACTGCCCCTGTAAACCGCTACACCAGGCAAGTAAATGAAATATTTGAGAAGCCAGTTGATGGTTTAACTGAATCTGCCGAACAGCTCGAGGAAATAAATACTCAAATTTCAAGTTTCAAAAACACCAGAAATCCACTTGTCTGCTGGAATTGCCATCAAAACGGCCATATGTTTATGGACTGTCCTTCAACGGAGAGATCATTGTTTTGCTATAGGTGTGGCAAGCCAGATGTTAAGGCTCCAAACTGTAGCGATTGTAAGGCTAAAAATTTTCACAGGAGCGAGCTAGTGAAGGGAAGCCATTTGTCCAAAGAAACTGCAATGACAGCCCGACGTTAGGTGCAAAACAAAATATAAATTTAGTAGAAAATGTTAGAAAATTTAATGAGTTTATCCCCCAATTAAGACATAAATATACACTAGAAGAAAGAGAAATTAATTATCAAAATGTTAGGAATAGAATTTTTAATGAAGCTGTAAGCATAAAAAAATCTGTTTCAAACAGAATACTAAAATTAAGAAAGAAATTTGCAGAGAAAAGAAAAATGAGAAGATTGTTTTTAGAAACTGTCAAATGTATAGATAAAAAAGGCGACCCTCGTGCTTTTGCACAAATAACCATTGAAAATATTAACATTAAAGGTTTGTTAGACACAGGCGCATCAATAAGTCTGCTAGGTAAAGGATGTAGAGAATTATTAGAAAAATTAAAACTTAATTTTGAACCAGTATATTCTATAGTATCGACTGCTGCAGGAAAAGAACACAGATTGCTAGGCAAATTGAATTTAAAAATTTCTTTTAAAGATAAAGCTCGGAATATTCTATTTTACTTGTGTCCGGACTTGGAACAGGAAGCTTATCTCGGAGTGGACTTTTGGAAAGCGTTTGATTTAGCTCCTGAAGTATTTAAGGCAGAAGAAATAAACGTAGAAAAACTACAAGAAAATTTTCAAGTAGAAGATCATAAATCTAAGCCTAAAATATTAACTAAGGAACAACAAGAAAGTTTAGAAAAAGTAATAGAGTTGTTTCCTGCATTTGAAAAAGAAGGTTTAGGTTGCACTTCTCTTGAAAAGCATTTTATTAAGCTAGTAGAAGGTTCAGTTCCCTTTAAGGAACGTCATTACCCCTTATCACCTGCTATGCAAGAAATCGTTTATAAAGAAATTGATACAATGCTTGCCTTAAAAGTAATTGAAGAAAGCGAAAGCCCCTGGTCCAATAGGACAACAGTAGTTAGGAAGCCAGGTAAAAATAGATTCTGCCTTGACGCAAGAAAGCTTAACAAAATAACTATTAAAGATGCTTATCCACTACAAAATATAGAAGGGATTTTAAGTAGAATCGATGAAACATTTTTTATAAGTAGCATCGATTTAAAATTTGCTTTCTGGCAGATAGAGCTAGAAGAAGAGTGTAAGCCGTACACAGCTTTTACTGTAACGGGCCGACCACTCTACCATTTTCGAGTCATGCCATTCGGTCTCTGCAATGCGGCCCAACGACTTTGCAGACTGATGGATAAAGTTATACCGCAGAGGCTTAAGGAAAACGTATTTATATATTTAGATGATCTCTTAGTTATTTCTAGCAACTTCGAAAAACATTTGAAAATATTGCAAGAAGTAGCGTTGTGTTTAAGGCATGCTAATTTGACAATAGGCCTTAAAAAATCAAAATTTTGCTTCGAAGAATTAAGATACCTTGGTTTCATAATTGGCGGAGGAAGTCTGAAGACAGACCCAGAAAAGGTTCGAGCTATCAGAGAAATTAGAGTACCGAAATCGCCTCGTGAAGTACGTAGCTTTCTCGGAACAGCAGGATGGTATCGGCGATTTATTAAAGATTTTGCGTCCATAGCTGCCCCGTTAACTGATAGGCTCAAGAAAACGAAAAAGTTTGCGATGACTCCAGAAGCGATTGAAGCCTTTGAAAACCTAAAAAAAGCCTTAACCTCTGCTCCAGTGCTTAGACATCCAGATTTTTCTAAAAGATTTTGGATACAATGCGATGCTAGCGATTATGGAATTGGTGCAGTCCTATATCAGCTTAATGATCAGAACGAAGAACATCCAATAGCTTTTTACAGTCAAAAACTAAACGCCTGTCAAAAAAATTATAGTGTCACTGAAAAGGAATGTCTGGCAGCTGTTATGGCAGTGAAAAAGTTTCGACCCTATGTCGAGATGATGCCGTTTACGATAGTCACTGACCACGCGAGTCTGAAGTGGCTTATGTCTCTCAAGGATTTAACAGGAAGACTGGCGAGGTGGTCCCTTCAGTTGCAGGCATTTGACTTCGATATACAGCACAGAAAAGGGTCTGAAAACATTGTAGCTGACATGCTCTCAAGAATGCCAGAAGATGAAGCAAACATAGACGAGCTAGTGTTAGACGATTTGTTTGATTTCGAAACTGTCGAATTTCAGAGCGACGATTATCTAGACTTGATAAAACATATAAAAGATAATAATGAAAGTTTGCCAGATTTAAAGGTCAAAGATGGACTTGTGTTCAAAAGAGTGAATTTTGACAGAGGTGATGAATCCGAGAGTCTATGGAAAATGTGGATTCCGCCGAATATAACCCAGCCCATCATAGAAAAAGCACACACCAGTAAAACAGCAGCTCACGGTGGTGTAACAAAAACATTAGAACGGTTACGAAGGTTCTTTTATTGGCCGAGAATGTCTACGCAAGTAAAATCTTTTATTAAAAACTGCCAAACCTGTAAAGAAATAAAACCGTCTAACCAAAATCTTAGACCAGAGATAGGTAATCAGGTTATTACTGATCGTCCTTTTCAAAAACTGTATCTGGATTTTTTAGGTAAATATCCGAGATCAAAGAGCGGCAATTGCTACGTCTTCATCGTTCTTGATCATTTTAGCAAATACACTTTTATTAAGGCAATGAGAGAAGCTACTGCCCAGAATGTGGTAAAATTTTTAGTGCAAGAAGTATTTCATAAATTTGGTGTTCCTGAAATCATCCATACGGACAACGGTGCTCAATTTGTATCAAAAAATTTTCAAAATTTGATAAGTTCGTATAAAATACAACACATTAGGACTCCAGTTTACCAGCCTAGTAGTAATGCTTCTGAAAGAGTAAACCAAAGTATTTTATCGGCTATCAGAGCTTACTTAAAGGAAGACCACAGAGATTGGGATCTCTACCTCTCAGAGATTGATTGTGCTCTGAGAAATTCTTTGCATAGTGCTATAGGTTTCACGCCTTTTTACGCATTATTCGGGTACCATATGTACACCAGTGGCGCAGATTACAAATTGGCCCGAAAACTACACTCTTTAACCGATCACCGAATAATCACTAAACAGGACGATAAAATGCAAATGATTAGAGATCAAATAAAAGACAATATGAATAAAGCCTATGAAAAAAGCTCCAGAATATACAACAAGAGAGCTAGAGTAGTAAAATTTATTCCTGGACAAGAAGTCTACAGGAGAAATATGATTCAAAGTAATTTTGAAAAAAATCTGAATGCCAAATTCTGCAAAAAGTTTCTCAGATGTAGAGTGGTTCGGCCTGTCGGTAACAACATGTACGAACTAGAAACTTTAGATGGAAAAGCAATAGGTATATATCACGCCAAAGATATTAAAGTATAAACTGCTAAGTTTTTTTTGTTAACAATGAATGACCTTAACTTAAAATCTCAAGTGCAATATTAGGACGTAAGACAATTATTTATTTATTTGATTATTTTTATTAATTATTGACTTTGTTTTTGATTATTTATATATGTATATATATATATATTTACATATATATTTCTTTTCGTAATTTTTGTTGTGTTTTTGTTGTGTAATTTTACAGAATTATTTTAGTGATTATTAAATTTTTTTGTGTAATTATTATTTTTATTTTTTTTTTATTTTAATTATTTGTCATGTCGTCCAGCACTTTAACGAGCTTAGCAATTTCTACTTTTACATCTGTGATATAACTCAAGTACCTGATTAGATTAGTTTTTATTGTGCAATATTAGTTAGTAAGTATAAAAAAGAAAAACCTGTGATCCATCCGTGATGTTAGAGTTTGTAACATTCCTTTAGATTTGTAAGTTTCTGTTTCCTTTTGCTGGTATTAGCAGTTGAATTAATCTTCAGATTAATTATACTCGGTGACAGCTAAAAAAGGAATCT
Source organism: Cistogaster globosa (assembly GCA_937654795.1). Classification (NCBI taxonomy): domain Eukaryota; kingdom Metazoa; phylum Arthropoda; class Insecta; order Diptera; family Tachinidae; genus Cistogaster; species Cistogaster globosa. The sequence goes on along the minus strand of OW569404.1, from coordinate 98,146,293 downwards.
GTAAAAATAAAGAAATGTTTAAACAAAGTAAACTCTTATATGCTGATGTATCACAGTTATACTTCCCGTAATTAATTCCGGTGTAGCAAGGAAGATCAATATATTTCTTGGTTCCTTTTCACTTTAAAGTATCAAGAGATGTACCTGATCATCAGAGCAGCCATAACTCATAGAAGGGTATATAGAGGCTTTATCCGTAAATAAGTAAAGATCTGAAAGAAATATTTTTTTGATTATATAATTATGTACGTTGTTTATATATAGATATGTATTAAAATCTATCGAATAAGAGAAACTCATGTGATAATATGATATTTGACTTAAATTTTGCCTCAAGATTATTTATTGCAGGCGTTCGTTTTACTTAAACTGCACTACTTATAGGTAGTTGCTCAATTGGCGTTCGTTGCCAGTTACAAGATTAACTTTGATTGACAGATCTTTAACTTATGATGGGTTGCCACTATGGATTTCTTTTGTGAGAAACTCAAATGTGGTTCTTGCTCTGATGTGATGGATTTGGCTTCCACGCTCTCAAAGAATAAACATACAATTTTATTGTAATTTTACAAGGAAAAAATTCCTTTATTACTAATATTGCTTAGTATTGCATTTTTTTTTAAATAACATTGCTTACCTGTTAGCTTTTTTCAAAAGTTGGCCCGGCTAGACTCTGAGACTATCTCAGGGGTGAGTGTTCCCCACGTTGGGCAGTTGATCTATTGCATCGCTTGAACTGTTTTACATCACACCGCACACCGATTCCTACTACGAGAATCTTGTAGAACTCGGAGTTTTGTTGCGGCGCAAAGATTTTTACAATATAAAAACACACACAATCTCTTAAACCTTGTTATGTGATTTAAAGTTTATCTGCTTTTAGTGCTTTATGTTGTTGCATATTCAAGGGTGGGTTTGAAATAAACACACACTAATCTGTTTCTTTTCACAATTTTTATTTATGTTTTATTGTTTTTATTTTATTATTTTTTGTTTTTTTTACCGGTATAATTACATTTTAATTTACGTATTTTTTAATATTTCTAAATTATTATTTTCTTAGTTTTCCTTTTTTTTTTATTTACACTCCAACACGCACTCACTTATGTCATTATCTACTTTGTTTTGTTTTGATTTGTTTTGTTTTTGTTAGCTGTAGCTATGTTTAGTTTACATATTACGCCATATACAGTTGTCAATACGGTATTGTTCAACCCAGGGTTGTATTTTTCATTCATGATCGTAAAAACTGATCTAATGGAAACTGTTTATTTTAAATAATTTTATTTATGAATGAAAATAAGCAATCGTTCTTGAAATGATGATCGCCTGGTAGATGAAAATCTGAAGGTAAACAAGCATTAACATATAGATCACCAAAGTAGAGAAGAAGAAGATTAAATAACCAAATAGGATGATAGAATATAAATAAAGTAAGTGCAAGATGTTCAAAAAAAAGGAGTTAGTTTTTTTTTACTTTTAAAAATCGAATGTTCTAGATTTAATTTAAGAAGGTTAGGCTAAAGACCGCAAAAAAAAAAGCAAGATGGCGAGTTAAAGAAATGCAAAAAGAATATTCTCGAAAAAATGAAAGAGAGAAAAAAAATATGGACGAGGCGGGAACGGATTAGAAAAAAAAATGGAATGACTTGGAAAAGTTGGAAAAGGCTGTAGCTAAATGAGAAACCTAAGAAGTTTCGTTAGTTCAGAAGTGTCTTGTCTTTAAAAGTGTAAAGTGTTAAAAAAAAATCATTAGTGACTGTGTTGAAAATTTTACATTACGATTGTGAAAATAAAACTAAAATCAGGTAAAGGATAACTAGGATAATTTTAAGTTTTTAATTTTTTTTAATAAGTAAATAAAATAATTTAATATTCAAATAGTTATCCTAAAAACAAAAACATCCTGGCAGAGATTAACTTTGAAGTGACAAAAAAATATTTGAAAACTATACAATTAATCAAAAAAGAAAAACGTAAGATTATTTTTGTGAAGATAAGTGTGTAGAAATTAAATTTTCTTAAAATTTTCAGCTGGCTATAAAATCAGTGTAGGGTAGTAAACGTTATGTCCTGGAGTAAGGAAAAGTCAGAAGTTTCATCAGGACATAGAGGACCTCCTACAACCTACATACCAATAAATAGCCAGGTAACAATTTTTGTTTAAATTATATAAAAAAAAGGACACTTCAAAACAGCATAAGGAAGCAAAGTTTTTTTTAAGGCACTTTTAAAGTTAAAAATCAATTTTAGTAAACTGAAAGATAAGGTGCAAAAAAATAAAAAGGATAAAAAAAAATTGTTTTCAAAAAAAAGTAAAAGTTAGATAGACACTTCAAATATTTATTCGTAGTATTAAGTTGATTATTTATTTATTTATTTATATATTTTTATTTTATTTAATTTTTAATTTTTGTTTACACGCATTTTATTATATTCTTATATAAATTTAATTTTGTTATTCGCGGGTTAATTTATAAAAAAGTAACGCCTAAAAGCCGACTAGAATAATTTTAGCTTTTGTTTCTTTTGTTTTTTTTTATTTGATTTATGTTTCTATGTCCCCATAGAGGGCAGCAACTTTTTTAGATAAATTTTTGTTTTGTCAAAGGAAATGAAAATATAACAAAGAGCCCAGCAGACAATATTAGTTCAAATAGAGAGAGAACACTTAATATTTGAAAATTTCAGTATTTTATTTTTGCTATCCTCAGGGAGCTCCTTTAGGTTAGGTTTAAAGTGGTAAGCACCTGAAATAATTTTTTTTTGAACTAATAGGGTAGGCGGCAAAATAGAAGATATACTTACGTATATATATTTTTCTAATATTAAACCTCAATGATTGAAAAGAAAAAAAAACAAAAATTTATTAGAATAAAGTTATTATTTCTATTATTTTTATTATTGAGAATTCAATTTTTTTTTTTTTATAAATTTGTTTGTTATAGATATTATATATTTAAGATTAAATTTCAATTTTGGTTTCTTTTATATAAAAATATTAAATTTTAAATTGTTTACTCTTAAGCATATTTTGTTTAATAAAATTATGTTTTATAACGTTTGAAAAGGAAAAAATTAAAAATGATGTGTTGGCTATAAATTAATTAGGTAATGGCATGAAGGTGAGTTAAAGCTGGAGAAGGGAGTTGGATGGTATAAGGGGTCACAAAACTGAAGTATAAGGATTTTTTTTTTGTGACACGGTTGGGAGGGCAAAACAGGTTCACATCAGCCTGATAAGAAAAGGAGGTGTTTTGTTATGAGGTATGCGTTTGTTTTCGTTTTTTTTATATTTAGTTTTTTTTTTATGGACAGCGTACCCAGTGGGAGGGTTGGAACCTGCTGAGAGGTGCTCGCCGGAGAAATTAGGGTTGAATGAACTAGCTGGAAAACCCACTGGTCCCTACGGCTGTTACATATGTACATACATATTTTGTGCAATGGTAAGTCTTGGTTTCGTCAATTTATGGTATTATTGCGTGTTATTCAAGTTCAAACCTAATAAAAACTAATTTTAATAAAACAGTTTGATTTAGACATTTTTATAAAACCAAAAGCTTTTTAGGTAGCATTTTATAAACTGTAACCCTATGGAACCAACAAAAATCTGCCTTAAAGTTACCATAATATTTGCAAATTTTAAAATAAAATGAAGTGATAAAAAAAGTTTATTTCTAGAAAAATTATACTTAAGCATACAATAGTAAAAAATATCAGAACATAATTGTAATCTCATTGTAAAAAATAAAGAGTAACAAAAAATTGTATAAAAAAAATTAAATAATATATAAAACAAATAATATAAAAATTAATACATTATACTTTTTTCTGTTTAAAAAACTTTGCAGTACCGCCTTGAACTTGACCATATGTTGTAGCAATTTGTAAATGTCTCGAAATCCATTGCGGCAATTTACGTTTTATATTATCACGGGCGTAACGTTCATCTAATAAATATACGCAAGCGTAATCACGAATATGTCGAACCGAACGACCAATACACTGATTGACTGCCTTCATACAAAGATTTTCATAATATTGAGAACCAGAACCTGCTCCCAGAGTAGCATCTAAATAGGACATACGTTCTTGCAGCTCCGGAGAATTGCGATTAGGATATGGCATACCAACAACTATAACGCCGCGTCCTAAATTATCGACAAAATTTAAACCTTCGCTTAATTTACCACCTACTACACTAAACAAAAGAGCGCCACCCTCATTGTGTTTTATTGCATTGGCATAATCAGTTAATAATTGTTCCGCTGTTTGGCTGCATTCTCTAATATTGTCAAATTCATTTTGATTGCTAATAATATTGCGTGGTTCTTTAAAAATTCTCTTTTTCAAGGAAATTCTTTGTAATACCCCAGATTTTTGTAGCTGTGTATAAACTGTATCCAAATAGTCATAGGATGGTAAAAAACATATTAAGCCAGCTGGTACGACATTGCACAAATTTTCCAAGACCGTACATAGATCCGACAGCTGTTTTACAAGGTTAAATTATTTTAGTTTAAAAAAATAAATTACAAATATTCTTACCATATCGTTTGATGATCGCTGAGTGTAATTAAAACATAAACTTTTGCCACTTGGACCTTTTGTCACTACAAATGGTAAAACAGCATCATCCGGTACTACATGGTCATAAAATCGCAACTTAACGCGTTCAGGACAAGAATGAAACAGCTGTTGGGTTAATTCTGCAGTTGGTTGCATAGTGCCGCCAGCAACTATGATCTAAAACGAAGTGTCTCTTTTTAATTAATAATTTCTAAAATTGCGTCAAGCAAAATTTCTTTTATAAAAAAAAGTTAAAAGAAAATTTGCGATTTACTTATAAAAAATGCATACAAACCGATCTTGCTTCTTTAACTACATCTTGAAAATGAGCTCCGGGATTCAACAGGATATATTTAAAACCCGTCTGAAATTCATCTGCTTTGTTTATTAAAATTCTTCCATCATCCGCTTTTTCACATAGAGCTTCCAAAAATGATATTAAAGGCCGGATATGTGATGTAACTGAATTAAACTTTTTATCCTTTACAGTCTTTTGAACCTCTATATTTGTATTTAGTTCCTCTAGTTTGTTTTTAGAAGATTTTTCATGCCTTTCCACCTGATTTTTTTGTAGACGTTTTAAAAGACTTAACGCTGCCGATTTGTCACAATCGGGAGGTTTATTTTCATTCGGGTTAAGATGGCCAGTTAAACTTTTAGTAAACCCCTGAATTTTTTGAGCCAAGCGAGAATTTTCACAAAATCTCAAAAGTTTATATAGATCGATATTAAAGAAGTCACCTTCCGACATTAATTCATAAGTACAAAGCATACGAGAGGCTGTTGTACTAGACTTTAAAATATTGATTAATCTTTTGATTACAAAAAGCAGTTGGTTAATGGACAGCAAATTAAAGGAACTAAAGCGTGATGAATATTTCATTTTGTATGACAGTATTTGCTCATGCGATGCCTGCAACTGTTGCAGCCTTAGTTCACAGCTATGTATTTGAGATATAGTGTCTAATAGATTATGTGCCTCGTCTATAATGACAATGGAACCTTTGAGGTTGATACCACTTTGTTGGCGAGTTCGTTTATGTAATAGAAGTTGATACGGCAACATCACAATTTGAGCCAATTGGGTGGCATTTCTAGCTGCATAGTATGGACAGGCCTGTAGCTGTTCACCTGTTATAACAAGATCTTCTATATCTAGTATATCTACCAGAGATATTTCTGTTAAAGCTTGCACTACTGTTTGATTTCTAAACTCGCATGTTGTTAGAGTGCTCAAGCCAGACTTTTTAGTAACTTTAGCTTTTTTCAGTATACAACTATCTGCATCGCAGGCAGTGGGTTTTCCACTGTCTTTGCTTCCTTTAGCCATGTCCAAACATCTTTCATTTATTAGGGCGGTATTATTAAGTTTTCGTAATTGTTTATGTATACACAGTTGTTGTCGAGACGCTAAAGAAACACAGCGAACACGTTCACCATAGGCAGTACGTTTTATCTCACGTACTACCTGGGCTAATTGAGTGTGAGTTCGGCTGCAGAAAAAGATTTGAACGTCACGATATTTTTCGCATTTCTCATCCATATCAAAACTTTCGTTTTTCTCTAAATTTGAATCTTCAAGCAATATATTTGATTCATCTTGCATTTCTGAAATATCATCTTCTGTCGTTTTTATTTGAGTGGGCTTAATACGGGCTTGCTTTATTGATTTTTGTTTAATTTTAATTTCATTTAACTTTTCTTCAAACTCATTCATTATTTTTTTTAATTCTTTAAGGTCTAATAGTTCTTGACGTTGTTTCGATGTTTTGGAATGCATGGTTATCCAATCCGATACTTCTTGAGACTCCTTTTCAAGTTTAAATAGTTCTTGTTGCACGGCGTCTAAACGCTGTTGCAGTTCCGTTCTTACCAATTGCTGATGATCCTCCAACCATTTGAGAGCGGAGCATGTAAGAGTCAATGATTTTCCCGTTCCTGTGGGGCTTTCGAAGACTCCAATTTGTTTATTTTCTAATACCTGATACAATTCCTGCATTAATTGCTCTTGTATAGTGTAGGGCGTAAAAGGAAAATTAAAGTTTGAGGGACAAGACAATACTGCTTTTGGTGAGTACATCGTTCAACAAATATTAGTATACTGTGCTACTGCATGGAAATTTTTTTTTAAAACATGATTAAATACAAAAAACAATACAAGTAAATTTAAACAATTAGTTAAACAAAAATAAACAAAAAACTTATAATAAAAAAGGCGCCAAAAAAGTGATGTCAACGTTCCAAATCAAAGTATATCTATAACAAGTACATGCAGGAGTTCAGCTGAAAGTTTTTCGCCTCGTTTTTTATATTCCATTACGTCAAAATTTCTTTACGTTTTTTTAACGCCTCGTTCTTTAATAAAAAAAATATTTTTTTAAGTGTGTGATGTGTTTTGGAAAAACTGCATTGGAAAGTTATTTAAACAAGAAAACTTGTTAAGGGCAGTAATAAAGTTTTAATTTGTGATATTTTCACTTTATTTCCATCAAATTTTTAATAATATTCTTTTTGAGTATAATTGTTTTTAATATTACTTTTGTTGCATCAGAGGCGGTAAACGAAATTTTAAAAACGAATATTTATGTCTCAAATTGCAGTTAACATATTTTTTATAAACTCTTGCGCAGTTCTTGTAATTTACATTGTTTTTATTAAAAACAAATCAATTTAATTTTAATTTTAACATCTTTTACTATTATTTAACAAAATTTGATTTTAAATTTATGTTAAAAAGAAAGTATAAGATTTTAGATTTTTACACAAATAAATTGCCTGTTGTTGTTTTAATGTTGTATTTGTTGTAGACTTGCATGTACTTGATATAGATATACTTTGTTCCAAATAATACCTTTCCTATTATGATAAAAGCATGGATAAAACTGTTAAAAACCAATGCGAATTGGTTAAAAAACATAAATGAATAATTAACTAGATAAGTGTAGTTCGACAGCTGATTATTTGTTATACACATGTGCACTAATTTGGTGTTTATTTTACATTATGAAATGAAAATTTATTGAAAATCATATTAAAATATAACAAAATAGTCTTTTGTACCATATAAACGTTTTTCTACGTCAAAGTTTAACCCACCGAGTTGATTCTAAATAACATATTGTTTAGTATGTTTTGGTAGTAAAAGAAATGTATAGGTAAACATATACAAAACAACAAAATTTGCAAAAAGCAACAAGTTTTCAATTCAAGGCATATTAATATAAAAAATAAAACAAATTAATATGTCTTAAGAATAATTTTTACATATGTATATGATGTGTGGTGTTATTGTTGGAAATGTCAAAAACAAAGAGAAATAAGAGAGAATTAGTTGTAATCGTATATAAGCATCGGTGTATTTGTATCATTGACGTTTCGATATTTAATGCAACAAATAAAAACATGTTGTTTCCGCATCAAGAGCAAATTAAAAATCAGCTGGGCGGATGAAGCAACCTTTTAAAATATAAGTGCTTTGTTTTTGCTTTCCTTCCCAAGTAAAAAATTAAAAAAAAAAATTTGTTTTGTATTCTGTCCGCTCTTGTTATCATAATCAAGCTACGAAAATAAATAATTGCATTAAGAACTGCACATTTAAGTGATAATTTATTCGAAAATAACCAGCAAATATATTAAAGGGCGAGCCGGAACCCTATTATTTTTTTTGAGTAAAAAAATCTACGTTAATCTTTATGAATTTTTTTAGATAAATATTAACAACAACCTTATTGTGTTAGACAAAAGTATGCGTCAAATTTTGTGCACAATTTTTATACTTTTAATTATATTCAATGTTAGTGAAGGCTTTTGGCCTTTTAAACGTAAAAAGTCGAATGTAGTGCTGAATAAAGACAAACGTCTGTCACCGGTAATATTTGGTGAGTTTTGTTCTTTGTTTTATTTTGTGCTTGCGATAAGTCATTTAGTTTTAATCTTCACACTTGTCTCTATAGTTGAATTTGAAATTTGTTATTTTGTATAGAAGAATTAATATATTTTAATTAATTTTATTAACACATTTGTTACATACCTACATGATATTTTAATATTTTTTCTACATTTTTTTATTATTTAAGTTAGTGAGTCATGTGGTACTCCAACTGGAAAAGAAACATACTCTTAACATTTTTTGTCTCAAGCAAAAAAATATTTGATATGTTACATTCTGGAAAAAATAGGACTTAGTATAACTCCATAATTCATAAACATAATCGGATTTAGCTAATTTCAAGAACTGTGGTCCTTCTCCTTCTTCTTTGCTGTAAATTATCAGGCTATACCTTACAAAAAGAAGAAGAAAAAATACCACAAATACTGAAACTTAAGTGGTTTAAATACAGGGAAAACCGATATAGGTATTTTAAATAACCATGTATTTCCCAATTAACCTTAAATATTAAAAAAAAATTTAACTAGCTCATCAGTTAGAAAATTTAATTTAAAACGAAAGAAGATTTTTTGAATGTTAAATTTTTTTTTATATTTTTGTGGCAAATCACTCCTAACACGAGGATACTTTTAATTTTTTTCGAGAAACCATCTTATATTTTGCAATATTATTAATAAAATGTGTATTAGTTTTTAACAATATTCACGAAAAAATCAACACATATTCTTTTCTAGTTTGAATTAAGAAAAGATTATTTCAAAAGAGTAGGTTTGAAGGGTAATAATTATTTATTTATTTAAGCACCAGCAAATCTGTGAACAAATATGGATTTAAAAAACTTAACTTTTATAGTTATACGAAAAAAAAAAAACAATTAAATGTTTGCTTACAAGGACGGATAGTATTCGCTATCAATTAAGGCGATCAGACAAACAAACAAGCAGATAGAAAAATTATGAATTATACATAATATAATAATTTTTCTTTTAATAAAATATAATAACCTACAACAATTCTGCTTATGTGTCACAAAGAAATTAAAACCTTCGAGTATTAAGGAATTACAGTAGGTTTGATTAAATTAATAAACATAAATTGAGTTACAAGAGAGTGCTATTTAAAATAAAAAAAAAAACACAAAATGTTCTGAATTTTTTATAAACTGCTTTTTTAAATCCCTTGTGTTTTTTATTTTTTATTCGATACATTTGAAAAGGTTATGTAGAAGTTTGCCATTCTGTTAAGAATTTCCAGAATATATATTTGTGGTCCTAAGACAGTTGACTTAACATTGTTCATCTTCTACAACACTACGTATCCTGAATTGGATCTCGAATTTTTTGTTATACTATTTAATTTTATTTAAATGTCGCCATGAATTTTGCACATAAGCCTTACTAAAACAGTGACATTTATGTCATTGTATATCTGTACCATTAGCTAATTCACTCGAAGTTTTGACCTATAAAAGGTCAATATTCTTATATTGAAATTTTGTTGTTGTACATTTTCGAACTATCAATTAATCAACATCTGGTAGTCGAAAAAGTTATTCCTAAATTAATTAAGTTTCTTGTTGCCCAATTTTATCTCTAGTTTTGGTAGAGACGGTATAATGTTTGTTAGAAAATCTTTATTCGGTAAAATGTATTTTGTTTTTGTGAAATTGAGTTTTTAACCTTCTATCTAAAAATGTTCTGTAAAATGTACAAGACAATTCTTGCTGGGAGTTTCATTAACATTAATTATGTTAACTGATTAACATAGCTCTGTTATCGTAACAGAATGTGGTTAGGATTATATATTTTAAAATTCACATTCTCAAAAGTCATACATATCTGGCCAAAGACTGATTTTCATAAGACAACATTTGCAAGTCTTCCATGGAATCGATATGCACATGATGTATGAACTAATTTTTTCAGTGTTTTTTTATGTTTATGACTAAAAATTTGTCATTCGTCCCAGTTGTGTTTTTAGCATCAGATTGCTACTTAAGTTGCGATGTCGTTATCTGCATCTCTTATCTATGAAATTCCTGTGTACTTAAAAAGAAACAAGACAAAATACAGCATAAATAAAATATTAAAATTTTATTTTCAAGTATGAATATACTTACAAACTAATTCTGACATTAATCACTAAACTAGCAACAATAACAAAAAACGTTTAGGGCGATTATTACAACATGCCTGATAAATAAATAGCTTTGCATTTTTTTAACAACCATTTTTATTGTGATTTTTTATTATAAGCATTTAATAGATAAAAAATAATAGGTGAAATTTTTAAAATGATATTAATAGGTCTCATAAAATCCTGTCTTTAACGGCAAATTGTAATAATGGCCCGTAAACTTATTTAATTAAATAAATTAATAAAAACGAATAATAAATAAATATACTTCTTAAACTAAAGTTCCAGGCGATGGCGGTAGTCAGTTAAATGCCAAATTAAATAAATCTTCATCTCCATTTATGTGTGCCACGAAATCAGATTGGTTTAATCTATGGTTAAATTTAGAATTGATAGTGATACCAGCTGTCTACTGTTGGGTCGATAATGTCAAATTGTATTATGACAATATAACGAGAACGACACACAATACGCCAGGTGTAGAGACGCGCATACCGGGATGGGGAGATCCGGAAGTAGTAGAATGGATAGATCCTACACACAACAAGGCTGGTGCGTATTTTAAAGATATTGGAAATATGTTAGTAGATCTGGGCTACGAAAGGCGAAAAAATCTACATGGTGCTCCCTATGATTTTCGCAAAGCGCCAAGTGAGTTATAAAATATTTAACTATTTCTTATCAAACAGTAACAAAAATGTATGTATTTTGTTCATATTTCAGATGAGCACAAACAATACTTTATTGATTTAAAGAAGCTAGTAGAAGATACTTACGAGGCAAATTATCAAACACCAGTTACATTTATAGCCCATAGCATGGGTAGTCCTATGACACTGGTATTTCTGCAGCAACAAACTTTGGAATGGAAAGCAAAATATATTGACAAATTTATTAGTTTGGCAGGTGCTTGGGCTGGCAGTGTTAAGGCTTTAAAGGTTTTTGCCATGGGTGATGATCTTGATTCGTTTTTCCTAAGCGGCAAAATATTGAAATCTGAACAAATTACTAATCCCTCTTCGGCCTGGCTATTGCCTTCGCCTTTGTTTTGGAAAAGCTCTGAAGTTTTAGTGGAAACACCAACACGCGTCTATGCAATGTCACAAATGCAAGAATTTTTTAATGATATTGGTTATCCTGTTGCTTGGGAGATGCGTAAAGATACTTTACATTACACTTTGAACTTCAGTCCACCAGGAGTAGAACTACATTGTCTCTATGGCAATGGTTTGAATACAGTAGAGAGGTAAGTGACTATTCTTTTTCTTTTAAATAATATTTGGTATAAAAAAATTGACATTAAGTTTTACTTAGAAAGCGATTTTGTTCATGTTTTTAATATTTCTAAACTAGAAATATGTTCTTTCAGGCAGCTACGGCAAAACAAATTATCTATAGCATTTACAACCCACTGAAAAAAGCACAAAGTCTGTAGAAATCGATGGTATGACCATACAAATAACTTCACCAATTAATGGTTATTATAATTGTGTCATTAAGGAATGAACTCCAGAAAATAATTTATGTGTTTGAAGATAAATTTAAATTTAACTTGTAGAGACTTAAACCAAATTTTTTAACATAGCTGATTTTGTAGTTAACAGACCACTGTTAATCACTTAACAGTACTAGTTGATTTCGAATTTATCTTTACACACATAGATAATTTTAAAAGCTGACTTGTCGCCTGAGTTTGGATTTAAGTTTGTTGTAAACTATGTCAGAGGTTAAATTAAATATCCACTTTTATGACTGCATCTGCCTCTCAATATATTGAAGAGCAAATTAAAGCTTTTATAAATTCGAAATCTCTATCACGGTAGTGGTAATCTGTTCTTAAGCTTATGATCTTCCATCAGACTTAAGGTCCATTTTGCTGACTGCAAATGAGTGACTCAAAATTGGTCTACTTATCTTAGCTGCTTCATGAAATCAAAAAGCAGTTCTACTTAGAATAATTCTTATAAAATGAAAGACTTTAAAACAAGTCGACTGGCTGGGCTGATGTTCATCGAATATAAAATATAAATTTAAATGAGACACCCCTGAAGGCATATGTTTAAAAAATTATTAAAAGCCGCCACTCTTTTAAAAAATGTCTTCCCTTTACGGTTAAAAAGAAACGCTCATAAATGAAAAAGGGGTACCCCCTATTATTACATATTTTTATATTAGAAATTAAAATTTTAGGAATCCGTTTTAGTGCGTGAGCTCACTCTGATTCTGAATCTAAGTTCTGTAACCAGCATGCAGCAAAAAAAAAAAATTCGGAAAAATAATTTCTCAAATTATGTTTTAAAAGATGGATTAATTTTTTAAATTATTTCTATATTTTTTTCATATTAAACACATTATAAAAAAATAACTTTTCTTAATAAAGTGAGTATTCAACAAAAAACAAAAAAAAAAAAAAAAAAAAAACAAAACGTGAAAACTACTCTGTTTTAAACGTCTACTTAAACAGAAAATTAATTAATGGGCTGTTTTTGAACTTACATAACGTGATTGTGCAACAGTATTGTCGAAATTCAAAATTTAATTGTTTATAATTTTTAGGAAAAATAGACGTTAAACTTTACTATAGTTTTGCCCACTCGTTTTCAAAGAAATTTATTATTTAAATGTTCGTTTCGTATTGTTGCTCAAACGCGATATTCATATGTATGTAAATAAATCTAATTTTTTAATTTTGTTAAATAAAAATATTTCTCCTTTTTTTGTTTTCAAGGCTACGCTACAAAAAAGATGACTTAACCGACGATACACCAAAACTAATTATGGGCGTTGGTGATGGCACTGTAAACAGACGATCCTTGAAAGCTTGTCATCACTGGGCTGGCTACCAATCATCGAATATATCCACTATGGCTTTGGCTGGTGTCGACCATATGAATATATTGGCCAATAAAGACGTTTTAAATTATATTAAAAATGTTATGAAATTATAGATAAGTTTCCGTGTAATTTTAAATGAAACGTACAATCAGAACTTCCAAAAAATATTTTTTTAATTTAGATAATAAGTTTAGTTTCGTTTTATTTTATCATGTCAAAATACATTTTTATTATTTTCGGGTTTTTAATTTTAAAAATACTTTAATTAATTTTAGCCTTAATTTTTGTACTAAGAGCTTTGATATTAATAAATTTATTTTATTCTTTTTTTTTTTCTTATATACAAATTAAATTTAATTTTAAAATTGTAGTTCAAATTTTAAATTAAGTTTTAAACCTGTGTGTTAATGTTTTTAGTACCAATTTCTTAAGGCCAGAATTCACTATCATAAACAATCGTACTATTTAATCATACAAAAATCTGACAGAATTCTGTCCTACTTTAAAAATCGTTTCAAAATGGCGTCGTAGGTGCCACACTATTATACAAAAAACAGATGCTTATATTTTGTTGTTGTTCTTCTCTCTTTATCTTTAAAAACAATCAACTCTGATCGTTTAGAAACAATCATTTTATGAATTATTTTAAAAGATAAAATCGTACAGATCTGTACACACATGCAATTTTTGACAGATCGTACGACTGAGTATGATAGTCAACCCTGGCCTTTAATGGCACTGGTTTTATTTTTCTTTTTGCATATCATCAACATATTTTTGCTAAACTTACAGTCTACAAATAAATAATTCTTCCAAATAAAAGAAAAAACGACTTCAAAATTCATTTTAGCTATATGCCTTTAACGGTCTTAAGGTCTGGCCACGCATATTAAACTACCTTAGCAATTGGGACACCCTTTAATTTCCAAATCCAATTTTGTATTTGCTGTTATAACAGACTTAGCAATACAAAAGTTTGGCCACATACATCAAATTAAATTTACTATTGGGACACCCTTTAATTTGCTCTTGTAGCGGACTTAGCAATACACGTTCTTTGTAAATTTCAACCGTCGGCTACAACTGTTTAACAGTTTGGCAATTCATATCAAATTAAATCAACTATTGTATCACCCTTTAGTTTATAATTTTAAGTATTTATACTTCTTATTTTACAAGACAAAGTACAGGACGTTCTAGTTAAAATTCTGTAGTTAAAAATTTGTAGATAAAAGTTCGATTTCTAAATTCAAATTCTATACTTGTTCCTATAGCGGATATAGCAATACAGGTTTCTTTAAAATTTCAGCTGTCTGTCTAAAACATTGCAAAAGTTTGGCCACACACATTCAATTATATCAACTATTAGGACTCCCTTTAAATCTCAAATCCAAATCTTATACAAACACATACATATTCGGCTGTTCCGACTCTTCTGTATCCTTCACAGTATTTGCATAACCACATGTACATATAAATAGGTAAAGTAAATCTTTCCTACCTTACAGTTTTTCTTTTCGAAAAAAGCTTTCTTCAGAACTATAAGTTTTGCTTAGGGTTGTTGTACAGCTTAGTAAATAAAAAAGGTTACTTTCCTCATTCCAGTATAATTAAGTGGTGAATAAATATCCAGAAGTAACAGCTCACCAATTTTTCTTAACTTTTGCATTAATTTTTATCATAAACACAACAATCTGCAGAAATGCAAATGAAATTTAAAAAAATTTTATATGGAAAAATTAGACGCCCGCCGCCTCGAAGGATATGTATCGATCTTGCTGATTTTCCATGGCAAAATTTTCGAAACTATGTATGTGTGATCGATTGGAGTATTTAAATTTTCTCTAGCAGAGGGATATCGTTCAATCGACTTTGCTATGCATAAGAAATCATCATCATTTATGGAGTCGGAAATGGATATCGTAGCAACTACGAACCTGTGGAAAAGGGTGTAAAAATATAAAATAAAATACATACGTAATAATTGTTTTGTAATTTCTAACTTCAGGTTTAAACTGCTGCTTTGACATTATATTCATATAAGAATTAATTGTTCCTTTTTATGGAGAGTGAAAAGTATTAGATAAAATTCACAAAATTGTTTTTTGCCGCCCTCCTAGCAGCCTTCAATGTAATCCAATGCCAGAATATGTATTGTATCTCATTTACATATTTCACGTTGAAATAATCTTTATTTTGTCCAATAACAGTATAAAATTTCTATAAAATATTTAATGGAAACTTCCTGCACATGTAATTGTTGGCTACCACCATTCATCATTACTAAGAGTTTCTGGTTGTTTCTTAAATTCTGTGTGTCTTGCCTCTTTACATCAGTTGTGTTATAAGAACAATTATGTAAGAAATTTAGGTATTGGAAAACAAATGTGAAATATCTTGTGTAATTGTAATATTTATTTTAATTAACAAAATAGCAAAAAATACACGTGCATGTGTGTTATGAAATTATGTGATCTTAATTTAAGAAATATTATCGTCAGCAGGCTGCTGTCTGTGTTTTTCAGGAACAACAACGTATGCATGAGTAAAAACTTGATGAGTATGAGAAATTGATATTTTTTTAAGAAAAACCCTAAAAACGATTTAAATTGTTTCTAACATTTTGATCTACGCAAATCAGAGTTAGAAAAGCACCCCATATAAATAGCCTACAAGGCCGAATGCCATGGATAAACGGATTCTATGTGCCCCGGCCTTAACTTTTGACTAACTTTGAATATTTTGACAGCGTCTTTTGCTTTGTTTTCGCTCTTGCTGTGATTCACTATCATACGCAATTGTACGATTTAATCACGCAAAAATCTGACAGAATTCTGTCCTACTTTAATCAAACTGGCGTCGAAGGTGCCAAACTATTTTACAAAAAAGATGCGAAAAACAAATGCTTTTAATATTTTGTTGTTGCTTTCTCGTCAGCTTCAAAAAAAATCATCTCTGATCGCATAGAAAAAATCATTTTTTTAATTATTTGAAAAGATTATAAAATCGTACAGATCTGTCAAAAAGTCTGTCACACACAAACACTTTTGATCTACACTATCATACTTTTTGAGTACACATGCAATTTTTGACAGATCGTACGACTGAGTATGATAGTCAATCCTAGCCTTTAATGATTTTTGATCCGTAAACAAAGTTATTATTGTCAACCTCATCCTTTATTACTTTGTTTTCAGTCGAATATGTAAAAGTAAAACATATGATGGATTGATTCTATATGCCACGGCCTTTGGAATGACGGTGCCAGATTATTTTTAATTTACTCTTTACATTAATTTCCAATGAAATATTAAAAGATTTAGCGAAAAAGAATACATAAACAAAAATTTTGACCTAAGTGTCAACGATTTAATAGAGATTTGTGTGGATCTTTAAATTTTATTATATATATTTAGACAGTTCGTTTTCCCATATAGTGAACCGCTTAAACTAGAGAATTTGTCCTAATTAGATGAAATTTCGTTTGAGAGACATAAGTGCAAGGATGGACATGGAATTTTAAACAGCAGGAGAATCAATAAAATTAACTTTAATATACAAAGTTTTTTTTTCTTATCTGGTGTCGGTCCAAATCAATCGCTGCTCTATGGAGGATATAATAACAAATCCAGGAAGGCTAAGGTCAGGGGTTAATTAACTGAGCTGAAAACCGAGAGATAGGCAATCATTAAAGTCTTTTAAAATGACCGCTGCCTTGGGAGTATATTAGGACCTCGCCATGCCAAGTCCTTATAACGACATAATTTGCTTAATTTGTGTTGCTCTTCCGTTATTATGCGCATGTGCGAATTAGAGTAATCGACAAACAAATTTTTAATTTTTTATTTTTAATAATTTTTTATTGCAATTAAAAAAATATTTTTAATTAAAGAAAACATTTTTTTTTCATATATTAAGTTTTTAAATATTTTTTTAATTTAAAAAATATTATTTAATTTTTTATTTTTAATAATTTTTTATTGCAATTAAAAAAACATTAAAGAAAACATTATATAAAGTTTTTAAATATTTTTTTAAATTAAAAAATATTTTTTAAATTAAAAATTTTAAATATCAAAAAAAGATTTTTTTAATTAAATTTTTTTTTTGAATCATAAAACGAAACTTTTGTTTAACTTTCTTGTTTGTCGATCAGTCTATTTCGCACATGCACATAATAACTCAAGAGCAACAGATGAATCTAAACATTTCACACGATATCCAAACACATGAAATTACAATAATGCCAAAAGCGTAAGTAAAGGCTGGCCGGCCACAGCATTTGCCTCTTACATGTGCTTGTAGTATTCATTCATTTATTCATTCACTTAATTAAAATTTCACGTTTAAGGATGTGAGAACATGTTCTCACATGTATTTGTAATTGAGATAAATTTTTACTTGCTAATCAACATTCATATTTTAAATATCCTATTTTATTGCTTGTATATACGGGTTTGATTAAAAACATACAAACATTCATAAGAGGTCAGTCTTAAAAGTAGGGAAAACCTTTTTTTCATTGGTTAACTTTATCTGGCCACTAATGTATTGTATTGAGATGTATATTTAATGTTAAAAATCATGAAATTTTCACAGGAAGTGTAAGTCAAAATTAAAGGGTGCCTTTGTAGAGACGCTACTTTTACGTATATGGCCTTATATTCTACATAGTACGGAGTATGTGTTACTATATTCCTTATAATCACAAGTTTAAAAATATCAAATTATACTTTAAAGGGTGCCTTATACATAACGTGATTTTTACATATTGTTACGAAATTTTTACAGAATTAATGCACTCAAAATCTGCAACATATATCGTAACAGTCCATATGTCGTACGTAAACCTTTTTGAGTTGAGCTCGCTCTTGGCTCTTGTTTTTTTTTTTAATGCAATTATTCTATACATGCGCCATGATAGCGTCAAAGAAATAGTGTCGATTTTGGGAATTAAAAAACCGGAAAAAACACAGGAAATTGACTTTCCTGCAATTGGGTGTTTTTAATTAAAAAATAAAATTGGCATATAATTTGGTAGAAACTTTCTCGGAAATAGCTCGGTGCAGTTTCTACACACCTTGCAAAATATGTTAGTCTCGGTCTTTAATCTCATAACGACGGCCCATTTTGGGGGAAATAAGTTCATTTTTGTGAATATTAAAAATGCTTTTTAACCGACTTCAAAAAAGAAGGAGGTTATCAATTCGACTGAATGTTGCTTTTTTATGTTTGTGCCTGAAGAACTCAGTCATTTCTGTACCGATTTTGAATTTTTTTTGTAATTTGATAGATAATGCATACAGGTTAAACCCCTTATTAAAAAACGTTTATAAAAATTAAAGGGTGTCCCCATACAACATACATGTATTTAAGAGTATTATGAACCGTAAGCTCCCCAAAGCAGAAAGTAATACAAAATTAAATCTAAATATTTAAGGGTGTCCCCATAGGTGACGTAAGTTGACCTATATGCGCCAATCTTTTGAACCGTTATAAACAAACGCTTGCAGGTCCGCTATAATAGCAAGTATAAAATTTGTATTTGGAAATTAAAGGGTGTCCCAATAGTTGATGTAAGTTGGTGTATGTGGTCAAACTTTTTAACCGTTATAGACAGACAGCTAAAATTTACAAAGAACGTTTATTGCTGAATCTGCTTTACCAGCAAGTATAAAATTTGAATTTAAAGATTAAAGGGTGTTCCCATATTTAAAGTCAATTGACCTGTATGGCCCTATCGTTTGAACCGTTTTATACAAACACTTGAAAATTAAACAGAATGTCCACTACTTTGTGTGGTGTATTAAGAAGTATAAGTATTTAAAATTATAAATTATAGAGTGTTACAATAGTTGCTGTTATTTGATGTATATGACCAAACTGTTAAACAGTTTAAGACAGTTGATTGAAATTTGCACAGAACCTTTATTGCTAAGTCCGCTATAATAAGTAGTAAACATGAAATTAGAAATTAAAGGGTGTCCCTATAATTGATGTAGCTTGACTTATATGGCCCTACCGTTGAAACCTTTACAGATAAACAAAATTAGATAGAATGGCCATTACCATTTCAAGTATAATAACAAGTATAAATATTTAAAATTAGAGGGTGCTCTAATGGTTGTATTTTGATGTATATGGCCAATCTTTTGAACAGTTGTAGACTAACGCTTAGAATTTAAACAAATTTTGTTTTACTGTGCTGAATTTTCCTGTTTAATCTGTATTCAGGAAGCATATAAAAAATCCTAACGCAATCTTTCTCGAATATAATATAATTAATGTATAATTACCGTCATAAGGAAATATAATTTAAAGTTTGTCTGTTTTGAAGTCGGTTTGAAGATGTATTTATAATTATTTTTCGGAATATTGCTTTAGGCATCTCAGTGTTGAGTAATGACTTAAACAGAATCTACAGTTGGACTAATGCAAACGGTCTCTGCTTGAATCCGGCGAAATCTAAATGTCTGGTTATATGTAAAAAACGCATAGTTCCCACCATTTCTGAAGGTATGGTCTTAAACGGAGAGAAAATGATATTGTTAACATTGCGAAAATCTTGGTATTACATTCAGTAACAACGTAACATGAAATGATCATTAAAACTTACTGGTGAGTCAAAAATGTGCAAAGCTGAGAGCTGTCTGCCACATACAATATTTCGCTTCTTTTAGGATAAAGGCATTACTTGCTAAAACATACCTGATTAATTCCCTTCTGTATGAGTGCGAATTATTTAGTAATTACGACACAGTTAGTAAGCGGAAACTAAATATATGATAATATATATAACAATATATAAGATATGTGTATGGGTTGAGAAGGTTTGATCACGTCTCCTCTGTTTCTAATCTCTCACACTCTTATTTTTTTTTGCATAACATAATATATAGCCAAACACCCATATATATAATTGAAAAAATACGTTTTTCTCAATCATGCCATCATGTGGCAGTGTTATGTGCATGCCGCACGTCTTTGGAACAATCTTCCACCAATTCAGCAAGTCAATAGAAATGCTAATAGTTTCAAAAAATTTTCATTTAATTTTATAAATAATCTCAATAAACAACAACATTTTCTAATTCCGGAAACATGTAAATTTCCGATTTTTTAATTCCCAAAATCGACGCTTTTATTTCAAGCGTCGAAAGCGCACGTTTATTACTTACGATAAAAATTGTATATTTTTTGTTTAAAACATCTTATAGATGGGAATCATTTAACGGTTGTATTTGTAAACATTTAAGAACCTTTAAGATTTGACTACAATTTTTAAACTTGCAATTGGAAATAAAATCAAGCCAAAGAAAGACACGTGTCTGTGTGTATTAACATTTTCAAAAATGATCTCTAAATAATTGAATCTAAACGTAGGATGTTTTAAGAAGTGAAAGGTCTTTATAACAGTACGTCCTGTTGGGTCTTATGTATAAAATCTGTGATTTAAGGAACACAAAGACAAACCATTTAATAAAAATTTTTACGCGCACAGAACAAAATGTACGATTGCAGTAACGCTTGATTCTTATGAGCAATTGTATAGTTTTCCTTATTTGCTCTTATATAGATGAGAAATAGAGCAATCCCATGCATACATAAGCCTTATAAAAAATGATCTATGATCGAATCTATCAATTTGAAAACAACCGTTTTGTTGTAGATTTTCGTTTTTTAGAATTTGCTTTCATTTATTCATAGAACTAAGAAAACAGGTTACAAAAAGGTTACAAAACGGAGATTAGAGGAGTAGTATTTGTGAATATTCGATTCGATAATTTGTGTATGGAAAGTAATATAAAATATCTTTTGCAGGAAGTTTATTCCACAAACAAATTTAAAACTAAATTCTATGGCTTATCGACCATAGATAGGTGGCGAATTAATGCTGAACGCATTGTTTGTAAAAAAAAATAGATTTTTTAAAATGACTTCTGTCAATAATTTGCGAGCTTTCTAAAATATGTTCTACTTAAGTGCTTCAAGAATCTGAAACTTATTTGTATCATGGATTCGTTTGATTTTTATCACATAACTGTATGCTTCACATTTCGTTTATATAGGTTTAGTTTAGGAATGCTCGTTTTTGTCCCGTTTTCTCGCCTCTGGTTCCATAGAAAATTTTATTCAAATCATTTGAGCGGAAAAATTTTTTTCCAAACTTCAAGAAAAGAAATAACCGATTTCATCTTATAGATGATGACTTATTTGCCTTTAAAATTTTATAAAAATCTGCAGTTCCGTATAAAATTGTCCTCGCTAACGTCAATGCTTCTATTCTTTTTTTCCTATCGAAAATTCTATTTGTTTTTCAAAAGCCTTTTAATATAATTTTGTTTTTGTTAAGATTTGCCTCAAACTTTAATCATATACCTCTTTTTAAATGTTTAGCTGCACATTGAGATGCCGGCTACTCTGTGAAGTCTTTATTAAAAGTTATTTCTTTAATGAATGCATTGAAATCCAAACACAAGACAATACAAATGAACTTGGCACACTTTTGTTTAAATTATACTGTCACTTAATTGATTACGACATTTTATTTTTTAAATATCTTAAGTTCTTCATTTTTCATTTTTCTAACCTCAAATCCTATTTACTCTGTTGCAGATGACAACATTATTTGCCATTCGTATTCATTCAGCAAACGGCCAAGCCTTTTATAGGTTGGGGCCAAGCGAAAGAAAATGAATGATACGCTCAAACCCAATCTCATAATAATATCTGATTGGGGTCGGGCGAATAAAGTCGATTTAAACGCTCGTAAAAGTTAATGTTTTATGAGTGCGCACAGATATTTGACCAAAAAGAGTGCTACATCTGTAAGTGGGTATGGTAAAAATATAAAGGAATCAGAATCTCTTAAGGTTCTTGGCATAAAAATATTGTGTGTTGTTTGATGGACAAAACACATTTTTCAAGTCTTAAAAGAAGATTTCAACGGTTTAAAGGATATTTCAGTGCATCTGATTTCCTTTCTATTTATACCACGTACATCCGCCCAAAAATGGAATACAACTCTCATGTATAAGCTGGTGTTTTAAAGTCTATTTTGTAGTTACTTGACCGCCTGAAGAAGAGGAGAAGAGGCTTATAGGTGACAGTAGAGTATCGATACTACAAAGGAATGTGCTCTACTGAGATTAAGAAAACAATAGGCTGGACTTAGAGGATACCAATCGTGTATTGACAATATTAATGCATTGACATTTAATGCATTGATAATTGTTGCACTGATGGTATTAATTGAATTATAAAGGAGTAATACATCGAATACAACATCTCTGTGCAGTGATGCATTGGAATAAATTTTACCAATGCTGCCGTTCACTACTAATCTGGCAGGATTACCAGCTATCGGGAAATCACACGGCGTACCTTAAAGATCTTGAGTAAGCGGAAGTCATAGCTTTGCTTTCGTATTCGAGTCAACATATTGCAATCAACACAAAACGACTTTACAGCAAGAATCGATAAAGGTTGGTCGTAAAATCAACATTAACAAAAGAGAATCGTTGCGAATTAAATCTTCCAATGATATATAAACGGCCATAACATAGCAGACGTCATCAGCTGTATTTAGGTAGGGTCTATTACACTTTAGGAGGAGCTTAGCAGGATAAGTCGCCTACAGAAAGTACGTTCGCCAAGCTAAGAAATGTAAGGCATTCAAATAAAATGAGAATTAGGACTAAATGCCAAATTTTTTAAAGCCTGCGTAAAGTGTGCTACTCAGAAACAGGGTTAGTTATATAAGAAACGAAAACAAAACTTCAGAGCTTTAAAAACCCCCTTGCCTCAGAAATATTCTATAAATATGATGGCCCAGAACCATATTGAATGAAATTCTATGAAGAATTCATTAAGAGGAGAATATTAACACTTAAATAGGAAAGAGAAAATATGGATTGATTGGGAACACTCTGCGAAAGACTTACGATGACCCTTCTCATGCTGCTCTGGCCTGGAATCCAAATGTGAGCGACGTTGTGGAAGGCCAAAAACAATATGCTTAGCGTAACTGGGTTTGGTTGCCTTTTTGCTTTAATGATTTAATACAATTTCAAATAAAATCAATTTGAATCAAGACATCAGAATTTTGAAATTCTAAAAAAAAATTTCTTTAAATCCACTGTAAGCAGGATTAATAATGAAAGTTTTATGAGAATAAAATGAAATGAAGGAATAAAAGAATCAGCACAGTTAACAATCAAACTTGAAAATATTTCTAAATTTTATGTTTTAATTTTTTATAAAACAGAAACAGTCACGGCGAAATAATGCTAGGTGGTCTCGATAGCGAATTCATTGATTTTCGCCGAAACGTGAAGTGTCAGACACCATATATAAAAAAATTATACTCAATTTTTTGTATATGGAGTTTGACATTTCAGGATTTGAGCAAAATTAATGAATTCGCCATTGCGACTGCCTGGTATTGATTCGCCTTGAAAAGAATCAAGCACAGTAACCAATCAAACTTGAAAATATTTCTAAATTTTATGTTTTAATTTTTTATAAAACAGAAACAGTCACGGCGAAATAATGCTATGTGGTCTCGATAGGGAATTCATTGATTTTTGCCGAAACGTTAAGTGTCAAAAACCATATAAAAAATTATACACATTTTTTATATATGCAGTTTGACATTTCAGGTTTTGGCGAAAATGATTAAATTCGCCATTGGGACCACCTAGTATTGATTCGCCTTGGAATAAAAAAAAAACTATTATCCGTTAGTAATAAAATCTTAGGAAATATTATTTTATACCTAAAACGCCTAATCGCATTGCTTTAATTTTTATGCGTTATCGATATTATTATCGGTATCGGTTTTAAACTTATGTTTTCTTAAATAACTTTTAAAAGTTATCTTTAAAAAATCTATTTGCAACATGTTGACCATAAATAAACTTTTTTTACAGATGTCGTATTCAAGTTAACGTCAGTGTATTTTCCACATTATTTTTATAATTCTATTGTCATATAAATGCATTCAGCAAAAAAACAATACGTGTTTGTTACGATTTAAAATAATTTATTATTCAGTTGAAGTATTCAAAAGCTTTAAATAATTCTGCTTTATTTTTGAACCAAAATCTCCTTTTAATATTTTCATCTCAGCCTACGTAAAATACTAATCTGATTATGGCTTTTAAATGACAATTTTTTTGGCGATTGCAAGTAAAATTCCAAAGTTAATTTATATAATTTGTAAAAACGCAAAAAACATTATCGATCAGATAAGTTTTCAAGAAATATTTTATTGAAAACTTAAAAAATTTAACCTTAATTGATCCTTGGAAAACCCACACTTGACAACTCTATCAGAACTTTTTAAAGGGAACTCTGCTTTTAAACAACAGCAATGTCTACCCATTGCAGAGATGTTTGCAAAAACTTTCGCACAAAGTGGAAAAAGGTTATATCTCAGTTTGTCATTCCGTTTGGAATTTATGCAATATTCATTTCCGATCCCATTAAGTAGCGAAGTCGATTTAGCAATGTCCGTCAGTATGTCTGTCTGTCCGTCCATGTTAATGTTGAAATCAACTTTGCCAAGCCACTAGAAAATTAGCAAAATCAGTCCATGTCCTTTGAGGCAGTGAAAAAAAACACCACGCCTGCTTCTTATCATACCCTTCACCAAAAAAAGTTGAAAAAGGGAGTATTTAAGTTTGTCATTCCGTGTGTAATTTCCAATATCCATTTCCGAACACATAAAGTACATATATATTCTGAATTCTTATGCCTAGGGAAGTCGATTGAGCGATGTCCGTCTGTCCGTCCGTGTTAGTGTTGATTTCACAAAAAAAAAATTAATAAATACATCAATCGATCAGAGATAGTGTTGAAAGAAGTGCTAATGGAAATCAGCATTATCGGTCCATATCCCTCGAGGCAGCAGGCAAATCACCACGCCTACCTCTAATTTTTTCATATCACTTGGAACAGTTAGGTAACATCAATCAAGAAAATAAATGTATGGGACGATAGAGAATTAAAAAAAAATAAGAAAAAAAACATCAAGTGTAAAAATTGGCCGTCGCCCATATTTTGCGTGTTACGGGGCTCTGAAATTTAAAATTTTTTTAAAATATCAATATGGATATCATTTTAAAGCTTTTGAAAAGGTCCTAAAGAAAATACTAAAATTTTTAAAAAACGCTTAACCCATTAAGAGCCGATGTCACTTTTATGTAAGATTATATATATGCAGTACCATAATTTTTGTTTATTTTCTAATTCTCTGTCACCCAAATATTTGCTTTTTTATTGGAGTTACTTCACTAAACTATATTAACGTAGATAATGAAGGGTATATAAGATTCGGCACAGCCGCATATAGCACTCTTACTGGTTTTTACATATCAATGAAGTAACTCCAATCAAAAAAAACAAAAAAAAAAATTATATGGGCAAATACACATCAAGTGAAAAAATTGGCGCTCACCTATATTTTCCGAGTCATGGGCCTCTAAACTTTTCACAGAAAAGTACGAATTTCCACCATATTTTTTAGATATCAATATGAGTATCTTTAAAAAAATTAAACAGAGATCTTTCAGGAAATGCTAAAATTAAAAAAAAAAATTTTAACCCATTAAGAGGCGGTGAAATTTTTATGTAAAATTTTAATTTTTTTGTACTTAA
Source organism: Cistogaster globosa (assembly GCA_937654795.1). Classification (NCBI taxonomy): domain Eukaryota; kingdom Metazoa; phylum Arthropoda; class Insecta; order Diptera; family Tachinidae; genus Cistogaster; species Cistogaster globosa. The sequence goes on along the minus strand of OW569404.1, from coordinate 98,120,204 downwards.
TTTTTTTAGTACTTATTTTTTATTTTTTTATATTTTTTTATATTTTGTTTTTTTAATTGGAGTAACTTTACTTAACTAGATTAACATGGCGAAGGGTAAATTAGATTCGTCATAAGTTTTAATTTACTTATAAGAGAGTTAATTAACACGAAAAAAATGTTTGCCAAATTCAGAAAAACCACAGCTGTGTTGTTACTTTGCAATAAACTGCGTCACAATAATGAATTAAGGCTTTTTGTCATCCATTGCATTTTATTGCTGCATACAAAACGTGTTTGCATTCAAATTTCCCGCGACTGATACACATGCATTTTAATTAGAATATTTTTAATGTTATTAGAGCATGCGATTTTTCTTATGTTCCAGAGATTACGTCATGAAATTGTGCAGTTGAATACAGTTTATAAATTTTATATTTATACAAATATTTCAAGAGACACTGTAAAATTTTGTTGGTGTAAACGCTATCATTTTATTGTTAAATTGCTACTTCAGAAACAGTAGAGTGATTATCTAAGGAAGCGAGTATCCTTTACATGAAAAGGTCCAGTAAATTAATGCATTTATATTTTCTTAGATGGTTTTTCAGTTACAGTCAGGGAATGCAAGTACAAGGAGACAGCACGAAGGTGTTCTTTGTCTTTATTGTTCTACAATTTTTTTCGTTCCTTAAGAGAAAGTAGGAGTGAATGTGAAAGGGTTTTTTGTGTTCCACTTATTTAAATTAAATAAACCTGATCTCAATCTTTATTAAAATATATCAGTAGGATTGCTTTATTATTTGCCACGAGCCTTAACAAGATTTTAAGAAGATAGAAAAAGAAGTAAGAGCGCTATATATTCGGCTATGCTGAATCTTATATAACCTTCATAGCGTATGTAAGTCTAGTAAAGTGAAATAGCTCCTATCAAAAAAACAAATATTGCAATGACAGAAAAAAAAAAATTAAAAAAAAAAAAAATTAAAAAAACAAAATTAAGAACAATAAATAATTTCACATAAAAATCTCACCGGCTCTTAATAGGTTACGTATTTTTAAAAACTTTCAGTATTTCCTGAAAGATCTCTTCAAAAGCTTTTTAATGATACCCATATTGACCATATTGACAATTGAACTTTTTATGAATAATTCGGAGGCCCATTACTCGGAAAATATGGGCGAGCACTAATTTTTTTACTTGTTGTTTTTTTCCTTATTTTTTAATTCTCTATCGCTCCATATATTTGTAGAAAAATTAAAAGTAGGCTTGGTGTTTACCCCACTGCAAAACATGGACATGGACTGATTTTGCTAATTTTTAATAGCGAAATTTTCGAAGCTGTGTCTGATCGATTGGCATATTTAAATTTTCTTTAGCTCATCTAGTGCCTTGGCAAAATTTATTTCAACTCTTACATGGACGGACAGATTCAAAGACGAACATTGCTCAATCGACTTCGCTATGCATTAGGACTAAGAATGTATACACTTTATGGGGTCGGAAATGGATATTGTAGAAATGACATATGGAATGACAAACTTAGATATACCGTTTTTCCACTTTTTGTGGTGAAGGGTATAAGAAAGTTAAAAATTTTTTTCTGCAAAATATTTAAGGTGTTAAGGCGCGTTATCTTAGCTGTTCATTAGGTTTGTAATTTCTTCAATATTTATTTTTAATCCCATAAAATTTAATTATTCGTGATACTAATGCAAGTAGAACAGGCTCTATCAGTCTGTCCATGTTCGTGTTTGTAATAAAATGGGGTTTATTAAAGCTTTAGAAAATCTACATACATCTGTCAGCCATGTTGTTTCTCATGATTATTTTTGTTTGCTTTGTTGTATTGAAAGCCGATAAATAAGAAAAGATAAATCTAGAAAACCGAAAAATCAGAAATTCTATAAAGATTCAATATTTAACCAAAATGTCATATTTTCAGTAAAACTTCGAAAAAAATTTTAATTTTACTAAAAGAAAACGTTTTCAAAATTTTTACTTTTTCGAATAATTACTAAAATATTCCTTTAACCCAAATATTAAAATAATTTTTTAGATGTTTTTGGTATGGAATCGATTTATACGAGGGCTGCTATATATATTTCTGGCCTGGCAACACTGAGTGCTGCCAAGTGCAATCTGACATTTCCATTAGAAAGTTTGTCATTTTTAAGCAATATCGTACTCAAAACGTTTTGACGTACGACCATTATTTGTGTTGTTTACAGTGACTTGAAAAAATTAATATAGAAAAAAATGGAATTCACTCGTGAACATTTTCGTGCCATCATTTTTCACAACTTTCGACGTGGATTATCACGACAAGAGTGCATTGATGAACTAAAATCTTTGTATGGCGATAAAGCACCATCCCATAGCACTGTGAAAAATTGGTATAATGAATTTAAACGTGGCCGAAGCTCGCTCAAAGACGAATTCCTTGAAGGTCGTCCAAAAACGGCTGTTTTGCCAGAGAACATTGATGCCGTGCGTGAACTCATAATGCAAGATCGACATGCGACATACCGAGAGATAGAGACATCCTTGGACATTTCTTCCACCAGCAAACATTCGATACTGCATCAACACTTGGCCGTAAAAAAGGTATGTTCTCGTTGGATCCCGCACAATTTGAAAGTCGCTCAAAAAAAGGCTCGTGTCGATTGGTGCAAAGAAATGTTGCAAAAATACGATTGCGGTGCTTCAAAAGACGTTTATAAGATCGTCACAGGTGACGAATCGTGGATCTATGCGTATGAGCCCGAAAAAAAAAGAATCGACCGTGTGGGTCTTCAAAGACGAGCAAAATCGCCTGTTTCTTCGGCAAAACTGGTCATGTGGCGACTGTTCCGCTTGAGCAACGTAGGACGGTCACTTCTGAGTGGTACACTACAATTTGTTTGCCTGAAGTCATCGGAGAAGTTCGAAAAACCAACAAGAGAAGACGAATCATTGTTCACCATGACAATGCGAGCTCTCACACATCGGGTCAAACCAGAGCGTTTTTGACCGACCAAAACGTCGAATTAATTGGTCATCCGCCGTACAGCCCTGACTTGGCACCTAATGACTTCTTCTTGTTTCCGCACATCAAGAAAAAAATGCGTGGTCAACGATTTTCGTCGCCAGAAGAAGCTGTTGAAGTGTTCAAAAACCATGTTTTAGAGGTTTCTCAATCGGAGTGGAAAAAGTGCTTCGACAACTGGTTTGAGCGCATGCAAAAGTGTATAAATCATGCTGGAGAATACTTTGAAAAACAATAAAACCATTTTTGATTATAAATATTCGCATTTTCACTATTAGGCCAGAAATATATAGAGCAGCCCTCGTATCTTCTGAAAAAAAATATCTCTTTAGGTGTTTATTTTTTTAGGTGTTTATTTTTTTAAATAAAATTTTTATTTATTTTTTAATGCAAAAACTTTAAACTCACTAAAAAATCTATTATTGAGTACTTTTCCTACTTATCGTAACTAAACATAGTACAAAGCATTTAGATTTATGCTTCAACATGGTCACAGCTGGTAACAGGTTCCTAATTAGGTCTTCTTCTAAGAGAAAGCTGGCTAAGCTAATCAGACTCTAAACATTAGTCGACTCCTTATTTTATTATAAAAGTATCTCATATATGGAGATCTAAATGGATGAATATCTTTTCCTGTTCTTCTTTTTTTATTTAAATTAAGATTCATGCCGGTTTTTAAGAATCCAATAAGAATGCTCAAGGATATCTTGCAAAGAGCAGGGGGATTATTATATGACGGAACTGATGTTTTTAATGGCCACTATCGGTAGTCGTAAGAGAGGAATAAATATATCAATACCTCCAGGTAAGTTAAGCTGAATAATTGCGGTCACCACAACAAGCAGTTAAAACTTACACGCTTATTTTGCGATACGCAAAGAAATCACAAAAAATAAAAAATGGTCTGGTAGAAAGTTGTGCTCTCAGCTTGTTTTTTTTTCTGTTTTAAAACTTAAAGAAAAGTTTTATCGGGAATCGAATTTGAGTCGAACGGAGAGGTTGTCTTTACAACATTACGCAAGCTTTCCTTGCAGAGGACCCTCAAAAGATAGAGAATCACTGAGTGAATTTTTTTGTATTAGTTTTAAAAATATTTGATTTGTTTTGATATTTGCAATATTTTTATTTTTAAAACTAAATACAAACATTTGCCACTGAACTTTGTACCTTAAACAAAAAAAAAAAAAAAAAAAACAAAAACAATTCCATTTGTACCACTGAAAAAAGGAAAAGGCCTGTCATTAAATAAATTTCATTAACTAATTTAAAGCATGGCCAAAAGTTTTAAGGAAATGTTCAAGAATGAATATCATACTGGCGTGAGATGCACAAGTCGCAATGCGCCATAATTTGTACAGATATCAAAAATATTAACGCAAATTATAAATATAAATTGACCAGTGCCGATAAATAGTTTATTTTAAAATTATTCGTCGTTTCAATATTTTTAATTATAAAAGCTGAACATCTTAAAACATAAGATTGATTGATTTTTTTATTTGGAAGATCAGTTCATTTCGTGACAATTTAAAATGTACTTAAACAAAGAAAGCTTAAATTTGCCTTTATTCAATTCAAAGATTTTTTTGAATATAGTTTCAGGCTACAATTTTTTTTTTTTTTTTTTTTTTTTTTTTTTTTTGTTTTGTTTGTGGCGTTCTTTGCTATTTTAGGCAGACGATGCCTTTATTGAGGAGTTTTAATCGGTGTTTTTTTTATTCAAGATATCATTTTTAATGCCAACAAATTCTGATAAATAAAATTACAAACGGAGTAACAAACTTAAAAAACCCTTTGTTCATGAAGTGGATGGACTAAAAAAAAAAAAAAAAAAAAACAAAACAAATCTTATATACCCTTCACCATGTATGTAAATTTAGTTAAGTGAAGTAGCTCTTATCAAACAACAACAAAAAAAAAACAAATATTGCGGTGACAGAGAATTAAAAAAAAAAGAAAAAATTAAATACGATATACAATTTTACTTAAAAATATCATCGGCTCTAAATTGGTTAAGCATTTAAAAATTTTTTTTTTGTATTTCCTGAAAGATCTCATCAAAAGCTTTGAAACGATACCCATATTCACCATATTGACAATCAATCATTTTATGAAAACTTTAGAGGCCCATAACTCGGTAAATATGGGCGAGCGCTAATATTTTCACTTAATGTTTTTTTTTTCTTATTTCTTAATTTTTTTCGCTCCATATTTTTTTTATTGGAGTTACTTTATTGTTCCAATGATATGGAAAAATAAGAGGCAGGCATGGTGTTGAGCCCACTGTCTGAGGGACATGGACCGATCTGGACAATTTTCGAGACAACATATGTCAGATCGATTGACGTATTTTAATTTTCTTTAGCTCATCTAGTGCCCTGTTAAAGTTGATTTCAACATTAACACGGATGGACAGACGGACATTGCTCAAACGATTTAGCTATGCTTAAGATGTCGGAATATATACATTTAATGGGATCGGAAATGGATATTGTAAAAATTACAAACGGAACGTTCAACTAAAATATACCACTTTTCCACTTTTTGTGGTGAAAGTATAAAAAATAAGGCGCGAATCTGGTCTTGAAATGAAGATATTGAATTTTATTTAAAATTTTTTTATTGAAATCTTAGACATTTTAGGTAAATATATAATTTCAAAGCTTCTTAAAAGAAGATCATTCAAAAATTTAAGCAACAACTTTAGAAATTCTATAATAGGATCCAGACAATCTTAATAATAGCAATTTTTTTGAAACGAATGTTTGATTGCAAAACTATTTACGTTTTCTGACCACGACTTCGTCCGTTTACACTTCTGTAAACAGTGTTAAAAACTTTCCATCTACAAAAATAAAATGTACTGACAACTGTTTTAGTGACATTGGTATCTCTATTTTCCCCACGAAACGACATATTTTTATGAAATAAAAAATATTCTATATTTGAACCAAGGTTCCAAGGGACCTTCTCACAAAATTTTATTCAAATCCATTCTACAGTTTTTACGTCATGCGAACACTGACAGACGGATAGTAAGAAAAATTTTAAAAATAGGTGTTTTGTATTCCATATCGATCACTACCTACACCAAAATCAAAATTTAAAAAAAAATATTAAAAATTAATGCATCAATCAAACTGCACTATTTAGAGCTGCTTAGAAGGCAGTTAATCGTGATGGGATACTTTGGCGATACATAAATGCTGATGCAAAATATATTCACTAGATTCTGAAAGGCGAACCAACTTCGAAGAAAGCAGAGTTAGTAAATGGACTGATCATGAATAATATCTAGTACTGACTATAAATACTAAAAAAGAAACTTGAGGCCATATTATCGATTTTTGAATACGCCTCTAGAATAAATTGAAAATTGAATGCTCGGCCTTAGTTAGTAAAACCAGCGCATTATAATACACTTTTGATTGAAAATAACTGGATTCACATTTTTAACTTTACCGAATAAAAATTTAATTTTTGTAGAGATTTTCTTAATTTTATATGAATTTTTCAACTGCTTTCGATTAATTTCTCTCTCATTTTCGTTTAAAAGTGCAAATTTCTAAACATTTTTTAAACTCTTTAAATTTTCAAAACATAATTTTTTTAAAAAGGCATTACAAATTGAAAACTTCATTTAAATTAAATATTCGAAATAGTTAAGAAATGGAATCTACTTTTCTCGAATAATTTTCAACTAATTTTAATGGCGGTTTGACAATCGATGCATTCATCATCAGTTGATCAAAAACAAAAGACTAATTTAAAATTTGTCCTCCTATTTCTTTACCTCTTATTTTCTCTTCAGCAATTTTGTCTCATTGCGTATACGTGTTTTTCTTCTTTTTCGAAATTATCTTAAAAAATATTGTTCATACGTCACGTAGGTTTCTTATTAAAGATGACTCTGTTTTGTTGGTAAAATGAATATTAATATTGTTACAATTTGTCATGACACCTACTCGAGTAAGTTTGTTTGTTTGTATTGTATCCAATCAATGAATTGTGTAGCAAAAAAAAAAAAAAACGTTTCCTCTGTAGCACTGAATCAATAGATTTATATTGTTGCTTTCAATTTAAATATTCTTCGATATTATTACGATATTATCACGATTTTATTTTACAATTTTTTATATTTTAATAATAATTCTTCATTCATTCGTTTATAGTTACGCACAATTTATTTTTTATTTAAATGCAGTTTTTCTGCGATGTTAAAAATATTTTTTATTATTTCCGTTTGTTGATGTTTTACAAATGCTTTAATAATAATTTAAAATTATATTTTCGTCCAATGCCATAAATTTGAAATATTTTTAAAGGGTACTCCAAAATAGATGCATGATTTTAGTTAAACAGAAAAAAATTTATGTTTCTTCCCTCTCTGGCGCAATCAATCCCCTTTAAAGATTTTCTATTACTGTTTTTTCTAACTCTTCATGAAATTCATTATTGCAGCATTAAAATTTCATCCTTTAAATTAAAATTTGTGTCAACAGTTCTCAATCACATGACGTCGATATCATGATTGTTCAATTTAGGCAAAAAAGGTTTATTATAATTTCGAGTACAAATAGCTGTCACTTCTTGACCAGCTTCTTTTTGGAGAATCACATGCATTAAATTCTTGTTTACCTCTCAATTTCAACTACTGATCCATATTATTTTGAAGAGAAATAGATTCTTTGAACTGAATTTTATTATAGGTAATGAAGCAAAATTTATGCTGTCTTTTTTCATTCTGGCACAAAATGTGTTTATTTATTTTTAATTTTTACATATAAAATGAAAAAAACTCATGAGGAGTCGTGGTTAAGAAAGTTTCTTAAGCTTAGCTAAAGGCTTAATATACATGTAAGTGGTATCAGAGGAAAGCTTTTGACTTCTAGATTATCAATATTATAATGATTTTTTTCCTGCTTAATTTCCTAAATGAAATTTACCTTAAAAACTCAAAAAATTACGTTAAGTTGTTTTTTTTTTGAGAAATAAAATATGAAATTAAGGTTGCTACAAAATCAAAACGCATCAAAATATCCTTAAAAAACTTTGAAATTGTCATCCTTGTCATAAAACAATATTCCATTCGGGTGGAATTGATTTCGTATTTTGCTTCTATAAAAAACGTGAAGCGAAAAAAAATGCCGAAATGAAACCTCTTGCAGTTTGCTATGTGGAATAGATATTTTGAGCATTTTGTTAATATAAAAACCATTCAAAACATTTTTTTAATTTTGTTTTTATTTCTTTTTTTTTGTGAGAAGTAGCACTTCAGGCATTATTACCTATTTAGTTATTTTGGTAACCGTGCTAGATGAGAGATAAACAAGGGGGTGAAAGGAGAGGGATAGAGAGTTAGTTATTTTACTTCGCCGGCGAATATGCTATGAAGAAGCACCGACGAAGAAGACTGCAAGTTTTCATGTTAATTCTGAATATGTATTTATACCATTAAACAGAAAAAACATCTTTTATTTTTTTATTGCCACAGGAGTTGAACCCTGGGCAATCAGGTTTGTAGTCAACGTGCTTATCACTTTGACTATAGCAGCAGGCTATTCTTTATCTTGCTTATTGATCCAAAATAAATTTATTTTAATATGATGTTAACAAAAAAATAAACTTTTTCTTAATCATTTATAAAAAACAAAAAAATAAATAGAATTTGTTTAACAGATATTGCCGTACTTTTATTCTTCTTCATAAAATTCCGTTTTGACAGCACACAAACAATATTCCGTTTTATTTTCTTTTGCCGTTGCAATTATAGATATACCGGGCATGTCTGATATTTTTTATTTTATTGTTTTTTAAGTCAGCTGTTTTTTTTTTTTTTTTTGTTTTGCTGCTTTCGTTGTTATGTTGCCATATTTTGAACAAACATGAGTGATTTTGTACTTTCTTCGGTATACTAAAACCGAACGGAATCTATAAAAGCTAAAACCAATTCGATCGTAATAGTAACTTCGAAATTATTTCAATTTCGAACGGAATTTGTGACATGCCTGTATATAGAAAGAAGAATTTTTTGTGGTTTAGGAAAATCTATCCAAAATTACACGGGAAAATTTCGGCTAAATTCCCGGGAAACGGTATTTTTAAAATCATTAGCACCTTAAAAAATACACTGATTGTTTCTCAAATATTTTAATTGTGACTTATAAACATTTTCAAATATCTCGTTTCGAGTGAATTCTACTACATATATGCATCTGTACATGAAATATTTGTTTGAAAATTTTGATGATGGTTTAGAAAGTAATTAAAATAGAATACAAAACACCCATAAAATTTTTGTCTGTTTTGTCTGTCCGTCTGTGTTCACATCACGTAAAAACTGCAATATGGATTTGAATAAAATTTTGTGTGGAACCTTGGTTCAAATATGAAATAATTTCTTTTCTTAAAAATATGTGATTTCGTAGAGAAACTAGAGATACAAATGTTAGATCACCCAATTTTATCGGTATTATGGTACTAAAACAGTTGTCAGTACATTTTATTTTTGTAGATGGAAAGTTTTTAACAAACAAATGTTTAAAAACACATTTTCTAAATTTTAATTTTAAGAAAATTATAAATGCTACACGAACGAAGTCATGGGTACTGCCAGTAATATATAAAACAGAACTAAAGGCTTAAAAACAATTTTAAGTTATTCGAAGTCACTAAGATTTGAAACACAAACATGGATAATCTTTATAATACATTGTTGACAACAAAACCCAGCTCAGTGGAAATTAAAAGGGTTTTTTTCTATTGTGGGAAATTTTGCAACGAAAACAAGCAACAATATGTCTAGTAAATTGTTAAATGCGGTTCAAAAGTCAAATATTTCAAAAAATAATAAATAAAATACTTTTTCAGTATTTTGATCTTTATTATCTCTTGTTATATAGTACAAATGAAAATATGTATGTCGTGTCACCTTAAAAACAATTAAGTTTTATAAACTATTAAAACTATTTTTTAACAACAATTTTTATTGTTTGTTAATTTTTTAATAAAGTTATGAATTTTTTAATATTATTTTATTAAATAAACTTGTTGTCTTTAAGAATTGCTTATTTCCCGGAATGCCGAAAAATTCTGGGAATGCGATCATTTTTCCCCGTTTCCTGGGAAATAAAAATTCCGGGAAATCCCAAACCCTAGATTTTAATCAAATGGTGAAATAAAAAATTAATTTTTCTTTGTTTTAACATATAAATTCTCGGAACGGGGAAAATATCCTTGTTAATTACGGGGCTGTCAAATCCTCTTTTGACTATGTAGTCAACAATTGGGCACTAAAAGGCCCCAATACCTTTTGTACTCGGCACTTTGCACTCCGAAGAACTTAACAGTAATTTTAAATTTTGTTTCAAAATTGACTATATTTGGATAGGGCTGGATAAAGAACCACTATAATTTTTGATCTAATCTTTCTTTTATTCGTATTTTCTATAGGTTGTCTTTAAAATGGTGAAAAAAGTTGATAGTACCGAGGTAAATTTAAATTACATAAGAAAAAAATACCAAGTTTTTGGGAAAGTCCTTAAAAAAACGTTATTTTTTACATTTTCTAAATTCAGAGGATTGTAACTTTTTAACGAAAAGCGCTATCAGAACAAAACTGTAAACATGTTTATTTTAAATTTTAATAAGTATAAAGCAAATGTCTGAAAGTAATAATTTGATAAATAATAAGCGCATAACGTCAAAAAAAATTATAAGCCAATTTTGTCCTAAACTAAAAGAGATAACTTACACATGTAGGGAAATTATTTTCAAGGTATAATTAAATTTAAAAAATCTTAGCTTTTAAGCAATAAACTTTTTATGACATTTTCAAAAAATTATATATCCGAGATACCCAATTTTGGTGGCCTACCCAGAAGCCCCTCTTCACCCTAAGAGCCCCTCTTCATCCCTGCTTTGCTTTTTTAAAACTTCATTAAGATATCTTGAGTAGTTCATTAGATACGAATTTCGTAAAAAATCGTTTTCAAACCACTGTGCATCATGTAAATATCGTAAGCTGATAAAAGGGCAACTTCAGATGTAATTTGATTGAGAATGAAAAAAGATAATGTTTTGACTGCTGTACCTCATTAAGGCTACAATGGTGTGTATTATATCACACCAAGGGTAGAAATATTTAGAATAAAAAAACCTTAGTGCTAAGTAATAGAAAATAATTAAAAAACCTTTAACGCGATTCCATCATTCTCATATGACTGACAGGCCTACACAATTGTTTGATTTATGCATAAGAAAGACTGAGAAAATTCTATATTTTTAAGAAAATTCGCAAGAAAAAGTGGGTTTAGGGCCACATTCTCATTTATTTAAAATATTTATGAGAACTTTCCTGAAGTACATTCATGCTGGTCCTTAGATAACGCTCCTCACTAAACACACTATCGGAGCGATCACAGATTGACCTGACTTGAATCCCTGGTCACTGGGATACCCTAGGAAACTGTGAGGCCGATGATTTCGTCAAACGGGGCACATTGCTTCCTAGCGTCTCCTCACTACCCGACGTTGGAATTCCTTAAACTGGCCATAAAGAACCACTACCTCAATTTGGCTCGCAAATCATGGGCGGAGGAAAGTTTCTTCAATATCTCCAGACAACTGTGGACTGCACTTGACATCAACCGAACCAGGCAACTGCTCGGACTGGACAGGAAATCCATAAGTATTACGGTCTCTGTACTTACTGCTCACTCTATAAGAGGCAGGCATGCTGAAAGAATGGGTTTGCCCAACAATGATTTCTGTTGCAGCTTTGGCTCGGAGGATGAGGAAGAGACTGTTCTGCACCTCCTGTGCAATTGCCTATCCCTAGCTCGAAAAAGATTTAGAACTCTGGGCTCTCCTTTCTACAAGACTCTTACGGAGCTATCATCTAACTCTATAGGGGACATAGCGAAGTTCATCCGGAAATCTTCATGGTTTTGAATTGAGTAGGGGGAGTCACGCTGCCTTCCTTGTGGTATCACAACGGGCCATACAGTTGTGCTCGAGTAAGCTTCTTCGTGAGAGGCTGCTATTCCTAACTAACGAACTAACTTCCTGAAGAGCTAAGTAAGCGATAGTAAAGTGGCAATTGAGACGTTCTGTTACATTTAATAAATTAACAATAATTAAATATTTTTATTTTGTTCTTCCTATTTTTTGTTCTATTGACAAGTGGTACATTTAATAGTTGTGGGGAAAAACAAATACAACAATTTTAATAATTCACATTTTTTTAACAATTTTAAATTTCTTTTTGTTTTTCCCTTCTTTTCCGAGAGTCTCAATTTAAACTTTATGATTAATAAACAGCGGGTTGATGTATTGATGTACATGAATTTAATAGAAAATAATGTTAGGAAGGCACAATGTCAGTATCATTTAGCTGTAAAATATTTCATTGTTGTGCACACATAAATTATCTTATGATGCGTTAATGAAGTGCAGTCACATATTGAAATGTTAAATCATGCAAAAATCTGCATGATGCATGTGCAAATAATCTATGATTTGCATGTTTTAAATGAATTTATGATTTCCGTTTTTTTTTGTGCTCAAAAATAAAAATAAAAATTTCATCATTTAAAATGGTTTTTGCAGGAAATGCTTGCATAGAAAATATTTACTCACATGTGAAAAAAAATACGTTTTTTTCGTTATTAAATGCAATGTCGTGTTCAATGGATTGAATTATCATTCACCTGTCCCTAGAGGGTGTAAAAAATATTTAAACTTTATATTATTAGTATAACCATGTCTTACCTACAATGAAATCATGAATGATTCAAAACCTGTTTAAATTTGTGAATGTGTTCAGGCACAAAAGGTAATTTTTAAACGACTTCAAAAAAAAAAGAAGAAGATGATCAATTGGAATGAATGTTGCTTTTTTTTGTGCCTGCAGAGTTCACTCAGTCTTTTCTGAAACAATTTTGAAATTTTTTTGTAATTTGATATATTATGCTTATAGATTGGTCCCGTTTTAAAAACCGTTTATAATCTTAAAAATTTAAGGGTGTAACTTTATAACTCCAGCTGCTGTCCACATTAAAATTTGAACTCGACCATAACTCTTTTTTAACCATGTAATGAGATAAGTTTCTACTTAATCTACAGAATTATTTTCATTTTTTACCGTATCCCCCACTTGATGTTAATTAGAAAAATATTTTGTTTCTGCCCCAATGTGTACTGTAAGCTTCTTTTGACACAGACCCTTTAAGTTAATATAAGACTTATTATACTCTTGGGCGTTTTACCGCTTTTACAATTATATACCTTGTCACTCCAAGTTTAGTAACGTTTTTGGATTTTTAAAGTAGAGGCTGGGTAGCAGAAAATTTTCCAAAACTCATGTTAACAATGAAACACCATTTTTACATTTATTCAAATAAATTTATTTATTTATTTAATAATTTTTTCTTCTAATATTTAAATTTGCAGATTTTTATTTACAGTTTTTAAAATAGTAAAAATAGTTTAACAGAAATAAATTTTTAAAATATTTTTGGGAGTTACAAAATTAAAAATTTAATAAAAACAAAATTTAAAACACAAATGCTGCTAAAAAATTGTGAATTTATTTTCTTTCTTAGACACCGTAATAATTTTTTTTTAAATAGAAAATTAAGTTACTGTTGTTCTTCTGATAATCGTTACTTTTTCATATTTAAAGTTAAGATTTCAAATACTTAATTTGTTATCAAATTCGTAGTTATAAAGCATTTATATTTATAAATTTTTTTTAACGTAAAAAAAAACAAAAATATAAATGAATAAAAATTATAAAGAAAAGGGAAACTTAGTATAATAATTATAATTAAATAATTATTTAAATTTCTTATAGATCTAAACAAATATTTGTTAGTCGTTTTATTTTAAAATATTAGTTGTCTACATTTTTTTTATTTTCGTAGAAATACAAAAATTTAAGTAGAATTTATATATTTATTTTTAATATTTTTTGCTACATATTAAGTCTAAATATTTCTTTTAAATTTATATTTAATTCTCTTTTCTCTCTTTTTTATTTTTTTAATGGTTTCTTTCTATACAATTTTTTTTTTCTTATATTTTTATTTAAAATTTTTTTCTCTTTAATATAAACCTTTTTTATCACAGTTCTTTACATTTTGTATTTTTTGTTTTTGCAAGAAAATACAAAATTTTTATCATTGAAAAAGTTAAAAAAATTTTCAATTTGTTTTCAAATGAAATCTCGAACTGTTAAAGGTTGATATTTGCTAAAAAAAAAAATAATTATGTCATAGAGTATTTAGAGCTAAAGTCGAAAGCTCAATTTGCGTACATACATACATTCATACCAATTAAATCTCAGTTTTAATATACATTTAGCACAATTTTTTCTTTAGTTTATTTCATTTTACTTGCTGTAGTGTTTACACAAGAAAATTATTTTTGGTCTTTATTGATTTTATTGTCTGAAACTGTTTTCGAGCTTTCTATATTATTGGAATTGCGGCAATAAATCGTGCTTTAAATGAACTGAAACTGATGATTTTAATTATTTAATTTTTTTATTAATTTAAATTCTTTTTTTAAAGAAAAAAATTTTTTTTGGAGAAGAAATATAACCTCACGGTTGCGAATGCGTTTTGTTTTTATAAAGATTTTAAAATATAAAGTGCTCACCGAATCCACACAAAATTAGAATCTATTAAAATCAATTTCAATTTTATTGCGTTTACTCTCTTTAGAGTGTTGCCACAGTTTTATTGTTTAAACGTAAAAAGTTATTAAAAAGTAAATAAACAAAATTCGGATTTCAATATATTACTAACTGATATTAAATAAAAATAATTTTCAATATTTTTAAAGAAGAACAAAAAAAGTAAAAAAAAAAATAAGTTATAAGATATGTCAATAAATTTCGCATCCGTTGCCGCACATCATTTTATTCGTTTTTTCTCTAAGTTGGAGAATCCGGCTCCGCAAACGTAAGGTTTTATTTCTATTCTATAATTAAACCTTTAAAAAAGAACTCCTCATTGTCAGATCTTTAATTCTTTTCCTTCTTGGATTGAAAATTAAACTGAATTTTGTTTGCATATTTTTTAGTATGACAACACTACAAAATTTAATTTGTACCTAAAAAACATGTGGCAAAATTTGATGATAATTTCTTTGACAGTTTTTTTAGTTTTAATAATAGTGTTGCAGCGCCTCTGGTGTTAAGTAGGCACATTAATATATAGTGTGCACATAAATATTAGTATTACTTGACTTTGCCGATATGCCAACTTAAGTTTACTCTCTGTTTAATGCTATAACCACAATCAAAGGCTACCGATCATCGACTACCGATTACAAAAATAGCCAAGTCGCCAGCTACTTAATTCTTTTAACGACTACCGACCATTAACTACAAAAAATAAACATCTGTTTTGACATAAGTATTAAAGTTAAGCAAAACAACAAAAAAAAAACCTAAAAAATGCGCCAAATAAAAAGTAAATGAAAAATGTAAACAAATGAACAGATGATTATTATTTTTCAATGTTGCCAATATAATAGTTTTTCGCGTTTTTAATAGCGATATTTAATGTATTGCGTTTTTAAAACCACCATTTCATGCATTTATTGTATTGGCAGCACTAATCTGTTTTTTGTAGTCAAGAAAAATAGAAATTAGCCTAAGTTGGCTACGGGCTACAAAAGTAGCCGTGTAGTCGGTAGTCGTGTAGCGGCTAAAAGAATTATTCTCATAAGAACGCATGTATTCTATTTTTGACACCTTGTAGTCGATGGTCGGTGGACTTGATTTTGTTTATAGCATAAGACTATCATTGAACAAATGTTCTTTACTACAGAAGGGACGACAGTAGAAATCAATTCATTAATATAATTTTTTATCAAAAAAGTCTGTTTAATATTGTAGACAGACGACAGTGTTTATTTGCATTAGCAGCCTTAGTTCAAATTAACTTTTTAATTATTCCCATTCCAATGTGATTTAGATTTTTCGTAAATGCACTAAATCAAAATGAATTTAGCTATTTAAATATGGCAACACCGTCGATAATCAACAAACAGTTGTCAAATTGTTTACTTTTGGAAATTAAAATGGATTCAAAGGCAGAAAAGTTGCGTTATTTTAATTGTTCTTTGTAAATTAAAAAAAAATAAATATTAAAAAAAAAGGATTTTTTTAAATTATAAAATTTCCACGGCTTTTTTTTTAAATAAATAATTTGCTTTTTCACCAACAGCATAGCTGCTTACCATACTTTTTGTTTTCTCTCCATATGATCGTAATGTAAATGCAGCTGTCAAAGTAAAATTTTAATTCACATTGTAGCTTTTAATTCAAATTAACTCTGTAGTCTGTTTACGCTTTAATTCCATGTTTAAATAAAATTCATTAAAAATTAAAAATACATTCCAAAACTTTAAACAATAATTTTAATTGTTAAATCAATTAATGTGTTAATTGAATTTGTACCCATCGCAAAAAAATAAAATATTAATCAAATTTGGATTGTGTGAAACATTTTTAGAATTAATTAAGAATGTATTTTTTTTTTTAAATTATTATTTAAGTTAAAATATTGTATTAAAGTCAAATTATTTAAAGTGTTGCCAGTTTGAAAACTTTCAAAGGATAATTATTAAATGGCTGTTAATATAAATAGCAATCTACTACTTATATTAACAGCCTTGTAAAAAGTAACGTTGCATCTTTCGCCTTTTTGTTTAAATGCTCTATGACTTGTGGTTAAATTTTACTTAATTTTAGGTTAAGTTGCTTAAAATGTTTAGGGGAGGTTAGGGGAATTGTTGTTGTTAAACATCTATTACATTTAAAGGAGGAATGTTTTTTCTTTTGTTTAAGTTTTAACATTTGACAAAAATACTTTTTTTTAATAAATTTTAAATTATTTTTATCATAACAATATTAAATGTTAAGATTTCTTCATTCAAAATTTCATTTAAATACAAATTAATTATTTTTTTAAACTTTTTTCTTATTTTTGTTTTTAGAAACATATAAAAAAATATTTTTCAATTTTCTAACAACAACTTAAAAAACAAAAATATTATTTTAACTTAAAGTTTAACTTAAAAAAATATTATTTAATATTATTTTCCTTCAGATTTTTAACAAAAATTTACTTCTTATTTTCTTTTGTTTTTTTTTTATAAAAATCTATAAATTATTTATACAAAAATATTAAATATCCTTTAAAACTATAAAACTAATTTCTATAAGTAATGCTAATTTAGCGTTATTCTATTAATCCATAATTACAAAATCAATTATGGTGTTCAAATTAAAAAAAAATCTCCTGTTTAATCCTTTGGTTTATATTTGTCCTGTTTGCTTTTAGCGTTTGGTTTTGTTTTTCTTACCAGCTATTATTGGCTGCTGCTGGTCACAGACTGGTGGTCGCTGTAAAGCCTTGACGCCTTTTTAAAACTCTTGATTTGTGTAATTCACCTTTGTGACAGGGCACTACAGTGCCTTGATTAATGACCAAGGTTTTCTGGTTAAAACTATTATTGCCAATAAGTGTGCCTAACATTTTGCTAACTGAGAATTTGCGATTTTGTTTTTGGGGCCGCGCTTTGGAGTCGATAATCAGCTTTTCAAATGCTTTGTATAGGGTGGGTGTGTACTCGGCTACCGAAACTTCACAGAAGCCAATCGAGTGGGCGGCCGCTAGAGCAGCACCTTCTTTTTCATGGACCTAAAATGAAAAATAAAAACATTGAAATTAAAATAAATATTTTTAAATTTAATTTGTACAAAAATTAATGTTTTTTTAGAAATTTAGAAATTTTTAAAAAGAGTTGAAATTAGTAATGTGTTTTTAATGGAAAAATAATTTTTTACAGTGGTACTCATTTTGTTACTTTTAGCAAGTAGTTTTTTTAAAGCGCTTTAAGTCAGATTTTTAAGGAAATTTCTTAGATATATAAATTTAAAAAATTTTTGTTATTGAGGAAAAATATTAGGAAAATTTTCTTTCTACTATTTAAAATAAGAGATTATTTTCACAGGGCATTTTTTTCCAGTAGAATGTATTTATTTTAGAAAGGTACTTTTTTCTTATATATATTTTTGTTTTTTTATTTATTTATTTTTTTTTAAATTACGTTTGGATAATGATTTTTTTTTCAAAAGAGAATCTTTTTTAAAAATTTTTTCATTATTTTAATTAGTAGGTTTTTTCAAAAGTACTTTTTGTTAAACTATTTTTACAAAAGTACTTTTTGAAGAGATTCCTATTACTATGTTATACTAATTTGTTTGAAGAGAAACTTAAAAAAAGCGTAATTTTGTAAAAGGTACTTTCTTAATATTACTTTTTCAATGGTACTTTTTTAATGGTACTTTAAAAAAAAAAATGTCAGAATTTTTCTTTGATGTAATATACTAAAAAAATAAATGATTTAAAAGGTTTTAAAACCTTTTTCAAAATTTATTCATTTTAAAAGATAGTTTTTTTTTTAATAATTTCACAAGTTTCGTTTTGCAAATGCTATATTTTTTAAAAAGTACCTTAAAAATAAATAAAACTTAATCATAAAGATAATTTATTCTAAAGGTCTTTTTAGTTAATTACTTGTTAAAAAAAATAATCGTAAAGGAGTTGCAATTAAGCAGATGAATTACTGTTTAATTTTTAAGAAAAATTATTATATAGAAAAAGCATATGAAAAAAGTGTTTTTAACACAAATACATACATAGAAAAATTATCTGATCAGAAAAAGTATCTATTTGTAAATATTTTTTAAAACAATTACTTATAAAAAAGTACTTATTTTAAATAGGGATTTATTTTAAAAAAGTACCTTTGTAATAAAAGTACTTTTTGGGAAAATTTTATTAAAACAATACATATTGAAAATTTTCGTTTCTTAATTAAGTTTATATCATAGAAATAAATAAAGTTAAAAATGAGGGTCTTGTTAAACTAAGTACCTTTTTGGAAAGGTACCTTTTTAGAAAATAAAGCTTTTTTTAAAAAAGTCACATCTTTTTATAAAATAAAACGTTTGTAGAAGTATTATTTAAAAAAAAATAAAAATTTCTTTAAATTATACACTTAATTATTTACGCTGCTGTTAATAAAAAATAATTGTTTTCCATTTTGTGTGTTTATGTTTAGTTTAAAAATATTGCATTTTTGCTCAAAATTATTAAAAAATTGTTGTACCAAAATTAATTTGTGTAGTTTAACCTTGATTTTTAATATTTTAAATAATTATTTTTTATGTTCTTTTCTTTTTTATTTGTTTTTTTAAGTAGTAAATTTAATGGGTTTTTGCAGTATATTAATGCAGTAGATTAGATTATGTGGGACAATAATAACAAAATATTATTAAATTAAATTAAATATGGCAATAGTTAGATTAACTTTTTAAATTTTATAAAAATATAGAATTAATTTTTTCTAAAATTATTTATAAAATATTAACCTTCAACAAAAAAATATATACTTTTCTCCAAAAGATAGATACAACTTAATTGAATAATTTGTAACAGCCTTGAGATAAGACACGGAGTCCTACTGTAACATTGATGATTCATATCAACATTCTTTACAAATTCCCTTTTAGGGGCTCACTTCATTCAAATTTGTTAATAATAAACAAATTTGTTTTTTTTTGTAAATAAAAGTATTTAATATTGAAAAGTGTCGTTGAACTTATTGCGCGCTCCAATTATTCTAGAGTAGAAGAAAAAGGCCATTTACCATGATCATTTAAAAAAATTATAAAAAATACAAAATATGTTTATTTTCTTTTTTTTACTGGCCACTTGCAAAGTAGTTTTGTTTTTTTTTTTTTTTTTTTAAATTTATTTAAATAAGTAGCTGGTGCCATTTATTTCTTCCTTGAGACTTGAGACGCGTGGTATTTTTTGTTTGAGTTAAATTAAATAAAACAAACAAATTTACATTAATAGAGATATTGAAAATGATTTTTCGCTTTTTAAAAGTTTCTGTATATTTTTAAGACATTGAGATGTTTAAATTGTTGCTATTTTACATTAATTAAGCTAATAAATTATGAAAAATGCATAAAGAAAAAAAAAAAGTTGTTTAAAAAAAATCATTTTGATTAAAATTTATGATAAAAAAACAATAAATAAATTTCCAAAATTCTTTTCAAATTGCACATTAATATTAGCCATTATGAGTATATTTCATTATTTACGAGGGTAGATGTTTAGCAACATAAACAATTTCAGAATATTTGATTTTTCTTAATTATTAAATTTCGTTCGATTAAGTTAGGATTAAGTTCGTTATTAATTTTAATAAATTTTAATAAAAATTTCAAAAGTAAGATAATAACGTGTTTTATTTAGCCTTTTGAAGAATAAAAAAATTTTCTAATATTTTAGTTTAGTTATGGCATCCTCTTTCAGAAAATTCCCTTCATTTATTTCTTCAAAAAAATAATAATAAATTAAAATGTTTTAAAAAATATTTAAAAGAGATAAAAGTTTGTTTTCTTTTAACGTTTTAATTGTGCGTTAATTCTGGGAGGCTCTCTTTTCAAAAATAGCGCTAGCAAAGTGGGAGTGGTGGGTACTCAACTCACAAAAGTAGCAACTCGATATTTGCAGAGTTGTATTTTTTATTTTACTTAGAGTGAAAATTTTACTTCGACAAAGTTTTGTTAATTTTCTTTTAAACTTTGTGTGATGCTCAGACACACAAAGTTTTCTTTTACAAACTTTATTTCCTTCTGTTTGATCGTTCTTAATTTTTGGACGTTTTGAATTTGGTGCTTATAACACAAAAATATATGTATGTACATATATACAACTGTGTACAAGCAACGAACGAAAAACAAAGCAACTTTGCCAGTACATCAAAGTCTGTACTTTTTATCATTCTTTCTCCCTCCCTCCCACATAAAATCAAAACTTTGCAAAGTAAACTTTGCCTGTCTAAATGGGGTGTTGTATGAAAAACTTTACTGCTAAAATACAACACTGTTAAGAACACACCTCTACCTGTGTACAACTCTCCACCTATCGCCAATATAATTCAATAAGTTAAATATAAAAAGAATTAAGTTTTTACAAGAATTTGTTTTAATAAAAAATAAGTTTTTTATTTTTAACCTAAAATCGCATATACATGTGTGTAACTGTAGGTCTTCTTCTCAAACTATAAAAACCTGTTAAAGATACCTTATAGTACCGAATGCACCCTAACTAAGAGTTTTGAATAGGATCGAGCAAGTAAACGTGATTAATTTTTTTTAATAAAAAAATCAAAAAGAATTGAATCAAGTAAAACTTAAGTTACTGGCATCATGGCCTCATCTCAAAATGTATTTTTTTTTCTCCCAATTTAAACACGTAAATCGATATCGAACTCTGATTTTTTTATTTGGGATGAGAGATGCTAAATTTGTTTTATATTTTTATTTTTAGTTCTATTTTTAGGCCCGCTCTTTTCGCTTGTTTCTACACTCAAAATATTTTGTTGATTTTACTTTATATATTTTGGCATAAAAAACTCAATTGATCGCAAATGGCTTTACCCTCCATACATTTGGGGAACAAAGCCTTATACCTTTCTCTAAATTTTTGGCAACAATAACTTAGAACTCAAATAATTCAATTTTTAATGGCCCCTCGTAGTTAATATTTGTATATTTAATTATTCTAAACGACTAAAAATATGACAAATGGATGCCAACATCGCGGTCATTTGTATTTTTTCTGTCTAAAGAGTTAAATGCATCAATAAACACATCAAAAAATTTAATATGCGAGGTAAATTATTTTAGAAAGAAATAATTGAAACCCAAACCAACTTTGAAAAAAAAATTCAAAAAATGAATACAAAAAATTTATGTCAATATTTAAAGCATTGAATAGCAAAAGAATTTTTGAAAAAAGAAACTAATTCGTCAATATCATCTCATTGACCTAAATTCATATTAAAACGCAGAGGTGTGTTTTTTTTTCATTTATGCAAAGAAAGTACAACTGAACATTGTAACAAAATTAATTATTTTTTTGTTTTAACACAACAAAATATGTATTTGAAATAAATCATTTTGAGTATGAATAAATATTTTAGAAAATATTTTAAAAAGAAATTAAATAATTTTTTTATAGTGGCGCTACTAAGAATTATGTCGCCAATTAGGAAAAAATTAGGTCGCCACTAAAAAAAAAAAAAAACGAGGGTCAATCAAAATGTCATCACTAAATCATTTAGGGAGGCAGTAGGATTTAAAAAATAAATTTTGCTAAATTTGAAAAAAATCGAGTTGAATGGTAAATTTTCAGAAATAATTTATTTCGTTACATAATTTTTTTAACATCGTTAAATTTAAATAATATTTTGTTATATAAAAAATTTTAAATTCGTGCTGTCCTCAAATACCTCTATTTAAAACATCAAGTTAAAACTCATGAACTAGTTAAAGTCAGGGGCATATCATGTTCAATGGCTTCAATTAATAAAAAAGAGGTCATTTCGTAATTTATGGGAAAAATGTTGCGTCTAGTAGACGTTGAAATGTGAGGGATCACAAAAAATTGTGGGTTATGTGTTTCCCTCCAGGAGGTTGTTTCTTACTTTGTTGAAAAAGCTTAATGATCACTACACTGTCTTTCAGACGAGGATTTTGGTGATGAAGAGGTGACTGATTAATTGATGGTGAATGTCATTTCAGTAAACACTTTGAATGTAAAATTTGACAGTCGGGCTGCTATTATAGTTTTACAGTGCTCTTCTGTAAGCACAAAAGCGGTCTTTGAATAACGTTGATCTCTTAGAAATATGGCTGTTTAGCTGCAAATTATGATATCCTAAGTACAGAGGCATAAAAGCATTTAGGAAGATTTTGGCTTTGGTTGAATGTAAAGCAAACTGCCTCTCGGCAATTAATGGACAGAACGAGACAGATCTTCCTTTTGCGGATACTGTTCGAACGGCTCTGAAATCGATAAAGAGATCACAGTGAATTTTGGAATGGATTCTAGTTGATTTTGCGGTGGACACTCTGCCAAAAAAGGATCCTGTGGTATAACAACGAACTTATAGATCTGTATCGATTGTACCACACCATCTAGGTAAATGCACATTTTTACCCAGACTCACTCTTTAGAGATCTCGTTTCTGATTATAAATTAAAAAAGTAAGAAGACAACTACAGTTCGTGTTAAAAATATAAAAGTCAAAAGTAAATATATTTTTGTATTTTCTATTTCTGTGTATAACAATCACACCCTTCAGGGAATAAGTTTATCTCTTGTGACTTTTTTGACCCAGATAGGAGATTTTACAAATATTTATTGCCGCATACAATTATCTAATAAGCTCCTAGGTCTGTAATAAATCTTAATAGAAATAACATTTAACTCCTAATGCTCTATCACATTTATCAATTAAAACGAATTAACTTCAGCAAGCTGCCTGTCCGTTAAATCAATTCTTCTCGAACAAGACAAAGAAAAAAAAAATCCATGCTTTAAAATCTTTTAAATACTTAAGATTAATGACTACAAAAAAAAAATGCATCAATAAAGGTGTTAAACTGTTAATTATTTACTTTTCCCTAAAACAAAATAAAGAAGACTCTAAAAAAAAATGAAAAATTCCTAACAAAAAATTTTTTTTAGTCATTTTAAGTTTACCTCTCTCAAATGATCCAAATCGGCCTTATTCCCCACCAAATATGCTGTGGGTGCATTCTGTAATGATTTAAATTCGGCCAAACATTTGGCCGCATATTCAAAACTGCTGCGTTGTGTTATATTGTAGACAATCATGCAGGCATCCGACCATAAAACCTGTTGAAAAGAAAGAAAAACAAAATACAGAATTGAAAAAAAATGAAATTTTCATTTACATTTCTACATAAAAATAATTTTGTATGTGATTGTAGGAATTCATTTATTTCTTTATTTATTTTTTTATTTGTAGTTTTTTAGGGGAAAATTTAAGAAAAAAAAATTATAAAACAAATGTTTGTTTTATTTAAATTTTTGTAACAATATTACGAAATCATTTTTATTTACAAATAAAAACTGTGCAACTGAAACTAAAAAAAGCCTAAAAATAAAATAATTTGTGTCAAATAAAAAAAAGTACTTTTTATGGTTTCTTTTATCGGATATTATTTAAGAAAGAACATTATTTTATACATATTTTAAGAAGATTTACAACTAAGTCATTCCGTAAATACACAAAGCAAATATTTTTAATACCATCTTTATAAAACGTATTAATTTTTTAACAAAAATACCTTTCCTATACAATAAAAATTATAGTTGATTGAATTTATATATTTTGACAGAAAATCATTTTTTTAATTAAAATGCTTTTTAACAATTATCGATTTTACTAAAGAGTGCCTTTTTTAAGCAGTATTTTAAAATAAGAACACCTTTAAAAAAGTACTTTTCTAAAAAGTACCTTTTCAAAAAAGTACTTTTATATGAGTCCTTTTTACTTAAAATGAACGTTTAATCAAATGCATATTTTTAAAAGATTTATGTTTAAAAAATAATTTCTTAAAAATAGTACTTTTTAGCAAAAAACGTTTAAAAATGCTTTCGAGGAATAGCTTTTGATACAAAAATCTTTAATTTAATGAATGAGTTTCTTTTAACAAAAAAGTTCTATTTTAATAAAGACGTTTCAATTAGAAAGTCGCTTTTTTAAGGTACTTTTTTAGGGTTATTTTCTGTTGAAAGTGTCTTCTGTTAAAACTTATTGTGTAAAGTTCGTTTTGCAACTTTATTAAAAAGTACTTTTTATGCTAAATGCCTTTAGTAACTGAAATTTTTATGAGAAATGTCTTTTATAAAAAATGATTTTTAGTAAAAAGTACCATTTATGAAAAGTAGTTGTTATTAATGTTATTCTTTACCAAAAGTGTATTTTATAGAAAATGAATTTTATTTAAAACGAATTTTATATAAATAACTTTTATACAAAGAACTTTTTATAAAAAGTACCTTGCATAAAAGGTTTTTTTAAAGTACTTTTTGTGCACAATATTTTTCAACATATGAAATTCCAAATAAAACCTTAAACTTGAGTTGAAAATTTTCCATAAATTTTGTGTTTTCAGTTAAAGTTCCTCCAATAGATAAACATTCGTTAAAATGTTGTAACATACAAAATATAAAGAATTGACAATAAAAATAAACTTCTGTAATTTAATCTGTAAAGCTATAAGGAGCCAAAGATAAGAACCGTAGCAATATTTGAAGTATAAAAGTAAAAACACACACACATTAATATTAATAGACAAAAAAATCATGTGTTATTCAATAAATAAATTTAACAAACGACGAAATTTAAAAAAAAATGAAGAAAATAAGCACCTAAACCAAGGTTCAGTGAACTAAACGGAAATATTATTTTAGCAAAGAAAATAAATAAAATACTACTTGTAACAAATATGTACATACATATGTATGTGTGTATATTATGCAAGTCAATGTCAAAAACCTTAAAAAGATTTTTAAATAAAATATTAAATGCAAATAGTTTACATAAAACACATACATACATATGTAATACATATTTGCTTGTCTCACATTTTTCACATAAATATTAAAACAAAAATATAAAATTTAATTGATTTTCTATGGTAATTGAATAATTTAATATTTTCCCTTAATAACTTTAATTGCAGGCAAAGAAATCACTAAAAATATTTTTATGTAATTGAAATGATGTGATGTGAACATTTAACTTACTTGTTCCATGGGAAATTCATTATCATGTTCATCGCTATCAACACTTCCGGCATAAACATCAACAATTTCAACTTCCGTTAGTCCCGTCTCCAATGTTATTGTTTTGTTGTACAATAAATCTGTATTTGAGCGATATTCTCCTATGAAACGACCGGTCAGATAACGTACTGTAAGTGCTGAAATGATTGACAGTAAAAAAAATATATAAAAACAAACTATTAAAAACATGCAATCGTAATCATAATTTATTTTAATAATTAAATGCTGCTCTCTTTTATTTTTTATTACATAAAAAAGTCAATTATTGCAACAACACACGGTACATGGGACCTTTTACATAATAAGGAAGTTTTTAGATTTAATGAATAATAAAACCAAACAGATTTTTTTAAGCAAATAAAATAATAAACAAAAACTAGAAAGGCAAAATATTCTTAAGAAATAACTGAAGGGGACTATTTAAGTTACTTTACAATGTCTGTATCTGTCACATGCCAGAACATCATAGCAAGTTTCAACTTTTTGTAAAAAATTCAAATTTTAAAACTTAAATATTTAAATTAATATTCCTAAGTGCACTTTATTGTCTGTTGGAATCCTAGGATCGTATAAGTGAAAGCAAAATAAAAGACACAGAAACTAACCAGAAAGCAAGCAGTAACACTCATATGCGATATCCAATCATTCTGTACACTCCGACCAAATAACATTCGAGAAAAAATCACAACTCTAGCAGACTGCCTGGAGTGTTACATATCTTGCTAAGGCCTTTCTCATGTCTCTAAGTCAAAACAACTTAAAAAATTTCTGTCTTCCTGACGGCCTAAAAAATTAGCTTAACAGATCAGATATTGAGAATGAAAGCTAGTGAAGATTTCACGAAACAAACAAAGAAACTCTAGAGTGGATTTGAAAGATTTGCGAGACTTTTTATTGCAAGACACAAAAAACTGGGGTTCTGTCAACACTAGAACAAAAAGAAACAGTAAGATTTCTCAAAGGGAATAGGTCGCAGTGACTTGCATGCTGAACTACATTAGGGTGCGTTAGGTGCCAATATATCAAAATAAATAAATCAAACTTTGTTCAGATTATTACAGTCATTAAGAACAGCTATAAATTAATAATGATCATGTTAATTTTTCACAATTTAATCAATATGGAGGTGGACTGGCTGAGCTGAAAAAAATAGACGTCTGTACTTATAGTAATCCAGAGCGGTATCTTAAAGTAGGGATCTTCTTAAAACAAGGAAGAAAAATAGATTTAAATTGAGATCTTTTTTTTCTATGTATCATTTGGCAGAACGAAGAATTTCTCAGCGAGCTAAGAAAAGGCAGAATTAGTCTTTACTTTGAGCAGTTTCTATTAAATGGAAAATATGTATTTCTAGTTTGTTATTACTTTGACGTTCTGTTCTGTTCTGTTCCGTTCGAATCAGTAAAAAATAGAATTCAACGTTAAGTTACTTGGAAGTTCTTTGGTAGTGTGAGTGCAAAATTGTAAACAAACCATTTTTGTCATTGTAATTGTAGTTTATCTTTTGTTGTGTTGTGTATTGTGTTTTCTTTGTTTATAATAAACAGCTGATATGTTTTTACAGAAAAACTACCCTGTCGGACTACGCAATGCAAAATTTTTTTTTGTGTTTCCTAGTCATTATTCGCGTTTGTTTTTCCGCATTTTGATCTTTATTTTTCTTTTGAAAGGCTTTGTTTAGTAAGTAACGCTGGCTAGGCCGTCAAATAAAGTGTATGGGTACAACTTTTACAATAATTTAAAAAGCAGCACGGCGCGGAACAGAACAGCAACAGAAAGTAAGGACTAATGCGGCCTTAAGCCGTGCGAGTGCGGGGATCATTTAGCTGATGCAAAATTTACCATGACTAAAACCAGTTCTTAGGTCTGAAATTTTACCAAATTTTATAAAGAGCCTGATAATAGGAAACTAACTATGTGTTACTGAATACTTTAAATTCAAACTTTAGGCTTAATTTTCAATTCGGACAGCCATTTCAGCGCCCACAAAAAACATTTTATAATCTCTATAACAAAACATAGTTCATGTTCATACTTGGGATTTTTTCATTGCCATTGAAATTTCATTGGCATTGTTTGATATAATGACAATGAAAGAAATTTAAGTACCATTTAATGATAATGATTTTATTTTAATTATAATTGTTTTTACTTATGGTAACGATATTTTAATGAATTTGTTTAATTACGAATTATAATTTAAACAAAAATAATTGATTTTATGAAACACAACATTTTGATGGCAGAAACTTAACAAAGCTATGCATAAAACAAATAAGCTTTAACATTTTTGATGTTGCATTTTTTTTTAGAAAATTTTAACAATTTATCAATTTTCAGAAAGATAGGTGTAAGACATGATGTCTGGGATCTAAAGTCACCTAACACCCCAGCTAGCTGATCTTATTACTTAAACGATAATAAAAGTATGTTGCCATAAAGTCTAATTTTTTCTGAGAAAGTAACTTAAATTTTATTTCAAAATAATGCTTTACTATACTTTAAGATGTGTATGTAGTGTACAAAGACAAAAAATACATTTAGTAATGATAATGGTTTGAAACCATTTAATCATTGGTCAAAGGTAATTTGTTTTTTAACTTATTATCCATTAAACCTTTTTATTAAAAACCATTACCATTAGTGAAAATAATGCTAAAGAAATCATTGGCATTATTTATTATTCAATGATAATGAAATCTTAAATTAATTAGTCCACCCAATTATTTACTTCCATGTATGTTTAAGAGTTATTGCATACAAAAAATGCAACATAATTTAAAATAAATAAATTTTGCTCAAATTCTAACTGAAACCAAATTTTAGTAATCATAATTTATTATTAATAAAAACTAGCAAATGATTTTTAAAATGTTGGTTTTAAAATGTTTGGTATTCGGCTCTGGTTAACTGCTTTTTTGGGTGGTATTTATAAGCAAATACAAGTAACCATACCCATTTTTTGCTGGTGCCTTTTTTATTTTACAAAAAAAACAAAAAAAATAAAAATAAAAATTTTTAATTAAGTTTTTTTTAGTTTATTATGAACGCAACCACCGTATATCGGTTTACTTGCAAATCCTAATAATAATAGTAATTTTTTTATATTTAGAAACGTTATAATGACAATATAGTAGTTCCAACAACAATATTGTTGTTATATTTAATACAACATATATCGCAACAACCATAACATAATTAAATCATAAAATATTGTTTCTAAATTATGGTTACCATAAACATGTTTTCTCTTATCCTGTATTGGTAATGATACACAACCTTTCAGTTTGTTTATAAAATAAAAAAGTAAATTTTTTGTTTGTTGAAAAATAACAACAACAAAAACTCATAAAAATGCGGCAAAAAAAAACAGCTGTCAAAAGCAAAAAAAAAAATTTAAAAATAATGAATGAAAAATTAACGTAAATCAAATAAAAGCAAATAAACAAAATCGACTGCAGCCTGTTGCACACTAAAGAAAAAGAATTTAAGCTGAAGGAAAATAAACCAAAAAAAATCATAATTATATACGAGGGTAAGCCAAAATGTCTTTAAAAGAATTTGACATAAAATAGGTCTTTGAAAAATTAAGTTTTAAATATTGAGATTGAAAATAAGCGATTAAGTTCATGCTATAATTTCGAGTAAGAGAGCGAGTTAAATTGTGCTAACCAAGCGACATCGCGAACACATATCAAATGAAAAAGTGATTGAAAATTTACATGAACATTTGGGTATAAAAGAGCCGTTGACAATTTGTTTGCTTACAATCGAATGTATTTGAAAGCAAAAATTTTAAGGAGTTACAGTTACAAAAAAAAATTTATTTAAATAAAAATAATTTGCTGTAAGAGAAGCAAAGACCATGAAAAGGGTTGGTAAATTAAAACCCACAAGTATTTGTGTAAACCCAGTCCTTATTTAAGGGAGTAAATTTACGATACTAAATAATCGTTAATTAAGTGGAAAAAATTACAATTAAACTAGCGATTCTGCATTAAAATAATGCTCGAAGCCAAATATATAAAAGTTAAGGAGAGACATTTTGGGAGCCTTGGCTTTTATTCAGTTTAATCTGTTTCAAACTTAAAGAAAATTTATTTTATAAAAATTTACTTTGCAAAGGGTTATAAAAAAGCAGGAGATTTATTGAATGAGAATTATCGACCGCTAATAGGAAACTGTGTTTAAAACTAGTAGACCCTCGTATGCAACAAAAAATTGCAACATTATTTCGAACAAATGCAACCAGCAGGTGCAATTTATTATTTCGATAATATTTTCAAAGCAGCAAGATACCCTTAAAATGATTGAAAATTAATTGTTTGAAATTCTCAAAAATGTCTAAGAAAAAACAAATGAAATTCGGTAAAAAAAATTTTTTTTTCTATTTGAAAGGGTGTGTCATTACTTACGCATTATTAAATTGAAAAGAAAAAGACAAAATTTTAATCAGTACGTATTTGGTTCGAAACATAAAGTAAAATAAAATATTGCCAGCCAATGGTCTTTAAAACTTGGTATTTGTTTGAAATCCATTTTGCATATTATATCATTTGCATTTCAGTGATGCCGCGTGTAATCGTCTCATTTTTTAAGGAATTTGGTTATTGTCTTAAGACAAAAATTTAGCTTTAAATAAAGCGATATCAAACAGTAAAAAGTCACGTTACTTTAAAGAGGAATTTTGTTTAATCGAAATGTGACACTGAAAGGAGAATGTTTCCTGCAGTAATTGAATTGTTTTACGATCTGTATGTCAGTAATTAGTACCTTTAACCAAGAAGTCAAGGTTAAAACGAGTTTTATTGCTCATGTTAAAATGCTTTTACAGGATAAGAGGCGTTAACTTATTCTAAAAGAACGAACTAATATAGAATTGTCTGGTATTTGAATTTTTGTTATGGTCTCAGTTACAGCGGCAGCGTTTACTTAATTATAATCTGCGTCTGGTCCAAGAAAAGGCGAAATCTCTCATTTAAAGAACAGGTCAAAGAGTAATAAGATACTGTAAAAAGAAAAGCTAACTACTCTCTGAGTAGGATGCTCTTTTAATGACCACTAAAATAACATTGAAGGGGAATTTAAAATTTTCGACACGCGCCTAAAAATAATAAATTTTACTAAATTAAAAAACTAAAAAAATTAATCAAAAGAATCTTGTTTACATCTTTAGAATGGTAATATATGATAAAAATTTTTTAATCAGTTTCAAAAAAAAAAAAAAAAATTCGTTAATTAAACAAACAAGAAAAATACCAACTTTTTAATGGCGGCAAAAAGAAACTGGGTCGTTTTGTAAAGAAAATGCCTTGTGCACCACGAGAAAAAAATATTGCCTTTTTTTCTTCGCAATAAATTTTAGTTTTTTTTCTTTAAATTAATTAACTTGTTTTGTTTTTTTTTTTGCTTTTTTGTTTTTGTAACAATATGCTAAGAGTTTTTCACATTTAATAAAAACAATTAAAATATGTAAAATATCTAATGTTCGGCTGGCTGGCTGTTGCTTGCTATTGCTGTTATTCAGGTCAACACAAAAATTTTTTATTTTATTTAGCAAATTTACATGTTTATCTTTGGCAAATGAAATTATTTCTTGAAAAATATTAATCATTAAGAGTGGAAATGTTTAATATTTTTTTATTTTAAGTCACACAGGTGTAGTTTTACATGATTTCTTTCATTAGGTTTAAGCACAAATCCAACACAACTTTTGATCAATTTTCTGCAATTTATAAGATATAACTGTCAAACAAAAAATTTCCCGAAATTTTTTGTGCTCGTCTTTAAAAAGCTTAAGCTGAAATAATAAGTTTAATTGTCGGACACTCAAATTTTATGGCGAAAATTCTACATAACCTCAAAAAATATCTTCTCTAATTTCCACATGTTCTTAGTTGCAAAATATGTATTTTTTAAGTTTTAAATAAATTAATTGTTTTGAAAATTAAAACCAAATAAATAATATTTAAATTTTGAAAGAAAATAGAGAAACATGTGCACACTTAGAAATTCCCCTTAACTTAGAAAATGATTTGATTCTTATTATAAAAGCCATTAGAATAAGTAATTTGAATAATTTTATTTTTTTAATAAAATTTCAGCAGAAAAATTTTATGATTTTAAAGAACTAAAATGAATACATTTTGCGTATTTTTAATTTACATGACTTAAATTTAAAATTTTTTCATTTTATTAATTTTTTCTTAAGTTTATAACCAGATATGTTTTTCTAATTAAAACAAAATTATTGCTTTATGATAAAAAACTTTTAATTGAATCATCGGAAAAATATGTGAATAACAATAAACAAATTAGTAGAATAATTAAAGGATGCTAATTGCCTAAAAAAATATTTTCTAGCAAAATAAAGACTATTGACCTAAGTTTTTGTATTTATTACAATGACCTCCAAGTATCAATTAAAAACGAAAAATTAACAATTGATTTGAAAATATTTTCCAAAAATAAAAACAAAACTTTAAAATCAACTTTGAAAATTCCATTCAACTCATAAAATATTTGGCCAAATAAAGTTGAATAAAATAATCATGATATTAATTAAACAAACACTTCCATCTACAAGAGCAATAAAAAAAATCATTCAATAAAGTAAGAAAAAAATAAAAAATAAAAATGTTTTAAAATTGTATCGATTAAATATGTTGATGTTGCCATTAGTGATTTGTGTTTTTGCAAGAAATATTTTCGAGAATAATTTAACCTTGAATGTTATGTGCTTGTGATTCATAGTACAATGATTGGTGGGCGAGGTCCTAGTGTTACCCCGACCCCGACACAATCAGTAGTCTCGGTATCGTTTTTACTATTTAGACGTTTAATATGTTCAACAATTATCTCCAATTTTTTTATTATTGTTTAGAATGGACGCATAACTTACCGAACAATAATAAGTTCAGAAAATATTATCGTTTTGTTGCAAATAGTTCTCATAGTTTTCAAAAAAAAAAATATTTTTCTTTTTTTGCTATTGTTTTGTTTTGATTATTTTTCCTTTTTTAATACTTAATTAGAAATCATTTGGAAGATACAAAAATTTTTTCCCAAATCTTCCAAAGTATTAAGTAATTTGATACTGGCTGAGATTTATTTCCAATTATGTTTTACCAAATTCCCTACAGTAGACTTCATTGTATCATATTGATTAAATGCAAAATAACTGATCGCTCTCAAGGCATGTTTTTTACTTTGAATGTGACCATCTTAAAATGCTTTATGCGAGTTTTACTTTTTATAAAATGTTTTATGAAAAAAATTTTGACTTTTTTTATGTTCTTTAATTGATATTAATTATGAATTCATCGCCTTTAGTATGAAACGGGATTTGCTCTGTTCCCATACTTATTGGCTAACGTACGGTAAAATGAGAGTAAACAGAAATTATTCTCATTTGAAGACAAAAATGCCCAAAAGTACGGGAATACGAACAACCAAACTTCTATCCCAAAACAAAACGAAAACTATAATAAACACGCGGTTGTTCATGGTAAACATAACACACAAATATTTTATATGTTCTTAAATTTATTTTAATAAATTTTTTGGGATATAACTTGTAAAGAACACTTTTGGAAGATATTTGCGTACATGAAACATAGAGTGTTTTGTTTTTGATAGTGTTATTCAGTCAACAAAATCTACCCAAAGAAAAATTCTGGGCTATGTCATGCAGTAAGAAGAAGAATTTTATTCTCTTAAAAGCTCTCTCTTCTAACCAAACTGAATACGGGAGCGCACCTAAAATGAAAGGCTCAGCGTCTTAATTGGGTCAGTGTTATTTGGTTTCAAAAACTAAAAATGAAGAAATCATTTTTTTCAAATGAACAAATAATATGTACGTGGAAGAATAAAATGGCTGGCACAGCTAAATCGAATATAATGTTTTTAACAGTATTAAATGCAGTTTTTACTAGAAAACAAAGTGGTGATAGGTTCGTTACTAATCTTTCACTCACTCTCAGTAATGAGTAAAATATAGAAGCGCAAAAAGACTCATGAAATACACGCATCTGTAGTCATGGTAGTAAGCACGGTTGGCCAGAGTTCAACCCCTGCGGCAACTAAAAAATTAAAATATGTTTTTTTTTTCTATTTAATGGTATAAATACATATTCAGAATTTAACAATGCAGCCTGCAGCCTCCTCCTTAAATGGCTGTACTTTCATTACCTGTCTTTTATCTTCTCCATACCTTTCCTAAAGAATGTAGGATGGTTACTTATTAAATGGGCATTGTTGCCTGAAGGAAGAAAAAGAAAATATATGATTGCAAAATTTTTATTTTGATGAGTTGTTTCAGTGTTATCTTATTGTTTTAGTTCTTGACAAATTTCTTAATTATTTAATTGTTTTCTATGGTATTATAGAACACCTATACGTGCAATCTTTAGAAAATCTCACTATTCTTATTCTCTAGAGACTGGATATTTCAGGGGGTGTATCTGTCGAAACTCCCCTATAACTTTAGGTTTTTGCGTGAAAGTGCACTTTATTTCCAGAGTAACCTAAATAAGATATGGGATAATAAATTATCTGTGTGGAGATACTCAAGTCTTTGCTTACGATATGTTAAATTTTTATCTCAAAAAACACCTTCTATTATTAGAGTTGTCTTGATCAAATTTGGCATCATTGTTTCACATCTTAAGATAACCTACAATTAATTAATATTTTTATTGATCGTTTAAGTTTGAATGAAATAATATACAAAAATGTTTATATTTTAATGAATAAACTATTCAGTTTTATAATCGAATTACAATGTTAAAAAACGAAGCAAACAAATTTCAACTTAAACTATAGTTTAAACGAAATATTACATCAAAATCGAATACATGTTTTATAATTCTTTTTACTCTCTAGTTCTTGTTATTCCTCCTTACATTTCTTTCAATGTCATGTGTTTCTCTAATGGCGTGTTATGTACTTCTTGAAATTGTTCCTTGAAAGATTTTTTTTCCTCTCAATCCTTTGTTTTTTTTTTTTTTTTTTTTTTGTCTTTTATTGCACAGAGTATTTCCCAGTGGCAAAAACTATTAAATAATTGTGTATATGGCATATGTACATAAGCACTAATTGAGAAAGTTTTTCTTGTTAAAGTAAAAAAAGAAAACTTATTTTAATTGGGAATTGATTTGTTGTTTACATTTCTACAGTTATTATATTTACATATTTTGAATTTTATAATTCTATTGAAATGAGTTTTTTTTATGTCATCATATATCTTTTCTTGAATAATAATTATTGAATAATACAACATTTCCCTGCAAGCATTTGCTATCGAAAAAGTCACTACATCGTTACTTCATGGCGTTGAAATGTATCGCATATAATATCGAATTCTGATTTAATTAGTATCCCCGATTGGGAAGAAACGTGCCACTACAGTTGTACAACTAATGGGAAACTATTTAGCATCTCTAAGAAGGATTAAAATTAAGTATTCTGGATGTGTTGAATATGTGACTGTTAAAAGTGTTAAAAGGGTTTATTTAACAGTATCGAGTATAAAAGTAACAGAGCTCTGCTTTATCAAAACAGAAAATGTTAATTTTAACATAATAGAAAGTTTTAAATTTAGAAAGCTAGAAATTAAGAAAATTCTTACCTTAAAAATATTTTGTGTTTAAATAAATAAATAATTTGTTAACATAAATTTACTTACAGCTCCATATATCTTTTTATTTTATTTTTATCAATTAATTTTTTGCAATTTTTCTTCACGTGTTTAACATAACCGAAGTCTGCACAAGTCAAACTAAATAACATTACTGTTTTTGTTTATCTGTTACATTTACTTATTCACTCTTAGTAGAGTCGAAGTTGTGACCTATAAGAGATCAATATTCTATGCCTATGCAAGTTGTTTTTGTAAATTTTTGGGCAAACAACTTATTATCATCTGGTAGTTGAGTAAAAGTTACTCTTAATAATTAATTAACAATTAACTTCTGGTAGAAACGAAATAGTGATTGTTAGAAGATTTTAATTTGACAATAATGTATTTTGTTTTTGTAAAATTGAGTTTTTAAGCTAAAAAAGTAAGGAAGAAGTGACTTCTATCTAAAATTACTCTGCCAAATGCTGGCATGGTTTAGTTGTGTGTATGTTTACATGTATGTATGTATGAAAGCATGCAGGTGTGTATGGATGTGTGTTTGGTTTCTTTTAAATAAGCATATGTGGGCTTTTCCCAATGATTTCTAAACAGTTAGTACGAGTATTATAAAACGCAGTTGTTGTTTAGTTTATTCGTTTATTATAAAATTATTTAAATAAATAATATGACTTTTGTTTAGATCGCTTATATTGTTATTAAAATGGAACTTTGTTATATTAAGTTAATTATTAACTTTTGCTTAAAAAAAACAAAATACATTTGGTTATTAAAACACTTTACCATATCTGAGTTGTAGTGTTTCTCTGCTTAAAAAAAGTCCTAAGAGTGTCACGTAGGTTTCTATTGCAAACAAATTTTTGGAATTTAGAGTTAAATTAAAGACAAATTGTATAAAAATTGAAAAGTTGTTTGATAATGAAGCAATGTTTAGTTACATAGTCTTTTTTGAAAGTTTTTTTTTTCCTTTAAATCACTGTTCATTTTATTTTTCGTTTAAAAATTTTTGACAATTAAATTTTTTATTTTTTCTGCGTCTTTAAACTAAAAATGTTTTATACATATTTTTTATCCAAATTTCTACTTCAACAAGCCCTATTCAGTTGTCTACTTAAAATAAATTCAAGCGGCAAAAAGAACAGCTGATTTACGCCGTTACTGCTTATCGTTTACATGGCTCTTTCACCCTAAATTAAGCTTTTATAGACCTATGGGAATTTTTAACTTTTTTTAAGCCATAAAAATAAGTAAGTATTGCCGAAATTATTGCTTTGACGGCCTAGAACTTTTTTTTCATTTAAAAATATTTTAAATAAAAAACAAAAAGATTTGCCATTGGCCTTTAAAAGCCTTTTACATTCGCTCTAATTTTATTTGCTTTTAAATAAAGACGAATTTGGTATTTAAGACCGTAGTTTAAAAATCTAAAAATAATTAATTTTACAATTAGTGAATTTTGTATGGAACACGTTGAAAGTATGAAAAACAATACAAAGCATTTAAAACGTAAAAAAACCGCGGCGAAATTAGTCAGAAAAGAAGTTTTCGCTGTTTATAAGCTTTTAGTACTTTCGCAATGCAAATTTGAATTTTTCCATGTTGCCAAATGGCTTAACTAAACAAAGGGGTTTTGTTTTTTTTTTCATTTACATAAAAATAAACAATTTAAAAACATAAAAAATTTTACTCTTAAATATGTATGAATGTACATATGTTCAGCTGTCAACGGAATAAAACCATTTCATTTTCTTCAACAGCATTAAAAGTTCCAAAAATAAAAAAAGTAAATGGTTATTTATTTAAAAATATTTAAAAAAATAAATAAAACGAATAGGTGACAAATATGACTCTGACGTATGTATTACCATGTGTCAACAAAGAAAAAAAAAATAAACAAAAATCTTTTCAATAAAATAAATTAAAATAAATAAGAAAAATTATTAACCAAAAAAATAAACAAAGAAATTAAAAAAACACTCATAAATAATGATGTGAAAGAAAATAAACTAATATTGAAAGAAAAAATTATTTTAATGAAATTTTAATTGAGTGAGATAATATTGTCAACAAATCGACATTTTGGAATATTTATGAACATAACCTCACAAAATATATGCCTTAAAATATGCAATGAAAATGATACAAACGTTAAAATTGCGCTTTTATCAGTCATAGAAAATAATGTTTCTTAATAACAACTTTTTGAAGAAATAGAAACTTTAAAAATTTTTCAATTTAAAATATTTTAAATCTATTTGAATTATTTGTATCCCCAGACAGTATATTTTTCTTGCTTAAGTTGTTCCTTTGTCTAGTGAGTAGGTTTTTTGCTCCTTAGACTATTATGAATAAAATCTATTGCATTTGTTTTTGATTTAAACTGTCAGCAGCAGTTTCTTTATGTATGAACAAATTTTTATTGACAGCAATATGTTTATAACAACTTACCCGATTTGCCGACATCTGCATTGCCAATCACTGCGATTCGAACTCTGGGTATTGCAGTCTTTTCCTCAGCCTTCATTTTGATTTTAACTGCAAATATAACAGAAAAGTAAAACAATATTAAATATTTAATAAAATTACACTGTAGATTATGTTTGAAAAGACAATATTAAATGATAAAAACTCGAAGCAGCAAACAAAATCTTAAGTAATTTATCAACATCAGTTATATATAAAAATATATAAAAAATAATAATCTTGACAAATGTGTGATAATAACTTTTTAAAGTTGTTTTTATTTTGCATACATTGAGAAAATATTTTTTTTATATAAAAATGCAAGTATGTATGTGTGAGTATAAATCTTAATGTGTATTTGCATTTAAAAAATGACTAAAAAGTAATTAGAGAGTAATAAGTAGAGTATTTCAAAGGCAAATTGTAGGTGTAACTAATGTGGACGTGTTTGCGTATTTTTCCATAATTTTTATAACGAAGATAATCGTAAATAAGACATGATAAAAATTCGAAACATAAACAGTGTTTTGCTTCCATTGAAAATTCTTAAGCTCACACTCAGGAATTAGTATTAGGAAATAGCGAAATTGCGATACAAAATTTTAAAATATATTGGTTTTGTTTTAGAATAAATATTTTTCAAATTTCATATTTTTCTTTTCACATGGTCATCAACTTACCCGCCACTTCCAATTTTTTTTTTCAATTTATTCTTTAAAGTCAATTTTCAAATTCTTTAATTTTTGGTGTAAAGTAGTGAATTGTTTCTATTAATGCTTTAGTATAGGCGAAGAAATATATAAGGACACAATAAAAAAACAGCCTACTACTTCTGGGCTTTTTAAAAGGCTTTCTTTCCTTCAAAACTAAAACCAACCTTTAACTAATCAGTCCCACGGTGTGCACGCACCAAGTTTTAATAGAAAAGTTGGGATTATACTAGAGCCACGGAAACTGGTAGCTCATACAAAGAGCCGACCATCTCCTTAGTTGGTTATTGGTGAGGTCCCTCCGGGGTACACGTGTTGACTGCTGGTCAGATCAGTGTCCGCAGGAAAGGTGCGGTACTAAACAAGTGGGCTGTTCCATTCTCATTGGACAGGGTTGGAGTCTCTAACCCTTACTCAAGCGAAAGTTCAGAGCCCTACCAGCCATGTTCTTGAAATTGCAACTCTGTTGGCTATGCGGATGGAGGGTGCTAGTCGAAGCTTTGTATTTCAATCAGTGGTAAAACCACCGTCTATTTAGGGCTTCACGGCCAGGTACTGATGATCACGTATCTCAGCTAGAATATGAGTCATCAATCGCAATAATACAAGCCCATAATTCATTTATTATTCAAATTCAACTGTTATTTAAATATACAGGCTGTTTTACTAAAATTGTTTTCATTTTTTTTCTAATTAAAGCAACAACTAGTTTACACTATTTTTTTCTATTAAATCGCCTTTAAAAATTTTATGCACGGTGTCTGCTCGACAACAATTATCTTTCTTTGTACTCATGTCGCCTGTGGTAGTTAAACTACGATCTTCTGTTTAACGAACACGCAGAGACTTCAACCAATCTACCATATGCGAAGGCTCAAAATGTGTTATATAATTTTTTTATTTTTTATTTTATTTATTAACACCACACTTTGTTAGTGGTTGAAGTAACAACTTATTCAGTTCTGTTTCAAAAACACATCTTATTTTAATAGCAATATTATTATGCGATTGTAATCAAATCATATTGTAATAATGATTATGATTGTGATTATGATTATGATTTTGATTATTATTTGTATCAATAACATAACATGTAACTGTAATAGCCTTCAAAGCATTTACTTATAGCTCATTATTATTTTTTTTAATGTACGAGGAAAAATAATATAATTCATATTAAGATTATAATAAAATAATGTTCTCATTATCAAATATGACAAAAATTTAGTCCCACGTGATTATCATATAATCAAAATTGTTTGTGTTTTTTCGTTTTTATATTTTGCACATGTTTCTAGACACTTTATTTGTCACATTGATTTATTTTTATTATTGAACAATAAATAAATCAACTTAATCGCTCTTAACTGTCAAATTCAGCCGTCTCTATTGTTTAACCCTTTGAAAGTATTTCAAAAGAAAATGTTTTTACTATTGTTTTTGAACACACAAACAAACAAACTTAAAAACAAAATTATTTCATTTATAAATGCAACGTTTGTTCATATTCTTATGGGCAAATTTTATATCTTTTATCAAATTTCTTTCTTTTTTAAATTAAATTAAAATTTTTGTTAAAATTTTTTAATATTTCTTTCTTTTTCTTTGTGTTATCTCTGTCCTTAATTAGGCGTCTGATAAAATTTTTTTTTAACATTTTAATTTCACTATGAGAAATTTTGGTTTCTTTTATAAAATTTTTATATCTAGTGTCCATGTATGTACATATGTACATACAAACATATATATGTATATGTATATTAAATACTTTTTTTGGATTTTGTTGTTGTTGTTATATGATATTTATATGTATTTTCGTCAACTTGTTAATTGAATTTACGTAGTTTGCCTGGCATCTTTGGAATTTTTTATCTAAATATTTATTTAACTGTTAGAATTATAAAATTAACAACAACAACAAAAATTATAACTCATTGTTTTCAACTTTTATATGTTGATAAGATATTTAAAGTTAAACTGAATTAATAAATCTAATGTTTTTTTTTTTAGAAAATAACGACGATTAAAAGTTTTAGAAAAGTTTTTGGGACTACAACGCTCAGTCGAAATGTGGCTGTGTTTGAGAAAATCAAGAAATTATTATTTCATTGAAAATTTTGTTTATTGTCCTTTTTCTTCCTTGAATCGACACCATTTTTTGACAGCTGTAAAGAAACGGTAGAGCTGCTTAGTTAGGCCCTACGTCATTTATAAATAGGTATAGAAATGGGTAGTGACTGACTCGTTCCAAGTATGTTTTTACCCATAGAGCAACATGTGATTGGGTATTGTCTTAATTTTGTCGTGAGTTTTTTATAATTTTGCTTGTATTGTGATAGTTTTTTTTGCAATGTAAATGATAACTTTGGCCTGTAATTGTTTTTTATTTTAAATATGAACTTTAATGGCAGGGGTACAAAACCACAGCGCCAGGGTATTCCCACAATTTTTCAAATATATTTAACTTCTCTCCAGGAACTGCACATCGACCTATACCTTCGTATAGGAAGTGAGGAATCCGGAACAGGATATTTGTATAGAAAATTATTTTAAATTGGTGGACACTATTAAGTGCCAGTTGAAAAAACACGTTCGCGTTGCGTCTTTAATTATAACCTTACTTTTTTAACGAAGGAAAATCTGCTCGCACACAGATGTTTCTCCTTCGAGATAAAGTAACAAACTGCACCTGTGATTGTTTAGACAATGTTAGTGTATGACTGCCATGCCTTTATAATTTTCCTTTTTTTAGTTATCCAGTTATTATTCAACGGTTGTTACAAAACAAACAAAATACTTTCCACAAATGCGTTTTCCTTAGTACATAATTCAAAATATTAAGTAATAATTTGATTCCTAATGATATTTATGATAGAATATGAATAATCGTTAAAAATATTCGAATTTAATAACTAAATTAACAAAAACAGATAAAATTTATTTCAATTGTAAGCAAAAAATCGTTAGAAATAAACATTATTCCAAAATATTTGAAGCCTTTAAGAAGCTACAATTTAAAAATTTTTTGACTTACATTGGATTTTCGTGTCAGTGCAAATTGGGTTTAATAAAAAAAAAATTTTGATAAATATTTAAAATTAATATGAAAATTTATTATTCGGAATCTTTTTCCAGCAGTTTTGAATAATAAATACTTCATGATTATATCATAACCATTATTTTTTAAAATTAATATTTATATATTTGCAACAAAAATTTTTAGTTTCTAAAAAAAAACTCGATTTATTTTTTTTTTCAAAATAAGGAACACAAAAATAAAAAAAATTAACTTAGTAAATTTAATAAAATATAAAATATAATATAAAAACAATTAATCAAAAAATAATTTTCTAATAACATTTTCGATTAATTGGA
The DNA here is from genome assembly GCA_937654795.1 of Cistogaster globosa. Taxonomy (NCBI): domain Eukaryota; kingdom Metazoa; phylum Arthropoda; class Insecta; order Diptera; family Tachinidae; genus Cistogaster; species Cistogaster globosa. Next base: position 98,078,249 of record OW569404.1, on the reverse strand, counting down.
TTATTAACCGCATGTTTATTTCTTAATTTAAACAAATAAAAGAGTTGTTTCTTTTACGAAAATAGTTTGTATTTTTTTTTTTTTTTTTGTCGAATAATATTCAGTAATTAATATAAAGTATTGGAATAAATGAATAAATTCCACTTTTTTTCTGGAAATGTTTGAACTCGCTGTGAATAAAAATGAATAACAAAATCGATTAAAATTTTTGAAACAATTATTAGGTTTTTCTTTTAACTAAAATTAAAAAAAATTAAATATTGAATATAATTTTTAATATTTATTGAGTCACTTTTATCACAAAATTTTTAATATGTTTTTTTATTTAAAAAATTATTTTAAAAATCTAGCAGCCACCATTTAGCATTAATTCTTATGTAAAACTCTACGGCTAATGACTTTTAATTTTAAAATGCTATTTGCTGTGTTTTTTTCTATGACAATAAATACTAGAATTTTCAATTTTGCCTGTGAACTTGATTTGCATTCATTTAAAAATATTACATACATACGTACATACGAGTTTATAAAATTCATTCATAAGTATACAAATTGCTGGTACATTTTAAGGGTGGTAACTAATCGACACCCACATCAAATTGTTTCTTAAAACATTAACAAATTCATAACCAAAAAATGTTCATTAATATGCCACTTGCTTAATAAAATAATGTTTTTATCTTTGTTATAATAAAAATAATTTAATTTTACTTTAAAAAACTATTTAGGAAGAAAAACCTTTTACACCCACAAAAAAATAAGCAAAATATTAAAATTTATTAACAGTTTTTGGGACTTAAAATTTTAAATATTTAAGAATTTAAAGCACACAAAATACATTATTTTTTAAACACTAAAATGAATGAAAACATTTAAAAAAATTATTTACGAGGGTGGCCCAACCCTGTAAGGAAAATCTAAACATGTTTTAAAACAATCTTTTTATTTTTGTTTAATATAAAAACTAAGTTGAATAATGATACTACTTATGGTGAGCAAAGCTACTTGTATGACAAAAGAGTTACTTTTCAGACTCTCCTCGTATTTATTTTCTATATTCGCAATAGAAGAATGGCAAATGTGTTAGAAAAAATTTTTTGTGTTTACTAAAACAATAATAAACAATTAAATGATGATGAATAAGAATGGAAAGTATTATAATGGTTCTTATTTATAAAGGGTAAACTAAAATTCACAAGAATTTTGAATAATATAGAAAATATAAAGACTTAAGACTTTTTAGAATTTCTATAAAATTATAAAGAATTACCCACTGTGCACATAAGCACACATTATTTGAAAGGTTTTGTGGTCAGTTTGCTTAAATTTAACCTCAATTCGTTGATTTTATGTTAAATGCTCCTGTGGTTTTGGGCTCTTCGACATAGAAAGCAAAGAAAGCAAATTTTTTAAATAAGTTGTTTTAAAGGGCAAATCTTATTGCTTTAATATGAAAGTGCACCACCAGAAAGTATTATCAAAAAAATATTGTTCACAGAAATATTATCCAATTTATCTGGCAGCTATATAGCGCAGTGGTTCGTTGGATAAGCCTCATCTCTGCCAACTGAAATAGTTTTAGAGCAAATGACAGCATATTCAAATTATGAGCGAATTATGGAACACTCTTTATAATTTATAGTAAATTAAAAAAGCTAACTAAAACAAGCATTCTGCTTGCTTTGTTTTAATTTCATTGGCATTCGAACCAAAAAGCTCAGTGATAATTTTTCTAGAAAATATCCATCATTTTTTGTTTTGTGAATGTATAATTTGAATCTTTTGTTTTTCCCGTTCATTTCCCAAAGATTTTTTGTTTGTGTGGGTTGCTTAACAAATATTAATTGTAAGGAATAATGTAATAGCAAAAGGGGCAAAATGACTCACTTCACTTTAAATGAATTAATATATTGTAGGTAGACTGAATATTTTCTCAGGTTCGCTTTAAATTTTGATTGTGGGTTTTTGATTGTGATATTAAATTTTTAAAAAATTTTTATTGTGTATTTTAATGAGCAATAAAATCTATTTAATTATTTTTTGTTATAAACGTATGACTTAAATTACTTAAAGAATTTTTATTTTAATTTAGGAGCATCAGCAGTAAGGGCGGTGAAGATGACAGTACGAGCACCAAAGTCCTAAAACAGTTGTTAGTTTTTTGCTTTTTTATTTAAATTTTCAAAAGAACAAACAAAGATTTAGTATTTTTAATAATAATTAAATTGTTTTAAAAATACGATTTGAGATTATTTTCAAATTATTTATTCGATTTAGTTGTAGAAAATTTTACTCGATTATTATACTCGAATATATAATGCTAAAGAAGTGTATGTTTTTCTTTTTTCATGTAAATAAAATATTGATTTAACAAATTAGTTAAACATGAAGAGTGCATAATTTAAAAAAGATTTTAAGCCGGTATAAATATTTTAATAGTTTTAAAAACTTACTATTATTTAAATAAATTTAAACATGCAAATTTGTTTAACACTCGAAAACCAAATAATTCTGTTGTTTTTTTTAAATAAATTTAAAAATTTAATTTAACCGTAAGCTAGGTTAAATTAATTTTTTTTTTTTGTAAAATATTGAGTTATTGTGGTGATCGATAAAATATTTTATATTGAAATAACTATTTAATATTAATTATTTTTAATATGTTATATTTTTTTAATATAAACAATTTAAGCATATTCATTAAATAAATTATTAAAGAAATTACTTTTGTAGTTTTAACCAAAAATTATTCGAATAAATTATTCGAATAAATTATTCGAATAATTATTCGAACAATTTTTTAAAATGAAATATTTTTATAAATCAATAACTCATATAACGTATTCTGCTAACATTTTCAATATATATGGTTTAAATAAAACAGCTTGAACACAAAATTAAACCTTTTAATATTTTTTTGGAAAATTGTTTAAATAAATGAGTAAGGTAATGTAGCCAAAATTGTATATATATATATTTCTTTTTGTTACTTAATATAAAATACTAAAAACATTTGTTCAAATACTTTCTTAATTTGTTTAAGAAATCAGTATTTTATTTAGTCTCAGTTTTGTTAAATTGATTGTAAAAAGGTTAATTTTAACGGTTAGTTACAAATTCAAAACTTTTACGCAATTAAAAACTTTTTTATAATTTTGTGAAAAATTTTTAATTTTATTAATATGTTTAAATCGAATAAAAAATTATTCGAATAACAATAGATTTTTAGCATAAAAATTTCATGACTTAAAATTTATTAAAAATTTAATTTATCAATTAACATTTGCCAATTTATAGAGAAAATATGTTCGAATAATAGATTTTAACCACACTAGGTTTGATCAATAAAAATTATTCGAGGAAAATAGTATTTCAATTAAAGTTAAGTCTGCTAACTAAATAATAGATAATAATAAAGTAATTGCCGAAACGGAACAACTATTTAACTAATCAATTAAAACAATATAAAAAAGTTAATTAACACCAGCATTTGGTTATTAAAATTTTTTTATTTTAATAATTATAAATTTTTTGAATAAAAGAATTAAATTATTAAAATAACCGGTTTTAAATAATGAAAGATTTTAAGAATATTGAAAAAAAATATTCGCATAACCGATTAAAAAAGTTTGAGTTTATTCTACATATTACACAATTTTAAAATATGCAGTCTTATTCAAAAATATTTCGAAAATGATTTTTGGAAACGAATTTTCGTTTTTTTATTTACTAAAACATTTTTGCTTCATAAATAACATTTAGCTTCTTTTAAATTTTTTTCTTGTTTTAAATTATCTCTGCTTTATTTTGCCTTCAAAATCGTCTTATGTTTTCATAGCCACCCATTGAAATAACTCGATTTTCATTTTTACGATTTCACTTGATGGATTTAAAGAGAATTTAAAATTAAAGTTCAATGGTGCCATAAAAAATCAATTTTCATTAAAAAATTTTGTTACTCAATTTATTTCAATGCTAAAAGATAATTATGAAAAAAAAGGATTTAAAATGCCTTTTGCCATTAAAATTTTGAATTGCAAAATATGTTTATAATAATTTGAATCATTGAAAAGAAGAAAAGTTGTGAAAACAAAAAAATAATGGCATTGAAATCGTGCTCAAGGAAAACTTGAGGGTTTCTGTCTGTGCTGCAACCACTTAGATTTAAATTTTTTAGTATGTTGTTGTAAAATAAAGAATAAAAATTAACGTATTTTACATGTGTTGATAAAAAAATTTAGTTTTGAAACAATAAAAGTTCTAATGTGTACAGGATTTTTTTAACTGTTGCGCAGGTGTGGTTTGTGTCTGTGATAACTTAATTTCGAATTTCAGTTTCATTTAAAAGAGTTTTTATGTTAATGCCAAATATATTAACAATTAAGGTATGTTCGAAATTTCGAATTAAATTTTTTATGTAAAATGTAAAGTTTGTGCAACCTTAAAAAAATATGAAATATAATTAAAAACGTTAATATTTTCTTGTATTCGAAAATTTGACTTTAATTTCGAAAATTGGTTTAAAATCAGTTTCATAGGTAGAGTTTCATGAGTTTTAATACCTATGAAAACTTTAAAACCTTACAAGTTTAAGAGGATACGAAAAAAGTGTTCTAATTTCCGCAAAAATTTAATTTTTTAAAGTTTTTTTTTTTGAAACAAAAGACATTTTCGAACATCATCAAAATTAAATAATTTTAATCTAGCCGTAAAAAAGAACGAAAAATATCGAAAATTGTATTTGTTTTCTTATGTTCGAAAATTCGAATTTAATTGTAAATTTTTTTTTGCCTTCTTTCACTGCTCAAGTAAAATTATTTAATTTTATTATTAAAAAACCGTAAAGTTTTTATGATGTTCGAAAATAGCTTTAAATTATTTAAGTATCGCGCTTTACCAAGTTGTAATTTTATTTATATTTAAAATTTGGTTCCAAATAGTAGTTTTTCATATTTCATTCGAAACAGAAAATACAAGTGCAATTAAAATCCTAATAAATTAAAAATAGTTTATTTAGAAGCCTAAATTCTTTAACTCATTCACAAAAAAGCAAACAAATATAAGCACCTATAAAAAACTGAAAAATGTAAGCAAATATTTTAAATCAATTTTAAAAAATTTCTTAAAAAATTATTACTCTTTCATAACTGCTAAAAGTTATGCAACTGAATGTAATTCAATTTATTAAAAAAAAAGAACAAACAGAATTGAAAATGCAACGATTTCATTTCTCTGATCAAAACATAAATAATTAAAAAAGAAAACAAATTTGTTTATAAATAAAAAAATGCTATAAATTAAATACTTAATTTAACTCATCAAAAAACATCTGTATTTTAATTCTTCTTAGTTTTAATGTATTTTGAACAAATATTAACATTCAAAATAAAAAAATAATCTTAAATATTGAATTTGGATATTTTTCATAAACAACAAAAAATTGGCTAGAAATGAATTTTTATTGAATTTTGCGGTAATTTTTTAATGGTATCTAATGAATTTAAGTTATTCCAGTGGAAGTGAAGGTCAGTTTGCAGTTTGTAATAAAAACGTTTTGTAACTCTTTAGTTATGTAATTCAAATTTTCAATTGTACTTTTAATTTTTTTCTCATGTAATGATTTACTAATTCGAAACTTTTGACTATATATTCAAAGTAAAATATTCGAATAATCGATTAAAATGATTCGAATAATCGATTAAAATGATTCGAATAATCGAATAATATAATTTCTGCCTACGTTTATTTTAAATGTATGCCATATATTTCAATTTAATGTTATTAATAAACAAAAAGCCATTGGATAATTCAATTTTACCTGTATTTTAATAAACGAATAAAATGTAATCAAAACTTAGCAGAACAAATTATAGAAAAAAATTATTAAATTATGTATTATTTTTATATAATCGAACAAATTTAAAAAAAATACAAAATTTATTGAAATATTTTTTACATTAAATGAAATTTTTGAGTTCAAAGTTTTATTTGCGCAAAATGGTTACAAATCGAACAATATTTCTTTCTTTAAAATAATAAATATAATTGGCATCTAGTTTTAAAAAACCAAAAAGAAAAATCTTAAATATGTACTTTTAATAATATGAAACAGATGAGTCGATTAAGGTTGGATAAGTCGCTTAACATTAGAATACAACTTCGAATATTTAAATCCTGCTTTTAGATGTATCCATATTCTAATATAAAAAGTGATGGTTTTAAAACAATTAATTTTAAGAAATGAATTAATTTAAATAATCAAAATTAAATGATTATTCGATTAAAATTATTCGAATAATCGATTAAACCTCTCGAATAATCGACTGATTTTTAACATAATTCATGCTTTATTCAAATTAAATATTTTTTTGTAAACAGTTTAGTGTTCAAATAATTTAAGAAAAATAACCGATTAAATAAAGAATCAAAACAATTTAAATAAATAATTGAACAGTTTATTTTCGATTATTTGTTGTTACCAGTATCAACTTTAAAAATGTTTATTCTGTATATAATAAAAGTATTATTGATTAACATTGGACTAAAAATTTGAATATAAAATTTCTACTATTCGATTCATCCTTATTCTAATATAAAAAGCGATGGTTTAAAAAAAAAATAATTTTTATAAATAAGTTAAATTAAATAATCAAAAATAAATGATTTATCGATTAAAATAATTCGAATAATCGATTAAAACCGTTCGAATAATCGATTGATTTTTAACATGAATCATGCTTTATTTATACTAGTCATTTTTCTGTAAACAGTTTAGGTTTCAAATAATTTAAGAAAAATAATCAATTAAAAGCTTCTTAAATGAAGAATAAATACAATATAAAAAAATAATGAAACGATTTATTTTCTGAATATTTGTTATTACGTGCAAATCTGTATATAATAAAAATTTTTTCGATTAACATTGGAATAAAATTGCGAATACTCAATTTCCACCATTTGATTCATCCATATTCTAATATAAAAGTATAAATTTTTATAAATAAGTCAATTTAAATAATCAAAAATAAATGATTAATCGATTAAAATAATTCGAATAATCGATTAAAACCGTTCGAATAATCGAATAATTTTTAACACGAATCATGCTTTTTTCAAACTAGTCATTTTTTTTGTAAACAGTTTAGTGTTTAAATAATAAATAATGAAACGGTTTATTCTCGATTATTCGTAGATAGGAGCATCTTCAACTTACTAGATTTACATACATGGTGAAGGTTATTAAAAACTGCTCTTAGTTGTTTGATATGTTATTAATTGATAGAAACACCTTTAAGAAATCTACTGCTATTATTATGTATGTTAACGAAAATCATTTAAAAACTTCAAATAAAATAACAGGACACAAAATGTAGCGTAAAAAAATATCGAAAATTAACAATTAATTTTTTGTTATAACTATTAACATATTTATTCGACTATTTCTTAATTTGCATGGAATACTATTATTTTATTTAATTCAAGTAATAAAAAAAAAATAATTTTCATTGAAACAAGTTTTATATGCAATTAATAACTGGATTAAAATTTATTTACATGCAAATGCACTTTGGTTATGTCAGTCTAACATTAGTAACTGTTTTTCAAATAATGTTTTTATTTATACAAATGCATGTGGATTTTTTTTTCTCTTTGTGAGAATATTTTATAAAATTTTCTATAAGTTATATAATTTGCTGATTTAATATTTAAAGCTGATTACCTGCTAACATATCGATTAAGTTGATTTAGCATTTATTTCTCTGTTAAAAACAGACGAGAAGGAATTAAATTACAACATTAAATCACATTTGTTTGCATGTCCTTTGGTCACGTTTACAATTTTACGGAGTTAGAGTAAAGACGAAGGCAAACAAATAATTAAATTCATTTCTCGCTAAATCTAGTAAATCTATTGGAAGTTTATTGAAAATATTATTATATACTTTTTAAAGCATTTCATTTAAAGGAAGAATATTGTCATTTCACATTTTGATACATATTTTTAAAGAAATTTTTTTAAAATATTTTTACACCCTTTTTAACAAGTCCTAACTTTAAAATTCTGTTTGCAGAAGTACTTTTTTTAATTACTCTTTTTAGAGCAATAAATTATTATTTCTATTTTTTAATTTCTATTTAAGTCCATCGAAAATTTATCATGATTTTCTCATACAATATTTATTCTGAAAAAAACCATATGGATATCAGTGAGGGAAAGCATATTTTCTAAATTGCTATGGCAATTTTGTTGGTGACTAAAAAACCTGAAAATTGAAATGACGATTACTATGACCGTTTTAATTGTAACTAAATATTCAAAATTAAAACTAAAGGGTGCTACAATAGTTCAATTGTTTAATAAATATGGCCATACTTTTGAACACTTGTGGACAGTCGGTTGAAGAAGTATACAATTTGGGTTTGGAAATTAAAGAGTATCCTAAGAGTTGATGCAATTTGCTGTGTGTAGCGAAACTTTTGAACAGTTATTATCTCTTTTTGTTAATAAATAATAAATAAAAATATCACAAAATAATAACTTTAATAATTTTTGAAGAAATATAGCGAGAATAAAGTAAATTAATTTAAAACAAAAGTTTTCAACTAACTGCTGTTTTGTTAAATCATTTATTAAAAAGTACTTTTTTGCAAAAGTATATTAAAATTTATTTTGCATTAAGATTTTCTTTATAACAAGCTTCTTATAAAGGATGGAACCTTTTTCACAGAACAATTCTTGACAAAAGTACTTTTTTGGTGAAAAAGTACTTTTATTGTAATATATTTAAGCAAGTAGTTAACAAACAAATAACAAATAGTACTTTGCACGTAAAATTTTTAGTAAGAGTACAATAATTCCTAAAAAGTACTTTTTATATAAAGTACTTTTTACAAAATTACTTCTTAGCAAAAGTACTTATTACAAAAGTACATTTAAAAAAATTACCAAATGTTTATCTTTTATCTTCTGATTTTTTATTTACATATTTTTAAATAACTATATTTGTTAAACTTTTTATAAACAAATACCAGAGCACGCAATAACGTATTTGTTTATTTGTTTTGTTTTTTTCAGGGGCGATAAATTTTATTATGTTATTTTGTTAGGTTTTTGCTGTTTAACTTTTTTCCATTATTTGTCTTGTACACGCAATCCTTTCTTGTACAGTAATATTATGTAAAGTGGAAACCTGTTACTTTCACTTCATTGTTAATAAAACAATACCAACGATTTAAAAAGAAGAAGATAAAACAAAACACGTTAGGGTGACGTAAATAAAAGTTTGAAAAATAATAAAAACAAAGAGTGATGTTTTAAATTGAAGAGTGAATGCGACATACTTTCAATAAAAGTAATTAGTTGTTTTTGTTTTTAACTGAATGCAATTATGTTAAAATGAAAATTACACTCTTAACAGCAGGAAAGGACATAGAACACAAATATTCAATAGTGTTTGCTTTAAAGTCGTTTAAATAATAAGAACTATTAAGCTTCTTGGTTTAACTTAAAAAATTGCTTCTCCACTTCAATTTATGATTCTTGAATTTCGCTCTTAAATTTATTTGCGATTTGAGCTGTTAACATATGAACCTTTGCTACCGAGTTTGATCCTCAGCGACTTTATCTGGTTTCCAAAATTAAAGCAAATATTTTAGTCAAATGAAAAATTAAACTTCGAAGGAAAAAATTATTTAACGAAGGAATTATAGCGTTAATTCCTCCGTAAAAAAATAATAAAAAATGATCAGGCCAAATAAATGTTTTCTTAGAAACGTTTTGAATATTTTAAATTCTAAATATTGTCTCAACACCACAGAACGTCAGCAATGCATATGTTAATGACGATGTCTGCTTTTGAGCTCCTTTAAAGCACGTTAACAACTAATAAAAACTGTAAAGCAATGAAGAAAATTATCAGGAAGAAACATTCAATCAGTCTTACAGAAATTGCTGAGTATTTCGGTATCGTTTTACAAACTTTCAAAGATATCAAAAAGTGCAAAAAAAATCGACTACGATTTACTCAGCTTCAGGGAGACTTTCAAAAAAATTTAAGTTTTTTCAGGCTTGAAAGATAGATTTTTTAATTCACCTCTATTGCAACTCAGACAATTGCATTATAGTATACTGTGATAAATATTATTCGAATAAAAATTTTAATCGAATAAAAAAGTTTTTGAATGGCGTTTTTTTTTTACTTCTTAATTAAGTACAAATAATTAAAATGTGAAAGAAAGTTTTTAAGCTTTATTTTATGTGAGACTGTGAGACTGACTCTGAGTGGTATCTTGGTAAAACACTAAACAGCACACTATCTGTTTAACTTCTTTTATTCCAGCTGAAGCAGCACGTTTGTGGAATTTTTAATATTTGACACAATTATTATTTTATAAGCTTCAACCTAAATACATCATATTAAAATAATGAAGTGTTTTAAAAACGATAAAATTCCTTACACTCACGCAAAACAAAAAAAAAAAAAATTAAAAGCAACAGATCCACAAAAATGAAAAACAGACCATATCTCTCAACCTCTAACACACGGTACGGTACAACTTTTTTGTTTTGATTGTTTCCTATTTGTACAATATTTTGGCCAACTGCACTTGACTGCTTGTTTTTGGTAGATTTTTGTGTGTTTTAGACAACTTGAAACCGACACCACTTAACGTATTGACCTCTTTTAAATGGCAACAACATTAAGAACAACAACAGAAACAAAAAAAAGTGATGCTTTCCAAATAACACATGTAAATTTTTTTTTTGTAGTTTTTATTTCATGAAATTGTTATAAAACATACGTTACAAAAACAAAAAAAAAACAAAAAGAAAACAACAAAATAAACTTCCCTAATATTTAAACAAAACAACAACAAAATTTATATATTTAAAAAAAAAAATAAAAATAAAAAACGTCGCCACTTGAAAATATTCCAATTTAGTCGTGAAATTCTTGAATATGTTCAAGAACTTTTTCACTTTGAATTTTGTAGTTTTTCTTTAGAACTTTTAGCCACACAGCTGATACTAAATTAATTATCAAGATATTGTTTTTGTTTTTTAGCTTAAAATATTTGTCCCTTTTTTATTCAAATCTATTCTGAAATTCCACAGTTATTTTTGTTTCTTTGCCTACAAGATAAAGATAACAAAAAGTAGGAATAAAAAAAAAAACAGAAAGCATTGTGGCGCCCATATTCCGCTGAAAACACAGAGTATTTTTCAATCGTTCTACTTTATTTCTTTGTGTTTTAAATATTTTGTTCCTAAAGATCGCACGCCACTAAATCACGAGGGGCGGTGCTTTAAAAAATGTAATAAACTTTATAAACAATTTTTGTTAAAAATTGCCTTTTTTGTTAGTTTTCCCTAAGAAGAAATTGTTAAAGTTGAGGTATACACGCAGCATTGTCTTTTAAAATTTAATTATTTTTTTTTTTTTGGAGAGCAAAAGAGAATACGTTCTTTACTTGGTTTAAAAAAATTAAGAAGAGCTTCAATATACCTAAAGTAGTGCGGCATTAGGGAAATCTGCTTTGAGAAAAAAGGAATTAAAAGTTCTACATCCTGCCCACACAAAGTCCGGCCTTAAATTACTTTAAAACATGTAAACAACTGATAAAAATCACAGAAGAGTGAATAAAACTATCAGGGAGAGTCATTTAATATCATTGCAGGAATTGCTTAGCTTAGTTTTCGGAAATTCTGTCAACCATCCATCAACTTTTTGTGTCACGAAGTTTAGCGTAAAGTGTTGCTAGTGGAGTGGGTGTTTAGTGATTGCCCGTTGTTTTTTCTTTTTTATTTTTCTTTGTGTCGTAAATTTTGTTGTTGTGCAGCGCGTCATCAGTTTCAGGCTATTGGAAGTCTAACTGCTTGAAACTTCGATAACGAGGCTGCTGTAGTCGAAGTGGTAAGCACGTTGACTACAAACCTGGTTGCCCTGGGTTCAACCCCTGCGGCAATCAAAAAATAAAAAAATGTTTTTTCAGCTTAATGGTATAAATACATATTCAGAATTAACATAAAACTTGCAGTCTCCTTCGTCGGTGCTTCTTCAAAGCATACTTGACGGCGAAGTAAATCAACTAACTCTCTATCTCTCTGCTTTCACCACCTGTATTATCTCTCATTTGTCCCTTTTTTAAAGAATGTAGCACGGTTACCAAAATAATTAAATAGGTAATAATGCCTGAATAATGCTACTTTTCTTTATAAAAAAAAAACTAAGTCTGACCAGGTGCCTCTAGAACTATTCTTCCACCTAACAGGGGGAATACGTGTTGGCTGTGGTAAAGACCCAAATCGTGAGCAGAGTGTAAGATCGATATAGAGTTGCATTGTAAATGGTTACGGTGACTCTTAGAACGCTGGGAGTTTTGAGTCCAAATGCGAGGCTTTGAATGAGTACTTAGGTTTACCCTGTAGGTTTTATCAACACTGTGAGTTTAAGCAAGGTACTCACACGAATCTTGGAGACATCTGTTCCTATTGGCAAAAGTATAGACATCGACAAAAAAGACATTTTCCTATTGTAAAAGAAATAATGCAGCTGCTATATTTAAAGATAAGTGCCACGCCCTCTTAATAAAGAAGAAATGCTTACATAAAAAATCCATTTTATGATTCGTGACAGAAATATCCAGATATGTATGACAACTTTTGTATTCTTCTTCAAACGGAACACATTTTTTAATCGGTCTACCTTTTGTATTATACAAAAAGAAGTTGTAGGTTTTGCGAAATTAAAATTCCTTAAAATATTTTATTAAATGCAACGGTCACTTTTTTGCTACAGGCAGATAGATAAAGACTTCAAATTTAAAGCAGGTGTAACAAGAGCAAGTTCATCTTACTAACCAACTCCTTGCGGGAGCATACTTGTCTTGAATATTCCTACCTCTATGATATGCTATCATTTATCAGCGATTTTTTTAATTTCTTTTCAAGCCTCGTATATCTTTATTTTTTGGTTAAAAGTTTCTTTATTCACGTTGTTGGATTATTTTTGATTACAGAATGTGTCGCTATAAATAATTTTATTATTTTTTCGAATTTTCATTTGTAATTTTTTTTAGCCGTTTTGTATCAACACTTAAATGTGATAATTATTATTACGTTTTCCCTTTCTTTATTTTTTTATTTTTAGTCAAAAAACAAATTGTCAAAAAAGTGCGCATAATATATTTTATAAACGTTTTGAATGAAAAATGTTTTTTTACACGATTTTCTATTAATTTTTTTAAATGACATTGATTTAAAAAAATATGAGTCACTTTTAAAGCTCGTAAAATTTTATTGAAAGTAGCGGGCGAAATGTTAATTTTAGAATTAAAGTACAGACATTTTTATAAAAATAGAAATTAGATGTTTATTAATAGAATTTATTGCAAATAAAAAAATATTTGCAGGCCATGGCGTTATTTTATGCTGCAGTGTAATAAAGCATTTACATTAATCTCTGTTTATTATTTAATAATAAAGATTTTTGATATAAAACACCAATACCTACATTTTTATTTTGTTTTAAATGAAGTTTTATCAAACTCTCATTAGTTTAGAAATATCTAAAAGAAAAGATATTAAAAATAAATGTAAATGAAAAGAAATTTTTAAAGATATTTTACTTAAAATAATAATATTTAAATTTAGTAATTTAAAAATTAAAAATATTGATACCATTTCTCAAAATTGATTACTTTAAAATAAAAAATTAAAAATTTTTTTTCTTTGTTGATGACATGCAATTCTCATTTAGTCAACAAATGAGTGGAGCTTCTGAGCTGAAACCACTGACGGGTAATATCATCAATAGTGAAATATGCATTCTAATATATTTTCCTGCAGTAATACAGAGTTATTTTCCGATACAAACCAGAATTTCGTAAAAGTGATTTATATGGTCCTACAAACCTAACCTCACTATTACAACAGTAAATTTCTAGGAACCTGTTCTGCCATAAATCATAATTTTATTATTAAACTAAAAACCCCTTAATAAAGATTTCAAACTCCACTCTTTATTACAAAAGAATTAATAAGAAGAAGACAAAAGAAAAGCTATATCGTATAAATAATCTTGGAAAAATAAATTAAACTCTTTAGTTAAGAAATATTTATATTACTTTTATTACTTTTTTTATGTTTTTTCATTCATTATTTTTTTAATTTTTTGTATTATTCTCATTTCATTATTATTCTGATTGTTTTTATTTTTTTATATTAATAGCACGTGTCTTCATGATGAAAATAGTTCATAAAGAAAGAAAAACTCAGCAAGAGTTTATTATTCATGAAAAATAGAAAACATTCTAAAATTACAAAGAGTAATAGAAAATAATGCACTAATTTCAAGCACGTGAAAAATAACAAGGATAATTTTATATTTTTTATACAAGCAGCAGAATCTGAGAGAAATTACTTTGAAAAAAAAAACCAGGCACAGTAATTTTTCTACCCTGCAAACATTTTCTCTCATTCGTGAAAGTGACAATGGCTTTTAGTCGTTTTTTTTTTTTAAAGAAATGACTCACTATTCGGTAGGAAACGTGTCTTTTGCTTAATAGTTTTATCTAAATAAAAAAATAATAAATAATAAATTTATGAGGGGATCACCCGTGTCCACCACAAAAACCTCATGACTTTTGCTTGAAAATTTCCTTTATTCTAGGAGTAACTTGCAATCCCCTTTCTCTCTTTTGCTCTTTTGAATTTCCCGACCGTCAGTAAAGAAGGTTCTAATATTTTTGTATTGCTGTTTAGCTTCCTCTGAACACACACACATATATATGCGTAAATTCATCATTTTAAATATTTTTTAATTCTATTTGTAATAAAGATACTTTCTGTACTACAATTTACCTTTCATATGTTTGCTGGGCTTTTTTTTTTATTTACAAATAATCCTGCAAATACTAAAGCAAGACAGTTCACGCGTTTACAGAATTTTACCCACGCACTCTAAGGTCGACATAACATTATCACTAACACATGCACATGCCAGTCAACAACAACTGTGCAACAGTTTAATGAAAAAAGTTCAGTAAAACATAAACTTAAAAAAAGCTAATATACGAGAAGAATATTCAAATCCATAAAAAATTTAATAGGAGTGTTTTTAAAAAATTATTGAATATTTTAATTTTTTTTTTGCATATAAAATCTCATAATTAAGAGCTGAGTGATTATAATTTTTGTCAAAATTCTATAATTAAATTCACAAATAAATAATCTGCCAAATAATATTTTTCTACAGTTTTTTACTTAACTTATTTTGTCATTAAAGTGAATTTTTAAAAATTTAATGTCCACAAAATTTTTTTTATTTTTCACTAGAAATTTTTTGCAACTTTATAGCCCAGGCAGCAACTAATGTTTATTTTCTTCAAAGTACTATTTGTGTAACAAAATGTTTTAAAAAAAAAAATTTTTTTTATTAATAGGCTTTACTATAAATGAAAGTACTTAATTATATAAAAGTACTTTTATGCAAAGAAAAGTTTTTATCTTCATAAAGTACTTTTCCAATAAGGTTTGTATTTGCTAAAAAAGGGTCTTTTCATATAAAAATCCTTATATAAAAATGTATTCTTTAACAAGTACTTTTCTTCAAAATATTGTTATGAAAATAGCTACTATTCGTACTGGTACTTTTTAACAAAAAGTTATTCACAGAGCAATTATTTAATTAAAGTACCTTTTAAAAAAAAATATTTTCATACAATCGTAATTTTGAGCAATACATACACACGAAAATCAATCTCATTAAAGTAATTAATGGTTTTCTTAAAAAAGTACTTTTTATATAAGTACTTTTTTTAAATATGTTTCTTAAATCTTTGTTTTTTTATTCATAAAAGCCGTTTTCAATAAAAGTAAATTTATTAAAAGTCTTTTTTTTTTTTTTGTAGTAGTACCTTTTTAGAAAAACGTTTTTTCATTGGAAAAGTTCAGGTACATAAACCCTAGTTCTTGCAAGTACTTATGTACAAAATTTTTTCATGTTTAATTTTTTATCCAAGAAAAAAGAAATTACTTTTTAGATACCATCTTAAAAAAAATTTTTTTTAATAAAGTACTTCTCTTTAAGCTTTTTATTGAAAGTACTTGTAATTAAAAAAAATCCCGTTTTATAAATGTATTTTTACACAAAAGCACTTCCATTTTTCCTTAAAAGAGCATTTTAATAAGAAATATTTTATAACAAAGAATTTTTTAATAAAAATAAATGTCCATAATAAAACTTTATCATTGAAATATTTTTCTCCGAATTAACTTCGAAAGTTATTTTACATATATATGATCTTTTACAAATTATTAAAATATTTCTTTGACATGCCCTACAACAAAATACTATAACACCCATTGAACAGTTATTACAGATAAAGTGATGCTAATGCGACTAATTATTAGTTATTGGTTGAATTTTACTAAGCTGCTTTTCATTTACTGTTGAGTTTTTTGTTCTTAAATTGCTTTAAAATGACAAGACCTTGACTTCCATTAAAGTACAAAAAATAAAATAAAACATTTATTCTAAGAAAATTCCTAACAAATGTTTTATATTAAAAAAAACTTGTTTCAATATTGACTGTATGCGACTAATTAAAAAAAATTATAATATTTAGTTAACTCATTTTGCTAAAAAAAACCATGCTTCTAATTTAAAATACTTTTTTAAATAAAAGTGAATTTTTTTATTTCACTGGTTGTTAAAAAGGTACTTTTTTTTTTAAGTATTGAATATCTCATTTAAAATTTTTTTTCAAGTTATTTGTATAATTGTGCTTTAAATTAACTTTAAAACATCAAAATACTAATTTTTAACTTTTAAGGTACTTTAAAAATAAGTAACTCTTTTGGAATAGTACCCTGTTGAAAATTTTTTACAGGCCCATTCTTAAAACAGTTTTTTTACTGGTACTTTATAACACTTCTAGATACTACTTTAAAATTCACCTTTTTAAGGTACTTATTTATTTAATTTAAAAAATAAAGTTTTATTTTTAACAGGTTGTTTTAAAACATCATGTACTTTTACAATAGTACAAAAAAAAACTACATAAAAAAGTATCCTTTATTAACATTTTTCTTTAATAATTATATTTTATAAATAACTTTTACTAACTCTTTACTATTTAAAAGGTACCAAACATTTTTTTTACAAAAGGTACTTTTTCTAGAAAAAGAATTATCTTTAATAGAAAGTGAGCTAGTTTTTTCAAGTTGTAAATTTTTCTTAATAAAAAACTTTCTTTAATTTACAGTTGGCCAAACGAGATAGTTGTTATTATGACTTTGCTTTTTGCAAAAAAGTACTTTTTGCAAGAAAGTACTTTTTACAAAAAAGTACTTTTATAATAAAATTTTTTTTTAGGAATGTTAACAGTAAAAATATATTTTTGTATAAAACTTTTTGGTTATAAGAAAATTTTAAACTAAAATTAGTTCTTTAAAAGGTACTTTTAATAAAAATTATTTGTTTAATATATACAGTTTTTTATTTAGCAAATACCAACAAAAATAATTTATTTTAATAACTCCTAAAATCCTTAAATTGACAGATTGAAAAATATTATAAGTTATAGATAGTATAATCTTTTAAAAAAGGTACTTTTTAATACAACAATATGTTATGGCGTTTGTTCTTCAAAAAAGTCCTTCTTTTCATTACAAAATAATTTCTAAGTTAAATAATTTTAAGTGTCTTTTTCTTGTAATATGAATTGTGAATAAAAGCTTTATGTGTCTGAAAGAGTGTCGGATATTTAAAAAAAGGATCAACAAATTCCTTTTGCGTATGTTAGTGTGTGCAAAAAATAAAAAATAATAATGCAATTTTTAAATGATGATTTAAAATTAGATTTTCTTATTAATAATGTTGATTTAAAATTTCTAATACAAAAAATTACATTTCATTCTCTGCAATAAATTGATTAAAACATTTACAATAAGAGACGTATATTTGATATGTAATTTTCTGCTGGAATTATATGCCTAAGAAAAAAATTGAAATAATATTGTAATCTATATAACAATTCATACAAATCTATGCAAAAAAATAATTCTTGAACAATTTTAAATATTTTATATTTCCACAGAATTTTTTTAAATATGATTTTTTTGATTTTGTCTGTCTGGCAGACAGACTTAGGGGATTTATTCGCTTAATAATTTTTGAAATTTGTTGGTGGCTTGTTAAGGTTTTGTATGCCTAAATTGAAGAAAATTATTTAATTTTAATGTACTTATGAAAATACTTTATGATTCTAATTTTATTTATGCCAATTAATTTCTTATAAAGTACAACAATTTGGTAATACCTGTCCCTTTTACTCATAAATAATATTATTTTTTTATCGTTTGTTTTGTCTTAATCTTTGCGGCATAAGTAGTATTATTAAGGACTTAATAAAATGTTTGTCTATAAAGTTGAATGAACCCTAAGGCAGCAACAAAACACAGTCACTTGGAAGAAAATTTGTTGAATATTTAGCTAAAAAAAAAATTCTGTCAAGCCTGTGTGAGAAGGCTCATTATTATGGTGCTAAAATAAAAAGAGATTTTTCGCTAAGATTTAATGTAAGCGACGAAGAAACGGTAACAAACATAAACTTTAGTTTAATAAGTTTTTTTTGGAAAATTATTTAATTGTAATTAATTTAATAATTTTTATTCTTGCTTTAAATGTGTATAGCGGTACAGAAATGGTTTGTCAATCTAAAAGTAACTAACTTTAACATTTAAAGAAAAAGTACTTGAATAAATACTATTTTTATATCAAAAATTATTGTAAATGAAAGAATATTTGATTAAAAAAAAAAAATAAACTAATTATAGAAATAAAAAATGTTCCCCATTTGACAATTTTCATTTTAGCAAAAATAGCCAGCTGATTTATTTTTAGAAAAAAAAAACTATTTAATTTTCCACAAAAAACTTGTTAAAAAACCTTTTGAGAGGATTAAAAAAATACTTGAAAAAAGTACCTTGTTCAAAAAAAGTACGTTAAAGTGTATCATTTCTGGTTTTTCATTTTTCATAAGGTTATAAAATAAGACTTTTTGAACAAAGATGGTTTAAATAAAAATATGCTTTCTCAACAATGCCATTATTTTAAAGGACTTTTTTTGATATTTTTTTAAAAAGTACTTTTTGCAATGTTAAGTGTTTGTTTGTTATAATAAAGCAAAAAATATGATTTTTTAAGTAATATGTGGTTTTAAAGTTGTGTTAAGTATTAAAAAACGTATTCTTTGTAGAATTTTGAATGGTAGTTTTTAAAGTACCTTTTTCAATAATTTTCTTATACTTTTTATTTAATACTTGTTCATAAAGGCAAATTGGTACTTTTTTCTTTATTCTTTAGTTTCAATTGAGTAAAAAAATATTTTTTAAATTTAAAAAAATTAAATTCTATGAGGTACTTTTTAAAGAGTATTCAAGGTACTATTTATTTTATTGTGGTACTTTTTCAAAACGTTTTCTTGGGTTTTGAAATATGTAATATACTAACTTTTACTGAGTTGAATTTATTTTGTAAGAGTATTTCAAATATAATTTACTTATGTAACACAAAAAATATATGTACTAATAAAAAAGTACCAAGTAAAATAAAATAATAAATATATTTTTTTCTTTTTTTTATACGAGTTTTAAAAAAATCTATGTGTTGTTAAATGAATGTACTTTTCTTAAAAAATGTTTTGGTACTTTTCGCTCTAGCATGTTATATTTAGCAAAACACTGAGGTAAGTTTTAGTAAGCATGTAAGAAAAACGTGCCACATAGCCATTTTTAAAAAGAGTATATTTTTCTTATTTAAACTTAAACGGCACCAAATAAGTTTGTGTTCTATTTTATTTTATTTGCTACAAGAAAAAGTACCATCGTAGATATTTAAGAAGAATAAAAATAATTTTACAGAAATGTGTTTTAGTAATTTTTACATTTTTTATGAGAGTAGTTTTACTAAAGTAAAATCAACATTATCATGACTACGCTTATTTTATAAAGTAAACATCATTATAGTCACGTGATCGGTAGCATCGGTACCAAATCAAATATTTGTTTAATTTTTTTATTGTTTGAAATGGAAGAAGAAACTTTGGGAATGCATTTTTTACATTATTTACGTCTTTGACTCATTAAAAATTTTTTTCTAACAACAAAAATTTTTACGATATTTTCGCCTAATATTCATTACCATAAAGCAAACAGAATAATATATTACTGCAGGGAAAATATATCATTCAGTGGTTTTAACCCAACTAAAATCATTACACTAAAGTTACTTTGGTCTAAAACAACATTAATTGAATGAGAATTATAATCAATCAATAAAGTAAACATAGTATAAAAAAAATCTTTAAAACAAAGCAAGGTAATTATTGAAAAATATTTTATTATTATTTCTTTACGATCAACGAAAATAATGTGTTAAATGATGCTTTAAAAAAATAGTTTTTTTTTTTAACTCAATGAGAATTTAAGAAATCAAATAAAAAAAATTATTTAAGACTTGATAAAATTCAAAACCGAAAATGCCATTTGAAAACAATAATTTTAATTTTATGTATTTTTTTTTTTTTTGTCTAAAATTAACAAAGAATTTAAATATTTTTTAATTATTTATAAATTTTTTCCAACTCACCTTTAAGCTGATACACCAATTTTGCAATGAAACAACTAACAGTTGTAACAGACTTTAATTCCAATTTAGCAGCCAATTTGTCTAACAGATACTTCAAATAGTTTAATTTTGTTTTTTATGTATTTTAATGAAAAGTACCTTTTCACTTAAGTACCAACAAATGGGCACTTGAAATATTCTTTGTACTTCCTGATAGAAACACAAGCACTGTTTTTATTAAGTTTTAATTTATCAAAAGTTTTATTATTTTATTTTTTCAGTTTGTTATCAATATAATGATTTGTTTAAAATTAAACTTATTAAAATAATATTTTGTTTTTTTAGTTAAAAGGTTTAATTAAATTTTGTTGTATTCGTTTATTTTTCAATTGCAATTTTTAAAGTTTTGAAAATAATTTTAATGGTACTTCATTTTCTTTTATTAAATGTTTTATTCAACTAGAAAATACCATAAAATTTTAACACAACACGTTTGCAATAAGAAATTTTTTATACAAAATATCCGTGCGTTCGTTTTTACTCCGTATTTATTAATTTATTTGAATTCAATTTTATTTTAAATTTCAGTTTGGAATAAAAACTGAATAAGCTTATTTTGCAAACGATCTTTTTGATACTTATTTGGAACTTCTTGTTAATTCAATTTGATTTAAAAATATTTTTCTTTTTTTTTAAATTAAAATTAATATTTCAGTTTTGCGTTTTAACAAATCTTATTTCGCCGATATCTCATATAAAACTGGTGGGTATTTGCCGCTGATTGTTGCTATTATAGTCGAGATAAAATATTTTAATCCTCCTTTAGATGTGTCTGTAGTTTTTTTTTAAAGGTGAGTTATTCTCGTATCTCGTACGCTGAGGGAAATTATTTTTGAATTCTTTTATTTGCCAAAGAGTTGTAGCACGTTTTACAATCCACTTAGAATTTACAATCCACAAAGAATGTGTGTGTGTGTGTTTTTTAGGATAAAACACTTGACCATACTCCATATAGATAACTTTGTGATTTTGTTAGAATTTACAGTGACTAATAAATAATTATACACTGAGAATAAATTGTAATTATGACACATGAATAAAAACTATTCCAAAAGAAATCAGTAAAAAGAGCTGAGAGTTTTCTAGCACTCTTCATGTAAAATTTTAATTTATTTCAAACAAATTTTAACGAAATAGTTTAATGTGTGTTTTTAGAACTTTATTATTTCAATTTAAATAATTTTTAAATTTTTTTGGCAGTTCTCGTATAGAAATCGATTAAAATATATGATGAACAGAACATTTTCAAATTCAAACAGGGTTTATATTCAAGGCGATTCAAGGCCAATTCATATAAGGTGGCAGCGCCGCTACAACTATACAACAATAAAAGTAAACAACAGGCACTTAAGTGTATGGTAAACTTTAGAATACAATTATTTACTGCACTTTTTCTTACTCTTTTTAATAACGTTTTTACTAAGATTCGTTTTTTTTAAATTCATTTAAAACTCTTCTTATAATTTTTTTTTTTTTTTTGAAGAGTAATAAACAAAGAAATTTTCTAACATAAAATGATTCGCTTTTGACAGCTATTCTACACATTACAAAATTAAGCAAAAAATTGTCAGCTGCCGCAACGATGCCACCTGGTAAAATTATTTCGCCTTGAGGCAATTCGTGCAGTAAAGAATTGGACATCCTAAAAAACATTTTGACGATAGAAGGTGAAGCATTATTCTAGAAAATAACTTTATTTTTAACCAATAAGAATGCTCTATTCACCTGTGCCGAATATTATACACCCTTCACCATGTATGTAAATCTAGTTTAGTGAAGTACCTCCCATTAAAAAAACAAAAATTGCGGGGACAGAGAATTAAAAAATAAGAAAAAGAAAACAATAACAATAACAATAACAATAACAATTAATACGATGTATAATTTTACATAAAAATGTCATCGTTTCTTAATGGGTTAAGCATTTTTAAAGAATTTTAGTATTTTCTGATATATCTCTTCAAAAGCTTTATAAATGATACTTTTGTTGACCATATTGACAATCGAACTTTTTTATGAAAATTTCAGAGGCCCATAACTCGGAAAATATGGGCGAGTGCCAAGTTTTTCACTTGATGTTTTTTTTCCATTTTTTAATTCTCTATTACACCATATTTTTGTTTTGTTTTTTTTTTTTAGTTTGAGTAACTTCATTGTTCCAAATGATATGAAAAAATTAGAGGCAGGCGTCGAGCCCACTGCCTCGAGGAACATGGACCGTTGATGCTGATTTTTCATAGCAGCTCTTTGGACACTACACACGATCGGTTAGAGTATTTACATTATCTCTAGCTTATGTAGTGCCCTGCAAACATGATTTCAACACTAACACGGACCGACAGATGGACATCGCTCAATTGACTTATCTATGCATAAGAAATCAGAATATATATACTTTATGGGATCGGAAATGGATATTGTAGAAATTATAAGCGAAATGACAAACTTAGGTACACCCTTTTTCCACTTTTTGTAGTGAAGGGTATGAAAATAATAAAAGCTGGCAGCAATGGATTCTAATTGTAATAGAGTTTTATTTTTAACTTACAGCAAATAAAAATTTTAGGGTGATCTTCGAAATTGTTATTTTGTTAAGAGCTTAATGTGGCTATTAGGAACAAACAATTACTAACTGCTTGTTGCGGTTTCGGTCATCAACTTGTGACTAGAGGTCAGTGAATAATTACGCCTCTCCTCTAATTTCGATTGATTTTAAAAGGTATTAAAACAAACTTTTTAAATGAAAGGAATTCAAAATTTATAATTTTTATTTGATCATACATCTTCGCTTAAGGTACGGTCAGACAAGTCAAATATTTAACCAAGAAGACGTAACCACTAAATTATGGAAATTAAAGAATATAAGATCCTACTCAATAAAAAGGTGTTGTGTCACATTTATTACATTATAATTCGTCATTGAAATAGTCATAAAAAAGGAGTTACGTTTTTTTGGTCAAACATTTGATTAGTCTGACCGCACCTGTAGTGATTAAAATTTGCAAAAAAAAATTTTTTTTAAATAAAATTTAGAAAACTTTACTATTAGTTTAAAGTTGTTCGACATAATATTTTGCAAAAGGATGAGTCTACGATAGGATCGAGAGTAATAACATAAAAAATTGTAAAGGTTCTCAACCTCTGGCAACTGCTGTTTTCAGCATTTTTTATCATTTATTTCTATTTATTTTTATTATAAATAAATATTAATGGCCATTTTTATAATAAGTTCTTATTTTAAATTTTAAATTTATAAAAATGATCACAAAAATAAATTTGCTTGAAAAAGAATTTTTAAAAATACCTATTTAAAAAACCAACAGCAGTTTAACAGCAAAGAAAAGTTTTAAGAGGGTGAAAAAACGCTCAAATATTCGAATCAAATTCTGGGAATATTAACGAGCGTATGATCGAGTAGCGAGTTACAAGCATTTTTTTACGATTACATACATCACTAGTAAAAAAAATTTGTTTAATTTTTACAGCAGCTTTAAAATAATAAAACAGTTATCCTGCGACAACGTATTGGTATGAATATGATTTAAATAATAAATGAAAAGTGAATAAGAAGTTAAATTTTTGTTCCCATGAAAATTTCATTCCCATCGAAGTGAAAATTGCAATCATGGATTTCCCATTAAATATTTTTTCATTATATTGAACAGCTGTTCAAATTTAATAAGCTATCAGTGCACATTGAATGTAAGTAAGAAGAATAAGCTTAATGAAAATTTGTAAATTGAAGTTCAAAAATGAATAAATAAAATTTTAATTGCAAAAAAGTGACTTGCGATACGCGTATAACCCCTTGAAGTTACCCGAGACATTGCTGATCCATTTAAAAAAAAAATTTGCATTAAATTTTTTTTTATATCTCAATTTTTTTTATTTAATGACATTTTTAATAAAAAATCTTTATGAATTTACAAGCAGTAGATCTCTTTGTTTTGCATCTTTTCGAGTATAATGTCAGTCTGCGCTGCAGAAACTAATTTTGAATTAAAAAATGTATTAATAATTTTAAAATTCTATTTATAAGTGATAAAAACTTGCATAATTTTATGCAGTTCCACAGTAAAATTTAAGTGAATAAATCCAAGGTAAAAGTGAAAAAATTTTGAGGGAAAAAGTTTGTTTATGTGAAAAATTGTTCATGTGAATTGTTCACGATTGTAATTTGGGGAAAAGGGAAAATATTTCAAGTAAAAAGATATTAATGACGTACGAATATGTACGATTTCTTTCCAGTGGAAACTCGGATGTACAAGAATGATGGAACAACATGTTTTTTTTTGTATAAAATTTTTGACTTTGTTGTTTTTTGTTTTGCTGATTAATTACAATTCTGATTAAATTCATTTCTATACAAAATTTTGATAGAATCAATTAAAAAACTATATGAAAAGCAATGATGGTTAATAATGATAATGAATATTTCATGAGAAATTATTAAATGCTTGTTTCTTGAAAAAACTAAACAATAAATAAATAAATAATAATAAATGTTAATAAATATAAAGATTTAAAAAAATTGCATTTCGTGGCCATACCGACGGTTGGCACGAAGCAAAAAGAAATGTACAAGACGAGTTGCAGAGAGAACAAGGAAGAAATGCTTTGAGTTGTGTGTGCACTTCGTCCAACCTAAAGTAAATAGATGCGAAGAATGCTAATGAAGGATGTAGCGAGCAAGAAAATGCTGAATTACATTCTGCTGGCGTCTAATTTTTCTTATTTTTTATTTATTTTTTTTTTGTGAAATACATCCGCATACATTTGTAAAGAATGTTTCATTCTAAAAAATTTTTAGAAATTAAATTAAAAAATGAACCTAAGCCGAAAAAAGTAAATTTCAAATTCATTTAATTATAATATGTTTATCGCAACCATATATTGTCGCAATGAACATAAACGTCTTCTCAACCATGTTTTTTCTCTGCATATACATAGCTATCTATATATATATGTGTGTTTATATAATACACAAAATGTGGATCAATCTTTCTAAAATTTTTAAAGTTTTTTTTAAACAGAAAAGTGGTTAGTAATACAGGATACTTAAATTTTTTATATTTTACGTGGGCGTGGGCATGCCAAAGTAAATATTTATGATTGTCTTTCTGTAACTGTAATAAATATCACCTTGAAATTTTGTTAAAATAAATCTCTTATTAAATTGCATTATATAACGCTGAAGTGGAATAATGGGCAGGGTATCTTCCACACAAAGTGAATTGTTATTACCGTGTAGCTAGAGAATTATATCAATCAGACTTTAAAATTTTTTCGCTAGTAACCCCCATATCATTAAACTTAGCTTAGACAAACACAGACTGAATTAAATTAGTGGGCGTGATACTCTTCATAAAAACTGAACAATTATTTTCGGGGACCTAGAGATTTACATTAGGAAGAGTTTTAAAATTTTGCACAACAAACTCTAATGTTAATGTGCATAGCTAGAGAAAAAAATTTTTCTACATTGAAATAAAAGGCGTGGTGCCTCCCATATAAAGTGAAAAAATATCATCTTGTATCTAGAGAATTAAAACGCGTGGAGCCCTGAACTTTTGTACCAAAAAGTTCTTTTTTTTATAAAAGAGAAGTAGCACTTCAGGCAATAATGCCTTTTTAAATACTTTCGTAACCGTGCTACATTCTTTTAGGAAAGGGATAGATAGAGATAAGACAGGTTGTGAAAAGAGAAAGATAGATGTAGCCATTTTATTAGTTATTTTACTTCGCCAGCGAATATGTTATGAAGAAGTACTGACGAAGGAGGCTGCATGTTTAATGTTAATTCTGAATGTGTATTTATACCATTAAACAGAAAAAGCATTTTTATTTCTTGGTTGCCGCAGGGGTTGAACTCTGGCCAACCAGGTTTGTAGTCAACGTGTTTAACACTTCGATTATAGCAGCCTCCTTTTAATATTCATAGTCTAGCGAAATACAGACTGGATTGTGATAGCGGTCGTGTTATCTCCCATACAAAGTGAAAAGTTGTTGGCGTTTATTTAGGAGTAGCTCAGTACATAAGGAATAGCTAATATTATTAAAATTATGTGACTAATACGCCATTTACACTGTGCAATTTTTCATGAAATTAGCATGAAATTTTTCTTTGTTGGTGAAGCAAGAGGGGTAACCAATATTTGATTGCTTGAATCTTGAGGGGATGTTACTGTTGCTTATGTTTTTTTTTTAAATAACGCCTATCGGTGCAAAATAAATAGAGAATTGAAAAAAATTTTTTTTTTAAAATTGCATAGTGTAAATCTGGACTAATATGTTTTATTTAATATTTTATATCTCTAGGCGTTCTTCATCTTATTATCAAGAAGCTTATTTTCTTCTTTATCTAATTTAATTTGGTTTATTATTAAATAAAAATATTTTTTAAGGGTGCAGGCTGCCCTCCCTAGACAAGATTGTTAAGAATTTTTATGACTTACCAATTAATTTGTTTGAAACGCCCTGCGTGTAAACAAAAATGGGGCTATTTTTTTCTTTTGATGTCTACAAGTATTTTTTAAATTATAAATCGCTAATAATTTTGTCCGACTTTTAAAATTATGCGCCGCATGGCAGTTAACAGCATACAACAGTCGCACAAAGGGGTATTTTGCCAATCTAACCAGAATTTTTTTTAAGTTTTATTAACTCTAAAGAACTACTAAGTGCCCCTAGCTTAATAAAACTTGGCAGATGAATTTATTGTAGTCATAGGATGCTCAAGCTCTAAAATAACATAAATGTTCCCCTTAAAAGAACTTATCCTACCTCTGAAAAATGCAAGTTTTTCTTAAGTTTCTCGTCTTTTTGTTTATAAATTGCAATTTTTAAGGTCACAGCATGTTAAAAAAATTAAATTTGGACTCAAGAGATTCTAAAATAGCATTCTTAGCAAATAAATAATTAAATAGCAGATAAATAATTAAAATAAAACTTGATAAAATTAATGTAACTATTAAAAGAAAGGGATTACATACGCCTTTGAAAACTATTTCAGAAGGGAGGTTTACCTCCAATCTAACCCCCAAAACGTCCCTATGAAATTTTTTTTCAATTCTTTTGCCAATTTCCTAAAAATATAATTTTTAAGCTTTCCCGCCTCTCAAGAATATTATTAAAAAGATATTTTTGTAATTTGTTACTTTTAAGTGCTTTATTTATCTGAAAATAATTAAATTATTTATAGTAACAACTTGTTTATGATTGCAAAGATAAATTTTATTTAAAATTATAACAATTAATTTATTTAAAACAACGTCTTCTTTGCTTTAAGGTGATGATGAGTGTCATGGTACTTCTTCGTTTGATTCTTCAAAGACCTTTTCTGAATCTGAATTCTCTTCAACGTTAAGAACAGGTGGAAGCATAAAAGAAATTGCTGCTTTTGTAAAAGGTAATGATCTTTTTTTTGAAAGGGTTTTAAGTGGGTCAGAACTTAAATTTGTTACTCTGAACCCTTGAAAACTTTTTAGCAAACTTAGGCCTGTAAAGCCTGAAATGTTTGTTTTGTGCCTCAGCCGCTTTTTCTAATTATAGCCCATAACATTTTAGCCATGTATCAATATTTTGTGCATTGAAGGTTTCATAGGATGCTTGATATTACTTTAATAATAACTTCGATTTGGTATATGAAATCTAGATCAATTCCAGCCATTTCTGCAGCTAATTCAGGATTGGAAAAAAAATTGTCTACTAGTGATACCATAGTTGGTGTTTTCAAATTCAGCTTTCGGTACATCCACTACGAAGGCTGCTATATATATTTCTGGCCTGGCAACACTGAGTGCTGCCAAGTGCAATCTGACATTTCCATTGGAAAGTTTGTCATTTTTAAGCATAATCGTACTCAAAACGTTTTGACGTACGACCATTATTTGTGTTGTTTACAGTGACTTGAAAAAATTAATATAGAAAAAAATGGAATTAACTCGTGACCATTTTCGTGCCATCATTTTTCACAACTTTCGACGTGGATTATCTCGACAAGAGTGCACTGATGAACTTAAATCTTTGTATGGCGGTGAAGCACCATCCTATAGCACTGTGAAAAATTGGTATAATGAATTTAAACGTGGCCGAAGCTCGCTCAAACACGAATTCCGTGAAGGTCGTCCAAAAACGGCTGTTGTGCCAGAGAACATTGATGCCGTGCGTGAACTCATAATGCAAGATCGACATGCGACATACCAAAACATAGAGACATCCTTGGACATTTCTTCCACCAGCATACATTCGATACTGCATGAACACCTGGCCGTAAGAAAGGTTTGTTCTCGTTGGATCCCGGCACAAAAAAGGCTCGTGTCGATTGGTGCAAAGAAATGTTGCAAAAATACGATTGCGGTGCTTCAAAAGACGTTTATAAGATCGTCACAGGTGACGAATCATGGATCTATGCGTATGAGCCCGAAACGAAACAACAATTGACCGTGTGGGTCTTCAAAGACGAGCAAAATCCAACGAAAGTTGTTCGTAAAAGAAGCACTTCAAAGCAAATGATCGCCTGTTTCTTCGGCAAAACTGGTCATGTGGCGACTGTTCCGTTTAAGCAACGTAGGACGGTCACTTCTGAGTGGTACACTAAAATTTGTTTGCCTGAAGTCATCGGAGAAATTCGAAAAACCAACAAGCGAAGACGAATCATTGTTCACCATGACAATGCGAGCTCTCACACATCGGCTCAAACCAGAGCGTTTTTGACCGACTAAAACGTCGAATTAATGAGTCATCCGCCGTACAGCCCTGACATGGTACCTAATACCTTCTTCTTGTTTCCGCACATCAAGAAAAAAATGCGTGGTCAACGATTTTCGTCGCCAGAAGAAGCTGTTGAAGTGTTCAAAAACCATGTTTTAGAGGTGTCTCAATCGGAGTGGAAAAAGTGCCAACTGGTTTGAGCGCATGCAAAAGTATATAAATCATGCTGGAAAATACTTTGAAAAACAATAAAACCATTTTTGATTATAATTATTCGCATTTTCACTATTAGGTCAGAAATATATAGAGCAGCCCTCGTATTAGCCCTAATTCACTTCAAAATTTTTTTTTTTTGATATTTTTTTCCTCACTTTAACAATGGCTTTGTCTGCATTAAATTCTATTTGCCACTTTTTCAACAAAAAACATCTGCCTTCAAATATTTAAAACCAAAACATTTTATCAATATAAAAACGTTTCTTATTCCTTTCAAAGCTGAAAAAAAAACATAAAAAGGTCAAATTTTAAAAAAATTGTGAAACAAAATGGCGCAATAACGTTTTTTTTTTCTACAGTATAAAAGTAGAGATAGTAGATTTTCAAGTGATATAATACATTTTTAGGATCACGATGGAGATCACTTTCAAAAACCTTTTTAACTGTTTTTTTGACGGAAATGTTTTCCAAAAAAAAAACATTTCCTTTTTAATTTCAAATAAAATTTTTTATCTTAAACATTTTACACAAAATTTTTCTAGAAATCAATATAAGTAGCTACTAATAAAGCCTTTCACACAAACAAAAAAACATTACAAAATTTTTATTCGCTTGGCCACAAAAAATGCAAACGTCTCAAAATCGTATAAAGCCAGAAAAACGTATGCAATTTACTTAACTTTCCTTTTTTTACCAGTGTCCCAAAATTACAAATCTGAAGCAAAAGCCTTGAAAATTCACTATATGATGCAGAATTTGTCAAGATGCAAAATTAATTTTTGGCCTAATATCCGGCTAGATTGGCAAAATACTCTTTGTGCATCGTGTGTATGCGAAATTTCTTTTCTTAGCGACCAAATGTAATTTTACTTAATACCAAAAATTTTTGATTTCATTTTTTAACACAAAAAAAAAAAAAAAGTAGGCTAAAAATTACAATGGATGCACTTTGAACTCACATACATACATACATATACACATGAATGTATGCATGTAGTTTCAGCATATTACGATTTTTATCTCTCACAATTTAATTTAACAAAAAAATTGTGTAAACGAATTTAAACTGAAAAAAATCACATTTTTAAAATTCCCAAATAGAGAAGTCAATGACAGTCAAAAACAAGCCTGCGCATTGGCCCAAAATCCACATTCTCAATATTGAGAAAAAAGAAAACAAAACGAAATAATTTCCCTTTCAGATGTTTTG
Organism: Cistogaster globosa; assembly: GCA_937654795.1. Lineage (NCBI taxonomy): Eukaryota > Metazoa > Arthropoda > Insecta > Diptera > Tachinidae > Cistogaster > Cistogaster globosa. Next base: position 98,047,418 of record OW569404.1, on the reverse strand, counting down.
AAGGAAATATCAAGCACATTTCTTTGAAAACAGCTGTTCTCTTGTTGTTTTTGTTGGATGGATGAAAAAGTAAATGAATGAATGTGTCTGTACGAGGGGGTTTAGGCATATTATGATGAGGAGTAATGATGAGTTTTGTATATTAACTCACAAGATATTTTGCTTGCTTCAGCCAGCAAGACACATAACAAAGGCATACACACACGCACACGTACATACGTTCCTTTTGTTATGAATTCAAATTCTTATTTTCTTTTATAATCACTGTTAGATGTTTCAACAGTGGGGTCAGTTAAAAATTATGTTAAATCGCTACGATTACGTTTAATTACAAATCGTATATGTTTTTTTATATATTATTTACGGGTCCTAATATTTAAACTAATGGCCGTAAGTATTCTCCATCGAAAAAAGCTCGTCAAAAATTTTACTTCTAGCAACTCTCCCCTGCACTAAACCGGGGTTTTTAGATCTATATGAAATTTTAGTATTTATTACTTGGAAAAGTGACAACTAACAGACACCGATTTTGAGATTCGTAATATGTAAATCTAAATGAAAAATATTGAGTTAAAACTATTTCCTTTTCATTTGTTCCTTTGGATTTACTACGTCCCTCTCCGATACAGAGGTTAGTATTATTTATTATAATTAAATAAAAAGATTTTTATCGGGTTTCGGTTAATAAAGTCTTTAATTTTTTTAACTTAAAGGGTTCATTCAATAGTAAATACAATGCAGCCTATGGTTCTACCTAAATTAGTAATCACGTTTATCTCCTTTACTTTACGCTACGCAGCTATTCAAGTCACAAAACCCAGTGAAACCGGCGAGACTCGAACTCACGACATATGGTTTAGCCATTCAGATCACAAAACTCTGGGCTGCGATAAGATTCAAATTAACAATCTCTCCTGTTTACTAGCAACCAGACCCTTCAACAGCTCAGACGGTACTGTGTTTAATTTTTACTTTCCTCTTCAACTAAAGCTACCTATACACGACATGTTTTTTACATCTGACTTTTTAACTGTGTGTCATAGGTATTTCTGAGTGTGTTTGACACAGAAGACTTTTAATATTTGGTCATAAACGTAAATGAACCCTTACGACTGACATAACTTTTATTAGTTTAGAACAGCTGATCTGCTCGCAAATTTAATTAAAATTGTTTTTTTTTTTTACTATTTGAAAAATGTATTCAAAAACTAAAATAATTGAATTGTGTAGTGTTGTTTCAATTATTAAGCAACAATCAAAACAAAAAATTAAATTTCCTTTTTTAATTAATTTGCTTTTTTCACCGCACAGATATCAAAGCCGTTCGGTTTCAAAATGACTTGTTACCGATTTAAAATATTTTTGTGTGGCTTACGGAATTACTGAAGACTTGTCAATTTTAGTAACTTTTTTACTGTGAATAGAAAAAAGATCAGTTTACATTAAATAATAATACAGAATTTACATAATTGTTAATGAAAAGTTAAAAGAAATTTCAGATTTTGGTTATATAAAATTTTATCCTCAGCTGGCTAATGATACCGCCAATGGTCAAACGCCGTTGTTTGTTTTCGTACGGCATAGGTTTTTGGCAATACTTTTTTGAATTATAAAAACAGCTGATGTCAGATAGTTTGTCAGATCAAAATAGAACATGTTCTAAACAAAATTTTGTCGGATGACTTTTCACACGTATTTTACAGACGCAATATTTCAACAGCCCTACACGACATGTATGTGTTTTACAGTGGGAAATCTGGCATGTCAGATGTAAAAAACATGTCGTGTATCGGCCGCTTTACTAATGCTCTATCAGAACTTATTCAGTGCGTCTACTCAACAACAATTATTATACTTTTCAGCATCTAAAGTGGAAAAAGGATAAAAATTTTCATTCTATTTGTAATTTCTACAATAATCATTTCCAATAAAGTATATAAGTATATTCTGGGTCCTTACGCATACCAAAGTCGATTAAGCAATATCCGTCTGTAAGTCCGTTTTAGTGTTAAAATCAACTTTGTTAGGGTACTAGATGAGCTAGAGAAAATTTAAGTACGCCAATCGATCAGACGTAGTGTCGAAAGATGTGCTATTAAAAATCAGCAAGATCGGTCTGGGTCCCTCGAGGTAGTGGACTTAACACCACGCCTGCCTTTAATTTTTCTCCATCATTTGCAACAATAAAGTAACTCCAATTAACACAACAAAAATATGGAGCGATACAGAATTCAAAAATAGGAAAAAAATATCCAGTAAAAAATTGTTACTCGCCCATATTTACCGAGTTATGGGCCTCTGAAATTTACATAAAAAAGTATGATTTTCTATATGGTCAATATGGATATCATTTCAAAGCTCTTGAAGAGTTCTTTCAAGAAATACTAAAAATTTTAAAAATACTTTACCCATTAAGAGCCTCTGACATTTTTATGTAAAATTATATATTGTAATTAATTTTTTTTCTTATTTTTTTAATTCTCTGTCACCGTAATATTTTTTTTTTATTTTTTTGGTAGGAGTTACGTCACTAAACTACATGGTGAAGGGTATAAGATTCGGCATAGCATTCTTGCTTGTTTTTCTCCATTATACTCAACTAAAAAGGCTCTATTGGGATGTGAACTTATGATCTTCTATTTAATAAACGACAATATACGACTGCTAACGCTGCCTTTGAAGCTAATCAACACTTGTTAGCCAACTTTCCTTTTTTTCTGTTTACCAAAAATATACACCACTCTTTTTAGTAGTGAAAAGCAACAAATTTTTTTTTATTTATTTAACTTTTTTTTATTAAAATCTAACAAAACGAAATACATGCATCTATTTTCATCTTAAAAGATCTGTTTGTTTTTTCCTATCTATTTATTGATATCGCTTAATCATAGTCAAAAATTTACTTGGAGAAATTTAGTTCGCCCGCTTAAAAAAATACGAAACCATTTTGTTAGAAATTTATTTATATTTTTAAATTATTAAAAGACTGAAACAATTATTCCATTTTCCTTAATATTTATTTCCCCTTAATTTACATAACCAAGCCCACTGTATCTTTTAATACAGCTGTTATAAACCACATGTTGTTACTCGATTTCTTAACATTTTTTTTAACAAACTGTTTAGAGAGCCATGTATTATGTTGTGTACAATAATATTACCATAGATATTATTGTTACATGTTTTCGTAATATTCTTATGAATGTTCGTAATAAATACGAATGAAAATCAGCTCATTAATGAAAATTCATAATTTCGTGCGATATTATGTTTGTCTGTGCTTTACATGTGCATAATACCCAAACCCAAAATCGCATACCGTCTTAATTAATTAATAATAAAGCAGATCACAAAATACAGCCAAATATCAATTTGATGTTATAAAACTTTATTAGACCGCTGTTGAATCATAACTGTAATTAAAATATTTAATATTTGTTATAAAATAATGAAAATTCCAGTATTAATAATAATTTAAATATTAAAAATTATTAATTTAATAGACCTTAAGTATTTTTATTTACAATAAAACAGACTTTGTGTAAAAAAAATTTTTTTTTATGTTTTTTTTTTTAATTTAATTGTATTTTGTTTGTTTAGAATTGTATTTCAAACAAAAATGTTTTATTATCAACCTGACACGTTTGTATTTGGGGAAATCCAATTAATACGAGGGCTGCTCTATATATTTCTGGCCTAATAGTGAAAATGCGAATATTTATAATGAAAAATGGTTTTATTGTTTTTCAAAGTAATCTCCAGCATGATTTATACACTTTTGCATGCGCTCAAACCAGTTGTAGAAGCACTTTTTCCACTCCGATTGAGACAGCTCTAAAACATGGTTTTTGAACACTTCAACAGCTTCTTCTGGCGACGAAAATCGTTGACCACGCATTTTTTTCTTGATGTGCGGAAACAAGAAGAAGTCACTAGGTGTCAGGGCTGTACGGCGGATGTCCCATTAATTCGACGTTTTGGCCGGTCAAAAACGCTCTGGTTTGAACCAATGTGTAAGAGCTCGCATTGTCATGGTGAACAATGATTCGTCTTCTCTTGTTGGTTTTTCGAATTTCTCCGATGACTTCAGGCAAACAAATTGTAGTGTACCACTCAGAAGTAACCGTCCTATGTTGCTCAAGCGGAACAGTCGCCACATGACCAGTTTTGCCGAAGAAACAGGCGACCATTTGCTTCAAAGTGCTTCTTTCACGAACAACTTTCGTTGGATTTTTCTCGTCATTGAAGACCCACACGGTCGATTGTTGCTTCGTTTCGGGCTCATACGCATAGATCCATGATTCGTCACCTGTGACGATCTTATAAACGTCTTTTGTAGCACCGCAATCGTATTTTTGCAACATTTCTTTGCACCAATCGACACGAGCCTTTTTTTGAGCGACTTTCAAATTGTGCGGGATCCAACGAGAACAAACCTTTTTTACGGCCAAGTGATCATGCAGTATCGAATGTTTGCTGGTGGAAGAAATGTCCAAGGATGTCTCTATCTCCCAGTATGTTGCATGTCGATCTTGCATTATGAGTTCACGCGCGGCATTAATGTTCTCTGGCTTAACAGCCGTTTTTGGACGACCTTCACGGAATTCGTCTTTGAGCGAGCTTCGGCCACGATTAAATTCATTATAGCAATTTTTCACAGTGCTATAGGATGGTGCTTCATGGTCATACAAAGATTAAAGTTCATCAATGCACTCTTGTCGTGATAATCCACGTCGAAACTTGTAAAAAATGATGGCACGAAAATGTTCACGAGTGAATTCCATTTTTTTCTATATTAATTTTTTCAAGTCACTGTAAACAAGACAAATAATGGTCGTACGTCAAAACGTTTTGAGTACGATTATGCCTAAAAACCACAAATTTTCCAATGGAAATGTCAGATTGCACTTGGCAGCACTCAGTGTTGCCAGGCCAGAAATATATATAGCAGCCCTCGTATATAAAACGTAATGCTTTTTATATTTCTTTAAGGTTTTATTCTCTAAGGGGAAAAATATAACTCCATTGTTCTTGCTAAAATATGTGTTCATATGTTTGTCTATCCACGATCAAAATGCTGGCTGTCAAATTCGTGTACGTGTGCAGCGCGCTTTGATGTACACATGTTGAATGACCAATCAAAAATTCATTATTAGATTGATTTTGTGCTGTCAAGATCGTGCATTCTCTATTGCGAAAATGGCACTTGTAAGAAAATATACCTTCATACATACAAACAAACAGAACCCTTTAAACAACCCCACAACTTTAAATGTCTTTTTAAATGAAAAATGACGTTCAGCATGCCAAAAATCTAAATTTTTTTATTGTTCATCCATCGTCGTCTGTGTAACATATACCTTTCTTAAATACTACCATAATAACGGACGAATATTTTGATCGTGAATAGACCTCTTTACACTCGGTGAAACACCATTTCGTTAAGACTAGAGATTTTTAGCCGCCGACTTTCGACTGACTTTTCTTTTACACAGTCTCACATAATTAACAAAGTTTGCTTTGGAGAGAGGTCCCTCATAGCATTCTGCAGCTAAACTTGACTCTCAATCTAAAGCTAAAGCTCTTTTCTCTCCTCCGCCTTCATTTCACATTTATGTAAATGAACCATCATGTGGGCCCCAGTAAAGACTGTCTGTCAGTTTGCACAGTAGTATCTTTTGCTCCCTGCCTGACTTCATGTTTCAAGAGCTCAGCTAAAAATAAATAAAATAGTTTTAAAATTACGTTTAAACAGTTTTAATTATATTTATTTTTTACATCTTATGGTTATGTTACCAAATTAATTTTTACGTCAGACAATAATATAGTTCGCATAATAACAATATCATTGTTATTTATAATTATATGGTTCGTTATTTTATTTTAACGCATCCATTTATTTTCTTTGTGTGCAGGGCTTATTTAAAATTCATAGTTCAAATAAACAAATATAAAAATTTCGTACGGTTTGACGAAGTCAGAATTGCACTTTGCTGATTTATGGTTGTGGGCAAGATGAATTCATATAAGGTGGCAGCGCCGCTACAACAATACAACAATAAAAAGAAAAAACAGGCACTTAAGTGTATGGTAAACTTTAGAACACAATTAATTACTGCACTTTTTTCTTACCCTTTTTGATAACGTTTTCGCTAAGATTCGTTTTTTTAAATTCATTTAAAACTCTTCTTACAATTCTTTTTTAAAATGTAATAAAAAAGAAATTTTCTAACACAAAATGATTCACTTTTGACAGCTATTCTACACATTACAAAATTAAGCAAAAAATTGTAAGCTGCCGCAACGATGCCACCTGGTAAAATTAATTCTTAAATTTTATACATTTCCTCAGTAACAGAGTAGTACCCAAATAGATTGTTTTGTCTCAATTTCTAAATTCGAAATTTTTTAGCGCTAATTTATTTAAATAAATCTTCAATACATTAATTTAATAAAATAGTGTTAATGTTTAAAACATTAAAATCAACAATAAAAATAAAAAAAATATTAGATGTCAGTTAATGAACTAAAATAGAATAGTTAAATCACTTAATAAATGCAAAAACATGATTTCTTTTAAAGGTCAAAATCACTATATTTTCTCATATTTTCTATTCTTTTTTTGCTTGGCTTCTCAACACTTCTTGCAACACTTCGAAGTGTTGGCGTTGTGACTGTTTACCTTAAGACTTCCTGGCGAAAACAATTTGCCACATTATAAAGAATGACCAATCATGCAGTCAACCATCAGCCAAAGGCGTGTGAACTGTTAAAAAAACAAATGTGAGAGAAATGAAGAGACTAGAAAATAAAATGATAAAGCAATAACCTCTCAGAGGAAAAAAATGTTCAAAATTAGAAATAGAATTGAAAGTAATTCCCCAACTCTCTAACATAAAAGTATGTACATATTTTAAATGATTTTTTAATTTTTTTAATATATTTTTCCTTGATTTGTCACAGCATTCTTATCATTTAATCGCATGTTGAAAAAAAAACGACTATAAGTATCAACAAAGAGTAAAGTTTTATTGCTCATTTAAAATTCATTTCCAATGTTACAAAAGAAGTTGACAAGAAAAAAATAGATTACTACAAATTTTTTTGACACTTTGAATTGAACAGTTGGTTGAACTTGGAATTTATGCGTTTTCTACGTTTCCTTAAATATGCACTGCATAATGATGTTGAAAGTAAAATAAAATTTCTTAATTTTAGATTCTATAGAAGCGAATTTTTATAATTTTTGAAAACAAGGCGTAATAAAAATTAAAACCTTCAACAGAAAAAGGTATTCAGAGGTGTAACAAAGAACAGTAACCAAAAAGCTTTAAGCAAAACTGAACAATCATCGTTTTAAAATAACAAAAAGCAGAGATTTGCATCAATGCCCTTTTAGATTTCTGATTAAACCTATTTTCGACAATTTAAAATTTCGGCTGGTTGCTACAAAAAAAAATAAATTTTACAAAAATTGTTTGATTACATTTTTTTAGGTTTCAGGGATTTTTTTTAAATTATTTAAAAATATTTTGTGATCAAAAATTTATTCCTTTAAATACTTTGCTTAGAATTAAATTTTAATAAAACTACTTTTCTTATCAAAGAATTTATGTTTTCAATAAGTTATTTATAGAAAAAGTTTTGTTATCGATAAATTTTTCATATGAAATTTTTTTCTGATATAATTTTTGCTACTGTTAAAAATTTTCCTAGAAGAAAAACGCTATCGATAAGTTTTTACTGTCAATACATTTTCTGTGAAAAATTTTTTATATCGATAATTTTTTTCTAGAAATATAAACATTTTGTAAAAAAAATTTTTGTCAATAAATATGTCGTAGATAAATTTTTCCTAGAAAAGTTATTGTTATCAATAAAATTGCCCTATAAAAAATTATGCTGTCAATAAATTTTTCTTGAAAAATTTGTTGTAATTGATAAATTTTTCTTATAAAGAAAGTTGTTATCGATAAATTTTTCGTAGAAAAAAATTTTGTTATCCATAAATTTTTCTTTATAAAATGTTTTATCGATAATTTTTGGGAAAATTGTTGTTATCAATAAACTTTTCATAGAACAATTATTTTTATCAACAAACTTCTCTTACAAAAATTTTTGTTATCGATAAAAAATTTTTAGAAAAATTTTTGTTATCGATAAAAAAATATTAGACGAAAAATTTCTCATACCAAAATTGTTGTTATCGATAAATTCTTCTTAGAAAATATGTTGTTGTTTATAAATTTCTCTTAGAAAACACGTTATCGATAATTTTTTTTAAAAAATTGTTATTATTGATAAATTTTTCACAGAAAATTGGTGTTATCGATAAATTTCTCTTAGAAAAATCGTTGTTATCGATAAGTTTTTTTTTAGAAAAACTGTTATTATTGATAAATTTTTCTTAGAAAATTGTTGTAATCGGTAAATTTTTCTTAGAAAAATTGTTAGTAAATTTTTCTTAAAAACTGTTATCGATAAAAAAAACTTTCATTTATTCATTATATTTTTTCATAAAAATTTGTTATACATATGTATACATATAGACTTTTTCTATAATTTTTTTTCAATAAACAATTCCGCAAAAATATTTACATTAACCATTTAGTAAAAAATATTTTTTTTGCAAATACTTTCTTTCTATTTTTTTTCCACAAAAGGTTCGCCACCAAGTTTGAAGAAAAGATAGCTCTTTATCTTTTTGTAAAAAAAATGAACAAATTTTTTTCTTGATATCAATACACTATCGATAAATTTTGTTATGCAAATTTTTTGTACTAATTTGTTTGGCTTTTTACATTTTTTTTGCTGATATATTTTATTGTTTGCAAGTATTCATACATACATACAAATATGCAAAAGTAACTTAGATCTCAGTTATACACTTTCGTGTACACAAGTCGTTTGAGGTTGTCAGGTGCGAGCTCACATGGACATAACCTACCAATGGCCTAAAATTTCCCCTTTTCCAAAACTTTTACCACTTTCAATTCACTCGAAGCTTCGTTTTTAAAATTTTAGAAGACTTACAACCATGCAAAACATTAGATGGAGTAATTTTATAAATTGCTTTTTAACACGGTTACAATAGTCGTGCCCTTTAGACGGCTTTACCTGATAAGATTTTGTTATTTTGTTTTCTCTGCTGTTGACAACAACCGTCATAAAAATTCCACAAATGTTCTTCACTTAATACATTTACCTTTTCACGCGTTCTTTCTTTTTTCGTTAACAAATATCTGAGTGATTGTTAAGCCATTTATCAATACAATTTTTTAAACAAAAAATAAAAATACTAAAGTTAAGTAAAAAAAAAATTAATATACCGTTGGGTACTTCAGGCATGGAAAATTCGATTTTTTAAATGTGACCACTGCACAAAATTGTACAGTTTAGAGTTTAAAAAGTTTAAATAAATGTTTTTCTTATTCAAAGTAATTTTAATAAAGGCTTTTGTAAATCTTTTGCTTGTGAAGAAGGATAATAAGAGCTCTAAGAATAATAATACGTTTTTCCCGTTTCTAAACGATTTTTGATAACAACAACTAGCATAACAATTTTATTCTCTCAATCTCTTTTTATATCAATGAACTTGAGCTTAACCAAATTTACGCCACTTACACTTTTATGTATCAACGGCGAGACTCGACTACTCGTCGTTAACAAGCAGAGTCATTCATCCCAGTTGCTCTAATCATGTTTCCATAATCTCATGATTAATCAGCATCTGGTCTTAAATAAATTTACGCAGCCATACTCGAACTACTCGATGTTTAGCTTAAAAAACAGAAGCCTTAGCACGTGCAGCAATGTATTTTGATGTCTTCTTATAACCCCCAGTCTCTTTAACCAAGTTAACAACAACTGCCTATCACTATTAACTATCTTACTACTTTCCTACCTTAATAAGGCTAAGTTGAGGTTAAGACCACTACTAACTTCTTGTACTACACAGGAGCCATAGCCCTCTTTTCACATGTTCTAAAATAAAGCCGCCTTAACCAACTCATTTGATGTGAGTTCACTTTTTCTTAAATTTAATCACACACACACAAAACACAATCCAATCTTCTTAAGACTTTTGGAATTATTGTGCAACATGTTCTGACGAACCATCACTTAGTTCAGCAATCGAACAGTTTCATACTCCAACATCAATTGAACTCATAGAGATCGTCATTGTCCATATCATGTTGGAACAACAAATTCAATTTTTGTCTGAGTTTGAGTCACACTTTAGGTATTAAACTCTACACATTTACGGACATGAATGTCATGGTATTCATTTTCATGGTGATGCAAACTGACGTGAAATCAATGCAACTTGTAAAAAGTTTTATCGTTACTACAACGGAATGTGCTCTTATGAATTCCGGGAACTTGTTCCTGAAAACCGTAATTCGGTACGCGTAACGCGCTTTGCATCCAGAGCGCATTCCTTTGTGGTCGACTGACAAGTGAATCGCACAACGCATTACAGAGAAAATTCGTTTTTTAGCCAAACAGCTCGTATTTGGAATTAACTCCCTGCAGAGGTCTTTCCTGCCACTTTCAATGTGCAGAGATTCAAATTAATTGTCCACAAGAACTACTCCCTCCATCCCCCTTTCCACAACCTAATTTCCTAGTTCTGGTACAATGCATTGCATAAGTGGGGGTCATTCCCTTACTGCTGGTCCTTATAAAAAAAAGTTGTATCCAGTTGGTTTCTTTTCTTCTCCTATATGCGGCAATAGTTTTTATTTCATTTTCTGGTTTCGAAATTTAATTTTATAAAATTTAAAATTTTTTTATTTCTTCAAATTATTTTTAAAACTTTTACTTTAAAAATTTTGACAACAACGTTGGACATAAACAAAATCAGCTGGTCTATTAAGACCATATGTAAATAAATTTGACTTTTAACTTTCCATATCTGACTTAAATCCCCAGTAATTTTTTTTATCTTCTGTTGTCATGCAGCTGCGGTTTTATCAAGTGACTACATTAGTATTTTTATAAATGTTAATATTTGTTTTTGTATTTTGTGGGATTTTTTTAATATTAAAATAAATAACAAAATATTAAAGAAGTATAGCGTAGAGTGTCCCTCAGAATACAATAGATTTTAATTTTTATTTTCAGTTACAGTTGCAGACAGACAGCGTTGGGCTTATGTTTTAATAAACGTTATTTAAGTTAGTTTTAAAGCTTTATAAATTTTAAGTTTTTGGCCTTGAAAAATTCTAACGGGAAACCCTAAATGCATTTTGATTTTGAATTCTTTCCATTTGTTTAAATTTCTTAAAAGATTAAAAACATTTTGATTAATTTTATTTGTACATTTATTAAATTTCTTTTTAATAAGAAATTTTATTTAAAATTTAGCGAATTTGTGTCTCATTAATTAATTTTACCAAGTAAAAATATTTATCGAATATAAAATTATGAATTAATTGTGAAAAACTAATTTATTATTCATTTCTTAGGAATTATTTTTTAAAAATATCCAAATAAGTTGTAGCATGTTTTTATTGTTTATATTGATTTCTTGTGGACTTTTTGAGATTTAAGTGATTTCTTGGTTCATCTTGTTTTTTATTTAAGGAAATCATTTGTTGTTCACAGAAAATAAATAATATTGAATACCGTATAAAATATGAAATACCCTACAACCGAATTTTTGATATGGAGCAACTAACTGGGCTATATTTTCTTTTGCAAAAAGTTTATTTTTGATAAATTATTTTAACAATAATTATTGCAATTTTTATTTTCGATTACTTTTTGCTATCGACAATTTTTAGAGAAACTTTTTTTATCGATAACTTTTTTAGCTGATTTTTTTTAGAATTACAATTGATATTGCAAAAAATTTTTAGAACATTTCCGTCCGCCAGAAAAATTTGGCTGCAAATATATTTTTTAAAGATCTTGTAAATTCTTTATAAATTAAAAAAAATTATGATGGAGACTTTCTTAGAGCCTTTTCGAATCTTTTCGTTTTCATTAGTTTGTTTTAGCCGAATAATAATTTGCGACTATCTTACTTTGATTTAGGCTTTGATTTAGTAATACAGCCGACTATAATAATTTTTGATTGTCGACTGATAACTGTCGGTCTTCTTTCCCATCGCGGAGTCTTTTGTTATTGCTAATATTTGCTTAGAGTCCCCCATAACATCTGCAAATAATATGTGCGCTGCATGTCGTTCTAAGTTTGCTGGCTATTGATACATAATGTGCGCTACTATCTTAGTCTCTTTCGAATATCATATTTTTATAATTTTTCTTACACAAATAGTACTTAAAGTGTTCATGACCTGTCACTAACTTCCTGCCTTAGAAGTGCCTTTAGAGACCAACCCCTCGACATCATGGGAGGTAATCTTTTTAACATCTTCAGGGTTCCTACACCTTAGGCCCTTTAGAACCAAACCACCTCTTACTAGTAGATTCTAAAAACTACAATATGATAATTAATAACATTCTCAGAAATAGAGAAAAGATATGCATTCGCATATGCAGCTCCAACAACAACAGCTCTATTTGCATATGCAGATAAGCCTTTATTGAAACTGAAGACTGGCAGCTATCCAGAGTTTGCTCTGCTTAATTAGATCAGACTTCTGACATTGGTAAGGCCTAAGTTGGAGCCTGTCATCGATCATTTCTGCGAGTGCAAATATAAGTCGGCCTAAATGGCTCAGCTACGTCTTATCAGCCGATAGCTCTAAAACCAATAAAACCATATGAAAACTTTAAAACTTAGTGAAGTTAATTTTATGTGACACCAGCAGTTAAGAATTCATTTTTTCGTTTTGTGAAACGCTGACTGTATTTTGGGCTTGAAATTTTACATTTAACTCTACACAGTAAAATAAAAATAATTTAAAAATTTTACTTAAAATACAAAAAGTTAAAAAATTAATGACAACCCACTCAAAAGAGTAAACTCCGTGGGCAATTATTGTCCCTGTAATCGACTATAGATGCAAAAAAAAAATTGTGTATTTTGTTTTTAAACTACTTAATAATATCAACCGTTAAGTTGGCAACACATTTTTCCAAACTGAATTTCAGTTTGTTTTTTTAAACCTCTTTCATAAGATCTGGGATTTTTTTTTTCACATTCAATTAGTTTTTTTTAATGCGAATTAATTTACAGGTGGTCTTTATCCCAGCTGATTTTTGTTTATGTTTGAAGTTGTCAAAATTTTAAAATATTAAAAATATTCCTAATAATTTTTAAAATTATAAAAAAAAACTGTTAACTTTTTTAAATTAAATTTAAAAACCAAAAAATAAAATATGAGGTATTGAGGAGAAAGGAATCAACTGGTACAACTTCATTTAAAGCACCAAATGGTGTTAGAACGATAAATTAAATTCTGCTTCTTTTGGCTTAAGGCCGGAGCTTATAGAATCCGTCATACGTTAAACTTTGATGTATTCAACCGAAAAGTCAGTTAAAATATATGTTTTCTTATGAGCATTGTCACAATCAATACGTGTTCCTAAACAAAAAGTACGAAAGTTGGTCAACTTTTAACTTTTCACGTACGTTAAATACTTTGACAGCTATTAACTGATTCTTCTTCTTTATTTACTTTTAACCCTTGCTGTGTTTCAATGTATTCTGTGATTTTAATAAAAAAATGTTGGTGACAAAAAATAAATTACAACTTTAATTAAACTAACAAGTAAATAAAATTCAAATTTAACTTTAAAAAATATTCGTTGTGCCAAACTAATCCTTCGTAACTTGGAGTTCAGTTGAATACGTCAAAGTACAATGTATGACGGATTCTATGTGTCCCGGCCTTTATTCAGCTATTTTTAACATCAGCGTGGTGCTCTTTAATAACAAAATAACTTAAAAATTTGGTTTTTTTAGCCGTGTGGGCACCTAATATTTAATTCGCTTTAGTTTTATTGTAACGCCACGATATTGATGCTGAAAGCGTTTTCATGCGAGATTTTATTAAAACAATTTCGTGAAATAAGCAATCAATAAAACTCAATCAATTTCACAATAATAAAACGCCTACAAAATTTTTCCTTTTTAAACTGCAAAGGTTGAGAAAATTTTAATAAATACGTTAAAAACAATTAAAGTTTTAATGATTGAAGAAATAAAATATTTTTGGCAATTTACTGCAACAGAAACAGTGAATAATTTTATTTTACAACTGCTAGATTATTACAAAATTTCATAAGATTATTATGAGAAAGATAGTCTTCTGTTTGAAATTGGTATTTATTTCAACATATCCGTTTTTCTGAAGGCATTCTATCAAATTTGTGACAAAGTTAGTTCTAGCTGTGGACAGTGTCTACTAGACACTATGTGATGGTAACCTGAAGCAGATATGAATAATAAAATAAAAAAACGATGGACCAAAACTAGTTGAATCCAGGCATGCAAAAAAACTTTTAGGTTTCTTGGTGTCCAATGTATTGGAATACACGACAATTATAAAGGTATTTACCTGTTGTAGGGCTTTTAAAAAATACTTTTATTTTAACAATTTATTTAAAACAACATTCTTCAGAATTTGTTGGCTCTAAATTATTCAAAGAATATTAACCATCAAAAGTATTTACGCTTAATTTTTGTTGTTGCTTTTTTTTGGTATAAAATAAACAAATAAATAAAATAAGCAAAAAGCATTGTTATTAATTTAATCAAAATATAATTTATTTGGAAAAAAAATTTTATTTTATTTTATTTAAAATTTTTGTTTTTTTTTTTTTTTTTGTAACACTCTGATTCGTCGTAAGATTAAAGTATTTACAAAAAGAAAAATGTAAATTATTTTGAATTTTGTTTAAGCAAAGAGTTCATTGTATTAAGTACTTTTTAAATAAAATAATATGTAAACAGATGGCTAAAATAATAAATAAATTCATTGTATAAATTCTACCAAATGTTTCTGATTAAAGAAATAAATATTTTGGAAATTTTACACAATTTTAGCGGAAGTAAAGAAAATATCAAATGCCTTTTAACAGACGAATAAACTTTTTGTCGGGTATAATTAGCGAGTGCTTTTGGTGTGATAACAGTAGTGAATTTTCTGATGACTTTTAATGGCAACCCAGCTTTACACTAGTTCCCCGTTTGTATGTCAAAAAGCATACATAAGTCGTAAGAATTCTTTTGGAACTGAATTGTCTATTTTAAAATTTTGACAGAATTTTTTAGTGTTTTCAATAAAAATCTGCCAAAAATTAAATTACGTAGATGACAGTGTCTAATTTCACGTGTACCTAGATTTTTTATTGCCACCGTTGTTGTAAAATTATAGTCTAAATTTCTATAATATAAAAATTATTTTCCTAGAGTTTATATAATTGCAAAACTGGTCAAAATGATAATAATAATTAAACAAATAATTAAATTTTCTTGCAGCTGTTTTCCCAAATAAAAATTCTAATCTGGATAATTAATTCGAGTTTGTCTTGTACATTTTACGATTATCCAATACCCGTACATTCGGATATCGTACAAAATGTTTTAAAAATAAAAACATTGTTTCTGGTAATTTTGTTTCTCACATTTTAAAGTCCTTAAAGGTGAACGATATAAACATGAACATGAACATAAACATGAATGCACAATAAAAGATTTGGCAAAAAAATGGAAATAAGTTTGTAGTTTCTAATTGGGTTCTTATTAAAATTAAGCAGTGTAGGCAAAATTTTATATATTTAAAAAAATTATCAAAGTTTTAAGCAAATGATTTCCAAAAAAAAGTCTTAAAATTGTAAAAATGTGATTTTCTGGTTTAAATTTCTCCACTTCTTTACTAAAGTGATAGATTCATTTTGATAATTATTATTGAAAAATTTCATTTTAGAAAAAAGGGACTTTCTAAAATTTTTCTTTTATCTTTTTATATAAATAAAAGACCTATTTTTTAAGGCAGTTTGATTCAAGAGCTTTTAAAAACAAAATTTTGTAAAAATAAATTTATTTTAAAATATTATTTTCTTTCTTTTTTGAAAACACCCCACGTTTATAAATTAGAAATTCAATTTAAAGGAAGCAAAAAATAATAATAAAAATAGTCTCCTAATTTTTAAAACAATTGTGTGATCACTATTATCACGATAACAACATTAAATAAACGGCATTACCATTGTTTCATATATCGTCTAGCAGAAACAACCACCAATTTGTTTTCCATGTGTTTTAAGCATAGACAAGAATCTAAAAGAATTTCAATTCTAGAGACATTTACCAACACTGTTTTATTTTTCATTTATCAGTCCATTTTAATGTTATATTTTTACTTTATAGGCACAGGTATTTTTTACATCTTAATCAAAACACATATTTAAATTTATACCGTTAAATTATAGAAAATAAATTTTTAAGCAAACAGTCATTTTCCAAAAGTGTTAAATTATTAAATTCTTCTTCTGTTTGTTTTTATATTATTATTTTTTGACTTGTTATATGTTTTACTTAAATTTTTTTTGTTGTAAAAACACCAAGCGGTAAATCATAACGGCAGGCATTACATATTTGTAGGCCATATTTTATATAAATTAAACTGTTTAATATATTAAAAGCGATTTAGGTTTTAATTTTATTTTTTAAAAAGTTCATAGCACTGAATGTTCTTTTTACTTCAGCAATAGAATACGAAAGTGATAATAAATTTAAAATAAACAGTGAGAATTTATAAAAGGGATTTCAATCCAAAATTTATCGGTTCTTTCTAATATTTAATTTTAATACAATTTTCTAATTTTACAATTTCCTTAAAATCATTTTTGAATTTTTTTATGACAATTAAAACGTTTTCTGTATCAGCAGAAAATGTATTTTTACAACTAAAAGCGGACATTTTTTTTAAATTTTAAAAATCTGTTGAAAGTCTTGTCTTAATTTCGTAAATAAAACTCGTAAAAAAATCAACTAAAGCACAAGCCTATAGCCTAGATAACAATTGCTATCTATTTAAGGTTCCAGTTCGTCGGATATATAATCGACGTTATCAGCCGGTACAATAATTTTGTTTGTAAGGCTTTGTAGTAAATGGAATAAATCAGTCAACAACATCGTATGATTCGTTGAACTTCAAATAACACATACGCTAAAAAAGTTATGTTATTAAAGTTTTTTTTTTGGTCATAAAGAATATAATAAAGATGTTTAAAAGGACTTATCGTTGAAAATACTAAAAAGAGCTTTTAATTCGAGCTTCATTTCTAAAATTGTTTTTATGGACCTCTCGATTGACAGCCCTCTAGTATGTGCTACTAAAGGAATTTTTATTTTAATTTTTTTTTTCTAGTGCCTTCGCAAAGTGGACTTCAACATGGACACAGACGGACTGACGAATATTGTTCAATCGACTTCGCTATGCATGAAAACTCAGAATATATATACTCTAATCGAAAATGAATACTGTAGTAATTACAAACGGGAGGACGAACTTAGATACACTTTTTTCTACATTTAACAGCCATACCTAAATTGGCGCGTAAGACGCGACGCAAAATAACGCATGGCTTTTACGCTGAAATGACATACCTAAATAAAAGCGCAACGTTTTGTTGTGAACAGTAATGTTAACTTATAATTTTTAATAAAACCCTATAAAATGATATGCAAAACAGTGATGAAAACGCTAGATAAACCCGAAAAAAGCTAAAGTGTCATTACTGTTTTGTAACGTTCTCTAAATACTACAAAAAAAAAAAATATGTAAACAACAGTAGCTTGCGGCCACTGTATTACCTTACGCGCTGTCAAAATTAGATTTTGCAATTGCTAAACGTTGACGTCGTGCTATTTAGGGATGCTTCATACATTTTGTATGTACATGAGAAATTTTGACAGATATCTTGCGCTTTACGCGCTAATTTAGGGATGGCAGTAATGCTGGGAACACAATTGGGACTGTAAAAGTTCGCTGCGTAAATTCGCAACGTGGCGCACAATTAGGACGAAAAAGTTACAGCTGTTATATGTGTGTTATATGTATATTTTATAGGTATGTATGTATGTGAAAATGTATGGAAAACTTCTTTGTTTTTTACTTACCTGGTAAATTAACAAGGCTCCCAATTGTGTTCCATATTTCTGTTTTTTTTTCAACATTTTTGTAGTTTTTGGATGCCAAATTGTATAGGCTTTCATATTTTTTTACTTCGTCAATTATAAATTTACTTATGTCCATATTAAAATTTGTTTTGTTTTGCATATGACAGCTGATAGTGTTACCATAGAACAAAAAATAGTTATACAAAAAATTAAGCATTAAGAAAAAGCCATTAGAAAGCAATTTTATGGAAAATAATTGTGGATGTTTAACTTAATGATGTATATTAAGAAATAAACAATAATTAAGGTAAAGATAACTTTATTTACTAATATATTTAAAAGCTGAAAGGAGAAACGGCAACCCTGTTCCAATTTAGTCGTCGTTCGTTGGCGTAAGAAATAGAAATAAATCTATCGGAGAGTTCGTCACGCACGACGAATTTCGTCGACGGCGGTGTTGTGTTAATTTTCATATGCACCAATGTGTTTTATTTTTGACGGCGAATATGCGCAACGAAAAATTCGTCGTTCGTCCCAATTGTGTTCCCAGCATAAGTCATATTTTTGTTGTTGGCGTTATTGTGCCTAATACGACGAACTTACACAACGAAGTTTTAATGACGAATTCGTAGTGTTGGGCGAAATTCGTCGTGTGTCCTATTTGTGTTCCTAGCATTAGTCATTTCTAAATCAATTTTCATCTTTTTTATTTGAAAAATGATTTTTACAAATTAACCCAGTTTAAAAGAAAGATTACAATAATAATTTACTTCAATTGTGCATGAAATTTTTCATAATATTCTTATGAAATATTTATTATTAAAAACTACAATATGAAATGCATTACTGTGGGAAAAGCATATAAATATGGCCTTTTCGCTACTGCTAGAAAAACTAAGAGTCTTATATCAAAAGCCATATTGATTAAATGAGAACTACATTGAATCAACAAAGCAAAAAGTTAATAAAAACAGAAACAAAAACACAGCAAACATTCAGTAAATATTTTTATTTTTTCTTTTCTTTTTTCTACATCAGGAATTGCAATTAATAAATTTTCATATAGATTTATGTAAAAACTGTATACAATTTTTATTTTTACCTTTTATTGAATCTTTCAAACACATGTGAATGGCTGCCAATGGGATCGCTTACGTAGAAAAATTAAAGAAAATAGTTACTCAATGGTTACTGTTTTTATAAATAAAAACTTTTGGATTTTTTGCTGTTTTCTTGCTTTATTGCTTCCATGGATATCTCTGAGCTGTATGAGCAGTAGCGAAATGGCCATATGGATATGTTTTCCCCGCAGTCATGCATTTTATTTTCAAGTTTTTAAAAAAAAATATTTCATGACATTCCCATGAAATATTTTTATTTAAAGAAATCAACCACAATTAAAGTAAATTAATATAGAAAAGATTTCAAATAATGAATTTTCATACAGAAAGATTGAAATTTAAAAAATGAAAGGGTTTGTCTACACAAAGCATATGTTTTTAAATATCTAATAAACCTTAACGGACACCTGCTTTCACTACATCTCCCAATAACAGAAAGTAATTAAAAAAATCACTTAAATATTAAAGGGTGTCCATAGATGACGTACTTTAATTTATATGGTAATATCTCTAAAATTGTTGTTGTTGTTTATCTTTATAGGTAATCAAATTTGCTTTATATGGAAAGCAGTAGAAATATATGTATGTATAAGTATAAATAAAGGCAGAATCTATAAGGTAATAGATTTAAAGATGTCAAAAAGCTTGTAAAGCGAACCTAAAACTAGCAGATTTTAATATGAGAGTAATAGCCAAAGTTGTTTTATTTTATTATTTGAGCAGTTTAGAATTCTGTTTATGAAATATTTTTTAGATTTTTTCATCTCTTATTTTTTAGATCTAGTCTGTGTTCGTTCTTAAGTTACTTTCTAAAATAATTCTATTAAAATTTAAATTTTAGCAAGGTGTGTTTAAAAAATCATGTAAATTTTTAGAATAACACTTTATTTTAAATTATCGGCACTGGGACCGCTTGCCTACTTCGGGAGTCCATTATTCTTTCAAAAGAAACATTGGAAATCTGCATTTTATTCACTACCTCCAGAAGCCCGCCCTCTTGGTTATTGTCTCCTTTTTTTTAAAATCAAAACATAAAGAACTTAAAAGAAACAGTTTTTTTTTGTTGACTTAAAAAAAAATTGCTTATATTTCGCAAAAACTTTTGTTTAAAAATTATTTTAAGTCAATATTATTTAAACTTGTGTAGTTCATAAACGAACTAGTTCATTTAAACGATTCTAGCGATTGAACTAAGTGAACTAGTTTATACCTTTAACTATATCTAGTTCATTTTTGAACTATACTTTGTATTTGAACTACCAAACAAGATGAACTAGAATTCATGTCTGTGTTTCCTTGTTGACTATTTCCGACATGAATTTAGTGCTGCCACGCATTTTATTAAACATTCGTTTTGGCAATGCTACGGTGTTGTTGCCATCATATTTTGAAAAGAACACTTGAACTAAAAGAGCTTTTGAACTAAAGAAAGCGTTTGAACTAAAAGTTGAAAGTACGAACAATACGTCAACAGCACATTTGAACTAAGAGAGAGTTTGAACTAAAGAAAGCCTTTGAACTAAATTTTGAATTAGTTCATTTACAAACAGTCCACCCTAAATACGGGCGTTAGGCACGACGTAATTTAGCGTCTAGTTTTTACGCTGTAATGAGTACCTTAAATAAGAGCGCCAACGTTGTGAAACGAACAGTATTGTTTACTTATCTTATTTGCTAAAAACCACAAAATTAAAATAATTAAGAGAGATAAAATCGCGAAATTGACCTTAAAGTAGCTGTAATGTCATTACTGTTGGCAATACTTTTGTATATACCACAAAAAAAAAACAATAACAACACTTCTTTTGCAGCCAACTTCACTTTTTACGCGCAGTCAAAATTGGATTTTTCAATTGTCCAACGTTAGCGTCGCGCTATTTAGGTTGGTCTCATACATTTTGTATGGGCATGAGAATTTTTGACAGTTAAATAACGTCTTACGCTCGTATTTAGGGTGGATTGAAACTTTGAACTAAAAAGAGCGATCACTAAATTGAACTATATGGCACAAGTATTATATTATATATTATTTATTATATTATGCTAATATCCCATTAACATTTTAAAATAAAAATACAATTTATCGATACGTATTTTGCTGGTTGCTTAAGCCATCTAATAAAGAAACCTTTATACAATTTTTAGAAATGCCAAAAACATTTATTTTAAGTATAAAAATTTCAAAAACAACATGAGAGTTATTTCGAAAGCCAATACAAACAAAACTTTTAAAAGTACGGTGAGATGGACCAGAAAAAATGTTGGTCCTTCTTAAATACTTATTAAGAAATATGAGATTCTACTCAATGTAAAAGGCAAGATATCACATTTACGGGTTTTTTTTACCGATCTGACCGCACATTAAGTTACTGAAACAAAACAAAAAATTCAAAATTTCAAAAACATTCAGAATGAATTTAAAAAATTATGACATTACTAAAACCGGGAACATCCGTATTAGACCTATTTTTATTGAAAATATCAACTAAAAGCCAAATTCTGAAAGTAGCATTATATTTAATAATATTTATCTTAATGAAAGAGTAAAAAATGTTAAGTGTGTGATTTTAGGGCATCCAAAACTTAAACTATTAAACGATGCCCTACCGCTTGAGTCTCACGGTCTAGGGCTAAGTTATCTTGGCAGAACATCAGCTAGAGGAGTTTTTGTGTGTGTGCAACAGCAGGCTCGAATAATATTATTTTAATTCAAGCCTTTTTATCCAATGAAAGTTGATATGATTTTTCTTATAGCTGCTTAACCAACCGAAACTTATCGATAGCTTAACAGTGAACCAAACAATGTCACAGCACCTCAATGATTTTTTCCCGCTTGATTCTTTTCTTATCAACAGAAATCTTTCCCTTCAGATGACATAAATTGCTTTTGTTGCATTGTAATAACAACAACAACAACAAAACAAGAATGTAGTAATTGTCATGAATTTGAGAATAGCACTGAAAAACTAAATTGCTTAAAGTGTCTTAACTAATTAACAGTTGCTGATGTGCTTCAAACTTTATTTAAGCGTGGACACAATTGTATTGTATATTGAATCACAAACAAGTAATGATGATGATGAGCTTTTATTTGTAGTTTTTCAATAATTATTAACAATTAAGGAAATTAAAGAAAGTTTAGTTCATTACAATTTTTTCTTGCGACACCAAAGAACACAAATAAATTTTTTTTTTCAACAAAACTATCCAATTTTATTTCATTAAAATGTCTTGTGGAATAATTGTACCCGCATTGTAAATGCATTTATTTATTTCCAACATTGTATCTGCAGTAAAATTGTAGTAAATGATACTTTTTAGGCGAGTAATTTATAACTTTACAATTAATTATATTAAATTCAAAAAAGGGCATGTTTTTCACCCTACAATTAGAAGGTAAAGCAGTTGTTGTTGGTATTATATACCACACACTTTAAATACGAGGGCTGCTCTATATATTTCTGGCCTAATAGTGAAAATGCGAATATTTATAATCAAAAATGGTTTTATTGTTTTTAAAAGTATTCTCCAGCATGATTTATACACTTATGCATGCGCTCAAACCAGTTGGTGAAGCACTTTTTCCACTCCGATTGAGACACCTCTTTTCTTGATGTGCGGAAACAAGAAGAAGTCATTAGGTGCCAAGTCAGGGCTGTACGGTGGATGACCCATTAATTCGACGTTTTGGCCGGTCAAAAACGCTCTGGCTTGAGCCGATGTGTAAGAGCTCGCATTGTCATGGTGAACAATGATTCGTCTTCTCTTGTTGGTTTTTCGAATTTCTCCGATGACTTCAGGCAAACAAATTGTAGTGTACCACTCAGAAGTGACCGTCCTACGTTGCTCAAGCGGAACAGTCGCCACATGACCAGATTTGCCGAAGAAACAGGCGACCATTTTCTTCGAAGTGCTTCTTCCACGAACAACTTTCGTTGGATTTTGCTCGTCTTTGAAGACCCACACGGTCGATGATTCGTCACCTGTGACGATCTTATAAACTTCTTTTGAATCACCGCAATCGTATTTTTGCAACATTTCTTTGCACCAATCGACATGAGCCTTTTTTTAGCGACTTTCAAATTGTGCGGGATCCAACGAGAACAAACCAGGTGTTCATACAGTATCGAATGTATGCTGGTGGAAGAAATGTCCAAGGATGTCTCTATCTCTCGGTATGTCGCATGTCGATCTTGCATTATGAGTTCACGCACGGCATCAATGTTCTCTGGCACAACAGCCGTTTTTGGACGACCTTCACGGAATTCGTCTTTGAGCGAGCTTCGGCCACGATTAATTTCATTATACCAATTTTAAACAGTGCTATAGGATGGTGCTTCATTGCCATACAAAGATTTAGGTTCATCAATGCACTCTTGTCGTGATAATCCACGTCGAAAGTTGTGAAAAATGATGGCACGAAAATGTTTACGAGTTAATTCCATTTTTTTTCTATATTAATTTTTTCAAGTCACTGTAAACAACACAAATAATGGTCGTACGTCAAAACGTTTTGGGTACGATTATGCTTAAAAATGACAAACTTTCCCATGGAAATGTCTTATTGCACTTGGCAGCACTCAGTGTTGCCAGGCCAGAAATATATACAGCAGCCCTCGTATTAAAAAACAACAATTTTTAACTATATTTTATACCACATTACAGCCACATGCGGCACACAGGGGCATCACCAAATTAGCTACCAGCTAAAAAGTAGAAAAGAGAAAACATCAGATAGTCGTTCCGTTTTTCATTTCTACAATATCCATTTCCGAACTCATAAAGTGTATATAATCTGAGCTCTTATGCATAGCAAAGTCGATTAAGCCATGTCCGTCTGTCAGTCCCTGTTTGGGTTGAAATTAACTTTGCCAAGGCACTAGACGAGCTAAAGAAAATTTTAATACGCCAATCGATTAAACATAGTTTTGAAAATTAGAAAAATCCATTTTTGTCCTTCGAGACAGCGGTCAAACACCACGTCTGCCTTTTGAAAATTTCAGATGTTTTTTTTCCAACTTGCTATTTTGGTTGATGTTTGTGATAAAAAAAACAATGAAAAAGGCATTTATGAGCCTTTACCCGATACAGCAACCTTCTTATTTACTAACTAAGGATAACAACCCTTAGCAAAACTTTTCATTTTTAGAAATAAAATTTTAACAGAAATAAGATTCGACATAGCCGAATATAACACTCTTACTTGTTTTAATTAAAGAAAAAACTAAGATTATAAGGACTCGATACGAGTGCTATTACTGACCCAATTCAAACATTACAGAAAACAAAAAAAAGAACAGTTTTAAAATCGCTGGATTAAGTAAATTGGACTAGAAGAAGCCTATCATTTAGGGATGCCAATCGGAATGGATTTTTATAGAAACCAGGATTCGGGATTTCGTAAGTGGAGTCCTTTTAATTTCACGCAGCCATGCTTTAAGTGGAAGTAACCTTAAAGTCACTTTTACCAGAATTTTGTTTTCAATAGTGAGCTCACACTTTATAATAACTTTTTCTATTAAATTTTGACACTGATGCTGATAAATTAGAACTTATTATGGCAGTGGCCACCTGTGCACAACTACTTAATGTTTTCTTGCTGCCTTACAGTGGTTTAAAAACTACAAAATTCAGTATCTCATGAACACATAAATTCCTGGAATGAGGAAAAATGTCCCCAAAAATGTTTTTTTTTCTAAAGAGCCCTTACCTTCACTAATCACGGGGCTGTCAAATCCTTTTTTGAGTCTGCAGCTAACAATTGGGTAATTAAAAGCCCGTTTACGTTTTTCAAGCGGTGCTTTGCACTCCGAGGAATTTTACAATCATTTTTAAATTTTGTTTCAAAATGAATGCTGTGTAGATGGGGCTAGAAGAAGAACATTTGTAAATGACAACATATAGTTCTTCTACCAAACTAAAAGAAATAACCTTCATTTTTAATAGATGTTTTTAAGGTCTAATTTAATTTAAAAAATCTTAACATTTGAATTAAAAATAAACTTTTATATATTCAAAAAATTATATGCCCGTGGTACCCAAATTTAGAGGCTTACCCAGTAGCTCCATTTACTTTAAGGGGCCGACCGTTCGCAAGTTCATTGAGAGACACCTTTTGCTTTGTCTGTAAAGTTTCATTAAAATATCTCAAATAGTTTTTTTTTTATTTCGTTGAATCAAAGGTCAACGTTAAGATTGTTAACAGAAAAACAGGAAATAACTTTTTAGTTTCTAAACGGCTCAAAGGATTGCATTGAAACTTCATAAGATTTTAGAAGAGATGTGATCGCGTTAAAGCATGTGAACCCTTAGGTGCTCAGGGAGAAGGCGGCCTAAGGCGTTAAAGTAAGACACCTCAGGTACATCTATGAATAAAATAAAACCGTTGCCGAGTTATTAGTTTTTATCTGTATTTAAAAATTTTGTATTCCAGCGTTAGCTCTTGTCAAGCTCTAAAAAAATATATATTCGGGTTTAAAAACTTAAAATTGTACTTTTTGTCTTTAATTCTAGCTTTTTGCATCTAGCAGAGTTAAAACGATAGATGCAAAGAATGTTTTCTAGAACAAAAAATTTATAATTATAGAATAAAAAAAAACTTAATTTTTTGTCGTTTTCTAAGGGTTTAACTTGCGTCTATTTTTTGTGAGTTATTTATTTTTTATTGAATGCTCTTATAGTGAAAACTTTTATGGTAAATAAAATAAAAATGTAAAAATCCCAGTTTCTGAAAATTTTTTCAACTTTCCTGGAAATTTTAAGTAAAAAACTGTTTTCTATTTATTCAAATTTTGCGTTATTTAAAATCGATACAATAATACAATGAGGTCTGCATAGCGAACAACTTAAATTTATTTAAATAAAAACTATTGCAATGAAATATTTAGCATAAAATAATTATTAGGAATTAAAATTCTTTTTATTCTACATTTAATACGTCATTTGGATAAAGTTTTAATTAGAGATAAATTTTTCGAGTTTTATTGTAAATTATCTAATAAATTAAAAAAAATTATAAATGAAAATTAATTTGTAATTTCTAAAGGGCCAGCCTGGAGTGAATGTGCCCCGCATAGAATCCGTCATACTTTGTACTTTGACTATTCACCCGAAGTCAAAGTAACGACGGATGAGGTTGGCACAATGAGTACTTTGTGGACGGATATTAAATCAAAGTTTTCTCTCTATTTGTATTCACTTTTATACTTAATTTAAATTTAATTCACTTGTTAATTTAATTTGTATTTTATTTTTCCTCACCAAAATATTTTATTAAATCACAGAGTACAATTAAAACACAGCAAGAGTAAAAAGAAAACAAAGAAGAAGAAGAAGCAATTGATAGCTGTCAAAGTATTCAACGTACGTCAAAAGTTTAAAGTTGATCTACTTTCGTACTTTGCGTTGACGGACACGTACTGGCATCGCTCATAAGAAAACTTGTATTTTAACTGACTTGTCAGTTGAATACGTCAAAGTTTAACGTAGGACGGATTCTATGTGCCCCGACCTGTAGACTTATTAAGAAACGGCAAAAATTTATAAATTCGATATAACTCTCATCTGGTAATTAATTCGCCTTGTCTTCTCATATAATTTAACTCTATGTTTAATAAATTTTCTTAGTTTTGAAAAAAAATGAATTTAGAATTTCTGTTAAGGATACAACTTGATATTTAGTGTGAAAACTCGACGATCTGAATTAAAAAAAAGGTCTTGTTTACAATAATATTTTGTTGAAAAAAATAATATGATTGAAAATAGAAAATGTTCTTTATACAAATTTTGTTTAAGATTTTATTTTTTTTTTTATTTTACAAAGCGTGTCAAAGAACAGAAATAGACCAAACAAGTAAAGCTACCTATACACGACATGTTTTCTACATCTGACTTTTTAACTGTGTGAGTCATATGTATTTCTGCATGTGTGTCAAAATTGGTATTTTACAGAAGACTTTCAATATTTGGTCACAAACGTAAATGAACTTTTACAACTGACATAACTTTTATTAGTTTACAACAGCTGATCTGCTGGCAAATTTAATTTAATTAATTTTTTGTTAAAAGTGATTATTTGAAAAATGGATTCAAAAACAAAGGCAATTGAATTGTGTAGTGTTATTACAATATACAACAAATAATCGTAATAATATTAAAATTATCCAAGCCGTTCCGTTTCAAAATGACATGTTGCCATCTAATAATATTTTTGTGTGCGTTACTGAATTACTGACGACTTGTCAACTTTAGTTATTTTTTTTATTCTAAACATAAAGAAAATCACTTTGCATTGAATAATGATAAAAAATTTACATATTTGTTATCAAAGAGTTAAAAGAAATTTCAGATTTTGGTTATATAAAATATTACCTTCAGCCGGCTAATGCTACCGCCAATGGCCAACCGCCGTTTGTTGTTTTCATACGGCATAAGTTTTTGGAAATACTTTTTAAAATTAAAAAACAGCTGATGTCAGATGGTTTGCCATATGAAAATAAAACACGTTCTAAACAAAATTTTGTCAGATAACTTTTCACATGCTTTTGACAGAAGCAATGGGAAATTTGACATATCAGATGTAAAAAACAAGTCGTGTATGGGCAGCTTAAGAGATCTATATTCGGCTATGCCGAATCTTTTATACCCTTCACAATATATGTACATATAACCAAATGTACGTATAAATCGGCATACGAAGTTCCCTCCTACCAGTAAGTTTTTCTTTTCAACAAAAGCTTCGAAAATTGTAAGTTTTGTTCTTCGGGTTGTTGTCCCATCAACTTTTGTTTGTATTCCTTGTATGCCTTGAAGCACATGAACCGATAATTCTTAAAATTTTTTTAATTATTTCTGATAGGTTGGCGTTTTTAAATTAACTCACGCGCATCTAGTGCCCTGGCAAAGTTAATTTCAACATGAACACGGTCGAACAGACGGATAGATGAACATCGCTCAATCGCATAAAAACTCAGAATATACTTCATGTAGATCTTGTGAGGTGGAAAATGAATACTGTAGAATTTACAAACGGAATGACAAACTAAAATATACACTTTTCCATCTGTGTTGCAGGGTATAAAAATTTGGCTTTTAAATAAATACGGAAGCACCATGGTCCTACCTCGTTGTTTTTGTAATGTGAAAAAATATATATTTTTAATTAGTTGGTAACAAACTATGACTGCATATTTATTACTTAGAATAATACTTTTTTTTTGCTCGTGTTAAAACTTTTTAAATAATTTTATTTCACTTTCAACTTTTTTGAACTAAAAAACATATTTATGATTTATTTGAAGATAAGAAATAATTAAAGTCCTATAAAATTTGTTTAGATTCCTTATCGCTTTGCCTAAAATTCAGTTGATTTATTATCTTTAGTTCCCCTTTAATGTGTGGTGTTGTTTATAAGTTTTTTATCAACAAATTAATATTTGTTTTAATTTGCCAATTCGCTAGTATGAATTTATAATGGAAATAAAATTTACAAAAAAGTTTAAAGAGCAGTCTCCTATTTCGTGATTAATAACACGTCTGTCTGAGCCGATATACATGCATGAATATCAGGTCTTCTGTAGGAACACCCTTTTAAGGCCGGGGCACATAGAATCCGTCATACGTCAAACTTTGAAATATTTAACTAAAGTCAAAGTAACAACGGATGAGGTTGGCACAATGAGTATTTTGCTGACGGATGTTAAAACAAAGTTTACTCTCTATTTTTATTCACTTTAAATTTAATTTGTAATTTATTCACTTGTTAATTTAGTTAAATTTGTATTTAATTGTTTGCCACCAAAATTGTTTTATTAAAATCACAATACATAATTGAAACACAGCAAGAGTTAAAAGAAAACAGAGAAGAAGAAGAGGCAGTTGATAGTTGTCAAAGTATTCAACATACGTCAAAAGTTAAAAGTTGACCAACTTTCGTACTTTGCCTTGACGGACACGTATTGATTGTGACAACGCTCATAAGAAAACATGTATTTTAACTGACTTGTCAGTTGAATTTATCAAAGTTTAACGTATGACGGATTTTATCTGCTCCGGCCTTTAGCCTTGGTTTTGTTTTTTATTCTTCTTGTCAAGGCGGGTGCTCACACTTTTAGAGGCAGACAGTCACTGAAGCGATATTGATAAGAGTACGTTTTTAACCTATAGGCATGCGAAACTCACTGAATAAATCTTCACAGTACAAGTGTGTCGATGCTCATATGCGTTTTCTTCTTTCTTTTTCATACTCATTCTCGCACATATTATTCATCAACTAATACTGATACAAAGACCCAAAGAACTTTATTGTTCAAACCCTGGAGTAGTTTGGTTTTCGCCTTATACAATACGTGCCAAATAGGACATGAGGCCTAAGAGTCCTCTCTGATCTCCCTGCCACTCAGTTAGTTTCCTATAGTAGTGACCAATCGATGCTGAATGGTGAAGATCATTTACAATCTTCCTTAGTTATTTTTTTCGAGCCCAGCTAGTTCTTCGGCGATTTCGATGCTGCAGTTACTTGCGCATTATTAACGATCTGAATTAAAAAAGCTAAAAAGCTAAGCTTGTAAGCGTCTGAGCTATTGGAACGACAGGACCTATTATTATTATTATTATTTGCAGAATCTGTTTAGCAGGGCGAGTTCGAAGAAATATATTTCGCATAGTTGTTTCTTTTTTTGAAGCGGTGTTCGTGATTTTTGTGCTTTTGGTAGTAAAAGAAATTTAGATATATTTCTACTTAATTCTCTTTCTTTTTTATTCATTTTTAAGGCATTTTTCCCTAATCTCCAGCTTTTAGCGATGTTTTCTTTTTTAACCGACTTCAAAAAACAGAAGGAGGTTATCAATTCGAGTGAATGTTGTTTTTTTTGTTTGTGCCCGCAGAACTCAGTAATTCCTGAACTGATTTTGTAATGTGATGGAATATATTAACAAATTGGTTCCGTTTTAAAAACACTTTATGATATAAAATTTAAAGGGTGCCCCTTAAAACATACATGTTTTATAAGTGCTCTTCTTAAAAATTTGAAGAAAAAACTCGTGTTACTATAGCTCCTAATAGCAAAAAGTAATATAAAAACAAATCTAAAAATTAAAGGGTGTCCCTGTTGATGACGTAAATTGACCTTTACAGGCCTATATTTTGAACCGATATAGAATAACGCTTGCAAATTGGAAAAATGTCAATTGCTGTGACTGTTATAGTAACAAGTATTAAGATTCGAAATTTAAGTTAAAGGGTGCCCCAATAGTTATATTAATTTATTGTACATGGCCATACTTTAAAACAGTTGTTAACAAATGCTTAAAGTTTACAACGAACCTGTATTGCTAATTCTGCTATAACAAGAAGTATAAAATTTGGATTTGGAAATTAAAGGGTGTCCCAATAGTCTGTAATTTGGGGTATGTGACCGAACTTTTGAACCGTCAACGCAGAAACTTTAAAGGGACTTGTATTGCTAAGCCCGCTTTATCAACAATTTTATAATTTGAATTTAGAAATTAAAGGGTGTTGCCATAATTGATGTAAATTGACTTATAAGGGCCTATCTTTTAAACCGTTATAGATAAACGCTTGCAAATTGGCAAGAGTGTCGATTTCTATGACCGTTATAGTAACAAGTATTAAGATTGAAAACTATAAATTAAAGCGTGTCCCAATAGTTTATTTAAATTGATGTATATTGCCTTATTTTTAAACAGTTGTAGACAGACGCTTGAAGTTTACAACGAAACTTTATGGCTAACTCTGCCTTAAGAACAAGTATAAAATTTGTATTTGGAAATTAAAGGGTATCCCAACAGTTGATGTTATTTTAATGTTAATTTAATTTTCAAACAATCTGCTTGCTAAGTCTACTACAACAGCAAGTATAAAATATAAATTTATAAATTAAAGGGTGCTCCCATAGTTACTACAATTTAATGTATATATGTATATAGCCAAACTGTTGAACACTTGAAGAAGTATAAAGTTTGGAAATTGAATTTAAGGGTCCCAAAAGTTAATGTAATTTTATGTATGTGGCCATACTCTTGATTCGTTAGAGGCACAAAAATGAAATATGTTTTGAAGTCGGTTTTTTTTGCAAGAACTGTTGTATTCTACCGTCTATTTTAGCGAATTTTTTTATTTTTCTTTAAATTCAATTGATTTTTTAATTTTAAAGCCATTTCACAAATAAGCAATTACCAGATATTTGGATATTTAAATTTTTCATCAAACA
Source organism: Cistogaster globosa (assembly GCA_937654795.1). Taxonomy (NCBI): domain Eukaryota; kingdom Metazoa; phylum Arthropoda; class Insecta; order Diptera; family Tachinidae; genus Cistogaster; species Cistogaster globosa. The sequence goes on along the minus strand of OW569404.1, from coordinate 98,016,024 downwards.
ATTAGAAGGATCTTGAACTAAAAAAAGGAATAAATTTAAAGTTTTCAAGTGAAACTTAAGCATTTGATGGCTGATATAATGCCAGCATTTCAAGAAAAATGTTTTTGTAATATAAAAAGTGTTTTCTTTTACAGATTTTTGCCATTTGAAGAATTACTTCGATTTTAAATTATTTGCAAGAATTTTAAGATTTTTTTTTTAAATAAAAAATAAAATATGTGCGATTTGCAAACAGATCATATCATTGACAAATCCATGTGTTTGTTTCGTAATTTTTTACAAAGAATTGCAAAATTATATAGAATACGGAACATAATAATTTACATGCTTTTAAAACGTGTCATTCGATTCAATATAACAATTGTGATAAATAATACAATAAAATTTATGAAACAAAATAAAAAAGTAAGTAAGTATGTATATGTATAACAGCATGCATATATATGTATATACACACATACATACATAAACATAAGAAATTTTTTTCCAGGTATTCAATTTTTTTGTTCGAAAGAAGTGTCGAAAATTGTAAGTTTTGCTTTAGAGAAGCGAATCCATGTGTTGGCATTTGCAATTTTAAAAAAACCTTTACGTTTTTAAATTGAAATACAATCAAAATTTTACATTTTTATTCGACTTCAAAAAAAAAGGAAGTTATCAACTCGACTGAATGTTGCTTTTTTATGTTTGTGACAGCAGAAGTCATTAATTTCTGAACCGAGTTTGAAAATTTTTTGTAATTTGATGGATTTTTTTGCCGTTTTAAAGTTTAAAATCTTACAAATGAAAGGGTGTCCCCAAAAAACATACATGTTTTTAAGTGTATTATGAACCGTAAAGCGCACTTCTTTAAAATTAACAAAAAAAGCGTATTACTAAGCTCCCAATAGCAAAAATTGATACTCAGTATAAAAATTAAAGGGTGTCCCTATAGGTGCCGTAAATTGACGTATATGCGCCTATCTTTTCAACCGTTATAGACAAACGCTTAAAAATTGGAGAGTATGTCGATTACTATGACCGTTGTAACAGTAAGTATAAACATTGAAAATTATAATTTAAAGGGTGTCCCAAAAGTTTATGTAGTTTGATGTATGTGGTCAAACTTTTGAACCGTTATCGACAGACAGTTGCAATTTACAAAGAACCTGTATTGCTAAGTCCGCTATAAAAACAAGTATAAAATTTGTATTTGGATATTAAAGGGCGTTCCTATATTTAAATTAAATTGAGCACTTGAAAATTAAACAAAATGTCAACTTCTTTGTCTGGTATATTACGAAGTATAAATATTTAAAATTATAAATAAATAATAATAAATAGGGTGTTACAATAGTTGGTGTTATTTGAGGTATACGACTAAACTGTTGAACAGTTGTAGACAGTTGATTAAAATTTGTACAAACCCTTTATTGCTCTAAGTCCGCTATAACAAGTAGAAAACTTGAAATTAGTAGTTAAAGGGTGTCCCTATAACTGATGTAATTTGACCTATACTCGTATGGCCCTATTTTTGAATCCGTAACAGACAAGCTCTTGAAAATTAAACAGAATGTCCATTACTATAATAAGTATAATTACAATGATAAATATTTAAAGTTAGAAATTAAAGGGTACCCTAATGATTAATGTAATTGGATGTACATGGCCAATCTTTTAAACAGTTATAGACAAACGCTTAAATTTTAAACAATTTTTTTACTGTGTCAGCAAGAAAATGTGTAAAAAATAAACTGCTTAATGTTCTTGTTTAACCTGCATTCATATTTTGTTCTACGGCTTAAAAAAATCCTGACGCAATCTTTCTCGAATATAATATAATTAATGTATAATTACCATCCTAAAGAAATATGATTTTAAGTTTGTCTGGTTTGAAGTCGGTTTTTTTTTGTTTTTGTTTTTGCAAGAATTATAATAAGCAAATTACACTTAGGGTTGCCTTTTTTGTAACGCAGTTATTTTTCCTACTAAATATTACAGTCGTTTAGCACGAATGCATTTTACAGACAGTAATCAGTTATAATTTCTCTTAGATGGCGCTGTGTTCAAATTTCATAGTTAAAGTTAATTTAAACTTATTACTTTTTTTTACCAAATATTGCTTGTTCAACAATTTAGTAAATAAAATTTAACGTGCATCATTAAGTTTTTTTTATGTATATATTTACATTCATATGTATAAGCCGTTTATTTTAAAAGTGTCACAAGTCACTTTGCTTTTAAACTGATGCAGGATAACAGGATTGTGTCTCAAAGGTTTTGAAAGCTTTAAGGCTAAATCTTAAAAAGGCATAATTGCACTTATTATCTCAGGATGCTTTTTCCAAATAAAAATTTCGGTCAGCATAAAACCGTACCAGCTCTAAATATTAAGTTTTATTTTGGTTTTTAAAAAGTGACTTATGTCAATCAATCAAACATAGTTTCGAAAATTTTTCTATTAAAAATCAGCACGATCCGTCCGTTTCCTTTGAAGCAGCGGGAAAACACCACTCTGCCTCTAAATTTTCCATACCATATAGAACAATGAAGTAACTCCAATCAAAATAAAAGACACATGAGGCGATTGAGAACTAAAAAAATAAAAATATCCAGTAAAGAAATTTGCGCTCGCCCATATTTTCCGAGTTATAGGAATTTTCATAGAAAAGGGCGATTTTGCGTCATATTTTTAAGACATCAATATGGGTGTCATTTAAAAGCTTTTGAGGATATCTTCCAGAGAAAACTATTTTTTTAATGCCTAACCCATTAAAAGCCGACAACATTTTTATGTAATTTTTTTAATTTGTTAACTCTCTGTGATCCAAATATTTGTTTTTTTATTTGTATTAGAGTAACTTCACTAAATACATGATGAAGGGTATATAAAATTCAGCATAGCCGAATTTAGCACTCTTACTTGTTTATTTTAGTTTCTAAAATTATTCACCCCTATTCTGCGTTTCCATTCTAACTGAAATTTTCTCCGTCTGACAACTTTGGTATTCTGCGTTTCGATTCCGCTCAGTTTCTTTTGGAGCTCCGTTTTTCTCAGTTGTTTTTTTGTTAACGGAGGAGTTTTCCTTATTTGTGTCTTTTAGTTAAAAAGTTAAAAATGTAAGTAGAAAATGAGATAAAATGTTCAGAAGTGGTTTTAAAAACTCTTAACATTATTTCTAACTAATTTATTTAATTTAATTAATTTTCTTTTGTTTTAAATTGTTAATTTTTGTACTTGAATCACCAGAGCAGTATGAAAAACTGGCAAATTTAATGGCATCTAAAGCAGACATTACATGTGGATACCACCAGCGATCAAAAGAAGAAGAAGCACCGTTTTGAGAGGAAGTTGCAGAAATCCTCAATACACTAGGTCCTCTAACAGAAATGCCAGCAATAACTAATTTTTATATTTTTTTCATTTTATTTAACAATTCTTTTATTGAACTTCATCAAGAATTTATTTTTAATCATTTATTTATACAACTTTTTGTATTAAATTTGACATTTGTTTAGGAAAATGATAACGAACTTGCTTATTTTGCTATTTCATTTTCACACTCCACAGTGATGCTATTAATTTTGTAAACATTGTTGTCTTCTTCTTTTTCTTTCGATTTCGTTTTTCTTCAGAATACCAATTTTTTTGATCACAACGTAACTGAATGCGGAGACTTAATCGAAACGCAGAATAGGGGTGATTAATAAAGAAATATTATTTTAAAATTCTTGCTTTTGTTGCCTTTTGCTCACCTCACTGACGCGTCGTTTGAGCCGCGCATGCAAATTTTTGTTTTAATCTTTGGTACTAATTTTTTTACATATTAACGGTACTTAAACATGATAATTTCCTTAGTCTGATATTGCAATAAATCAACTACGGAGTAATATTTTGGCTTAACTGCTTCTACGAATAAATTTGATTTTCCTTTATTTTTTTCTTTACGATTTAAATTGTGTTATTTTGTTGCAAAATTTGTGGCAACGCCGGCTTGGAACACAACATTTTTACGTGTGTGCATTTGTATGCACTAGGGCCACAGAGCATATACATGCGTACATACATACATAAATACTTATGTGAGCAATCGAACAAAGTCCATTTGTTCAACTTTCTTGTTTGAAACAAAAACATATAAAAACAAGTGATAAACAATTAAAATTAAAAAAAAATTATATTTATACTAAATAAATATTTTTATATTTTGTTTGTGGGTAGATATAGATATACAAACAGAATGTTTGTGTTTATTGGGGATTTTCCATTTTAAGAAACGTATATACATACATACATACATACATACATATACACTTTTATACAAAACTGTCATTTTTACAATAATTCCAACAACAAAATTTTAAAAACAGATTTGAGATTTACATATTTTTTTACGCATAAATCTCTTATTAGTTTCCCTGTTTTTTCTATCTTAAACATATTTACAAGGCATTAAAGAAGTTTTGGCACATGACTAAAGCTGGATTCACCCATTGTTTCCGAACAAAATTTTTGTTCCGAAACATTTTTTTTTATATGTAGTTTGACATTTTTCCTTTTGAGAGAGAGAGAGAGACACGTCAAACTACATATAAAAAAAATGTTTCGGAACAAAAATTTTGTTCGGAAACAATGGGTGAATCCAGCTTAATTGTTATTGATCATCTGTTACGTTTAGTGACTGGTATTTAGGAGCAAACTTTTGTTATGGAGACCAAAGTAAAGGTGTCCTTGTCATTTTTCGGGCTTTACTCGATCAAAAATGCGTCATTTTATGAGAAACAATTAGCAAAGCTTTAACAAGCTAAAAAAATACTCCAGCTTTAAGTCTGGGTAAAAATTGGTATTTTACAGAAGACTTTTTAAATTTGGTCACAAACGTAAATAAAACTTTTAAAAGTAACGGAGTTCTGCTTCATCAAAACAGAAAATGTAAATTTTAACATAAAATTAAGTTTTAAAAAAAATTTCTTACCTTAAAAATATTTTGTGTTTTAATAAATAACTAATTTGTTAACATAAATTTACTTACATATACTTAAACATTTAATTTTTATAAATTAATTTATTGCAATTTTTCTTAATATTTTTTACACGCCTTTAACATAACCGGACACTTCACCAGACAAAAACACTAATGTCATTCTGTTACATTAATTAATTCACTCTTAGCAGAGTCGAAGTTGTGACCTATAAGAGATCAATAAGCGATGCCCATGCGATTTGTTTGAAAAAAACTTACTCTTAATATAGCAGATTTAAGGGGAAGTGTTTTTACATTATTATTATAACGGGTCTTATTGTCTAATTAACTTCTGGTAGATACGAAATAGTGGTTGTTAGTAGATTTTAATTTGACAATCATGTATTTTGTTTTTTTTTTAATTGAGTTTTTGATCTAAAAAAGTAACGAAGAAGTGATTTCTATCTAAAAATACTCTGCCAAATGCTGGCAGAGATTGTACCTTAAGATAATATTTAATAAATTTGTATAATAATAATAAAAACACTGCGCGTTTAATGAAATACCGGAGAAATAAAAATATCATTACACCATTTAAAGTTAAATATATTCTGAGCCTATAATATTATTTACATATGGTTATTATTATTATGAAAATTTATTGAAAATCATTTTAAAATATGGTTTTCAAGTTCTTCCGTTGCTTTTTATTCGTATATGTGAATAAATTTATAACAAAATAACATCCATACAAAATATACAATATTGTTTTTTATTATTTTTTATGCAACACACCGCAGCGTTTTCTTATTGCAGTCGTAGTAGTTTAGTTTATTTTGTAACTTAACTTTTGTTTATGGCATTCTTATAAAATCTATACGTTCCGCCAATCACTTTTTATGAAAGCAAACCTAAGAGTCATTAATGCAAATTTTTTCAAAATAAATCTGATTTGTGTTACCGTGGAAACCCAGGGCATATAAACAAACCGTTTAGAATTAACCTGTGTTGGAAAGTGATTAATATTTAAATCTTACATTATGTTAATCATTTTTAGATCTTTAACAAGATATGGGGGTACGAGTAATAAATTCGTCTTGAAACTAGAAAAATTAAACTCTCGTGGTTGAATTAATTCCTTAACAAGATAAAAAAGGGTAGTTTCTGACTGCAAGCTAAAACCAATCTAAGTGGTTGTATATAGGCACAATGCCATACAAGCGAACATTTTCGGGCTTTCAAACATCGTATATGCAGGAAAACTTTTATTCGCAGTCTCCAAATACCTATAAACTTTCTTCACGATATAGAGAGTTACTAAAGTTACATATATACCTGATTAAAAATTACCCGATTATTCGCCTACTTTTAGCTGGCTCTCAAAAATGTTTTCAACATCTTTCCAGGCTGACTATTTCTATTATCGTATTGTAAGATTGCTGCTGTTTTTCTCTACGCAGACCGACCTTTATAGTTAGGCGCAGTTTTCATCCTGTAACCACTTTTCTGATCCTTGACAGTCGTCCCCTTACTCATCTGAGGCTGTAATTTAAATGGTTAATAAATCGTTGTACCGATTACTCGTTAATATTGATTAAAAAAATAATCGCATACAGTTTAAATAAACTACTAACAAAATGATCTTGTTACTCTCTGTAAGAACTTTGCCGACTTCCTTCGTATTATTGTATAAATAGGATAGGTACTACTTACTTTCTCTTTTTCACATATGGAAATATTGCTATAAAAAAAATAAAAAAAATTGATAGGTAAGTAAGCGCTACATATAAATAATTTATATAGTACTTGTAATAAAACAAACAATTACAAAGTAAAATGCAGCAAAAATGCAATAGTTTATTATTTATTTATACAACCATAATAAACACATTAAAACAAATTATTATTTTTTTTTTGCATTTATTATGGAGTTAAAAACAACAAAATAACATTACAGCCGTAAACTGGTTATTCTAGTCATTGTATACAAAAAACGCCAATCAGTTGTTTTAAAGTCAGCTGTCTTAACTTCCAAAAGTAGTTCAAGTTTTTATTTTGATTTGTTTGCCTAATTTCTGTGCATTCCTTGTCTTCTTTGTTATATAATTACAACAGATGGCCTATAAATATATTTTTTAGTATTTAGCTAAGTTTCGTTGCAGTTTACCACTTGTACCCACGTACATGTATGTATTGAAAAACAGGTTATGTTAAGGTCAAAGTTCTTTGTAGAGTCAAACAATCAACTCTCTTCGCAATATATCTCCATTTATTCTGTTTATGCTCATCTCTCTGCAGACAATTTACATAGAAATGCATTTTTGTTTAATTTGTGTTAGTGTATTAGCATTAACAGTTTAACATCAGGTTTGTTATTGTTCGTAACAGATGTTAAGAAAGATTTAACATCATTTTGCTGTAATTAAAATGTTAAGCAGAAAGTAATATATACTGCAATACATTTACAGTGAATAGCGAAACTACTAGAAAACTTTATCTTGGATATATAATCAGTTAACATGTCGTTAAGTTATTAAACCATCCTCAGGCATAATTATTTTTCATTTTCTGTAGCAAACCTATAGCCTGTTGAATAAATTTCATACAAGATTATCTGCTACATTTTTGATTGCTCAAAAAAAGAAAAAATGGGAATGCTGCTTAGAAAAGCCACGCATCTTCGAGCAACTACTGATTATCAGCCAAATCCTCTGCAAATAATTAAAGCACATAAAACAATTTTTTGAAGCAATGGTCTGTTTTGGCTATTTTTAACAGTGCAGCTTTCGTAAACACTGTATGACACCTATTTCAAGCTGAACCATTTCCGTTATTTACATTCTAGTTATTTTACTTGATAATGTAATAGTAACATAAACAGTTAATAAGTTAAATAAATGATAATCATGCGCATAGGGTCTTGAGAGTAAGAGATGAGAATAACAGTATTGTCAGATTAGGGGATGTATCACTCGAGTCGAAATATTTATTTAAAAATTAGCGTACATTTTTCAAGAAACTCTATTAAGTTCAGAATAAGCCAGAAAATTAAAATAATAAGGAGAAAAATTTGGGATGCGAAATTTTTAATTTTTTAAATTAAACTTGCAATCTTTAAAATATACAAATGAGGCAGAGAAAAATTGTTGAGATAATTTATTTGTTAAACAAATTTTATGTTAATGCTTATATATATTTAGTTAAAATAGTATTTTTCCAAGAAGTTTTTGGGGTTAAAATATCCTTTTTTGGGGGAAAAAACTTTTCGTTAAGGGCTTCGACTCGAAAAAAAATCTGGAAACCCTACAAGGAAAGCAAATAAATAAATAAAACATTTATTTTACACCTTGAAGGCTATTTGCTTTTATTTATATGTATTTGGTATTTAGTGAAAAAATAGCGGAACACACTTATATATATTGATACACACATTTATGATTTTAATATAGAAAGACCTTAATTAAAATGTTTTATTCAAGTTTTATACATATTTCGATAAATAAATCTTAAATGCACCACTAAAAGATTAAAAAGTTGTAACATGGAACTTAATAAAACAACGCATAAATAAAAAATTTCCAACTTCAATACTGTTATTTTTATCAAGTTTTTTCTGTTTTCTGTAAGGAAGGACAAACACTCTTATCTTCTTCGTGTAGCTTTTTCACCGTTCTTTAACCTTCGGAGGCTGAAAGACATCACATGAAAAGTAAGCTATGAAATTCCGAATTGGAGCATTCCAGTTTTAGTTTTACTTAAGCCATATTATCTGACTTAAAGTTGAGATTTATAGCATATGAGTATATTTTAAAGCTTTACGGAAAAATTTGACAGAACTTTTTTATTTTAAATAAATTTTTAGTATAACTTTTAATAAGAAAGGATTTTTAACTATTAAGTGCTCTAAGGATTAGAAATGTTAATCAAATCAAAAAAGAAAAGATTTTACTTATTATGCTGTTGACACATTTTTTTATAGATCTCAATCGCCGCAAATTGAAATATTAAATTATAACCGAAATGCCATATTTTAAAACAATGTGCTGCTGCGTTTCCAAGCACTTTAAAATCTAAATTAAAAACTTAAGCTCAATTGCTCCTATGCTATTGAAGTTTTATTGAAATTGGTCTGATCGTTCTTATTTACTTACATTTTTCTTGTTCCCCCAACTGTTCATTGCTTTACTAATAAAGTAGTACTGTTTTATTCAAATGCAAGAAACTTTAATGATCTACAAAAAACATCAAATTTTCAGGGGCTTTTTATATAGAGCATGAATAGATTGCCAAAAATAGCGACTTATAATAAAAAATTAAATTTCCGTTCCTGGTTACTGATATTTATAAGTGCAATATTTTCTGAAGACACTACACTTGTTAGATTCACTGTATATTTTTCACTAGAGGAATTCTCTAGTTTTTTTGTTGTTTGCTGTAAATAACAACAAAACCAAAGGAAACGTTAAAAGTATGTTACTGTTAAATTACAGACAAAACAACATTGTTTTTTTCAAAGAAACAGCTGTTTAAAACATAGACGAGTGTTGTTAATTTTGCCTAGCTTGTAGTGCAGGCAAAAATAAAAACAAACCGTATTCATGCTAATTGTATCATACATTCTCACTATCTCTCTTCTTCACTCCTATATTCTCTCTTTGAGTAAATGATTCCACACACCAATGATGTTAACTTTAATTGTTTAAATTCTGTTTGTCCAGTAAAGATTAAAATTTTTAAATAAAATAACTATCTGTAAAAAAAAAAATTCGATAAACTAAGCAATCAAAATAGTAAATATTAATGTGTAGTAGGTAAGTGCAATTCCTGTTTTAGAAGTTTGAAATAAAAGTTTGTTATACGTACCTTTACTTATTACATATAAGAATATTTATACGTATATAAAAAAAATCAGCTATTGAAAAACTCTAATACGATTAATTTTTTAACCTAGTGTAAGCACTATCTGTAACAATTTTTATTGACTTTTTAATGTGGATTACGATATTTTTAAAATAATCACTTGATGATCAAACTGCACCTTGAATGAATATTAATTTACTAGCGCTGACATCAATACTGTAAAACCTTTTAGGATTTTACTTAAATCATCAATTTTTAGAAAGGTACGCTTTTCTTTCTTTGTATTCAGACATATTTCTTTACGGTAGCAGACGTCAAATTATCCGCTAAAAATTGTAGATACAGTTAACATCACTTCTGCACACTATCGCAAATTAATGTTCTATACTGTATGTGGGGCTGTTCTCATATTTAATTAACTGCAGTTAAGCAGAACTGATATAAAAATGCTGTGCTTGCCTCTGTTAATATTGTATTCGGTTTTAACAGAGTTTCTGTGTATTTCGGTGACAGAGAATAAATCAAGAGCTTCAGCAAAGTGAGAAAAAGTCAATGTTATAAAGCTAAAAACATTCACAAGTTATTTTAACCTCGTAGAGAATGGGTGTTCAGTGTTCGCTTAGTTAAAACAAAAAAAAAAAAACATATTTTGAAAAAAAAAATTCTACTTTGTATTCTTTTTTGTTGTAAAGAAAAAAAATATACTTAAAAAACAACAGCTATTGTTGAAATATTTCAGACACACGTTTTAAATAAATTTGATTTAATAAAAATCAAAACAAAATTAAAAAGTGAAATGAATTGTAATAAATTTTAAAAACGCAAAATTAACGAGTACCTTTTCTAAGATCATCATCTAAAAAGAAACGGCAACATCCCTAGTACAAATCTACAGTATCCTGTCGCACTCCTTCCGTCTGTCTTATTCGGCCTTCAAAAAAAAAGGACTAAAATTTTTAAAAGAATTTCTATATTTTTATATATTTAAATTTTAAACAAAATGGCTTTACGTTGTGCTGGTCTGTTTTTGGGCAAGGAGCTCACCTCTGTTTCTAAGCAATTGCGCTCCTTAAGCACCACTCCCGCTGTTATGAGTGCTTTCTTGAAGAACTCTCCCAACACCTCCTTGGACAAAAGTATTTTGGAACGTTACCGAAATTTGGAAATTCCTTGCGATCGTGTGCAGGCCACTTATTTGTGGATAGATGGCACTGGTGAAAATATACGTTTAAAGGATCGTGTTTTAGACAAAATACCCAGCTGTGTAGAGGATTTGCCCCACTGGCAATATGATGGCAGTTCCACTTATCAAGCTGTGGGTGAAAATTCCGATACCACCTTGATACCCCGTGCTATCTATAAGGATCCCTTCAAACCTGGTCAAAATGATATTATTGTCATGTGTGATACTTATTTGGCTGATGGCACTGCCACCAAATCAAACAAACGTGCCGCTTTGCAAGATGCCATTAAAAAGGTAGCCGATCACGAACCTTGGTTTGGTATTGAACAAGAATATACTTTATTGGATGTTGACCGACGTCCCTTCGGCTGGCCTGCCAACGGATTTCCAGCTCCCCAGGGACCATACTATTGTGCTGTGGGTGCTGATCGTGTGTATGCTCGCGATTTAGTAGAGGCCCATACCATTGCCTGTTTATATGCTGGTATTGATTTTGCTGGAACTAATGCTGAAGTTATGCCCGCCCAATGGGAATACCAGGTTGGTCCTAGCCTAGGCCTTAAGGCCAGTGACGATTTGTGGGTATCTCGTTATATTTTACATAGAATAGCCGAAGAATTTGGTGTGGTAGTCACCTTTGATCCAAAACCCATGGAAGGACAATGGAACGGCGCTGGTGCTCATACTAACTTCTCAACCAAGGCAATGCGAGCAGATGGCGGTATGAAGGCTATCGAAGAGGCCATTGAAAAGCTTAGCAAACAACATGAACGTCACATCAAGGCATACGATCCCAAGGGAGGTAAAGATAATGAACGCCGTTTAGTGGGCCGTCTTGAAACCTCCAGCATTGACAAATTCTCTTGGGGTGTAGCGAATCGGGGCGTGAGTGTACGTATACCGCGTGGCGTAGCTTCGGCGGGCAAGGGTTACTTGGAAGATCGTCGTCCCAGCTCCAATTGTGATCCTTATGATGTATGCAATGCCATTATCAGAACCTGTTTGTTAAACGAATAAACTTAATAACAGAGTTAAGAGCTTAACACTTACAAAACTGTCATGCTTGTGACTTTCTCTTATTAAATTTACAAAAGAGAAGGGTATTAAGAGTGTAAAATCTATATCATTTTTTGGGACTATTAAGAAAATACAATTTGTTTCATACAGTTTATTAAAGCGATTTAAAAAGTTTATTCCGTTAGAAAAACTATTAAAACGAAGATTTTTTTTATCACAATATAATAGAAATTTTTGCTGATAATGATAAGAAGTGACTTTTCTGTTATTAAAAACAAAATTTTAACTATTTTATTTTTTATTTAAAATTGTATATAGAAAAATGTCAACTATTAAAAGTTGAACTTATAAAAAGAAATTCCTTTTACAAAATAATCTTTTTTTTTAAAAACAAAAAGCATTTTTATATAAATAAATAAATAAAAATAAATAATTGTTACTAATATTTTAATTATTGTTTTTTTTTTTTGCTTGGAATAAATTAAAAGATTTATTTTATTATTATTTTTTATAGCATTTAAGTTAAATTTGCCATATATTTTATTATAATTCTATTTTAGCAAAATATTTATATTTTACTAAAAATATCTATACACTTAAAATATACACGAAAACAAAAAAAAAAAAAAATAAATAAATAAATGGCTGCACAATTTTCCTTTTTCTATTTTTATTAAAATTTAAAATATTCTGCTTTTATTTTTGTTTTATAAACAAAAACAAGTAATAAAAACAACTTAAAAAATTAATTCATTTTACTCTTCATTTCTGGACAGTATTTCTTTGTTACTAAATGTTTGAATATAAAATAAAAAATTTTTGAATATAAAATAAAACAAAATAAAAATATTGTTAAAAATTTATAAAACTATAATTTAATAAGAAATATTTGTTAAATATAAAACGAGTAAAATATAAACAAAATAACATTAAAACACATATTCATATAATTAATACACAAACATATTATAGTTGAATGAATCGCAAAATTACATGAAGAACTAAAATAAATAAATATATATTGAAAATATTGTAAACAAAATCTAAAAATAATCAAGTTTAATTTATTGCGATAACGTAAGTGATTTGAAAAGATTTTTTTTCCTTTTAATACACTGGTTTATGTTAAAAAAAAGCCTGCCACTGCCTGCGTGGTACGTAGATGTGTGGTTATGGTTTTGAATCCAAATAAATGTTTTTGTCTGTTTTTATAATCAAATTAAAAATTGCCAATATAGAGATTTCACATTTGTTATATTAGAAATCTTCATTCGTTCATACAAGTTGTCTGATCACATTTATTTAAACAAAACTCTCTGGCCTAACTAACATATCCAACAAATTGTTACACTGGTGAATACTTTTTAACCGACTTAAAAAAAGCAGGTTATCAATTCGACTGAATGTTGCCTTTTTTATGCTTGAACTGCAGAACTTCGTCATTTTTTAATCGATTTTGAAAATTTTGTAATTTGATAGATTATGCTTACAAATTGGTTCCGCTTTAAAAACAGTTAATAATTTTAAAAATTAAAGGGTGTCCCCATACAACATACATGTTTTTTATGTGTATTATGAATCGTTAAGCGCACTTATTAAAAATTTGATAAAAATTCGTCTTGCTATAGCTCAGAATAGAAAAAAGTTATACAAAAATAACTTTAAAAATTAAAGGGTTTCCCCATAGGTGACGTCATTTGACTTATATGCGCCTATCTTTTGAACCGTTTAGGCAAACGCTTGATAATTTGACAGGATGTCGATTACTATGACCGTTATAATAACAAGTGTAAACATTAAAAATTATACATTAAAGGGTGTCCCAATAGTTAATTTAGTTTGATGTATGTGGCTAAACTTTTGAACTGTTATAGACAGATAGCTGAAATTGACAAAGAAATTGTATTGATAAGTATAAAATTTGTATTTGGAAATTACAGTGTGTCCCAATAGTTGGTGTAAGTTGATGTATGTAGACAAACCGTTATAGACAGAAAGCTGCAATTTACAAGAAACCTGTATTGCTAAGTTCTCCATAACAAGTATAAAATTTGAATTTAGAAATTAAAGGGTGTTCCTATATTTGAAGTAGATTGACCTATATGGCCGTATCGTTTGAACTGTTATATAAAAACACTTGAAAATTAAACAGAATGTCCACTACTTTGTCTGGTATATTAAAAAATATAAATTAAAGGGTGTTACAACAGTTGCTGTTATTTAGTGTAAATGCCCAAACTGTTGAACAGTTGTAGACAGTTGATTGAAATTTTCACAGAAATATTATTGCTAAGTCCGCTATAACTAGTAGCGAACTTGAAATTAGAAATTAAAGGGTGTCCCTATAACTGATGTAATTTGGCTATATGTCTCTATTTTTAAAATCGCTACAGATAAACTATTGAAAATTAGACAAAATATCCGTTACTTTTTCAAATATTTAAAACTAGAAATTAAAGGGTGCCCCAATAGTTAATATAATTTGATGTATATGGCCAATCTTTCGAACAGTTATAGACTAACGCTTAGAATTTGAACAAATTTTGTTTAAATAAAAAGTGTAAAAAATAAAGGGTGACCACATAACTGATAATTTTCTTGTTTAGTTTGTTATACGACATTAAAAATTCCTGACGCAATCTTTTTCAAATATAATATAATTAATTTATAATTACCGTCCTAAAGAAACATAACTTTAAGTTTGTCTGTTTTGAAGTCGTGGTTTTTTTTTTTGCAAGAATTATTTGTTATGACGATTGCTTTATACGATAAATATGATGAAGAGCTTCCATTAATGAAGTCAATAATCAAACGCGTGAAAATAATAAGTGCCAAAGCTGAACATTCTTGGGATGTTCTATACAGCTGCGTTAGGAAATAAATTTTTTAAAGCCCTTTTGCAGGCCTTGCAGATTTAAAAACTTATTTACTTTTAAAAGTTTAAATTTTTTTATTTTCAGACATTCCTTGTTTAATTACAATACAGAAAAAAATTAATTATTGTTAAATGCTTTCTATTTAAGACATCTTTTGTGCTTTCAGACATTTCTCTTGTTTGCCATTTACTTTTGATTTAAATATATATTTCCTTTGTGTTTATAAAAACACCCGCTTTTCAGAATTCTTAAAAATTACCAAAAAATTTATATATTTGCATTAATGGTCAGCGAATATGATTAAAAGTTTAATTTCCCTAACGGTGCCAAATTTCTTAATAATTTAAAATTAAAACAATTTAATTTTAAAGGAAATAAGAAATAAAATCAAACTGCTGCTTATTTGATTATGACTTTAGGATTTTTCTTTTTAAATCTTACAAAGACATGTTTTAGGCATACAGTAGTCCCATAAAGTCTACATACAGGGCAAAAATTTATCAGCCCAATTATAAACAGAAATTCCGTGCGAGTTTTTTTACTTTTCGCTTTTCTGCTGTTATAAATTTATTTCTGTTTTTATTACCTGCGGAAAGTGAAAAAAATTCGGGGGAAAAAGTGGGTATCATGAATTATGAAAGAGAAATTATATGTAAAAAAGCAAAAAAAACTCCCTTCAAATCACGGTGATGCCACTTTTTTATTTTTTTGTTCCCAGGGAATTCATAATTGGAGGAGTTTTTTCTCGAGAAAAATTTTCCGTGAGAATATTCATAATTGGGCTGTATGTTTTCTTATATAAAAAGTAGCATAAAGAAATATTTTATTAATAAAAATATATTTATCCCAAAAAAGGTTAAATTAAAACATGAAATCGCATCGATTTTGGGAATTCAAGAACCGGGAAGTATAAATTACCGGGATTGGGAATTTTTAATTTAAAAATAAATTAGCAATAATTTTAAAACCTAGTAGAAGGAAAATTTATGTAAATTATAAATAAATAAACAAAACATTTATGTATAAATTATTAAAAAGCGTTTTTACTGATCACAAAAAATTTGATTTTTTTTTATATAAACTACAATACTCTCGCCCCAAATGGCCATACACTATTAAAGTAGACAACTAGGCGAACAAAAGTAGAGAGTATTATAGTTTCCATGGGAATCATTAGCAACCCTTTTTTGTGACCACTCAGGATAAAGCCACTTTTCTCGGGGAAGGCTCTTCGGAATTGTTGTACGTTTGGCAAATTTTATTCGTCTAGGTGTCTACTTTAATAGAGTATGGTCATTTGGGGCGAGAGTGTTATAGTTTCCATAAAAAAATCATATTTCTTTGTTATCAGTAAAAACGCATTTTCTTAATTAATACATAAATGTTTTGTTTATTTATTTATAATTTACATAAACTTTGACTCTTCTGGATTCGAAAATTTATGCTAATTTAATTTTTAATTGATAATGCACAATCCCGGGGAATTTTTACTTCCCTGTTTTTGAATTCCCAAAATCGGCGCTATCTTGGCACACGTGGTATTAAATTTAGTATTGTCATCGTTGTTTAGTTTATGCAGGCTTTTTTGGTCCACTGTATGTATTATTATTATTTCAACTTATCTTAGAAATTTGTATACGTTAAAATACACGAGATGTAAAGATCGTTTTGAGCAAAAAACTTAAACCAGGTTTTACAATATTTCTTTAAAAAAAATATTATAAAAGTGCGAATACTCCGATATTGATTATTGCAGCTGATGAAGGCACGTCTCTATGGCCATTACGCTACCGCCGCATGCTTAACTCTTAAGCAAATTCTTACAAAGTTTTAGATAAACGAAAAATTTTTGTCCAATCAGGTTGATGAAATTAAAAGCAAAAAGTAAAGACAAAAATTAAAGCTTAAACAAAGTGAAAGCACCCAATTTGGCCGGATTAATGGTACTAAAACAGATGTCAGACCTTTTTTTTTGTAAATGGAAAATTTTTAGAACTGTCTACGATACTTTGGAATATTAATATAGTTTTTATTTGTATTTTTAATTAATTATTTTTTCTTTCTTCTTTTTTCGTTTGTTTTTTTTTTTTTGCCATCGAGGCGTGCTTTCACTCTCCATAATCAATATCGGCGACTTAATAATTTAATCGAGATAAAAACATAGCACGATAATAATCAAAAATAATTAATTAACTTCTATATTCCCTTTATTTTATTCGCTTTATTCTAAATTATATTTTGATTTATTTTTCAAGCAAATGGCCTTTATTTTTAATTTTTTTTTTTCAGTATTTTACTACTTCTTTGTGTAGCATCATTAAGAAAATCAATTATTTGTAGCAAAATATTAAAAATAGAAATAAAAAATAAAGACTATTCGCTTAAAAAATGAAATAAAATAGAACTCTGGAATAAATAGTTAAAAATACATTTTTATAAAATTGAATTTGAAGGAAATTAGAAATGACACGCAGAAGAAATCGTGGTCACTGATAGTAATAAAACGAGCAAACAAAATCAAAAAATATCATGATAATTAATGCAAATAATGCCCAGCCAACTTGCGATTTTTTAATCAAAGTTAAATTACGGGAATTTGTCATTTACGTCAGTTAAGCGTGTTAATTATGCTAAAAATGTAAACCTGTTAGCAGTGTCAATGACTTCGTCAACGTGTCATTATACCCCTGACAACAAAAAGTGGAAAAATAGTATATCTACGTTTGTTATACCGTTTGTAATTTCTACAATATCCATTTTCAACCCCATAAAGTATTTGTATATGTTCTGAGTCTTTAAGCAGAGCGATGTCGATTGAGCGATGTTCGTCTATTTGTCCGTGTCAGTGTTGAAATGAGCTTTGCTAAGGCACTAAATGAGCTAGAGAAAATTTACCTACACCAATCGATCAGACAAAGCGTCGAAAGAGGAGCTATTGAAAATCAGTATGATCGGTCCATGTGCAGCGGGCAAAACACAAATTTTGTTCCGAAACAATGGGTGAATCCAGCTTTACAGTTTTATTTTCAATTATTTACTTTCCTACAAGAACAGTGACCATTATTTGATCCATCAAATAGCAATCACTGATGATGGAAATATCCATCACTGCGTTGAACAAAGTTTCTATTACATTCTTTATGGGAAAATGAAAAAAATGATGTTACCATAAGAATACGTGTGATGTCTGCAGAAAACAGCGTTACCATTGACTTTTTCTTACAAAAAATAAAATGAAGATTTTACTTGATTTTTGAAACAGATTTAATTACAAAACTTTTCATAAGCTATATTTTGAACTTTGCTAATTAAGTTTGAGTAAAAAATTAGATTTAATTAACAAAAAAAAAAAAGAAAAATAATTTAAATTGAATACGAAAAGCCGTAGAACGGCAACGCTTTTTCAGTGTAAAATTACTGCAAATGTGTTAGTATATAATTGTGTATGTATAAGTTTCCCTCACTCATTTCTTCCTGGGTATTTACTTTCCTACAAGAACAGTGACCACCATTTGATCCATCAAATAGCAATCACTGATGATGGAAATATCCATCACTGCGTAAAACAAAGTTTCTATCACATTCTTAATGGAAAATTGAAAAAATTATGTAAACATTTGTATACGTGTGATGTCTGTAGCAAACAGCGTTGCCAGTGACTTTTTTTTGCAAAAAATATAATAAAAATTTTGTCTAATTTTTGAAGCAGATTTAATTACAAATCTTTTTATAAGCTGCATTTTAAACTTTGCTAATCAACACACGTTAAAACTTGGATTTAACTAACAAACAAATTAATTTTAATTTAATACGAAAAGCCGTACGTACAACGACAACGCTGTTTTTTATAAAATCAGTAAAAATGTGTTAGTAGATAATTGTGTGTGCATAAGTTTCCCTTATTCATTTCGTGCTGGGTAGATTTCTGATTTTTTTTTCTCCCAATCAGGATTTGAACCGTGAATATTATAAATAAATTAAATTTTTTTTTCGGCTTAGGTTCATTTTTTAATTTAATTTCTAAAAATTTTTAGAAAGAATTTTTATTTAAAAATGTATGAGGATATTTTCCAAATAAAGCAATTAGAATGGAATATCGCATTTTCTGGATCGCTACATGCTTCATCAGCATTCTTCGCATCTATCTACCTTTAGTTGTGTACATTGCAAAACATCATATATTTAATCAACTAATCAATATTAATTTGATTAGACGAAGTCCACACACAACTCAAAGCATTTGTTAGTTGTTCTGTCCGAAGTTCATCTTGTACATTTGTTTTGTGTCGTAGCAACCTTCAGTATGGCCACGAAAGGCAATTTTTTTTTTCATTACAATGGTGTATAAACGTAACTCTAAATATATCGCTATAATCACTATCCGTTTGTCACATAGCTTTATCTTCAGAACTAAGCTCACTCCTCTCAACTTATTTCTGCCGTATAAAGTCCTACTGTGGATTAGAGTGTTATTTCAAAGTTCGGCCAACTTGTTTAGTCAGTACCCCCAGCAAAGCCACCACCTTTTACGATTCTTTTTACTACTGCCACAAGGAAATGGTAGCTGATATTTTCCCACTTCTGCCACTTAAAAGTCATAATTTATGCAGCTTGGGTTATGCCGAATCTTATATAACCTTCATTTTATTTTTTAAGATTTTGCACCAATACACCAATATATCATCTAAATATACTCCAGTATCTTTAAATCCCTGTACTATCTGATCCATTACACGTTGAAATTTCATTGGAGCAGTCGAAACGATTAATGGTAATCTGCCTTGACGGTTCATCTACGGATAACTGCAAATATGCTTTATTCATATCCAATATACAAAAACATTTATTTCCTCTTTAATTTGTAAGAATTTCATCTATTAAGGGCAATGTATATACATCCCTTTCTATAACTGCGTTTATGGTCACTTAAAAGTTTCCACAAATTCGAATATTGTCATCTTTCTTAAGAAAACAAGCTATTGGTGTAGCCCAATTACTATTTCGAACTGGCTGAATGGCACCTTCATCCCACATATTTTTGAGTTCCGTTTCAACTTTAGTCTTTAAACTTATAGGGATCGAATATGGCTTAAATTAAATTTTGGTTGTGAGCCTGGTAACACCGAAATGTTAGCAGATAATTGCTTAATAGCTTCAGAACTTTTTGAAAATAATGACGGAAATTTAAATTTTATTTCCTCCTTAATACTTGAATGGCAGGCTTTTTGTACAGAAGAAATTTTATATGACTTACCCTCGGAACAAGTGAAAAAATTTCTCCAAGATGGGAACATGGTATCCAACCAATTTCTTCCCAATAATGGCATAAAATGAATACTTGATTCTACGACCAAAAGTTTTAAATTTTTACGATTTACTGTTAAAACCTGCAAAGGAGGATAGCTAACACGATCTAATTTACAATTATGAAAATAATATTTATAATCTGTATTTGATATAACAGATACCACGGCTCTAGTGTCAATCTCCATTATAATACTTTTTCCGCTAACCAAAACGTTTTTTAATAATGGCTCGTTCTCCTGATTAACCCCATTTAATTGATCCCAATTTATAATCCATCTAATTGATTTGACGACTTTTTTAGTAAGCACTTGGTTTGACTTTATGAGATGATTTTAAAAAGCAGGCTTTCGACGAATGACCTTTTTCCCAACAATTCCACTGCGTTGCCGGACATTTACCAACAACATGCCTTGAGGCACATTTTTTACAATTATCATAAGTTTTCCTTTGACGTTGATAACTAACTTTGTTTACCTCGTACGACAACGATGGTTGCATTTCTTCTTGTTTTCTGTCTACCAATTCAAACGATTGTGCCAGCTTACAAGTTTCCTCCCAGGAAAGATTTGCAGATGACAGTAATTTTGTTTGAAGTTGACTACTACGTACCCCACAAACCAAACGATCCTGCAATGCCTTTTGTAAAAATGTACCAAAATTATATTGAGTTGCCAACAGTTTTAAATTCACGCAATTGATTCATTTGCTTTTTGTGAACAGTTAAAGAATTTAAGGTGTTCTGCAATAATATTCTTCTCAGATTTAAAATGTGGCGTAATTTTCTTTATCAAGTTTTTAAAAACTTTATCTATGGCTTTTTCGGGTAAAATAAGGGAGAGAGGGACATTGCTCAATCGAAATTATATAACATGTGTAAACAAATTAAAGATCGACATATTTCCAACCTTTCTAATTTAAAAGAAGCTCTAGAAAAAAAATAGGTTAAACATTGCTCCTGACTATTGTAAAAAAAAATTCGATTCCAATGGCTAAACAACAGCAGGCAGAAATAGTTGAATTTTCCTTAAAAAAATACGATTTTAAGTGGTCAAGTATTTTCCTTAAGGTAATATTTTAATAAAATAATTTTTACTTTTTCAGTATATTTTTTTTAGTAAATGGCTTGTTTTCATTAATGCAATTTAAATATCTTAAAACTCTTCCGTATTTTTTTGTTAACCAGTAAGGAATAAAATTTGCCCTTAGGGTTGTCAGTAACACTCACTCTACATACAACGTAAGAACATAATTATTAAAAATAAATTATGTTGGTTTAGTAGGTATTTTTAAAACTTATTTATGTACCTACACACATTTATATGTACATACATATGTACATATGTAAATACCCTTAGGTTCAACTTAGTAATTTTCCACTAAATCCTTTTTCAGGTAGCGCTTACTACAAAGGAAAAATGCTGGATGTGAAAATTTCTGCCTGTCAATGTTTTTCCTTTCATGTTTGTTTACAAAAAATTATTTTGAAAAATTTTAAAAAATTTTCCATTGGTTATCACTCTGCCTTTAATGGAAAACTACCGCTGCAAGAACTTGTATCAGATTTTTATTTTGACAAAAACAAAACAGAAATAAATAACAAACAAGTTTCGACATCGTCATAAAAATTAATCTTGCTTTTCGGTTCAATAATAAAAAAAAAAACAAAACTAGAAAAACAGAATAAAAACAAAACATTGTAAACTACTCAATTAGAGATATTGAAGTTGCAGGTTTTGTAAAATAAATACTAAATTAATTTATTTATTGGCTTTGGTGTGACAATTTTGAGCAAAAAAAAAATCAGCACCAAAAATAATAAAATTTTTTAGTTTTTAAAATGTTTCAGTATGTTTTTGTTACATACATACATATGTACCCTGAAGGAAACAAGTGTCCCCAAGTCACCACTTTTGCCCACTATTATGGTGACTTTTTGACGACATTGTCCACATTTGTATATTTGCCTTTGATGGCGGCGCCTGCATACGACTGATAATGTTCCGGCGGATCAATGGTTTCTTTAATTTGTTTATTTTCTTTATTGTGCTTAAAAAAAACTTTCAGTTTATTTATTCTTTCAATTTGAGAAGGTACTTCAGAACCCAATTTAACGATTTACTGCCATATTTATAAAAAATAAAGTAGGTTTGAAATATGTTTTATGATAAAATTTTCCTAAAATATAAATTAAATTTATTTAAATATTTTATGATTACGGCAGTCTATTAATTTTATTTAAAAGTAAGATTGGCGGCAACTTATTCAAAAAGAAGATGGGCGGCTACTCTCAGACTACTCTTAGCCAGAATAATTGGAGCTCTGTTGGAAAACTATGCTTCTTTTTAATTTTCTTTTAAATTTAAAATTATTGTTATTTACATAAAATATACGTCATCTTCTAAAAAGCAATCAAATAATCAATTTAAAAATACGAAAATGTTGAACGATCATCAACAACAACAATCTAAAGGAATACTAAAGTATTTTTCTCAATCAGGTAACTTATCACTATCGATCTGTTGCAATGTGTGTTTTATTTAATAACATTTTCTTTACAGTTAATTCTAAATGTCTTTGCTGTGAAGAACTTGCAAATCATTTTCTTTTTTATAAAGGTCTGTTAAAAAAACATAATTGAATCACATAATGTCAAACGAAATATTGTGTAATTATCCAAATGTAAAAAAATATAAAACTAGTGCTTTAGTCATAAAATTCAATGCATTTAATTCATGCATTTTCATTATCCATATCCTTTGCAGAAAGGACAAAAACTGTAGACTAGAACTCGTAAAATGTACTGTTGAATCACTAGTTCCAATATCTACATATGGACCAAAAAGACAAGTCAATAGTACCAATGACAGTAGTGGATTTTTAAAGACACGCACATGTTAAATGTTTATAGTAAATGACATTTTATGGGGTATTATGTCACTAGTACTGGTGACTGTGTCAATAGCAAGTTAGCAATATTTCACTATTGACATTTCCTGCAGGGTATGTACATTTATATTTTCCCTGCAAGCATTTTCTATCGAAAAAGTCACTACACCGTTACTCAATGACGTTGAATTGTATCGCAAATAATATCGAATTCTGATATAATTAGTATCCTCAGTCAGGAAGAAACGTACCACAACAGTTATACAACTAATGGGAAACTATTTAGCTTCTTTAAAAATGATTAAAATTGAGGATTCTGGTAGTCTCGAATGTGTGTCTGTTAGAAGTGTAAAAAGGTTGTCTTTAACAGCATTGAATATAACAGAGTTCTGCTTTATCAAAACAGAAAATGTAAATTTTAACATAAAAGAAAGGTCTAAAGTTAGAACGCTAAAATTTAAGTTTAAAGAATTTGTAAAACTAGAATGAAAAATACAATTTACATAGATATTAATTAAATCTGCTAACAGCTACATATATCTTTTTACTTATTTATATTAGTTTTATCAATTCATTTTTTGTAATTTTTCCAAACATTTTTCACACGTATTTAACATAACCGAACACTGCACCAGACAAACTAAATGACATTAGCGTTTCTGTTTATCTGTTGCATTAATTAATTCACTCTTAGTAAAGTCGGAGTTGTGAACTATAGGAGATCAAAATGCGATATTTGTGCGATTTGTTTTTGTAAATTTTTGAGCGATCAACTTATTATCATCTGGTCGTTGAGAAAAAGTTACTCTTTATATAACAGATTTAAGGGGAAGTGTTTTTATATTAATATAGCGGGTCTTTTTGTTGGAAGATCTTTATTTGACAATAATGTATTTTGTTTTTATAAAATTGAGTTTTGATCAAAAAAAGTAACGAAGAAGTGACTTCTATCTAAAAATGCCCTGTAAAATGCTAGCAGGGTTAGTTTTACTTCTTTTGTGACGCATTTGCAGATTTCAATTAATTAGAAATTACAAGTGAATATAAAAATCAACAAACCTAAATTGAGAGTGATCTGCGAAAAATATTTCTCAACATTTTCAATGAAAATAAAATCAATAATTAAAACTGGTTAAAATATATTTGTCCATTATTAAAAACAAAATATTTTTTTTATTTTGTAAAACACCAATTAAACCAACACAAGCTGATTGCCAAACATACTAACAATTTTCAATTGCTTCTACACTACAAAGAAAAAAAATCCCAAAACATGGAATTATACAGCCCAATCATAAATATTCCCACGGAAAAATAAAAAAAATTGGCATCACCGTAATTTGAAGGGAGCTATTTTGCTTTTTTACATTTAATTTCCCTTTCATATTTCATAATATATACCTACCTACTTTTTTCTTGCGAATTTGTTTTACTTTAAGCATTTAATAAAAAGGGGAAATTTTTTTAATACGAGAAAAAGTAAAATTGAAAAACTTGCAGGGAATATTTATTTGTAATTGGGTGACAGTTTGGTTTTATTGGCGCTTTTCCATACTTTTTAGGTGGTAAAGTTCGGTAAAATGAGAAACAAAAATTATTCTATTGAAAAAGTACGAAAATAAATAAAAAAAACCAACTTTCTTTCCCAAAACAAAATAGCAGTTGTTCATAGAAAATATAAAACCACAAATATTTTGTATGTTTTATATATTATTTTTTGAAAAAAAAAAAAACTTTTTAATAACACTTTATGTAGACATTCGCTAATATGAAACACACAATTTAGTGTATTTGCTCTTGTTTACTTCTCAACTTGCAGTTGTTTACATAATTTACAAAAAAAAAAGTCCGCGGGATTCCAAAGTTGAGTACAGAACGCATCTTATGTTTGCAATGAGTGCAGACAAAAATTTGTTGCAGCAACTTTTCCCGCCATATTTTTATTATTATATCTGTTGAATATATTAATTTTAAATTTCAAGGAAATAAAAATTTCTTAAATTCTCGAAAAAAATATTTTTCTTCTTACATTTTAGTTTTCCATGCAATCCGCGTTATAAACAATTTTGTTTTTATGAAATAATTTGATAAAATACAATTCACAAACTGTTTAACACAAATGCAACATATCGGTCAAAAAATCAAAAACATTTTGGTTTTCATACAAACAACAACACCAACAACACAAACGTTTGTGACCGCCTTAAATTTTATTTTTTTTTTTACATTATAGCGAATGGCTTAAATTAGTAGCTGATATAGCAATTTTAGGCCTGAAAATAAAAAAATCTTAAGGGAGTCTAAGCGAAAGAAAGTTATTGTAATTTGGCAAGTTTCTTAAACTACTTAGCAAATAGGAATTTCAAGAAAAGAGAAAATAATTTAGAAGTATTCAAACTTCAACGACAAAATGAGAATTTTGGTAGAATTCTAACAAATAATATCAAAGCATTAACAAAAAATACCAAAAAACAAAAAACGTTTTTATTTTTCCTACATTCCTTATTACACATGTCACAAAAATTTTGTGGAAATTTTTTGGTCGACTGGTTTCCTCAAGTGTCGGATTAGTGGACAAAAATAACAAAAGCTTCTTTCAAGCAAAAACATTTTATATTGTTGTTTCCGCAAATTCCTAAGTAACAAATGGAATAACATACAACACATAAAAAAGATCTCAAAACTTCTATAAATTTCTTAAAGCTTAAAAGATCAAGAAAAAACAAGTAAGAGAGCTATACTCGGCTAAGCCGAATCTCTTACACCCTTTACCAAAAATCTAAATCTTGTGTAGTAAAGTAACTCCAGTAAACACAAAGAAAAAAACAAATATAGAGGTGACAAAGGAAAATAAGAAAAAAGATATAAGTAATATATTTAATTTTACATAATAATATCACCGTCTCTTAATGGGTTAAGTATTTTAAGATATTTCAGCATTTCCTGCTTTTCTATGAAAAGTACAGAGGCCCATAACTCATGTCTACTCAATATTTGTTTGTTGATATTTTTTTTTTGTTGCAATTTTTGTTTTGTTTACTAGAGACTTCGTTTTTATATAGCGGTACCGAAGCCGATTACAAAGTTCTTCAAGCGGCGACTAAACAAAATATTCGTGGCGACTTAAAGTGTAATGAGGTTGAATTCCATTAATTAAAAATTTATTAATTGACATATGTGCGATAGGCACTCAATGTTTTAATGAATGTTAAACAAAAAACTGTGTAGAAAAGTTTATATTAAAATAATTAAAACTGAGTTTAAACGTTGGTTTATCTTGTTCTTCATATAAAATTTGCCATGAACTTATAAATCAGTAATTAAAAGTGTTTAATAGTAAAAAGTAACAGCTGGAGTAATACATACGTGTGTTAATGATATCCAAGTAATAATAACATAAAAAAATTATTCTGCCCAGCTGTGGGCCCACAAAACCTTTATTAAAATAAATATGTATGAAAATCATTGGCAATATAACCAAAACAGTTAATAAGTGGTGTCCCTAAGGCAAAGTAAAGGCCTTCTAATCGATAACATAATCCTCTAAATTTGCAACAGTAGCAAAATTATTAATTTTTCTCTGCACTAAATAATAATTTAAAAATAAAAAAAAAGAATGTTAAATCGTTACAGTTGTCCTAAAGTTTTTCCCTACTTTAGTCGCCAAACTTAACGGCGTCGATTAGTTGACTTTTAATTTAGCGGATTCTTTCCTTGTTCACGTGCATAATTAACTAGTTCTCTTGTTTTGTTTATTTAATTTGATGTTGTTGTTGTTTACTATTTAGTATTCAGATTGTTTTTACAGTTTTTGTTTACTGTGCGGGTGATTGTACGCGTTGTTTTAAGTTGTTTGTAAAAATGACATTGAAAATATATTTATCTGCAACTTAAGTGTGTATATGTGTATTTAGTATGCGGATGTATGAATATGTGTTTATATAAACATGCATACGTGCTTAATGACATCTATTCAAGGCACAACTTCCTTTCTATTTCTAATATATAAACAGCAAAAAACAATGACTCCTAATGGAAGTAAAAGAGAAGATGAGGATTATTCAAAACCTAGCAAATAATCAAGTGCCTACAGAATTTTACTAGGCCATTGCTATAGATCTCATTCAGACTTCTCTTCATTACAGCAACATGTAAGATTGCTACATTCGGATGTTCCGAATTTTTCTATATCCTTTAACAAAAGAATTTTTTTCCATAAGTAGATTTTTTAGAAAACTTTTAAATTGGTAATACTTTTTTTTTAAGGAGAAGTAGCACTTCAGGCAACAATGCGTATTTAATTACTGTAACGGTGTTACATTCTTTAGGAAAGGGATGGAGGAGAAAAAAAGACAAACAGACAGACATTTTTTATTTTACGTCGCCGGCGAATGTGCTATGTAGAATACCGACGAAGGAGGCTGCATGGTGTATTGTTAAATTATTTAAATTTTTTTTTTTGGTTACCGCAGGGGTTGAACTCTGTCCATCCTGATTTGTAGTCAACATGCTGACTACAAAATTTATAAGTTATTTTTTGGAAAAATAAAAATTTTAATGGAATTGTTGTAAAATAAATTGTTTGGTGAAATTTCAATTTTTTTTGCCTATTTTAAGTAGTTTGTTTTGGTGTATTTTCAGTTTTTTATGCAATTAAATTTATTTTCTTTTTTTGGAAAAAATTTTTGCGAAATTTAATATTTTTGGTGAAATTTAATGGTTTAGCGACACTTCAACTACCTGGTCATTTAAAGTTTGATTTTCTGAAATGTCGCTTTTCAATAGACAGCAAAATCTGCGGAAAAATAAGGAAAATAGAGGCACTCGCCTTTTCTTAACACATTTTCGCCATTTATAGACCGCCGTTGCAAAATTTCAATAGCACCTCTATATCTAAAAGAATGGTGGTCCCGTTGTTACAAACTTCTGGCTGATTAATGTTTTGTTTGTGGCGTTGTATTGAATTTTGCAGTGGCGTTATTTGAAATGTAAAATTTTTCAAAGGGAATTTAAAAATAAAACATTGAAATTACTATTTTCTTTGAACTGTTGAATTTACATTTTTATACCCTTCACCACAAAAAGTGGAAAAAGAAAAAAGTTATATCTAAGTTTGTCATTTCGTTTGTAATTTCTACAATATGCATTTCCGACCTTATAAATGTACATACATATATTCTGAGCCCTTATGCACAGCGAAGTCGATTGAGCGATGTCCGTCCGTTTAAGTATTGACATGAACTTACTTGTTTTTTAGTAGTTTTTCCTTAGGAACTTCATCACTTATATTTAAAAAGTTTTATTTAAAAAATATTTTTAATCGTCGACAAGAAGAGTTATAAAAAAATATGGTAACGCTGTTGATGGCACCACTTGTAATATTTAACACTTTTAAGGTTTCTTTTTTTATAAATTACGCATTAATAAAAATACATTTGTATTTGCTTATGCAATCAAGCGTTATCCTCCTTACAATAAAAAATTTATTGTACATAAAATCACTACTTTACCCTTTCTATCATCCTGTTCTACACTTCTTTTACGTTGGTCAATTTATTTCGTTTCAATCATATAAATTAAAATGCAGTCAAATCTGCGAAATATTTTTTTGTTGAAACAAATTCAATGGTAAAATGGGCAAATATTTTTCCCTTCTTGTGAAAAATCGTTACAGTCTAGTCTTTTATGTTTAACAGAACGAAAAACAAAAGCAAAAATCCTTACATGTAACTTATTTTGTTATTTTCGTATCATCTAAAGAAAAAAAAAAAACTTTTGTAAAGGGACTGTCTAAAGTGGCTTTTATTGCAGACGCAAAAACTTTCAATCAGAATACTATAATTGCATTAAGTCACGATTTTTTATTTCATTTTTTTGTTAATAACTGTTTCTTTTTTGAAGAGATATTATTAATCAACTTTTTAAATAATATAATTTTTTTTTAATTAGGATCAGCACTCAGGGGATGACCCCTACTTATTCAATGCATTGTGCCAGAACTAGGAAATTAGGTTTTGGGATTGGGGATAGAGGGAGTAGTGCTTGTGAACATTTGATTTGAATCTTTTCACATTGAAAGTGGCAGGAAAGACCTCTGCAGGAAGTTTATTCCACATACGAACTGTTCGGCTAAAAAACGAATTTTATCTGTAATGCGTTGTGCGATTCACTGGCCAATCGACCACAAAGGAATGCGCTCTTGATGCAGATCGCGTTGCGCGTATGAAATTACGGTTTTCAGGAACAAATTCCCTGATTTCATAAGAGCACATTCCGTTATAGTAACGATGAAACAGTGAAACACACCCCAGATTGCGTCGATGCTCCAGTGAGTCAATAGAGCTGAATACCCTACTGTCACCGATGAGTTTCTTCGCTCTCTTCTGTACCGGCCTATACATGAGAGTTGTATTCCATTTTCGGTCTGCTAAAGGTGACATAGATAGTAAGGAGATCAGATGGAGTGAAGTATTTCTTACACCGTTTCAGAAAACCTAGGCACTTGAATGTTTCTTTTGCAGCATGAAAAATGTGCTTGTTCCAACGAACATTGCACTGAATTTTCATGCCAAGAACATCGAGAGCTTCTGATTCCTTAATATATGTATCACCCATAATTACAGATGACGTAGCATGTTCAGCAGTACGCCTGTGCGAAAGCACACAGCACTGGGTTTTATAAGCGTTAAACTGAACCCTGTTCGCCAGGCCCCATTCGGAAATTAACAAAAGGTCGCGATTTAGGGTATCGTCCATGTGCTTTCTCATAGCCCCAATTTCCCGAAGGCTTGGTCTACTACGAAACGAAAATGAATGGCATATGCTACTGTCATCTGCAAAAGAATAGATAGGGTTGGAAGTCTGACGTAGAAGGTCATTAAGAAAAATAAGAAATAGGGTAGGGGAAACGACGGAACCTTGCGGTACCCCTCAATTTAACTTGAACTCGTTTGATGAGATCCCATCTATAACAACTCGTATAGTGCGATGCCTGAGAAAGCTCGATATAAGTCAAGTGAAGTTATTACCGACACCAAAAGCAATAAGTTTTGATATTAGTGCACCATGCCACACTCTATCAAACGCCTTGGAAATATCTAAGGCCACCACCTTACTTTCGCCGAAATGGTGAATGGATTGACACCATTTTTCCGAAAGGAAGGCCAATAAGTCACCCGTAGAGCGTGCCCTACGGAAGCCGTACTGCCGGTCACTAAGTAAGCTGTTGGACTCCAGATATTTCACAAGATGAAAATTAAGCATACTTTCCATTACTTTGGAAAGTGCAGAGCAAATTGCGATTGGGCGGTAATTTTCAGGGTTGCTAGCCTCTCTCTTTTTGGGGATTAGTGTTACGTTAGCAGCCTTCCAACATGATGGGAACTCACCAACATGGTACAAAATGTTGAAAAGTTTTGCTAATGGACGCACTAACGTCAAAAAGCACTGCTTCAAGACCAGTGCTGGAATTCCATCCGGACCAGGGGACTTGTATATGTTGAGATCCGCTAAAACCTTTTTAACTGCATGTGCTCGAAAGAATATATCTGGCATATTTACTGATACTCTTTACAGTGCGGCAGTGGTTGATTGCTTTTCGGCAAGTAGGAGTTACTTGCAAAAATCTTAGCCAAGACGTTAGCTTTATCAACCGGGTCGTTAATTATTTGATCATCCTTTAAAAGAGACGGAATTGAGGAACTAGTATTATCCTTCACTCTTTTAACGAATGACCAAAAACTCTTGCTACCCCGAGAAGTAGTAGGAACTTTAGCACGAAGGCGCTGCTCGCATAAAGCTTTTTCGCGCCTTAGTACTTTGGCACACGAAGATCTCGCCTTTTTGCGTAGCAAATCAGTTACGGCGTTTTTGTTACACCGCCATATACTGAATGCTTCCTCTCTGGATCTGACTGCATTTTTGCACGTCTGATTAAACCAAGAATTCTTTCTTGGATTAACACGGACTTGCTTAGATGGAATGAAAGTTTTCATTTCAAGCAAAATAATGTTCACAACCATTTTTGCCATGGCATCGACTTTATTATCCAGAAAACAAAGTTTCCAATTAAAATGCCGAAAAAATTCGTTGAGCTCAGCCCAACGAGCCTTTTCGTACATATATTTTAAATGTTTCGTGGCCATTTTTGAAACGTTATGAAGATTAGCGACCGAAAAGGAGGCGGAAATGGTGCAGTGATCCGAGTTACCGAGAGGTGCAAGAATACTTACCTCATACTTATCAGGGTGTGAGATAAGGAAAAGGTCAAGAGTATTATGTTGTTGCCCTTCAATACACGAAATATGTGTTGGCTCGTTAATTAATTGCGCGAGGTGGTTGTGCGCGGCGAATAGCTCAATATATTGGCCCTCTAGGGTTGTACGGTTCGAACGGCGAATCCAAGACGAGTTGTGAACATTGAAATCACCAGCAACAACAATTTCACTGTTCGGACAGCTTTCTAGGATTCTCGATATGGAATCGGAAAAGGATAAAAATAGTTTTTTAAGTGACAGGAAGAAAGACCAAAAATCGGATTTTTACATCATGAAAAAAACAATTCACTACCAGAGATATCCACTTTAAACTGTTTAAAAATTTTGACCACAAGTAATTTGTAAGAATCTGTTGCCTTTTAAACAAAACTAGAAATTTTTCTAATAAAACTCATTCGTTTTTGTTCTCCTGATCTGCTAAAATTTCATTCACGAAATCGATATGCGGATTTTTAGAAACCATTAACGATATTTTTATTAATATTTTAAATAAAAATATCAACTACGACAGTTGTCCTTTGTATCGTGGAGTTCAAATGATAAAAATTTAATTCGTTCAACAAAATTAATTGTTAGGGACAATATCGTAAAAGCTAATCTTGCCGAAGTTGATCGCTCAATGGCAACACTATTATGAAGTGAACACTTCGTGGTTTTTTGTCAGGTCTTTTTTGCATTCTACTTGAGGTGAGCGACTTAACATGACATGACAAGTTATCTAAAGAGGTTTGAAAAATCTGATTCAAATTTGATATTGTGACAAAATTATAAATATCTCCCATCATTCTATAAAGAAAAAGTTACAAAAATTTTGCAAATTCTATCGATTCTATATGAGAGCATGAAAAAGTTTATTGACTTAAATTATTTGTTAGCGTTTTTGATTATTTTCTTAAATTCTGAGTTTTTAACTTTTTATTTATTTTTATTTGATTAAGATAATATAATTGCAAAAACAACAATCAAAGCCCTGTTATGTAGACAAGTTGTTATAAAAAGGAGCAAGCAGTTGCATTGTGTTGAAATGTCTTTTTTATACCCTTCACTAGAGGTGGAAAAGGGGTATTCTAAGGTTGTCATTCTGTTTGTAATTTTAACAATATCAATCTCGGAATTCATAAAGAATAGATATTCTAAGATCTTATGCTTAGACAAGTCGACTGAGCGATGTCCGTTTGTCCGTCCGTATTCGGGTTGAAATCAGCCTGCCTCTAATTTTTCCATATCATTTGGAACAAATCTAGTTTAGTGAAGTAACTCCAATCAAGAAAACAAACAAATGCAGAGATAGAGATTTAAAAAAGAGGAAAAAAACATGAAATGAAAAAATTTGCGCCCGCCCATATTTTCGAGTTATGGGCCTCTGAACTTTTCATAGAAAAGTGCGATTAATTATTATTTTTATTTTTTATATATCAAATGGATATCATTTAAAAGCTTTTGAAGAGATATTTCAAAAAATAATAAAGTTTTTTAAAAATGTTTAACCCATAATTAGTCGATGACATTTTTATGTAAAATTTTTTTTCTTATATTTTAATTCTCTGTCACCCCAATAGTTTTTTTTTTTGGTTGGCGAAGCGTATATAAAATTCGGCATCGCCGAATATAGCACTCTTACTTGTTTGGTTTTGATTTTTAATTGTTTGTATTAATAAAATAATATTAATAATATTTAAGCTGTTTTGAATGAATTGATAGTGAAAATGATTTGATTTCTTATCTACAAAAAAGTGAAAATGATTAATTATTTTATTTAATTAAAAATAGGTCAAGTTTTATTTGTTTAAAAGAGCTCTTGATAAAAATCTTGTTACTTATTTCACTGCTATTAAAGGCAAATATAAAATAGTAAAATTAAGTCAACTTTTAGTAATTTGAAACTCGTTAATTTGAATCTCTCCATAATTTGAACTGTTTTCCAGGTCCCTTAAAAAAAATTCATGTAATTTGGTCCCCTCAATAATTTGAAATTATTTCAAGGGAATTTTGATTGCCGAATCTCTATAATTTAAATTTTTTAGCTCCACGCTCTATAATTTGAATTGTTTTATTTTAAAAAAACAAAACAATTATTTATTTTTGTGTTTTGATGTGCCACAAAATGATATCTTACGTGCCAACATTTTATATTTTGAAGTTCGATTTTTTTACATCTTATAATCTGAACTCCTAATGTAATTTTGTTTCTGTTTTAAAAGGAAACTTAAACCGTTTTATTTAGTTTCTATGCCAGCTCTATAAGCTCTTGTTCCAGGCAAATCAATTTACCAGGTGGCAGCATGGCGAACTGTCAAACTCCATATAAAAAAATGTACACAAATTTTTTATATATGGAGTTTGACAGTGGTGTAAACCAGCAAAAAATACTAAATTCGCCTACACTGCCACCTGGTAATTGATTCGCCTTGCTCTTGTTAATTTGATATTTTGCTTATCTTTCATATTTTGAAGTCTCGTTAATATGAAAACTCGATTGTTTGAACTTTTTCTCTGGTCTCTTGTGTTTCAAAGCTAAAACTCTTTTAGTTTTTTTTCTCTAACTTTTACACTTCATGCCTTACAGTGTCCTCAAGTAGTTATACTCATTAACATAATTTATGTAGTTTTCACCATTTTATTTTTAATTTTTTGTTTTAACTCCGCGAACCATTAAACAACTCTCTACTTTGAACATATTAACACAAGGAAAACTGTAAACATTAAAACAGATCAGGAAATAATCGTGTTAGAAAACAAAATATATTCAAAAAAATTTATTTCAGGCAACATGAAAGAAAACGAGGATATTTCAGCAAGAAACCTTGCTACACACAAGGAAACATTAAGCACAACTTACGCCTTTAAAGCTACTTTTAAAATTCTTTTCGGCCCAGGGACTCTCGCTTAAACGTGGCAAGAGTTCAAAGCAACTGTCTGCATAATTGTGATTTAGGAAAGTAAAAAAGAAACAATTACAAGCTCTTTAAGGAATTTTAATTTTTTAATTTCTCAAAAATATTGCACTGAAATTCTTTGAGGAAGTTTTATAGTTTTGCTAGAAAGTCAGTTAAAAAAAACAAAGAATTGTTAAAAAAAACTGTCCAATATTAAAAAAATTTTAATAATTTTTAAAATCTAATGAAAAATAAACTAATGACAAGCGTCACAAGAATTTATATGTCCGAGTAACCCTAAAAGCATGTGAAATTTTGTTTAAGTCGATCCGGCCGCGTAGAAATTTCTAAATTATTTCAAAGCTGGAAAAATTCAAGGCACATCACTTAGGTCTTACAAGTTAAAACCGACATTACTAAAGATTTATTTTTTTTTTAGTTAATTTGTCTTGGGTTAATTACATTTTTATAGCCTTCACTACAAAAAAAGGAAAAAAAGGTGTAACTAAGTTTGTCATTCCGTTTGTAATTTCTACAATATCCATTTCCGACTCTATAAAGTATAAATATTCTGAGTCTTATGCATAGCAAAGTCGATTGAGCAATGTCCGTCTGTCCGTCCTAATTATGGTTGAAATCAAGTTTGCCGAGGCACTAGAGCAGCTAGAAAAAATTTAAATACGCCAATCGATCAGACATAATTTCGAAAGAGTTGCTGTTGAAAATCAGCAAGATCGGTTCTTGTCGCTCGAGGCAGTGAGATAAACACCTCACACAATAAAGTAACTCCAATAAAAAAACAAATATATAGAGCGATAGAAAATAAAAAAACAATAAGTGAAAAAATTGGCTTTCGCTAATATTTTCCGAGTTATGGGCTTTAGAAATTTTCATAAAAAAGTTCGAATGTCAATATGGTCAATATGGGTATCATTTAAAAGCTTTTGTAGAGATCTTTCAGGAAATACTAACATTTTTTGAAAATGCTTAACCTATTAAGAACCGATGACATTTTTATGTAAAATTAAACATCGTACTATTTTTTATTGTTTTGTCATATTTTTTAATTCTCTGTCCCGCAAATTTTTTTTTTTAATAGGAGCTAAACTAGAATTACATACTTGGTGAAGGGAATATAAAATTCGGCGTAGCTAAATATAGCACTACTACTTGTTTAATTTATTTTCTTCTTTGGTAGATAATAATGACTTTACATTCATTATTCCCAGTGGCCTGAAATTTAGATTTAACTTCTTTCTTTCTTCAGATTTAAGTTCTTTTCTTGTAACCACCAGAGAACGCCCAATTTGGTGATAAAATAATAAAATAAAAAATACAAAAAAAAAATTATAATCGCAATGAAAGTATCCGAAAATAAAAATACTTTAAAACCAAGAATAGATTTTGTATATTTTATTTTTCAAGAAATCAAGTTTTCAAGGCCAAATATGATTTTTGTTCCAACTAAAACTAAAATTTTAAATGAAAGAAAAAATTAAATTAATTTCAAGAATTATTAATTTATAAATATATTAATTAAATCATATAATAAAAAAAAAAATACTAATAAAACAAAAAAATTAGTTGTGGAATAAAAAGTGAGCAGAAAATTAAATGTCCCAGTTTTTAAGTTGACAACAAAAAATAAATAAATAAATATAAAAGAGCGGGAGAAACCTAAATATTAAAATTTGTTTTGCTACACTTTCTATTATTGTCTGGTAAAATAAATTTTAAATTTTCTGATTGATATTGTGTGTTTAAATAAAAAATTTCTTAATTTTTTAGAAACAAGATGATACTGGGACAAATCGGAATTTAAGCTAAAGCAACAAGACAATTTTTCGTTCCTGTTTCTACATGTAAATTTACCATTAAATTAAATTATTTTATGGGTTAATGGATTATAGAAGTTTGTTATTCCATTTTGTAAATTTTTACAAACCAAAAGTTTAAGTTAAAATAAATTTTTCGAAGCAGCGTCTGCTAAACCAACGTAAAAAATGTGTGATAAAGGAAGTTATTTAAAGCAAGAAAGGAACCCAGTCCTTTTAATTGGTCTCTTGGTATACTGCAGTTATATGGACATATTAAAATTTTTATTTAGCAGAAAGATTTTATTTTATAAAAATGTGGCTGTTACCTACCCCTCGTACATAATTGCTGGCGTAACATCTTATACAATATTTAGAGACTTTAAAACATTTATGTGCTATAAAATCATAAATTCGTGAAATTAATTCCAATGAAGTAAGTTTAAAAAAACATGAGATGAGATGAATTTTTAGCTGGAAAAATTTAAGGGGAAAGCTTAAAAAATCTAAATACAAAAAAAAACTAAGGAAAATAAAATCAATTCCAAATGTATAATAAAAAAGATAAAAGCAGGAAATATTCATATAGACAAAGAAAGAAATCAGTCGATTTGAAGTCAATTGTTTTAAAGGGTGTACTCAAGGCGAATCAATTACCAGGTGGCAGCGTAGGCGAATTCAGTATTTTTTGCTAGTATACACGACTGTCAAACTCCATATATAAAAAATTTACACATATTTTTTTATGTATGGAGTTTGACAGTCGCGTATACCAGCAAAAAAATACTGAATTCGCCTACGCTGCCATCTGGTAAATTGATTTGCCTTGGGTGTACTGAATTTCGATCGATTTCAAAATAAAATCTATTTTAAAAATGTATGAATACAAGTTTTTAGAAATGAAAACAAATTGCGAGGCGACTGTTTTTAAGTCAATCGAATTTTAAGCACATAACTGATTATTTCTGTGTGTATGTTTTTTTCAGAATTTTATGTCTTATTTTATTAAAACGCACATCATTTTATTTTTAGAACTTATTTTAATATAAACATTAATACAAAACTACAACAAGCGGATGATATGAAAAGATTATTGTTATTTAATTTTTTTTCAAACTATCCCAGTCGGCCATAACCTAAAGACATCCATCCTCGCAGCATATTTGAGTTGCAAGAAACTAGTGGATATTAAGAGCTTAAGTCCTTATTCATCAATGGTATTCCGGCCTAACAACTGAAGGGAGGTTAGGATAGAATATTGTTTTCTTATTTTTCGAATTGTAGCCAAAACTAACGAACCCAATATATGTAGGGTGCGGCAAATCTAAAGACATTCTTTTCTTTTTTAGAGCATTTTCTGAGATCTCCATCACAAACAGAACATAGTTTGTGAGAAGCCCAATGTATGTGTTTTACGCCAAAACGTGCAAAGCAACTTGTTTTTTTAAAGTCTGTAATGTTTCTGTTATGATTTTTATAACATGTTCACAAGGCGAATTGATAACAGCTAAACTTACGGCGAAAATGAATACAACACTGCAAAAGAAAAATGTACATTCTGTTTTTGTACAAATCATCTTCTAGGCTTTTTACACTGACTAACATCACAGCGAAACGGATGGAAACTGTAGAAAATGTAAAACATTCGTTTACATTGGCAACATTTAACATCTACCATCAACTCAGCTGTCAAAATGATTTAATTAAACGGCGCATAATTTTTAGTAGTAAAAATAAGATTTACAAAAACTGATTTTTAGGACACATTAATAATTGAAATAATTGTGACAATGGATTCAAAAAATAAAAAATCATCCTGGATACACTGGATCATGAACATTTATTTCAATAAATACTTAAATTTTTAAGACCCGCTATTAAATATTTTGGGAAAGAGATGTCCAAAATAATAAAAAAAACAATATAAAATAAAAATATTTTTTTTATTATTTATTATGTAAATAAAAATGCTAATTTTCTCCAAGTTCAAGATCACCAAATAATAAATATTTCCTTTTTGTTTTTTCAATACTTCAAAATTTATTTGTATTTACATTTAAAAACAAGAAGTTATGTCTGCCGCACATTTTCGTTTAAAAATATTTATTTATATTTTCAACGCTATTTTATCAGTGATGCCACCAGAATATCGAAAATACTGTCATTTTTCTAGTGATTACACTAAAATTATCAAAAGATGTAAGGTGGAACAAAATCAGATAGGAATATCTTTAAAGATGTTGAAACATGTTGATTTTTAGCCCTGTGTATTTTTTAAGGAAAGATGTTAACATCTTCTCAAGCGCAATAGATAGTCACCCAGGCTGTCAAAGCCACCTGTTATTATTTCGCCTTGAAACTCACTAGATATATAACAAAAACTATGAGAATAGTTCTTACAACATCGATTAGCCATACTTAAGAGCCCGTGAGAAAAGTGAGGTTATGTTGTCCCAAACAAACAAAACAGCTGCATGTGAAGAAGAATCAATATGTGTGGAAGCAGTCAGCAGAAAAGCAGGTACCATTTACCACAACGCTAACATAAAAAATTTAAATTAAACATGTTTCAATATTGTGACATATACAAATATTAGATAAAAATTAATTTTTTTCATTTTGAATGTATAAAAGCGAAGAATTGGATTTTTCTAACTAATTTGACCTTTATCGAATACAAAAAAAGTTATGCCACAACAAATATCTTTAAAAAAATCTTACACTTTTTATACCAATCAAAAATTTGATCAATTGGGAAAAGAATTAAATATTTGACTGATATCATAAATGAACTAAATAAACTGGCCGGCAAAAGCAAAAACAGAAATGGAATAAAACACGTTTCAGATGTCATTTTAGGTTAAACAAGTCATAAAGGTTAAAAGTACTTTAAAAGGAATTTTTAATTCTATTAAAAATTTTCCATCCACCCTTCACGTGATTTAAAGGGTGATTTTTTAAAAGCTATAAGAAAATTAAAAAAAAAAACACATAAAATTCAGAAAAATGCATGAAATCTTTATTTGAATCGATACTACGGTCCATATAATTTAATGTTTGAAGATTATTTTATGCAAATGTTGACCCTGACTGCGCCTCAAATAGTCAATCCGCTTAGTCCAATTTTGGCATACTCTTTCCAACATTTCGGCCGGTATCTCACGAATAAATGCTTTAATGTTGTCTTCCAATGCGTCAATTGAAGCGGGCTTGTCTGTATAGACACGAGCTTTAACACAACCCCACAAAAATAGTCTAAAGGCGTAAAATCGCATGATCTAGGCGGCCAATTGACCGGTCCCGAACGTGAAAAAAATGTTCACCGAACTCGCCTCGCAATAAGTACATTGTTGCGCGTGCTGTGTGGCATGTGGCACACATGTCATGCAAGTCAAGCTCTTGCATTTTGGACAAAAAAAACTGGATATCATCTCAATGTAGCGCTGACCATTCACAGTTACGTTATGATTCGCATCATCTTTGAAGAAATACGGTCCAATGATGCCAACAGCCCATAAACCGCAACAAACTGTGATTTTTTCTGGATGCATTGGTAGCACTTGCAATGCTTCTGGCTGATATTTATTCCAAAATAAGCAATTCTGCTTATTTACGTACCCATTATGCCAAAAATGAGCTTCGTTGCTAAACGCAATTTTTAACAGAGCATGCATTTTGATAATAAAATTCAATAATTTGCAAGCGTTGTTCGTTTGTAAGACGATTCATGGTTAAATTATAGACCAAATTGAAGATGTTTGACAGGGAAACAAAACACGAAACGAGCGTCAGCTGTTTAAACCAGTGTTGCCAAAAAGATAATAGCTAAAAAATCACCCTGTAGTACAATCGAATAGCGATAATATGTACATCCAAGAATACCATAGTTATGAAAACTCCATGCATTACATTTTAAACATTTTTTTGAAGAACCCTCTTAATGCATATTTTTTCTTTATTTGTAAACTTCGATTAATCTACAACTCGTTTTGTCGAACGCCTGTATAGTTTGTCAAAAAATGCTTGGACCCTTGCATTTAAAGTTACCGAAATTCTAATGCACTAATACTCTGTATTGAATATATGAGCCGTTTATTTTGAAAATGGTATAAGTCACTTTGCTTTAATGCTAATACACATATTTAAAGGGCTGTGTTTCAAAAGTTTTAAAAGTATTGAAGCTAAATTTCGAGAAGACTTACTTGAACTTCTATCTCAGGGTACCTATTCGCCAATTGAAGCTTCGGTCAATATAAAATCGTAGCAGATTTTAACATTTCAATTTCTTTCTTTCATTTTTTTGAAAAAGTGACTTGTGCCACTTTCAAAATAAACGGATCATATATTTGAAATGTTTTAAAAGTAATGGATTTTTAAAGAAACAAATTTAGAAATTTACAAAACAACTTGTTGAAGTTCCCAGAGCAGGCCCTTTCATCGTATCTTCCTTAAATTACTTTGGTTTTTATATTTAGTTTTAAAAATCAATTGTTGCTACTGTTTTCATTTTCGCTACGGTTAATTCACTTTATACCATTTAATGGAATTAATTGGTATGAAACAACAATAAATCCATCAAGTATGAAGTTGGACTTACGCACGAAGTATTTCGAAACATATGTGGGCCACCCTTTATTTTATCTTTTTGTTACTTGTTATTAAAAAATTTGAAGAGTTTGCCAAATATGGTTGAAAAGATAAAAATATCAGTCAGTTCTGTGAGGACACCCTAAAAAAAGCAAAAATTTGACTAAGGAGAAAAATGTTACCCTTAAAAGAACTAGTCCTACCTCTGAAAATTTTCAAGTTTTTTCTTAATTTTCCCGTCATTTTGCTTAGCAATTGCAACTTTTAAGGTCACAGAATGTTGGATTCAAGAGATTCTAAATTACCATTGTTAGCCCCGCCCACTTTTGTAGGCGGTAAAATAAACTATTATTTGAAAATTAATTTTTATGATAAAGTAAAAAAATATTTTTTTTGCCAATTTCCAGAAAATATTAATTTTTAAGATTTCCAAAGCCTTACAAAGTCCCGCCTCGCAAATATATTATTGCTTCTTCTTTGCACTAAGAAGATGAAGAGTGCCATGGTTCTTCTTCGTCTGATTCTTCAAAGCACTCTTCCGAATCTGAATCAGCGCTAAGTTAAAGTGAAAGCATAAAAGAATTGCTTCTTTCGTAAAAGGCAATGACCCTTTTTCTCGAGTGGGTCAAAACTATGTATGATACACTGAACCCTTGAAAACTTTCTAGAAAAATGTTGACTGTTAAGTCGGAAATGTTTGTTATGTGCCTCAGCCGCTTCTTCTGATAACAGCCCATAACATTTTAGCAATGTATTAAAATCTTGTGCATTGTAGGTGTCACAGAATGCTTGATATTTCTACAATAAAAATTTTGTTTCGGTATATGAAATCAAGTTCAATCCTAGTATTTCTGCAGCTAATTTAGGATTGGAAAAAAATCTTCTGGTAGTGATACCATCGTTGGTGTTTTCAAATCCAGCTTTCGGTACATCTACTATGAGCCCTTATTCGTATCTAAAAAACATCTGCCTTTAATTATTAAAAACCGAAACAGTTTATGAATATAAAAAGGTTTCTTATTCGTATGTACCTTTGCAAGATGAGAAAAAACAAAACAAGTTAAATTTTCAAAAAATTACTCAAAAATGGCTCAAAAACGCGCAACGTTTTTCTTTACAGTATAAAAGTAGAGATCGTAAATTTTAAAGTGATATAAAACATTTTTAGGATCACGATGGAGATCACTTTCAAAAACCTTTTTAATTTTTTTTTACAAAAATTTTTTCCAACAAAAAAATCATTTTTCTAATTTCAAATAAAGTTTTTTATCATTAAAATTTTAAACAAAATTTTTCTGAAACTCAATATAAGTAGCTGCTAATTTAGCCTTTCACGAAAAAAAAACTGATACAAAATCTTTATTCGTTTAAGTCTAGTACTCTGTTCAGTTTTTCATGCGGAATGCTGTCAAACTACATACATTAAAAAATTTGTATAGAAAAGTCCTGAAAAAATGTTGCAAAAGTAGTACTCTGTTTTTACTGTAGAAAAACATTTGAAATGTTTCTGGCAACATTTTATCAAAGCTGTGGAATAAAGCAAGGCGAAATCACATAAGGTGGCAGCGCGGCTACAACAATACAACAATAAAAAGAAAAACAGGCACTTAAGTGTATGATAAACTTTAGAACACAAATAATTACTACACTTTTTTCTTACCCTTTTCAATAACGTTTTTACTAACATTCGTTTTTTAAATTGATTTAAAGCTCTTCTTACAATTCTTTTTTAAAGAATAATAAAAAAATGAAATTTTGTGATATAAAATGATTCACTTTTGACAGCTATTTTACACATTACAAAATTAAACAAAAAATTGTCAGCTGCCACAACGATGCCACCTGGTAAAATTAATTCGCCTTGAAATAAAGCAAAGAGCCATTATTTCAGGCGGAATTTTTCAAACAACAGCTGATCATATGTATTTTGCTTACATTTCTAAAACAATGAAGTATACGTGAAAACAATAAAACGTTAAATTCTTCCAAATCGCATGATAGACACCACATTTTAAATGTCAAATTTTCCACATAAAATAATCAATGTTGCTCAACAATTTTCACAAATTCGAACAAAGTACCAGGCTTTAGCCACATTAAAAAAATATATTGCAAACGTCTCAAAATCGTATAAATTCAATAAAAACGTATGTAATTAACTTAACTTTCCTTATTTACCAGAATTTGGTTATCTGTCAAGATGCGTACTTAAATTACATTACATTTCTCAAAATTAATTTTTGGCCTAATGTCCGGTTAGATTGGGAAAATACCCCTCTGTTCGACGTCAGCGCTTAGCAATTGAAAAATCCGATTTTGATAGTGCGTTAGAAAGTAAAAAATATTGTCAGTTTAGTTATATTCAGAGCAATCTAGCGTTATTATCTCGTTTTTATTTCTAAGCCTACTATGTTTTATTAAATAAAATCAGTTAAAACAACTGTTTAAGATACGAAGTTGACGCTCTTATTTAGGTATGACATTTCAGCGTAAAAGATATGCGCTAAATAAAGGGTCATCCAAAAAACGCGCCTACATGTTTCTTTGAAATAAAAAAAACACAAACTATTTGCAATTTTTTCAAGCTGTTTTTTTTATTAAAAGTATGATCCATTACAATTATAAGTGGAATAGAATATCATTCAAATGTCCATCATGACTGCGTCTGCAGACATCAATCCGAATATCGAAATTTTCAATGACTTTCCGACATGTTGCTGGTGTTATTTCACGAATTGCAACTTGAATGTTGTTCTTTAGATTATTAATTGTTTGTGGCTTGTTAGCATACACTCGACTTTTCAAAAAACACCACAAAAAAATCTAATGGTTTTAGATCACATGACCTTGGAGGCCAATTGAAATCTGCATTTCGTAAAATTACACGTTGAGGAAATTTTGATCGCAAAAGCGTAATGTTTTCTCGAGTTGTGTGACAAGTAGCACCGTCTTGCTGGAAATAGACATCAGACACAGCAATATGATTCAACTGTGTCCATTAAAAGTCTCTCAACATTGATTGGTATCGCTCAGCATTCACAGTAACAGAATTTCCAGCATCATCTTCAAAGAAAAATGGCCCAATGATTCCATTTGGCCAAAATGCACACCAAACAGTAACTTTTTGTGGGTGTAGAGATTTTTCATGAATTACACGAGGATTTTCATCACCCCAGATACGACAATTTTTCTTACTCGTATTGACGAATCCATCCATGCTGAAATAAGCTTCGTCACTAAACAAAATTTTGCGATGGGTATTTTTCAAAGAACGCCCATTTTCATAATAACTTTGAATGATGTAAACGCGTTGTTGCAATGTGTACCTGTCCATGGTTAAAACTGTACTACCTAATCTAATAAACAAAAAATGGCTTATGTCTTTTGAAAAAATGTCACGTATAAAAATTATATAGTGCTGACATCTAGGCGTCGAATTTGGATGACCCTTTATACCTTCACGCGTTAATTTTGGTATGTCTGTTACTTATCGACAGCAAGCCGCTACATCTTAAAATTGTATATTTTGTCAATGTTTGGTACTGCGGCATTATGAAACACTATACTTTGCTCGAATACAATGCAATTGACGTTTTGGAAG
The DNA here is from genome assembly GCA_937654795.1 of Cistogaster globosa. Taxonomy (NCBI): domain Eukaryota; kingdom Metazoa; phylum Arthropoda; class Insecta; order Diptera; family Tachinidae; genus Cistogaster; species Cistogaster globosa. The sequence continues at coordinate 97,971,798 of OW569404.1, read as the reverse complement.
TCAGGGGGCAAATTAGGACATTTGATACTGAAAGAAATTTTTTTTAAGTTCTATTTTAGTTCCGATTGATATCGAATGCCGTAATTTGGTCCCAGCCATAGTCGCTGTTTTTAAAGCAATCGAACTTTTATATAAACTTTTTTACGTCTTCTGGACTTATGGCTAATCTTAACACTGCCATAAATCATGGACAATTCAAAAATATTTTTTATTTTGTTTGAAAACAAAAATAAAACGATTGTTTGTTTTTGCATAAAGGAATTTTTTTAAACGTACAAAACATAAAATATGTTTTTTGTGATAACATGATCATTTTCAAAATATATTAAATGTATGACGCAATATGCTGCCAGAATTACAATAAATTTTTTTTTAATCTACATAACATTAGTCTTATGTAGAAAGGTCCTAACTTTCATTTTAACGAAATCGATTTATTTTTAATTGCTATATATTCACCCTTATTCTAGTTTTCGGCGTCGTCATCGTCACCGTTTAGTACCAATATCACTTCGTATCAATGTCGTCGTCAATTTGATAAAAAAAATTTCATTCTTTTATCAAATGAAAATGGACATCACTAAGTTTTTTTTATTAAATTTTTTTATTTTAAATTTCAAGTACCTTTTCTTCTATCATTATTTTAAGCCTTTATTTTTATTTTACTTTTTATTTTATTTTTTATTTTTAATTTTATTTATTTTCTTAATTCTTACTCGCTTTCGTGTATCTCCTTTTCTCTTTTGTTTCGAGCTCTATCTATCTCTGCTTTCTTTGTCAATAATTTGAGCTTCTTATTTTCAACCTCCAATAATGTTTTTGTCACTTATCAACATCTCTAAGGGTGCCTTTTACTGGGGACATCGAATTTGAAATGTCGGAAAGTAGTTTTGCCTGTTTCTGGCTGTGCTTCTGCAGTAAATTAGTTTGATTATAGCATGGTTTTTTTGCTTTCTGCTTAACTACTTTCAACAGAACAGGCTGAGCAGAACTGGTATCATTGGTAGAAGCATTAGACGTGCAAGGATTTTTCCTTGACTGTTGGTTGGCTTTCACTGATTCTTCAACGACAATTTTGACTTACGCAAGTTCCATTTCATAAGAATCGTTTCCCTTGTGAACGATTTGAAGTCTTTGAACTGCTCCTTCAGGACTCAAATGCTTCTGAAGTTTAAAAGGTATGCCACAGCTTCTTCCAACGCACTGAGTGAAAATTGCTTAAACATTTCGCCACCAGCGGCTTTACACTCCGCTTTATTAGCAACCATCTTTTTTCACTTTGAATTTTAAATCTCTCCATACCTTAAAAGTAATTTTTACAAACTTTTATATAAATTACTATTCGATTCTTTATTTTATTATTTTTTGCCATCCATCTGCTAATCTTCCAGGTGGACCAAGAGATTTTAGTATTTTTTCAATTTCTTCCTATTTTCAATCCACTAATTTTTCAAATTGATTTGCATTTTTAACCTTCACTTTTTTACTTTTTTCCATTTTTAATGTTATGTTTGGTTTAAATCACTTCCAGTCGTTATGCAAAATGGCGTCGACAAAAAACAGAGTCACGTCAGTACAATATCGCCGTCACATTTGTTATGGAATACAAAAAATCTTTGAGCGATCGATAAGTGTCAATAACGACAAGTAGAATAATAATTCGAATCCGTCGATTTTATTTTTGGTTTTTGTTATACAATTAATTACAATTTAAATATAATATTTCGATAATTGACCGTTTATTTTGAAAGTGGTATAAGTCACTTTGCTTTTAAGATTTTAAAAATATCAAGGCTAAGCCTCGACAAGACTAACTTGCATCTCTTATCTCAGGATGGTTTTTTCCAATAAAACGTCAGTCAAAATAAAATCGTAGTAGTTCTTAACATTTATATTTTTAAGTAACTTATGTCACTTTCTAAAAAAAACGGCTCAATTATCATTTTTATATATTAAGATTTTATTATATCTTGCAAAGTTACAATTAAGTAAGTTAGTGCCTTTCAGAAAAGCAAAAACGAAAAATAAGTTTAGTGCTAGAGACATAACTAGGATTTACGACGAATTTTTGTTTGCAAATAGTCGTCGCCAAAAAAAAAAAAACACATATAAAAAGGACACAATCATGACGTCGGTCGATATTCGCTATATGTGCCAAACACTACAATAAGTTTTTTTCCCTTTTTAACGCCGGCGAATGACGAACAAATTAGTACAATGCTCGGCTTAAGTTTCAGTTTTTCATGCGAAATGCTGTCAAGTTGCAGAAGTTGTACTCAGTTTTTACTGTAGAAAAACATTTGAAATGTTTCTGGCAACATTTTATCAAAGCGGTGAAATAAAGCAAAGATGCATTATTTCATGCGGACTTTTTTAAACAACAGCTGATCATATGTATTTTGCTTACATTTCTAAAACAATGTATTATACGTGAAAACAATAAAACGTTAAATTCTCTTAAATCGCGAGATTGTAAATGTCAAATTTTCCTCATGAAATAATCAATGTTGCTCAACAATTTTCACAAAAATTGAACAGAGTACCAGGCTATGGCACAATGATACCAGGTGATTGCACCATCTTTTACGTGTATTTTGTTTTTGTATAATCTTGTTGAGCTGTCAAAAACGTCTGGTAATATGTGTGTATGTATTTCAATATATTTTTAGTGGATTTCTTATTTTTCACAAATACATACACACATATTGCCAGGCACACAGCTCAAAAGTTTTTACAAAAAGAAAATGCACATAAAAGCTAAAACATATGTTGATCGCATGATCTGCAGTTACCTGTTCAATACGCCTTGCACCAGGCTTTATACGACAAATTTATACAACGGCGAATTCAACCTATTCGACCAAATTCATCGTTCGTCTCAGTTGTGCTCAGATACATATTATTTTTAAATTCAGTTATGCTGGGAACACAATTGGGACGAACAACGAATTTCGTCTAGCACGACGAATTCATCTGTAAAAGTTCGCTGCGTAAATTCGCAATGTGGCGCACAATTAGGACGAAAAAGTTACAGCTGTTATATGTATGTTATATGTTATATGTATGTATGTAAAAATGTTTGGAACACTTCTTTATTTTTTACTTACCTGGTAAATTAACAAGGCTCCCAATTGTGTTCCATATTTCTGTTTTTTTTTTTTTCAACATTTTTGTAGTCTTTGGATGCCAAATTGTATAGGCATTCATATTTTTTTACTTCGTCAATTATAAATTCACTTATGTCCATATTAAAATTTGTTTTGTTTTACATATGACAGCTGATAATGTTACCATAGAACAAAAAATTGTTATACAAAAAATTAAGCATTAAGAAAAAACCATTAGAAAGCAATTTTATGGAAAATAATTGTGGATGTTTAACTTAATGATGTATATTAAGAAATAAACAATAATTAAGGTAAAGATAACTTTATTTACTAATATATTTAAAAGCTGAAAGGAGAAACGGCAACCCTGTTCCAATTTAGTCGTCGTTCGTCGGCGTAAGAAATAGAAATAAATCTATCGGAGAGTTCGTCACGCACGACGAATTTCGTCGACGGCGGTGTTGTGTTAATTTTCATATGCACTAATGTGTTTTATTTTTGACGGCGAATATGCGCAACTGAAGCTTAATAACTATCGTAACCTTTCACTGGATTATAAATTTCTTGCAAAAATTTTAGGAAAGCGTAAAAGTTTTTCTATTTATCAAATTATTATTCTTTTTTTAAGCGGTCTATCCACGATCAAAATATTCGTCAATCATTATGGTAGTGTTTGCGAAAATGTATTTGTACACATAGACGATGATGGATTAACAATCAAAAAAATTAGATTTTTGCCATGCTGAATGTCACACTTTGATGTGTGTATGATGTTTGTTTTTCAAGCACGTGCAAGTTTTTAATTTAAAAAGAGAATTAAAGTTGTGAGGTTGTTTAAAATGTCGAACGAAAGTAATTTAGAAGAAGGAGGGAAACTCCAAAACTTGATAAAGATATAAATGTGCTGGGCATAGATTTTAAGAAAGAGTTTAAAAGAAAAAACTATTTTTTACAACTCTTTCATTCATAAACTTTTTATTTTATTGTTTCGTGTTTGTTTTTATGTATGTTAGTATGTTTTTTCTAGTACCATATTTGCAATAGAGAAAGCGCGATATTGACAGGGCAAATGAATTTTTGACTGGTCATTTAGAATGTGTACATCAAAACGCCCAGCACATGTACACGAATTTGACAGCCAGTATTTTGATTTTCGTAGATAGACCGCTGTAGAGCAGTTCCCTATTTTCACACATCAATGTTACTAAAAAGCTTTTTTCTTCGCCATTAAAGTTATTCACCACACTATTCAAAAATTTTGAAGTTTATTTTTTTAGACTCTTTTTTTCAATTATTGTATAATAATTACTTTTTGGAACATTATTAAAACCATAAAAAACGAATAGTTTATTCAATATTTCTCACGGTGCAACTTTACTGTTCTCAGTCATAAAACTATATTTTTATTTTTGGATGCTGTTGACTTAAAATTACTAATAAGGCATGAGGTACATTCGGTCCATTTAGAACTTTTGCAATACCAAAAAGATTTTTCCAAAACCGAAAAATTATAAACAAGTTAAAATAGGGCTCTTGGCTAACTGCCAGCAGCGAAATTAAATTAGCGCGTAAGCCACAATCTATCTGTCAAAAGTTCTCATATACATACAAAATGTATAAAACAAACCATAATAGCGCGGCGCCAAAGATAAGCAATGGGAAAATCCGATTTTGACAGTGCGTTAGGAAGTGAAGTTGGCTGCTTCTTAGTTTGTTTTGTTTTTATTGTTTGAAAGTGATAACAATTTGATTATTTTTAGAGCAATCTAGCAGTTTTATCTCTTTTTTTATTTTGTTACAGTAGTTTTTATTAAATAAAATGTGTTCACATTGCTGCTTAAGACAGAAAGTTAAGCTTCTATTTAGGTATAACACTCCAGCGCAAAAGCTATAGGCCAGGTTGTGTTGCGCTTTACGCGTTAGTTTAGTTTGAATGTAAGTGTTGCTGGTTTAAATTTTAACAAATCCTGTTTTTCGCCGCGTCAGTTATACATTGCTTCAGATTTAGAAAAACACACCTATCAATAAAGCTGAAACTATCGTTTATCCGCTAGCGTTAGGATAAAAAAGTTAAAAAATAAACAAAATACTTTTTTTAAACGAATAAACAAACTTATTTATTTTTTTTTTTTTTGCGTAATAGCAAACACCGAGTAAGCGCCAGTTAAGAAAACAATAAAGAAATATATTTAAATAGGCATACACACAAACATATTTATTTTTATAGTATAAACTGGACATACAAAATAATTTTTTTTTAATAAATTATCAGAATTAAGTTTAGTTAAATTTTTGGTTATGGAATTGAATTCTTCTATTCTATTCTTTTAATTTAATTTTTTTTTTTGTTTTGTGAATATTTTTGCGTAAAAATTAATGAACTTATAACAGCTGTTTGTTTGGTTCTACGGCCTTGCATGATGTCAATTCTAGCTGCGCGTGTTTGACTTCGACACATGTCACAAAACGCAAGCAAAGTGCCAAAAAAACAAAAATAACGACAAACTAATATGCGTAAAAGTGACCCTATACACGCTAGTTTTCTGTAGTACGAGGGCTGCTATATATATTTCTGGCCTGGCAACACTGAGTGCTGCCAAGTGCAATCTGACATTTCCATTGGAAAGTTTGTCATTTTTAAGCATAATCGTACTCAAAACGTTTTGACGTACGACCATTATTTGTGTTGTTTACAGTGACTTGAAAAAATTAATATAGAAAAAAATGGAATTAACTCGTAAACATTTTCGTGCCATCATTTTTCACAACTTTCGACGTGGATTATCACGACAAGAGTGCATTGATGAACTTAAATCTTTGTATGGCGATAAAGCACCATCCTATAGCACTGTGAAAAATTGGTATAATGAATTTAATCGTGGCCGAAGCTCGCTCAAAGACGAATTCCGTGAAGGTCGTCCAAAAACGGCTGTTGTGCCAGAGAACATTGATGCCGTGCGTGAACTCATAATGCAAGATCGACATGCGACATACCAAAACATAGAGACATCCTTGGACATTTCTTCCACCAGCATACATTCAATACTGCATGAACACCTGGCCGTAAGAAAGGTTTGTTCTCGTTGGATCCCGGCGCAATTTGAAAGTCTCTCAAAAAAAGGCTCGTGTCGATTGGTGCAAAGAAATGTTGCAAAAATACGATTGCGGTGCTTCAAAAGACGTTTATAAGATCGTCACAGGTGACGAATCATGGATCTATGCGTATGAGCCCGAAACGAAACAACAATCGACCGTGTGGGTCTTCAAAGACGAGCAAAATCCAACGAAAGTTGTTCGTGGAAGAAGCACTTCAAAGCAAATGGTCGCCTGTTTCTTCGGAAAAACTGGTCATGTGGCGACTGTTCCGCTTGAGCAACGTAGGACGGTCACTTCTGAGTGGTACACTACAATTTGTTTGCCTGAAGGCATCGGAGAAATTCGAAAAACCAACAAGAGAAGACGATTCATTTTTCACCATGACAATGCGAGCTCTCACACATTGGCTCAAACCAGAGCGTTTTTGACCAGCCAAAACGTCGAATGGGTCATCCGCCGTACAGCCCTGACTTGGCACCTAATGACTTCTTCTTGTTTCCGCACATCAAGAAAAAAATGCGTGGTCAACGATTTTCGTCGCCCGAAGAAGCTGTTGAAGTGTTCAAAAACCATGTTTTAGAGGTGTCTCAATCGGAGTGGAAAAAGTGCTTCGACAACTGGTTTGAGCGCATGCAAAAGTGTATAGATCATGCTGGAGAATACTTTGAAAAACAATAAAACCATTTTTGATTACAAATATTCGCATTTTCACTATTAGGCCAGAAAAGTATAGAGCAGCCCTCGTAATTTTAGTTTCTAAATATTTCATTGCCGCCAAATTGCTATTGTACACAAACGTGTGCACAAAATTATTGGCACAACAAACATTTTTCAATAAGAAGCAGCAGCACAAATAACAATATTGGCGTTGTTTTGTAATTTTTAAGCCACTAGTTTTTTTTTTTTGCGTCACGCTGTAGTTGCTCACTTCAAAAATAATACATTTAATTTGTCATTTAATTTGTTGTTGCAAAATAAAAAGTTTTTTTTTACCGCAGATTTGCCTAGATTTTACTGGACAATTTAGCAAATAATATCTTATCAAATTTGAAAAGAAGCAGACTTGTTGTATATTGTATATTTTTTATTAAAACTGGAACAACATTTTGAATACCATATACGTACATATGTATTTATATCTGTATGTACGTGTGTATACAGGGTATAGTCAATACTAAAACAAGTTAAACAACAGAAGCACTCGTTAGCAACGTGAACAGCAGATACCAAAGTTTTGTTTTTTATTTGAATATTTTTTTCATAATTTATCAGGCTCATTTAGAAAAGAAAACAACAATAATAATTTAGATTCATAATCAAATAAAATTAATCAATTGTTAGAAAGCCGGTTAAAATTGCTACGTCAATGGCAAGAATATATCATAAGTAGAAAAAGAAAAAAACAACAACATGCAAAATTATAGTTTGTTTGTTGTTATTTTTTAACAATAAGAACCACTTGACATGTTAAAGCATTTATCAACTTTTAGAAAACTACAATTTTTATTATAATTTGCTTATCAAAAGCTAATTAAATACTAATATAAAAATATTGATTAATTAAAAATATGTGTGCCTTAGCAACATTTTTAATTATAAGTTTTCTTTTGGCATTAGCTTAATAGCAACATGTTGCTAGACATTAAAACTCAGCAATATCAACCTGTTTACTTTTATAAAAAAGTTTTACTGATTTTAAATATCAAACGACATTTACAAAATTTATTTTTATTTATACTGAACTTGTTTTGCCATGGATTGTACTTTGTTCGAATTTGTGGGAAATGTGGAACAACACTTGGAAAATTAGACGTATGTCTATCGCATAGTACTTTGTTCATCATTTCGTGCGAAATGTTGTCAAAAGTCCATATAAAAAAATTACTGTGAAATAAATGAGAAATAACGTTGCTGAAGTAGTTTTCTGTTTATTTGTGAAATGTTTCTTGCAGCATGTTTTCCAAACTGGTGTTTCTGGCAACATTTATTTTTCAACTACAAACATAAGCAGCACTTTTTTCGTACGGAATTTTTGACAACCATTTTTTCGGACCGTTTGTTTTGATTTAATTTTGTTGTGTTCAAGTAATTAAAAAAAAAAGAAATGGAAAAAGTGTAAATTTAAAATGAGAAAAGACAAAAATGAAGTTCATGATGCAGAAAAGCGTTTGCTCAGTAAATGTTTTCTTCTTAATCGCTGTATTGTCATCACTAGCTAATCGAAAAATTTTTCAAACGAAATATTGCATGTTGCTCAAACTTTTTCGCAAAATCGAACAGAGTAAAAGTAAAGAAAGTATTTAACGTACTCTGTTCGAATATGTGAAAATTGTTGAGCAACATTAATTATTTCATGTGAAAATTTTCACATTTAAAATATGGTGTCTATCTCGCGATTTGCAAGAATTTAACGTTTTATTGTTTTCACGTATATTCCATTGTTTTAGAAATGTAAAAAAAAAGTTTTTTGAAAAACTCCGCATGAAATAAGGCCTCTGCCTTATTTCACAGCTTTGAAAAATGTTGCCAGCAACATTTCATATGTTTTGTTATGTACATTCTATGTAATTTAACAGCATTATACATTAAAAACTTAACAGAGGACCAGGCTTATCTCGAGAGTTAGAAGAATTTAACGTTTTATTGTCTTCACGCATACTACTTGTACATAAAAATCAGCTGTTTTTTTTTAATTCCACAGGATATAATGCTACTTTGTTTTTTTTCACAGCTTTGATAAAATGTTGCCAGAAATATTTCCTATGTTTTAGAAATGTAAAAAAGAGTACTACTACTGCAATATAATTTTTTTTTACTTTTTTATACAAATTTTTTATGTAAGTAGCTTGACAGCATTCCGCATTAAAAGCTGAACAGAGTACCAGGCTTTACAGTGAACAGGTCATAAGCTGTTGCTTAAAAACTTTTCGTATGTAATAACAGTATTTGCATTATTTAACAGCTTTGGCAAAATGTTGCCAGACTCTTTATATACATCTTTTATTCCACTGTTCTGTAAAAACGCAGCTAATGTCGTAGTTGATCATTATAGATCTTAAAATATGTGGCTGTGTGGTTGCTTTGCCGTATAACTTTCTACCACTACCAAGTGTGGTGTGTGTGTGTGTGAACAGAATAACTCGAAAAGTTTGCTAACACATATTTTGCAGCCATAATAAATAAATAACTGTCCTTAATACTTTCCAATATTTAGTTTATTAGTCGTAATAAAGATAAAAGAATTTTCTGTTTTCAATTGGCAACATTTTTATTAATTATTTCATTTATTTTCTTAAACACTCACACACATTTTCATATTACATTTTTTTAAATTAATAACCACTTGACTTATTTCAGCAATAATCAGTCTCTATAAATTAAAACTGTTATTTCAGTTTTATTAAAAAGTAATTAAGATCAATTTATTAAATAAGAAAATCGTGTCCTAGCAACATGTTAGAGATTATTGTAGCAACAAAAAACGCATATGGTATGTATTCTAAATCAGTTACTGATTTACTTACACGATTGTACTGATTCAGGAAACATAGTAAAGACAGCATGGGTACTGGCAAACCTTTAAATGTTGCTCTAATTATTTCAAGCACTTTAATCATCGTTTACCTAACTGAATCTTTATCAAATGTGGACCTTTAACAACCATATTTTAATTTGAAGATATTAAAAATCATTTACCTAATTGTAGACGCTGCTTCAAAGTTACTGTAAAAATTCATTTAATTACATATATTTAATTTTTATAGAAGCCATGCTCAAAATGAAAAAAAAAATAGAAAAAATAATGTTGCGCTAGTTGTATTTCGTGAAAAGGTAAAAAATGTTTATGGTTTTGAGTATATAAACAGCAAAATGTTTCTGGCAATAATACTTTTCAACAGTGAAATAATACGTAAAAATACTTATTACATAAAATAAAATAAAAATACATATAAGTAAAAAAAAAGATATTTGATTTTGCTGGTGATGCTACACAAAGGAGCAGCGAAATATGAAAATAAATATTTTTAAAAAGTAAACACCTATTGCTTAAAAATTAAATTTAAAAAATAACTAAAAGGTCAAATAAAAATTATATTAACAAAAAATAATGTTGTTTTATCTAAATCCTGGTGTTGTCATTACATACTTATTTTCAAATTTTTTAAGCTAAAGGCTGGTACTCTGTTCGTATTTTTGAAAACTGTTGAGCAACATTTATTATTTCATGTGGAAAATTTGACATTTAAAATTTGGTGTCTATCACGCGATTTGGAAGAATTAAACGTTTAACTGTTTTAAAAATGTAAGCAAGAGACATATGATCAGCTGTTGTTTGAAAAATTCCGCATGAAATAATGCCTCTTTGCTTTATTTCACAGCTTTGATAAAATGTTGCCAGAAACATTTCATATGTTTGTACAGTAAAAACAGAGTACTACTTCTGCAAAATTTTTTTCAAGACTTTTTCATACAAATTTTTTATGTATGTAGTTTGACAGCATTCCGCATGAAAAGCTGAACAAAGTACCAGGCTTTAATTAGTAAATTTGATGAATAATTTTTGCAAATTCAATTGGAGTTTAAGCTTTGAGCCAAAACGAAATTACTTTGTGTTTGTTTTTTAGCCATTCGATAGGTAAAAAATAAATAAAAAAATGTTACTAAAAGTTTGCCAAATCTTCTTGTTTATTTTAGATTTAAAAGAAACTTAATCTAATCTTAGGTGATTTTTAAGCAATTAATAACTTACCCTCGTAAATTACTTTTTTTCTCAAGAGATTTTGCTTGTGGATTTTTTTTATTTTTTAAAAAGACACAAAACCTTTATTAGAATTATCCTATTTTGGGAAATTTATTCAAATATTCGTTTATTCTATTTTTTTATATCGATTTTCCACCCAAAACCCAAATTTTTTGTTGTTAGGTAAGAATTTAAATCAATAAAGCTTATAAATTATTTAGCTAAATGCTTCTAAAAGCTTCAAGACAACGTTTAGCATTAAAAATCTTTTTTGGACGTTAATTTCTATTTAAACTTAACCTTCATTGTCTACTTTTCATACAACCGTTCAATGGAAGAATGGAAGTTGACATTTTAAAATTAATAACCTCACAATTTCTTTGCATATTTTCTGCAGAAAGCAGATAAATAAAAAACTAATAACTACCTCGTGGCCAGATACGAAGAATACTGACAAAGGCTGTAGCGAAAAAGAAATTGCATTTCATTCTGCTGGTATTCAAATTTTATTGTTTTTTTTTTACAATTCATCAATTCTTTAAAGGAAAAACAATTTGACCAAATAAATGTTAATATTTTAACAAAAATATATATATATATATATATTTTTCACTTTGTTAAAACCCGACTTTTTTTAATATTTTAAAATTTATTTAAGCACAGTTTTATTCTAAAAATTATGTTTAGTTTATTTTAATGTACTCTCAATGTTTTATAGATAATTTATAACAAAAATAAAAATAAATATTGAAAATAATAAAAAAATATTATTTATAAAGAAGCTAAAAATTATCTTTCACCATAGCGCGTCATTAAAGGTTTAGATTCCATAATGGTTTTTGCCGTCTGACACAGTTTTTTTGATGATAAATTATGTTTTTTTTTTTATCACAAATGTTTTATTATGGATAATAAAAATCTTTATTTTTTTAAGGATTTTTATTTAAGAACACAGTTCTGGAAAAAAATGTTTTTTTCTTTCACTGTAACTCGAGAACGCTTTATCCGATTCGGATAAATTAAATAGCTAAGGACGCGGGTGTTTCACTTTTTTGTGATATCGATTTTAATGACATATTGCTTATTTTATTCTAATATAACTATACGTATAAATAACGTCAGTTTAATTTTTTTTAATTTTAGAAAAGAAAATTTTGTAAATTTTATTTAATGTATGAATTTTTTTTCTCCTCTAATTTCTGAAATTGTCTTTTGCAATTTTCTTTATTTAAATCGTATAAACCTTTAGCGTCTAATGGTGAAATATATAAATGTGACTGCTTAATTGTTTGCCACGCCCACTTAAAATGTGTTTTTGTGATGAGGACAAGAACTCAAAGCTGATCTTTATTAAGAATGCTTAATCCTCCATATTTCGCGCATTTTGTTTTAAATAGGATTTATCTTCTGTATAGAATTGTGTAAAATATGAGAAAAAAAGTTTGAATAAAGGACAGGTCAGAAGTCTTTATCAGATCCTGTAAGATGATTGCTGAAACAGAACACTGCTTTTCCGGTACAAAGCCCCTTTAGAAAGATTAATTTTATTTGAGTCTAAGAAAGTAGTTGTTCATTTTCTGATTTAAAGTGGGGGTTCCTCTCAGATATTGAAACATAAATAAAAAAAATATACAATCTAAGGTTACCCGGCTCTATTGAAGAATCCTTCGGTGTGAGTAATTTTTCGATTAACAAAAATGGCAAAAAATTTATTATGAACTTTATGACTTTTTATAATAAAAAAGCTATAATAATTTTAGTTATTATACTCTTTACCACAAAAAGTATAAAAAGGGTATATCTAAAGCAGGATTCACCCATTTTGTCCGGACAAAATTTTTGTTTGGACATTTTATATGTTGCTTGAGATTTCTCTCAGAGAGTGAGAGAAGCGTGAAAAGAGTGATTTTGTTTAAACAACTCTCAGCTTGATTTGGATTAATTTTAATTTTTGTCCAGATCAGTGTTGCCGTTTGGTTACATTTTGTTTTTGTTACTTTTGAAGGCTTCACGTAACATGTATAATTTTCTTATATATGGCCAAATTTTCGTAACTTTTGGTAGAGACACGAAATAGATTAATATCATCAAAGAAAAGAAAGAAAGAGTAGTTTTTTCATTATTTGAAGTAAGAATATTAATTCGATTTTAATAACAAAGGTTACCTGAAGCTGCTGTAGTCAAAGTGGTGAACACGTTGACTTCTCTTTAAAAAAAAAAATTTTAAAATTAGTTTGAAATAAACAAAAAATAACGTTGCTAAAGCTTTACTCTGTTCAATTAGTGAGAAATGACAAAATGTTTCTGCTTCATGTTTAGAAACAGCAAAATGTTTCTGGCAACAAGTCTTTCCAACTGTAAAATAATATGAGCTGCTTTTCGAGCGGAAAATTAAAAATTCTATTAAAACTTGCGAAAATTGTTAGCAACTTCAGTTATTTCGCTTGAAAAACTTTACAACCGTACCAACACCTCGATTTAGAAGAAAGTTGTCTCTTAATTTCCTTCAGGAAGTGTCAGATTATATTACAGAAAACTTGTTAGTAATTTTATGTTAACTTTTAGGCAAATAAGGCTCGAACTTTTCTGTAATATGTTTAAAAATAATTAGTGTAGTAAATTCTATCGAAGCTCAATCTTTTAAAGAAAAGGGTAAAACGTTTTTATTAAAAAAAATCTTGCTTTTATTAATTTTATTTAATGGCGAGAGTATGCACTTTTCTATGCCGAAATATAATTATTGGATTATAATTTAAATCCTCATGAGTATCATCGGTATGAATTTTTTTTCATATGTTTTTATTTATTTTTTTATTTTAGTTTTGTTTTTGTTCAGGAAATGAAATTTTCGCCTTGTTATTATCCCTCAAATATGGAATAAATCTTCTTACTATATTCTATATAAATTACATTAAACTACAATTTATTTAAGGAAAATTTCAAAATGTAACTTTTAATGGAAAATTGTAATTTTTTTGAAGGAAAAACGTAACTTTTCCCTGTTCTTCCCTGGCAACACTGGTCCGGACAAAATTAAACTGTGTTGCCACTAAAAAAATTTTTCCAAAAAAAGCTAAGTTGAGTTGCCACATCATATAGTGTTTGCAAAGTATCAAATTAATTTGTTTTGTTTGTGTTGAGTATCATTAAAGAGTAACTTAATGAATAATTAAAAAATAAGAAAAAAATCAAGTGAAAAAATTGGCGATCGCCCATATTTTCCGAGTTACAGGCCTCTGCAAATTTTTAATTTTCTTTTTTTTAATATCAATATGGGTATCATTTTAAAGCTTGTGAAGAGATCTTTAAGGAAATATACAAAATTTTTTTAAAAATGCTTAACCCATAAGAGCCGATGGTATTTTTATGTAAAATTATATACATGTACCTTTCCATAATCATAAAAATTTTATTATTTTTAATACCTTTTTAAAATATTCACTACTTTTTATTATTTTAAAAATAAAATTTTCAACGGCTGGTTTCTATCAAATTTAATAAAGCACTATGATTATAAAATTTGCAATTTATTTCAAAACATAAATGTAAATTAGATATAATTTTTTTCTTTGATATCTTTCAGGAAATACTAAAAATGATTAAAAGTGCTTAAACTATTAAGAGCCAATGACATTTTTATGTTTAGTTGTATTAAGTACTTATTTTTACTTATTTTTAACTCTCTGTCACTCTAAACTTTCTCTATGAATTTTTATTTTTGAAGCTTTTTTTATAAAATTAAAGTAATGATTTTCGTAGTGACCTACTGTGGCAATTTTCAGGATTCAAGCTTTGTAAATTCTGAAAAAATACAAAATTACTAAATACCTAACTAAGGCTTAACCACCTCCACTGTAGCCATATGATTTGTTTCTATTTTTTGTCCACATCCCCACTGTGAGACTGTACATTCATAACAAAGATTTCGTCTCACTGTTGAACAATTTCAAAAATTGCATTTTTCTTTAGACCTTTTCCAAAAACCTGATATGTTTTAAATTCTAATGTTATTTTCATAGTTTTATAAAGAACTTATTAGCTTCCCCTTGAATATTTTTACTGTTTTTTTAATTATAATTTAATCTAAAATACTTAAAGAATTTTAGATTAAGAGCCCTACTTAACCTAAAAAAAATTTTTCTGTAAACTTTTTTGTTTATTTAAATTGTTGCAAAAAATAAATTTATGTCTAATAAGCTTCTAACTGAATATAAATAACTTTTAATCAATTATTAAAAAAAAATAATCGATATTTAAAAAATATACACAAAACACGTTTAAAAGAGTTAGAAGGTTAGAAAATTTAGTTAATTTGTGATAACAAAATTCTCAATAGTGTTTGTAGATCCAATCATCAAATAAAATGATGTGGAATCTTTATAAAATAAACGTTAAGCCAAACCATGGATACGCCCATGACAACTAATAGTAGCTTTAAATTAATTTCTGTCTTCAGGTCATAAATTAGAAACATATTTAAATTTAAATTGAATCAACAAAAGTATTTAAATTTAATTAATTTACACTTTTCGCTAATAAATTCCTTTTTAATTTTCAAATATTTACTTTCTACCAGCTGTCGTCTATTTAAATTTTAAAATAAATAAACGTTAGAGCCATTAAACTTAACAAATTCTAACGACATTTTTATACAAAAATGTTTAAACAAAATAACGCTGCAATAAAAAAGATATGGAAAAAGCAAATAATTTTTAGCAAGCGTCAATTCTTAACTCAACCAGTTTTGATAAAAATTAAAAAGCAACTAAATATTCATTTTTAAACGACTGCAAAACAAAGAAAGTTATTAATTTAGAGCTCCACGTTTGGTGGACCGAGTTTAAAAATGTTCTCTTGCAAATTGGTACCATTGTGAAAAAGTGTAAGTGTGGCCCCTACATTTGTATACCCTTCTCCAGAGATGGTAAAAGTATGTCATTCAGTTTGTAATTTCTACAATATTCATTTCCGAAAACGATAAAAAAAATTTCTTAACATTTGATCTTTAAGTTTTCATAATTATTCTAAAACAATCTAGATCCCTTTTTAGCCTTCACCACAAAAAGTGGAGAACGGATTTAACTAAGTTTGTGATTCCGTTTGTAATTTTTAAAATATCCATTTCCGACTCCTTAAAGTATATATATTCTGCATAGCCAGTTCGATTGAGCAATGTTCATCTTTCCGTCCGTATTAGTGTTGAAATCAACTTTCCTAACTGCCATCCCTAAATTAGCGCGTAAAGCGCAAGATATCTGTCAAAATTTCTCATGTACATACAAAATGTATGAAGCATCCTTAAATAGCACAGCGTCAACGTTTAGCAATTGGATAATCCAAATTTGACAGCGCGTAAGGTAATGCAGTTGCCTGCAAGCTACTGTTGTTTACATATTTTTTTGTAGTATTTAGAGAGCGTTACAAAACAGTAATAACATTTTAGCTTTTTTGGGTTTATCTAGCGTTTTTATCACTGTTTTGCATTTCATTTTATAGGGTTTTATTAAAAATGATAAATTAACATTACTGTTCACAACAAAACATTGCGCTTTTATTTAGGTATGTCATTTCAGCGTAAAAGCCATGCGTTATTTTGCGTCGCGTCTTACGCTCTAATTTAGGTATGGCTGTAACATGTCGACGTTTTTGCTCATCTTATATCAGAGTTAATCGCAGTTGTAGACTCTGTGTAAGGCACTAGATGAGCTATAGAAAATTTGAATAATTTTAAAAGATTTGCTATTAAAAATCAGCAAGATCGGTCTGTGTCCCTCGAAGCAGTGCCTGCCTCTAATTTTTTCATATCACTTGGAACATTGAAGTAACTCCAATAAAAAAAAACATATATTAAGAGGGATAGAGAATTAAAAAATAAGAAGAAAACATCAGGTGAAAACGGGCGCTCGTCCATATTTTCCGAGTTATGTACCATAAAAAAGTTCTATTGTCAATATGGGAAACATTTAAAATCTTTTGAAGAAATTTTTCAGAAAATACTACAATTTTCTTAAAATGAAAATGCTTAACCCACTAAGAGCCTCTAAGTTATATATCGTACTTATTCATTTCTTATTTTTTAATTACAAGGGCTACTATATAAATTTCTGGCCTGACAGTACTGAGTGCTGCCAAGTGCAATCTAACATTTCCATTGGAAAGTTTGTCATTTTTAAGCATAATCGTACTTAAAACGTTTTGACGTACGGCCATTATTTGTGTTGTTTACAGTGACTTGAAAAAATTAATATAGAAAAAATGGAATTAACTCGTGAACATTTTCGTGCCATCATTTTTCACAACTTTCGACGTGGATTATCACGACAAGAGTGCATTGATGAATTTAAATCTTTGTATGGCGATGAAGCACCATCCTATAGCACTGTGAAAAATTGGTATAATGAATTCAATCGTGGCCGAAGCTCGCTCAAAGACGAATTCCGTGAAGTTCGTCGAAAAACGGCTGTTGTGCCAGAGAACATTGATGCCGTGCGTGAACTCATAATGCAAGATCGACATGCGACATACCGAGACATACATTCGATACTGCATGAACACCTGGCCGTAAGAAAGGTTTGTTCTCGTTGGATCCCGGCGCAATTTGAAAGTCTCTCAAAAAAAGGCTCGTGTCGATTGGTGCAAAGAAATGTTGCAAAAATACGATTGCAGTGCTTCAAAAGACGTTTATAAGATCGTCACAGGTGACGAATCATGGATCTATGCGTATGAGCCCGAAACGAAACAACAATCGACCGTGTGGGTCTTCAAAGACGAGCCAAATCCAACGAAAGTTGTTTGTGGAAGAAGCATCTCAAAGCAAATGGTCGCCTGTTTCTTCGGAAAAACTGGTCATGTGGCGACTGTTCCGCTTGAGCAACGTAGGACGGTCACTTCTGAGTGGTACACCACAATTTGTTTGCTTGAAGTCATGGGAAAAATTCGAAAAACCAACAAGAGAAGACGAATCATTGTTCACCATGACAATGCGAGCTCTCACACATCGGCTCAAACCAGAGCGTTTTTGACCGGCCAAAACGTCGAATTAATGGGTCATCCGCCGTACAGCCCTGACTTGGCATCTAATGATTTCTTCTTGTTTCCGCACATCAAGAAAAAAATGCGTGGTCAACGATTTTTGTCGCCAGAAGAAGCTGTTGAAGTGTTCAAAAACCATGTTTTAGAGGTGTCTCAATCGGAGTGGAAAAAGTGCTTCGACAACTGGTTTGAACGCATGCAAAAGTGTATAAATCATGTTGGAGAATACTTTGAAAAACAATAAAACCATTATTGATTATAAATATGCGCATTTTCACTATTAGGCCAGAAATATATAGAGCAGCCCTCGTATCTGTAATCTCATTATTTGTTTTTTTGATGGAGTTACTTTACTAAACTAGACTTAAACATATGGTGAAGGGTATTTAAAATTCGGCATTGCCGAATATAGCATTCTTACTTGTTGTATTTAAAAATGATTCTCATCGAAAATTATTTTATGGAATATTAACAAATGTCTTTTCTAAATGTCAAACTAATGTTCTTAATAAAAGATGGATAAAAAATACCTTAATTTAAACCTTGTATTTGTTGTTGCTTTTTATCAAGCAGACATGAAGGCGCCAGCAAATTGTATTGTTTTTTTTATTATTTAATTATATTTTAATGACCAATAAATAGTTTATTTAAATAAATGCACTCATGCACGTAATAAAAACTTGACACTTAGTCAATAAATTTTTTTTTTCATAAAAAAATTCAAAAAATGACGTCAATTGAATTATGTTAAACAAACTGTTTTGTTCGGTGTTGTATGACTATTTGTTTGTTGTTGGTGGAATGTAAGCTTTTTCTTGTTTCATCTACAGGTGTTTTTAAATGTTAATTTTAAGATATGGCTACCTAAAGGGTGGTCCAATGGAGCAATTACTTTTAACATTTAAATTTTTATATTTGAAATAAATTTTGTTTCATTAAGGGCCTGACTTTTGTTGTTATCACTATGAAAGCTCTTTCTTTGCATAAATTTTGTGTTTATGTGGCAGTTGACGTCGTTTTTTATATTTATGTAGTTTTCTATATTTACAAAATAAATGAACCTGAACTAATAAACAGCTGGACAATGCTGGGTACAGGAGACTACAACATATTAAATATTTTCTTGTTTTTCGTTTGAAAACAAAACAATTCTTAAGATAAGATTTAAAAAATTTATTATTCTATAAAAGTTTGAAAACACTTATGTCTGTCCAGCTTAAAAGCTAAAAAACAAAATTTTGCTGATAATGAATTTATTTTTAAACTAATTTTAATAAAAAATAAATATGTATTTCTGTTAATATATAAAAAAAGTTTATTTTATTGTCAATAAAATGTACTTTATATATTTGAAAATACGAGGGTAGATTAATTTTCAAAATTATCTATAAAGCTGTATGACTTTAAAATTGTTAACAAAAACTTGAATTCACTTAAATGCTTTAGAAGTAAAAAAAAATTTAGAGATTTTAATTTAAAATTTTTTGAACCGGTGATTTTCATAAATCAATCAAAATTTACTTTTTCGGCTTTGGTTCATGGATGATATTTACAATATATGCAACTTAAGCTAGATGGATGCGTAGAATGCTGATTATGGATTTGGTGGTCCTGAAAATGCGACATTACATTCTGCCAGCGTATAATTTTTCTTGTTTTCTTTGCAAAACATTCGCGTACATTTGAAAAATAATTTTTCTTTATAAAAGTTAAATTAAAAAAATGAACCAAAGCCGAAAAAGTAAATTTTAATTGATTTTAATTTTAAAACGAAAAAAGAAGCGTTAAATTTACCGGTCAATTGATCAAAATTAAAAACTTTTTTAAAGACTTATTTACTGTACCTCGTAAAAAATTTTTGTTTTGTTTATTGTTTATTTTTCAAGTGCGTTACTATTTATTTGTATTCGGGTGACATAATTTTAATTTTGTTATTTTGTGGACACATGCCTGCTGTTTAGTTGAGCGCCAAACGCCAAAAACTAGAAAGAATATTATTGCTGTAGCAAAATTAGCGTTGACACATGAAAGTGAAAGTATTAAAGTCACAAATCAATTGTGCTTGCAAAAGTCACACACACTCTCGACGAATAAGCAAAATAGCATAATTGGCGCGAATTTTTCAAGATGCACTGAAGGAAATTTAAAGATGATAAACGAAAAGTTTTTTTACTATTGAAAATCTTTAAGTATTTTTAATGCGTCGCATATTACAATAAAATGAAAAGAAAAAAAGATATTGTATTAACAAAAAAGGCTACAATTTGAAATATAGTTACAGTAAACTGATAATTAAGCCGATAAAAATATTTTTTGCAATTCCCTTTATTTTATTACTCATTTATTTCAGTTTAAAAAAAATGTTTACAAGCTGTTGGCCTTTGTGAAAAATGTTCTTTGTTTTCATTTATATGGAGTAGCTTATAATTTAAAAGTATCAATAAACTTTGCATGAGCTTGTGGCGTGTTATCAAAATAAAAATAAAACAAAAAATGCAAGATACCAAAAAACAAAATATTTTTATTTTGATAATATTTGTTCAATTGTTTTGCAATAAGAATTGCCAAAAATTAGTTTTAAAGATTTGAACATTTTAATAAGGGAATTTTTGTACCATTCACATGATAAATAAAATGTATTTAATTTTTTTGACAGTTTTTTCACATTTATAAAAATAAGTACTTGTATATGTACAATATACATGATGCATAATTACAGAGTTACCATATTATTAACTAAAGTTAAAAAAAACTATAAAGAAAACAAGTATACCCTTCACCATGTATATAAATTTAGTTTAGTGAAGTTACCCCAATCCAAAAAAATAATATTGGGACGGCAGAGAATAAAAAAATAAGAAGAAAAAATTAAGTACTATATAAAAATTTTACATATAAATGTCACCGGCTCTCAATAGGTCAAGCATTTTTAAAAATTTTAGTATTTCCTGAAAGATCTCTTCAAAAGCTTTTAAATGATACCCATATTGATGTCTTAAAAAAATATAATGCACAATCGCACTTTTCTATAAAAAGTTCAGAAGTCTGTAATTCGGAAAATATGGAGGAGCACCCTTTTTTTCACTTGACGTTTATTTCTTATTTTCTAATTCTCTGTCGCTCCATATATTTGTTTTTAATTTTTATTAAAGTTACTTCATTGTTCCAAATGATATGGCAGGCTTGGTGTTTTGCCTACTGGATCGAAAGATATGGACCGATCTTGTTTATTTTCAATAGCCCTTGGCAAAGATTATTTTAAAACTCAGAAGGACGAACATCGCTCAATCCACTTCACTATGGATTAGGATTGAGAATATGTACACTTTATGGGGCCGGAAATGGAAAGTGTAGAAAAACAACCCTTTTTTCTCTTTTTTTTGGTGAAGGGTATAAAAACAAAAACACAACAGCCAACTTCACTATCTTACTAGCTATCAAAATCGGATTTTCCAATTGTTAAGTATTGGCGCCACGGTATTGTATATGAGCATGACAATTTTTGACAGAAGCTGATTTAGTTTTGTATGCGTATGTTTGTACACACTTAAGTTCTTAAAGAACATACATACGTAAGTGTTTACATATTCTATATTTCCTGCAATTTTAATACTCCCCAGGGTATTATTCTTTAGTAAAGTCATTAGCGTTCTTTGTCTTTTTTGGCTTAACGACGATCTTGAAAAACTCGGTCGTTGTACGACCACTCTAAACAAAAACATTTTTTTTTAGCCAATTGAATGAACTAATTTTGTTTTCTATATTCTTTTTATTAAGTCAACTCATTCCATAAGGCAATTGAACTTCAACGTGCCACTTTCTATTTTCTTTGTCGTTTTTGTTTCGCTTAAATGCTTACTGTGCCTGTGTGCACGGTTGCCAGATTTTTTGTTTCAGCTTTTAGTTGGCTTTTGGCGGTTTAGTATTTACGTATGAAAAAACAATTTTGCTTATTAATCTTAAAAACAAACTTGTAGAAAAATGAAAATAATTACCCCTTAAAAAAACAGATAAACTGTTTGCTTGAAGTTCCGACAATTTAATTTCTAATAATTGAATTGATATTTATTTTTCGCTTAAGTTGATTTCTTAATTTCTAAAAACCTTTTTTTAGAAAGAAAAATTATTTTACAAATGTACACAACCTTAAGTAGATAGATGCTAAGAATGCTGATGAAGACTGTAGCGGTCTAGAAAATGCAGAATTACATTCTGCTGGTGTCTAATATTTCTTGTTTTCTTTGAAAAACTTTCACATACATTTGTAAAATTATTTTTCATTCTAAGAAAAAGGTGAGCTAAAGTCAAAAATAAATTTTAATTAATTTATATCCACAGTTCAATTCCTAATTTCATAAAAATTTAATTTTTGATAAAATTTACTGGAAATAATAATAATTGCAAAATCTATACTGCCTTAACGACAAGCGTGAGCCAGTGAGCGTTATTAAGTTTTTCTTAGAAACATAAAGGCTTTAAAACGATGTGTGTTGAGATTGATCCAGTAATATTATTTGGTTCATCCAGCGTGTTGTTTGGTCCAGATCTATCAAAGGGTTCGGGCTCTACAATGTGTATACTTACTCCCCTTCTAGTCTAGAGCCCGGGACAGTAATCTAAATGATATCGCCAATCTGGTTGGTCTATAGTTATTCCAATAGAAAATTAAAGAAGCTTTTTTTGCCACTCAGTCAAAATAAGAAACAAAATTAAAAGAATTTAATCAAATTTTATTTATTTTTTATTGTATACGAGTAAAATAAGATTTATTTGGTTTTGCTTTTTAATTTATTTTACACACGTTCTTATCAATAAATTTGATACAAAGTAATAATAATTAACTACATGTATGCAGGGTAAATCATTTAGAACAATTCACAATGAGAAGCAATCCTGTGTTGAAATATCTTAAATTTTGTTTGTATTGATTGTTGTTCGACTTGTTATTATTAAAGGGAGTAATAGCAGTTGTTTGTCGCTTCGTATGTTTAGAAACGAATGATTTTCGTCTCTAATGATGGGTTGACAGTTTGAAATTAAAAATTTCTTTATACCAAATGAACTTTACGACCCCAATTGAACCCTGCACATCCTTTTCTTTTAAAGCAACAAATTATAAAATCTTGCAAACTTAACTGTGAACATTCGAAATTTTCATAAATAAAGTCTTTAACAATCTGTTGATACTTTCTAAACGTCATTAAAAATATGAAACTTTTGGACTGATAACACGAAGCTGGTGCTGCCATATTTATTGATTTCCAAAAATCTATAAACAACTCTTTTCTCAATAGCAATTTAGCAGAGCAAAATAATTTTTAAGCAATGACAGATTAACCCTAAGTATTTAAACGAAAATTTTTTCTTGAGTGCAGTTAAAAATAAGGCATTTATGGTTCTGAATTGCAGTTTTCAAAAACAAAAAAAAAAAAATAGTAGTTTTAATTTCCTGGTGAACCATCTATTTTAAAGAAAAAAAATTTATGCCTTCAAGAATCACATTTTGCATTAATTTTTATAAAAGTCAGCTGTTCAGGTAAAAATATAAAAATTAACTGGTTTTGGCTCTGTAGCGTATTGTTGGAATGTTTTAGTCCCTAAGGTGATAATTCTCTCGACCCTCCTGACATTTTTGTATGGTTTAGTTATTTTCACGATTTTTTTTACATAAATTTTATCTGGCAACTATTCTTTAATACATTGTTTGATGTTGATTTGGTTCATAACCACCAAGTCCACAAATATAAAATAAATTATGTGTCGTTTATTACACTTAAATATAAAATAGAGATAATGATTTTTGTAAGGCGTTGCTGTTTTGTTCACAGGGTTTGGAAAATGCACATAATTTTTAATCGTATTATTAAAAATAGAAAAAGAAAAACCCGTACTCTGTTGAATAATTCTTTGTCAGAACTGACGTCATTATTTGAAAAAGCGTACACGCGTTAACTAAGTGATCATATTGGAGTTTTTTTTCGTTTCGTTGTGCGTTTGTCTTATTTTATTAGCTACATATGTATAAATAAATGGCTGTGCCTCAACGTTCCCCAGTACCACTAACAACGGTCTAGAAAATATTTCTGAAATTTGTTGTTTGGATATGTCGTAGACTAGTTGTTTTCAGATTTAAATGGTTTGTTGATATGGGAATATTTTAGTTATTTTTTTTAATGTTGATACATATATTTATACCCTTCACCACAAAAAGTGGAAAAACGGTATAGGTATCTAAGTTTGTCATTCCGTTTGTAAATTTCGCAATATCCATTTCCGACCCCATAAAGTATATATCTTCTGAGTCTGTCCGTCCGTGTTCGGGTTGAAATCAACCTTGCCAAGGCACTAGATTTTCTAAAAAAAATCTAAATACGCCAATCGACCAGACATAGTTTTGAAAGTTTTGCTAAATCAGCAAGGTCAGTCCATGTCCCTCAAGGTAGTGGGCTAAACACCAAGCCTGCCTCTAATTGTGCCACATCATTTGGAACAATAAAATAACTCCAATCAAAAAAACAAATACATGGAAAAATTATCTTTTAAAAAGTTCTTTCAGGAAATACTAAAACTTAAAAAAAATGCTTAACCTATTAAGAGCCAGCCAATAACATTTTTATGTAAAATTTATTGTTTTCTTATTTTTTAATTCTCTATCAGTGCAATATTTGTTTTTTCGATAGGAGCTACTTCACTAAACTAGATTTACATACATGGTGAAGGGTATAAAGGATTCGGCATAGCCAAATATAGCACTCTTACTTGTTGTTTTTAAGGTAGTTATTTTGTGTCTTGCATTAAATTTTTTTGTTTTGTTTTGGCTGTTAATACCGTTGCTAATTGAGGAAGGTAGCGTATTTAAATATAATAATGTGCATAAAAATTACGTTGTTTAATTTGTTGCACCAAAGCAATGTATTTTAAAGAGTTCTCCTATAAAAACACTACTTTTTTTAAACTTACTAAAAATTTTAAATAACTCAATTGCTTAAATGTTTTGATATTTAATAATTAACTCAATTGGCACTTTAATAAATTACGTTCTGGTGTGAATAATTTTGCCTTCATTAGGTCAACGTTCCGAATGCTAACAACTTTTTATGATCGTTTAAAAGTATTCTATTTACTTTTGGTCGTGCGAAACACAAATTAAAATCGTTTAAATCAAACTTGTTTATTTATAAATTAAAATACTGCCAAACCTTATTATTAAGTATTGGCAAGAATTTTAAATCTATCTAATTCAGACATTTCGAAAAGTTTTTTTTTCATTACTGCTTTTTGCTACTATCTTTAGCTATTATAAAAGTTCTTTTTGTGAACGAAAAAAAAATTGATAGGTCAACGTCAAGGCGAATTAATAATAATAACTTTGAATTCGCCTCGGTAAATATATTCTGAAAAAATATATGCATTTTACTTGCTTCAAGATGTTTTTCATATAATTCAAGGCGAATTAGTACTATTTCGCCATGCTTTAATTTATAACTTCAATAATGTTCTGATAAGGAGAATTCCAACTAGATAATATTTTAGCCCTAAGGTATACTCTATTTTTTCTGATGCATATTATTGTTATTTATACATTTGATCTCTGTTAGAGAATATGCTATTTTGAAATAGGGGTTCGACAAAAATAAACAGCGTTGCCAATTTTGCGCGTTTCGCGCAAGGTTAAGCGCGTTTTAACCAAGCCAATAGCCCTTTTTCGTCTAACTTGCAGGTTTTTATTTAGTAAATAAAAACTCTTTAATTAAACTGTTAGGAATTTCTTAAAACCAGCTATAATGTACATAAGCAAACTTAAGCTACTGTTAAAATTAAGAAAAAACTTTTGAATACTTAAATAAATGCCAAAAGATTTTTTGGTGTCTACATTATATATGCGTGAATTTTAAGGAAATTATTATAATATTCGTAATTTTTCAATAATTTTATTTATTCCTATGATTTCCATTTAAATAAAATTAATTCACAAAAAAATAATCGAAAAACTTTTTCTTCTACTTATATAATAAGAAGAAGTACTCAAAAATGCAACAGTGTGTGTATTATTAAAAAAAAATAAAATATTAAAATTGTCTCACCAAATTAATACTGATTAGTTAGTTAAATAGATGATGTTTACAATATTCACATCTCAAGGTAAATAGATGCAAAGAATGCTGATGAAGGTTGTAGCGATCAAAAAAATGGGCCGTTATATTCTGCTAGTGTCTAATTTTTCTTGCTTTCTTTGGAAAACGTCCGCATACATTTGTAAACAACTTTTTTTCTTAAAATTTTAAGAAATTTAATTAAAAAGTAAATATTAATTTATTTATTATACCTATGATTCAAATCCTGATTGGGAAAATATTAAAAAATTGTAAAAAAAATTTAAATATTTTTGCTTTTCAACATTTCTGCTTCTTTTTCCGTTTGAAATACATTATACATATATTTTTTACATGTTGGATATGAGTATGTACATCATGTAAAAGGACTCAGTTTTTTTTAGTTATTTCCATGCAAAGTTTTTGTAACAGTTAAATGCTTGTAATCCACAAATAGCACATACATATGAGTTTGCCTGTTACGGGTTAAAAGACCCTGCCAGCATTTGGAAGAGTATTTTTAAATAGTAGTCACTTCTACGTTACTTTTTTAGATTAAAAACTCAAACAAAATACATTATTGTCAAATTAAGATCTTCTAACCATCACTATTTCGTCTCTACCAGAAGGTAATTTAACAAAAAGTCCCGTTATAAAAATACAAAAATCACTCCCCTTAAATTTGTTATATCAAAAGTAACTTTTTCTCAACTACCAAATGACAATAAGTTGATTGCTTAAAAATTTACAAAACCAACTTAAATAGGCTTTGAACTTTGATCTCTTATAGGTCACAACTTCGACTCTATTAAGAGTAAATTAATTAATGTAACAGATAAACAAAAACACTAATGTCATTTAGTTTGACTTGTGCAGCGTTCAGTTATGCTAAATGCGTGCAAAAATATTTTTGTAAAAAGTTAAAAAAAAATTATAAAAAGGTAAATGAAGCTGTTAGTAAATTTATGTAAACGAATTAGTTATTTATTTAAACACAAATTATTTTTAAGGTAAGAATTTTCTTAATAATCTAGCTTTCTATATGTAAACCTTGATAGTATGTTAAAATTTACATTTTCTGTTTTGATAAAGCAGAACTCTGTTACTTTTAAAAGTTTTATACTCGATGCTGTTAAATAAACCCTTTTAACACTGTAAACAGACACATATTCGACACTACCAGAATACTAAATTTTAATCCTTTTTAGAGATGCTAAATAGTTTTCCATTAGTTGTATAACTGTAGTGGTACGTTTCTTCCCAACTGGGGATACTAATTAAATCAGATTTCGATATTATATGCGATACATATCAACGCCATGAAGTACCGATGTAGTGACTTTTTCGATAGAAAATGATTGCAGGGGAGATAATAATTTGCATCAAAATCTTTTCTTTTATGCAGACGTTCGCTAACTTTCCTTTACTCATATATTACAGCTGGAAAATACTCCGTGTAAATATTAAAGGGCCAACTCTTGAGATTTAAGAGATTTTATTTTTAAATTGTTATGGAAAACGGAGTTTAAATTAAGGTTAACTTAAGCCGAATTTATTAAATCATTTGTTATTTTTCAACTAATAAGTGAAAACAAATTAAAAAGTAACATTTTTAGGCAATTTAACTCCAATAAAAAAAGCAAACATATAGAGCGATGGAGGATTAAAAAATAAGAAAAAAAAACTTCAAGTGAAAAAATTGGCGCTCGCCTATATTTTCCAAGTTACGGTCATCTGAAATTTTAAAAATTTAAAAATATCAATATGGGTATTCTTTTAAAGATTTTGAAGAGTATATAAGAAAACACTTAAATTTTTAAAAATGCTTATCCCATGTATTTTTTTTTTTTTAATTTATTAATTTTCTGTCAACTTTATATTTTTTTTTTTTTTTTTTTGATTTGAGTTACTTCTCTAAACTAGATTTAGATAAATGGTGAGGGGCATATAAGATTTGGCATAGTCGAATAAAACACTCTTACTTTTTTTTTTTTTTTTTTTTTTTGTTTTGGTTTTTAATTCTGGCAGCTTTTAAACGATTTAACTAAATAATACATATAAAGCCTACTCAACCTTGTGTTACTTGAATACAATTTCCAGTTTTTATTATACATGCAAATAAATTTACAGTACACGCCATTTAAAAATGGCTAATTTTAGTTTCTTTATAATTCGTAAAATTATATATAATAGAGTTTTCGTTTACAAAAAAATAAAACAGTTTTAAAACTTTAAGGTTAAAGAAATTTATTTAAAATAACAAACTGACCTTCCTTAAGTTTATCCTAGTGGTCAGGTCTACTTTTAAATAGATTTTAAAGTATAAAAGAACTTAAAGTTTAATAAAAATTCATGAATCGATTATTTACTTTACTTTAAATAAGAATATGAAAAGACCCGTACCATGACATTGCCAGATCGATTTCCACGCAAAACCGTTCTTTGGAAAAAATAATTATGTGTAAAGCTTTTATTAGGAAAAAGAAAGACGCTTACAAAAATGGTTTTCCCATTATTTTCGTCTTTTTATTTTTATAAAAACATGTTTATAAAATAAAATAAAAGAAAAAATTATTTGGATTAAATGGCATTTGATTGCTAGAATAATTTAGTATTAAATTAGCATTCCTACGCTAATATTGAACAGTGTAAATGCAGCGATACTTATGTAAATATTTTTTGTATTATTTTCAATGCTCAAAACACTATTTTGCATTCCAAATAAAACTTTTTGTTGTTTTTTGTTGTTTTTTTTTTTTTTTTTTTTTTTTTTTTGTTTGGAACTACTCTTTGAAATTAATTAAAATTTTAATTTTGATAACAACAACACACCTTTGTCATTTAAAAAACTTTTGCTTTTCAATCACTAACATGACTTTGAATGATTAAACTAGCAATGTCATAGAAAACGGACAAAGACGAATTAAAAATCACAGTATAAATTTAAAAAACGCCTAATCACAACTATAAATTGTAACAGAGTATTTAAAAATTTAATAAAAAATTCTTCAAGTTTTTAAAGGAGGATGATTTGAAAATCATTATTATCCACTTCAATTGTAGTTATTCTATACGTGGGTTTCTTTATCAACATTGAAATTTTATTGGCTTTGTTTGAAATGCATACAATAAATGTAACTATCGTTTAATGCTACTAATTTTTTTATTATAAATGCTAAAGAAATTAACAAATAATTAATCACCCCTATCGCGAATGAAAGTTCCCAAGACAAAAGTCCCAAATTTTATGATTTGCTAGCGTAAATGTTCCCATTAGACTTGTGTAGTTCATAAACGAACTAGTTTATTTAAGCGATTCCATCGATTGAACTAAGTAAACTAGTTCAAACTTTTAAGTACACCTAGATCATTTTTGAACTATACTTTGTATTTGAACTACCAGACAAGATAAACTAGAATCCATGTCTTTTTTTTCTTGTTGACTATTTCCGACATGACATTAGTGCTGCCACGCATTTAACTTAACATTCGTTATGGCAATGCTACAGTATTGTTGCCATCATATTTTAAAAAGAACATTTGAACTAAAAGAGCTTTGAACTAAAGAAAGCGTTTGAACTAGAAGTTGAAAGTTGAACTAAGAGAGATTTTGAACTAAAGAAAGCCTTTGAACTAGATTTTGAACTCGTTCATTTTCAAACTTTAAACTAAAAAGAGCGATCACTAAATTGAACTATATGGCACAAGTCTAGTTCCCATAGAAATTTTTCGTGAATGCGTTCACAAACATAAAAAATATGGCATCGGGATTATTTACACCCAACGACTATTAAAAAAAATTAATTCACATAAATTGTTATTGTATATAAAAATCAAAGTACTTCCTTGGTGGAAGCATGTCCGCCAGCAGCCAGCTTATGGTAAGAGATTTCAAAAAGAGAAAAAAGTGGATGTGTCAAAATTTTGGAATGTGTTGAGCACTACGTTGAACAGGCAAGGGCCGCCTATTGAATCTATAGCAGAGTGGAAAAAGGTAACAGTACATACATATGTAGCGGATGTTTATTGTTGGTTTAATAACTGTGACTTAAAATTTATATGCATACATACATATGTAGATGTGGATCGACCAAAAACGACATGTAAGAAAAAAACTCACCGAAAACAAAAAAAAACCGCAACAAAACTGGTGGCGGCCCAAATCGTGAGTATGTGTTTTCTTCCAATGAAGGGGCAATTATTAATTTGTTGTCGTTTGAGGAGAGTATTGGAGGACGTTTTTGGAATGCCGGTAAGCAGTGCTAAAATGAAAAATGCTGAAATAAAAGACCATGTAGCTGCTGAACAACATGCGACCAAAAAAAAAAAAAAAAAAATGTGGGACAGGCAAAGATCCGAGTATTGCTAAAAGTGTAGAAAACGTTACACCTAACCAATTTCACTACGGTGGGTACCGCGAACATTTTACCTCTAGGAGGCAAGGTTTCTTCCAACACGTTCAATAGGTATTGGAAAGCATCTTTGTTAATTCTATAATATTCCTGAAACCTGTCAAATACATTTGATTTAGAAACAAAACACATTTTAATTTTTAGGACTTTTACCTTATTTCCGTTAAGGGTAGCGGATCTGATTCATAGCGTATATATGTCTTCGCTGCAATCGTTCCATGAATTTTCTTCTTCCAAATTCCTGACGCAAATAAACACTATTAATTTTAAATTAATACTTTTCTTCACAAACTACTTTCACGAAAAAGGAAAATTCATTTTATGTGCTAAAACAAACATTTCTTTTTGCATATAAAAAAAAAAATTTACCAAAATCAATTAAAATTTTACTTTGTCTGCTTTGGTTTATTTCTTAATTTAATTTTTACAAAAAAAAAATTTTTTTTTCAAATGTATGCAGACGTTTTCGAAAGAAAACAAGAAAAATTAGACGTCTCGCATCTATCTACCTTAAGTTGTGTATATTGTAAATATCATCCACTAACCAACTAATCAATATTAATTTGGTTGGATGAAATTCAACTTCAGCATTACATTCTGCCATTCGGTGCTATTTGTGCTTTCGTAGTTCTTCATAATAGTTTGGACAGTAGCACGACTTAAGCTCACTATTTTTGAAATTTTACCGTAGAATTTGTTTTAATTTCGGAGTGTTGCCACTAAATTGCGAACGGAAAGTTTTATTTCTTTTCTTTTTTCCATTCTTTATATACTTTAAAATATTTTAATTTTGACTTTCTGCACTTAAATGATATAATTGTTTGTTAAAGAAGTCAAAAATGTGAAAATAACGGCATATTTTATGTTTGCTTTGTATATTCTCACAAAAACTATGGGGGATGCCACACTGTGTGTAGACTTTTTTCCCACTGATTTGTGATTTGTGAATAGTTAAATCCTAGTTCGCCATGGTAGATGAAGCCCATTTATGAAACAAGGAACTCGTAGTCTAATCCTTATAGTCAAAGAAGCATGTTTCAGCATATTGGTGTCTAGCAGAGTCTTATGTTTAAGTCACTTATTAGATTAAAAATCGATAATTTCATGCTGACTGTTTAACATGCTGCTTATAGGGTGTAAATATTTGAGGCAAAGCTTGCAGTTAACAAAGCGTTGTTTTAAAATTTTAATTTATTGCAAACTTTTATAAGAGTTAGCAACAACATGCGATATTTTAATCTGTTGTCACTTCAGCCAAACAATTATTTGTATTCTTTTTTCTTTGTTTGTATCTCTTTTTCTGCTGAATATTTTTGTTTTCATTTACGCTCTTACATTTAAAACAAGTAGACGTATCTTAATCAGAATTTGTAGGTTAGACAACTGAGTATTTAATAAATTGCAATATTTTTTTTTTCCCTTAAAGGTCTCGTGCGTCAATAAATGACTAAAAGTTTAAAAGCTCATAAAACATGATAAGAAAGAATAATTTTTTTTTTTAATCTTTTAGCATATTTTTTAATTAGCATTATTATCAGCGCTTAGATGTTTAAGTTTCAGGGCTGGGATTTGTTTTGTTGGCAACATTCAGACTTTTTTATCACTTAAAATTTTAAAAAAATTAACCAGAGACTCGTAATTGATCAAAGCTCCCGTTTTGATTTCTCTTCCAACAATTTTTGTTATAAATCTAATAAAAAGACTATGTTAAGGTCTTAATTAATAAACAATTTGCGAATAAGGAACAAATAAAAGCTCAGAATTTTTATTGTGTAATGTAGTATTGTCCTTTTGCAACAACATGGTATATAGGCTTTGCCGAATCTAATATACCCTTCACCATATATATAAATCTAGTTTAGTAAGGCAGTTCCTATCAAAACAAAAGCAAAAAAAAAAAAAAATCAAAAATTTACGGTGACAGAGAATTAAAAAATAAGAAAAAAAAATAAATACGATATATAATTTTACATAAAAATGTGATCGGCTTTTAAGAGGTTAAAGATTTTTAAAAAATTTTAGTACTTCCTAAAAGATTTCCTCAAAAGCTTTTAAAAGATACCCATATTGACCATACGAGTATTGACAATCGAACTTTTTTTTATGAAAATTTCACTTAATGTTTTTTTCTTATTTTTTATTCACTTTTGCTCCATATTTTGTTTATTGGAGTTGCCACATTATTCCAATATATATTAAAAAATTTAGAGGCAGGCATAGTTTTAAGCCCACTCTTTCCAGGGCATGGACCGATCTTGCTGATTTTCAATAGCACCTCCTTTGACACCATCTCTGATCGATTGGCGTATTTTAATTTTCTGTAGATCATCTAGTGCCCTGCCAAAGATGATTTCAATACTAACATGGACGGACAGACGGGCATTGCTCAATTGACTTCGCTTTCAGATTATATACAATTTATGGATATTGTAGAAATTACAAACGGAATGACAAAACTAGACATAAGTTTTTTTTTGGTGAAGGTTATAATAATAAAGGATAAGCAGATCTGAAAAATACAGCCAACTTTACCAACTTAACGCGCTGTTACTATCGGGTTTTCTGATTTCAAGACTTTTACGCCGCGCTTCACACACATTGTGGAGAATGAGAATTTTAGACAGATAGACAATACTTTACTGGCTGGCTAAAGATTGGCTGATTTATTTGATTTCTTTAATTTTTGATATGGGCTTGTTGGAAAATGCATCACTGCGATGCATCGAAAATAGATTAGCTGGCATCACTGCCATAAGTGAACAAAAAATAATTTTAAATTTATCCATTTTAAAGGTTTAAGCGTTCGAAATTGAAAACAAAGAATAACTTCTTTTTGTCTGCGCATCAAGTAAGTATCAGCATCGGCTGTTTTGTATCGGCAACACAAACTAATTACACATGCGCATCAGCTGCAGCGCAGTGATGCATTCCCGACCAAGCCCAAAAAATATCATCGAAGATAAACATATATAGTTTCGTCTCTAGTTGTGAATCGATCAAAAATAATGTCATTGAGAACTAAAATGTGGTGTCTTGAGTGTTTTCTAATATGAACAGGCAGTTTCTGGTAGGAAATAACATATAAATTTAATCTCAATGTTATGACCCATGGTATACGATACGAAGATTTCTTAAGTTTTTGTGTATAAATAACAAACAAAAATTGTATTCAACTTTTTTTAACCATTTAGTAGGTCATGGTATGTTATTTTAAAAAGAGACCTTAATAATCTTTCGATAGACTACTGAAGAAGCCACTGTTTTAACCGCTGTTTGGTCTCTGATGTTTTGTAGTGGACTCACAGTTTCGGTTGAATATTTTCAAATACTCGTTCGAAGTTGTAATGCAATTAAGCACGGGGCACATAGAATTCGTCATACGTTAAACTTTGTCTTTTTCAACTGACAAGTAAAAATACATGTTTTCTTATGAGTGTGTTTCACTCTGTAAATCTCCGTTAACGTGAAGTACGAAAGATGGGCAACTTTTAACTTTTGACATTCTTTAAATACTTTGACTGCTATCATTTAATTCTTCTTCTTTTGTTTTCGCTCTAAGTGTGTTTTAACAACAAAGTACTCATTGTGTCAACTTCATCTGCGTTACTTTGTTTCCTGTTGAAAACGTAACAATATAACGTATGACGGATTCTATGTGCCTCGGCCTTTACGTTTATGGTCTATTGTGAGAACACAAAATTTAAACTCTCTTCATTGGCTATTGAACACAAACTAAATTTTAACAGGAGTTTACTGACAGATGCCAGGAGCAATGTTGCCATTTCAGTTAAAAGGCACGAAATACCAAAACTGACGAAGTTACTAACCCACCCTTGTAGTTCTTAAAGGTGGTAAAATATTGTGTAAGTGTGGGCATACCGAACAAAGATCAAATATTTGTTTTGCAAATGTTTATTCGTATCTATGAAAATGCAGCAGACTTTTCCGTTTTCCCTCGTTTTGTTGTTGCGTTGAATACATGATAACTTTTCTAAAAACAAAAGGAAAGAAAAACGTACGCGTTACTTTTTCAGTTAATTTCAGTTTCCAATATTAGAGAATATGAATTGGTTTACAGTTTGTTGAAATAAAATCACTGCATTTTATTTTTTCTCAACTTTAATAAAATTTTCTGTTCAAAATGAAGAATTGCTATCAATCGATTATAATGTAGTAAAAATTGGAAGTCTTATAAATGTTGCTTACATTAAATGAAAAAAAGTTGAAATATACGCCAATCGTATGTTGTGAATCCTTGCCAATTTATCAATTGTAATTTTAACGAACAACAAAAATTAATTACAATGTCCCATTATAACAATGACGCAGTGATTCATGTGTATATAATTGTAATGTTGTTCATTGGTTATACCTTATAAATATCAAATTTGAAAAAGGCACATGTAAACATAAAATCGATGAAGTCAATTGACCACTTTATATTTTCTTCAGCATACTTTTAGGCGCTTACTTTAAATATAGACATACAGTTGTAGCAAACTACAATGTCCAAGATATTTTAGTTTATTTATCAAAAAATAAAGCAAAAACAGATAGCAATATTTTTAAAAAGGGTGTTTCAATAAAGATGTGATTTATACTTCTATGGATAGACACCTAGTGATTAAACCCGCCACGAAAATATTAAAAATATAATTAAATTTTTAATCAAATAGGTGCTACTTTTTATATTCATAGGATTTTCTTTTGATCTTATTAATGACAGATATACTCAAATGAGCTATAACAGTACTGCTTGTGAAATTAAAAAAACTTGTGTAAGTTTAGTGAGGAATGTAAAGTAATATATTCGGAAAATAATTTAAAAGTTAATACATTTAATTAAAGCATTTAACATCATAGTACATCAACAAAATTTTTTTATTGAATCTCGTACGAAACTTATAATTCCAACTCTTCAGCAAAGAGTTAGATATAGTATATTTTTCACATTACTTTAAATAAAACTATAGTTTATAAATATATTAAAAGTTTTACCGTGCAATTGAAAGAATGTAGAGAAAACTTTAATGTCATAACGACCTCTAGGCGTAAGGCAATGAATTTCTCGAAATATAGCAATAGCGTCACCTGAAGCGGAAATAACCGATGCTTTGTTCATTACATTGGTTTGGAATGTTTCTACAGGATCGTCCTCGGCCGATTCGACTGTTGGTATATGGAAACGCATTTCCATTAAACCTACGGGTGCATCATCGTTTTGATGGAACTCTAAAGTGACTTCATTTTTACCCGTCATACACTGTGACACATGTGACAAGGGCACTTCGAATATAGTTTTTTTATCTTTATCAAAACTTAAAACTGAACCTTGAAATTTGGCCGTACCCCAGTTCCAGCCCTTAACACACATTTCCTTTTCCACCAAGTCCTGATTGTAGGATTTCTTAATAAATTTTGCCAGTTTTTCATTTTCATTATCCTTGAAGCCCACAAAACGATGTAAACCCTACAAGAACAGTGACCATCATTTGATCCATCAAATGACAATCACTGATGATGGAAATATCCATCACTGCGTAGAACAAAGTTTCTATCACATTCTTAAAGGGAAAATAAAAAACTAGATGTAAACATTTGTATACGTGTGATGTCTGTAGCAAACAGCGTTACCAGTGACTTTTTCCAAAAAATATAACGAAATTTTTGCTTGATTTTTGAAACAGATTTAATTAAAAAACTTTTCATAAGCTATATTTTGAACTTTGCTAATCAAGTTTGAGTAAAAACTTGATTTAATTAACAAAAAAAAAAATCATTTAAATTTTATACGAAAAGCCGTACAACGGCAACGCTGTTTTATTATAAAATTATTGCAAATGTGTTAGTAGATAATTGTGTATGTATAAGTTTCCCTCACTCATTTCTTGCTGGGAAAATGCCGTTTTTGGTAAATATTCTTAAGCCCCAAGTGCCGACAAATTTCTGAGAATTAATTAAATCTATATCATCAGCTGATATTTGCTCGACTTTACTGGTTTTACTATTCTTGAAAACAATGCTTTGATCCGTCAGCTTCAAACGTCCGGGAGTCTGCACAGAAAACAAAACCCCAGATGAAATAGAATCATCGTTCTCAAATATTAAGATCTTAAACTCACCATTACTCCTCTAACTTCCGCTGAAATATCATATTCTAAGGTATCTGCCATTGTATAAAATATTGTGAAATAATTTTTTGGTAATAAAAATTGAAATTATTTCTTTATTTTTCTAAAAACCGTCACGCGTTTTATTCGAACAAAAAAAAACCATAGATCACGACTAGATTAGACACGGAAGGATAGGTGGCATCACTTAGTTAACCCCTTCGTTTTTACAAGACAGAAAATTTTTATTTTGTATGGTTCTGTCTCTTTTCTTTTAAGGAGTTAATGACATTTTATTTTGTTTACATTTTGTTAAACAATTTAAATCAAATTGGCGCAAAAAATAGGAGAATTTCCATTTTCTGGCGCAATTTTCCATTTTTTCCGCCAATTTTATGTCTGTGAAAAAACAACAACTTTTGTGCGCCTTATAAAAGAGCATGAAGCCAAAAAGCGTTTAATTAAAGAAAATGACAATGTGCAAGGAAAATGACAATAAGCAAAGTTATTTTTCTAAATTGAGATGCCAGATCACAGGAACTAAAAAAACACGCAACTGCAAAAGGGATCTCAGCATCGGAAATAATCAATAACGACTAACTCACTTTCGGTAAATTGTTATAAATTTAGAAATTATAATTGAATATATTAGTAATTTATTTCGAGATAAGACAACAAAAAAGGTTTTTTTATTTTTCTCTAGTTGAATTCCATAGTTACGACTTTTTTTTAATTACAAATTTTATAAAGTTATTTGCAAAATTTTGTGGCAGAAATGAAATATGATTCTAAAATACAAGCAATTCACGAAATAACAAGAATTATAATTATTTGTAACATTTGTCATTTGGAGTAATGGCAGTAGCTATAACGATACTAAGCCTCTAATTCTTTTGACTTTGATGATTTGTAGTCTGTTTTATTACTGTTTACTGTTACTGTTTTATTCCTTTCTACTTTCATTCTACTTCAGACTACTGACCTAAAAGTAAGCAAAATATTAGGGGAAGGATCTATATATATAAATAGTGAGCATAAATAATAGAAACAACTGAATACATTAAGTAACTAAGCAGGGTGTTTGCAAGCTTTTTGGTTGCTTTTGAATGACATTTCAGTGGATACTTTGATGTGTCATAGTATTTACTCCTTCCTAACTCAAACTATTTCTTAATCTCATTCTGTAAGTACGGACTTAGCTTCACTTTTTTCTGAACATTATTTATATCATGAAAGGAAGTATACTGCCTCCTCAAAATGACTTCTAAAATATAGCTTTGATTGAATTACATATTAAAAATATTTCAATTAGTGTTAAGAACGGAAATATTTGAACATAAAATTACTAAAAATGTTTTATTATATAAAATATTAATATTTTTTTTTAATGTAAGTTCAAGTCACGGTATATTCCCATTATTTCTGTGAACGTTGTTTAAGCAAATATGGTAACATTTTCAAAAAACAAAACAGAGAAATGTACCGACTTTTTAAGTGTCTCAAGCTGGCAATACCGTGCCCAAAGAGCAAATTGTACTTTGTAGAGAAAATGATAGCATAGATTAGACCAAGGCGAATAAATTACCAGGTAGCAGCGTAGGCGAATTCAGTATTTTTTGCTGGTATACACGACTGTCAAACTCCATATATAAAAAATATACACAAATTTTTTTATATGGAGTTTGACAGTGGTGTACGCCAGCAAAAAATACTGAATTCGCCTACGCTGCCACCTGGTAATTTATTCGCCTTGGATTAGACATGATAGCAAAATATTAAATTAAACAAAAGTTTTGTAAATTAACCAATTTATTAAATTTAACAAATATCTCAAATGGATAACGTAAGTAAAAATAATATAAATCTTACTAATTAATAACTAATATTTTTTTCAACAAGGAACTGAAACGACAAATTGAAGATTTTGTAAAACTTTATTATCATTCAATTGATAAAAGAAGGCATGTAAGTTTTTAAAATACATACATT
Organism: Cistogaster globosa; assembly: GCA_937654795.1. Lineage (NCBI taxonomy): Eukaryota > Metazoa > Arthropoda > Insecta > Diptera > Tachinidae > Cistogaster > Cistogaster globosa. Next base: position 97,933,218 of record OW569404.1, on the reverse strand, counting down.
TTGGTGTAAAATATTTTAATATTTTCATAATGTAGCAAATGAACCGCCTGTACTTGGATAATGGTTTATTGATTTGGAATGGAAATAAAGCCTTAGGCAAGGATAATATTCAAAAATACTTTATAGAACTACCTTCCTCAAAACACACTATTGAAACAATGTATGCTGAGGCCTTTGGTGATGAAGCTGGACAATTGGGCTTCGTTATACACACAGGTGGCGTCTTCAAGTTTACAGACCAACCCATGAAACCCTTTCGACAGATTTTAATTATAAAGGCTCAAGACGGTAAATGGAAGATTGACAATGATTGTCATCGTTCACAGCACGCTACTCAAGACAATAAATAAATCGTAATGTAAAGAAATTTTTGTAATATAAAAAAGAAAAAATTAAACATTTTTGTCTTGCTAAAAAAAAATAAACCGGTTGTTTCTTTAGAATACTGTATTGTACATTCATATGGTTCACCTTTCTGTTTTTTCTTTTTATATCAAATTAATCTAAACATTTCTTAAAATAACCATTCTAGTGTTTATATGTATACATGTGTACATATATTGAAGTGTTTTTTTACATAAACTAGTTTTCAGTTATCTTTGAAACTCAACTCTCTTTCAGTTCTTTACTCCTTTTTCGACTTTTTATTTTCTGGTTCTCCCTCTTCACTTCCTTCAACAGCTACAGAAAACACTGGCTTTGGCTGTGTCTGTTTATAGGCTGGTGATATCCAGTAAGGATTTTCAGCAGCTTCCTTAGCGTATTTTAATATAGCTTCGCGGGGATCTTGATCATCGTCTACACGTTTGCTTAGGCCCAAATTGCGTATTACATACGAACTAAGAGTGCCACCTGAACTGGCTACTCTGCCACCCTGACCGCTGGTGATGGGCAGATCAGGCCTGCGTGATTTAACTGGATCCAATCGCTCTTTTTCCATTTTCTTACGTGAGGATCGCGATTTTTCTTGCCGGAGCAAGTGCAAAGCATGGGGTGTTATAATCTGCGATACACCCACTACTTCAGGGTGTTTTTTCTTGCGATATGTTTTAACTACACACAATTTGGCACCTCTTAAGCTCCTTTGTTCATCGTAGTAACATTTAATGACACCATTTCCGCAACCGACAAATATTCGATTTAGTTTTGGATGCCACAAAGTTTTAATCACCCCTATTCTGCGTTTCGATTCGAATCGAAATTTTCTCCGTCTGACAACTTTGGTATTCTGCGTTTCGATTCCGCTCAGTTTCTTTCGATTGTATGTATTCTGCATTACGATCGGAGCTCCGTGTTTCTCAGTTGTTTTTTTGTTATCGGAGGAGTTTTCCTTATTTGTGTTTTTTAGTTTAAAAAAAATGAAAATGAGATAAAATGTTCAGAAACGGTTTAAAAAACCCTTAAAATTATTTCTAACTAATTTATTTAATTTAATTAAATTTCTTTTGTTTTAAATTGTTAATTTTTGTACTTGAATCTGATGTGTTTTTTATGTATTACCGGTCAAAAAAAACAACACCAGAGCAGTGAGCATAAATAATAGAAACAACTGAATACATTAAGTAACTAAGCAGGGTGTTTGCAAGCTTTTTGGTTGCTTTTGAATGACATTTCAGTGGATACTTTGATGTGTCATAGTATTTACTCCTTCCTAACTCAAACTATTTTTTAATCTCATTCTGTAAGTACGGACTTAGCTTCACTTTTTTCTGAACATTATTTATATCATGAAAGGAAGTATACTGCCTCCTCAAAATGACTTCTAAAATATAGCTTTGATTGAATTACATATTAAAAATATTTCAATTAGTGTTAAGAACGGAAATATTTGAACATAAAATTACTAAAAATGTTTTATTATATAAAATATTAATATTTTTTTTTAATGTAAGTTCAAGTCACGGTATATTCCCATTATTTCTGTGAACGTTGTTTAAGCAAATATGGTAACATTTTCAAAAAACAAAACAGAGAAATGTACCGACTTTTTAAGTGTCTCAAGCTGGCAATACCGTGCCCAAAGAGCAAATTGTACTTTGTAGAGAAAATGATAGCATAGATTAGACCAAGGCGAATAAATACTGAATTCGCCTACGCTGCCACCTGGTAATTTATTCGCCTTGGATTAGACATGATAGCAAAATATTAAATTAAACAAAAGTTTTGTAAATTAACCAATTTATTAAATTTAACAAATATCTCAAATGGATAACGTAAGTAAAAATAATATAAATCTTACTAATTAATAACTAATATTTTTTTCAACAAGGAACTGAAACGACAAATTGAAGATTTTGTAAAACTTTATTATCATTCAATTGATAAAAGAAGGCATGTAAGTTTTTAAAATACATACATTTTGGTGTAAAATATTTTAATATTTTCATAATGTAGCAAATGAACCGCCTGTACTTGGATAATGGTTTATTGATTTGGAATGGAAATAAAGCCTTAGGCAAGGATAATATTCAAAAATACTTTATAGAACTACCTTCCTCAAAACACACTATTGAAACAATGTATGCTGAGGCCTTTGGTGATGAAGCTGGACAATTGGGCTTCGTTATACACACAGGTGGCGTCTTCAAGTTTACAGACCAACCCATGAAACCCTTTCGACAGATTTTAATTATAAAGGCTCAAGACGGTAAATGGAAGATTGACAATGATTGTCATCGTTCACAGCACGCTACTCAAGACAATAAATAAATCGTAATGTAAAGAAATTTTTGTAATATAAAAAAGAAAAAATTAAACATTTTTGTCTTGCTAAAAAAAAATAAACCGATTGTTTCTTTAGAATACTGTATTGTACATTCATATGGTTCACCTTTCTGTTTTTTCTTTTTATATCAAATTAATCTAAACATTTCTTAAAATAACCATTCTAGTGTTTATATGTATACATGTGTACATATATTGAAGTGTTTTTTTACATAAACTAGTTTTCAGTTATCTTTGAAACTCAACTCTCTTTCAGTTCTTTACTCCTTTTTCGACTTTTTATTTTCTGGTTCTCCCTCTTCACTTCCTTCAACAGCTACAGAAAACACTGGCTTTGGCTGTGTCTGTTTATAGGCTGGTGATATCCAGTAAGGATTTTCAGCAGCTTCCTTAGCGTATTTTAATATAGCTTCGCGGGGATCTTGATCATCGTCTACACGTTTGCTTAGGCCCAAATTGCGTATTACATACGAACTAAGAGTGCCACCTGAACTGGCTACTCTGCCACCCTGACCGCTGGTGATGGGCAGATCAGGCCTGCGTGATTTAACTGGATCCAATCGCTCTTTTTCCATTTTCTTACGTGAGGATCGCGATTTTTCTTGCCGGAGCAAGTGCAAAGCATGGGGTGTTATAATCTGCGATACACCCACTACTTCAGGGTGTTTTTTCTTGCGATATGTTTTAACTACACACAATTTGGCACCTCTTAAGCTCCTTTGTTCATCGTAGTAACATTTAATGACACCATTTCCGCAACCGACAAATATTCGATTTAGTTTTGGATGCCACAAAGTTTTAATCACCCCTATTCTGCGTTTCGATTCGAATCGAAATTTTCTCCGTCTGACAACTTTGGTATTCTGCGTTTCGATTCCGCTCAGTTTCTTTCGATTGTACCTACGTATTCTGCATTACGATCGGAGCTCCGTGTTTCTCAGTTGTTTTTTTGTTATCGGAGGAGTTTTCCTTATTTGTGTTTTTTAGTTTAAAAAAAAAATGAAAATGAGATAAAATGTTCAGAAACGGTTTAAAAAACCCTTAAAATTATTTCTAACTAATTTATTTAATTTAATTAAATTTCTTTTGTTTTAAATTGTTAATTTTTGTACTTGAATCTGATGTGTTTTTTATGTATTACCGGTCAAAAAAAACAACACCAGAGCAGTATGAAAAACTGGCAAATTTAATGCTATCTAAAGCAGACATTACATGTGGATACCACCAGCGATCAAAGGAAAAAGTAGCAGCGCACAGTGGGGCAGAATCAAAATATTTTGGAAATAATTCAGCCATTTGAAAACGGCTAGGCCGATTGATTCAAAATTTGACACGAGCATAGTAGAGGAGTACTTGAGCTTAAGTTTTGAAGGTGGTTACCCTCCACTTTCCAGGGATGGCGCTATGTGGTCTCAAAGTTGCACACCTCGCTCCTGAAAATTTTTCTAACGCTTGGCATTTCTTCAATTTTTGTCTGATTTTTAAATATTTTACATAGTCTTAAAGCTCTCGTTAATACCTACAAAACGGTGCTTTAAACTGCATGTTTATGTTTAAAAATGATCGAGTTATAAGCATTTTAAAATTAAAATTTTTGATTTTTTCCATACCCTGGTCCAGTTTTTTCGAAATATTGGGAACAATTTGCAGCAAATTTATTTGAGTTTTTTACTGTAGATAGCAAACAAAATTTAAGATTTTCTGAAAAAAATTTTAAAGTAATATCTTTTCTGGCTTAAAAATTATACGATTTTCAATTTAAAAAATCCAAAATTATTGCATTTTTGTGTATTTTAGCCTAAAATGGGACACTAATCTAATTTTTTAGATAGAAAAAAATTTTCTTAAGGAATATATAAAAATTTTTTATTTTTATTAAAGCTAACTATATGTGTGTACGTTTAAACCAAATTTCGTATAAAACTGATCATTCTTGTAGAAGATGTAGTAAGTCTTTCAACTTGACCTACTTTATATCGAAATTTTGACTTTACCCCATATTTTCTAAAATCCCAAAGCTGGGATCGGAAAAAGAAGAATACTATACAAAGAGCTATATGTATTCCAAATTGTTTCAAAAAGTATTTCGTGACGCCCACAGTACATAAAATATTATGTCACGGTAAAACAATTATAGAATCGAATATTCTTCCTCTTGGGGAATTAACAGAAGAAGCCCAAGAAGCAAGAAACTGCGATTTCAAGTACATTCAAATATTCAGTTCTAGAAAATGTTCTAGGCAGTCACAAAACGAAGACATTTTCTATAGCCTATTGTTATCTTCTGATCCTGTTCTCTCATCAAAGAGAAAACGTTGGATTAATTATGAGGCTTCTTCACCTTCTAACAAAACAGAATTAAAGGATTTACTTTATCTTTTAGACATGCATAATGATATGACAGATTATTTTATAGAAAATAAATAATAATTTTAAGGAAACAAAAAATACTTTTAACGACTTTTCGTAAATAAAAATTAACAGAAAATTTTATTTTTTATCTGATGTTTTTTATAATGATTATTAATTTAAGATATGCCTCTTGGTTATCCTCTTTTCAGGTATAATTGTTTTTTTACACAATTTTTTACACAGGCATGAAAATTTTTACTTCCGTAACATAAATGTATAAAAGTGAGATACATATTGAAACACTCATATTTAAGAACGCATAGTTTTGCTCATAAGAATGATATTGAGGTGAATCTTTTTTTATTTAATAGGAAATTGCGTCATCTTTATTCACATGCATAAAAAAAAATAAAAAAATGGAACAAAATTTTAATATTCGTTGCTGAGCTCCGAAAATTTCGAAAAATTATGGTAAAAACGGTCCAATTTGAGAAAAGTAAAAATATTAAATATGCTATAAAACTTTTATTATTTAAGCAAATCAGATAAAATTTTTTGTGCATATGTAGTTTGTTAACTAAAATCAAACGGTAAAAAAATCAGCAACATTAAGCTAAAGGAAATCCCATAATTCCCAAAATAAAGACGAAAAATCCCATAATTGGAATTTTTACTCTTTTGCCCATAAAGTCCACATATGGACTAGGGCTCACGAAATACTTTTTGAAACAATTTGGAATATATATAGCTTTTTTATAGTATTCTTCTTTTTCCGATCCCAGCTTTGGGATTTTAGAAAATATGGGGTAAAATCAAAATTTCGATGTAAAGTAGGTCAAGTTGAAAGACTTGCATCTTCTACAAGAATGATCAGTTTTACACGAAATTTGGTTTAAACGTACACACATATAGTTAGCTTTAATAAAAATAAAAAATTTTTATATATTCCTTAAGAAAATTTTTTTCTATCTAAAAAATTAGATTAGTGTCCCATTTTAGGCTAAAATACACAAAAATGCAATAATTTTGGATTTTTTAAATTGGAAATCGTATAATTTTTAAGCCAGAAAAGATATTACTTTCCAATTTTTTTCATAAAATCTTAAATTTTGTTTGCTATCTACAGTAAAAAACTCAAATAAATTTGCTGCAAATTGTACCCAATATTTCGAAAAAACTGGACCAGGGTATGGAAAAAATCAAAAATTTTAATTTTAAAATGCTTATAACTCGATCATTTTTAAACATAAACATGCAGTTTAAAGCACCGTTTTGTAGGTATTAACGAGAGCTTTAAGACTATGTAAAATATTTAAAAATCAGACAAAAATTGAAGAAATGTCCAACTTTGAGACCACATAGCGCCATCCCTGGAAAGTGGAGGGTAACCACCTTCAAAACTTAAGCTCAAGTACTCCTCTACTATGCTCGTGTCAAATATTGAATCAATCGGCGTAGCCGTTTTCAAATGGCTAAATTATTTCCAAAATATTTTGATTCTGCCCCACTGTGCAGCGTTTTGAGAGGAAATTGCAGGAATCCTCAATGCACTAGGTCCTTCAACAAAAAAATGCCAGTACAAAAATTAGTTGGCGTGAACAATTAATTTTTATTTTGTTTTTATATTTTATTTAACAAATTTTTTATTAAACTTCATCAAGAAATTATTTTTAGTTATGTAAACATACAACTTTTTGTATTAAATTTGACATTTGTTTATGAAAATTATAACAAACTTGCTTATTTTGCTATTTCATTTCCACATTCGACAGTGATGCTATTAATTTTGTAAACATTGTTGTCTTCCTCTTTTTCTTTCGATTCCGTTTTTCTTCAGAATACCAATTTTTGATCGCAACGTAACTGAATGCGGAGACTTAATCGAAACGCAGAATAGGGGTGAATAATGTGTGAGTCAGTAACGGAAATTCGTTTAACTTCCTCAGATGTTTGAGTATTATAAAAATATAGATTGGCTTGAGTTTGTCCTTTTGGTAGTGACTCTCCTGTCACCAAAAGACGATCATCTGGGCTGAAACAACAGTCTGTGGTATTATAACGAGAGAACAGATTTGACCAGGTGTGAATAGGCTTTTTGAAATTACGCAAGTCTCATAATTTCATGGTTTCATCGTTTGAACGAATAGCTATTTGCTGGCCCATAAAAGAAAATTGTACTGATGTTATTTCAGATCCTTTCTGATGGGCTTCCCTGACACAATGTGTAGTATTAACAAACATTTTACGTGTATCCCAGGTGTGTATAGAGCCATCAACACAACCTGCAGCTATTAAAGTTGCATCTCTATTATAGCCACAGGAGGATGCATTTGTTCTTAGCCCGCCCTGTGCTCTTGTCTTAATAACCGTTGTCTGCTCTTTGTTTCTTAATCCTCTCTAAATTCTAAGAGTTCCATCCATTGCGGCCGTCAGAAATTCTTCTTTGGTATAAGGATGCCAACAGCCAGAAGAGTAACTGAGCTATATGGCCCTTAGTTCTGGACATATCACTCAAATAAGGATCCCCTTAAACACATTCCATTTTTTCAAAACCATCACTATCTAAAATTTTTGCTTGTGAATTGCCTGATATAACTAGAATCATATCACCAGTAATGGAATAATGCAAATCTCTTATGGGATAATTTTCACATGGTTGAATGGTACGAAAGCTGCGTAATGAGGAATCCATGCCAGCAAAATCCAAAAAACTGATTTCATAATCAATAGAACCAGATACCAATCTAGCACCCGCAGGATCACCAGCCAAAGCTAAAATTGCTTTAGTGCCATATTGCATTTGAACTTCGTGAGTATCAGGAATTCTTTTCTCCAATATTATATCTTCATCCTCGTCTTCCTCGTCAACGTCTTCATTGTCTTCATCACCGTCATTATTTGTCTTATTAACATTCATTACTCTGCCTTCATTGTTATCCTTGGTTGTAGGAGGTAAGGGGCCTATAATCTCTTCATCAGCCTCAACATTTTCGATTTCTTCTGACGGCTCAACTCTTACAGCGGCTGATTCCTTAGCTTTTGCAATTTGTTCCTAATATACAAAAATAAATTAAGACGAATAATTTAACTTGGACAAATAACTTACATTTATATCAAAAACTTTTGCTGTCTTTCTACCAAATCCCGTCAATCCCATAACTTCTTTTAACTTTTGTGCTTCCAAATTATCAGCCACTTCATCGATTTGTTTTTGCATTTGTTGTTTATCAATTTTTTTTAAGCTTCCAGAGATATCAGCGTCCATGTTGAAACGTTATCATATAACTGGTTTTGGTAAAAATGGCATAAGACTGGCTTTTACTCGGAAACTAAAAATTATTTCTAAACAAGTATGACACATTTTGAAAGAGGAATATTAGACGAAGAAAATGCACTAGTTTTTACGAAAATCGATGCAGTGGTTCCAGAGATATCAGCGTCCATGTTGAAACGTTATCATATAACTGGTTTTGGTAAAAATGGCATAAGACTGGCTTTTACTCGGAAACTAAAAATTATTTCTAAACAAGTATGACACATTTTGAAAGAGGAATATTAGACGAAGAAAATGCACTAGTTTTTACGAAAATCGATGCAGTGGTTCCAGAGATATCAGCGTCCATGTTGAAACGTTATCATATAACTGGTTTTGGTAAAAATGGCATAAGACTGGCTTTTACTCGGAAACTAAAAATTATTTCTAAACAAGTATGACACATTTTGAAAGAGGAATATTAGACGAAGAAAATGCACTAGTTTTTACGAAAATCGATGCAGTGGTTCCAGAGATATCAGCGTCCATGTTGAAACGTTATCATATAACTGGTTTTGGTAAAAATGGCATAAGACTGGCTTTTACTCGGAAACTATTTAAAGCTAAATTTTACTTTTTAACGATGGATACTTATTTTCTTTTTCTTTATATGCGTGCTAGTCTTTATAGAAGAATTTATATTTTTGAGCGATTCGTATAATTTTGGCCGTCTTCTCAGTTATATTTTTGTTACCCACATTACGGCTTAAGACATCCATATTCATGTCTTTATAATCATCCGGCATTGTACTATCATCAGCCAGTATAATTTTTGTCATAATAAGAGCATGACAAGTTTCAATAGGCGCACATTTGTGTATTTCTTTTATAAACCTAAAAAGAATATTAAATAAAATTAAAACAATTAAAAAAAAGGTCAGCGTAAAAAACAAAAATTACCAGTTTGGTAGATTAGTTGTCACAAAAAAAAATAGCATTTTAATACTGCTTTAAGGAAAATAATTATGTATTAAGGCCGGAGCATATAGAATCCGTCATACGTTATACTTTGTCTTTTTTAACTGACAAGTAACTGCCATCCCTAACAGTCCACCCTAAATACGAGCGTAAGACGTTATTTAACTGTCAAAAATTCTCATGCCCATACAAAATGTATGAGACCAACCCAAATAGCGCGACGCTAACGTTGAACAATTGAAAAATCCAATTTTGACGCGCGTAAAAAGTGAAGTTGGCTGCAAAAGAAGTGTTGTTATTGTTTTTTTTGTTTGTGGTATATACAAAAGTATTTCCAACAGTAATGACATTACAGCTACTTTAAGGTCAATTTCGCGATTTTATCTCTCTTAATTAGTTTAATTTTGTGGTTTTCAGCAAATAAGATAAGTAAACAATACTGTTCGTTTCACAACGTTGGCGCTCGTATTTAAGTTACTCATTACAACGTAAAAACTAGACGCTAAATTACGTCGTGCCTAACGCCCGTATTTAGGGTGGACTGTAAATTAGCGAGTAAAGCGCAAGATATCTGTCAAAATTTCTCATGCACATTCAAAATGTATGAAGCATCCCTAAACAGCACGGCGTCAACTCTTAGCAATTGGAAAATGCAATTTTGACAGCGCGTAAGGTAATGAAGTTGCCAGCAAGCTACTGTTGTTTACATATTTTTTTGTAGTATTTAGAGAACGTTACACAACAGTAATGCCATTTTAGCTTTTTTCGGGTTTATCTATCGTATTTATCACTGTTTTGCATTTCATTTTATAGGGTTTTATTAAAAATGATAAGTTAACATTACTGTTCACCACAAAACGTTGCGCTTTTATTTAAGTATGTTATTTCAGCGTAGAAGCCATGCGTAATTTTGCATCGCGTCTTACGCGCTAATTAAGATATGACTGTAAGTTAAAATACATGTTTTCTTGTGCTTGTTGTCACATCAGTACATCTCCGTTAACGTAAAGTACAAAACTTGGGAAACTTTTGACTTACGTTGTATACTTTGACAGCTATTAATCGCTTTTTCTTCTTGTTTTGTTTTTTCTTTTGCTGTGTTTTAACAACAACAAAGTACTTATTGTGTCAACTTAATCAGTCGTTATTTTGTTTTCAGTTGAATATGTAAAAGTATAATGCAGGGGTTCTCATCAAATTCCTGCTCACGGACCCCTAATACACTAATCTTTTTTCGCGGACCCCTCTGAAGCCCAAATTCACAATAAAACTTTTATTATTTTTGAAAACACTGTTTTTCTGTTCTTCATCTGGACCCCTTGGATGGTTGCTACGGACCCCCAGGGGTCCACGGACCCCCATTTGAGAACCGTTGGTATAATGTATGACAGATTCCACGTGCCTCGAACTTTAGTCTTTGAAAAAAGAGAGCATCCTCAAGATAAATTGGTTTTGTTGTAGAAAAACAAATTCCTCTATACGCATTAATTATTTTGTATAAAAAGACTTAAGCTATAAAATTTTGGCTAGAAATAGAATCATATTAAAAAAAAACTTTGATTTAAAAAAAATTCGTGGACAAGAAACCTCAATTTTCATTTAAAAATGGACCCATGAAAACTTCAGCATTATGGTAAAAATTACACATATTTCTTTAAACAAGAGTATTGTTTTTATGGAAAAGAAGGCTAATGACTTTCGAGGGTAAAATTAAAAACAGCGAGCCGCTAGTTGAAGTAACTTGTCAGCACTGCTGCTAGCCACTGAGTGCCAGCACTGCTTACCCCTACTCAAACAATGTGTTGTGCCAGAACTAGGAAATTAAGTTATGGGAGGAAGAATATAAGAAGTAGTGTTTGTATTTTAATTTTTGTCAGTGACATGTTCGGCTAAAAACAAATTCTCTTTGTGACGCATAGTGCGATTCACTGGCTAATCGACCACGAATGAATGAGCTTTTAATTAAACTCGTTTTGTACATAAAAACGTGCGGATATTAGGACCGAGTTCCTTAATCTTATTAGAGCACATTTCTTTTGCAGTATTAATAAGACAGCGAAACACAAGTAACATTGCGTTGGTGTTCAAGAGAGTCAATAGGGTTGGATATCCTACTATCACCTAGGAGCCTCTTCGCTATCTTCTGTGCGCTTTCGAGTAACTTCAAAACAGAGGTGTTCCATTTTTGGCCGGTTGTAAGTGGTTTTAATTGAAAGGAGATCAGATGCAGTAAAATATCTTTTACATCGTTTCTAAAAGCTTTTATAGAGGCTTGAAAAATGTGTTTAGTCCATAGAATATCACACTGAATTTGCATGTCAAAAACATCAAGTGTTTCCGACTCCTTTTTTTTATACCACTTACAGATGAAGCACCACTTTCGTTCGAATATCTGTTCCTAAGCCTTAAACTTTGAGTCTTACGTGCATTAAAATCGAGTCTAATCACCCGGCCCCAGTCAGATATTGTTTTAAGATCCTGATTTAGTGTATCATTTATATTCAGTCGCTTGGCCCTAACCTGTAGAAGACTTGGCCGTTTGCCGAATGACAAATATCGTCTGCAAGAGTAAATAATGTTTAAAGCATGATAAAGATCTTTGACAGATTTTTGTTCTTGTAGATACAGTTTGTAAAAAAAAGTGTTTTCAAAGCTAGAAAATTTTAGGAATTTCTATTTAAATAATGAACAACAACAACAAAATCATTTTCTTTGAATTTTTTTTCTATGTAACTGTTTTCCTGTACGTTGGCGACAAAAAGACGCCGACACTTTGAAATAATAATAATAAACATAACAACAACAATGTAAAAAAAATGTTTTAAAAAAACCAAAAGCAAAGAAGATCCGTTATTTTTTTGCACATTTATTGAATGTAAGTTCCTTTTAAGCATGGTAAGTATTGTAGATAGCATTTATGCTTGAAATTACTCATTATGCAAGCAACAAGTTATCACACAGTTAAAAATGCACAATGCCAGGAAAACGACTGAGCAAAGATATTACACAGCTACTGTATTTCAATTACTATAAAGGAAAGTCTCACAAAGAAATTGCGGAAATGTTCTCCCTTGATCTAAGGACAGTATATAATGTTATAAACCGTGCGGAAAAAGAAGAAAGGCTTGAACCACAACCAATACCAGGCAGACCAAAAAAAGTAGATCGGCTCATTGAACGATAAATTTTGAAAATTATTGACGACAATCCACATTCCAGCACTAGGGGAACTGCACTTCAGATCAATCGTTAATGTGATAAAGTATCTCCCATCAGACGGTCTGAAACGTTCTGCAGAGCCATAAATACTCTTCAAGAGTCGCCAGGAAAAAACCTCTGCTCTCCGCGCTAAATATTAAAAACGATATAAATTTGCCATTGAGCATATTTCTTTTACTCCGGAGTACTGGTATGATGTAATTTTTTGCGACGAGACGAAGGTGATGCTTTACTATCATGATGGACCTCAAAAAGTTTGGCGCAAAACCCTGGCGGCTTTAGAAAACAAAAATATAATATCCACGGTAAAATTTGGTAAATTATCTGTAATGGTGTGGGGTTGCATTTCATCCAAGGGTGTTGGCGAACTACAAATATTAGAAGATGTAATGACGAAGGAAGTCTATCTGGACATTTTAAGAAACGAGTTGACTGCCAGTGCTCAAAAATTCGGCTTTATTGACCCAGAAAATCCCGCAAAATTAAAATATAAATTTTACCAAGATAATGACCCAAAACATAAATCGTACGTTTGCAGATCCTGGTTGCTATATAATTGCAGAAAAGTAATTGATACCCCGGCACAAAGCCCCGACCTAAGCCCAATAGAAAATTTGTGGGTCCACCTAAAGAAAAAAGTCGGAAAAAGGTCCACGAAAAACAAAGCAGAATTAATAAGATTTATGAAAGAAGAGTGGGAAAAAATACCCGATGATTACGACATACCAAAACTGATACATTCAATGTGTAAACGATTAGGAGCTGTAATTGATGCTAAAGGAAGACATACAAAGTATTATCAGAAAAAAATCTTTTTTTTAGGCATATAGAAACAATTTTTTTACTTATTATATAATTTTGAAAACATTTATTTTACAGCGTGCAAAGTGAAGTATTTTTTTTAGTTACAATTTTTTTTTTTGTTATTGGAATAAATTTAGTTTTTTCTTGTGAAATGTGTTTAGAAACATCTAAAAAAATGTAAATAAAAAAAAAATAATAATAAATGTTATATATTTTTCCTAAAGTTTTTAATTTTCTTTGATTTTGAAAACACTTTTTTTACAAACTGTATTTAGAGCCACCACCTTATTTTCGCCAAAACAATGTATGAAGTAACACCACTTTTTTAAAACAAAATCTAGCAAGTCTCTTGAAGAGCGCCTTCTACGGAAATCAAACTGGCGGTCGCTTAGTAAATTATTGGAATCCAGATAATTAACACAGTCAATCGTGTAGAAGGAGGTGACATAATATAACGGATGAAATTTAGCATGTTTTGTATTTTATGGTTGCTGTTTTGGTAAATGTGTATGCGGAGAGAAAAGTAACACTGCATTGTAGGGTAAACTTGATGTTTCAAATTATATCAACTATCATAATGACATATATTATTTATGAATGTGAAGCAAATATTTTTTTTTTTCGTACGAAGACTTCTTCCAGCTACTGTATAAATTCAACTGGTATTGTTTTTCTTTTTAATGAAAAAAATTACAATATTTGCGACAGCTTTTAATTGCAAAAGACCAAAAAAGCAAAAAATTAGAGACTAGTTCTTGAATAAAACAACATAAAATCTAATAACGCTTCAACACAAAATAATCAAGAAATGTAATTAAATTTCACATCATATTTACTTACCCGACAAATGAATATTCATCAGTGCAAACATTAACTGATTTTAAACATTCTATAAACGTCTGATAATAAAAGTGTAGCAGCTCATCAATATGATATTCAAGAATAGGAATTTCTACACTTGAAAGTAATAAAAATACAATGTCATGAACACAACTTGCATATTGGGAGATTTGAAAATCAACAAATTTTACTTTTCGGGGCTGGCCATATTCATCTGAAATGTGATATAAAAAACAAAAATAGATATTTATGTACATATTTATAAAATAATAATGATAGGGTTTTCAACAGAAAATCTAAAGCTAAAATTTCAACATTATTTTTTTATTTGTGGCATAGCTCATTTAACTGTCTTTAGCGTTACCGAATAGCGTGCATAAATTTAGAATAACATTATGTAATGGCAAAGACAATGCTTCTTAAGCCCTTTTCCCAATATAATACTGAGTATTAAGACTTGTCAAAAACTTGAATCCTATGAGAGAATGTGATGGTGTGAAAGCAATATGTTATCAAAGTATGAAACATTACGGAAAGAAATTTGACATCCCATAATAACGAACCATTTTAAGAAATTTTTCTAAGCGTTAACAGCCATACCTAAATTAGCGCGTAAGATGCGACACAAAATAACGCGTGGCTTCTACACTGAAATGACATACCTAAATAAAAGCGCAACGTTTTGTTGTGAACAGTAATGTTAATTTATCATGTTTAATAAAACCCTATAAAATGAAATGTAAAACAGTGATATAACCGCTAGATAAAGCCGAAAAAGGTTTTCCAAAAAAATATGTAAACAACAGTAGCTTCCAGCCAACTTCACTACCTTACGCGCTGTCAAAATTTAGTTTTCCAATTGCTAAGCGTTGACGCCGTGCTATTTAGGGATGCTTTATACATTTTGTATGTACATGAGAAATTTTGACAGATATCTTGAGCTTTACGCGCTAATTTAGGAATGGCAGTAACACTTTTCATTTTATCAGAGACGATAGCGCGAGTTAACATCTCTAATTTTAAGATAGTAATAACAAATCCATAAATTCAAATATAATGTCTTATCTCTAAGCTAGAGATAAGACAAACATCATAAATACAACTATTGTAACGATAAGACAAACATCATAAATACAACTATTGTAACGATAAGAAACACATTCTTTCTTTTCTAACTTAATACAAATAACTCAAAACATGTTTTACTGAAAAAAAGGTACTAGTAACCTAAACAAAGAAAAACATATTTTGAGTTAGGACAAAGAAACATTAAACATAATTATTAATATAAATAGATGCTAAGAAAAATAGGATAGAGAGTCTTAAGAATATATTTAATAAAGAAACGCACATTTTTTGGTGCAGAAAAAAGAAAATATATTTTTTTACTCATTTCCTATAATTGGAAATTAACTCGCGCCGTTGTCAACACTATATTTTCTTTGTCTTGCAACTGCTTAAAATTGCCCTTATACTTGTCGCTTACATATGAATTTTGTTTATAACAACGTTCAAATAGCTGCAATTTTTTATAATTTTTTTAATTTGTATTTTTATATACCAAGCAGCTGAACGGTCAATAATTCTCATAAGGCGGCACTTCCGCAAAATTTTTAGTCGCCGTTACTTAAATTTCGTGCCAGCTTGGTAGTTTTATAAAATTATTTGAAGTGTGGTAGTAATATTACGTTAGATTTCTTGACAATCACAACAGTTCTCATAAAATTTCCTTATTATAAAATCCAATGAAAATCTTAATACTCAGTATAATAGTGTGAAAGGGCGTTTATTAATATATTACAAGAAAATGTATAGTAAAGGCCAGGATTCGCTATCATCCACAATCGTAAGATCTAATCACACAAAAATCTGACAGAATTCTGTCCTACTTTAAAAAACGTTTCAAAATGGCTTCTTATGTGCCACAGTGTTATACAAAAAAGATGCGTAAAACAGATGCTTTTAATATTTTGTTGTTGCTTTCTATTCATCTTAAAAAAAATCATCTCTGATCGCATAGAAAAAATTATTTTATAAATTATTTCAAAAGATTATAAAATCGTACAGATCTGTCAAAAAGTCTGTCACACACATACACTTTTAATCCACACTAATCCATTTTTGAGCACACAAGCAATTTTTGACAGATCGTACAACTGTGTATGATAGTCAATCCTGGCCTAAACAAGTATTCGACATAAGCTGTCATTCGACATTATGTTAGTCAGGAGAGATGAACTTCTTAAGTCATTTTTTCAATCTTTAGAAATCTATGACAGATAATGTCAAAAAAATCTTAAGAGTTGGGGCTTCAGCTACTACAGAAGGAGTGAGGGCAATAAAATTAAAAAACATTCGTTGCGTTTGCCCCAAATAAATTTTATTCATAATAAATTTTATTCGTTATAAATTTTATTCATTTAAGTACTTGTAACCTTTCTTAGCGGCAAAGAATTGTCAAAAATCTACCTCCTTCTATTGGAAACCCTTTAATAAATCTTACCATATTGTAACATTAAATTATTTATCCACATATCGAAGTGGACAATTGAAGTATACAGATCATCCTCTATTTCCGATTTTGCAAAGAAAGCATCATATTCCTGCATTAACTTTTTAACGCGTTCCACACAATTTGCATTATTATTTGTAGCATTGGCGATTTCTTGATATAGTTCCTTGAAAAAGTAAATAAAGAATTGACATTATCCACTACGATTTTCTTTATGGTGAAAAATTTCTTTAATAATAAAAACATTCATACAAAAATTGTAGTACATTGAATTTAATTTAACTTGGCATCGCCGTAAAAACGACCGAATGACAATTTCGGATTTAGCTTAACTTTTTGTTTTGCCGCTTATTTGTCAATCTAAAAAGTAAGCAAGCAATAATTCTTGCAAAAAAAAACCCGACTTCAAAACAGACAAACATAAAATGATATTTCTTTAGAACGGTAATTCGTAGAACAGAATATTAATGCAGTTTAACAAGAAAATTCAATATTTATGTGGTCACCCTTTATTTTTTGCACTTTTTATTGCTGACACAGAAAAACAAAATTTGTGTAAATTCTAAGCGTAAGTCTATAACTATTCAAAAGGTTGGCCATATAGGCCAAATTACATCAGTTATAAGGACACCTTTTAATTTCTAATTTAAAGTTGGTTACTTGTTATAGCGGACTTAGCAATAAAGGTTCTGTGTAAATTTCAACTGTCTACAATTGTTTAACAGTTTTGTCATATACATCAAATAACAGCAACTATTTTAACACCCTGTAATTTATAATTTTACATATTTAAACTTTTTGATATACCAGACAAAGTAGTTGACATTCTGTTTAATTTTCAAGTGTTTGTATATAAAGGTTCAAACGATACGCCATATAGGTCAATTTACTTCAAATATGAGAACACCCTTTAATTTCTAAGTTAAAATTTTATACTTGTTGTTATAGCGGACTTAGCAATAAAGGTTCTTTGTAAATTTCAGCTGTCTATCTATAATGGTTCAAAAGTTTGACCACATACATCTACTTACGTCAAACATTGGGACACCCTTTGATTTCCAAACACAAATTTTAGACTTGTTATTATAGCGGACTTTGCAGTTAAGGTTCTTTGAAAATTTTAACTATCTGTTCATAACAGATGAAAAGTTTGGCTACATATATCAAATGACACTAACTATTGGGACACCCTTTAATTTATAAATTTGAATGTTTATACTTGTTATTATAACGGTCACAGTAATCGACATGCTGTCCCATTTTTAAGCGTGTATCTATAACGGTTCAAAAGAAAGGCGCATATATGTCAATTTACATCACCTATGGGGACACCCTTTAGTTTTAAGATTCATTTTTGTATTACTTTTTGCTTTTGGGAACTATGGTAATACGCATTTTTTTTAATTTAAAAGAAGTGCGCTTTACGGTTCATAACACACTAAAAAACATGTATGTTGTATGGGGACGCCCTTTATTTTTTAAGATTATAAACTGTTTTTAAAACGGAACAAATCTGTAAGCATAATCTATCAAATTACAAAGCAATTTTTAAATCGGTTCAGAACTTACTGAGTTCTGCAGGCACAAACATAAAAAAGCAACATTCGGTTGAATTGACAACCTCTTTCTTTTTTTGAAGTCGGTTAAAAAATCGAGAGAACAGATGATTTTAAAATAAACAAAATAATAAAATTTCAACCATTAAATTTATTTATATATTTCTGCATCAAAAAACTAAAAATATTTTTTTATTTATTTAATTTTCAACACACAAATTATTTGCCTAAGCAAAATAAATTCAAGGAGCCAGTTGCCGCACTACGCTTACTTTTATACACCTTCAGTGATATTATCGAATTTACGGCAATTATCATTCATTTATTATTATTATAACAACTGTAATTGTGAACTTGCATAAAAAAAGCTTTTATTTTAAATTCACACATTGTTGTCATTGTCACAAATGTTGTTACTATTAAATCACTACAAAAAATCTTATCATTCAATCGAGTATAGCACTGCTAATTTATACTTAATTCCCTTAGAATTTATCTAATAAATGTTTTGTGAGATTATTATAAAATATTTATCTTTAAAGAATAAATCAAATAAATTAATGTGGGAAAAGCTTATTTATGTTTTTTTTTAATATGGTCAATATTGGTTTCAATTAAAGGCTTTTGAAGAGATCTTTCAGGAAATACAAAAATGGTTAACCTATTAAGAGTCAACGACATTTTTATGTAAAATTATATATCGTACTTATTTTTCTTATTTTTTATTCACTGTCACCGCAAAATTTGTTTTTTTTTTTTTTAATAAGAGCTACTCCACTAAACTAAATTCACATACGTGATAAAGGGTATATGCATAAGATTCGGCATAGCCGAATATAGCACTCTTACTTGGTTTTTGTTATATTTTAATATCGACATTTTTCTCTTTTTCTTATTTAATTTTAGCAAATTAAACATTTCTGTAATTAAACTTTAATTATGAAACCAAAAAAGTTGAAAAAATTAAGCGCTCGCTCCGCTTTAGGATTTTAAAAATAATTAAACTTACCGCTTCCAGTTGCGATTTCACCTCTGGTGCGATTCCTGTATTAATATTAAATTTTCTAAAATATGGTCGTATAAATTTATTAAATTCTTCTGGCTTTTTTATTCTTAATGCTATTGGCAGTGCATGATATTTCGCCATTTCACGTAAAATTAATTTCGTTTGCATCATATCAAAAGGTTTGTGGCGATTTCCCGCCTTAAAACCAGATGTCTGTAAATTTTCCAGCACCAATACAGCATCTCGATCTACTTTTTTAGAATCTGGAGTCAATGAAATTCGACTGCCATAATACGCTGGAAAACCATCAAAAAGTTCAATTTCTCCAATACTAGCTTCCAGCTGTAGAGCACGTATGGCAGGGCTTAAATATTTATAGACAGCATTTTCAGTCAGACATGTTCGTTGCGGTTGAAACATTTGCCAAAACAGTTCATTTGTTATGGGTGGCAATTTAGCTACAAGTGGTAATTCTTCTATTTCTCCTGAAGGTTTTTGTATATTGGCATTGATTGCTAGCATAACACTGCCATAGTTATCGCCAGCCTTCGTTAGATAACGGCTGGTATATGATACTAATTTGCTATTGTTCAAATGCGGTTCTATTACTGAGGCTAAATCAATTATTTGCGGTACATCGGTCATAATGTCTGAAATTCGAAAAAATCTGAAATCAGTTTTAATTAATTTTTATTTTACAAGCATTTAATTATTATTTATTTTACGCATTCTTTTTTTTATAAGGGGTAACCAGACTTAAGCTACAAGAAAATTTAAAATAAAGCAACAATAATCAAATTGAATCTGATTTTGTTTGAAGGGATTTTCATGCAATTATATATATCAAGGCAAATTGATACCAGGTGACTGCATTAGTTTTTACGTGTATTTTGTTTCTGTAAAATCTTGTTAAGCTGTCAAAAACGTTTGGCAATATGTGTGTAGATATGTATTTCAATTTATTTTTAGTGGCTTTCTTATGTTTCACAAAGGCATACATATTGCCAGGCGGTTTTAACAGCTTAACAAGATCTTACAAAAACAAAATACACGTAAAAGCTAAAACATATGTTAACCGCAAGATCTAATGCAGTCACCTGTTCAATTCGCCTTGATCTATATGACAGCCTTGAACACTTGTATATTGTGTTCGTTCCAACAACAAAATTACTGTCAAAAATGGGCTTTTTCTAGAAGATGATTTTCAATCCGAAATCTGGATCTACTTCCAACATTTCAAATAAACAACAAGTAAAGGTGTTTTCTAGGTTATCCGGCTTGTACTATAGCTTCTTCTTCTAACAGCCTAAAACCAACAAGGCGAAAAACCTTACACTGACTCCCTAGCGATGCCTCCTTCAACTGGATCGGCGTCTCATCGCCTTCACTGAATATTTTGAGATACTGGGCCCTGCACACATGAGTCCCTAACAGGTTGCTAGCTTAAGGTCGGAAAGAGTTCATTCACGCGCATTGAAATCATAATGACGATGAGTCTTACGACGAAGTTAATGTCGTGTACTTACAACCGATGATATTTTTAATAATTGCTATACATTCGGCAAGCGTGAAAAGGTGCCTGATGAAACTATTTTAACTTTCCGTCCAATCGCTTAAACTTTATGGAAATCCATGTCCCTTGAGGCAGTCTAATTTTCCTTTATCATTTGGAACAATAAAGCAACTCCAATCAAAAAAATATATATAAAAAGCGATAAAGAATTAAAAAATAAGAAAAAACATCAAGTGAAAAAATTGGCACTCTGGGGTATATATGTATCATTTAAAAAGTTTTAAAGAAATCGTAAGAATTTCTGGCTGAAAATTTGTCTACTTCGAAAGGCTATCAGTCAAAAATTATTTAAAATGTAATATTTTTTTTTTTTTTGTTAAAAAACAAGAGTTTTGAATCTGCTACTCATGGCGAAATAATTTACCAGGTGGTGGCAGTGGCGAATTTCATTCATTTTCGCCGTTGCAGAAAATTTCAAACTTCATATAAAAAAAATTTTCGCTGATTATTTATATATGGAGTTTGACATTTTCTGCAACGGCGAAAATGAATAAATTCGCCACTGCCACCACCTGGTAAATTATTTCGCCATGCTGCTACTATTAAAAATAAAAACCAAAGTAAGGCAACAAAAATACGTCATGTTTTTATAAGCGAATATCTCTTAAACTATGAAAGATATTGCCTCTGCTCAGCAAAGAGTAAAAATAAGAACTTGGCAGCAGTTTAAATTTTCCGTATTTTAATTTAATCGGGCTAGGTCTTTAGACACTATAGAATTATTTTCTATTTTTACCAAATACACCAATGCGCTGCATTATTAGATGCTCAAAATAAAAGCGTCTGTATCTTGCAAAAATGACAGAAGTGCAGATAAAATTTGCCAACTGAAAATAAGCTTTTTTATTAAAATATGGCTTTTGATCAAATATAAATTATTTGCAGATAAAAAATCTACAGTTTATAACTTGAAATAATAAACAATAAAAAAAACAGTTGTTTTTACGTAGTGTTAAAAATATTTCTTTAATAAAAAACAGTTCGATTAAAATTAGGAAGTACTTAGTTTTGTATTACTTTTAAGTGAAAATGCATAATAAGTATTTATTTTATTTAAAAAAAGAAACTGTTAATTCACATATTGAAATGTGACAAAAATTATAATTTTATTTATGTTGAATAAATTGTTGGTCGTAAACAGTGTTGCCAGTTTGGTAGTTTGATAGCTTTAATGCTGAAATGTCATACATAAATAAAAGCTTTAACGTTGTGCCTTAAACAGTATCTTGTTTAATTAAACATATGAATAACAAGTAATAGTGCTATATTTGGCTATGCCGAAACTTATATACCCTTCACCATGTATGTAAATCTAGTTTAGTGAAGTAGCTTCCATAAAAAAATAAATAAATAAATAATGGGGCGACAGAGATTAAAAAAATACGAATAAAAAATGAAGTATGATACATAATTTTTACATAAAAATGTCACCGGCTCTTAATGGCTTAAGCATTTTTAAAATTTTTTAGTATTTTCTGAAATATTCCTTCAAAATCTTTGAAATGATACCCATATTGACAATATTGATAATCAAAATTTTTTATGAAAATTTTAGAGGCCCATAACTCGGAAAATATGAACGAGCGCCAATTTTTTTAACTTTATGATTTATTTCTTAGTTTTTAATTTTCTATGGATCCATATTGTTACGAACATAAGATCTGGCAACACCTGTTGTTGTTGTCCGTATGTGCGTGGTTAAAACAGAAGGTGAATAAGTTACTTCCACCACCATTGGGTGTGTGTATAGAATAATACGAAAATTAGCTAACACAAGTCGTGCAACCACAATGGCTGCATTGGTAGAGGTGCGTACTGCAAAACAGAAAATCGAGCCCACCTTTGGACATGCGTACAAAAGAAAAGTAATAAATGTAAAAGGCAGATAAAAGGACTATTCTTTTGTGAAACCATGACAGATAAATTAGTGAAGACGTCTATTCAAAAAGAAACGCAGATAACTGTCGAGACGCCCTTGATAAGAGATAAAGAGTTCTAGCTGTTAGCGATAGAAAGTAACAGCATGATTTGATTACTGTGTACGGCAGATATAAGTTGTGGATATTGGATTTAAAGGGAATGTGACTGGCTTGGATGTAAAGCAAGGCGAGTGGTATGGATGGTATAGGTTACTAAACAGTTCATATCTCGCCGGAGTAACATAGTAGTGTGGCATGTTTAGTAAATAAGAGGCCAAAGGATCTCAAGTATGTAGCCAGATAGAGCCATAAGAAGTTAAGAAAATAACAAATTTATAATGTGCCACAGTAATATTTGCAATCAAAAAAATCCGTACGTTGTTCCTAAAGTGAAAAACGTAACAATATTAATTGTTTTTTAATTAGGGTTACTTCATTGTTCCAAATAATATGGAAAAATTAAAGGCAGTCGTTTTGTTAAGCCCACTATATCTGATCGCTTCCCGTATTTAAATATTTTCTAGCTCATCTGGTGCCTTGGCAAAATTGATTTCAACACTAACACGGACGTACAGACGGACATTGCTCAATCAACTTTGTATTGCATAAGGACTCAGAATATATATGCTTTTTGGGGTCGAAAATGGATATTGTAGAAATTACAAACGGAATGACACTTCCACTTTTTGTGGTGATGGGTATAAAAATAAAAAATTAACCAAAAAAATTTTTTTTTAATACTTTAAATCTTTTTTAAGTTAATCTGCTTTAATTGTGTTTGATTTCTTTAAGTATTAATATTTCATTAATATTTTCATCAAATACTCTAAGCATATTCAGATATTCAGATTTCACTGCTGCTTAAATAGGTTATCAGTGGATTAAATTAAGGAGTCTTATATTTCATTTAATCAGCTTATCTACATTTATATATGCGAGCGTTAAAATAGCCGTTTTTAGTGTTTTATATAAAAAATAAATGAAGTAAGAAGTATAAAAAAGATTTCAAAGATAAAAAATCGTTTTTATCACTTTCAAAGTAAAATTTATTTGGTATTAAGTTAATTGGATTTATTAAGATAGCACTAAAGACGAGCAACACTCTACGAAGCAATCTTAAGACATCAAGAGAAATAACCGATAAATTTAACACCAGCGGAGTATACAGACGTACTTGCACCTGCAACCATACATACATAGGACAAACTGGACGAACATTAGAAACGAGGTTCACAGAACACATACGATCATATAAACTGAAAAGAGAAGACTCTGACTTCGCAATACACCTTAACACACATGAACATGAGCCAAGGAAATAGATGAAGATGATGTCCTCACAGCCAGTGACGACGGTCTTCACCGAAAGGTATGACAACAGTAAAATTGATTTATTTAGAGTTGCCACATTTTTCTCGCTTTAAAATAGAATAACTTTAAATTGTTTAAAGTAAAGATTACTTTCTTACTATCCTGGGTATATTCACACACTAAGTCATCAAATGATAATGAATGACATAGCTTAAAATCACAACCTGAAATTACAGATCGATTGTATGTCGAACTGCCACTTGAACCGGCAGCTTAAAGTGCTACGAATCAGCAATTTAACTAATGTGCTATTTCGGACGTAATGACACCAAAAACAGGCAAAATTGATGTAATATCTCACTCCATGTTATTTTTTCTTTTTTCAATTTAGTTTTGTTTCGTTTATATCTGTTCGCCCCTTATAAAACCGGCGAGTACCTTTTGATTATTCAAAATCAGGTTCAAAAATAGTAAATTAAACAGTTAACAACAGTAGATTCAATAGTTTTACATTACTGCAACAAGATGACCCAAAACGAAATTTCTCACTAACGCATCACATCTGCATAAACTTTGTATGCTGTGACACATAAAAAGATTAATAAAAAATGTAGTTAGCACGAGCTTAGCTGTCCTTTGAAAATGCTCACACTCAGATTTACATTAACACAAGTGTAAAAAACCGTTATACGATATAACTGATAGTCTTACCAGATCTTTCCATATCAGTTGATTTCAGACGTGGCAAATTAATAAAAAGCGCAACTGCAAACGTTATGGCAGCATTAAATTTAAAGCAATTGTTTTCTACCTTTGAAAAATGTGTGTATAAAATAATGTATTCCAATTGTGTGGAAATGATTTTATGCAAAGCTGAATAATTAAAGCGACACTGAAGTAAAATAATTGTTGGCGTATTTTATTTTGCAATTGAAAAAAACTCAATGTTTCAAATTTAAAAAATGTAACAATATTTTAATATTGTTTCGAAATAATGGCTTGAAATGGAGTATTTTTTTACAGATTGTTTTTTTTTTATAGATGCGTTATTTTCACCAACAAGCCAGAGTTAATAGGTAATATGAATTGCTTATAAAAAAACGTTAGGAGAGATTAAATTTATTTCGCTTTTTTTTTTGTTTTGTTTTTTATTTGTTATATTTTGCATTGTGTTGCATTTCACATTTGCTTCCGTTTATATTTTTGTTTATTCAACAGATTGAGCGCTATTTATTAGCACTAGTAGGTATTACATGCTGTAATTCACATTAAATTATTATTTTCTAATAGTGACAATTTACTAGATCAACCAAAAATTTTTTGTTTTAAAATTTTGAACTTCAATAAAGTTTATATACTATTAAAGGCACAAATATTTAACACACATTTTAAACATATTCAAACACGACCCAAATAAATTTAATTTAATTAAAATTAACATATTTTTTGCTTTTTTCTTTTTTTTTTTTTCTTATCTAACAAAAAAATTGTATTTTGCATATAAATAAATTTATATGACTTATTGTTTTATATGTGATTTTATTCAACTTTAGACCACAACTAATTAATGTGGAAATCTACCATAAATTAAATTTTTAAACTTTGAATAAATTTCTTTTGTTACCAAGGCTTTCTAGCGTACTGTGTATATTAAGAACTAGAATCTTTAAGCTTATAATTAATAGCTTGTTATTAATCAACTTAAAGCACTTAAAAGTTACGGTGTAAAGATGAAAGTCATGTTATCTCCAATAAAGCTAATTATCATTTATCTGATCAACACTAAGATTAACAGCTTTAAAACTTTATGTGGGTTTAACACATATATACGTTGACGGGTAGAGTTTACTGTTCTTTATTTATTGGAACCGTAACCGCAGTTTTTTAACCTAAAAATCAAAAACCGACAAAAATACCTCGGCTTTGACTTTTTAATATAACAAATATTTTGCACACAAAAAAATTTTTTTCCGTTTAATAGTTAAACGGAGTTGCCAACTTTGCATTTGTTGGAAACATTAAATTTTGGATTTTTTTTACCCTTCACCACAAAAAGTGAAAAAGGGTATATATAAGTTTGTCATTCCGTTTGTTATTTCTTCAAAATCCGTTTCTGACTCCATAAAGTATACATATTCTGAGTCCTTATTGAGTGAAGCCCATCTGTCCGTCCGTGTTAGTGTTGAAATAAACTATACCAGAGGCTTGAGCTAAAGAAATTTTAAACACGCTAATCGATCATACATACTTTCGAAAATTTTGCTATTGAAAATCAGCAAGATCGATCCATGTCCTTCGATGTACATATATCATTTGGAACAATGAAGTAATTGTACAAAAAAAAAAAAAAAAAAAACAAATATACGGGGCGATTGAGAATTTAAAAATAAGAAAAAAAGTGAATATATTTCCGCAGGCAAATATTTTCCGAATCATGAGCCTCTGAACTCTTCTTAGAAAAGAACGATTGTGGACATTTGACATTTTTATATAAAATATTACATCGCATCTATTGATTTTTTTTATTTTTTTTTTTTTTTTTGATAGGAGTTCCTTCACTAAGGGTAGTGAAGGGTACATAAAATTCGACATAGCCGAATATAGAATTCTTATTTGTTTTTTTCACTAATTTTTAAACGTTATTAATAAATAATTTAAATAGTTAATGTAACTTACAAAATATGTCGGCAAAAAATTCATTCATAACGAATTATTTATTTTTTTACAAGAAATATAAGGGGGCAAATACATGGCAGCAGTAGCACCGTTTTTTATTTCAAGATAATAGTTATTAGTATTTAATTGTTATTTTATCTGAACAATTGTTGTTTTTGTTATCTCTTACAACTGATTCTGATCAATCTTAGCTCGGAAATGTTTTTTTAATATTTTTATAACGTATCTCAAATTTTTACGAAATTCAACTTTTGCCTTGATTTCATTACATTTAATTCAATCCTTTCCACAATAGCTCAAACACCAAAATTTTAAATATCACAGTATTATAGGCAACTTCTTTGAACTTAAATTTATGTGCGTTAGAGCCATTCACATGGTAATTTTTAACCTAATTTTCTTAAAAATTTGATTTTTAGAAATAAAGTGTCTCTTGATAACAAGATTTATAACAATATTCATAAATAAATAAAGATAAATAAAAAAATAAATAAATTCCTATTTCCTCAAAAGCGGCTATCAGACGGTTAAACTTTGCATGTGACAGCGGTTTGATAAGAAGGAATTTCAACAAATTTTTAAATCCATCCAGCGATGCTGACAACCATGAATTTTACCCTATTACACGAGTATGATGGTACGTCATCAAGCCGTGCTCACATGCAAAGTGTGACTGTCTAATAGCCCCTAAAAGGCCCATAGAATTCGTTATACGTTAAACTTTGACGTATCCAACTGACAAGTCAATTAAAATACATGTTTTCTAATGAGTGTTGTTACAATCGATACGTTCAACTTTTGACGTATGTTGAATACTTTGATAGCTATCAATTGCTTCTTCTTCTTCTCTGTTTTCTTTTAACTCTTGCTGTGTTTCAATTGTGTTTTGTGATTTCAATAAAACAATTTTGGTGGCAAACAATAAAATACAAATTAAATTAAACTAACTAGTGAATAAAATAAAATTAAATTTAAAAGTGAATAAAAATAGAGAGCAAACTTTGATTTAACATCCGTCAGCAAAGTGTTCATTGTGTTAACCTCATCCGTCGTTACTTTGACTTTAGTTGAATTTGTCAAAGTGCAACGTATGACGGATTCTATATGTCCCGGCCTTCAAGACATAACTGTGTCAAGACAAATTGTTTACACACACTACTAAAACTAATACTCTACTCTGCTTTTACACTAGACACTACAACATTTCGGTTTTTATACCACAGATATATAAAAATGTTTGTTTTAAAATGCTAATAAAATCCAGATTGTAGAACACATGTTTGTTTTTTTTTTTTTTTTTTTGTGTTTATTTCAGAGACACTTTAATTTTTGTTTTAAGCTTTTTAAACGTTACTTGTGTTTTTTTTAATAATTGAATTCTTTATAACACAACCTTGACGGATTTGTAATAAACTTGATTCTATTATTTTTACAAAGCTACACTTCCATCGCTTAAGTTTATTTCCTACTGAAAGCAAATCATTTCAAACTTATTACAAACAACATTTACGATCTATAACTTATATTTGAATTTTAATTAATTTTTTTTAATACACTATATCAGAACTAAACTTAAACTTTATTACCTCAATAAATGTAATAAACTATTAAATGCGATTTAATTGATTAATTAAATCGGTCACAAGATTTTGCCCGTCATCTCAATGAGTATTTTCTTAACTGCAATAATAAAGCCGAGATACAGTAAAAAACAAAATTAAGAGAGTAATCAAATCGTTGTAGATTCATTTTAATATCTGGGAATAGAACTGGCACGAACTCATGCCCAAAGAAACAGGTATTTAAATAATGGATTCTATGTTTGTTTTGGGGACCAGAGGATTTTTCAGTTTTGCTTTTTATCGCTTCGTTGTTCAACGACTTTTTTTAGAATTTCCCACCTTGATTGGAAATAAAACACACAAAATTACAACAGCGAATATCAAAGTTTAAGCGAAATGTCACAACCAATTTGAGCCAGATGCATCAATATTTTTATCGTAAAAACGTACCATAAAATTTGCTGCAACTTAAAAAGAGAATTGAAAGAAATTGCATGACAAAATGTCATCTATAAATCCGGTCTGCGAACAATATTAAAGGGTATTGCCAAGTCGAATTTAAAGCAGTTAACTGCATTAACTTTAAAAGCATTTGACTTTTGCAATTTTTGAGTTATTAATAATACAAAAAGAGAAAGTTTTCAGTAAAATTTTTTAGTAAAGTAAAAAATGACAATCGCCTGTAGTCTGTGTGAGTTAGTGTATTTACCTATCACAGATTAATGTGTGCCTTATAGAAAATCTTAAAACTTAAATTCGAAAAGAAACTGTATTCCAAGACAAGACCTGATTTTTTCTTTTTCAACAGCATATAATAATAAAAACATAAAATTAAAAATTAAAGTGCGACCTATATACGGCATGAAAAACTTCGCAAGTAAATCTTTCACTTTTTAATAAGAAAATTGTTACAGTTCTATATCATGCAAATTTTGTTTTATGAAAATATAATGACTTGATAAAATAAATGAAAAAAAACCAAAACGATAACAAATAGCGTTGATTAAAAAATTATATAAAAATTTGTTACTAAATCATGACCCGTTATTTTAACTGAAGCTTATCAATTATATTCAACATACAAAATCGTGTGCAAATGCAAAAAAAAATATATATTTTTGTAAAAATGATAAAATATCACATAAAAGTCTTTCACTGGAAATACATTTTTTTAATTTATTAATACTAGAGTCTGCCTTGTGGTAAAAATTTGACCAAGTTTGTTATTGAACACTTTTTTCATAGTTTATTCTAAATTCACTCTGACAGCATTCGGCAGAGTATTTTTAGATAGAAGTCACTTCTTCGTTACTTTTTTAGATTAAAAACTCAATTTTACAAAAACAAAATACATTATTGTCAAATTAAGATTTTCTAACAATCACTATTTCGTCTCTACCAGAAGTTAATTGGACAAAAAGACCCCTTATAATAATATAAAAACACTTCCACTTAAATCTATTATATTAAGAGTAACTTTTTTTCAACTACCAGATGATAATAAATTGATTGCTCAAAAACTTACAAAAACAAATCGCATGGACATCGCATATTGATCTCTTATATGTCACAACCAAGAGTGAATTAATTAATTTAACAGAAAAAAAAAACACTTATGTCACTTAGTTTGACAAGTGCAGTGTTCGGTTATGTTAAATGCATGTGAAAAATATTAAGAAAAATTGCAAAAAATTAATTGATAAAAAATTAATAAAAAGGTATATGAAGCTGTAAGTAAATTTATGTTAACAAATTAGTTATTTGTTTAAACACAAAATATTTTTAAGGTATGAATTTTCATAATCTCTAGCTTTCTAAATGTAAGCCTTGATAGTATGTTAAAATTTACATTTTCTGTTTTGATAAAGCAGAACTCTGTTACTTTTAAAAGTTTTATACTCGATACTGTTAAATAAACCCTTTTTACATTTCTGACAGACACATATTTGAAACTACAAGAATACTAAATTTTAATCCTTTTTAGAGATGCTAAATAGTTTCCCATTAGTTGTATAACTGTTGTGGTACGTTTCTTCCCGACTAGGGATACTAATTAGATCAGAATTCTATATTATTTGCGATGCATTTCAACGCCATGAAGTAAAGATGTAGTGACTTTTTCGATAGAAAATGCGTGCAGGGAACACTCATGTTTTAAATATAAATATGGACAGCAACTTAAATGGTCATTTATTTCTTAAATACTGAACCGATTTAAATGAGATAAAGACGGTGCACTAAAGCTCGACAATATCTACAATTATGTGAAAGAAAAAACAAAATTGGTTGACAAACAGAAGAGAAAAAGGATCCCGAAGTTTTGTGCTTGCCTATTTATGTATAGATATACAGTTACTAAGGAAAGATATAGTAAATGAATTTAATAGAGTTGCCAGAAGATTTTTTAATAAACTTCTCTTTTTTGCGAGACTATTACCTGAACAATGAATTAACTCCAATAAAAAAACAACTATATGGGGCGATAGAGAATTAAAAAATAAAATTATCTAGTGAAAAAATTGGCACTCAACTCAACAACTTTTTCTAAAAAAAAAAAATACGATTGTGCACCATATTTTTAAGGATATCAATGTAGGTGTCGTTTAAAAGCTTTTGAAGAGGTCTTTTAGAAAATAATACAAATTTTTTTTAATTATGAATCCATTAAAAGCCAATGACATTTTTATGTAAAATTATAAAAAGTATTTAATTTATTTTCTTAGTTTTTAATTATCTCTCGCCCCAATAATTATTTTCTTAATCATAGAAACTTTACCAAACTATATTTTCATACAGGGTAAAGGGTGTGTAAGATTCGACATAGCCAAATATAGCATTCTTACTTGTTTTTTTTTAAATTTTTTTTTATATTTTTTAACGTGTTCTCTTCAAAGTTTTAACTATCTTTCTTAAGTTTCTTGTAAATTCTTAAAACTACAATTAATCTTCAGTAGTCTTTACGCAACTCCATGACAATAAAATAAAATGTCCATGCTGATATTAGGTCTGTTCAGCAACTAAAAATTGTTACTAATTGTGTTCACGTTCTCAAAAAACGTGTAAGTAGAGTGTGAAAAAAGTGCGTTAAAATGTGAGAGAGAAAAATTTTGTTGCAAATTTTGTCTAGTAAAATTTTGACTGGCAAGAATTAGCTAAACAGCTGTTTTTTACTTTTGTTTACAAAATAATTTGCTTTAAAAATGTTGGTTAAAAAATATTCCTAACATTAAAGAAAATGCAAGTGTTTGGCAAAAGAGAAAATAAAAATAATATTATTTTGTTATTTTTCTTTAATTTAGCTATGGAAGTACACAACAAAGAAGTGTAAAACAAAAGATATTTGCCCTAGAAGTTTGAAGCTTTGCAGGTGTTTGTATTGTTTTTAGAACATTTTTCAATTTACAATTTACTATTATCATGTATATAAATAAAATATACACATGTAAGATGTTAAAATAATTTTTTATATAACTATTTTTACATCTAAATCACAATAAGAATGTGTATTAGAACTAACTGCAGAAAAAAAAATAATATTCATGCAGCGCTTAAACATCACAAACGATTTTAAAAATTAGCTAATAATTAAAACATTTTATGTAAATATTGAATTTTTTTGTGTGGTTACCAGATTGATGGCTCTCAGTGGTCTTTGCTTTATACATTTTTGCACTCTAGTACATTTTCTTTTAAAATGGTACTATTTAATAGTTAAACCGTACAGTTTTAAAGTCTTATATATCATTTCCGAAGCCACAACAATTGGCTTTGCTTATTTTTGCTAGTAAAACATTCATTTACGTTTTTTACATTTGGAAGATTAAGTTTAAAAATTAATGTTTTATTCTCTCGTAGCTAGTTTATTGTTTTTGTTACTTAACGAAAAGACCTGTTATTATAGTATTAATCATATTGTTTTACTTTTCAACATTGAATGCATTCAATTTGAAAATTTTGTTTTTTAATCACCAGTTACATCGTGAAAGGTTTTCAGTTCAAAGCGTATTTCATTTTTATTGAAACAATCTCATCATATCAAACCTTCTCCATGTGGTGAACTAAGACAACGTATGCATTCGTGAAGATGGATTAGTAGCTACTTGTTAAAAGTTAGTGGAAAATTTTTTTTCCTAGGTGATCACAATAAGCCTTTAAACATAAAATTTACCTTTGCAGTTTTTATTATTTCTATTTTTTTTTTTATTTAAACAATAAAATAAATTGATTAGAGTAAATTTTTTTATTTATTTCATAATTGCTGAGAGGCTTTGCGCAAATCAAATTCTTGAACACTACTTTCCGTTTTTAAGCACAAATATTTATATTATATTTTACTGAAGTAGTTTTTTTCAAGTTGTTAATTAAGGTTTGTGTATTTTTTTTCATATTTAATTAAAGTTTTAAATTATATGTCAAATAAATATAAATATAACTAAACCTTCTAGAAATGACAAGCATAAATTATTCACTAAAAATAATAAATAAAAAAAACTGGAAGAGCAAAAAATTTATTTTGCGAATTAGTTTTTTAACTTTATACTTCCGCCTAAAATTTTAATCCATTTTATCACTTAAATATATTTTTTTATAAACAAACATTATGTTATTAATTTTATATCAATTACAAAAGAACAAGTTTTTTTATATATATTTTTCAATTGAAAAATTTACAATAAAAAACACTTACTTAAAAATTGTTTTTAACAAATTTAGAATTTCACTCTTCTAACGACCAACGACTACTGAAGAAATTCTTTAATGACAGTCGCATTTTTCAAGCATCGAAACTAAACAAAATGCAAACTAACACAAAATTTCAACAAATAAAAATTTGTTTAAAATTTTATTTTATAAATTCTATTAAAGAAAAACTTGATGAGAGATAAACGAACATATGTTTGGGTATGGATACAATGACAAAAAAGAGGTTTTAAAAATTGCAACTAGAGATGGGTTCGTGATAAACTTTTGGTTTAGGGGCAAGAAAACATCATGCACTATTATGTACGACCTTGTTTGATTATTCAGGTTAAACTAAAAAAGTTGAGTACGAGTACTTACGACAAGGAATACTTATTGAATTCACCAAAGTATTTCGTCCTTAAATGAGTTCCAGCGAGTTGTTTTTTTTAGAAATTACAATTTATACTTTTGCAGAATTTTAGGTTTTTGTTCACAACTTTTTAAATAAAAAAATTTAATGAAATTAAAATAAATATTTTAAGACATCCTCTCTCGTACACCTTCTAAACAGAATCTACAAACATCATTGTCCACGATTTTTCTTTAAGCCAAATGATATCTAAAGTTCCTACGTGTTGTAATCAAAGTAGAAAGCCAGCTTCTTCGCTTTCCTTCTCGAAGGCTCTGTAAGCATCATTTAATAAAATCCCCAGGATTAGGTTCACTTAATTCCGGTGTAGTGTTTTCATATCTTAATCTATCAAGTAGACTGATGTAGTTCATAAACGAACTAGTTCATGTAAATCATTCCATCGATTGAACTAAGTGAACTAGTTTATACTTTTAAGTATACCTAGTTCATTTTTGAACTATTCTTTGTATTTGAATTACAAGACAAGACGAACTAGAATCCATGTCAGTGTTTCCTTGTTGACTATTTCGGACGTTAGCAGTGGCTTAGCAGCCTGAGCCTGCGGTGTTGTTGCCATTATATTTGAAAAAGAACATTTGAACTAAAAGAGCCTTTGAACTAAAGAAAGCGTTTGAACTAAAAGTTGAAAAGTACGAACAATGCGTCAACATTTGAACTAAGAGAGATTTTGAATTCAAGAGAGCTTTTGAAGTAAAATTTGAACTAGTTCATTTTCAAAATTTGAACTAAAAAGAGCGATCACTAAATTGAACTATATGGCACAAGTCTACTATCAAGCACGTCAAAGAACTTCTCTATAATTTTTTGGGCCTTACTGTGCTCCTCTTTCGTCCTTCAGACTTTATACCTTTACTAGCAGTGTCCACGAATTCGTCAGTATGACATTATGAATTTTCCTAAAATTCAAATTTAGAAAAAATGTGTTCTTAAATATTTACTGTAGAGATCTGCAAACTGTGTTAAAAATTTTCCATATACAAAAATAAAATGTGCTAACAGCTGTTTTAAAACTATTACACGCGTAAATTGGGTGCTTTCACTTTTGTATTTCTTTTTTCTCTACGAAATGACTTATTTTTACAAATACAAAGTATTCTATATTAGAACAAGGTACTAAGAGACCTTCTCATAAAAAGTTATTTAAATCCATCTAGCAGTTTTTGCATGATGCGAACACAGACAGACAGACAGATAAAAATTCCATAAATTGGTGTATTTTGTATTTAAAATCGTATACTATTTACACCAACAACAAAAGTTCCAAAAAATATATCTTTTACAGATAAAATCCTGTTACAGTTTTATTATTTGTATAGATAACAAACGATTGATACATATTTACGGATCAAACACTCTTCAGTGTCGGTTAAAAAGTGGAATGATTTCTCCAAAAAAAAAAAAAATAAATAAATAAAGAAACATATTAAAGAACAACTTTTATAATTCGAAAAAAAAATCGGCCTTAAAAAATGGAAGAACCACTAAAAGTGGGGCACTCCAGAAATCTACTCACGGCTTATACCAAACATGTGATCGCTGCACGTCTCTACTTGTTACGTTTCGCACACAAACAAAAATTTTAATTACAAGAGACAAGAAACTTGTCGGTAGTTTATTATTTTATATTTCGATGCGATTTTGATTAGGACTTCAAGAGCGTAGACAATAATCAACGAACAAAACTTTAACTATTTAAACTATTTTGTTCGTGTTATTTACTTTTCTCTTTGATAAAAACACTTGTGCGATCTACTGTTTATTGTGTTTTATTTTTTGCAAACTGCAAAAAAATTATTAACTAAAAAATATATACACTAAAGGGGTTTCTTTCAGAGAAGAAGAGATATTAAAAATATTAATTTACGTATAACATTGGATGCGTAGCATTTGTTAAAATCTCCAAGATGACGAACTTTTGTATACTTACGGATAGCAGCGATAATGTTAATGATTTATACGCGCTATCGAAAACTTAAATAGCAGTGAAATAGATCCTAGTTTCAATGCGAAAAAACTTATTCCAATTAAGAGACTCTGAATAAATAGAGCCATCTTTAGGCCAATAATTTCTAAAGCTTTAAAAGCTTCGTTAAGATTAATGTATTAATGCTGCGTTAAGTTTTATAAAAAAGCTAACAAATGTGCTGTCTTGATATGTGCAAGTATTTCCAACAGAACTACAATTACAAGAGCGTTTGAAACAATTCTAACCAAGGCGAATCAATACTTGGTGGTCGCAATGGCGAATTCAAAAATTTTGCCCAAAACCTGAAATGTCAAACTCCATATAAAAAATGTGTATATTTTTTTTATACTGTGTTTGACACTTAACGTTTCGGCGAAAATCAATGAATTCGCTATCGAGACCACCTATTATTATTTCTCCATGATTTAAACTGTGCTCTTATTGCAAGCACTGATCGTCTATATGCAAAGAATTAATACTGTCGAGACATTACTGGATACTTGGGGCAGTTTCCTGTGAAATATCTTTCTGAACGGAGGAATATATTAATGCAAAGTCAGCTTAAATCGTATATGAGACGGGTGTAAAGGCGATGACGGAAATGTCCTATTACAATAGTTAACAAAAGGAAAAAGAAAATTGAGAACTACAAAAAAATAAAATTTGTAGACGCAAAACCAGGAAAATATTTTTAAACATTATCCAAAAACAGCCCACAAACGCTGCGAAGGTGTGCTGATTACTCAAGCACTTTCTGAAATAGGAGAATCACCGCTATCCGAAATCTAAGTATATCAACACAAATCCATAACAATTAAGACTGCTATATTTGGCTATGCTGAATCTTATGTACCCTTCACCAAAGCAGATGTGAAAAATTAGAGGTAGGCGTGGTGATCATGCCAAAAGCACCTCTTTCGACACTTTGCCTGATCGATTGGCGTGTTTAAATTTTCTCTAGCTCATCTTTATGCCTTGGTAAAGTTGATTTGAACTTTAACACGGACGGACAGACGAACATCACACAATCGACTTTGCTACGCATAAGAACTCAGAATATATACATTAATTAGGGAGGTCCGAAATAGATGTTGTAGAAATTACAAACAGGATGACAGAATTTTTTCAACTTTTTTTGGTAAAGAGTTCAAAAATGTAACGGGATCATTTCTGTACATGAAATATATTTAAAAAAATTTTGTTCGTAATCGATATGGATCGATTGGATTATTTCAGAAAATAAAGACACAAATGAAAAAGCACCGAATTTTATCAGTATAATGGGACTAAAGCAGTCGTTAACACTTTTTTATTTTTGTAGATGGAAAATTTTCACTTTATAAAAAATATTATAAAACACATTTTTTTTAAATTTGAATTTTAACAAAACTAGAAATAACACGCTGACGAATTCGCGTGCACTGCTGATGGTAATAAATAATTTAAAAAAATACTTAGGCGTGACGCAAGGTAAAAACTATCACGGGCACATCCCTTATCATTGTTTTAAAATCACAAAAGCATATGAATGAAAATAATAATTTGCATATCAATTTCGTTTTTTTTGTGTTGCTAAAAATCTAATTTATTAAATTATTTAGGCTTTGTTCACAAATATGAATGTTATGTTTTAAATTATCACAATTAGTATCAAAAAGAAGCAAAAATAAATCTGCCAAGTGCGAGTTTGACTCACACAGGAAAGATTTCGAAACATGTATGTTTCACCCTTTAGTATTTAACTTTATTATTTAGTAGCAGTGTCCAGTTCTTCAAACAGTGTTAAAAATTTTCCATATAAAAAAATAAAATGTGCTGAACATTGCTTTAGAGCCAATACACCGGTAAAATTGTATCTCTATCTTTCACTTTTGTATCTCTATCCTCTCTAAGAAACTACTTATTTTTACGAATAAAAAGTATTCTATATTTAAATAAAAACTCTAAGAAGCCCCCTCATAAAATTTTATTCAAATCCTTCCAGCAGTATTTTTGCCTGTCTGATTAGCTTTTGAAAAAAAAAAATTTTTTTAAATATTTGTTTATCGATAAAGATCACAATTGCTGCTATCGATAGTTATTTAATTTTTACTGTCGTCGTTTTTTTATAAATATCATTAAGACATTTTTATTTTTTTATTTATTATTTTTTATTTATTTTTTTTTTTCGAAAGAATACAATTATTTTGGCATCTTCTTTTTATTTGCATTATTATTCTTGGCTAAATTAGATAAATATTTTAAAAATTTTTTATAAACTATAGATTATATTTTAAAAACTGTACTTATATTAGCTCCACCGTTTCTATCTTTTTGTTTTTGCATATATATGTATCATCCTACAATGTTGTCGCTACCGTTCAATGTAGTGTAGTAGCCTTGCCACACTTTTTAAAAATGAAAATCTGACTCATTTATGATGCGATTTCCTCGTTTTTTTATGTAACTTTAATATTTTAAAGGCCAGTATTCACTATCAGACTCAGTCGTACGATTTGCCAAAAAATATCATGTTTTTCCCTTCCTTTTGTATACTAGTGTCTTACCTAAAAATGCCAATTTGGAACAATTTTGCAAGTAAGACAGAACTCTTCCAGATTCTTGTGTTATTAAATCGTACGATTGTGTATAATAGTGAATGCATTAGCTAACGTAGTCCACACATAGTTGGCTTTTTTCGGAAATGTAAAGGTTGTTTATTTTTGTCTTGTAACTGTTTAACAACTAAACCGAATTTTGCAAAAGCGAATGCTAAGTTGCCTTAGGCGGATGTTCCTGTACAACTAATTTATAATGACGATTCCTACAGAATATGGCACAATAATTCATCATGTCTGATGAAGTCATTCAAAACACTAGTCTTTTATATAAGTCAAACCAGCTTAAAAAAATAGAAATGGCCCTGTCTATAATTTTTGTTTTTATGCTAGCGCATCAACACTAGGTGGTCGCAATGGCGAATTCATTAATTTTCCCCAAAAACTGAAATTTCAAACCCCATATATAAAATATATGTATAATTTTTTTATATGGTGTTTAGCATTTAGCGTTTGGGCGGAAATGAATGAAGTTCGCCATTGCGACCACCAAGTGTTGATTCATCTTGCTACATACTTTTCTGAGGTAAATTTTTTTCTTTCGCAGTTTTGTATTAATTTTCGCCGTAAGTGTATCCGGATGCACTTTTTGTTTGTGAACAAATCGTCTTCGGCCGTCCAAAACAAAGAACTGTAACAAAAGCAAGGCGAGTTAATAAACAGATGGTCTTAAAAGCTCAGGTGACTTTGTTATTTTCCTTTTTCGAATATCAAAAGTTTTAATCCTCTTTGCACTTCTTTGTTTTTTTTTTTTACAATCCAATACGATTTGTAGTTTTGTATTACACCACGTTTACAATAGACAATGCTGTCATGACATTAAAATAATACAGACAATAATTATGACAATTTATAATGACCAAAAAACCTCACACCTTTGGAAACAATAAAATTGTTTTCGCGCTTCTTCCTGCTTTCTTTTCATTTTTATTTTTTTATATACAGGAAATTATAGTAATTAAAATGATAATATAATTTAAATATCATTTACTTGAAAATAAATATAATAAAATTGTCGGCATACGTCAAATCACTGTCTTATATACTGTCGAGAGAAAAGAAATTGGATTGGTTTTATTGCTTTGAATACATTCACACAAAAATAATGTTGTTGACATTACTACACACTAGGCTGATGAAGCGAATGAAAACTCTTCACACAGAGATCGTATGATGAAATATGATGTGTGTATTGCATGTGTTACTTAAATGACAACAAACATTCACAAAGTTTCATGAATACCGCGCTGTATTCATGAATCATTTGTGAATACCTGTGAATGAAGGGTACTAAAAACTAAATTAAGACACATAAAAGAGAATTTTAGTATTGTACGTAGGATGAGTGTTGTCAACTGTCAAATGTATTTCAGAAAATAAGTGCGATTATACAAAATAGGTTTAATATTGCAATAAAATAATCAATAAAAGCGAAAATGTTTTATACAAAGTGGCAAAAAAGTATTTTTAAATGAGTTGTGAAAAGGGTAATAATTGATGTTGTAAAAAATCCGTTGAAATACGTGTATTTGGAAATGTTAAAATAAATATTACTGCAATAAAATAATATTATTTTTCTTGGTTTAGATATGAATAAACAGTAAAATAAAAATAGTTATTGAACACTAAAAATTAAAATATTTTAAGTAACAAACCTTAAAATATCTATTTAAAAACTATCAAATTTAGTGAAATTTCACAGACGCATTCAAAAGAATTTTTTTTTTTTGATTTATAAAAATTTGTTTTATAAATCGCAATATACACACATTAGCTAATTACTTTTAGACTAGCTATTAGTTCATTTGATTTAACTCAACTATTGGTTAATTAGATTGTGTGCGAAGTATTTAATTATTATAAAAATCGGCACATGTTAAAAACTTTACCTTTTTATTTCGTTCTTCAGAAAAACTGCAATATAAAAACTAAAAGAAATAATGAAACTTTTGGTGTTTAAAAAAACGCCTAACCTACCACAAAATCAGTTAAATTGGCAACACTGTCTATATTTCTGTGTATGTACAATATACATACATATACAGTGATGGACTTAAGTATAGGCACAAGGTGCAATATTAAGCAAACAGTAATTTTTTTGATATTGATTATCATCAAATGTTTATTTTTAGAACGTAAAATGGTTCTTACAAAGCTTCATATAAGAAGTAATCAAAAAATTTGAACAGATTTATTCGCTGATAGAATAATAACAAAAAAAATTTTAAAATATCGATTTTTTATGGTACAAAAGTATAGGCACATTCATTGTTAACGGAAATAAAAGATGATTATAAATTCGCCAATCTGGCAATACTGTATTTTTTGACAGAATGGAATGTTCCGTTATTATTTTCAATTTGTTTCAGTTGGTGAAAAGTAAGAAAAATTTGTTAAAAATAATAATTTCTTTGTCGTTTTCTAAAAAATGTGTCCTAAATTAAGTGAAACTACAGAATCACAGTGTTTATTTGGCAATATAATTATACATTGCATTTTATTTTTACTCAGTAATAATAAGAAAAATTATCTATCTATGATGACAGTATAGTATAGACCTAACTGTCTTGGAAATGTAAAATTTTTAGTACTCTCTTCTTGTAAATTATTTTATTGCCTCTAGTTACTGTTGATAGTTAATGTTAATCAAGATTCAGTACCTTTATAAAAGTCAAGCGAACAAGTGACAATAAAAACTCGGAGAATTTAAAAACCAACAAAATTGTAAAAGCTGCACTGGCCTTTGAGTTATTTGATTTATAAGCATTATTCGGTAAAGTATTTGGAGAAGGAGTATTTACGCCCTGCATCAACATTTTTGGTCCTTTGAGCCGGATCGGTCAACCCCCACACAACACAAATAACCGTAGATATTTCATTTAAATACTATTACTTCAGCTTTTTTTTTGAAAACCCACTGTTTTAACCTAAAACTGATAAATACATAATTGAAGTGCTGAAAATAAGAGTTTTAAAATAGTGGCATAAAGTGCGTCCAGCAGTTGGAAAAATTTTGGAATCAAAACTCCTGGTGAAATAAAAAAGGTATTCAATTTTGGATTATTTAATCATCAAAAATAATTACCACCAATGTACAAATAACTTTTATATGTATACATACTAAAAATAAAAAAGACTTTAACAGTTATTAATTTAAGAAAAAAATTTCCCTTCGTTAGTAATAATGAAATCCACATAACACAACAAAAAAAAAAAAACAAATAAGATTTTTGTAATAAGTCCGAATCTTACTCTTATACTGTAATTACCCCAACACACTATAAGTGTAAAGTTATTAAGAGGCAGAAAGTTTGATCTTCTCCTACAAGAAGAACATAACAGAATTCAAGTGGAAGTCTACGCATATATCATCAAAGCGAGCAGCAATTAAATATACGATATGCTCTTACATGTATAAAAATCTCTTTGCGTGTTACTTACATGTCGTATAAATCGTTTATCATTATTAATTAACAGAACAATTATTTTTAGTCAGCAGTGAATGCAAAACTGCATGTGTAAAATATTTTGCAACTACAAAATTACAGTGTCTAAGGCGATCGAACTTAATAAAAGCTGTTTGGAAAAAATTAAAATAGAATATATAAATCTTCTTAAACTTAGAAATAAAATCGCTCCGTTGTACCCACTTTCCGGTTAAAAGCATTACTCTTTTCAAACTTTTTATTGGTATTAAATTTTGTTTTTGCCGTGTATAAACGAACTAAGCCCCTTGTTTTTCTTATTATTTCTCAATAACTTATCAACTGCTTGTCCTTCAGTTGTCAGTATGTCACTTCTCGACAATTTTATTAAAACTTCCGACAGAGTGGTGGAGTTTGAAGTGTTTTTTAGTAGCTTACCTTTAGCTGATCATAATATTTACGCATTGCAAATTCATAAGGATGAAATGCTTTTGCACTGGAATGAGTTTCGCTCCGCTTATGATAAAATTCTACTTCAATATGAATCCCTTGAGGAAAAGGTATCCTTGGAATCTCTTAAAGACAGGTTTTACAAAACTTATTCATCTCATGTCAGAGTGTTATCTAAGGCAAAAGAGATTTCGGACTCACTTTCAGAAAGGGGTGCGTCGATTTCGCAGGCTATATTCCCAGTTGCGAGTCACACTCCCAATATTAACCTTCCCCCATGTGACACAGAAATTTTTTACGGCGATTATGTTGCCTGGCCAGGTTTCCGTGATATGTTTACAGCACTATATGGAAACAACCCACGGTTAAGTAATATTGAAAAGCTGTGTCACCTTCTGAAAAAGACGCAGGGAGAAGCGCATGAAATCTTAAAAACGTGTCCCTTGAACAATGATGGGTTTCAAATGGCCTGGCAAAACTTGGTTGACAGGTACGAAAATAAAAGGGTGCTCATAAATGCTCAACTCAAAATACTTTTTAACCTAACCCGAGTCATTAAAGAAACAGGACCAAATATAAAACGGATTCAACGGACCATCAATGACTGCGTAACCAATCTTTCACTTTTAGATGTTAAAACCGATAGCTGGGATGTACTTTTTGTTTTTATCTGCTCCATTTCTCTTCCTGATTTAACTCTAAATCTGTGGGAACAGTCCCTTCGTGATAGTTCGGTTCTGCCGTCATGGAAGAAAATGGATGATTTTCTGACTGCCAGGTATCAAACCCTAGAGTCCGTTACAGATATTAGGTCATCACTAAAATATCCCCCTTCATCCAACACACCCAGCAATTGCTCTAAAAATCCTCCACAAACTTCTGAAACACGAAAGTTTAAAAGCTATCAAACGAACCTGTCATCACACTCAATAAAAAAGTGTTCGCTTTGTGAGTCCTCACACCCCCTACGGCTATGCCCCTCATTTCTGCGAATGACAATCGACGAGAGATTAAATGTCGTTAAAAAAGAAAAACGTTGCTCTAATTGTTTGGCCACGTCACATAAATTTAATCAATGTAAAAGCCACTATGTCTGCACCCTATGTAAAAAAAAACATAACTCTCTTCTTCACCGGCCAGAACCTCTGTCAAATGAAGGCCAACTCCAGCATTCTCACTCGAAAGTGGTCTCAACTAATGCTGTGAAACGGCTAGACGATCTACATATCTTAAACAAATCCCCGCTAGAAAATTTTCCAGTTAAATCCCCATCAGTATCAACCCCGAGAGATGAGAGACCAACACAAGCATTTTCTACAAATTTACAGTCCACTCCAAATAACCCCATTGTACTCGGCACAGCGCTCGTTGATATTTGCGTATTTAATACCAGATGTACTGTTCGTGCTCTTATAGACTCAGCGTCCGAAGCTACCTTCATCTCTAAAAGACTACAAAAAATGCTTTCACTGCCGACAAAGTCCTCCCAAACCCAAATCACAGGTTTAAGCGGTACTTTAACTGCCGTATCAACACGTTTATGTACGATCACTCTTAGTTCCCCTATTGAAAAACAATTCAAGATTAAAACTGATGCATACGTCTTAAACAAACTGACTGGTGCGTTACCTTATCAGGATATATCTTCCCTTTTAACGTCTAAGTTTCCTGGTATTCCACTAGCTGATACTTTTTCCAACAAGATTGCAAATGTTGATCTATTGTTAGGTGGAGATATTTACCCCAAAATAATTCGTGACGGAATTCGTTATGATACAAGTCAATCCCTTGTAGCTCAAAGATCCATATTTGGATGGATCTTAACCGGCAAGGTGGAATCACCCTTACCGCAACCCCCTCATATTATTTCATCGCTTTTGAATACACTTGATTTAAATCAACAGTTAACACGGTTTTGGGAGCTCGAAGATATCCCAAGCGTCTCAACTTTTTCTCATGAAGATAGCTTCTGCGAAACCCTTTATAAAACCACAACCTTTAGAGATTCGTGCGGAAGGTTTGTTGTATCACTGCCCTTTAAGCCTGACTATCCCAATTCTATTTCCCTTGGTCAGTCACGAGAAATCGCTCTATCAAAATTTTTTAGAAATGAGAACCGTTTACTTAGGGATCCAAATTATAAGGACAATTACGACCGCGTCCTAATGGAATATGAATCCCTTGGCCATATGCAAAAAGTACCTACTCGTAATCTGGTCAACACTCAATTTTCCTACTACTTACCCCATCATGCGGTTTTTAAACCTGAGAGTACCACCACTAAGCTCCGTGTTGTTTTTAATGCTTCAAGCCCGAGTTCTAATGGTACCAGCTTAAATGACATATTATATCCCGGACCTACATTACAGCAGGACTTAATGATTCTAATAATACGATGGCGCCTATTTCGATATGTGTTTAACGCTGATATCGAAAAAATGTATCGGCAAATACTCATCCATCCAAATCATACCCCCTTTCAGCGCATTATTTTTCGAAAATCTCCAGATGATGAACCCAATGATTTTGAATTAAAAACCGTCACATTCGGAGTAAACTGTGCTCCTTTCCTAGCTATAAGGACACTGCTAGAACTCGCTAACCAATGCGAGAATAAATACCCTGAGGTAGCCAACATCCTTCGAAGTAACATGTATGTAGATGATGTGTTGGCCGGTTCTCACGAATTACCCCATGCCCTTAGCACGCGTGATAATCTCATTAAAGTTTTAAGCTCAGCAGGCTTTACTCTTAAAAAATGGATTTCAAACAAACCGAAAATTTTAGAAGGTCTGCAGCCTGATCACTTGTTAAAGTCGGATTTTCTAAAACTTTGCGATGACGCAACAACAAAAACCTTAGGATT
The DNA here is from genome assembly GCA_937654795.1 of Cistogaster globosa. Classification (NCBI taxonomy): domain Eukaryota; kingdom Metazoa; phylum Arthropoda; class Insecta; order Diptera; family Tachinidae; genus Cistogaster; species Cistogaster globosa. The sequence continues at coordinate 97,888,513 of OW569404.1, read as the reverse complement.
GAGATGGAACGCAATCGATGATTATTTCTACTTCAAACCCACTAGGCGCCCAAACTGTGAGACTACTACTAAGAGAGAGGTTCTCTCAGAGATAGCCCGACTTTTTGACCCGGCAGGATGGCTCGCGCCCAAAATAGTGGTTGCTAAAATGATTATGCAACAGATTTGGATCGATAAAACTGACTGGGATCACCAAATAGAAGAAAATACACTTTTGAAATGGCATTCGTTCTTGGAAGACTACCAGTACATTGAAAAAATCAAAGTACCCAGATTTGTCAACTACAGCCCCGACTTTTCTGTAGAATTGCATGGCTTCTGCGACGCCTCGGAGAAGGCTTACTGTGCTGCTCTTTATTTACGGGCCGAAACCCCTAGGGGAGACATTTTTACACACTTGCTCATCTCCAAAAGTAAAGTAGCCCCAGTGAAATATTTAACTCTTCCCAGAAAAGAACTCTGTGGTGCTGAATTGCTAGCCAAAACTGTTTACTTAGTTCGCTCCCAAATTAATCTTGAGAAATGTGATTTTTATTTTTGGACAGATTCTATGATTGTCCTTGCATGGTTGAAGAAGCATCCCTCGCACTGGACCACGTTTGTTGCCAATCGAATTTCGTCTATAATTGAAAAAATAGGTCATAAAGATTGGAATCATGTTTGTTCAAAAGATAATCCAGCCGATTTAGGTTCAAGAGGCCTTTCGGCTCAGGATTTAGTTTCTAATTCGCTATGGTGGCATGGGCCTCAATGGTTGCGTCACCCACATACTGATTGGCCTTCCGGATTAACCATTACAGAAACTTGCGTAGAGATACGACCTGTTAAAACACACTTTTCTCATCTTCCTGAATCAGATATCCTCACCCGGTTTTCTGATCTAGCTCGAGCTATGCGCGTCATATCATATATATATCGCTTTTTTAAAGCCACTCATCCAATTCTAAAACAGTCCTTTAATTACCCTTCTTTAGACCTCCAACACACAGAAACAAATTTTGTAAAAAAACGTCTCGTAGCACTTTGTCAAAGCTTATATATTCCCGAATATTCTTTGCTTTTGCGAGGGCTACCTTTGCCACGAAAGAGTCACCTGTCAAGTCTTAATCCTTTCATTGCGTCAGATGAGCTCCTGCGAGTAAACGGTAGGCTAGCTCATTCCCCGACACTGTCCTATGGGGAACGATTTCCAATAATACTTCCATACGTTGGTCGGTTCACACGACTATATCTCGAGCTTCTCCACAAGTATTCAGTTCATGGCGAAAACTCCCTACTCTTACGTTTGATGCGGTTAGAATTTTGGGTCCCAAAACTTAAAAATTTAATAAAGACCGTTATTTTTAACTGTAAACTTTGCGTTATATATAAAAGAAAACGTAGTCAACAAATTATGGCCGCGCTTCCACCAGAGAGAGTGACACTTTTACGTGCTTTTACAAATACCGGCATAGATTTCGCCGGACCTTTTAGTATCAAAACCTTTGCAGGCCGAGGATGTAGAGTCACGAAAGGTTATGTTTTGGTGTTCGTGTGTTTCGCTACGAAGGCTATACACCTAGAGGCCACCAGTGAAATTTCTACCCAAGCATTTTTGGCAGCCTTTGCACGGTTTTTTTCCCGACGTGGCACTCCAGTTGCAATATATTCTGACAACGGTACGGCTTTTGTTGGAGCCTCAAATATTATCGAACGCGATAAAGCGAATCACGTCTTGGCTGTGAGATCAAGACTCCTCTCTCAGCATGCTTTCCAAAACCTACAATGGCATTTCATACCAGCTGGCGCTCCTCACATTGGTGGCCTATGGGAAGCAGGAGTTAAGAGTTTTAAAGCTCACCTCAAGAAAATAACGCACGCTCAACAATTCACCTTCGAAGAGTTCACCACGATGCTGACTAGAATAGAAGCCTGTCTTAACTCTAGACCACTGAGTTCGATGAGTGACAACCCCGAAGACTTGTGCGCGCTAACTCCTGGCCATTTTCTCATCGGAGCTCCCATTTTATCACCCCCTGAACCCGATTTCAGCAACCAGCCCTTAAGCTACCTTAATCGTTGGCAAAAATTAAAGGTTCTGCATCACCACTTTGCGTGTAGGTGGAAGGAAGAATATCTTAAAGAGATGCATAAACGCATAAAATGGCAGTACCCGCAGCGAAATTTTACGATTGGTGACCTTGTTGTAATAAAACAAGACAATCTCCCTCCTCACGAATGGCGATTAGGACGCATAGAAAAGCAATATACTGGCAAAGATAATAAAGTGCGTGTGGTTTCTGTACGGACGCCTTCTGGACTTATTACAAGGCCAATTGTAAAACTAGTTTTATTGCCTTCTCCCCGCACTAACTAGCCCTTTCCACCCCTACTAATTATTTCTTTTCATTTTCCAGCATAATGTCACCAAATAAATTTGGAGCTAGAAGTCCGTCTGTGGGAAAAACAGAGCGGCGCCAACACGATCGCAGAATCCGCATTCGCAAGCTCCGTGATTGTCGCTTATGTGATCGAGACCATCCCTTACGTACATGTCGTCAATTTCTTAAGCTTAACGTCATTAAAAAAATGCAAGTTGTTAAAACACATCGCTACTGTGAGAATTGTTTGGCACATAGTCATTTGTTAACTAAGTGCCGAAGCCGAGTTCGATGCCACCTGTGCCGTGCAAGACACCATACGTTACTACATCGACATGAGAGACTTCGTAAAAACACAACTCCCCACCAAACTGTCAGCCAAACTACATCCGTTATACTGTCTTGTACGTTAACTCCCACAGTTCTTGTCAAGGTTAAGACAGGAAACGAGTGGGCTGAAATTCGTGGGATCTTGGATCCTTGTGCTGAAACTACAAGAATCGCTGATTTTATTCAAAAACGATATGATCTGCCAACCGAAAGATTAGGTACTGATCGTTTATGTACGTTTTCATTTAAACCCCACTTCGGTGATGGTCCCATTTTAACTATTAACGCTCGAATTGCACATGATTTGCCCCGTAAGCTCCGTTCAAAGGACCTTGATAGGAGAATTGTCGACCATTATAAAAATCTGCGTTTGGCTGATCCGAAATTCTATACCTCGAACGATATAAACCTTATATTAGGTGCTGATATCTATCCACAAATCGTGAATGCTACTATCCATCAAGGAACGCTTACCACACCAATGGCGCAAGATACCAACCTAGGATGGGTTCTTATTGGAAAATTTGGAATGTAAAAGACTCTTTTCTAGTTATTGTTATTAGCTTAAAATTGAATATGCTTGATTATATATTAATTGAATTTAATTTAATTTTTTTTTTTATACTAAAATGAAGTAATTATTCCAAAATATGAATTGATTTTAGTCTTAAGATATCAATCCCACCCCTTTGTTTGTTGCGTTAACGCAAGGGGGCCGGGATGTTTATTTGGCAATATAATTATACATTGCATTTTATTTTTACTCAGTAATAATAAGAAAAATTATCTATCTATGATGACAGTATAGTATAGACCTAACTGTCTTGGAAATGTAAAATTTTTAGTACTCTCTTCTTGTAAATTATTTTATTGCCTCTAGTTACTGTTGATAGTTAATGTTAATCAAGATTCAGTACCTTTATAAAAGTCAAGCGAACAAGTGACAATAAAAACTCGGAGAATTTAAAAACCAACAAAATTGTAAAAGCTGCACTGGCCTTTGAGTTATTTGATTTATAAGCATTATTCGGTAAAGTATTTGGAGAAGGAGTATTTACGCCCTGCATCAACACACAGCGAAAAATAATTTTCCATCTGCATAACCAAGGCAAATCTCTTGCTGAGATTGGCGAATTAATGGATCGAAGCCGTTTTACTATTCGGACAATAATTAATCGTTTTAAAGGTAAAACTAACTTTGAAAGTGCTAAACGCTGTGGTCGTCCCAGAACATTAACTGAGAGAGAACGTGCCCAAATAATACGGAAAGTTAAAATTGATCCAAAAACAACATCTACACAGCTGGCAGCGGACGCCAAGGAAAATTTCGGTAAGGACGTGCACTCTAAAACTGTTAAGAGATTACTACATGAAGCCGGTTATAAATCACGTGTTGCTAGACGAAAACCATAATATCTGCAGTTAATAAAAAAAGACGTATGGATTATGCAAAACAATTTGAAAATCAGCCATGCAGTTTCTGGGAACAGGTTCTCTTCTCAGACGAAAGCAAATTTAATATTTTTAAGCCTGATGGACATTCACGAGTATGTCGAAAACGTAATACTGCATATGACGAAAAAAATCTTACACCCACAGTAAAGTATGGTGGCGGAGGAGTTATGGTCTGGGGCTGTATGTCTGCAGCGGGTGTCGGAGAAATAGTCTTCATTGATGAAATAATGGACAAGACTGTTTACTTAAATATTTTGAAGGAAAAGAAAAAAAAACAAAAGCGCCATTAAATTGGGTTTGTCAGAGTCATTTACATTCCAGCATGACAATGACCCCAAACATTCTGCTCACGACGTCAAGATGTGGCTTGCATATAACACCGCACATGTATTGCCACATCCTCCGCAGTCCCCAGACCTAAATCCCATTGAGCATTTGTGAGAGGAGCTAGACCTAAGAATTCGGAAACGCAATATTTCAAACAAATGTGAGCTTAAAACAGCGTTAACCGAAGAATGGCTTAAAATTGATAAAAATTTTACAAAAAAATTAGTACACTCTATGCCTAATAGACTTAAAGCCGTTATTAAGCAGAATGGACTGCCAACAAAATACTAATTTGAGTTTCTGACTAGTTTTGATTCCGTTAACAAAGAATGTGCCTATACTTTTGTCCCACAGAAAATCAAGTTTTTTTAACCTTTTCGTTATTTTTCTACCACCGAATTTTTGGTTATTTTTAATATGAATTACTGTTTTAATTATTATATGTTCTTTAAATAAATATTTGATACTTACAAATGTGAAAAAAACATATTTTGTTTCATTTTGCAGCTTGTGCCTATACTTAAGTCCTTCGCTGTATATGTATGTACATACGCACAATTTATGGTTTTTGTTCGTCCAAGCATAGATTTTTTCATTTATTATTTTCTTTATATGTGCATGAATACTATGAATACCATGGTGAATACTATGAAATATGATGGTTAGCAATGAATAGGTACCAAAGTCTCTAGCAGTTTTCAAAAATTTTAAATGGCATGAATGAAATGGTTGATTAACTTGTGTTGGCATAATAAAAGTAGTGCGAAAAAAACAGTCAAAGCAAATGGAGAGTTGAACACAAGCACGTGCATTGATCATTTTAGGCAGTTAAAAATAAAAGTGAATATGCAGTATTCTTGTCTCTGATACTGTCTTCATAATATTCAAGACAGACAATTGAAAATGTGTACATGGTTAGTGAAAAACTTTATATGTAGTGTTATTGTTAATTTGTGCCGTGAAGGTATCTGTTATGAATTCGCTTTGCAATAAAAGATTAAAGTCTTTGACATTTAAAAAAAAAAACACCACAAGCGCGAAATAGTTACTGGGCTGTCAAAGCCAAAGCAAATTGAACACCAGGTAACCGCATCATGACAAAAACAAAAAAACACGTGTATTTTTTTTGTATAAATTTACGTGTACGTATCAGTAAACATGTTGAATGATATAAAAAAAAACAGAAGAAAATGAAATTTACTGGAAAAATTCTACTTCATTTTATTTTTCCTCTGGTATCTTTCGGCATATTGAATAAAGTTCCACTCCCGCACTTCTTATTTTGCAAACCACTTAAATATTTTTTATAAATGTACATGCATACACACATACATATATTTTGATAAAAACAAAACGACTTTTTTAAATGTTTCTAAAAGAAACATTTTCTTTTCAATAAATGTTGTTTTTTGCTTGCAATTGTGCACACACACTCTTCCTACTTAACACACAATGGTTTATTTGCACATTCACTATTTAAAAATCAAATTATTTAAAAAATTTTACCCGATTTTAAAACCGAATATATTTTTGTGTTTTTAAATGGCGCGTCGAAAAAATGTAAACAATTTTTGACTTTTGTTAGGAAAAATTTGTACGGCGAATTCAATCACTTGGGCTATCAATTTTACCAAGGCGAATAAATTACCAGGTGGCAGCGTAGGCGAATTCAGTATTTTTTGCTGGTACACAAATTTTTTATATATGGAGTTTGACAGTGGTGTACGCCAGCAAAAAATACTGAATTCGCCTATGCTGCCACCTGGTAAATTATTTCGCCATGAATTTTACCTTGTATTCAATTTGCTTTGGTCAAAGCATGGCGAAATAATTTACCAGGTGGTGGCAGTGGCGAATTTATTCATTTTCGCCGTTGCAGAAAATGTCAAACTCCATATATAAAAAATCAGCGAAAATTTTTTTTATATGAAGTTTGAAATTTTCTGCAACGGCGAAAATGAATGAAATTCGCCACTGCCACCACCTGGTAAATTATTTCGCCATGGGTCAAAGCCACATTTTATGTTATGAATTTGCTTTGACTAATATTATACATTATTTAAATTGTCCTATGGCAACGCTGGTTACTTTTAGTAATTTTGACAGATGACTCTGCAAAACAAATTACATTTTTGTCAAGCCAAAGAACTGTCGTTCAGAAAATTGTTAAAAAGTCTGAATTTAAGCAAATAAAGTATAAAATATGTCGACAGACAAAGAAAAGACCGTTAAAGGCGATTTAGGTTTATTGGAGGAAGACGATGAGTTTGAGGAGTTTCCCGCTGAAGGTAATTTGACAAAGAGTGCTCATTTAACCATGTGTGTGTTAAAAATAATTATTTTATTAAAGATTTTAATGCCGTGCAAGAAGATGAGGATGAAATCAACGTTTGGGAAGACAATTGGGACGATGATAATGTTGAAGATGATTTCAATGTACAGCTAAAGGCTCACTTGGAAAAACAAGCTATGGAAACGTAAATAAGTCCTCCGCAATTCAAGTTTTTAATTTTAATCATTTTTGTAAGTTTAATAAAAAAAAAACAAAATAAAAAATAACAGAATATCAAGACAATTTTTGTAAGGCACCTCTGTTAAAGAGTTGGAAGACGTACTGAGAATTTAATTACTGCGCAGAAAGGATATCCGTATAGCAATTTGCTACTGCTTACACCTATAGCTCATCAGTGTATTATACCCAAATTTTGTACATAAAACATAAGTCTTGCATCAAAATCCAAATTGATTAAATGAGAACTTCATTGAATCTAGCAAAAACGAAATAAAAACTTCTCCATAACGGATCCCAAATAATAAATTTCCATATAGATGTATTTTGCATGTGCATATTGCTTATTAATAAAAAAATGTTTAAAATTTTTATTTTTTTATTGAATCTTTCAAATACATATGAATGGTTCCCAATGGGATCCCTTGTGTAAACAAATAAAAGAGAAAAATATTGAATTAGTAATTTTCATAACTTAGTCCAGATTTACACTATGCAATTTTTTGAGGCATTTGTTTCTTAATTCCTTATTTAAGTTGCAGCGATATGCGTTATTTAAAAATGAACATAAGCAACAGTAACATCTTCTCAAAATTTAAGCAATACCATATTGCTTACTCTTCTTGCTTCACCAACAAAGAAAAATTTCATGCAAGTTTCATGAAAAAATGCATAGTCTAAATGCGGTAATATTTTCTATATTCATATTTAAAAATTTTTAAAACATTTGTTTATACCTATTTAATACTTTTTTCTGAATGATTTGGTGTTCAGTCGAAATATATGGTGGATGTTATAGAAGTAACTTAAAACACACAAAAAGTTAATTAGTTTTCATAAGCTGAAAAAATTTCTGAGATGTTCTCTAACAAATATTGTGCTATATCTTTTTGTTCTTCCAGTTGGCCCTCGAAAACATGTTCCTCTTCTGTTAAAACTAATATTTTTTTATCCTTTTCTTTTAATGTATTTTGTTTGGCATTTAATATCTCCATTAGTCCGCTTTGTGTTTTTTCGTATTCAATTTTTTTTCTTTGAAGTTCCATTTCCAAGGAAAGCTTTTTTTGATTTTCCTCCTCAAGTTCTTCTAGGATGCTGTTTTCTTTTAACTGCAGCTCGTGTTCGACCTTTTGAACTTCTGCTAGCTGCTTAGTAGTTTCTTGTACTTGTTTTATGGTACGTGCAGGAATGATTTCGTAGGCCTTCTCTATATCTTTGCTTAATTTTTGTAACTTTATGTTATTTTCCTTGCATTCATTTAAATTAGCCGCATTAGTTGATTCCATTTGTTTATGTTCTGCCAATTTTAAGTCCAATTGCTTTAGCTGATTTTGCAACTCCTTATACTCCTCTTCAGGTACAACGCGCTTACGTAAAAAATTCTTTTGTTCTTTTAAATGTTGCAATTTGTCTCGAATTTCGTTATTTAAATGATTTAATTTTTGTATTTCATCTTGTTGTTCAGTAAGTTTTTCATGCAATTCTTTGTTTTTTGTACGGGCAATGGGAACTTCCTCCATTAGATTTTGTATTGTGGATTTTAAGTTTTCATTTTTCTCTATCTTCAGCTCATTCTCGCGTCGTGTATCATCAATAAGACCCCTCAAATCTTCCAATTTACGTATTCTACCACCAGCCATTTTAAAAACGTTTTCCTTGTATAGATTGTAGTAGTAGTAATAATTAAGAAGAATATATAACATGTGAGCTGTCTTTTTGGGAGCTGCAGAGATAATTCAGTTATAATCTACATACATATATCATTATTTCACAAGCTCTTTGTTAAACTTACTTGGTTTTATTAGGTCATAATATGTAAACGAGTAGCTTTTATCAGTTATCTTCAAAAAATGGTCAATCTGTCGGGATAACTTTATAAGGAACAACCGGGTTTCTTTATTTTCAGCATCAAAATTTATTGACGGTGGTTCAATGTCGAAGCCAAAGCATTTCAAATATCCCACCAAAGCGTTGGTCAGGAAATGTTCACTGGGATTTTCTAAATCAGTTTTATTAATTTTACAATCTGGAAATAGTTTGTTCCAACTGTCAACATCTTCTTTCGTTAACATTTTATTAAAAAAATTCTGTTCGTGGTTGTGAAAAGGGGTATTTATTTTAACCGCCTTGTTGAAGGATGCATATTGGCAGTGTTGCCAGAAATTTTTATAGAAAAATTTCTTATCGAAAATAAAAATCTTAATATAGGAAAAAATTTTCAAAAGTTTTTTTTTTTTTTTTTACTGACGTTTGCAGATGAACAAACTTCAACAAAGTTTGAAAAATTAACTCACTATTCGCTTCAGAAATATTTGACATTGAGTGCCAAAACTCTTCCACTGTACCATTTTCTAAATTCTTAAAATATTTATTAAGCTCATTTAGCAGAGTTCTCTAAATTCGTTAGCTCACTATCTCTAAGTAAATTTGTAAACAGTTTTATTGGACTGTCTAGTGAAGAATAGCACAAAGAAACCAATTAATGGACCCAAGTAGGCTGTGGTAACACGGCTGCCTGCCTAACCTACTAGTGAAGAAACTTTTTTATTAATAACGTTTGAAAGGTCAATATAAGAAAGCTCTTTTAAGGTTGCGTCGTTAAAGTCCATATGTTTCCTTATATGTTTGCACACCTTAATGTGAAAGGCAATACAATCATCAACGATTTCATTTAATTCAGTAAAATTAAATTTTGTATCGGAAATTTTAGTTTTTAAAAATAAACGTCATCATTATTTATTTATTTATCCATTAGAGGCAATGATACCATTTTTTGTTTTAAGGCATTAATTCACTATATAATTGTTTCACACAGTTAAATTGTTGAAATTGTAATTTTTACCTAATTGGCCTCTATAGGCTTTAAAATTGCCATAATAAATGAATAAATAAAAAAATATGTTTAATAAATTTTAACAAGAAGTTGCAATATTAGTTGTCAAACAACTAAATCAAAAAAAATCTTAATTTTAGGAAAAAGATCTTTTAAGTCTTATTTTGATTTAAAAATCTTTAAAATTAAGGTAAAATCTTCATTCTGGCATCGCTGCATAGTGGAATTGTTTGTTTGTTTTGTTTTTGCAGGCTTGTGGTCCAAGTCGAAGGTAAGTGATGCCAAGTTAGGGAAAAATTTGTAATGCCAAATAGGAGAGATTACATTTATACCTATTATACAACAGAAACGGATCATTTCTGTCAATTCTTGTCTGCCTGTGTACGTATCTCGTAAAAATGCTGGATAGATTTAAATAAAATTATAAGAGGACGTCCCCTAGAATCTTGGTTCAAATAGATAATTTTTTGTAAGTAATTTCGTTGAGTAAATAGATATACAAATGTGAAAACACCTAATTTTACAGTGTAATGGTACTTAAACAGGTGTAAGCACATCTGTTTTAGTTGTAAAATTATTAAAAATGTTTACAGAACTCTACCATAAATATTTAACAACACGTTTTTTTTAATTTGTGTTTTAAGAAAATTGGAAATGATATGCTTACGACTTCGTGGGCACTGCAGCCACACGATCAAGTTTTCCCGTTTTGTTTTTTACACATACTGATTGTTAAGGTTAATTAGCAATTCAATTAAATGTTTAAAATTGTGGAAGTATATGTGTAAAAGCTTGTGGTGTCAAAATCCTAAAATAGTCCAGCAAAATTGTAATCAGTAGTTTTCTTAAACGTAAAATAAAACGCTCAATATAAAAGGGAAATTAATAGCAAGTTCCTTTAAATTTTTTAAAATATGAGTGCATTGGTAAGTTTGAATACATGCATTGAAACTTAATTGTCTAGGCCCTAAGTTCAGTTTTTTTCCTTTAATAAAAAAAACATCAGTTTAACAACTGAATTTGTTCTTAAATTTCATACTGAAAACCAAAAACGTGTCTTGTTAATGTTAAAAAAAAAAAGTATGTTCTTACCTGATTATTAGCCTACGTCTCCACTAGCCATCGAATTTAACAAGACACACATATAACGCTGACAGAACAATAGTAATAATTTGTCTATCTTCTTGTAGGTGGCGAAAACGTGCTAATTCCCCATTCAAACAGGGAAATTTTATTTTGACAAAGTTTTGTTAATTTTCTTTTAAACATTGTTTGGTGTACAGACACACAGTGTTCTTTTACAAATTTTGTTTTCTTCTGTGTGATCGTTTTTAATTTTTGGATGTTTTGCATTTGGTGCTTCTAACACCAAAAAATATGTATGTACATATATACAACTGTGTACAAGCAGCGAATGAAAAACAAAGCAACTTTGTGAGTACATCAAAGTGTGTACTGCTTATCATTCTTTCTCCCTCCCTCCCACATAAAATCAAAACTTTGCAAAGTAAACTTTCCCTGCGTAAATGCACTCTAATGTTCATGTACTGATTGATCATAATTTTCCGTTTGTCGTCAGGGATGTTTCAATGTTTTTAACAAGGATATTGTTCGTACTGTAGATGGCGTTAGTTCGAAATTGATACATATTTGATGGCGAACATCATTGCCTATACAAACGTTCGTCCAACAATGACTGTGCATTAACGAAACATGAAAATTGAGAGTCTACATTGGCAGAATTCATGTGCGATGGTGTTCAAAATAATTTGATTGATAGTGGAAACATAGGGTTAGTGTTAAGGCCTCATTAGACTTTACATTCTGTTGCTGTTCTGTGCCGTTCTGCTTTTTAAATTATTGTAATTAGTTTTTCTGTAACAACAAAACAGCCGTTTATAATAAACAAAGAAAACACAATACACAACACAACAAAAACAACTACAATTACAATGACAAAAATGGTTTGTTTACAATTTTGCACTCACACTACCAAACAACTTTTAAGTAACTTAACGTTGAATTCTATTTTCTACTTATTCGAACGGAACAGAACGTGAAAGTAATAACAAAACACAAATACATATTTTTCATTTAACAGAAATTGATCAGCTGATTCGTCACGGAACGGAAAGTAGACTAATACTGCCTTTATGAGAATAGTTAACGCAATCTAAGTGCTTCCAAGTAAACTACTAAACTCTAAATGCAAAATGTACGAAAGGTACATCATTTAATATATAAAATTAAAGCATACCTTAAGGCATGTATTGGTATAAAATTAAGTGCACTTTTTGGCATCGCCAAAATAATTCCAAATCCGTTTGCTTTATTTAGTTTGCGTATACTTACTCAACTGTCGTTATTATTTATTACTTGCCGACAAGATACCACATAGAAATAATAAACATAAATCAAGTTTTTTAATCACATTTTTTATATGAAAAATAGTGAATTAAACAAGACAAGTAAATGTTTTAACTAGAGTTTTTGTTTTGTTGCTAGTTTTCTTTATTTTATTTTAATTTTTTTTAAACATTTATAAAGGTTTAATGATTAATAATTGCATCTTTTTTTTTTGGAGCTGAAGGGGGGAAAAGAACTATTTTGTTTTCAATTATTTCGATTTATAAGTTTTGTTTTTTCATTAGTTAATATTGAGCTTAGCTGGTTAAATATGTGTACTATTATAATTTTAATAATAATTTCAATTGATAATTATTGTATAAAAAGAGTTAATCAAGTATACATATGTATGTATATGGAACCATGTTTTACTTTTTAAGTTTTATTGATTTGAGTGCATTGGTAAGAAGTGTTTAGCATATAAATAAATAAAAAATATCCCCAATCATCTTCTTTTTGAAAAAATTTTTGTTTTAAATAATTTTTGATATAAAAATACAATTTTCCAAAAATTTTTTATTTTTTTAATATTTATTATTAAATATAAATTTTAAGAAAATAAAGCATTGTTTTTTTTAATACAGAATCAAATATATTTCTGTTACAAGTACAATTTTAATAAAATTTTTTCGTCAAACGTATTTTAAATTTTATTGATTTATTTACCTCTTAATACTAAATAATGATTTATTTGTAATTTTTCGTGTAAATGTATGCAAATACTTATGTATTCATGTATGTATTTTTAATAATAAATTTTAAGTTTAACACATTCAACATTTATTTATAGGTTTTAAAAATGCTTTTCGATTTATAAAAGACTGTGATTCTTAATTTAAACTTTGTAAATTTTCCTGTTATATTTTTTTCGCACGCGTCAATAAAAGATTACAACTCCGATACATATTTATAAGAGCTGTTATAGTTCATCAATCTTTCAAGATAAACTTTGTAAGATCTTCTATTTTAGCTCAAACAATCCTACAATTAACAAAAAAATTAGTTTCTAAAGAAACAGTTTTAGAGTAAAAGAAATTTTTCTCTTATTTGTTTTTTTTAATATAAATAGTTTTCTAATTCTACGTTACACTTTTTTTCTTAAATTTAAAATCTTTTGGTAAAAAAAAGTTTTTTTATAAGCATTTTAACGTTCAAATATACAGACATGTTTCAAATATGTCTTAGGTGTATTATTCTTACAGAATCACAGTCCGAAAAACAGCTAATTAATATTTTTAATGTATTTTTTATTAAGAATAGTATTAGAAAAATTAATATTACAGTTACGAAAGTAATAATACTAATAATAAATTAGATAAACGTTAATAGTGTGCTTGCTTGATATATTTTTAATATATATTTTTTGTGTGTTTGTTTTATTTTCAATAATCACAGACTGTCCTTAACAAAATTCATTTTTAATGTTTATTATCAATTGATTTTTTGTTTGTTTGTTTTTTGTTTTAACAAATACTTTACAAATGAATTAGAGTTATTGATTTTAATGCAACAAGATTTTAAATAACAGTTTTTTAATTTTATCAAAAAGCTTTTTTTAATAATAATAAAAAAAGAATTTTTTTTAACATTGAGCGCTATTTGATGTTTCTGTGCATTTATCTTATTACAATAACAAGTTGCGAGTTATAATACAAATGTAATAATTCTTATAATTGTTAATATAAAAATGATTCAGTAATTTTAAGTTTATAAAATAAAATTAAATAAAAAACATATCACATAAGCATTAGGAAGTAGATAAAGTAAAAGACAAGAAACTGTGCATTTGTAGATAAATTATTATTAATCTTAACATTTTTGTTGTTTACAAAAAAAGTTTTTATTTATAAAATTAAGTTTAAAATTTTACAGATTTAAAATTTCAATTTTTGGTTGGAAAAAAAAAAAACCATCAAATATTACGATTTAATAAACAAATTCAAAGTTGTATTCAAGGCGAATTAAATATTAGGTGGCCGCACGGCTACAAAAAAAAAACATTTTATGTAATTTTGTTGTTGCAGATCACTACATTGATGTCAAAAATAAGTGACTTAACAAAAGAAAGTAGAATTAAATGTATCTTTCTATCATCACTTGGTACTTTAAATGAAGATGTATCAATCAGTTCGTTTCTTTCTCCTGCGTGCAGCAATATCACATATTTAACCTTTTGGTTTTGAAATTTATTTTCATAAAATTTAAAATTTTTACTTTTTCAAATTATTTTAAAATTTTGACAACGTTAAACATAAACAAAACTCGTCTGGGCTATTAAGAACACCCGCGAATCAATTCGCCTTGGCCTAAGTTGTATTGTACAGAATTAGAGGTTATTTAAGAAAAGGTTTGTAATAAATAATAAAATAGTAATTTTTTTTATATAGTTTACACTTTAACCCTTGTCGGTCGACAGTGCTTACAAGTACCATAACACAAACAAGCTTACAAAATGTAAACGAAAAATAAATTTTCATTCTTGTTGTCCAAAGTTTTTTAAAGAAAACTATAAAATTTGAAACAATATATTTGTGTTGCTTACTGACAACCTTGCCTTACCACAATAACTGTAAATTGAAATACGTTTCTGCTGTACACTTTCCAGTTGAAAAAAAAAACTAATGAAACACAAGTGATGATTGTTGTCTGCCTATAATGGCAAAACCAATGAGCCGAAATAGATTCGACAAAATATTGTACAAGTTACACATAAATGTGAATTCTAAAATTCCGCAAGACAATGAAGACCGCCTCATCAAATATCATTGATGATTTAAATGAGAAATTTCAACAGTTTTACCATGGCAGAAGACAAATTTCCGTCGATAATACTGTTTAATAATAATCAAAATGTAATGTAGGGTTGGAAAATCTACAATAAAAGGATAACGAGGGAGAGAGAAAGAGACAGAGAGAATTAACGAACGAATGAACTACATATCAAACTGACAGCCAACTCGTTTTTATGACCAGATAGAATAATAACATGTAAAAGAAAAAAAAAAAAAGAAAAAAAACGTTTATGGCCCTTTTTAAAATATAACAAGTGTTTTTTAATTTAAATTATAAAGAGAAATAGCTCAATTCAATTACTGTCCAATAAATCCAATTCACTGGCAGCTACCTAAAAAATGTTCGTAAGTCAGGGTAGGGACGAAGCTTTAGAGAATTTGGGCTTGGGAGTACGAGTTGTTTTGTTAATTCCTAAAAAGGAGTTTGGTGAACCAGCTTCTAGAAAAATAAAAAACCTAAATATTTGCAAAGCAAATGAAAAGGGGGTGATTGGCAATAAGTTTTTATCAACAACAAACAAAAAACATCAAACTATAATGGGACTGAGCAAACAGCTGTTTCTAGTAGAGACTGAAATAGCAATTTGAATAATGAAAACTGCTCAACGGTTATGAACGATTTTATTTATGGAAAGAGTTGTTTGCGCTAACCAATTATAAGGCGCCTACGATTTTGATCGAAAATCGAATAAATGTGTCGCCGAACTATCTGGAGCCTATTAGCCTCAAAAGATGTTTGATTAGAAAATCTAGAAACTTATTGGTCAACTTTTGTCGAAGCACGGAAAAGATGCGAATTTTGCAGCTTAAACAAAATTCAATCGAATCCATATTCCAAATGTTGTCATTGTGGTGTTTATTTATTTTGCAATAATAAAAAATTTTTCGTTAAATAAAAATGGAATAAATGTATAAAAAGTTATCAAATTTACATAATTTTTCACTTAACTATTGAAAATATTAAAATTGTTTTAATAATAATCGTCGAAGGTAGTTAAAAGTACCAGAACCCTCGGATTCTTGCAATTCCTCGCAATTTCTAAACAAAATTGATATTTTGTAAATAACTTACTGCAGCCCTTAATTTCAATATTTAAAAAACAGCTACGTGATGTTTCTAAAAGGTCATTCGTGAAAGACAAATGGCATAAGAAACGAGGCTTAATATAAATTACTCATATTCTTGGCTGTTGAACAAAGGAAATTAATTACAGTCTGATGTGTAAGAGAAACCAAACGCAACAGAAGGAATCAATACATGAATACCGTTCTCAACAAGAGGCAGCTTATATTTTCTTATATTTTTCCTGACATTTATTTTCTATTATTAATAACGAATTCTAATAAACAATTGATTGATTAAACATCAAGTTCGTGAAAGCGTAATTATTCATGTCTTTAAAAAGATGAAATAAATATGCAATTAAATTTTTGCGTTTCAATTTGTACGACTCATTCAAACTTTAAAGTAACAAGCCGGATTAAAATCGGAATAAACATTTTACTTGTTTACAATCGGCGTACCTTTAATTATTTTAAAGCATTACACATTTGGGGCTTTGTACAAATAAATACAAAATTTAATAAAAAAAATTAGTTTGAATACAGTAACTTACCAAAAATGTGCTTTAAACAAAAAGCTAATAAAATAAAACGGAATCCAAGCAACACGAGATAAACGGAAAGATAAGTAAACCAAAGTTTAGAATATTTGCATTTCTGCTATGCAGCAGAAAATCACTGCATATTTGCTAGACTTGCAGTTATGCTACCAAGAGTAAAGTTCCTATAATATTGTCTTGGTAACAATCATTTAAATAAATCCCACTCACTAATCTTTTTTCGTTATTTTTTCTAAATATGGCGGTCAGCAGTGTGGCCAGATGTTTTCTGGATCGCTACTTAGTTCTTGAGCCGTAGTTACTGTAGTGTATTTGTGTGTATAAAATATATCTGTCCACATACTTATGTGTTTGACTGTATAATTCATATTTGTCCTCATACTTACATATGTGTTTGACTGCATCAGTTATTTCGTTATCAGCAAGTAACTTGATGATCTTGCTTAAGGTACCCATACACGACATGTTTTTTACATCTGACATGTCAAATTTCCCACTGTAAAACACATACATGTCGTGTAGGGCTGTTGAAACATTGCTTCTGTAAAATACATATGAAAAGTCATCTGACAAAATTTCGTTTAGAACGTGTTCTATTTTGATCTGACAAACCATCTGACATCAGCTGTTTTTATAATTGTAAAAAGTATTGCCAAAAACATATGCCGTATGAAATAAATCAACGGCGGCTGACCATTGACGGTAGCATTAGCCGGCTGATTGTAATATTTTATATGACCAAAATCTAAAATTGCTTTTAACTGTTTCATAACAGTTACGTAAATTCTGTCACATTATTCAATGCAAACTGATCTTGTTCATATTTAGAGTAAAAGGAAAATAATTAAAATAATTAAAATTGACAAGTCTTCAGTAATTTTGCAACGCACGCAAAAATATTTCAAGACGACTGCAAGCTGTTTTGAAACCGGACGGCTTCGATATGTGTACAGTGAGAAATGCAAATTATTAATAAAAACAAATAGAATTTTTGTTTTTCATCAGTAGCTGTTTATTTTGAGCTTATTTTGTGTTTATTTGTTGAAATAGAAAAAGAATTAGTGAAGGTAAGTTTATGTTTTAACATTCAACGAAGGAATTATAGTTTTAGTAATTTAAATTTGATTTAAGTTTGATTGGCCCAAGGAAGCCGTTCTTCAAATGATCCAAATGTGGCAGCAGCATGAATGCTTGTATAATCCGAAGGATAAATTCTACCACAACAAGCATGCGCGGTACGCTGCTTTTAATGAAATCGCGGAAAAGTTGAAAGATCTAAATTTTGACGTAGGAGTTACTGAAATAAAGGTAAGATTGATTAAATTCCGAAACGAGATCTTTACAAATTTACTGACGCTTAACTTTATAATGCACTTGTAGCATAAAATGTCGTATTTGCGAGGGCAATATACGCGTGAAGTTGCGAAGATAAAGGAAAAAAAAAGTGGGGCAGGTGCTGAAGATACTTATCATCCTTCCGCTTATTGGTATACTGAGCTGTCGTTTTTAGAAGACTATATTAAAATAAGAAAAGGAGGTTGCAATTTAAGCGTAAGTATTATCTTCAAGAGATTGAGTTTTTATAACAAACTTTGCTTTTTCTTCATAGAACCAAATTTCTGTGTTGGTCGACGATTCTTTTGATTCATCCCAGCCAACTGAACTTGAGGAATCAACACAACCAAGTAAAAAAGCAAGGCACTACAAGGATACACCGCAGTCAAGCAGAAGTCAAGAAGACGAAGTTCTCACAGCAGCAACAAATGTTTTAGCAAAAATTGCCTCTTCATGAGGAGCAAGATGACAAATTTTGCGAGTATATAAAGACTGAGCTCTCTGAAATAACATGTGCTTCAATCAAAGATGAGCTAAAAGAGACTATTACCATGGAAATTTTTAAAGCCAAAAAAAAGCAGCGATCGCTAAATACCAAAAACGGTAGTTTAAGTATTCTGTTTTTTGAATCTTAGGAACTTAAAACTGTAAACTTATTATTTTTAAATGAATATTTTTCGCAGCAATAATGAAATTTAATTTCTCTTAATTAACATGTACCTTCTATATATATATATATATATATATATATATATATATGAATTAAAACAAAAATACTATTTAATAAAAAATTAAAATTTAAGTTTTTATTTCATTTTTATTTTATAAATTGAATTTCTTTACTACTTCATTTTGCCAAGGAACTGACCCTTTCCCATTAAAGTATTCGGAATATGTATCTCGCACTTTCCTACCTTCTTCACCAGACCGATTTCCATGCCATCTTTGCATATCTGTTAGGGTGACACTATTCCGCCAAGATCCATTTTCAATACTTATAGTACTAGTGTTTTCCGTATCTAAAAAGTATTCGCTAAGACCATCTCGAGTTCGTATAAAGTTGTGTAAAGCACATGCAGCTAATGTTATCTTTTCCACTTTTTCAATAGATAAGTCGATTTCCTTTTGGAAAATTTGAAATTTGTTGGCTAAAATTCCAAAAGCATTTTCAACTACTCGGCGTGATCTGCTTAATCTATAATTAAAAATTTTGTTGGCACTTGTTGACCTTTCCCCGTATGGCTTTAAAATTCTAGAAGTCAGTCGAAAAGCGTCGTCGGCAACAAACACAAATGGTACATTCTTGTCAGTGCCAGGCAAATTAGCATCCAGTGGAAAATAAAATATATTATTTTTTATGCCTGCACATAGTGACGATTCGTTGAACACAGCTGCATCGTTTGCTCTGTCGTTAGACCCAATGTTTACGTAAAGAAAATTGTAATTTGCGTCTACAACAGCCAACAGAATCACGCTATGAAATCCTTTATAATTATAATAAAATGATCCATATTCCTTTCTGCTTCTGATAGCAATATATTTACCATCTGCATAAGTATATAAATAAGAGAATAGTTTTACTTATTTATAAAAAATTTTGTTTATTTTACTTATGGCTCCCAAGCAAAAAGAAAAATTCCATTTCCTCCCGAAATCATCAGCGATCTTTTTCCAGTCATTTTTATTTTGTGGAACCTTAAATATAAACATTTTTGTCTGAAGTAGACACATACATTCACGAACATTAAAAATTTATCCACACTTTAAAAAAATCGGCTCTTAAAGTTGAGTATATAGCTTCGATTGTTTCCGGGATAATTAAAAGTACGGAAGATGCAGAAATCCGAAATCCATATGACAATTGCTGAAATTTTTCTCCTGTGGCCAAAAATCTTAAAGTTAACAACAACCTTAAATGATAAAATACTATTAATTTTTAGTTGTAGCGTCTACAAACAATTGCTATCACCTTGCACTGGGTGAAATCGCTTCACGCATCTCAGTGTTCTGCCTTGAAATGAGGGGAGACACTTTTTCCAACAATTCACAAAATGACGAGTAAGACATTCTTGAAAAATTTTGAAATGCTTTTCGATCCTCCAAGCGAAGCTCATTTATAGCCATTGTAGTGAAACCAAGTCCAGAATCCCTCCGAAGCAACCATTTTTGACTCCAAACTGTGCGATTTCTCTTTTTCTTTTCTTTTTTATTTTTGATTTCAATTTAATTGCTGTTACAATGGAAATAACACTGCACAATTCAATTGTTTGATTTTTTAAATCCATTTTGTAAGTAATCAATTATAACAAAAAGAAATTTTAATTAAATTTACGAGCAGATCAGCTGTTGTAAACAAATAATAATTATGTCAGACAAAATTATACATGTACGTTTGTGACCAAATATTATAAGTCTTCTGTAAAATAGCAATTTTGACACACATGCAGAATTACATATGACAAATACATTTAAAAAGTCAGATGTAAAAAACATGTCGTGTATGGGTACCTTTATTTGGATATTTTATGCCCACACATACCATGCAGCTGGTCGTGTATTTATGCCGACCAAGCATTCTCTCACGATAAGTTTAAGTTGGTTTTTAAGGCAAAGTACTTCAAGTACTTAAAGACAGAAATAAAAGTACGGTCAACCAGAATGGTCGACACGTTAGTAAAAAATAAAATAACATTGTATATAAAAAAATATCAAACCTAAATGATAATAAAAAAGGTAAAAGCAGTTCTAATAAAACAACATAATTATTTGTCTATTCTTTTTTGAACATGGCGATCCTGCGCCAAACCGGTGACAAAAAAAATATCTTTAAAAAATAGACGTGTAAAGAAAATTTACTAAAAAAAAAAAACAAAAATGTTCACAAACTTATTAGAAACAAGACAATTCAATGAATTTCATTAAAAGTTACAAAATACCGTTTTATAAATTACAACCTACTTGGCTAAAGTTTGAATAAAAAAAGTATTTAACGAAAAGCAGATAAAAATCTGCGGTCTGACAAACTAAATGGTAAAGTGTAATAGAAATACGTCATATGGTGAATATACGTCAACGGCTGTCATATGTTGTGTTATTAGTTAGTGTCCAACTGGCTGTCACTGATAAGAATTTCTCATATTCTTTTCTCTAAAATTAATTGGTAACAGTTTACAATACCAACTCCTGATTCTAAGAAGGCTGAAAAGGCATTACAAACGGCGCTATGAAAATCAATAGAATGAACCGTGATAAGGACAGACATAATGTGCACGATAGGCTATGATCTGCAAAGCGTATTTAGTCTGCCTAAAGGAAACGTCTCTATGTTTTATTATAAGCATAAATTAAGTATGTGTAATCTCGCGGCTACAATTATGAAAGCTATAGAGTAACGACATTTATTAACAAAATTAAATTTGAAACAATTGCAAACAAGTTTTCTCAATTCGAACATGCCATGGTTAAAGGAAATATCGACTGTTTTTATGGCGTAATCAAGCGGAATTTGAAAGACATTGGAATAAAAAGTTTTCTCCACTTAATGAAATTACTTAAAGCTATGCCGGCGAGCAAAACAAAATAAATATTTGTATAAATGCCGCCTGCAGCGTTGTCAACTTGGTGCGTTTCGCACCATTTTGGGTGCTTTTTCGAATTTTTTGTGCGAAAATTTCCCGAGTTGGTGCGTGGTGCGTTTTAATTTATTTTTTTTTATATTTTGGTGCTTTTATGAATTTGTGGTGGTACCAAAGCAAATTTAACACAACTTTATTTTTCGGTGTGAGAAAAAAATGTTTGTACAAAAAAATACACCTGTTTTAATACCATTTCAATCAACAGTTTAAAATTTTCACAGTCATTTTTACAGACCACAACAAGGACAACTAGTAATGATGTTTAAGACGTACCAAATCATAAGCACAAAATGAAACGCAAGTGAAGAAATCATAACGAGAAAAACCAAAAATAACATACTTTTGTGAATGGTTGATAAATTTCGTAGTTATGAAAAAAGTATTAAAATACATAATTTTTCAACCTAAAATCGTAGTAGGAAGAATGTTATTTCAATTCCACTTTGTTTTCAGCCAAATTATAAGTGAACAAAATAAAAATTACCAACGTTCTCATGTTTAGAAGTTACTTAGCTAAAAGGAGTTATATATAAGATTTTAAAGTATTGATAAAACTAAGTGTAATTAAAAATGTATTGCAATAAAAAATGTTTAAGGATATAATAAAACCAATTAAAAAAATTCAAAATTATTTGCATGTAATACATTAAGTTAATAAAGATATACATACATATGTATATATTTTCATTCCTAAAACCGATAAATAAAAAGGTGCCAAAAAAAGCAAAACGCATTTTAATAAATAAATGCCCTACGAATCTAACTGTACGACTGTCATTTGCGAAAAATTAGCCGTTTATAGGGTATACCCCTATTAGTGTGCAATTTTCCCATATAAGTGAATATATATATTTTCATTCCTAAAACAGATAAATGAAAAGGTGCCAAAAAAAGCAAAACGCATTTTAATAAATAAATGCCCTACGAATCTAACTGTACGACTGTCATTTGCGAAAAATTAGCCGTTTATAGGGTATACCCCTATTAGTGTGCAATTTGCCCATATAAGTGAATATATATATTTTCATTCCTAAAACCGATAAATGAAAAGGTGCCAAAAAAAGCAAAACGAATTTTAATAAATAAATGCCCTACGAATCTAACTGTACGACTGTCATTTGCGAAAAATTAGCCGTTTATAAGGTATACCCCAAAGCCAATATTAAAATATTACAAGAAAAAAATATATATGCTATGAGGAAGCATTTACAGTATAACATTATAAATATAATTATATACAATGCAGTAGAAACTGCAATGAGACATATACATTTTCAACACAAAATTTGTATTTATTAATACTCCATAATAAAACATTAGGTGATATAACATACATGGTTAAAAAAGACAAATGAGTGTTTAATTCAACAAACATACGTACTTTTTTTTAGTTTTTGAAAGCAATCAAAAAACATAAGCAATATATAACCCCTTTATTTACCAGATTAATTCGAATATAATTAAGCACCTATAAAAGCAAATATTTGAACATTTTTATTGTGACACCTTTACCTTCTTATTCGAATAGCTTATAATACAAGGGCGAATTTTTGTACGTTTATATACAAATTTAAAAAAATTAAATTGAACTTTTACAGAAAGTCTAATAGAATGTTTACACTGACATTTTTCATGAAAACATACTGTTTTAACCAAATCATACAGTTTCGTTCACATTAACTATTTTTTTTACCAAACCACTTATTGCAAAAAAACTTTGCAAACTTTTGTGTTACAAAAATTATGTTTTAAAATTTTATAAATGAATGTTCAAAAACAAAATATAAGTATATATAAAAACATAAATTATAACAATAAAATAGGGGAAAATCTTCGAACAGATTAACTTTAAACTTATATTTTAAAGTCAATGGAAAGGTACTTTAAAAGAACCTTGTAATATTTATTTTAAATAACCACTAAAGACCCAACTAAATGGCTCGATTATCGATTGCAACTGAACTTCAGTGGAGTTGACTACAAGCAACGCAACTGGTGGCCAAAATGTTATTTTATACGGCAACCTTATTCAGTTGCCTAAAGTTATTGTTTTTTGCACACCTCTAATTACAAAAAGTAAACAAACAATTTTTCTTAAAAAAAGTGCATTTATCAAAAGTTTGTGAAGAATTGTTTTTGTTAAAAAACATATTAAAAAAAAATTAACAGAAATAAAAATAAATGAATGCACAACATCTTGTATTAATTAAATCGTTTTAAATAAAATCAACCATGATTAGTTCCGTGGAACTATTTTTTGATGTCGAAGAAGATGAGGTCAAAAATGTGGCATTCATTAGAAGACGGTTAAGGGATAATTCTAATCCCTTAGAATTACCACCTACCCTGTGAGTCAATTTGCATATTGAGAAAGATTAAAAAATAAATCCCTTTTTAGTTTTAAGGCATATTTTAGACTTCCAAAAGAAGCAGTTATTTATTTAGTAGAAGCTTTAAAGGACGACTTTAGAAAGAGCCATCGGGTCACAGCAATACCTCCTATTTTGAAAGTATGTGCCGCTTTGAGGTTTTTTGCTGAGGGAAGCTTCCAAAAGTCTTGTGGAAACGACTATAACATTGGAGTAGCTCAACCTACAGTGTCTGTAATCTTGGCGGAAGTTGTAAATCTTATAGAGAAAAAAATTTGCAAAAAGTGGATTATTTCAAAAATGTCGGAGGAAGAAAAGTCCCAAAATAAAAAATTGTTTTATTCAAAAACAAAATTCCCTGGTGTTGTTGGGTGCATCGATGGCACACATGTACATATAATGGCACCTAAAGAAGAAGTTCGTCATTTGTATATGAACAGGAAAGGCTATTACAGCTTGAATGTTTTACTCGTAAGTTCTATTGTAATTCATTAAATAATAATATTCCTAACAAAGATCTACTTATAGATGTGTGATTACCAAATGCAAATAAGGTATGTCGACGCCAGACATCCTGGATCCACTCACGATGCCTTTATTTGGAATAATAGCGTACTAAAGCAGGAGATAAATTTGGACTTTGGACAAAATACTTGGATACTAGGTTGGTCTATTAATCAAAATACAACTACATATATTAAATACAAATATTTTAATTTAATTAAAAATATAGGTGATTCAGAATTTCCTCTGGAACCACGGCTTTTAACACCATTCCGTTCAGCTGAACCGATGTCGTCTGAGGGCAAGTATAATATCATTCATTGTAAAGCCCGTAACGTGATTGAGAGAACAAATGGTGTTTTAAAGGCTGTGTTTCGGTGTCTTTCTGCTGAAAGGGGGTTGCACTATAAACCCGAAAAGGCCATATCCATTATAAATTCTTGCTGCGCCTTGTATAATATTGGTAGGCATTATAACGCTGATTGGGAGGAGTATTCAAGAATTTCGAACGAAACAGAAGCAGTAAACATAATTGAAAACGATAATGATGTTTTGGCCATAGATATAAGACGACGCGTAATGGAATGCTTAAATATTTTTTATTATTAACAAAAAAAAAAAAACTTATAAATGGAATTAAAATTCGTATATTTAAAAGTATATAAAACAAAAACTTAAAAAATTTATTTCAACAATATTGCCTTCCTGGCTGTTTTGATTTAATAAAAACAAAAAACTATCACCTTCCTGGCTGTTAATTTAACAAAAAAAAAAAAAAAATTGAACTACTTCTATAAACTATTTACTTAAGTATTGGAGTTCTTTTTCTAGTATTTGGAGTTTTTTTCCTTAATTTCTGTATTAAGGGTCTGTTCTTTTAATAAAGCATTATATTTCTTTTGTTTCAATTCCTTGATTTCTGTTAAGACCTCATATTTCTTGATTTTTAAATTTTTTATTTCTTTTAAAATTTCGTTTTTCTTCCATAGTTGTTTCTCAATTTTATTCATAGTTTTAACCAGTTCACTTTGGGTATCAGTTTGTGCCTGTAGAAGATTGAATCTTTGTTCTTCTATTTTTCTTTTGTGGCTCTTGCTGTTTTTTCTTTTGAGGCTCATCAATCTGCTGCTGTTCGTTATACTTCTCGGGATCAAATTCCCGTTCTGGGGTATTTTCTTTTTAGCTTGCACCAAAGATATTACCATTAGGATTAATAACGAGATCCATTTGTAAGAGATCTGCAACGGACTGCTCCAATGGCGATAAGGTTGCTTCTTCTGACGGACCACCACCAGTCATATAAAGATTTCTTTTGTTTTTAGCCATCTTTTTCTTTAGTTTGGCCTTATAGTGAATCCATACTCTCTGCCATTCTTCGGAAGTACGCACTGGCGGACCATAGCTATTTAATTTGTTGGACACTTCAGCCCATACTAATTCGGTACTGGCTTTTGTTTCTCCAAAGGCACGTATTCCTCGGCCAATATTTGGATTTAATTCCATCTGTCGAACCAGTTCCTCAAATTGTTTTTTGGTTGTACATTTAACCATTTTTAAAACTATTTTAATTTTGAGAAATATTTTGCAACAACTTTTGATCATAAACCACCACAAAAAAATGGTTGCCAGTATTGCAACTGAAATTATCAGCTCATAGTTGCAAGTTGCCATCTGTAATGTAATATTGTCAACTGGCAACTCCACTGAAGTTTAGTTGCAATCGATAATCGAGCAAAAAATATGCATAAAGTAACTTAAGCAAACTTAAACAACTGTGCAAATACAACAAATCATGCATGGAAAACTGTACATTGCAGTCTCATAAACTTTTTTATGGTTTACATAAGCATTTGACTGGCTAGCTTATGCACATTATAGTTAGGCCTTTACTATACTTTGTTCGTGATTAAATCGTCGAAATTTATGCAGTTAATTTCTCTATGTTATTTTTATAAACTATTTCCAGAAGAATAAGTTGAAGTACATTGCTGTAAAGAAAACACATTAATATGACTTTCATTAATGCACAAAGCCCCATTAGGCCAATAAAATATATAATGCATACGGAAAAATAGTGAATAATATAGTTAAAAAACATTTTACAAAAAAGTAAAGAGTATTTAAAAAATAAAAATAAATTTAATTTCTCTCCCAGCCAGAAATATAATGATAAAAAAATACTTGTTTTTTACAAAATGTCCCAAAAGACTTTCTTTTAACAAAAACAAAACCCAAGTTCTTAAAATATGATTCTACTAACTTATACTAAACACTAGCTAGAAAGTTATTGAAAATAATTATTATATGATATTTCATTGTTGTAAAAATAACTTTTAACTCAATATCACTATAAATATAAAAAGCAACCACAAACATATAAAATACACTATTCTAAAATTATACAAATAAACTCAGTTTTACTGCGGCTATTGGAATATTCTATAGCAAAACAATTTCTTTTGAGAGTGTTACTTATTACATATTTTTCTTGTCTTTTAAAACAAAGCAGTATTCTTCAAACTTAATCGAATATGGAAAATAATACAGTTTTCTGTTGTTTTTTTTTGTAACATCGAGAGATCTATATGTACATTAATTTGACGTTACAACAGTCTAAAAGATTTATTAACAAGCGAAACCTTTAAACCACGATACCACCTAAATATGTCAATATCAAAAAGATGACCATATAAATGAAACTACATATATGTATTTGATTTTAAAAATGACTAAAGCTACTAATCAAATTTGTATAATTTTTAATTATTGGCGATCATAGAGCTATTAAAAATTTCGGGGCCAAAAAATCTTTATTAATTGCCTGTTGAAGTTCTTGGAAGTCTAAACCGTAACAAGTAAATGATTAGCTTATGCGGTTTGCTGATTGCCTTTTAATATTTTAAAATGGTAAAATAGTATCTTTCCGTTTTGTAAGTGTTTGACAACTAAACCGAGTTTTGTAAAAGCAATTTCTTTTAAGTAATGCAGTCACCCAATATGAATTTGCATCGAAAGAAAATAAAAATTACACAAACTATTCTAAAATATATAAAAACTTTAATTCACTTTGACGATTTTTTGACAATTTTAATCTGGCAACTAAATAAACTGTATGCTATGCATTTTCAGTTCTAATCTGTTTCAACTTTTTTTAAAAAATGTATGAAATTTAAATAGTAATAACTACTTTTTTTTACTACACTACCATACTCTTTTTTCTTAGTACGAAAATCCTCTTTTATGCAACTCTGTGAAAAAGTATGTTGCAAGAGTATGATTTCTTCACGCCGATCAAAATGAAACTGTATTGTTGTTATATTAATTTATGTTATGTTAAAAAAGAAACATTTCACTGTATGGAATATGCTATCCCTTTTAGATTTTCATAGTCATTGTTTTTGTAGTAACGGCTGCTGTCGTATCTGTTGTTAAACAGCTTAGCAAAAGCAGAGTTTTGTCGTGATCAAATAATTTTTCATAAAAAGCGTTGTGTGCTGTAAAAAAAGTGTCAGAAAATTTATATAAAATTAACTTCTCTTTATTAAAACAAATATTTAAAGTTTTCAATAAAACAAGCATTCTTAGAAGAAACAAGCAACACCCTACTTTTTGCATACATACATATGTACATCCATGGATACTTACATACATCGTAGTGTGTATGAACATTTTATGTGCACATTGATGCGAATTAAATTCAATTCATTTTTTGCTAAGCGTCTTTATTCTTTAATAAACTTTTTGAATCGATAGTTATTAAAAACGTTCTCTTAATTTTCCAGTAACATTACAATATATACATATCAATAATGGAGTCTGAAAAAAGAGATCATAAGCGAAAACACAGGAAAGTTTGGGAATCACAATGTAAGCTTAAACAATGGCTTCGGCCTTGCCCAAATGATAAAACAAAGGCAAGGTGCTTCTATTGCAGATGCGACATTACGGCTATATATTCAGACCTTGTTCGACATGTTGCAAAACGGAAGCACATTACAACTTTGAGCCCACAAACGACATCAACACACAACACTTAGTTTTGAAGTTTTGCCCAAGACAGCAGATGAAAAACAAAATGCTCAAGGACAGTTAGCGCTTTTTATTGCATCACATTGCTCCTTTAGTAGCATTGATCATCTGTCAGGTATTTGTTATAAATTATAGGCCAAAACACATAAAGAAAAATAACAACTTCAAACGACTTTGAAATGAAGTCAAACAACATGAAGTTAACGTAAAATAAATTAACACTACGGTGTTTAAACATCGTTTTAGCAGTAAAACACGTTAATCTTTCAATGTATCCGTTTTAAAAACACAAAAAAAGAACGTGTTTCTCCAATAAATTATAATTTTCAACATAGCACAACGTTTTTTTTTTTGTTTAAAAGAATATATTTTCAACATTTATGATAGCATTGTTAACATCATTTTAATAATATTCGCAAATTTTTATAATTTCTTTCTTATCCATTTTTTTTATTTACAAAACTTTTTAATTCAACAGTTACAAAATATGACAATATGTCAAACCAAAACACAATAATTCTCGTGTGAACGATGTTTTTTAACTTTGTTTAAAAGGTTGCTTAAACACGTTAAACTTTAGTAGTGTGAACATACTACAACACAGCTCCTGTAATTTAATGTCGTGCAACTTCAAAACAAAGCGGAACGTTGTTATATCAGATGAAAACAATGATTAAAAGTTTTAAAACTGTAAGCTTGATCAATTTAAAAATAGTCTAAAACATAGATGTGCAGCTAGTACTCTTTTGAGTCATCGTGTTTTCACACCGATAGTAGCTTCATCGTTTTTTCACACCAACATGTCCGACAGCTTGCTGCTTGTTTACCGATTCAAAGTCAGTTGCTATTCTGCATTTGACAAAGAAACACCGTATCGCTCTGCAAGCAGAATTATTTGTAATAAAAAGCAAAAAACAAACAACAACAAACAACACTACACTTAAAAAAAATGGACGAATATAAAGAAATTTTTATGTTTGTAAATGGCAAAAATAATGCCCAATGCCTGATTTGTGATAAAATCTTCACAAACTTAAGATTTTATAATTTAAAAAGACATTTCATATCCATTCATAAAAATATTAATGAATTGGATGAAGAAAAAAAATATGAAATGTTCAATTCCCTGCAACAAAAAAATGCCCCTCCTCTAAGTCTGACAGTTGAAGAGAAAAAAAAAACAACTAAAGAATGCTTCAATTGCCGCTGGGTTGATGTTAGCAAAACAATGTCGTCCTTTTGAGGATGGAGAATTTTTCAAGCAAATGGCACGAGAAATTTTCACCTGTTTTGGGGAAAAGGGAAAATCAACCTACGAGCTGATAGAAAATATTCATCTTTCAAGATACACAATAGCTCGTAGAACTGAAAAAATTAGTACATATATTTTTAAGTTTACGTTACAAAGATTGAAAGACTGTGAATACTTTTCCATCTGCCTTGATGAGAGCACAGACATTACTAACATTAGTCAGTTGATTATATGCATTAGGTCAGTTGATAAAAATATGAAATGCTTTGAAGAATTTTTTAGTTGTTTTGCATTTCACGGCCATGTGAATGGCGAAACCATTTTTGATTGTATTAAAAATAATATTCTCCTAACCGAAAATGGTGATAAGCTAGCTTCCATATGTACAGACGGGGCAGAGGTAATGCTAGAAAAAGAAAAAGGTCTTAAGGGTCAATTGATGAAAAACAATATTCACATTCCTAATTTCCACTGCATAATACACCAGTCTGCACTTTTTGCAAAAAAATTAAATATAGTGGAAACGATGGATACAGCTTGTAGAATAATAAATAAAATTAAAGGGGGCCATAACGCCCTCACGCATAGAAAATTTAAGAGTTTACTGGAAGAGCTACAGTCATGTTATGGAGACTTATTATTGTATACAGAAGTTCGGTGGTTGAGCCGCGGGAAAAGCCTGGAAAGGTTGTTCAATTTGAGAGATGAAGTACAACTGTTTTTAGAACAATCGGAAAAAAATGAGTTGAAAGAAATGTTTCCGATTTAGCTTTTTTGTGCGATTTAACGGAGATAATAAATGAATACAATCTGACTCTTCAAGGACGAAACAAAACTATATTCCACCTGACAGAGTGCTCCCACCGTTTTGAACGCAAAATTAAAATTATACTGTCTCAATTGCGCAACAATGATACCAGCAATCTTCCTAGAACCTTTGAAATTCTTGCGGAGTATCGTAATGACGAAAAAATAGCACAGTATACAGAAATAGTAGCTTCTTTGGTACAAAATTTTGCAGATAGATTCGAAGATTTCAAATCACTTAAAACTATGATTGATATTCACAACGACCCATTGACTGAAAAAAATGTTGATAATTTGGAATCAGCCGCTGAATTAGAAATAATGAAAAATGATATAAATTTACCGCTAGACACTGGAAAATCATTTTGGAAAAAAAATAAACAAAGAGAAGTATCCTGTTATTAAGAAGGAAATACTTAAATTATACTCCATGTTCGGGTCCACGTACGACTGTGAAGCCGCTTTTAGTATTTTAAAATTAATTAAAAGTAAATATCGCAACAAATTAACGGATGAACACCTATGTGATGTTGAAATTAAAGCAACACAATTGTGTTTATTTAAATGAATAATGGTAACCCATACTAATACAACGGTGTATTATATTATTTTAAATTTACTATTTATACATACGTATTATTTTATTCTTCGCAGTTCCTTGTGATCTTTCAACCAATAAAGTTCTTCTTGTGTTTGTAGCAGATTGTGTGTTTTTATTATAATAAGAAAATAGTTTCTCAACAGGTTATGGGCCCAGACAGACAGAACACTGTGTGTGTGTTATAATAAACATTTTTTTTGTGTTACTGAAAATTCTGTGTGAATTAAAGACAAACTTAAAAAGAATATTCTGTGTGAATATTAAAAAACTCTTTAAGAAAAATTAATATTTATCGTGAAGAAAGATCAAATTTAAATAGCAAATAAAATGAACTTTTTACAAATTGATAAGTTAGACGATTCTAACTATGCGACATGGTCTATACATATGAAGAGTGTTTTGGTACATACCGATTTATGATCAGTGACGTGTGGTCGCGAAATTAAGCCAGTTGCTCCTGCAGACGCTGCAATATTTGCTACAAAAGACGAAAAGGCATTAGCATTAATTTTATTGTGCGTAAAACCAACGCAAATCAATCATTTAAAATCATGTGCAACAGCAGCAGAGGCATGGAATAAGTTAAAAGAAATCCATCAACCAAAAGGACCAGCTAGGAAGATAATGCTGTTTAAGAAACTCCTATATATGAAAATGACAGAAAATATGACTATTGCTGAGCACATTAATGAGTTTGCTAGTACCATGGAAAGTTTGGCTGAAGTAGACATTCAGTTACCTGATGAAATAACAGTAATTTTGTTGTTGTCCAGTCTGCCAAAAAGTTATGAAAATTTTGTTGTTGCAATTGAGACGAGAGACAGTCTTCCCTTATTTCATTCGTTAAAAGTGAAGCTATTGGAAGAAGGTGCAAGACAAAAAGAAACAGAAAACGCAGCTATCAGCAATGGTAAAACTGAAACATTAATGCAAACGAAAACCGACAGGAAATTCCAGAAAAACAACCACCACCGTTTTGAAAACAAAAACACCGATCATAAAATAAAAAATGTTACAACTGTGGTCAGCCAGGCCATTTTGCAGCAAAATGTAATAAACAAAAGGGTAGAACAGAAAAGAATTCTTGTTTTATGACGCAGTTGCTAAGTTTAAACAAAATGCGTAGTGATGTGTGTGTAGATAATTGGTGTGTTGATAGCGGTGCAACTAGTCATTTTTGTTGTATGCGCGAGTTATTTACGTCGTATGAAAAACATGAAGAAACAATTGTCTTGCCGGTTAACACGTGTGCAAAAGCGATTGGTCGTGGCGACGTTGATATACGCGGAGCCAACGTTACACTAAAGAATGTTTTACATGTAGAAGAAATTCCAAATAATTTTATTTCTGTCAGCAAAGCAACAAATGCAGGTTTGTCTGTGGTATTTAAAGATAATTACGTTGAAATAATAAACAATAACAACAAGTGTGTTTTAAGAGCATATGAGGATAATGGATTATTTATGTATAAAAACAATGAACAGAAAGCAAACAAATGTTATGGTGCGACAAAAATAAATAAAAGTGCAATAAAATGGCACAACAGATTTGGTCATGTTAATTATAACTGTCTAAGAGACATGGTAAACAAGAATACAGTGCGCGGATTAAAAATAGAAAAAATGCCAAAGGCTTTAGAATGTGTAACTTGTGCCAAGAGTAAAATATGTGAACTACCATTCCAAGTGTCGGAAAGCAGAACAACTGAACTGTTGCAGGTTATTCATAGTGACGTATGCGGTGCTATAAATAAAAGTTCTTTGGGTGGTTCCCGTTTCTTTGTGACATTTATCAATGATTACTCGAGATATGTAACGGTTTACTTTGTGAAATCAAAAGATCAAGTATTCGAAGCGTTTAAAGATTTTAAAAATGAAGTAGAAAAACAAACTGGCAAAAGAGTAAAATGCTTAAGATCGGATAATGGCGGTGAATACGTTAGCAAAAACTTTAACAATTATTTGCGTGAGTATGGTATTAAGAGACAGTTAACGGTTCCACATACGCCCCAACAAAACGGAGTCGCGGAGAGAGCTAATCGCACCTTAGTAGAAATGGCCAGAGCTATGCTTATTTATTCCGGTTTATCAGAAAGTTTTTGGGCCGAGGCAATAAGAACCGCAGCTTATATTCGTAACCGTACGATTACCAAAATTCTTTATGACAAAACACCGTTCGAAATGTGGACAAAACAAAAGCCAACAGTAGGTCATATGAAAACTTTTGGCGTTAAGGCAATTGTGCTTAATAAAACTGCCTCTAAAAAATTCGCTCCAAAAGGTATTGAATGTATTATGATTGGCTACAGTGAAGAAAGTAAAGCTTACCGATTGTATAACCCATTAACTCGCAAGGAAGTTATCGCCAGAGATGTTATATTTTTAGAAGAAGAAACAATTGATGATTGTAAAGCAAATGAAACCACGAATGACGTATTAACATTTTATAAAAATGAAGCTGAACAAAAGAAAGAGTTGTTGTTAGAAAATGGCGTGCAAGCTGATCAAGAAAATGTGACTGCAGTGAACGAAGTTGAAGTTTTAGCAGCAGATCAACAAAGCAGTGAAGCAGAAGGTGTTCATCCAGAAGGAGTAAATGCAGAATCAGTCGTCAAGATAGGACCAGGTAGACCCAGAATTATTAGGGATGGATCAAGAGGACGTCCAAGAAAGGTATACAATGAGATTCGAGCATTGAATAAGTGTAAAATTGAAACTCCTGAAAGTGTCGAAAAAGCCTTAAATGGTCCATATGCAGAAGAATGGCTGAAATCTATGAAAGTAGAATATAACTCATTAATAAAAAACAATACGTGGGAATTATGTGATCTACCAAGTGGTCAAGTTGCAATAGGATGTAAGTGGGTGTATGCCATAAAAAGAAATAAAGATGGTGGTGTACAAAATTTAAAATCTCGACTAGTGGCAAAAGGTTGTAGTCAACGTTATGGTGTAAATTATCATGAAACTTTTTCGCCTGTGGTGCGTTTTTCCAATATAAGACTAGTAATTGCGTTGGCAGTAGAACACAACATTTATCTTCACCAAATGGACATTTCGTCTGCATATCTTAATGGTGAATTACACGAAACGGTTTTTATGAGACAACCTAAATGTTTTGAAGATAAAAGATACCTTAATAAAGTTCTTAAACTAAACAAATCTCTATATGGCTTAAAACAGAGTGGTCGTGAGTGGAATTCGAAGTTAAACAACGTTTTAAAGAAATTAGGTTTTAAACCATGTGTTAGCGATCCATGTATCTACATCAAAAACGAAAAAGGAGTCTACAATATTATAGTAGTGTACGTAGACGATTTAATTGTTGGCAGCTCATCAAAATCTGAATTGCAGAAAGTAAAAAGGTTGATTGCAGAAAATTTTGAACTTGTAGACGGGGGAGAGTTGTCACATTTTCTCGGTATGGAATTTGATCGTGAAGGAGATCTTGGAGGTATAACTATTTCACAAAAACAATATATATTGGATACGCTTAACCAATACAGCATGATGGATTGTAAGGAAGTAGCCACTCCATTGGAGCCAGGATATCAAGTATATTGCTCAAATAAAAATTGTAGAAAAGTCGACAAAACAAAATATCAGTCAGCCATCGGTGTTTTAATGTATTTGGCGTTATCTACAAGACCTGATATTTTGTTATCGGTCACCAAATTAGCACAGAGAAATTGTGATCCTCATTCAGAACATGAAGCAGCTTTAGATATTTAAAGAAAACAGCTGATTTTAAATTACATTATAAAAAAAACTGGAAAGCCAATTCAGTGCTATGTAGATGCAGATTGGGGTGGAGATTCATCCGATAGAAAGTCTTTTTCCGGTTACGTCTTAACAGCGGCAGCTTGTGTATTTTCGTGGAGCGCCAAAAAGCAGAACATAGTATCATTAAGCAGTACAGAAGCAAAGTATGTCGCAATATCAGCAGCAGCAACGGAAGTAGCTTATGTCAAAAAACTTCTAATTCAGTGCTATGTAGATGCAGATTGGGGTGAAGATTCATCCGATAGAAAGTCTTTTTCCGGTTACGTCTTAACAGCGGCAGCTTGTGTATTTTCGTGGAGCGCCAAAAAGCAGAACATAGTATCATTAAGCAGTACAGAAGCAAAGTATGTCGCAATATCAGCAGCAGCAACGGAAGTAGCTTATGTCAAAAAACTTCTAGGTGAATTAAAATTTGATACAGGAGGTCCGATGACCCTTTACAACGACAACCAGAGTGCTCAGTGCCTAGTGAAGAATCCAACGTATCATCCCAGCAGTAAACATATTGGAATTAAATATCATCACGTTCGCGATATGTATTCTAAAGGCGAAATTGAATTAAAATTTATGCCAACTGATCAGATGATGTCAGATATATTAACCAAAAAATTTATGCAGGGTTAAACATTATAAATTTACTTATTGTATGGGTTTACATTAAGAAATTTTTATACTTTTGCAAATTGTGTTGAGAAGGAGTGTTGAAATTAAAGCAACACAATTGTGTTTATTTAAATGAATAATGGTAACCCATACTAATACAACGGTGTATTATATTATTTTGAATTTACTATTTATACATACGTATTATTTTATTCTTCGCAGTTCCTTGTGATCTTTCAACCAATAAAGTTCCTCTTGTGTTTGTAGCAGATTGTGTGTTTTTATTATAATAAGAAAATAGTTTCTCAACATGTGATTTATTAAGAATAAAACTTTACGAGGGGGAAATAATCATTGGAGATGTTGATATTTGATTTTTTTTTAAGATTTAGTTTTAATTTTTAATTTTTTTAATTTCAATTTTTTACTCAGTGTACTACTTTTGTTTTCTCTGCTTTTGTTCTGCTTGCTCCGTTCAACTTAACACAGTCGCAAAATTCGTAAAACTGATTTGAAATGTGTTGTGTCAGTTTGCACATGTATGGTCTAAAAAAAATGTGTTCTTGGAAAATTGAAATTAAAAATGGTAGATTTTCAACCACTAAGTGCAAAACATGTAAGTGACTATAAAATACGAACACTGAACAGTTTAAAATTGATCGAAAAATTCACGCTAGGAGAAAAACTGGAGGAGTACGAAACAATTGCAAGTAATAAATTGATTTGTTATTTGATAGATGCCTGTGTGACATATAGAAGTTTGCAGTAGATGTAAAGACCAGACCTTATCGAAGCAATCCCTCACCTGAAAAAGATGCATAAAAATATATTTTTAATTACATAACAGTTTGGAATTAACACCAAAACTGTTATAGGTCTAGATAAAGTTCGAGACTAACTCAACTGAAGTATCTTAAACCTGCCTTTGCCATCTTGCTTAAATACATCAAGTATATTTATTTTCTTTTACGCGATGTTGTAGTAAGCTGCACTTATCGCGTCCTTGGCGTTAAAAATTTCTCTTAAAAGAGAAAGCTCAAACTGGCTGAAACTGAAAAATGGAGAAAAACATATCATATAAGACAAAAAGACTTTAAGTGAGATGCTATATATTTATTTAAACTTAGTCAAACGTTTCGTTATCAATAAAAAATTACCCATTTTTTGTTAGAATATGAATATTTCTATTATTTGCAAGAATGTCCAACTTCAGATGTGACTATTTTTAACAAAGAAATTGATTTTACAAACGGATTATTATTAAGATAAATTATAAAAAAAAAACGTGCGGAGTATAAAAGCGATAAATACATAGTTTCATGAGTACCTTTAAACATTTTGAAATAAAATATTTCTCCGATGCACTTATATTCTGTAAGTAATAGAAAAATCTACTTATATCGGCCCAAGAATATTATTTTAAATTAGTTTTCAATAAAAGACATATAAAAAGGCCAATTATCATCACTTATTCAAACATTAATAATTTTTCCAATACAATGGTAAGAACCAGGAATTTTTTTGTCCACAAATTTTCCCTAAGAATATGGATAATATTACATCTGCTTTAATTTCTTTTATTTTGCTTAACAGAAAATCTCGTACCGAATTCTATTGAATATTTACTTATACTACTATGTCACTTAGTGAATTGTTGGAGAATTCTGAAACAGATAGTGGAAATGGTGTACCCAGACGTTTTCGAACTAGCGAAGGCAGTTGCCCAAATGAAACCGAGAATAAGGATATTAGATAAACTAAAAATAGTTGTTTTTTAAATTAAAAATCAAGCAAAAGTAAATTCTATATAAGAGATTTATATGCTCATTTAGAGATGCGAGTCACTTGTCAGCTGTAAAACGTATCGAAAACGTTTCTTAAAAAAAAAAAAAGAAAACAAGTAAATCAAATAGCCTTTGAAAAATAAATTAAAAGAAAATAAATATTTTTCTAGCAAAAACTTTTGATTCTTTTATTAAATATTTAATAAAATTGTTTTTATACTTCATAAAGAAATTCATTCGACACAACTAATTTTAATGGAGAAAAATTTTCAGTTTAACCCTACAATATCATACTTCGTCGATATGACGACGCAGGTTTTTGTTTTATGTTTTCTCTTCTCTGTTTTTGTTTGTTTTGGACTGAGTTTTTGTACAGCTTCAGTCGTTGTTATTCTCTTGGTGTGTGCGCATGTATAGCTAATTGCGCAATAGGTAAGATTATTTTTTTTTGAACATGCGTCGTCGAAATGACGATGTATGATATTTGTGTAATTTTTAGAATTTTTTTTATAGCATTAGATTTTTAATATTTATTTTAGTTTGTGGCTTCGTATTTGCTCGTAACTATTAAAATGACTACTGGTACAGGTTTAACTGATGAAGAAATTGAAAGATTTCTTTCAAATTGCGACGACGATATCGAACTGGACGATAATCTCGAACAAAACTTTTGTAATTTAGAGAGTAGTAATACGCCAGATGATGGGTTAGAAGTAGAAGAAGAAAGTTCATCAGAAGAATCAGTCGATTTCGATGAAGACGATGTTCCGCTAAATACTTTAATGTGTAAGTCCAGTATAATACCGTTCACAAAATTAATATTGCGTGGTAAAGATAAGCACAAGTGGTCGACCAGAAAAGCTAAATCTCACCATTATGGGCTCAATATCGTTCATCAAATAAGAGGACCGACGCGGGAGTGTAAGAACATTACTGACCCTCTGCAGTGCTTACAGATGTTTTTAACAAATGATATTATCACTGAAATAGTTCAATGGACAAATGTCGAGATAAGCAATCGAAAATCAAACTTACTTATTACTATAGATGAGCCACAAAGGAAAGAAACTTCATTACATGAAATATCTGCCCTCATAGGGATATTCGTTTTGACTGCTGTCAAAAAGGATCAGCATCTGTCTGCTGATGAATTGTTCGACCGATCCTATTCGGGAGCTCAGTATTTATCCGCAATGACTAAGGCCAGGTTTAGGTTTCTTTTATCTTGTCTTCGATTTGATGATAAAGCTGTACGCATTCAACAAGTTGGTGACAAATTTGCTCCAATTAGGAAAGTGTGGGAGATATTTGTTCAGAAATGTAGAGACAATTATACTCCCGGGCCATACCTAACAATTGATGAGCAACTTCTGGCTTTCAGAGGTAAATGTGGTTTCCGAATGTACATACCAAATAAACCAGCGAAATACGGCCTAAAAATGGTAATGACGTGCGACAGCGGCACGAAATACATGGTTGATGCTGCGCCGTATTTAGGAAAAGGTTCAAACCAAACTAATATGCCACTCGGCGAGTATTACGTGAAACAATTAGCAAAAACGGTTTATGGATCAAATAGAAATATCACAATGGACAATTGGTTTACGTCAGTTCCACTTGCAAAACCCCTTTTACGTGAACCATATAAGCTGACGTTAGTTGGTACCCTGCGATCAAACAAAAAGGAAATACCAGAAGAATTAAAAAATAAAAAGGGACGTAAATGTGGTACATCTATGTTCTGTTATGACAACGAACTGACGCTACTTTCTTATAAACCAAAACCAAACAAAATTGTTTATTTGTTATCGTCATGCAACGAAGAAGGAGTAGTCAATCAAACATCCAATAAACCTTATATGGTAGAGTTTTACAACAAAACAAAAGGTGGCGTAGATACTTTTGATCAAATGTGCTCTATTATGAGCTGCTCCAGAAAAACAAACAGATGGCCAATGTGTCAGTTCTATGGCATTTTAAATATGGCTTTTATAAACAGTTACATTATTTATACACATAATATGTTCGAAGCAAAACTTAAGCCTTTAAGTCGCAGTGAGTACATGAAGAAATTACATTTTTCGCTTGTCCAAATGCAGACATCTAAAAGGCTTTTGATACCAACTTTGAGAAATTCGGTGCGCGAAAACATCGCAAGTATATTGCCACATAGTACGGAAAGCAGTGACGGTGTGATCCAGCAATCAAAGAACGAGAAGCGGAAGATATGTGCATTTTGCCCGTCATCTAAACGACGTATGACAAAGTCAATATGCTCAAGATGTAAAAAAAGCCTGTGTGGGGAGCACAAAGTAGAACTCTGCGCCTCTTGTATGAAATAAAGACTGAAACTTCTAAAGTTTTAATTTTTTTTAATTCAATATGTTAATTTTCAGATAAAAAAGTGTTAAATGAATTTTATGCTTTTATGTTATCCTTTTGGATTGTTTTCTTTTTGTTATATTTTATTAATAAGGCAAATGAAGGAGTGCTGTGAAACTTTTTTTATGATTAAATTATATTTAAAAACAACATTTATTTGTTTTATTTTAATAAAAATACATAAGAAACTATTGAAAAAACTAATCATTGACAATTTTCTATATACAGATCATCCTTTGCATCCTTTTGAATACAGCCGTAGTCGATTCGACGAAGTATGATGTTTTAGACATAAAAATAAGTATGATATTCTAGGGTTAAAGAGTCAAGATTTAAATAATCCTAAAAAATGTTAGTGCTTCTGGAAGTTCTAAGCTTAATATAAAAAAACAATGCTTTCTCAGGGCAAATCCAAACATATAGAATATATATATACACATATGGCCAAAATAATAAGTACACATCAATAGATTCGTTTTCTAGTTAGTTTTTGCTTTCTCTTTTCAAGTTTAATATGGCAACTTCGATATAAAAAGCAAGATCTGATATGGTAGCACTTATTTACAGACATTTGCAAAGATTCCGTTACTTTTTGTTTCTTTGTTAATTTTGTGTTAAAGTGTGTATTCTGCTTGGTCAAAAAAATAAGTACATATTTAGTTTTGTAATATTTTACTTCAAGTTAAATACTTTTTTGAAAAGGTTTGTTAGCTAATTTATTATCTCGTTGAAAGTAATCAAGAAGAAATAAAATTGTATTGATGGGTCAAAATAAACATTATACGCCAAAAGAGAGAAGACTCGTGTTAAAGTTAAGAAACAAAGGAGAATCTTAGCGTTCAATTGCCAAATACCTGGATAGGTCACTGTTTTTTGTTCAAAATGCCTTAAAACCTGAAAAAAAAACTCGGAAACACGTGGAAGGCCAAAAAAGACACACCCAAGAACAGACAATTTGATTATAACTCTCGCCAAAAAGAACCCGTTTGTATCATCCAGGGAAATTTCAGCCGACATAGGGTGTGTTATATCTGCTAGAAGTGTTCGGTGACGACTTCAAAGTGCCAAGCTACCCGGGCGAATAGCCAGAAAAGTGCCTTTACTACGGAAAAAAATTTGAAGGCGCGACTGGACTTCGCAAGAAGACATTTATGTTGGTCTCAACCACCATATGAACACAAATGGCAAAATATTCTTTTTAGTGATGAAACCAAAATAAATTTGTTCGGTAATGGCAATGGCCGTAACGTACGTCGCCCTCCGGGTAAAGAATTTCATATACGGTTCACCAAAAAGACCGTCAAGCACGGTGGTGGTAACATCATGGTATGGCGTGGGTCCAATTTTTCGTATTACTGATACTATGACACGATTTGAGTACAAAAATATATTGAAAAACATAATGCTGCCATATGCTGAAGAAAACATGCCGCTTCGATGGGTCTTTCAGCAGGATAATGACCCGAAGCACTCATCGCGCTATGTAAAGGATTGGTTTCATGCTAATAATATTACTTTGCTGGAATGGCCAAGTCAGTCACCGGATATAAATTCGATTGAAAATCTCTGGGAAGATTTAAAGCAAAGAATCTCGAAGAATGTATTTCAAAATAAGGAACAACTTTGGAGATTTGTCAAAAACTTGGTATGAAACCCCATTAGACACTTGTCGTAAACTTATTAATAGTATGCCAAAAAGAATGCAAAAAATTGTTCAAAATAAAGGTGGATACACTGGATACTAACTAAATAACAAAAATTTGCGAAAAAAATTGAACTAAAACTTTTTATTCAATGATATATAGAACGTACTTATTATTTTGGCCACTCTTTTTTGTCAGAGTTTTTTTCTTTAATAACCTGAAGAAGTTGTTTTATGTTTTTAGCTCATAAGTACTTGTTTTTGTGATTGACATCTGTTAAAAAATGAGCTTTAAAAAGTTTTATTGTGTTTCAAAAAAATAAAATAAAAGTAGCTATAACAAAGGGTAAAACATACTGGTGTACTTATTATTTTGGCCATATGTGTATATATGTGTGTATATTTTTCTTAAATTAGCTGTAATATATTTCAATGAAATAGTATGTTTTATGTCGCTTTATATAAATAAAATTAAAACATCTACGCAGAAAAGTTTTTTTTATTATATTTTCTAAACGAAAATACACTTTTATGTTGCTTTATACATATACCTTTGGAAATTAGAACTTCTCGAAAATTAGAATCACCCCAGGAACAAAGTGGTTCTAATTTACGAGCGTATATCTAATTGAAGAAATTGTACGAAACAAACATAGATCACGATTAGATATCCAAAATAAGAAGCGGTAGTTTTAAGGTGATTTAAAAAATGATTTAACTGAGTGTAATTTAAGGCAGGAAATAATTTAGCCAATAACTAAAGGCCGGGGCACATAGAATCCG
Source organism: Cistogaster globosa (assembly GCA_937654795.1). Taxonomy (NCBI): domain Eukaryota; kingdom Metazoa; phylum Arthropoda; class Insecta; order Diptera; family Tachinidae; genus Cistogaster; species Cistogaster globosa. Next base: position 97,846,371 of record OW569404.1, on the reverse strand, counting down.
TCATACGTTAAACTTTGACAAATTCAACTGACAAGTCAGTTAAAATACATGTTTTCTTATGAGCGTTGTCACAATCAATACGTGTCCGTCAACGCAAAGTACGAAAGTTGGTCAATTTTTAACTTTTGAATACTTTGACAACTATCAACTGCTTCTTCTTCCTGTTATCTTTTAACTCTTTCTGTGTTTCAATTGTGTTTTGTGATTTTATTAAAACAATTTAGATAGCAAACAATAAAATACAAATTTAATTGAATTAAAAGGTGAATAAAATACAAATTAAATTTAAAAGTGAATAAAAATAGAGAGCAAACTTTGGTTTAGCATCCGTCAGCAAAGTATTCATTGTGCCAACCTAATCCATCGTTACTTTGACTTTAGTTGAATTTGTCAAAGCTTAACGTATGACGGATTCTATGTGCCCCGGCCTTAATCTTACAAATAAGTTTTCATTACTAGGTGATAAAAATGTAGAAGCCGAAATCGCCAACTAGTAACGATAGCTTAGACCACGTTAACCTAAAAATTAACACCATCAGCATAAAAGTTCAAAAAAAAAAAAAACTTATTATGTTCTCCTATTTTCTTAGAAAATGTTAATGTTAAATCACTAATTGATCAATTAAACTCTAGGAACGTACAATTTATAATTAAAAATCTGTCCAGATATGAGAGCAAATTATACCCTAAGGATTGCTCTGCATTCTCTCAGATGATGCAGCTCTTAAAAGAAAAAAAAATTATATTTTATATAGTATTCTCCTTGGGAATATAAACGCGACAGTTAAGTTTTTATGCTTTTAAAATAATACCATAACTATATGATAAGAGTTCCTGTAACAAAGAAGTCTGAATAAAATACGATTCCTGCAGCAAAACAAATTTTGAAGAAGACTGAAGCTTTAGAGGCTTGTGTCGTCTCTTTGTCATATGTCATTCTTTGTAGCGTATTAATTGAATTAATAAAATATGTTTGCAGTAAAATTAAATGACACAATGCCGTTGCTGAGAGAGTTTGAATAATTGTAAAAATAGTAACTAAAAACCGGAATACTTTTGCCATCCAAACAGGCCTATTCTTATTCATTGTTTTCTCGGAGCACCTTAACTCTTTCCGGGCTTACTAAAATATTTTTTAATAAATTTTGTGCGCGTTGGTGTTGACTACATACCGTTTCAAAACGTATGTTTATAGTGATATTTTAAGAAAAAAATTTTTTCATGTGCGAAAAAGAAATAGATATAGATTTTTTCAATATTCGTTTTATTTATAGCTGTGCAATTTATATTATTCGTATCGTGTTATTTAGTATTGAATTTAAATTGCTGTATGTAAGCATAATTTAAGTATAAAAAAAGTAAATAAAAAGTGCAAAAAAATGTAAGTTAGAACTGAAAAGGTTCCATTTGTGATTTTCTTTTATTTTACCCTTGATCTACGTTTTTTGCAGGTTAATGAGCTTGATAATAACTTAATTAATAAAACTCCTTCAATTGAATCTGCTTGTAAAAATATTAAAAATTAACTAGAGAAAACGTGCCTAGGGTCGGCATGTACGGGCGGTCAACAATACAGGACAGAATACATGGCCGCGTTACTGAAGGTTCCAAGAGCAGTTTTGTAAGACGCTAAACAGGAACGTTTAGTAAGTGGTGGTAGACACTTGAATGATTTAGTAAGCCTTAACAATCGAGAATCGAGAGTTACTCTTACTAAAGCATTGGAAGCGAACATGTTGGTCTCTGGAAGAGTAACTTCGGATAATATGGACTATGCGTCCAATGTGGCCTACTGGCTTATTTTAGAAAATGAGTGAAATATGACAACACCGCCTTCATGTGTGTTCTGCCAATTAATAAAAACAAACGTTAAATATGATTTTGTGTACATAATTGCAATGTTAACATTTTAGTCAAGTGCCGATTGTTGATGCGTGTGGTCAACATTTTTTTAGTGCAAAAGACGAATAGTGTTTATTTAACATATATTGGGGATTCAACTGGTCCGTTATTTTCTATAACAACAATATACATTCAGTCGCAATTTCAATTGGTAAGTTTGTATATTCAGTTAGTTTTAGGAATTTAAATAATATTTTCAATAAAAAACTGAAAGGCGCCTAATGTGGACAACAAAATGACGTAGTCCACTGTAGTCCACATTAACAGACAGAAAATGAAAAGAACTTTATCCATTTCAGGATTTATTTAAACAATGCCTAAGAAAGGAGAAATTCGTAAATATAGACAAGAAGTCATGCAAAAAGCTGCAGAAGCCGTCCAAGCCAAAACAATGGGATTTTTATTGGCATCCAAGACTTTTTGTGTTCCAAAAACAACTCTTTTTAAATGTGCAAGAGTAAAGCCAAAACTTCAGTTCTTCTCACTGAGCCTTTGGGACGAAAGCTTGTCCTGAATAAGGAGATGGAAAAAGATTTGGTTAAGTATGCCAAAAAAATGAAGGCACGATATTGGGGATTTACTGGAAGGGATATTAGATCTCTTGCTTTTTAACTGGCAAAATCAAACAACATCAAAAGTAGATTTTCTATTCTGATGGAATGTGCTGGTAAAGATTGGTTGTATGGTTTTATGCGACGGCATAAACATGAATTAAGTTTGAGGCAGCCAACCGGCACTTCCTTTGACAGAGCAAAAAGCTTTGCAAAACGAAAATTTAGAATTGTTTTATAATACTTTGGAAAATGAATACAAAGAGAAAAATTTTCAAGCAACATCAACAGTTGAAAATCTGTGATATAAGCTTTAAGATTGACTTGAGATTCTGTGTTTGTGTTGTACAAGATTTTTAATTATTTTATTTATTTATTACTTAATTCTGTGTCGTGAAGTCCAGTTTTTTAAATAATAAGTAAATTAGATGAGGGATTTTTGCAATGTTGACATAATAATCATATCTAAATAAATGTACCCCTGAAGAAGTTTGAAAAAAGCAAACGAAACGTTGGGAGAAAAAATAAAATGATTTGATTATTTATTTATATTTGGAAACAAATAACTGACCACAAACAGCCCAAATAGATGACAAAAATCTCAAAAACAAACAATAAATATAGAATGTTGATGAAACTGGACTTTATATTGTTCCATCCACAATTCCAAGAGTTGTCGCCGCTAAAGGAAAACGTCAAATTGGATCAATGACTTGCTGAACGCGGGTCATTAATAACGGTCGTAACATGTATGAGTGCTGCTGGATCTTTTATTCCTCCATTCTTCATATTTCCGAGAAAAAAACATGAATGCCCAGTTGATAAAGCATGCCCCACCTGGCTCCGAGAGTGCTTGTCATTTATCGGGACGGGATCAAACCGATATATTCACCAACTGGTTTCGTCAGTTTTTAAAAATAACAAAAGCTTCAGCTGTTTATTAATTTTAGATGGACATAACAGTCACGAAATATAAATCTACTGAATCCCGCAAGTGAAACTATAATTTCTTTACCCCCCCATTCAAGCCACAAGATGCAGCCTTTGGATAGAACATTTATGGGTCCGCCTAAAACTTATTACAGTGAAGAAATAAGAAGAACGTGAGAACGCAAGAAAAATGACCCATTTTGACATTGCAGAACTTTTCTCAAAAGCTTACCTTAAAGTCCAGCAAGGCCAAATTGCTGTGAATGGGTTTAAGGGCACGGGCATTTATCCATTCGATAGATATATTTTTGACGCCGTAGATTTTATTGCCGGAGAACAAACTGCAAAATGCTAGCCAATTAGTTGAACAGGAAGTAAAAGATTGCGCAGACTTATCCCAAAAGAAGAACACCGTTACAATAAGAGAATGTCAACACTAAACAGATAGCACTAGAACCGATTTTCCATTAGATTTACAGCCAACCACATGTAAATACGTTAAACCCTGGCAATTATCCCCAGTTACTAAAATTAAAGCTAATTTGGCCGCTCATAATCGAAAGAAAACAAAACCAACTGTTCTGACAAGGTCCCCATATAAAAACAAGGAACCAAAAGTGATGAAAGAGCATAAACAACAGGAGAGAAAGAAAAAAGATGCAAGAAATAATACTGATGTTAATACAGAAAATTTAAGAAAAAGAAACGAACAAAATTATATAATACAAGTCATTCTTGTTCAAGCGAGTCCGATTCTTCTCTGGTCTTGACAGACTCTGATGATGACTCCATTTTTCAAAATATTCCGCACCGTATCTGCAGGGGTAGGAATAGACGCTTAGATATTACAGGCCTCCGGGTTGAAGGGGCTACCTTGTCATCCTACGGTGAGTGTTATGAGGTTCTTTTAGGGACCTTTCTTCCTGCTGCAGGGGCGATTAGTGAGCGCTGTCCGTACTCCTGCCCTGAAAGTATCTGAAATTGTTGAGGCTGTCTCTCGTATTAGGACTAGATAGTTCCCGGGTGTGGATGGTATGACCGAAAGGATGTGTTAAAGCATCTGGGTGGCCATACCTGATCGCCTTGAGGCTTTATTTGGAATTGGATAGATTGGCATAGATAGGATGTAGGGAACTTCCACTTTGGAGGAGTTACTTTAAACTAGTGATGAAGTTTGAAGGAATGTTTCTTGTGGCTGTCGTCAGGGTTACATCTGTGGTCCATAGTTGTGGAATTTCATGAAAGATCCCCTATTGGATCTGCTCGGAGCATTTTTTGACGTGTGTGCATATGCTGATGACTTGTCTATTATAGTTGAGGCGCAAAATCGCGCCTTGCTGGAAGTGAAGGCTGAGCAGGCTATGCGCATTGTAAATGCATAGGGCGATGGTGAAGGTGTGTAGGTTTCAACCCACAAAACTGCTATGATGTTGCTTAAGGACTTCTAGTCGCAAAATCGTCGCCCTTAGTATACAGGCTAGTAGCTTATTTTTGAGGTACGTGACCCAAGTTATGTATCCATTTGTTTATGTAGATTTGTACATACATAGATTATTAATCCCTTTGTTTACGCAAATTTTTTTATACAAGCATACCGGTTTAAAAAACATTCTTGTTTAAATATTGAAATAATAAAGCTTATTTTTTGAGTATAATTTATAACGTCGAATGAAGCACTTGTCTTTTATTTAACAAAATATTGAAATCTGCCTTTTTCATATAGTCTTCGTAATCGTATACATATTTAAATATACTAAATTTAGAATGTACCATACATAATACTTTGAAACGTTCTTTTTAATTTAATTTCTGAATGCGTTGCAATAATACATATGTACGTTCTTTCCATATCGATAATTGCATTTTTGACAACAAAGGGGTTAAATTACACAGCAGTTGAATGCAATTGTTGACCATCAAAAGAATTGCTTAATTAACAATATTTACTTTTAATTTGAATTAAATTTAATCATTGAATTCTTTGTCAACATAAGTGTTCAATACATAGTAGTTCAAAGCAATTATTGACCATGAAAAGAAAGGCTAAATTAGCACTACGTTTATTTTATAATTCTTCATGATTCTTTTTTATTTTCATAGCAAAATAAAAACAAATCTTTACGGAATTAAACCTTAAATTTAATTTTTTTTTGTTATTTCCCACATTTGTCAAGCAAAGCGTGAGATTTACTGCATCAGCTTAATTCAAGGCTGGAATAAAAATTCACATACCTGTATTTGTGAAATTTAATATCACCTCTACACTGACTAATAGTGGGAAAATAATTTGCCTATTTAAATTACAAGCCAGACAGTTATGTAATACAATCTCTGTACTACACTGCCTTACAGTGGGAAAATAATTTTAAAATATTTAATGAAATATTTCTTTTTGGAAAGGAATTAAGTACAGAAAGTTATAAACGTTTTTCGGCGTGTTTACAATTAAGTTTATTATTTTAATATTGCATTTTCTCTTTTTTACTTTTTTTTGTTAATATTATTTTATATAAATACCAAAGAATTCCTAATAAAGTTTGTCATTTGCATATTGTCAGTCGTTGTGTGCACACTCTTTTCAAAGTGACATTGGCTTGGTGTACCACCTGGATAATTAAAAGCAACAAATAACTTAGTGCATCACTAAGTTATCCTTAATCTAACAGTTAAAGAAGGCCAATGAGCCTGCCCTTAACAGACATAATTGGCAGACCTTGGTCGTATAAATATGAAGATAAGTAAGCGCTAGACGCTGACCACTAGGCGTATCTCCGCCGGAAAAATATAGATATTAGGCGCTCGCCGCCAAACAGATTTGCGTGCCCTAGTCGCTCAGTAATAGCAGGACAAAAATACTTTTTTTTTTTAAATCTTGTTACCACCACATATTACATGGTGATCCTGCCGACCAAACTTGGGATCTGCTGATCCCCTTTTCTTTTATATATTATTTTAGGAAGTGTAGTGTACCACCACAATCAATCATACAAAAATAAACATGTATCGCATCTGATGGTCACACAATGTACTAATGACACATAAATAGAACAACAAGTAGTTTGGAAATATTGTAACATTAATAAATGCAGTCGACACGTGTTGGCCAAGCACAATATTGTTTGCCCTAAGTTCAATAAACTCAATTTCAATCATGAATGAGTGTCAAATTGAATTGAGTGCATTTAAGCATATTGATTTGTGATTGGTTACTGTATGCCAATTTCATGACACTGAATGAAACAAATGAAGTAGTATTAGTAAGCTAAAATAAGTTAGACAGGCTAAGAATAAGGCGTTGCTTTTTAAAAGCTTGGTGATCGCAACTACCAAAACCGAGCAAGAGGAAATAAAGCAAAAGATAAAAAATTAAAATAGAAATAGAAAAGAAAATTAAATAATAAGTAAAAAAACGAAATAAGTAGGCGATATGGGCAACCCTACAGACTATCCGGAACTAAAACAGAAGTACGGGTATAGCGGTCAAACCCACTCCAAGTATGTTAATGATAAATGGATTCCAGTAGATCCATCAGAGATACCTTTAGATGCGATGCCCGACGGTTCTCCTTTTAAGAAGGCCGTCGCGACAATGCGCAGCGTTTTGCCTGCTTCATCAAAACCTTCGGTGAAAGAGTTGTTGTTGCCGCACGGAGTGATAACCTTGGCTCGCAATCGCAATGAGGAGAGTGTAGTGTAGCCTGACTTCATAGTCAAGATGACCAATATACAATAGTGTGATTGTACAGTTGATATTGCCAGCAACACGGTATATAAATAAAGGATTCATATTTCATAAATCAAAAACATAAATACTCGCACAAGTAAAGCGGACATTTGACACTTTGTTGTCGTACCGCTAGTCATACCTTTTGCACTTTTGTTATTATACCGCTGTTTATGTGAAGCATGTATCAACAAACAATCACATATGTTTGAATTTAGGTCAATGAATGACCATGAATAAGTGGATCATATTCCAAAAATATTTCCCACGATTTATTTTAGTTTAGCAATAAGAATTAGCCTTAAGTCAATAGAATTAATGATTATATTGTAGCAAAATTCAAGTATAAAAGGAGGAATATTTTCCTCAGTAAATCAATCTTAATTGTGAGATTCACGAAGCTGCATTTTAAGCTTCAAGTAAATAAAATACAATAGCAATCATAAAACTGCTTAATATTTTATTTATATTTTCGTGCCAGTGGCGTTATATATATATATATATATATATATATATATATATATATATATATATATATATATATATATATATATATACACTGGTTGACAGCTAATTAGAAACGCAGTTTTTATATAAGAGCATGGTAATCATTATTGAAGTTTTTGCAAATTTACCGTTATACTTCTTGTTTAAAATAATTATATTTTATTTATCACTCTTTTTGTCTTCATATGAACTCAGTTTTGTTGTTTTTAATTTTAAAATCCGTTACAATTTCAGAAAGTTGTTTACATATGGTTTAGTAAAGTCACAAATAGGTGCGACAGCTAATTAGAAACGTGTGATTTTTTATAGAAATTTTATTTGTTTATACCTATTTAAATAAATTTAATATCTTTCTACGGTAAGTAAATTAAATTAAAAGTTTTTCTGATAAATAAGGAATTATAATTCTTAAGATTTATGATGGGAAAAGCAAAAAGTTGTACTCCTGATAAACGGAGCGCAATTTTTGAACTTTGGAGGTCTGGCAAATCTTATAGACAAATATCTGAGTTATTGGAGTGTTCCAAAAAAATGGTATTTAATGCCCTTCAGCATATTAAAAAAAATGAGACTGTAGCCAACGTTCCACGGAAGAAGAGACCCAGAAAAACAACAGCGCATACCGACCGAATAATAGCACGAATTTCTAAATCCGACCCAAAGAAGACATCAGCGGACATTCAACGGGATATTCATGAAAATTTAAATGTCACTTTGTTTAAGCGGACTATTGCACGTCGTTTGGTGGAAGCGGAGCTACATGGAAGAGCAGCACGACAGAAGCCACTTTTGACTAAAATTCAAAGAAAACGACGTGTGGATTTTGCCAAGTCCCATTGGAACTGGAGTGCCAGCCAATGGAAATATGTGCTTTGGAGCGATGAAACCAAGATTAATCGCCTTGGTCCTGATGCTCAGAGGTACGTTAGACGCCCCATTGGCCAGGAATATAATCCTCGTTACGTTTCACGAGTAGTGAAGTATGGTGGAGGATCTATTATGGTGGGGGCATGTTTTTCCTGGAATGGCGTTGGCCCAATTCACAAAATTGATGGGATATTAAATAAGGAAAAATACGTAGAAATCCTGAATAATGTGATGCTCCCATGGGCTGAGGAAAATTTGCCTGTAATCTGGCAATTTCAGCAGGATAACGATCCGAAGCACACGGCGAGGCTCACAAAAAAATTCTTCAATGATAATTCTATTAATGTTTTGGAGTGGCCATCGTCCAGTCCCGACTTAAACCCCATAGAACATCTATGGGGGGACGTAAAAAGATACATTAGTGGCAAAAATATTACAAATCTGGCGGCTCTTTTTGATGAAGTAAAAAAAGCGTGGGAGGCAATACCTGTAGAGCGATGTCGACGTTTAATATTATCAATGCGGAACCGATGTTAGGCAGTCATAAAGCAAAAGGGCTTTGCAACAAAGTATTAACGAAAAGTAAGTAAAATAGCTTAACTTTTTTCTTTTTGTCTCATAATGTGAAATCGTTTCTAATTAGGTGTCGCAGATATAATTACCAAAATAAAATAAGTTCGCAAAATAGAGTGAGAAGTATTTTAAGATTTACTTTATATTTTTTTAATATTTAATACAATTAATTAAAATAATATGAAATAAATGAATATTTACTTTGTTTTATAAAAAGAATTGAGTTTGTTTTTTTTTAATAGAAGCGTTTCTAATTAGCTGTCAACCAGTTTACATGGAGATCCTGCCAAAATGGACCTAAACATATAAAAAAGGATCCTGTAAGCTTTAAACAAAAGGCAAAAACTATATATATATATATATATATATATATATATATATATATATATATATATATGTGGGATAGGCATAGTAACAATTAGAACATTTGAAAACAGTAACGGACGAACATATAAATCATAGTAGGCCACGAATTCCAAAAACACATCATACAAAAACACTTACACAAGCAAACAGTAGAGAAATACACAAACAAAACACTCAGACAGGGCACAAGAAACTCAGTAAGCAATGATGCAAGAACAAAATACACAAACGACGCACAAGAAACACAGTAGGCCACGAAACACGCACACGCAGCAGAGAAAAACGTATAGGTTGTGCAACTGACTGAATACTTAAAAGAGCACAGTCTAAAGAAGGAACTCATGAGATCAACAAGTGTCGCGGCAAAAAATTATAATAAGTAACTTTAAGTTTTTTAATAAATAAAATAAAATATATGAATCGAACTTGGAGCGTTTCCTTTATTTAAAAAGGGGGAAATCGCAAAGATTCCCACAATTGGGGGCTCGTCCGGGAAGTGCCTGCATTAAGTATAGTGGATAGTAAAAGTTACAACAGAAATAATTGTGATTTTTTGACCAATGGTGTAATGGAAAAAATTGAAAGTGCTTATAAAAACTTTAGACTAAACTTAAAAACTAAAATAAAAAATAAAAACTAAACTTGAAAGCTCTACTAAGGAGTAAACTGTGCAGCAAAATATAGCATTAAGGTGCATTTTGTGAAAAAATACTGGAAAATTCAATAAATAAAAATCTTAAAAAAAAAAAAAAACTTTAAGAAAATTGAAAATAAAAGAGAACTTAAAAGATTTGTGAATCTGAAAATACATAAACTTATAATTACAATTGAAAATAAAAGAAAACTTAAAAGCTGAATTTAAAATAACTCCAAAGAAGAAACAAACGACATTATCCAACAATGAGCATGAAGATAAAAACTACAAGATCCGAATAAAGAAGACTCCCGAAACCAGAGCTTTATAGTCGAGGCAGATGCGAAGGACGACAACATACGAAGGGTTGATTTTTGAGATAAGTAACACCTATTTTTTAAGAAAATATGTATGAATTTAAAATTGAAAATAGACGTAAATGAAAAAAAAATTAATAAAAAATTTTAATATCGAAAAAAATTTAAAGAATAGAAAAACCAAATGTTAAATATTTTAAGTCAATAAAATATGATCCTTAAGGGTAATGAGAGACGATAGATAGGTTACAAAAACAAAAAAAAAATTTTTTTTATAGATGAAATATGATTGATGATACGGATCTTTATAGATGATAGACGAAGCTGCATATGTAACACAGAAATAGCTAGAAAGTACAGTCAAAGGACAAATTTTAATATAAATAACATTTCTATATATTAAAGTAGATAAAATAAACAGAATCGCTGTAATTAAACAGAATTTAAATTGTAAAATTATAGTTTTACTTTGTATAAAGCAAATGTTATTATAATAAATTAGATTACACATCTTATAATATTGTGAATTTTAAAATTTGTAAGCCGCAGACACAAAATGAACCGTGAGGAAATTCTGACGTTAAATTTAGAGGGTTTGAGAGGCAAGTTGGAAGAGTTGGGGCTAGACAGGACGGGTAATAAGAGTACATTGCAGGGACGACTTTTAGATCATTTCAATGAACAAAACACAGTAGATGAAGGTTCAGAGTATGACGAAGCCTGTTCAGTAGCCGCAGAAAATGTTCCAAATGAACATTATAGTAGTAGTTTTACATTAAGGGATGTGCAGGACTCGGTTTCAGCTTTTTCGGGGGACGGTTTGCCGGAAATTAGGCAATGGATAGCCGAATTTGAAGACTGCTCATATGCTGTAAAATGGAACGACCTACAAAAATTCATTTACGCGAAACAATTGTTGACGGGTGCAGCCAAGATCTACGCTCGAAGCGAATCGGGCATAAGGAATTGGCATTCTCTTAAGGAAGGCCTTATAAAAGAATTCGGAAGAAGGGTTTCATCTATTGATGTCCACAAAACTTTAAGAAGTCGGAAGAAGAGACCGAATGAGACATTACGCGAATATCTCTACAGTCTCAAGGAAATTGGCAGTCCGGTTAAGATAGATGATGAGAGCTTGATGGAATACTTTATAGAGGGAATAAGCGACTTTAGATCCAACAAAGCCATTTTGTATGAAGCTAGGAACTTGGAAGAATTAAAAGAAAAAATCCGCATTTACGAAAAAATATGCCTGTCTGAATCAACGAACACAAAAGGAGCACGAACAAAAAATTCTTACAAAACTTCCGCCGAACCCAAAGAAACTCGACGGTGCTATAGTTGCGGTGACCACGGACATCTGTCAAGTGCATGTCCAAACCAAGAGGTAAAATGTTTTAAATGTAAGGGCTTCGGGCACAAATCTTTCGAGTGTCGAACCGAAATAAAAAAGGAAAAGAATGAAGGCGACGGTACCAAAAAGAATCGGGGTGGAGACCACAAGATCCATACGCTATCAGACAACATTCTAATTCCATCAAGGAGGATTTTTAAGGATGTCACCATAGGGGATATAACAGTTCCAGCTATCGTGGATACGGGCAGCGATATCTGCGCGATAAGCTACGATACGCTATTACTATTAGGGGATGTTACGCTAGGCCCTGAAACGAAAACGTTGGAAGGTATAGGCGGCAAGAAGATAACTACAATGGGTAACTTTACAACTAGGGTAAAAATTGATAAGATTTTAATACCCATCACATTCCATGTGTGTAGAAAGAATGATCTACTATATTCCGCTATACTAGGCAACAATATTTTTGATAGGGTGAACATGGTCATTAACTCGAGAGGCGCAGAGTTTCGGTACAGAGATGGGAATTTTAATAGTTGGAATGTCGATGAGTTTAGCGAGGGCAGTTCAATAATGGAATTAGGAAATGAATTTAAAGATATTGTCCACTCAGCGTTTATAGAGGAGGAACATAATGATACAATAGACGTAAATCACTTAGAAGACAACATGAAAATGGAAGTGCAAAACATTATTGAAAGTTATAAACCAAAAAAACCCGATCAATACCCCGTGGAAATGAAAATCATCCTAAAAGACGAGATTCCAGTGACGCATCGACCAAGGAGAATGCCCTACGCTCATCAACTGATCGTTGACCAACAGGTAAAAGAGTGGCTCGAACAAGGTATTATCCAGCATAGCTGCTCCGAATATTCAGCACCGGTGGTACTAGTTGCCAAGAAGGACGGGAGCAAACGCCTTTGCTGCGACTACCGGAAGCTGAATGAGAAAATAGTGCGCGACAATTTCCCAATGGCAGTGATAGACGACGTCGTCCAACGTTTACAAAGCGCCAAAGTCTTTACTACGTTGGATCTTAGGAATGGATTTTTCCATGTTCCCGTAGAACCCGAATCAAGAAAATACACTGCGTTTGTAACCCATAACGGAGTTTATGAGTTTTTATTTGTCCCATTCGGCATCTCAAATTCTCCCGCAGTTTTTTGCCGATATATATTTTCAATCTTTAGGGAACTAATTAGTAATGGAACCATAGTGGTATATATGGACGATTTGGTAATCCCCTCAGAGAATGAAGAGGAAGGTATTAAGAAGTTACAAGAGGTATTAAAAGTCGCGTCGGCAAACGGGCTAGATATTAAGTGGAAGAAATGTCAATTCTTAAAGAGGAAAATTAGCTTCTTAGGGTACGTTATTTGCGGTTCGACCATCAAACCCTCAGAGGAAAAAACTAAGGCTGTTTCATCTTTCCCTTTACCCCAAAATTCGAAGGCGGTACAGAGATTCTTAGGGCTGACATCCTATTTTAGACGTTTTATTCCTCAATATGCCATAATAGCAAAACCGTTGTCGGATCTTTTACGGAAGGACACCAGGTTTAAAATGGAAGACAAAGAGATTTTAGCATTTGAGCAACTGAGAAACTCGTTAATCTCCGCACCAATTCTCAGATTATTCAATCCGAAGGCAGAGACAGAAATCCATACCGATGCTAGTATGCACGGTTACGGAGCCGTACTATTACAACGTGATGAAGATGATTCGCAATTACACCCCGTCGAATATATGAGCCGTAAGACGACGCCAACCGAGCAGAAGTATCACTCGTACGAGCTGGAGGTTTTAGCGGTAATAGAGGCTCTGAAAAAATGGAGAATCTATGTGTTGGGCTTGAAAGTAAAAGTAGTGACAGACTGCAACGCATTCGCATTAACGATGAGGAAACAGGACGTACCGCCAAGAGTGTCGAGATGGGCCCTATTTTTACAAGAATTTAATTATGAAATAGAACATAAGTCCGGCTCGAAAATGAGACATGTAGATGCTCTAAGCCGCCTTCAGTGTCTAATGATAGAGGACTCACTACGACACCGTATTAAAGAAGCACAGCTACAGGATAATTGGACAAAAGCAGTTCGGAAAATCTTACAAAACGGCCCGTACGATGATTTTTATTTAAAGTTTGACGTTCTATACAAGAATCCAGACAAGGAGCAGATCGTCATACCAAAGCAAATGGAGCATGAAATAATACAGATTGCACACCGACAAGGACATTTCGCGTCTCGTAAAACACAAGATCTTGTGGAAAAGTCATTTTTTATACCGGAATTAAGCTCTAAAGTGGATAATATCGTGAAGAGTTGCGTAGAATGCATCGTTTCTGAAGCAAAGAGAGGCCGAAAGGAAGGATTTTTAAACCCAATTGATAAAAGCGACAGACCTTTGCTTACGTACCATCTGGACCACGTGGGTCCAATGGAAGCCACACATAAGTGCTACAATCATATCCTCGTCGTAGTAGACGCCTTTTCAAAATTCGTCTGGTTGTATCCAACAAAAAGTACTGGAACTAATGAGGTGGTAGATCGCCTTACGAAACAATCTGCTGTTTTCGGAAACCCATCAAGGATAATAACAGACAGAGGCACGGCTTTTACGTCAAACGCTTTTAAAGAGTATTGTGAAACCGAACAGATTCAACACCTTTTGATAGCCACAGGAGTACCACGCGGCAACGGACAAGTCGAGAGAATGCACCAAATTATTATCCCAATGTTAACAAAATTGTGCGCCGAAAACCCAACGAACTGGTATAAGCATGTGCATCGTGTCCAACGTATAATCAATAACACCGCACCTAGAAGTACGGGAATAGCTCCATTTAAGCTAATGACCGGATTAGACATGAGGGTACCGGAGGATCCCGACATAAGGGGCCTTCTAGATGAACTTTGCATACAAGAAATACAGGAACAGCGTGATTTGTTAAGAGAAGAAGCTAGACATAGTATTTCACGCATACAGCGCGAAAATAAAAAATCATTCGATAAGGGGAGAGTTCCTGATACAGAGTATGAGGAGGGTGAATTAGTGGCTATAAAGCGTACGCAGTATGGTACAGGAATGAAACTGAAGCCGAAGTTCCTTGGTCCCTACAGGGTCGTTAAAAGGCTGCCTCATGGGCGGTATGAAGTTGAGAAGGTAGGGAATTCAGAGGGCAGTAAGAGGAGTACTACTATTTCTGAATTCATGAAAAGGTGGGAACCGCGTTCGAGGGCGAACGCGTAGTCAGGAGGGCCGAATGTGGGATAGGCATAGTAACAATTAGAACATTTGAAAACAGTAACGGACGAACATATAAATCATAGTAGGCCACGAATTCCAAAAACACATCATACAAAAACACTTACACAAGCAAACAGTAGAGAAATACACAAACAAAACACTCAGACAGGGCACAAGAAACTCAGTAAGCAATGATGCAAGAACAAAATACACAAACGACGCACAAGAAACACAGTAGGCCACGAAACACGCACACGCAGCAGAGAAAAACGTATAGGTTGTGCAACTGACTGAATACTTAAAAGAGCACAGTCTAAAGAAGGAACTCATGAGATCAACAAGTGTCGCGGCAAAAAATTATAATAAGTAACTTTAAGTTTTTTAATAAATAAAATAAAATATATGAATCGAACTTGGAGCGTTTCCTTTATTTAAAAAGGGGGAAATCGCAAAGATTCCCACATATATATATATATATATATATATATATGTATCCTGTCATTTTAATCAAGGACGAACATTAAATGACGGAGGCATACGTCCCAAAAACTCTTGTGGCACCAAAAAATCCGCCACCGACATACAAGCCCACTACACAGGGGCCAAAGCCGGTAACAATAGAAGAATACCGTAAGAGGCAGGCAAAAATATTGGAAGAAAAATTAACGGAAATCCCAAAGACGGAAAAGCCAAAACATAGAAGGCGCGGACAGCTGGTAAAATTAAGAAGAAAACTAGTTACCATTAGAGGAAGCATAAATGCGGATCCTCCACCAACCTGGGAGTCAGCTTGTAGACTGTGGGAAGAGGCAGACGAACTTGAAGGAAAATTATAAGAAGAAAAATAAAATTAGTAATTAAAACTGACTAACAATTTACAAAAAAAAATTAATAAACTTGCTTAATAAATTTATATGAATAGATGATAAATATATACTTTACAAAACATTAAATATATTGTAATATAGTTCCTAATAATGGGTAGGAAAAATAGAAGTAGTGATATTTTGGGAAGGAAAGGAAGCATAAAAAATTACTAACAATTATTAATAATAATTTTTAATATTAAAATGGGTAAATCACAGTCCAAAATAACAAACCCTAATGCCAACGTAATAAATGAAGTAGAAGTGGTACAGGAAGAAACAAATTTATTCCACAAATATTTCCCACGATTTATTTTAGTTTAGCAATAAGAATTAGCCTTAAGTCAATAGAATTAATGATTATATTGTAAATGCTTACCTAGCAAAATTCAAGTGCAAAAGGAGGAATATTTTCCTCAGTAAATTAATCTTAATTGTGAGATTCACGGAGCTGCATTTTAAGCTTCAAGTAAATAAAATACAATAGCAATCATAAAACTGCTTATTATTTTATTTATATTTTCGTGCCAGTGGTGTTTTTAAGCGCCGGCATACAATCCTTAGATAGGAAAAAACTTAATTAATTACAAGAGACTCGCGATGGGTAATATGCTGTTCATGCATGCAGCAATTTTCAAATTATAATAATTAAGTCCATTATTGAGACTAAATTTTCATACAAAAATTACAATTTACTTATTGCCAATTAAGAGATAATTGTTTCAATAATGAGTGAAATTTATAATACAACACTGTTAGAAGTGTGTTTAGTAAAAAGAACAACACTAACTAAACATGCTTTTACAACAGTACTTATTGAACACACTTTGTTGAAATTTGACAAAAAAACGTCAACAAAAAGTAAACAAAGAAAAAATGGAAAAACAAATTGCGGGTGAGAAATTTATTAATATTAAATTTATAAGCAAATAGTTTATTATTAATAACTATTTTTTTAGAACCAGGTGTTAAGTCAAAGAAGAAGAGGATGCTGTGGAATGAGGCCAGCGAATTAGCATTGTTGGATATGTGACCCAGCAAATTAGATGGTCTTCGTGGGCAAAGGAAAAACGCCCACGTTTATGCTGAAATGGCTGATAAGCTTAACCAGCTGGGGTATTTCTGTAGCCCACGAGATATCCAGGTAAAATTGCAAAATTTTACACAGCGCTACAGGTGAGTACAAATTAATTTAGCCACCAACATACAAAGTAAAAATGTAACTTCTTTTTTCAGCTGTCAAATGCTAATTGTCGTAACAATATTGTGTATGTATGAACACTAAAAATATATTGGCAATTAACTGAATATTGTTTCAATTAAAAACGCATGTATGAACACCATATAAGATAGCTAAGGAACGCTTAGCTAAGAATAGAAAACCTTTACACTCGATGAAGAGGAAGAAGGCGTTGATGAGCGTTTGTTACTTTTTTTATAAATAAAATACAACAAGCCGATGGCCTTGGCAGCCAGTGCTAACCTTCAGGGTTAAATATTATTAATTTTATATTTATATGATCTTAATATTAAGTAAATAAATAAATAATAAATAAAATACAACAAATAAAATAGTACATTTCTAAAAATGATAGGTCCCATTTGGGGAAATAAAATAAATAACAAAATGGGTAAACCACAAAGTAAAGTGGAAATCCAGGAGAACATTGTGAACAATGGAGAAGAGAAAAATATTGCAACTATAATACCAGAATATGTAATAACTATAGGTATAATAGCCTTAGTATTATATATAGCTTATAAAATAAACAATTATTTTAAAAATTATGTACAAAAACATAAAAACACAAGGAGCACAAATAATGCTATTACCGATGTCTAAAATTAAAAAAGAATTATAAACAATCTAAATAACTTGTGTATTAAAAAAAAGAAACATATAAATAAAAACATATATATATATATATATATATATATGTTTTTATTTATATGCATAAGCTTCGCCCCATGCTTATGCCAATGCATAGAAATGTTTGTGTGTGTTATAAATTTTTACCGATTGTCTATTCCTGTCGTGTTTTACGTACTAGTAGGTGGGAATACCATTGCGGCGAATTCACACCTGCGGTCTTTTGTGTCTCATTTGGTGAGCCGTCAATTGCTCAATCGCGTTTTTTTGGCATGGCTCAGGACTGCGAGACGCTTCGTCACTTGTTGATCGGCATTCTAAGTGAAAACAACCATTTTTAAACAAATTTGTGTTTTTATTGAAATTATATTATAAAATAATAAAGAATAAAAGGGAAATTCGATAACGAACCTCACAATTGTGTTTTTTTGTTCTTTTCTTGGGACTTCAAAAGAAAAGTAGCTGCCATCATAAAAAAACACACATAAGTATACCGCTGCCAGAAAACAGGCAACCGAAAGCACTTTTTCTCAACAATCCCTGCGATCATATTGGCGTCAACAAGGCCCGATACCAGCGACAACACTCAGGTGAACACCGATAGAATTACAAAAACTGTTTATTTGGAATTTGTAACTTTTGATAACGTAAACAAAATTATAGAACATAATAAGCAAAATTAAATTCTCTTCTTCATTACGTCGTTTGTCTCAAACAAGACTATCATTCCAGCTCCGAGGAAGACGATGCGTCTTCATTTGGACGATTCGGATCAGAGCAGACAAATCTTAATAGAGGAAATGATAATTCCAAACGCTCAAGAAATCCCATCTCCGATACGTGTTCCAGATACGCAGGACGTATTATCGGAATTAAAGCTAAACGTCGAAGAACCAGTACAAGCTGCTCTGGAGAGAGCAAAACAAGTAGCATTCGAAGTTGGCTCAATTCCCTGCCCAGAGCCACCATCCATGATGAGCCCACTGGAAATGTTCGAGCTATTATGGGAGACAGCTTTCACACAAATAATTTTAGTGGCTCTGAAGGAAGTGGAGAGGAATTGTGTGAAAAAGAGGAATTTCGCATGGAAGAAGTTGATAACAGAAATAATGATGATAACTATGAAAATGTTAAAGGCAATGAAGAAGGATGGGATCGACTTGCTGACTTGTTCTTTCAAACAATTCGAACAAGTCCTCCTAAAAAGCGAATTCTCCATGATGTTTACGAAGCCATCGATCCCGCAGGACTTGGCCGATTTAATTATAAATGCCTTTACGGCAAACATAGCGGGTCCGTCTTCATTATCTGCGCCCATGACGACCACTACCACGTCGTCCATGATTGCGTATACAATAATTAGAGCTGCCGTTGTTCCTCGATTGACGCCTTCAAATCTACCGGCAACGTCGGCCGATTTAATCGACGAACTACTCCCAGTTGGGAGTACACAATTAAACACTGGGTCTATCTCACAGTGTATTTCCAGAAGGAAGAAAGACAGCTGCTGTACGTGGACCTTGCCCGGAGAAACAGGGTACCAGGTGATAAAACTGGATATTTACAATTTCTCCAAAATATCGAACGTGCCCAAAAAGAATTGGTATGATATGCTTAACATTTATCACGAAGTCCCCTGTAGACCCGAAGGCAATGCTAGTGAATCGCTTGGTGGCGGAAGTGGCCCAAGAAGTGACGAAAATACCAGGTACCAAGCAAGAGGAAAGGGCGACAGGCTCATTCAGTTCATTTAGCAATTTCCAAAATCGCCAGTAAATCATTTATTTTCACAAAGCTTTTGGCTTACTTCGAAATATAAATTTTTTAATCGTAATTCCGTACTTTTGCAAAATGTACTTAAAATAGTAAGTGCTTTTTATAATGAGTTAAGAATAGAAGAATTATATACACATTTTATTTCAATTGAACCTCAACATTTAATTTTTAATTCTCCTACAGCTAATATAACTAACTATTATATGAATGTTGAGGATTCTGTAGAAGCATTAGAAAAATTAATTACATATCAATTTTTCGATAATACAATAGAAATTAAAAAAAATTTTATAATGTTTTGTTTGACGTTTTAGATAAGAAAATTCCCGAAAAAAAATAGCATATTTGTTTTGAATGCACCGAATGCTGGTAAGAATTTGTTTTTCGACGCAGTGATACATTATTGTATTAATTTTGGCCAGATGGGCAATTTTAATTGATATTGTAGCTTTCCATTAATGGAATGCGTTGATAAAAGAACAATACTCTGGAACGAACCAGTTATGGAGCCATCTGCTACAGAAACCTTAAAATGTATCTTAGGGGGAGATACATGTAATGCAAAAGTGAAATATCAAGGAGACGCTGTAATTTCTCGCACTCCTGTTATAATTCTTTCTAATAATGATGTGTTTCCAAAAGATGAAGCTTTTCGTTCCAGAATGTTCAAATTTATCTGGCGTCCGGCTACATTTCTTAAAAATTATACTTACAAGCCTAATCCACTTGCTTTATATTATTTGTACAAAAAATATTATATGAAATAATTATATTTTATTAATGTTTACAAATTAAAAATGTTTTTTCTTTTTTTTTTTGGATTATTTATAATTTCAAATTCTTCATCAATGACATCTCGCATTGATTGTTTTAAATTTCCAGTTCTAGCATCAGTATTTCCAAATAATGTTCAGCCATCTGTATAACTTGGAACAGCAGATTCTAAGAAACTTACTTCTCGTGGCCAACTAATAGGATTTTGTTTAGTAAAAGCAGACGAAATACTATATGAAATATGAAATAGTACATCCACATTCAACTCGCCAATAAACACAAAAATTTAGAAAATTAGTGTCTTCGTTTCCAGGATTTAATTGAGGAGTAGCTTGAATTCCAACATGAACTTGTGGTTGTGCATGGAAAGATGTTACTCCATTTTGAGGAGAAAAAGTTCCATAATTTTCTATTTGTCGATAATAAGATTCTTCAGGACTATTTATGCAATATTGTGGAGACACTTCTCGTCCTAAACCAATAGCACCAGTATGTGGTTCATTTGTAGTACTTCTATTAAAAAATAATAAAGCATTTGATCTAGAACGAGTAAATTCAGATTCTAAATCATTGCCTCTGCGTTCATATGGAACAAAATGTTCTTTTGCATCATTAATTTTACAATTTTTAGGAATATATACAGATTGTAAAATAGGCTGATTTATCATAGAATTAATCATAAATGTATCAATTCGCTCGTCCATATGAACTACTCCAGCATTATGAACTTGATAATCTAGATATTTTGTATTATCAGGATTAGCACTTCTATTCCAAGAGTGAATAAAATGTTCAGATATACACTGACGGACAAAACTATTGACACAGCAGGTATGAATATTTTCTATTCACCACAGTTCTTAAATGAAATGACATAGACAAGTAATGTGTTCAACAAAATTATTTATTCACTTCTGAAGTATTAGAATATATAGTAAAAGTAATAATAAATGTAATATGTTGTGAGGAAAATATAAATGTTCAACTTAAACTAAAATTCTCAAGGGACAAAAATTTTCACACAGTGGCAATTTTCAGTCTTTAAAGTACAAACTTGTAAAATTTTTTGGGTTATGGCAACACAATTCGTTGTAAGATTAGGAGTTCCGTTATAAAATTGTTTACATTTTCATTTTTGTGTTTAAAAGTGGTAATTAGAAGTTAAATTTTGCAACATGGGCCGAAAACAAAAAGAAACGTCTGAAGCTAAAAGAAAAATTATTTTAGAGCTTTACAAACAAAATAAATCATACTTTAAAATTGGGGAAATAGTAAAAAGAAGCCGATATACCATCGCTAGTATTGTTAAAAGATTTAAAGAGACTTCAGATTTAACTAGTTCCCGTCGAACTGGCCGACCACGAAAACTTAGCCCAAGAGAAGAGACTCAAATTATAAGAAAAATAAAAAAGAATCCCAAAACTACCTCCACTGAACTAGCTGCTGAATGTTTAGAAGTCATGGGAAAAGAAATTCACCCAAAAACTATCAGAAGAACTCTACATCGAGCTGGTTTTAACTCAAGAATTGCTAGAAAGAAACCACTAATCAGCAAAACCAACAAAAAGAAGCGTTTGGATTTTGCCAAAGCGTATGTAAATAAACCTGCAGACTTCTGGGACGGCGTGCTGTTTTCCGATGAAAGCAAATTTAATATTTTTCAATCGGATGGAAGAACACGTGTTTGGAGAAAGCCTAATACCGAACTTGATAAAAATAACGTCGTGAGTACGGTCAAACACGGTGGTGGAGGAGTTATGGTTTGGGGATGTATGGCTTCATCGGGAGTGGGGAACTTAGTTTTCATCGACGGCAATATGGACAAGAAGATATATCTAAATATATTAAAAGAAAATCTTCTGCAAAGCGCCGATAAGCTGGGTCTTGGGGACAGCGAATGATGTTCGAATGTGGATTGTTTATCATGTTCCCCATATCCTCCCAACTCCACCGCAATCGCCAGACATGAATCCCATTGAGCATCTTTGGGATGAGTTGGGCAGGCGAGTAGAAAAACGCCATATTACTAGCAAAATACAACTCAAGCAGGTGCTGCAAGAAGAATGGCAAAGTATTGGTGCAGATGTTACAAAAACTTTAGTACATTCAATGCCAAGGAGATTAAAAGAAGTCCTGGATAAAAAAGGTTACTCTACCAAATATTAAAATAATAAAATTTTGATTAATTACATGTATATAAAACACTGTGTGAAAACTTTTGTCCCTTGAGAATTTTAGTTTTAGTTGAACATTTATATTTTTCTCACAACATATTACATTTATTATTACTTTTACTATATATTCTAATACTTCAGAAGTGAATAAATAATTTTGTTGAAAACATTACCTGTCTATGTCATTTCATTTAAGAACTGTGTTGAATAGAAATTATTCATACCTGCTGTGTCAATAGTTTTGTCCGTCAGTGTACTTCTAGGCACTAACATTGTATTAGATGATACATGTTCATAATATTTTTTAACAATTTCTTTATGATTAATATTTGTAATTCCAGTTGGAATCATTGGTTTTGTAGCATCTACAGTATAAGATTTATTATAACCATAAAAGTCTCTATTAACTCCTGTTCCACATAATCCAATTGGAATATATTCCGATGTAGCAGATCCACTTAAAGTAGTACCAGTATCAAAAGCTGTTCTTGTTCCTAAAGGATATACTTTGCACCACACTTGAGTAATAGCACTTCCAGGTGGTAAAGATGTGTATTCAGAATGTGTTAAATAAAATGGCAAATAATCCACAGGAATTAAGGCTAAAGGAGTAGTTATATAATCTTCTGTAGAATTTTCAGGATGAATATTTGTTGTTGCATATCCATAACTATATAAAATACGGCTTTTTTAAATGTTAATTTAGCCGAATTTCCTGCAACGGACTTTGATAACCATGGAGCGGAATTTCCTCCGCTACCGGACGACGTCGCGACATTCGCATCCGTCGACCTAGCCCCTGTAGTAGGTCCACGGTCACTACCGCTTTGTGATATATCCATAGATGATATCGAAGGCAAACTTGCAAAAGTAGAATCAGGAAGACCAGCAATAAAATCGTCGAAATACTTCTCAAAATCGTTGTCAGTTGGTTCAGGTAATTCAACAGTATCTCTTCTGGCAGCGGCTGAGGTGGACGGTAAGTTGTTGTCGACCGGTTGTACGGTACTGGTTGGTAACTCCTCTTCAATCTCATTCGGTTCGTCGTTGTTAAATGATAGTTTTAATCATCGTCATTAACGACGAATCCCTCGCCCCAATCAACGCCTGTAAGGGGGAGATCAACTACGGTTTCGACTCGATCTCTCTCAGGATCTATAAGGGGGACAATACAGGGAAAAGTTCTAAACCTCCCATGGAACCTCTGGTACCAGAGGTTGCCGCAGGACAAACTGAACCTATACAAACGGCTCCGGCCTCCATGTGCGGTTCAGATACGTCGGATGACACAAGAAGTGTCATCTCTTCATCCGAGTTTGGCGGTGACTTTTTCCGGCAAATGAGGCTCGGATCCGAATACCTGGCAAAAAGCGAGGAATCACTCCTGTCTAGCGAGGGCGATTCCGACGCTATCCTTACGGCCAAAAATAATCACCCTGATCATGTAAGTCGTACTCACGTCGAATCTTTGTTACTTTATGAATATGGTATCACTGATGTCGATTTACGACAGAAATGCGACTCTGCCGACGATCTATTACAAATGTAGGCATTTTGTATGCCGTTTTTGTAGTCAATTTTGCTTGTGAGAACATTGTATTAAAAGAAAAAAGTTAAAAAAGCCAGTAAAAAATGGATCTCAATAAAAAGTAAGAACTTTTTATTAATTGTAACAAATGTTTTTATTAAAAAAGTGTTTTACTTCATAATTTAGGTTAAAAATTACAACTCCTAAGCAATTTGAAAGGCTGGTCGATTTAATGGTAGAAAATCCAAACATGGCAAAAGGGTACCATAAGAACAGTGAGAGGGCTATTATAAAGGACCAATGGAACGAAATAAGAAGAAAATTAAATAGCATTGGTCCTCCTACTCGCGAAACCGAAGGATGGATGAAGGTTTGGGCAGATATGAAGACAGGTATTAAAAAGAAACTCGTACACAACAGAGTAAAACCGTCAAACTGATGCTGGCCCATTTAGGCAAAAGGTATTGACACCACTAGAAGAGACAGTCGCAGGACTACTGCAAATGGATTCCATCATAGAGCCAGAAGGACCAACATTCGGTCTTGAAAATGCTCCCGTTACTCTTTACGAAGAAACGCATGCTGAGGATGTAAATAGTGAAGCTAGCGTGGGTAATATAAACTTCGACTGTCAATCCAATGTACAAAGTAGGAAGAGAAAGATACACTCTAAAGCAGTAGAGAAGGAAACACTCCTGCAGCAACAGCTGAAAGTTCAAAAGGATTTGTACACCGATGTGAAGAAAACTTTGGCAGAAATCGAAAGATACAGTCGGTAAAATTTTAAAGCTTTAGAAGACCGTTAAAACTTAAAAAAAGGAAACTAAATCCGATCCGAAGGTCAGCAAAGTTAAAATTAAGATTGCCGCACCAAAGGCCCTTTCGGATGCATCTGCAAAGATGTGAAGCTGAGTAGTTAATGGAATGCTTTCCTTGAACACGTGTCTTGTTATTTGAAGATTGTTTAATAAGTTTAGATTTTCGCGGAAATTTGCCCATGTTGAGCTTAGATCATCAGGCAGTGGGAGAGAGAGATGAGATCTCTAAAGTGGGGAGTGGTGAACGGCCTGGTTAATGTTCCGGGTTCGATCGCGAATAGGCTCGAGATGACTGCGTACGAGGCAGGGGCGGCTGCGGAGCTGGGCGTCCGGCTGGTGGCGGATAAGGTGCAGCAGCGCACGATTCATCCAAGATGTGGCGTGTCCCTTGGAGGGGTTAAGAGTTATATGTATAATTTGTTCACACAAATCGATTATATGTACACTTGTATGAGAACCCTACTTTATTGTATGTACTTGTTCATAAAATGCTTGTTTGTAAAATATTTTTATACATCATTATATCATAAGAAATTGATTTATGTTTTCAAATAATTGTTTTAGTTCAGTTTACGTTTGGAATTCAAATGAGAACATTTGAATTTAAAATAAATAAAATAAAATAAAAAAATAAAAACTAATTTTATTTTTTTGGTTTTAATTGGCGCAGTCGGTAGGATCCTTTTGTTAACAAAGATCTAGTGTTCGTGTGTAATAAATTAAATCCTGCGAATCCTACGGGACCCTCCAGGATTGATTCAGAAAGAAATAAATGATTATGTAAAAAAAAAAATTACTTGAAAAACAAACAAAGAATAAAAAAAGGCTACATATATACATATTTGAAAATAAAAAATAAATATAATTCAAACAAGAATTACAAAAAAAAAAAAAAAAAAAACTTGAAAAACAAGGTTCAAAGCAAAACGAAAAAATTTAAGTGAATATAAAAACAATATAAAAACTATGAACTTTATTTGTGGAAGAAAAAAAATTTATTAAAAATGATTTTATAATAAAATAAAACTGGGATTTGTGAAATATTTTGAACAATAAAGATAATTTAAGGTTTCTCAACAAGATATTAGTTTTTATCCTTTTTCTTGACTTTAAAGGAGTTTATTTTAATTTTACGAAAAAACCCGAATATTAATGAAGACTGAATTTTGTTAACTTTCAACTCTTTGTTCTCTTTGTTCTTTTAATTATAGTTTTGTTAATGTTTAATGCTTTAAGAATTAATTAATTTGATCTTAAGAAATATATTTTCTTCGTACGATATAAAATTCTGAGTTTTATTCGACTTTTTGAGGAAATTTTTTTATTAAATAAATCGAAATTAAAATACCGAATATTAATGGAAGTCACTGTAAGTATTTTTCACATTGGGAAAATAAACAATCAAGATGAAGGTCAATAAATTTTGATTTTTTTTATTAAGCAGTATGTGATAAGAATTCAGTGTGTGTGTTTGTTTGTGGTCAACTTGTTCTAGGTTTATTTGAAATGATCGTGATTAAAATAGTCAATAGTAATATTTGAGGAATAGAAAATCTTAATTTAAAATTCAAATGATGCGATTGAGCACTGTATATGAGCACATATACTTAGACAGTGCACACATAATTAACATTATATAAAGTGTCTAGCGATAGGAAGTTAAACTTAGTATATAGTGTTCGCTGTTATATAAAGTTAAAAGTTTGCAAAAAAAATTAAATGTACATACATATATAAAAAATGGAAAATGAAAAAAGTAAGATAAGCAAATTAACTTTAAGCCCCGTTTTATTTTCATTGGACAGTGTGGAAGAAGAACTCCCAATAAGCCCCTTGTTCTTCGAAGTTGAGGAGGGCGATATATACATATTGACGTGCTCACTATTGAGGTATAATAGTGTAACAGTGAAGAGAATGCAACTACTTTGTAGGTAATGAACCAACTGTAAGGGATCACTGCCATATGTCAGGAAAATATAGAGGTGCATCACATAACTCATGTAATTTAAATTACAAAATCCCCAAATTCATACTAATAATTTTTCATAATTTTTCTTCCTACGATTGCCATTTGTTTGTGAAAGATTTATTAAATTTTAAAGGTGAAACAAATGTTATTCATTTAAACAAAGAGCAGTATATGTCTTTATTTCATAAAATCCGTATATATAGTGATGAATATTCCATACGCTGTAATAGAAAAAGAACTCGATGAACTTCGAAAAGAAAAAGAAATGTAAAAAATCGAGCTAAGATTTTTAGACTGTTATAGGTTCATGGCATCAAGCTTAACCCTCTAATGCTTAAGCATGCCTCAAGGCACTCATCGCAAAAACGCCAATATATGTGTATGTAACTGATTTTTGATTGTTAAAACTTTCGCAACAGCTGCTTAAAAACGTACCTAAATATCGAAAAAAGATTTTAGAGCTCCTTAAAGCTCCATTCTGTATTATTTAATACACTTTTTGCTAAGTGCAATTACAATCAAAAAAACAGGGGCAGTCCAAGTTAGGTTATCAAACGTTTCTTAAAGTGTGTTAAGGTGTTCCGATTGCAATATTAATTTTTTTTTAAGTATACTTTTTTTTATTTGTTGGTTACGAAATTTGTATCAAAAAAAGGTAAGTTAGGCACTCTTGGGCATTGCAGACTACTCTTTTGCTGTCTCAGTTTGTTCTTCATATAGAAAAAGGTTTTTACGTTCTTTATGCTTTTATATGCAATTTTTTACAGTGATGAACAGATAGAAAAGTTGTTTGACGAAGTCGAAACGGATTAAGAATTGAGTAGTGACTTAAGTGAAAATAAAGAACCCCATGTAGATTTTGTAGAATCAGAAAATGCGGCTCTCAACTTAACTAGCAATATCTATTCTGAGCAAGATTAAATAAGTCAGTTAAAAGACCAAAGTCTCCATTGCCATCAATTGAATCTTCTGGACCTACATTTGTTCCTTCGTCTGGTAGATTTAATGGTTCTGGTAAGGAACTTACCCAGGAATAAATTTGTGTTTTCCATCCAATCTTTTTTTCTTAGATGTTAATTGTATAATGAAAGATACCACATAATTATCAAAAATTATATGGCGACAACAATCAATGCAACTGCATGTAAATGAGATAGCATTCCAAGGAGACAGACAGTTCACTTCCATCTGAAATTTTGGAACTCGAAACTCCGTTGCAAATATTTATCTATTTTTTTTTACTAACGAAATGATAAAAATAATTGTGAAAGAAACCAATCGTGCTGCCATTGCGAAGAATGTCAACACACAATTCAAGGTTGACGTTGAAGACATACACCGATATATTGGAATTTTATTATATGTACATGTCTATTTATCGATACCCAAACTTGCGAAGCTATTAGGGTAAAATTGCATTTGAACCAATTGCGAATTGAATGAGTCGATCTTTTGGGTATGCCTATAGATTCGAAATTTATAGCGGTGCCTAATCTGCCAAATCTGGGTGCCTCCGCTAATGTTGTCGTTCGTTTATCGCAAACTGTCAAAACTTTTGTTAATCATATCATTTATTTTGATAACTTTTATACGACAGTTCCTTTTTTGGTGTACTTGCTCGCTAAAGGTATTCACAGTTTAGGAACAGTTCGAGTAAATAGAATTCCTAACTGCGAACTTCCGCCAGATAATAAAATTAAAGACCTAGAAAGAGGGTTTTTAACAGAATATGTTGGATCGATTTATGGCGTGGATATAACTAATGTATTATGGAAAGACAACAAGGCCGTCCGTTTACTGTCCACATATGTTGGTGCTAAGCCTTTTATTTAAGAAAATTCTAATAATGACATTTCAAAAATACCACGTTATGATAAAAAATCGAAACGTCATTCGTGAGTACAACTGTCACATGGGTGGTGTCGATTTAATGGATGGCCTAATGGGCCGGTACCATATTCGAGCAAAGACAAGAGACGCTGCAACTCGATTATTTTATTATTTAGTTGATATGGCAGCAACGAATGCATACCCCTTTGAGAACCACCTTAAGCGATTGTGCGATGTGGTTAAAAAAATTCCCAAAGCCACAAAAATTATTTTTATTTTAAAATTCCAAAAGCAGTGATTGTGTTAGCTCTTGCTTTAGCATTAAAAATTTTTAAACAGTAAAAAATATATACTCGAGTCTCAAAAAGTTAGTCGCGTTTGTGCTCTTAGTAGATGCGGAAGCATGCTTGGTGGTAAGTGGAAAATTTATCGTTTTTTTAATTTTAAATTACCGAGAAAGTTTAAGAGCAAAGAGATTTGCTCTCTTGTTGATGTTTTGGCATATTTTGAACGCCTGCTGTTGTTTGAATTTAAAATTCTGTGTAACGGAAAATAAGATAACACAATTGTGCCATGTGGCAATTATATGTTGTTTGAATCCAAGCTCACAATTGTGTATGATATATTTTTAGGAAAAAGTTTTGACTTTTTGAAGGAATCAGACCTTCAAAGGGCTTTAGATATACTTGAAAATTCCGACATTGATTTTTTATCTGATGATGAATTCGAAGACACACATTGGGAGCCAAATGATTGTACCGACGACTCTTCGGAAGAGAGCTTTGATGATGGTAAAAATATCCAATATTTTCTCCTTTAATTTTATTAATTTTGCCATTATTACAGTTAACTTTCCTGAAACGCAAGAGGCTAGTAACTTAAATTACAATGTAA
The DNA here is from genome assembly GCA_937654795.1 of Cistogaster globosa. NCBI lineage: Eukaryota > Metazoa > Arthropoda > Insecta > Diptera > Tachinidae > Cistogaster > Cistogaster globosa. The sequence continues at coordinate 97,816,892 of OW569404.1, read as the reverse complement.
GAGATGACTTGTGGCGCCAAAAAGAATTTTTTTCACATGAAACTTGGTACACCTTCTAAACACTTTTCTAAATATTTTTCCGAAAGTTATTACAAAGATGTCGTTAAGTATATCAAAATGTACTTTCATGCTACAACTGGTGCTGAAATGAGCTTAACAGAGTCTGAAATTCAAAATTATTACGGTTGCGCAATGACTATGTCTTGTCTTGGACATCCGCAGATTAACATATATTGGACGGAAGGTTTTCGCAATGAGCTTATTTCTTCTACAATGTCCAGAAACAAGTTTATGAAGCTGCGAGGCACCATTCATTTTGTTGACAGAATTATACCGCATCCGACAAATAAGTTGTGGAGGGTGCAACCTTTATTTGATTTGGTTAGAAGTCGTTGTAATCAGTTAGCTACTGATGTGACAAGTTATTCCATTGATGAGCAGATGATACCTTTTACTGGAAGGTGTCCTGCTCGGCAGGTAATGAGATCTAAACCTCGTCCAGTGGGTTTGAAAAATTTTGTGTGTGCAACGTCATATGGACTCATTGTAGATTTCGAGGTGTTCTAAGGTGCTGGCACCTTTCCGGATTGCGGATTAGGCCACAAGGCATCAGTTGTCTTACGGCTTACAAAATACTTGCCAGAGGAAAGTCATATATACTTTGACAGATTTTTTACCACCATTCCCCTTTTGGAAAAACTTGAAGAACTGGGATATAGAACCACAGGGACTGTAATGGCAAATCGATTAGGGAAAAGAATTGGCCTCCCTGCTGATAAAAGCATGTCCCGTGGTGAAATGATTCAATTCGTTAAAAACGAAACAGTAGCCGTAGTCAAATGGTGTGATACAAAATGTGTCACGATTGCATCAACTATCTGCGGAAAAGATCCAATTTGTGAAAAAGAACGGTGGATAAAAAATTTTAAACGACGTTTGCCAGCTGTTATTCAATTATACAATGAAAAAATGGGAGGAGTTTATATAGCCGACCAAATGATGGAATACTATAGGATTAAAATGAAAACCAGAAAGTGGCCCGTCAAGGTATTTTTTTCATTTTCTCGACTTAGCGATTTATAATAGCTGGAAGAAATATAGGAACGATGCGGAAATACTAAAAATACCAAAAAATAAGGTTAAGAAATTCCTAAGTTTTAAAATGGAGGTAGAAGTCTTGGCAAAGAACAACCCTGTGCCTCCAGAAGTTGAACCATTCCAGTTGCCTAACGGGTATTATTGGTTCGACCATAGGCCTGAGTTTATGGACGGTACAGCCAAGCGGTGTCGCAATGATGGTTGTGAAAGCCGATCTAGGGGAAGATGCCAAAAATTCAAGGTACATTTGTGTTTGGCATAAGATAAATTGTGTTTTAAAGAGTACCACATAAAATAACTTTTATGTTCAAATTAATCATATTTTATGATTTGATCTCATTTTGTTTTTCCTGAAGTACAAATATTGATTTATTGTATAAAAAATATTTTTTTTCTGTTTTAATAAAAATATATAATATGAAAATAAAACTTAAAAATTGGTACTTATTCAACCAACATACACGATTGTGCGAGGTCCTTTTCCTTAAAAAAAAAATTCAAAACTTCTAAAATATAAACTTTGTAGGAATACAAAAAAAGTTTTTCGTAGAAATGCGAAAGAAAAACATTATTGCTTCTCAAAGGGATACATTTTATACAGACGCATCCAAAGATCGAAATTTCCTGATAGCGTCGAAAGCAGTAACAACAACATGTTTAAATTACCAGTTTCGTGAAGCCATCGCTGCTGGACTAGTTGCATATAAAGAAAAGAAATTACCTGATCGTCCAAGTGTAAGTTTGAGCCATGTTACCCAAACGAACAATATACAACCAAATGTAATAAAAATTGGGTGCAAAACCGTTCATCCAGTTGCAGATATACGATATGATAACCTTAATCATTACCCTTTTTGGCTAAGTAGAAAAGGTGGCAAAAAATGGTGCAAGCCTTGCAAAAAATCTCAGACACAATGCTTTTGTTCTAAATGCAAAATCCATTTATGCTGCTCTAATACCAAAAATTGTTTTTTTGACTATCATACCCATAAATAATTAATTTTGTTTAAATAACTTGCAATAAAAAGAAAGAATTTTTAATACAAATTGATAAATTATACAAACCAAGAACCCAACCATGCTCTAATCACTAAAGCCCCAAGAGTGCCTTAAGGCACTAATTTAGTTTTTCTCATCTGTCAGAAAAACCGTTAATTTTACAAAGTTTCAAATGGCGTTTTTGAAATCGGAACGGTTTTGCCCATTTTTTAAGAAATTGGCATTAGAGGGTTATATGTTTTAGCTTCTAATTTATCTGATGATGACTTGATGTCAGTTCGAAGAAGTTTTTCAGATTCTGAAGGGTTTATTCTCATGAGGCGAAAGGGTGTTTTTCCTTATGAGTATGTTAACACATTTAAAAAACTCTCTGAAAATAAACTTCCATCAGCAAATTGAATGACAAAAACTGTTCGGAAGAAGATTATGTGCATGCTCAAAATATATGGGAGAAATTTAATTTTGATTCTCTACGGGATTATTCGCAGGTATATTTTAAGAATGATGTTCTCTTGCTAACAGACATTTTTGAAAACTTTCGAAGAGTGTGCAAGAGAATGGGTCAAGATTATGTATAATTTAACTAAACGTGGGATTCGAGGTGGCCTCACACAGTGTAGCAAGAGATATAGCAAATTGAATCATAAGTATTTAAGTAACTATGATAAGACAAAGCCTTCTGAATATGTTTTATATTTAGATGCAAATAGCTGATATGGCTGGGCATTGAAAGAATATCTTCCACATGGTGGTTTTACTTGGATTTTATTCACTCAAGGGATATTTCGTCTAACTCTAAAGTAGGTAATATTTATGAGGTTGATTTATCTTACCCTGTTGAGTGTCATTATCGCCATAACGAGTTACCATTTTGTGCTGAAAACAAAGTTATTGGTGAAAGTAAGCATGAATAATTAGTAGCTGACCTTTCGAATAAGAAAAGATATGCGATACATTATAAAACATTAGAACAATGTTTAAATAATGGATTGGTTTTGGAAAAAGTTTATCGAATTATCCAATTAAATCAGAAACCATGGTTAAAAACATATATTGATTTAAATACAGATTACAGAAAAATCTAAAAACACTTTTGAAAAAGACTTTTATCAACTCTTAAATAATGCAGTGTACGAAAAAACCATGGAAAATGTTAATAAAAGGAAAGATGTGCGATTGCTAGGTGAATGGGATCGCACTAACCACAATCAACTAGGAATAGGAGAATTGATTTCAAAACCAAACTTTCATAGCATATCACAATTCACCGAAAATATATGGGCTGTACAAATAAATAAAGCCACAACATATTACTCCGAGCCAATCTATTTAGGTTTCTGTGTTCGTAGTTATCTAAATGGGAAATGTACGATTTTTACTACGGATACATGAAACCTAAATATAAAGTATGTTTGAGATATATAGATACAGGCTCATTCATATATTCTATTCAAACAGACGACTTTAATAGTTATGTAAAAAACGATTTGAAAGATCGGTTTGATACTTCATCATACCCTGAAAATAACCAGTTGGGTTTTCCTCTTTTAAATAAAAAAGTGTTAGGTATGATAAAGGATGAAACGGAGGGTAAATTTATAACAGAGTTTGTTGGTTTAGCTCCTAAAGTTTACGCATTTACAATTGACAATGAAAAAAATGTAAAAAAGGCAAAGGGAGTTAAAAAGTGTATAGTAGACACTTATAATATAGATATTCAAAAAAATGTTTTATTTTCTAAAGAAACAGTTATATCAAAATTACATAATATTTTAACTAATGAAATTAATTAAGTAGCTTTAAGTTTTAATAATACGAAGCGTAAAATTGCTTGGCATCATTACCAATTAGATAGTGGTAATGGTGAATGTGAATTGAATATGTTAATGAAGGAAATTAAAGAAATAACAAAACAATAACGAATTGTATATATTAATGAAATATTTATAAAACTAAATAATAAGAAATAATTATTCAATAATATGTATTAACATATTTAAAAAATAAAAATGCAAAGAAGGGCAACAAAACTGTAGCTTTATATAAATAAGATTATAAGAACAAAGTGGAAACATTGTTTGACGACAAAAACACTTACCGGAAGGTCAAACAAAACGCCCAAAAATCATATATAAACAAAAATCTAAAAATGGCTGAAGGTAATGTTGCACGACAACAGGAATAGTAGTGAATCCGAATAATGTCGGAATAGAGCTAAGAGTGCTCTTTCTTATTGGAGATGACGTATTTTATGACTGCGGTACTAAGGAGGCTACTGTGGAAGGACGACATGTAGGAAGATGTTCCACTGGGTACGAACACAACGGCAGAAAATATATGATGATGACTGATGCAACATACCAAATGTTGTTAGAAGTTGGATACGACCCAAAACTGGATTGTTGTCGATTCATTTGTAAATGAACTAGGATCGCAAACCAAACAATTTTTACCAGTTTCTATAGCAAATGAGATAGCAGATTTTCTGGTACCTCAGGGAACTGTTCAGGATGTTGATCGGATTGTCCATATATTGGGAACCATAGGCATGGACAGATCTGCCAGTCTACATCAAATAAGACACTCTCTTCTGAATAAATATAGAGTTTACAGCATATATGTCGATGCATGTCTGCAAAAAGGCGAGAAAACCAATTTTAACCCTCAAGGAGGTTTTAATTTATTAATTAATGAGCTTGACCAACATGCAGCAGGACAAAAGCTCTTTGCGTATAAAGAAGATGTACATTTTGCTTTGATAATGGCTGTACATGCTAATGCAAAACAGTTCACATCAGAAAACTATGACGAAGAAACAAAATCAAGCATTTTGTAACCAGAGTAACGTGGTTGCTTCTACGACTTTTGCACCTTTTATGTCAAAGCTATTTCCAAAGGAAACGCTGGGAGAGTACCATGATTATCTCCCAGAGGAGTTAAGGGTGGCATTATACACAGCATTTGTCCTGATGCAAGTGATGTCGGATGGCGGAAAGTGTATCTTAAGGATGTGCTGATAGAATGGAACAGCATGTCGCTGATAAGAGAAACTTATCGAGCAATTATACAAGATATTCTACGTCTGTTTCTAGTGATTTCGCAATATATCCCAGAAATAAGGCGGTTTGTTATATGGTGAAATCCACATTGTGGCGATCCCACTTTAAAGTATAGCTGGTATGCTAGCCCTACAATCTTGGGAGAGGTAACTCATGCAAAATTCCTCCTTCTTTATACAGTTGTGCTGAAATTACAAAATCAGAAAACATCATGGTGAATTACCATGCTGCTAGTCTGAGGCCCGATACGATCCCTGAGGGGGACAAAGAGAAAGTGTTTGAACTTATTCCCGCAGGAGGAGATCTAGCAGTCTGGGATGACAACGAGTTTTTCAACTTGATCAAAAAGACAGTAGCAATTCCTCAACTACAGTAGCTCACAGCTTATTTCGTGCAGGCGCAAAATAAAAGTTTTCAACTTTATAGAATTAAAATCGTTTATAAAACCAAAAAAACTTTGGTTTCCAATGTTAGCTGTTTATATCTGAAATAAAATGCATAACTTAGAAAATCTGAAAATTTTGTCTTTCTTTAGTAATGATCAAAACAGTTTATTTCTTAGAAAAAAAGCTCACAGCTTATTTCGTGCACTCTCTTTAACTGGAGATTTTGTATTCATACAAGTTAGCGTATTACACCCAAACCATTGCAACAACAAATATAACACACATAACACAATTACTTAAAAACTGCTAACACAGAACTTAATATTTCCGCACACTAAAGTTCAACCAACTACAATAAAAACAACAATAACATATTATATCTTAACCTACTAAAAATATAATTATTAAGCAATAATTTAAATTATATTGAAATAAATCGTAAATTGTATTTATTAATTTAAATTATATTAAAGCAAATATTATTGTCAACAGAGCATTTAAGTCAAAAAAAGTTGTTAACAACAAGTAAGCAAAATCAATCAACAGAGCATTTATTAAAATAAACTGTAATAAGCAATTATTAAAATAGGTTAAAATAAATTATTAATTATAAAGTAAGCAAAATCAAATTATAAAAAGAAGAACAATAAAATAAAGGTTCAGTTGTTATTACGAGCAGCACACGGCCACGTCTTTTACTTTAAACCTCATAACTTACATAAGTAGGCTCTGTTTAGATTGCCGTTACTTTTTATTTTATTTGGTATTTTTGCTATTGATACGCGTATAATTTAATTTCAACTGCATCGGAAAGGATAAACACGTGCTTTTTGAAAGATGGGTAAGCGAACTAGCTTAGAAAAGCGAGAATTAGTGTTAATGCATTTTAAAAAAGGTAAAAGTCAGCGAAAAATAACTGAGATAGTAGGACTGAGTGCTAGTACAGTCCAATATATTATTCAAAGGTATGAGCGCGAGAGTCGAGTGGCGGACAAGGGCAGAAATGCTCCAAATAAAATTTTTACAGATGCCGATAAAATAAAAATTGTCCGAAAAATTAAGGAAAACCCTAAAATATCGGCTCCAAAATTGGTGATGAAAATTCAAAATGAAATGGGTAAAGTATGCTCCACCGAAACAGTGCGCCGTGTGTTGCGCGAACATGGTTTCCATGGCCGAGTAGCTCGCAAAAAGCCTTTTATATCTAAAAAGAATATACAACGTCGACTTCAATTTGCACAGGAGCACGTGACAAAGCCAATTTCATTCTGGGAAGACGTTATATTTGCTGATGAGTCGAAATTCAATATTTTTGGCTCGGATGGCATAAATTAAGTGTGGCGTCAAGCAAATACAGGGCTCCAGACTAAACACTTAAAGCCAACTGTCAAACACGGCGGAGGAGGTATGATGGTTTGTGCTTGCAATGCTGCCTCAGGAGTGGGCAACATCGTTTTTATCGAAGGCACAATGTATTTAAACATATTGAAAGAAAATTTGTGTGAAAGTGCCGCTGCTTTGGGTATACGCGATCGATTTCGGTATTACAAAGACAATGACCCGAAACATAAATCGGGTATTGTGCAATCATGGCTAATATGGAACTGCCCACACCTCATGAATCCACTTCCACAATCACCCGACTTAAACGTTATCGAAAATTTGTGGGCTATTTTGGACTCGGCTATACGAAAAAGGCAAATTAGGAATCTACGTGAACTAAAAACTGCACTGGTTGAGGAGTGGCAAAAGATTCCGCGCGAAACTACTCAAAAACTTGTTGCTTCGATGGAGAGTCGCCTTAAGGGTGTAATTAAAGAGAAGGGAGGCCATACAAAATACTAAGCATAGTCCATGCAAGTTTTTTCTAAGGCTGCTAAAAGTGCACGAAATAAGCTGTGACCTGAAGTTTTCATATATTTTAAGTTTTTTTAAATTACTTTTGCATATAGTTATAAATATGAATATAAACTTTTTGTTTAAATAAAGGAATGTATTTATAAAAATTATGCGTTTCAATTTTTTTGATATCATTTACAGTTTATTTACTGTAGTCGTTCAAAGTTGTGGTTTGAAGCTGCACGAAATAACCTGTAAGCTACTGAACGTAGGGCTCCTGCAGTGATGCCAGGAAGAAATAGAACAAATATCCACTAATTTTGATACCTAAGATAACCTTTTTCTTTAATATTTTATCACTATTAACAATTAGACTATAAGTTTTGTATTTAATTACCGTATATCATTCAAGCAATTTAATATAAAAAAAAGAATGTTGCGTATGCAAAAGTGCAGTGAATAATCAAAAACAGAAAGAAAATATAAAAAATAAATAAATGCACAAGAAATCAGACACAAAAATTTTTAACAAAAAATACATTTTTACTCAAATTTCAAATTAACAAAACATTTGCTGCTTATTTTAAATCAATGTTTAATAATTTTAAACAAAGAATATTTTTTTTTAACAAACTTCATGCTGTTTAGAAAATAAGTACTTTAAAAGGTTTGCAACCAAAAAATCAGTGTTTTTTTTATTAGTGAAATATTGAACAACAAAAATCATCAAAAGTAAAGCACAAAATGTAGCACCACATTTAAACGTTAAAAGTTATTTGTTAATTTGAAATATTCCAAGTGAGATTTTGTAACAATGTTTTTTTTTAAGTAAACTGGGACTTAACTCACAGAGGTAAATAAAAGGTTTTTTAGTAAGACAGTCATCCTACATTAGCTGTTGAATATTGGACGAAACAAGACGGTGCACAATATCAGACTTTAAAGATGAATCTAAACTTCCGATAAGAGGGGAGGGATGTTGAGAGGCACCCTCGAATTTTTAAGCTTTATTTATTATTTATTAGTAAATCAAAAGAAACGAGTGCTGACTCGTTTTTGGAAAGTCAGCACTTTATTTAAATTATTTATTTTTAAACGCAGATTTTGTATAACCAGCATTTTAGCTTTAAAAATTTAGTATAACTAGTGATTAAGAATTGTTAAGAAATTGAGTTGTAAATTAGAAGTTTAAACAAATAATTATAACTTGAAATTCCTACGGGACCCTGCAGGTTATATAAATAAATAAAATTAATAAAACATAAAATCAAACAGTGTTCTTTTTTTTACACAACAACTTTAATACAGTCACTCATTCGCAGTTTAACAGTTGATTTGAACAGACGTGTTTGCGCATAAGTTTGTTAAATAAATTGTAGTTATTGTGAATACAAGTGATTGTTAAAGTGTGAAAGAGTGTAGACAAAGCAAGAAAAATATTAAAATAGTAAATTAAAAAAGAAGAAACAATTTGAGACAGGCAGGTGGTTTGTGCTTGTGGTAAAGTGTTGCCGGACAATTGGTTAGTGTCTTACATAAGAACAACTGAGGAAATTAAAATAAACTTTTATTCCGGTTTGTGCACTAAATATATAATAGGTATCGCACCGGTTTAAAAAGATTAATAAATAATAAATTCATCATTAAGTAGCAAGACAAAAGGTAGGTGGTAGTTTATTATACGCTTATATTTTATTATTGAATTGTTGGTATGGCACCTGGGCCAGCCAGCAGGCGTAAAAAGTCTAAGGGCGATGGTGGTGACGCCACATCAGATGTGTCGTCGATGGCAAAGAAGATGCCGTTGATTACCCTGAGGAAGGTGCATCATAATGAGACGGACAGCGAGGTAGAGAGGGTGGAGAGCGGAAAACGACCGAAACTAGGTTCGCCCAAAGTGCTTCGCTCTGCTGCTGTTGCTGCTGCGTCTGATACTGCTGCGACTATTGCTGTTGACAGTGTGGAGGATAGCGGCAGAATGGATGTTGCTGCGGATGCCACTGACGTCACGAAAGTGGTGGCTGCTTCTTTAAAGATGAGCAGGCGGAAGAGCAGGAAGACTAGAGATGTTAGAGGTGCTGGTGGTGCTGTGGAGGAGGGTTGTGGTACATTGGTAGATGACATAAGGCCATTACGATTTATTTTTACATACTATATCAAATTCCAGGAAAATAAATGATTTTGACGAAATTGCAGATCCAGATTTTCGCGTTCAAGAAAGTGATGCAGATAAGGAAATAAGCATAGAAGATGAAGCAGGCAGTGTTACCGATGAATACATTAATCCGAAATTTGCTATAGTATTGCAGAAGAAAATGGGGAAAACGCAATTGAGCCAATAACAAACTTTTTTAATGGAAAAAATGGGTACACAAGTGGTCAGCAAAAGAATCATCACGATACATCAAAACTCCACTACATAACATCGTGCGCTTGCCAAAAGCTTTGCAGCAGAATCCCGAAGATGAAATAATTAGATATTGGTCAAGATTTTTTCGATAGAAATATAGAAAACACACAGGCAGCGGGGCTTCGCCCCATGCTTATGCCATTGCAAAGACCTGTGTGTCTGTGTGTGAGATGATAATTCCGAATGCACAAGAGATTCCTTCTCCAATTCGCATTCCGGACACGCAGGATGTGTTATCAGAACTGAAATTAAGCGTCGAAGAACCAGTTCAAGCTGCTTTGGATCGAGCAAAGCAGAAAGCGTTCGAGGTTGGCTCGCTTCCTTGCCCCGAACCGCCATCAATGATGAGTCCTCTAGAAATATACGAACTTTTGTGGGAAGCAGCGTTTACTCAAATAACTCTAGTGGCGCTGAAGGAAGTGGAGAGATCTTGTGTCAAGAAGAGGAACCTAGCCTGGAAAGAACTTATATCAGAAATGATAATGATAACAATGAAAATATTGAAATCAATGAAGAAGGATGGAATAGACTTATTAACCTGTACACTCAAACAATTCGAACAAATCCTCCAAAAAAGCGAATACTTCACGATGTATACGAAGCCATCGATCCCACAGGACTTAGCAGATTTAATTATAAACGCCCTTACGGCAAACATAGCGGGACCATCTTCATCGTCTGTGCCCATGACGACCACTACCACGTCGTCCACGACTGTGGGTATAACAACTACACCTGTCGCTGTGCCTCAATTGATGCCTTCAAATCTACCGGCAACGTCGGCCGTAGATTTAATAGAACTACTCCCAGTTGGGAGTACACTATCAAACATTGGGCATATCTCACAGTCTATTTCGAGAAAGAAGGACGACAGTTGTTGTACATGGACCTCGCCCGCGAAATAGGGTACCAGGTGATAAAGCTGGACATTTACAACTTCTCAAAGATATCCAATGTACAGAAAAAGAATTAGTGGAAGGAGGCAGAGATCCGGTCAACTTTCATCACAAAATCGCCTGTAGACCCGAAAGTATGGTATTAAGAGTTACGATTACAACCCCTCATAAAATAATAATTTAATATTCTTTAAGTATAATAACCCTAAACATTTTCCCTAGATATTTTAACGCCTTTGTAATTGGATATAAATAAGCGCCGCAACATTGTTTCTAAAGAAAAAGAAGAATAAAATAAAATAAGAATACGAACATACATACACACAAGTATGTATGCACTTAAAATTAAACGATTTCTTTTTACTTTTGAATAAGCGTCGCATTGAAACAATAAACATACGAACACACATGCATACAAGTATGTATGCACTTGAAATTAAGCGATTTCTTTTTCTTTGGAATAAATGTCGCAACGAACACCCAAATTGTTTAATGGCCTAAAATATAAATTTCCTAAGAATACTTAGGAAATTTCCAATATATTAATTTATAAAAATAAGCATTCCTTTAATGACCTAAAATATAAATTTCCTAAGAACACTTACGAAATTTCCAATATATTAGTTTATAAAAATAAGCATTTCTTTTTGAAGTATCAGGCCGAGCTACTGAACAAAGCTTAATTTTGATTTAACTTTCAGCGTTTTAGTGAGCAAATTTTGAAGATAATGAATATGCAGGAAGTAGGAGCAATGCTCGACGAAATTGAGCCGAGAGGTGATTCCGGATCAGTTGATCCCAAGCTGGGTAAGCCTAAGAAGATGCCAAGCAAATCAGTGCGCGAAAAGAAGAAAGATTCGCACAAAAAGCACTTGAATAAGAAGACGGTTGAGAACAAACTTAAACCCCGTCTCGATGCGAAAAGGTACTTTCCTGAGGAGGATCTAGCTGCCATTCTAGAGGAATGTCGACGTACTACTGTACAGCAGCCTGCTCGTGAGGTTGAGATTAAGATCAACACTCCCTCCGTGCAGAAGCTATGCTTGGAAGCAGTTGACTATCTTTACAACGTGGGTAAGATCAGGAAATAAAAAATATGTAGAACACTTATCAAGAATCGATAATATTTAGAAGTAAACATTTCTTTTGTAAAATTCAATAATATAAATTAAGTATTTTTGTACGAACCAATCATTCATATTCTTTGGATCAAATAAAGAGGATCTCTTGGAAAAGAAAATAAAAAGTGTTTTTTATTTTTTTATTAATCTAAAATCCTCCAAACAAAACTGGCGACGAGGATGGGATAGGAGGAATAATTCTCCTAAAAATTAAAACTAAAAATTAAAAAAACTGGAGGAATAATTCTCCTAAAAATTAAAAGAAAAAGTTAAAAGTATTGGAGGAATAATTCTCCTAAAAATTAAAACTAAAAATTAAAACTAAAAATTAAAAGTGAAAAGGACGAAGGAATAACTTCCAAAAAAAAAAAAAAAATTTAAAATTGAAAAACAAAAGATAATATATATATATATATCTTCCACAACAACAAATATATAAACAACTAAAAAGAAGACTACGGCAAAATCTACCCATACTCCTGGAACGGTTACTACCAAATACAACTTTCAACAGCATCAATAACATCAAATAAGAAGTAAGATTAGATTAAGTTATATTATATATACATATTACATATGAACGACTCCGAGTCAGACTATTATTCCAACTCAGAAATAGAAATAGTAGATATAACTAGATACCTTCCTGATTCAGGGTACGACTCGAACGACGGTTACAGTACGGACGAATACATACCCACCACACAGATTAATAGACCTCAAATTGTCAGAAGATTGAGAAGAACGCGTAGGCGAATAATTTACGAATCTCTCATTTAAAATACATTTTTATTTAATTAAAATTAAATCCTACCACAATTACCATTATACACAAAAAAAAAAAAAAAAAAATATATACACTAAGAGAAAAATAATTCGTTCAGGTAATGAAACGGGTTCATTAAAAGTTCTTCATTAGAAATATGACAAATTTCATTAATCCAATGAGCATTTTCATTTGTGGAATGAAATGTTTCATTATCCATTTTTTTTTGAAAGTTTCATAATTCATTATACACATGAAATTTATTTCATTAGATATACGAAGTTTAATTTTTTGCACATTTTGAGATAAATATGTATTATACTAATTTATTTTAATAAAATATGGCAATTAATTTAAATTATGAATATAATTATAATTTTTTTTATTAAAATAGTACTTAATTATTGGTTTTTGAATTTTCTGAAAAATCTAATGAAACCACATTCATGTGTGCAATGAATATTCTTCAATAATTTTTTTTTTATACCCCCTACCCTTTTCTTTTATTAACCTCTTGTCCTTTTGTTGACAATTTTGTTTACAACTTTTAAATGTGAATGATCATGTTTCATGTGTGCAATGAAACATTCTTCATTCATTTCATAGAATTAAATATGTGTGTTTGTTGTTTTAAACGTAAAAAAATATCAAAAATCAGTTTTTAGCAAACGAAACAAAAAAAAAACACATACACACATACTTTGGATGCTAAAAAGAGCAAACATGTGTATGGACTAGTGCATGTGGATTTTTGATCTCTTCAGTGTCAACACAAACCAACAACAAATTGTCTTTGTAAAATTCTATATGATTTATACTCTTTGATTTCACACACATAGTTGTCTGTCTCACAAGTGTTTTTTACTTGTTACTGACCTAAACCAACTGTAAATATAAAAGAAAAAAATTGAAGATCTACTGAAGGTTACCAGTAGCTTTGGATGTTTGTTAACAAAGCATTAGAGTTTTTAAGTTTTTCGAAGTATTTTTTATAAATGATGTCATATTTAAAGTTATTATATAAATTGGTCACCTTTATATGTTGATGTGTTCTTTGTGCAGTGTGATGGAAGAAAATCAACCACTTTTATTTAAATATTAGAAGTCGGTGAAGAAACATTTAATGTGAGTGCGTGCAAAAATAAAAGAATAAAGTACAGTTTTTTTTAATTAGTGAAAAAAGTGAAAGTAAAGAAAAGGTTTTAAAAAACAATTACCTAATTGATATAAAAAAATAAAGGTAAAACAAAATATGAAGTGCTTTCTGTGTAAGAAATGTTTTAAAGAAAATGATGACTATTTTAAACATTTAAAAAGTTATCATTTTCTTAAACATGGTGACACTTATAGATGTTGTGGAACAATATATAAAAATGGATCTGGTTTTAAAAGGCATGTCCGGATAAAACATGCTTCAAAAACAAATATATTAAAATATGATGCGGTTTCGTCAGACGCAACTGTTTCAAAATCTAAAATTACAACTCCTTTAAAAGAATTTGTAGAAAATGAAGTAATCAGTTGCGACAGGCCGGATAGCCCCAAATATAATTTAAGTTTGATTACTGAAAACTTTTTAAAATTTCAGACTGCAATTTATGCTTGTCATAATTTCTGTAGAAGTGACGTTGAAAAGATCAACAACATGTTAATCAGTTTAATTATAGATCCACTTCTACATCTTATTCGTGTCCTTTGTGAAAAAAAAGATCAAGATTTTTATTTAGAAATTTGTAATTTTACAGATAAGTGCAAAAATATATTCAAATCCTTAAAAACTGAACACCTTATTTCAAAAAAACTAATGGAGGACAACTTATTTGAAGACCTGGTAGAAGAGGTGGTAGCTACAAAAGGGGAGCTGACGCACAAAAGAGGTAAGCTTAAATTTTCCCAAGTTAAAAAGAAAATTGCATATATGCCTTTGAAATTCATTTTTAAAAAAGTCCTTGAGAAGAAAGATAATTTATTAGAAATGATATCATCAATTTCAAATAACTCGAAATGCGGTGCATTAGTAAACATTTGCCAAGGTAAACTTTGGCAAAAAAAATGTGAAATGTATCCTAATCGATTGCTAATTCCATACATGGTTTACTCAGATGATTTAGAAATAAATAACCCACTAGGTTCACATTCATCGAACCTAGTTTGTAATTTTTATGCAAGCTTTCCATGTCTTCCAGACGATACAAAATTGCAAAGCGTGTTTTTTATTACCGCAATTAATTCAAAAGATTTAAAAAATATTGGCAAAAAAAAGTGTTTAAAACCAATCGTCGATCAGATGATATCGTTGGAAGTGGACGGAATTTCTGTAAAATTATCTAATGGTGAAGAGTATCACCCACATTTTATTCCAATACTTATTGTTGGAGATAATCTTGGTTTAAACAGTTTACTTGGATTTTCAAAATCTTTCAATAGTACTTTTTGTCGCTTTTGTTCAACAAATAAAAAAGACAGTCAAACCGCAGTTTCCCTACTGCCAAATTTACGTCGAACATATGAAAATTATGAGCAACACTTACTCGAGAAAAACCCGAGTGTGACGGGAATTACAGAAAAGTGCTTATTTAATAGAATTCCTTCATTTCATGTTATTGATAATCTTTGCGTTGATGCTATGCATGACATATTGGAAGGAATTTGTCATTATGATGTTTGTAATGCTCTTCTGTATTTCATTATAGAAAAGAAATATTTTACACTTGAAATTTTAAATAAGCGAAAACAACTTTTCGAGTATGGCGAATTAGAAATCGGAAATTTATCCCAAGAGATATCATTGACCCATATAAAGAAAAAACATTTAAGGATGTCAGCAAGAGAAATGCTAACGTTTATTATATATTTTCCACTTATGATTGGCGATTTTGTGCCCATAGAAGACAAGGTTTGGGAATTAATCTTAACATTAATTGAAATTATAGATACTATACTATTGTTCGAAATAACTACTTTTAATATTACAGCCTTTAAAGCTAATGTTGAAAAACATAATTATATGTATTTAAATCTTTTCAATGATACCCTCAAACCGAAATTTCACATACTAATGCATTACCCAGAAATCATGGAAGCTTGCGGTCCAGTTCGAAAATTTTGGAGCTTCCACTTCGAAGCAAAACACCGTGGATTTAAGTTATATACACACTCTATAACTTCTAGAAAAAACATAAGTGTTTCTCTTGCAAAAAAATATCAATTCTATTTTGCAAATTATTTACTTGCATCAAATTGTAATAAAAATCTATTTATTTGTTCAGAAAGGGATAGGTCGAAAGTAGTATGAATATGGCGCTTCTAGATAGAAATGTGCAAAGGAAAAATGTGCATACCTTAACCCTTTAACGGTCGATCGGGTTAAATTCGACCCCATGATATTTTGTGTTATGAGGCGGCAGCGTGTTCGGTTTTGCTTAAAGTGAAGTCGTGGTGGATGTTATTTTTGTTGAAGTGAAGTCGTAACATTCGACCCCATGATATTTAGCGTGTTCGGTTTTGCTTAAAGTGAAGTCGTGGTGGATGTTATTTTTGTTGAAGTGAAATCGTAACATTGAATGTTCGTCGTTTAGAGGGTTAATACAATATAAATTAAACTACATTAGGGCGGTTTACGAATGTCTGTGTTTTTTTGCTAGTATTTAATAAATAAAATTCATTTACTGCGGTATATATTAATATCCCTAATACTACACGTATTTGTTATCAGTATAAAATGTTAACCACATTATTTAAAAACAAAACATTTATTTATTTTTGGTATTCATCATCATCATATACCAACATACTTATAAAACATATGTATATTAGAAACAATTCTATATTTTTGTAGACAATTACACATAACACTCGAATCAGTCGTAATTTGTTTCAATTTAAAACAATTTTCAAAATGAACACCATGAACTGATGAATCTACTAACTCCAAATCTTCATATAAAGGTATGATTTCTAGGAAATTTTCCATATATCTGATGAGATCTCCCGGAATATATCCTCTATAATAGTTTAGAAAATTTTCCACTTCAACTCTCATGGTCTGATGATTATACAAAGAATCAACCAAAGTTTCATTTTCAGTTCCTATTCGATTCATTGTAAATAATATTGCTATTCAACTCAAGTATTTATAATAAACTAATACATTACAATCAAGTGTAGGAGTAATTATAATGTTTTTACTATCTAACAAAAAAAAATATAATAAAATAATAACAAATATTTTTTTTTTTGAATTTTTTTACTTAAATTTATTTTTTTTTTTTTTTTTTTTTTTTTTTTAATTTTATCTATTAGATGGAAATATTAATAATAGTTCATTTTTTAATTTTAATAACATTCGATTAAAAAAATAAAAATCAACAAATAATTTCGGCTTCCGTTTCAGTTCAGTGTCGTCGTCGTCAATGGCATTTAAGAGTCAGGTTGCTTCTTTAGTGTATCTTGAGCTAGAAAGATCACAAAAAAAATAATATTTAGATTAAATAATAATAAAATAAATAAAATAACTATTTACCAAAAATTACCTGTTGCAGCTGCATGTATATTTAGCTCGTAATATTCATTGCTGCTGCTGCTACCTTTACTACCTTTGCTACCTTTTCTATCTTTAGTAAGATAGTAGGTATTACGCTGAAATTCTTCTATGGTATCGTCGTCTAGCGTTTCGTTGAATATACCAGGTAGGTATATGTATTTGGTGTTTTCCACCAAACAACGAACTTTTTTTCCATAAGGCGTCTGGACACGCTCCATTTTGGTGATTTTGTATTTATATTCAAAAAGCATCTCCTTTATGGAGAGAATGCTTTTTGTTTGGTTTTTTTTAAAAATTGTTTTTAGGTGTGCTTCCATTTTTTAACTTGACTTGTACTTAATTTGAATAGTAATTAAAGAAAAACTAGATGGAGGAGGCTTTTATATAAAATTATGAGAAGTAATTTTACAGCTTATCATTCTTTTCAATAAAATTTTAAAACAATATTTCTGATGCGGTTTGTCCGTTGTTTATAAAGTTTCTATTTGATTAAATGGTGTGAGAAAGTTTTAAAAAGTTTCTGTTGCGGTTTTTCCGTGTTGATAAAGTCTATGCTTTTAAATTATAATAAAAATTCATTATACATAATGCTTGATCCCAACTGTTATCGATAAGGGAACATTTACAGGTATCAGGTCCACAAGTTGTTTCATCGTTGGACCACACACAATTGTTATAATGATATCCAAATTTTGATTTACTTTTCTTATAAAATGCATATTCATCGAATTGAGCTTTTAATTTTTTCAAAATAATCTCATGATCATAACACAAAAGCTTTTCTTCCTTCATGAATTTATGTAAAATTTTCGAATAAAACTCGTTATTCATTATTTTCTTATTTTAACTTTTTTTTTTTTAAATAAAACCTCTTATCACATTAACATCAAAGTTTATACTAACTAACTAATAGTAAATGTATTTCATCATATCAGCTAATTTATATTATTTCCATATCCAAATCATGTGTGTAATCTTGAATGTTGATTAATGTAACATCGGATCGGTACGTTGTATCATCCTCAGAAGCCACCTCAATTTCACCATTACTTAAAATTCTCTCGTATTCAACTTGACGGTATTCGAAGCATGAAATATTTAATCGACGTTTCAAGTAATTGCTGTCATATGTACAACGGATTCTCAATTTTATATTATCTTTGTATTGAAGTTGAAAATGTCTATAAAATGGAGCCGAACTTTCAATTATTCCTGCAATATTTTTTTCTTTTTTTACTAAATCTTGCCTAAATGTTTCAATAGCTTGTTCAACAGTAAAAGGTTGACTAATAGGCGGTGGGGAGTCTTCTTGTTCTTCGTTTGATTTATTTTCTGCTTTTGTTGTTAACTCGATGTTTTTATTTAAATCATTACTATACTTTAAAAGTTTGAAATTTAGTTGTATGCTCACAGTATCATTATTCGGTAATTTTATAGCAAATTCTGTATTTTTAAGTTCATTTTCACTCAAATCAATAGGTAATGAAGCTGAAAACACTTGTATGATATGGATATATGAAAAAAATATGATAAAAATATTTTTCATTTTAGTTTTTCTTTTTAATAGACGTGTTCTTAAGTTAGCGATATATTTTTAAATGAGATGATAAGAATTGTTTCTCATATTTATATACTAATTTAATAATCGTCGTATTCAACTGAGTCGCCACCAACGTTACCACCACCTTTCTTAACTTTACTATCATTAACTATTTTTTGAAGGAGAAGAGGTTTTTGTTGATTTTTATTCAATGAGTGGATATCAGTCTTACTATTATATAGTTTATTTGTATCTCTGAAAACAATAGCCTCTATTTCACTATAAACGCACGATGGTTTGTATGAGTGTACATTTATATCTTTAAAACCACCCTCATAGACTGTTCCAACTAGTGATATCATACCACCGATAACCTCAATTTTTATATGTTGATTGTGACTAAAATGAAATATTGGAATATTTGTTGACATTTCTTGTCCTCTATTAAGAGAAAAAATTTGAGTTCTTGTCCCTCCTTCTGCGGTTAGGAACACCTGCATTATAATATCCAAAACTACTGCATTTATTATTTGAAAAGTTTTCCACTGTGCATGACAAGTACAATATTTATCACCAGTTTTTAAAAATTGACCCCAATACATATTTAACAAAGTTTTTAATTCAACTAAATCTCTCATTATAAATAACGTATATATATAACACAAACTTGGATACAATAAGATTAAAACACCAGCTGTTTATATATATTATTACATACATACATACGTATACTTTTTTAATATTTATGCTTAACCGCAATTGATAAGAAGTTATTAAAATATCTAAAAACACCTTATAGTATCAATTATTGAATACAAAGAATCAGTTTGATAATTCGTTTTACGGTGAAAAGTTAAAAGCAAAATAATGAGAGCAAGTTTAAGAAAATTGTTTCAAAATCCTAATATTATATACTTACCTTTAAAGGATATGGAAGAAAATACTGCATATGAAATCAACAAGATAGAACGAGTAGATACAAAATATGGTGAAAGTATAAGATGTCTTGTAAATAAAGAATATCATATTTATTTACCTAAACGATTTCTGATTATTACTAAAAATCAGATTATCTAAACGCAAATCCACACATTTTAAAGAAAGTTAAAGAAGTGAATGGATTATATACTCTAATCATTAAAAAGAAGAAGCAATATGTATTCTACAACAACTTGTATGACAGTACTGAAGAAGAAGAAGAAGATGACGATGATGATGATGATGATGAAATAAAAGAAACATTTTAAACAGAAACCTTTTAAAATTAAAATCATATATATATATATATATATATATACTCTGCATACATTAAAATTTCTTTCACATTTGATTAAATAGAAGCTTTATAAAAAAAATAAAACGGAAAAACCGCAACAGAAACTTTTTAAAACTTTCTCACGCCATTTAATCATATAGAAACTTTTTAAACAACGGACAAACCGCAACAGAAATATTGTTTTAAAATTTTATTTGAAAAAGAATGATAAGCTGTAAAATTACTTCTCATAATTTTATATAAAAGCCCCCTCCATCTAGTTTTTCTTTAATTACTGTTCAAGTTAAGTACAAGTCAAGTTACTAAACAATGTCGGAGGAGAGAATTTTAGTTGTAGACGTACAAGGTTTTTATCTAAACAATAAATTCCTTGTAAAAGAACTGAGTATTTCAATTGATGACTCACAAGTTCAAACATTTATTATTAAACCACCTTCTCCATATTCATCGTTGACAACAAAAGAAAAAGCTTTAAATGACTGGCTTTATAATCATCATCATGGATTAAAATGGAAAGATGGTGATTCAACCTTATCAAATATTATGAACTATTATATTACACATGTTAAAGACAACAATTTTATTTATTATGTTAAAGGATTAGAAAAAATTAAGTGGATTCAAAATATTTTTAAAGATGAAATTAATTTTTATAACCTAGATGACGATCTAAATTGTCCAAATTTGAAAACATTATATAAAAATGATAAATCTGTAAATGTTTGTTCTTATCATAGGAAATATTGTATATGTGCTGAAAAAAATGTAATACTCTTAAGAAAGTTTATTAAATCAAATATTAATAAAGAAAACATAAAATTATAAAAGAAGAAATTTTTGGTTATTATTATTTAACACTTATATCGACTAAAATAAACATCAATCATCAGTTCATTCTGAATACTTGTAATGTCAATAACGATCTCTTTAACCGGAAACGCTTCAACTTTGGTTGGAGAATATTTTCCTCCAATTGAACTCCCTACAAAATATGTTTGTGGACTTATTGATTTTGTAGCATTCAATTCCATACCCAATGTAGATGTTTACAACAATTTGTTTCATATAGGAAATCATGTTATTACTATTCCAGTTGGTTCATACGAACTTGAAGATATTGATTTTTTCCTAAACTCAAGCTTAAGAGATATCGATGAATCAATTTACCTAATAATTGAAGCTAATAATAACACACTTAAAACTGAAATAACCTCATCTATGGATATAGATTTTTCACAACCAAACAGTATAGGAAAATTACTTGGATTTAGTAAAACAAAACTAGAAGTAAATTCAACTAACTATTATAATACTAATCAAAATTTTAAAAATGATAAATCTTTGGAAGTGATGATTGTAGATGTTAATTCATTGAATACTAGAAAGTTATTTGAATCTGATTTACCTACACATATTACGAATGTTAATACAATACGCATTGAAAGCAACTTAACAACCGGTTCATTTATTAATAATACTTCGAATCATACTATTCATGAATTTCCTCTTGATGTTCCTCCAGGATATAAAATAAACGAAAAACCTCGAAATGTTATTTATTTACCCGTCAACTGTCAACAAATAAACAACATAACGATTAGAATCTTAAATCAAGACGGTGAACTTATAAATTTTAGAGGAGAAAAAATCACTCTTAGACTCCACTTCAAACCAGAATAATGATCATTTACAATAAAAACATAGTGCAGAGAGGATTTCCATTCAATACCGCACCAACTCACATTCGAGAAAGTATAAAAAATAAAAAACTGTTGTCCTCATCTAATACAGAATACTTAAAATCGTTGGGATTTAATCTTCAACAATGAATGAAATACTAAATGTTCTTCAAAAACCTATGTATGATGAGAGTATTGTAAAAAGGGAATATCATAGTTACTCTCCATATCTAAAATCTTTTAACAACAACGATGAGATTCGTATACCAATTCAAAATCAGGATCTCTTCGTCTTACCAAGTGAGAGTATGATTTACATTCATGGTTTTATAGTAAAGAAGGAAGCAACCAAAGAGGTTCCAGCTATAGATGTGAAATTAAAAAACAACTTTGCTTCATATTTGTTTGATGAAATTCGTTACGAAATTAATGGTTTTGAAGTTGATCGTACACGTAAACTTGGAATTTCATCCACCATGAAAAATTTCGTATCGTTGAATAAGGCTGAAAGTGATGTATTAAAAAACGCTGGTTGGTCTCTTACTGAAACTTACGCTTTAGTAAAAGGTCATTTTAGTTGTTGCATACCTCTGAAAATGTTGCTGGGTTTTGCTGAAGATTATAACAAAATACTATTAAATTCGAAACATGAGCTTATCCTTCAACGTTCTACATCCGATGAGAGATCATATTATTCTACAAATGCAACTGATCAGTTGAAATTAACAATTCTGGATATAACATGGAAAATGCCACACATTCAACTATCGGACTTTGCAAAATTGGAAATGTTTAAGATAATCAACAGCAAACATTCTATACCAATTGCGTTTAGAAGTTGGGACTGTCATGTAAATCCTGTTTTGCCCAAGAGTACAAAGGTTTTATGGAATGTAAAGCTTTCTCCACAAAACGAAAGACCACGATTTCTTATAATTGGTTTACAAAAAGAGAAAATTAAAGAAGAAGGAAATATATTTGATCATTGCAATATCTCTAATTTAAAAGTTTATCTAAACTCAGAGTCATATCCATATGATGATTTAAATAATCGTTTCGAAATGGGTCAGTATTCTGTTCTATATAATATGTATGCAAAATTTCAACAAAGCTTTTACATGCGAGAACCTGAACCATTATTAAATGTTGATGAATATAAGACTTATGCACCGCTTATTGTTGTTGATGTTTCACATCAAAATGAGGCTGTTAAAATAGGACCTATTGATGTACGAATTGAATTTGATACTGAAGCAAACAAACTAATTCCAGATAATACATCAGCATACTGTTTAGTTATTCATGATCGTTTAATCGAATACTCACCTCTAACAAGCGAAATTAGAAAACTTATTTAATTATATTTATTTTAAAATTTTTTTTAATAAATGAAATAATATGTTTATTTATAAATAAAACAAATTCTTAATCAATGTATTTTATTAAAACAATTATAGTTTCTTTTTAGTTTAGTTTCGAAAACAAAAACTTTAAACATAAATGACCGCAATTTATTGTATTAAAATTTTGATATCTATCATAATTATAACTTATGTTTTTTCCTAAATATTTTATTAATTGTTTCGGTGGTTGCAAGTTACCAAAGCTATCAAAATATTCAATTTGATTGTTGTTTTTCCAGTACGCTACCCAATGTGTGCCCGATCCCTTTGAAGTATCCAGATTAATTATTCCACATTCTTTTTTAAATGATGTACTTGGAAGAGTGTTGCACATAAACACACCTCTAAAATTTGGAATATGTTTTGCATATTTTCTCAAGTCTACATCAGAAAGGGCTCTTTTAGGTAGCTTCATTAAAAATTTTGTTGATAAGGCTTTAAATATAATCCAAAACCTTTTTTATATGGTTTTAAGAACATGCCTTTTCCCATCGCAATGGCTTCCATTGTATTATTGTGTCGTTTTGCTTCAGTCAGCTGTTCCTTTCCATTTTTAACTGCATTGATTGCTTTTGTAATACCAGATACACCACCAGCTAAACCACCAAGTGCACCCAGTGCAGCAAATATAGGGGCAAGTGGAAGAAAACCTCCAGATTTTGGTAGCGGTATTATTCGAGGTGTTTTTATTAACGATTTTTTCTTCCCCTTGAAAATATTGTTTACAACTTTTCGTGAAATCTTTATAGCATCTTTCAAGTTTTCACTTTTCTTTATATTCTTTCTTGCACTTTTCAATGCATGTGTAAATAGTTTGTGGGTATTTACTGGAGACGACTTTTTAGTTTTACTAATAACGTTACCCATACCGAATTTTGTTTTTGCTTTCATTGCAGTAGCAACAAACCAAGCGTTTGATTTTTCACCCAAACTACTATCGCTTGCTTTGACCCTTTGCCAAGCCTTTTCCGTTAAAATTCTATCAGCAATATGTCTTTTCTCTAAATCTTTATTGTTTGAGTATGCTATATCGTGCTCTCTGCAAGCAGTATCCAATGGATTGATTCCTTGATCACCTCTAGCTAAACGTTTCTTTAATTTTGTACCAGGTCCGCAAAATTGATAGCCGGGTAGATGAAGTTCAATGGGTAGTTTATTAATTATTTTATTTAGAAAACCTTTACCAATGAAGGATGGATGGCGACTGAATAACTTTTTATAAATGATAGTCATATCTATTAATACTTTATCGATTTAAGATTGAAATTAAATTGATTGAAAACAAATAAAAGAGACTGGTTTATATATTATGTTATCATTAGATTTCAGAATGCGTTTTTTTAAACAACATAAAAGGATTGATGTAAAGAATATCGAATCAAAGTTCGATTCGTCATCAAATAAAATTCGTCATAGTTCATTACTATCGAATTCTATTCGAGCTCTTATTGTGGGTCCATCAAATTGCGGAAAAACAAATGTTATGATCAGTCTTATTGAAAGTCCTCATGGATTGAAATTTAAAAATATTTACTTATATTCAAAGTCAACACAACAACCGAAATATAAGTACTTAGAAAGTCTAATTAAACCCATTAAGGAGATAAATTTTTCATCATTTTCTAATAATGATGATGTTCTATCCCCAGACGAAGTTAAACCGAATTCAATATTTATATTCGATGATATAGCTTGTGAGAAACAAAATCATGTACGTTCTTACTTCTGTATGGGCCGCCATAAAGACATTGATAGTTTTTATTTATGTCAAACTTATACACGTATACCAAAACACTTGATTCGCGATAATGCAAATATGATTATAATTTTTAAACAGGATGTAATGAATATTAAGCATATTTACAATGATCATGTTGGTTCTGATATGACTTTAAAAACATTTTATAAGTTATGTACCGAGTGTTGGAAAGAAAAATATGGTTTTCTAGTTATTAACAAAGATGATTCTATGAATAATGGTCGATATAGAAAAGGTTTCGATATATTTATAAATCTATAAAAGAAATATTACAGATATTTTAAAATCAGTACAAGATTTATTATTAAACTAATAACTTCTCAACTATAATCTGACGCTAGCTATTAAATTGCTAACTGTTAAACTGATCTGTTTGATTTGTTTCTATTTCAATATATCAATATGAATACAAATCTAGTTAATAATCTTATTAAAACTCGAAATATTTTGAAAAAGAAATATAAAAATATTTTGCTTGGAGAAATCGCAAATGATGAGATGTTAGAAAAAACATTTAAACCAATATCAAAACCATTAAAAGAAATAGTTCAATCAACTAATAATAATACTATAAAACATGAAAAGTATCCGGATAACTCTTTTAAACATGATCTTGAGAATAATAAAGTTGCCTTCAGTACCCCATATAAAAAGAGTAAGCTTGATTATAATACGTTTTCTCCAAGCTTTGATAACAAGAAAATCGAAAAAAGTTCGAACACGTTTAAATCATTTGATGATGATGAAAATAATGTTGATGACTATGATGATGATAATGTTGATAATAATGATAATAATAGTGTTGATAATGTTGATGATGATAATGATGAAAACACCATTGCAATACAACCCGATCAAAGTATTCAATATGATTTATCGAAAGTTGATTTAAATATATATGACAAAACCTATGGACCTCGTAAAGATAAAAAAAATCAAATATGGAGACTGGGTAATGAACCCATTACTTTCAATTCAACCAATATTACTGTAGGTAATTCAAAATGGCCCTTCACATCAGGTTTATATGAATTGTTAGTCTATAAGGAACCAATCAGTTATAATAAAACAGATTTAAATAATTATAAACAAATATTGGAGATGACTAATGTTTATAAGCGAAATAACAGCATAAATGGTCAAATTAAAGGAAATCGTTCAACTAAATATACAAAGATTATTAAAAACCTATTTAAACAACAGAAAATTCATAAGGGAAAAGGTTTAATGAAGTTGAATAGAAAAAAGACCAATTATGTTTATTGGGATGATCCTAACGAATTGGTTGATAGATTGCGTCTATTGATTTCATCCACAACAGCTGGTCACTCAAATCATAATAATGAAATTGTATCAATTATTGAGGAATTGAGAGAAGCAAAGATTATTATATAAATAGACTTAAAAATATTTAACAATTAATATTCATAAAATGCCTATCGATAAGTTTGGACATTATATTGAACAATCTGCAAGATATCAAAATCCACATTTCAAGATTCATTTAGATAGTGATCGTAATTTCAACTTTAACTTGCGGAGAATAAAAAATATTGCTAATCCTGTATTGGAAAATGATGCTGTGAACAAAATTTTTATGAAAAGTTATTTTAATGAAATAAAGAAACAACTGGATGCAATGTGTATGGAGAGAATTAAGGAAACGGAGAATCGTTTTAACGAAATAATACAACAACAAAACGTGTTGTGTACAGAAAAATTTGTAAATTTAGAAACAAGTTTAAGTAAACTAATACACGATCAAAGTATCTTACAAAATAATCTCGATCAATCACTAAAAGAAATGAGATCATTATTTAATTATAAAATTGATTCAGTTGAAGAACATCTTAAGCTCATTACAAAACATTTAAACATTGAAATATAAATCGTTTTGATTTAAATCCTACGTCAACAGCATTTAAATTGATGTAATCTAAGATAGATGTTAGAAATGGAGCGACAAGAAGTGGTTCAGGAGCTTCATAAACAAGCACGCAGAAATTTCATTCGACGTCGAGTGGTACACAAGGGAATTGATGATCTTTGGCAAGCAGATCTTGTTGAAATGGGTGCTTACTCAAAATATAACAAAGGCTATAGATTTATTTTAACAGTTATAGATACATTTTCAAAGTTTGCTTGGGCTGTACCCGTAAAATCGAAAGGTAGTGAAGATATTACCAATGCTATGAAATCTATTTTTTCGTTAAAGAGAATTCCGAAAAACTTACAAACTGATAATGGTAAAGAGTTCTATAATAAAATATTTCAAAACCTGATGAAAAAACATAATATCAATCACTATTCAACATATAGTATCATGAAAGCGTCTATTGTAGAACGATTTAATAGAACTCTAAAAGGAATGATGTGGAAAAAGTTTAGTCTACAAGGAAATTATCAATGGATACATATATTGAGGGATTTAATTAATGAATATAATAATAAAAAACATAGAACAATTGGAATGAAGCCAAATGCTGTTAACATAAAAAATGAAAGTTCTATATTAAAACAAGCCTATAATTATCCCAAAATATATAAATTTGGTAAACTAAAAGTTGGAGATCACGTTCGAATCAGCAAATACAAACATATTTTTGCAAAAGGATATACTCCAAACTGGACAACTGAAATTTTTAAAATTCGTACTTTACAGAACACAAATCCCATTACTTATTTATTAGAAGACTATCAAAGGAATCCGATTGTTGGTGGATTCTATGAACATGAACTATTAAAGACACATTTTCCAAATACATACTTGATTGAAAAAGTTATTAAAACTAAGGGGCATCAGGCGTACGTAAAATGGTTGGATTTTCCAATCAACATAATTCTTGGATCAATAAAGATGAACTTCAATAATATTATAAATACTTCAATATGAGACTTATTTTTATTATATTATAAAATTCTCAAAAAAAAAAAAAAAAAAAAAAAAAAAAAAAAAAAAATAAAATAATATATAAAAAAGTTTTGTTTTGATTTTTTTATTTCTAAGCGATTAAATTTTATATCAACTTAGTTGAGTAAGGTTAAGAACAAGCACGATTAAATTTTATTCACACAAAAACAAATTGTGGTTACTTTGGTTTAAAATTCCTATTCAATAGATAACTATAGTTTAAAATAAAAACAAACTAAAATATTTTATTGATATTCTTTATTTATTTATTTATTGTTTATATATATATTCATTTATAATCTAAAATCACTTAATACTATTGTACAATATTATCACTTGAAGATGATGTTAATACATTTTCATTGGGATATGATGATGATGATGATGATGGTTGTTGACTATTTATTGCATAATGTCCCCATGCATATGTATTAATACTATTATCTCTAATAAATCGCTTATCATCTAAATAACTTAATGCTAATTTACTAATGTGTTGAGTATATATTTCATGAATCTTTGATCTAAATACATACATAGAATCATAGTACATTTTTTTTTCAAATAAACATTTTCTAAAGTCATTAATCGTTAGTCTATTGGTTACGCATTTTTTAACTCCTTTAATTTTTTTAATTTCTTTTTCCTCTTCATCAATTTTAATTGAATACATTTTAGCGCGTAAACCAATGAACTCTTTAATTATTTTACCATTACATTCATCCTTCATCATTCCTAAAACCTTTTTGTTTAACAAGGGTATATTAAAAACATTATCTTTCGGATAAGCAGACGTATCAAACTGTAAGATGATATCATCTAGAATATCCTTATATAGATCATATGTCTTAATATCGTAAACAAAGGAATCAGTATCCATATAATTTAGATAAATATTTTCCTGATATTTAGGTTTCATGTATTCATAATGAAAATTATACATTTTCAACTTAGATAATTCTAGAACAGAAAACCCAATATAAATTGGTTTATTATATTCCGTTCGCACTCGACTCATTTCAATTACAATCATTTCTTCTTGAATCTTAAGTAAACTATGGAAATTTGGCTTAGCTATAAGAGCTCTAGCTCCCAACCTCTTACCTCTACTCTCCCATGAACAAACTATTTTAACATCTTTTCTCTTATCTACATTTTCCATTGTTTTACCGTATACCGCATTATTTAAAAGTTTAAAAAAATTTTTTTCAAATTCATTTTCGGCATTGGTTCTATGATCATTATTTAA
Source organism: Cistogaster globosa (assembly GCA_937654795.1). Lineage (NCBI taxonomy): Eukaryota > Metazoa > Arthropoda > Insecta > Diptera > Tachinidae > Cistogaster > Cistogaster globosa. The sequence continues at coordinate 97,787,958 of OW569404.1, read as the reverse complement.
ATCAATATACCTTTTCAACCAATCCGACTGATTGAATTTAAGAATTCTATGAATTTTCTTTAGAATAAGACCATGTTTAATACATTGTTTAAGATTTCTATAGTGTATTACATATTTTGTTTTATTATTTAAATCCGTTATTAATTTAGACTGTTTCATATGTTCATTTTTTTTATTTTCTGCACAAAATGGGAAATCATTGTGATGATCGTGTATGGTGGATGGATATTCTAAATCCACTTCCAATATATACCCTAATGGTGAATCATCTTCCACAGCATTAAAATTAAAATTTTCAATGTTTTCAACCCATTCAAAATTTTTATAAGGAAGGTACTGTGACATGGCATAACCGTATAAATTGTTTACATCTAAATAAATAAGATAATTCGATTCTTTAGTAGAATCATAATCACTTACATATTTATTGTTAGCTACAGAATGTCGTTTACAACATTGAACAATTCCTCCCCTAATACCACGTGTAACAAAATTATACATGTTAATGTCAGTTAATAGTTCTAACTCTATTTTTGTTTTTTTCAACATTGCATCCCAAGATAATCCAGGAACAGTATAATATTGACATGGATCTAAATTATAAATGTTTATGCAAACTTTACGGAAATTTTCAAAAACATCACATAGTAATAAAACATCTACTTTCAAGTATAATAGTAAATAGTCCAAGAGAGTCGTACATCTAAATGTATTCCATACCTTTTCAGCATGTTTATAATTATCTTCACTACACGCTTCATCAGTTAGTTTATTAAAGAAGAGAGAACGAGGTGGTAATTGTGTTTCCATGAGACGATTCTTTGAATCAAAATAATCATAGGGAAAGACACCTTTACGTTTCATTAAATCGAATTCATTATCATTTAAACAAACCGATTTTACAGTTTTCAAATCATCATCAGACAAGAAACCTGCAAGTTGATCTAAACTTGATGCCATAAAACGATATGAATCGAGAAAACGTAGCTCAATAGTATCTTTTTCACTCACCCTAATTCTCTTCGATACGGATACATATAATTCCTTATTTAAAGGAATGATTTTTATATCACCTGCTACTGATGAAAGTTCTCTTATAAATAAATGACAATCATATGCCGAAAGGTTGTGAAAAAATATAGGGATAAAATTTCCAATTTGATACTCTAAGTTACATATATTATGTGCAGGACCTCTATAATCACCTGTTAAATGACAATGGTCAGTTACTTTATCTCCAATAGATATGATTTCACCGCATATATGACAATTCATATCTTCATCTTGTCTTTTTTGTTGTTCAAACGTTAAAGGTTTCATTGGTATTACTACACTCAAATAGTTACTATAAATATATAATGCGTCCTCGACTAAACTTTTAAAAAAATGTGTTGATGCATTTTCACCACTATAAATTCTATGTATATCTAAACTAGAATTATAGGAACATTTAATATAATAACTAAATGCAATTGGAATATGCTTTTGTACTGAATTAATATTAGCTGAGTTTTGAATATCAACTGATTCCAGAATACATTCGAAATCTGCATAAACTACAAACGGAACATTTAATTGGTTTTTATGATTCTTAAATCTAAGTATAGAATTTTTATCGGTTGGCATTATAGTTACAATTTTGTTGCATTCCACCTCCTTATGTTTCTTTAAAGATGATTCTTGGTAAAAGTGTATGAGGCATGTATTACAAATATACACCTTATGTTGATGTTTTGTAACTTTACTTCTTAATAATCTATAATTAAAGAAATATAAAAGGAAACATAATTAGTTTAATTTCACTTTGAGTATAAATTTAAATAACACTAAACATACCTTGATATATTTTTTATCCAGACATAATGGAATCGTTCTTCATCTTCCATCAATAATAAATTTATATGTTTACTTTTTTCTTCTTTAGAGAAATAATATGGTCCCACAACATTATAAACTTCTAAATACGTATCTTTTTCAAGTATAGACGTTTTCTTCTTCTTTTCAAAAGATCTTTCCAGACCAAAGACATTTATGCTCATTCCCGGGTTGTTGTCTTCAAACTGCTGTATTTTGTTGACAGATAGTGGGAAATTTAAATTTTTAAAATTTAATATTATATTATTTTCCAGGACTATAATATCATCTTAAATGTTGGTTATGTTATACGAAGAACAAATTACGCTATTATTTTCTATTGGATATAGCGCTGATATTATAGCCCACTTAAAACAGTATACGTCATTGTTTTGTACATTAACACAAGCTTTTTTCTTTGATATGTATGTTGGTAAAGAAATATACTGCGAACCTTTTATACATGCATATTTATTAATATTAACATCAAGGTAATTAATTTTTGTTAACGCAAAACCACTATCACGTTCTTGGAACTCATCCATTTTTTGCATAATTATTTCCAATTTATTTGCATAAAATCTTTCAATATCATTCATATGGTTAGTTAAAGACAAAATATGCATTTTTGTTTGATGTAGTATTACAGTAATTATGGGCTCTTCATCGTCTTTCATCTTTATATATTCACACAGTAATTCGAAATTGAATTTTAAGCTTGTATGTTTTTGTAGATGATCTTTCAAAACACATGCTACATTATCCTTTATGTTATTGAAAAACAATTTAGGATTTAGATTATCCATATTGTTGTTTTTAAACCGAAATGTAGTAATACGGTTTTTGAAACAAGCATCTAAACACTTTATATTATTGATTTCATCAACAATTTTTAAACAATTATCTTTATGTTTGTTTGTGCGTTGATGATATATCCACTGTTTCCTTACTACATCTTCTTTACAATCCTTACAGTGTATAATTTCTCTCTTTTGATTATTTTGATGCTCTATTAAGTGGGTATGTTTAAGATAATCTTGCTTACTTGAAAAATTAATGTTGCAAGTCGTACACCTTAATGAACCTTGATGATGATGCATCCTGATATGTCTCTTTAATGAAAAGTTGCGGCTGTACACTTTTCCACAAATATCACAAATAAATTTGCCACCCATTTTAATTTGATTTATTTTATTATTTTTTTTTTTTTGAATAAATAACTAAAAGTATAATCACACCTTAGAGTTTAGCACAACAATGAATATATTTTATTAATTTGATTTCATTTTATTATAAATGTTAACCACTTAATTAAATAATGTGGTTAACATTTTATAATGATAACAAATACGTGTAGTATTAGGGATATTAATATATACCGCAGTAAATGAATTTTATTTATTAAATACTAGCAAAAAAACACAGACATTCGTAAACAGCCCTAATGTAGTTTAATTTATATTGTATTAACCCTCTAAACGACGAACATTCAATGTTACGATTTCACTTCAACAAAAATAACATCCACCACGACTTCACTTTAAGCAAAACCGAACACGCTAAATATCATGGGGTCGAATGTTACGACTTCACTTCAACAAAAATAACATCCACCACGACTTCACTTTAAGCAAAACCGAACACGCTAAATATCATGGGGTCGAATGTTACGACTTCACTTCAACAAAAATAACATCCACCACGACTTCACTTTAAGCAAAACCGAACACGCTAAATATCATGGGGTCGAATGTTACGACTTCACTTCAACAAAAATAACATCCACCACGACTTCACTTTAAGCAAAACCGAACACGCTAAATATCATGGGGTCGAATGTTACGACTTCACTTCAACAAAAATAACATCCACCACGACTTCACTTTAAGCAAAACCGAACACGCTAAATATCATGGGGTCGAATGTTACGACTTCACTTCAACAAAAATAACATCCACCACGACTTCACTTTAAGCAAAACCGAACACGCTAAATATCATGGGGTCGAATGTTACGACTTCACTTCAACAAAAATAACATCCACCACGACTTCACTTTAAGCAAAACCGAACACGCTGCCGCCTCATAACACAAAATATCATGGGGTCGAATTTAACCCGATCGACCGTTAAAGGGTTAAGGTATGCACATTTTTCCTTTGCACATTTCTATCTAGAAGCGCCATATTCATACTACTTCAGGGAAGCCCTGCGACGGGAGGGAATTGTTTGGTGACTTTGTACCAACTCAGAAAACAGAAGGAGTAACTACCGAACTTGGAACAGATTAGAACTGATCATTTAAATAATGAAGAAAAAACCAAACTTTTGGAAATAATCAAAAGATTAAAAAAAAAATATTTTATATTGAGAATACAGACTTAACTTTTACAAACGCAATTAAACATGAAATTAGAACAACCAACAACGTCCCAATCACAGCCAAGACCTACCGTTATCCCTATATTCATAAAAGTTAAGTCCAAAAGGAAAGATCATGATAATATCCATAATAACTTATATTTGGATCTCTATACTTTACATTATATTTTACGTTTTTGGTGAAATAAACATAGAAGCTGTATTAAGATTACTTAGAGAATATATAGCCACTCGAAAATTACAAAATAGACATTAGATTATGAGATACATTATTTTGATAAGTTTAATTGTATTGTTGTTATTCAAATTATATGAATCTTATGTGAACTTTATATCAGATTCAGTGTTAAAAAGATTCTTACCCGCCGGTTTAAGAGAGGTTATCTATGGAAAGGAACTTAGCTTTAATACTGATGGTGCTATTATACTGCTAGTCTGGCTTATGATACAAACAACAATAAATTTAATGTCAAGAAGATCTAGGAGAGTCAGGGAAGCCCTGCGACGGGTAGGAATTGTTTGCTGACTTTGTACCAACTCAGAAAACAGAAGGAGTAACTACCGAACTTGGAACAGATTAGAACTGATCATTTAAATAATGAAGAAAAAACCAAACTTTTGGAAATAATCAAAAGATTAAAAAAAATATTTTATATTGAGAATACAGACTTAACTTTTACAAACGCAATTAAACATGAAATTAGAACAACCAACAACGTCCCAATCACAGCCAAGACCTACCGTTATCCCTATATTCATAAAAGTGAAGTCCAAAAGGAAAGATCATGATAATATCCATAATAACTTATATTTGGATCTCTATACTTTACATTATATTTTACGTTTTTGGTGAAATAAACATAGAAGCTGTATTAAGATTACTTAGAGAATATATAGCCACTCGAAAATTACAAAATAGACATTAGATTATGAGATACATTATTTTGATAAGTTTAATTGTATTGTTGTTATTCAAATTATATGAATCTTATGTGAACTTTATATCAGATTCAGTGTTAAAAAGATTCTTACCCGCCGGTTTAAGAGAGGTTATCTATGGAAAGGAACTTAGCTTTAATACTGATGGTGCTATTATACTGCTAGTCTGGCTTATGATACAAACAACAATAAATTTAATGTCAAGAAGATCTAGGAGAGTCAGGGAAGCCCTGCGACGGCAGGGAATTGTTTGGTGACTTTGTACCAACTCAGAAAACAGAAGGAGTAACTACCGAACTTGGAACAGATTAGAACTGATCATTTAAATAATGCAGAAAAAACCAAACTTTTGGAAATAATCAAAAGATTAAAAAAAAATATTTTATATTGAGAATACAGACTTAACTTTTACAAACGCAATTAAACATGAAATTAGAACAACCAACAACGTCCCAATCACAGCCAAGACCTACCGTTATCCCTATATTCATAAAAGTGAAGTCCAAAAGAAAAGATCATGATAATATCCATAATAACTTATATTTGGATCTCTATACTTTACATTATATTTTACGTTTTTGGTGAAATAAACATAGAAGCTGTATTAAGATTACTTAGAGAATATATAGCCACTCGAAAATTACAAAATAGACATTAGATTATGAGATACATTATTTTGATAAGTTTAATTGTATTGTTGTTATTCAAATTATATGAATCTTATGTGAACTTTATATCAGATTCAGTGTTAAAAAGATTCTTACCCGCCGGTTTAAGAGAGGTTATCTATGGAAAGGAACTTAGCTTTAATACTGATGGTGCTATTATACTGCTAGTCTGGCTTATGATACAAACAACAATAAATTTAATGTCAAGAAGATCTAGGAGAGTCAGGGAAGCCCTGCGACGGGAGGGAATTGTTTGGTGACTTTGTACCAACTCAGAAAACAGAAGGAGTAACTACCGAACTTGGAACAGATTAGAACTGATCATTTAAATAATGAAGAAAAAACCAAACTTTTGGAAATAATCAAAAGATTAAAAAAAAATATTTTATATTGAGAATACAGACTTAACTTTTACAAACGCAATTAAACATGAAATTAGAACAACCAACAACGTCCCAATCACAGCCAAGACCTACCGTTATCCCTATATTCATAAAAGTGAAGTCCAAAAGAAAAGATCATGATAATATCCATAATAACTTATATTTGGATCTCTATACTTTACATTATATTTTACGTTTTTGGTGAAATAAACATAGAAGCTGTATTAAGATTACTTAGAGAATATATAGCCACTCGAAAATTACAAAATAGACATTAGATTATGAGATACATTATTTTGATAAGTTTAATTGTATTGTTGTTATTCAAATTATATGAATCTTATGTGAACTTTATATCAGATTCAGTGTTAAAAAGATTCTTACCCGCCGGTTTAAGAGAGGTTATCTATGGAAAGGAACTTAGCTTTAATACTGATGGTGCTATTATACTGCTAGTCTGGCTTATGATACAAACAACAATAAATTTAATGTCAAGAAGATCTAGGAGAGTCAGGGAAGCCCTGCGACGGGAGGGAATTGTTTGGTGACTTTGTACCAACTCAGAAAACAGAAGGAGTAACTACCGAACTTGGAACAGATTAGAACTGATCATTTAAATAATGAAGAAAAAACCAAACTTTTGGAAATAATCAAAAGATTAAAAAAAAATATTTTATATTGAGAATACAGACTTAACTTTTACAAACGCAATTAAACATGAATTTAGAACAACCAACAACGTCCCAATCACAGCCAAGACCTACCGTTATCCCTATATTCATAAAAGTGAAGTCCAAAAGAAAAGATCATGATAATATCCATAATAACTTATATTTGGATCTCTATACTTTACATTATATTTTACGTTTTTGGTGAAATAAACATAGAAGCTGTATTAAGATTACTTAGAGAATATATAGCCACTCGAAAATTACAAAATAGACATTAGATTATGAGATACATTATTTTGATAAGTTTAATTGTATTGTTGTTATTCAAATTATATGAATCTTATGTGAACTTTATATCAGATTCAGTGTTAAAAAGATTCTTACCCGCCGGTTTAAGAGAGGTTATCTATGGAAAGGAACTTAGCTTTAATACTGATGGTGCTATTATACTGCTAGTCTGGCTTATGATACAAACAACAATAAATTTAATGTCAAGAAGATCTAGGAGAGTCAGGGAAGCCCTGCGACGGGAGGGAATTGTTTGGTGACTTTGTACCAACTCAGAAAACAGAAGGAGTAACTACCGAACTTGGAACAGATTAGAACTGATCATTTAAATAATGAAGAAAAAACCAAACTTTTGGAAATAATCAAAAGATTAAAAAAAAATATTTTATATTGAGAATACAGACTTAACTTTTACAAACGCAATTAAACATGAAATTAGAACAACCAACAACGTCCCAATCACAGCCAAGACCTACCGTTATCCCTATATTCATAAAAGTGAAGTCCAAAAGAAAAGATCATGATAATATCCATAATAACTTATATTTGGATCTCTATACTTTACATTATATTTTACGTTTTTGGTGAAATAAACATAGAAGCTGTATTAAGATTACTTAGAGAATATATAGCCACTCGAAAATTACAAAATAGACATTAGATTATGAGATACATTATTTTGATAAGTTTAATTGTATTGTTGTTATTCAAATTATATGAATCTTATGTGAACTTTATATCAGATTCAGTGTTAAAAAGATTCTTACCCGCCGGTTTAAGAGAGGTTATCTATGGAAAGGAACTTAGCTTTAATACTGATGGTGCTATTATACTGCTAGTCTGGCTTATGATACAAACAACAATAAATTTAATGTCAAGAAGATCTAGGAGAGTCAGGGAAGCCCTGCGACGGGAGGGAATTGTTTGGTGACTTTGTACCAACTCAGAAAACAGAAGGAGTAACTACCGAACTTGGAACAGATTAGAACTGATCATTTAAATAATGAAGAAAAAACCAAACTTTTGGAAATAATCAAAAGATTAAAAAAAAATATTTTATATTGAGAATACAGACTTAACTTTTACAAACGCAATTAAACATGAAATTAGAACAACCAACAACGTCCCAATCACAGCCAAGACCTACCGTTATCCCTATATTCATAAAAGTGAAGTCCAAAAGGAAAGATCATGATAATATCCATAATAACTTATATTTGGATCTCTATACTTTACATTATATTTTACGTTTTTGGTGAAACAAACATAGAAGCTGTATTAAGATTACTTAGAGAATATATAGCCACTCGAAAATTACAAAATAGACATTAGATTATGAGATACATTATTTTGATAAGTTTAATTGTATTGTTGTTATTCAAATTATATGAATCTTATGTGAACTTTATATCAGATTCAGTGTTAAAAAGATTCTTACCCGCCGGTTTAAGAGATGTTATCTATGGAAAGGAACTTAGCTTTAATACTGATGGTGCTATTATACTGCTAGTCTGGCTTATGATACAAACAACAATAAATTTAATGTCAAGAAGATCTAGGAGAGTCAGGGAAGCCCTGCGACGGGAGGGAATTGTTTGGTGACTTTGTACCAACTCAGAAAACAGAAGGAGTAACTACCGAACTTGGAACAGATTAGAACTGATCATTTAAATAATGAAGAAAAAACCAAACTTTTGGAAATAATCAAAAGATTAAAAAAAAATATTTTATATTGAGAATACAGACTTAACTTTTACAAACGCAATTAAACATGAAATTAGAACAACCAACAACGTCCCAATCACAGCCAAGACCTACCGTTATCCCTATATTCATAAAAGTGAAGTCCAAAAGAAAAGATCATGATAATATCCATAATAACTTATATTTGGATCTCTATACTTTACATTATATTTTACGTTTTTGGTGAAATAAACATAGAAGCTGTATTAAGATTACTTAGAGAATATATAGCCACTCGAAAATTACAAAATAGACATTAGATTATGAGATACATTATTTTGATAAGTTTAATTGTATTGTTGTTATTCAAATTATATGAATCTTATGTGAACTTTATATCAGATTCAGTGTTAAAAAGATTCTTACCCGCCGGTTTAAGAGAGGTTATCTATGGAAAGGAACTTAGCTTTAATACTGATGGTGCTATTATACTGCTAGTCTGGCTTATGATACAAACAACAATAAATTTAATGTCAAGAAGATCTAGGAGAGTCAGGGAAGCCCTGCGACGGGAGGGAATTGTTTGGTGACTTTGTACCAACTCAGAAAACAGAAGGAGTAACTACCGAACTTGGAACAGATTAGAACTGATCATTTAAATAATGAAGAAAAAACCAAACTTTTGGAAATAATCAAAAGATTAAAAAAAAATATTTTATATTGAGAATACAGACTTAACTTTTACAAACGCAATTAAACATGAAATTAGAACAACCAACAACGTCCCAATCACAGCCAAGACCTACCGTTATCCCTATATTCATAAAAGTGAAGTCCAAAAGAAAAGATCATGATAATATCCATAATAACTTATATTTGGATCTCTATACTTTACATTATATTTTACGTTTTTGGTGAAATAAACATAGAAGCTGTATTAAGATTACTTAGAGAATATATAGCCACTCGAAAATTACAAAATAGACATTAGATTATGAGATACATTATTTTGATAAGTTTAATTGTATTGTTGTTATTCAAATTATATGAATCTTATGTGAACTTTATATCAGATTCAGTGTTAAAAAGATTCTTACCCGCCGGTTTAAGAGAGGTTATCTATGGAAAGGAACTTAGCTTTAATACTGATGGTGCTATTATACTGCTAGTCTGGCTTATGATACAAACAACAATAAATTTAATGTCAAGAAGATCTAGGAGAGTCAGGGAAGCCCTGCGACGGGAGGGAATTGTTTGGTGACTTTGTACCAACTCAGAAAACAGAAGGAGTAACTACCGAACTTGGAACAGATTAGAACTGATCATTTAAATAATGAAGAAAAAACCAAACTTTTGGAAATAATCAAAAGATTAAAAAAAAATATTTTATATTGAGAATACAGACTTAACTTTTACAAACGCAATTAAACATGAAATTAGAACAACCAACAACGTCCCAATCACAGCCAAGACCTACCGTTATCCCTATATTCATAAAAGTGAAGTCCAAAAGGAAAGATCATGATAATATCCATAATAACTTATATTTGGATCTCTATACTTTACATTATATTTTACGTTTTTGGTGAAACAAACATAGAAGCTGTATTAAGATTACTTAGAGAATATATAGCCACTCGAAAATTACAAAATAGACATTAGATTATGAGATACATTATTTTGATAAGTTTAATTGTATTGTTGTTATTCAAATTATATGAATCTTATGTGAACTTTATATCAGATTCAGTGTTAAAAAGATTCTTACCCGCCGGTTTAAGAGATGTTATCTATGGAAAGGAACTTAGCTTTAATACTGATGGTGCTATTATACTGCTAGTCTGGCTTATGATACAAACAACAATAAATTTAATGTCAAGAAGATCTAGGAGAGTCAGGGAAGCCCTGCGACGGGAGGGAATTGTTTGGTGACTTTGTACCAACTCAGAAAACAGAAGGAGTAACTACCGAACTTGGAACAGATTAGAACTGATCATTTAAATAATGAAGAAAAAACCAAACTTTTGGAAATAATCAAAAGATTAAAAAAAATATTTTATATTGAGAATACAGACTTAACTTTTACAAACGCAATTAAACATGAAATTAGAACAACCAACAACGTCCCAATCACAGCCAAGACCTACCGTTATCCCTATATTCATAAAAGTGAAGTCCAAAAGAAAAGATCATGATAATATCCATAATAACTTATATTTGGATCTCTATACTTTACATTATATTTTACGTTTTTGGTGAAATAAACATAGAAGCTGTATTAAGATTACTTAGAGAATATTTAGCCACTCGAAAATTACAAAATAGACATTAGATTATGAGATACATTATTTTGATAAGTTTAATTGTATTGTTGTTATTCAAATTATATGAATCTTATGTGAACTTTATATCAGATTCAGTGTTAAAAAGATTCTTACCCGCCGGTTTAAGAGAGGTTATCTATGGAAAGGAACTTAGCTTTAATACTGATGGTGCTATTATACTGCTAGTCTGGCTTATGATACAAACAACAATAAATTTAATGTCAAGAAGATCTAGGAGAGTCAGGGAAGCCCTGCGACGGGAGGGAATTGTTTGGTGACTTTGTACCAACTCAGAAAACAGAAGGAGTAACTACCGAACTTGGAACAGATTAGAACTGATCATTTAAATAATGAAGAAAAAACCAAACTTTTGGAAATAATCAAAAGATTAAAAAAAAATATTTTATATTGAGAATACAGACTTAACTTTTACAAACGCAATTAAACATGAAATTAGAACAACCAACAACGTCCCAATCACAGCCAAGACCTACCGTTATCCCTATATTCATAAAAGTTAAGTCCAAAAGGAAGGATCATGATAATATCCATAATAACTTATATTTGGATCTCTATACTTTACATTATATTTTACGTTTTTGGTGAAATAAACATAGAAGCTGTATTAAGATTACTTAGAGAATATATAGCCACTCGAAAATTACAAAATAGACATTAGATTATGAGATTATGAGATACATTATTTTGATAAGTTTAATTGTATTGTTGTTATTCAAATTATATGAATCTTATGTGAACTTTATATCAGATTCAGTGTTAAAAAGATTCTTACCCGCCGGTTTAAGAGAGGTTATCTATGGAAAGGAACTTAGCTTTAATACTGATGGTGCTATTATACTGCTAGTCTGGCTTATGATACAAACAACAATAAATTTAATGTCAAGAAGATCTAGGAGAGTCAGGGAAGCCCTGCGACGGGAGGGAATTGTTTGGTGACTTTGTACCGAGTTGTAGCTATATTTGTTCGATTAAAAAAAAAAAAAAAAAAAAAAAGACAGGCTTAAACGCCAACATGAGAAGGTGAAAAAAATAGCGCGGTCATAGGAAGGAATATTAAAAAACTTTTTAAATGTTAAATAAATCATGTAATATTGTTTTGTTATATTAGTTGAATTATCAAACTTATTATTATATTAATTTAAAATATATATACAATATACATATACGTAAAAAGCTAAAAAAGTAGTGTAAAGCAAATAGCTGTGCAAAAAAAAAAAAAAGAGTTGTAAAATAAACAACAATATTTCAGTATAAATCTGCCATCTTATAACTCCATATTGTATTTTAATAGCAAAAAAGAGAAAGAAAAATACACCATACAAACGTTTATAATATAAATAATATAAAAATAAAAATATGCCTCAAAAAACTTCATTTGAATGTCCGAGTTGTAAGAAAAATATTACTAAATCACAATTCAGTGTTGGCTGTGGTATTTGTGGCACATACTTTCACACGGAATGTGTGGGTGTCTCAGATGATGTGCTCACGTCCATACGGAAAAACATTACCAAATTTGTATGTATGCAGTGTAAATGTTCTGAATCTAACAACTACGACAATGTCATACTTAAACGAATAGATAAAATTCAAGAGTCTATCGAGGCAAAAATTGCGGTTTTAAGTAATGACATTGAATGCAGAATGGAAAATGGCTTTCAGAAACTCGAGCTGAAGGTCAATCAGCTTGTTAAAAACTTCAAAACTGAAATTAATAACGAAGTGACAGGATTAAAAATGGATGTTGCAAATTGTGTTTCCACTATCCAAGAAGAAATAAAAACAAATGAAGCTAAGTACAGTAAACTGTTAACTACACATAACATGCTACAAAGACGACTCAATAGATCTGACATTTTGATTAGCGGATTGAATTGCTCCATTGACAACGTTCGTGAAAATATGATTAAGATTGCGAATCTCATTGGAGTAGACATAAATGGGTCAGACATTTGTCATTGTTGCTACCTTAGCCGAAGTAAACACTTTTTAGTGAAATTCAATTCAGTACAAGTGCGTGACACCATTATGAAGAAGTACTTTAAAGCTAAGCCATTACTGTTAAAGGATATTATTGGAGGTGTTTTGGAATCTAGAATATATTTAAATGATAATCTGTCTCCTGCATCAAAACAATTGCAATATTTATGCCGCAAGCTTCTGTCCGGAAAGAAAATTAAGAAATTTACTCTACTCAATATGGATACCCCTAAAGCTAAGATTATTCAGCTGGATGGAAAGAGCGTATTGTTGGATAGTATGCAGTGTGCAAATTTGCTGAACAGTTCTATGGAAGGAGTTGCTGTCATATAATAACTTCATATATCATTGTTGTTTTCTTTTGTATGTATTTACATATGTTTATTGATATTTAAAACAAAAAACAGATTTTGTTATTTTTTCTAACATTATACATTTTTTTTTTTTGTCAAATGATTATATTTGAAATATTTTTAATAGGGATTTGGTTGGTATGTATATGCATGTATGTATGTGTGTATATGTATATATATACATGTATGTATGTGTATGTATGTGTATGTATGTATATATATATGTATATATATATATATATATATATGTATGAGTGTATATATATATATGTATGTGTATGTATGTATATATATATATATATGAACTTTTTTTTCGTTACATATACTTACATCCATATGCTATTTTTTTATCTTTTCTCTACTAAAAAAAAATATGTAAACAATTATATCATTTTCATTTTTATAAATATTCAAGTTTAAAATGTTAAAATAAACTGAAACAGAATACCATCATAACCGTAATACTTACAATATTGTTTTATATTATATGTAAGCATGTGTATGCATATGCATGTATGTATATATTGTATGTGTGTATATATGCATGTATGTTGATGTATATATGTATATGTATGTATATATATGTATGTATATATATATATGTATATATGTGCATATGTATGTGTGTATTTGCATGCATGTGTATGTATATGTGCATATAAAATGACTCTTTTAACATGATTTCTGTTGTAGTAAATATGTTTTTTTTTTTTTATTAAACTTAGGTTTTTTTTTTATTTCTTTTTATGATCACTTAAAAGATAAATTTACTATTTGAAAATGAATTGTTACTTAATATTTCTTAAGGGGGGTTATACTGTTTTTTTGCACATACTTGGTTATTGTTATTCTAAATGGAGTTAGTTGACAATCTTGGCGAAATTGCCTTTAATGCTAATGTGATTAATGCTGCAGTACGTTCAGGTAACTTAAATATTTTGCATTTCAACGCTCAAAGTCTTGCGCCACGTCAGTGTAACCCTAAATTTGATGAGATCCGATGTTTAATGGAAGAATGTAAAGTAGATGCCTTCGGTATTACAGAAACTTGGTATAAGGAATTCATGTATGACTCTGCTGTTTCCATGTCAGGCTATAAACTTTTTAGGAAAGACCGCAGCAATAATAGGGGTGGTGGTGTTTGTCTTTATATTCGGGAAAATTTAAGAACACGAACAGTCTTTGATCAACAGTATGATGAGAATATAGAAAGTCTTTTTGTGGAAGTTGTTTTGAATAAAAATGTAATAGTACTTTTAGGTGTTGTGTACTTACCTAATGGAAATTTTTCCAATTGTGAAAATGTACTGTGCACATTTTCGGAAAGATATAATGTTGTGATAATGGGCGATTTTAATACAGATATGTTTACAAGAGGAATTTCTGTTCGTGATATTTGCAACCGTTTGTCATTAACTGTGGTTCACAACTCTCTGCCAACACATTTTTCTCCTCAGCAAAGTGCGAATTCGCTGATCGATTATTATCTTGTGTCTAACATCAATCTAGTATCCTACCAATGTCAATTCCAAATTCCTGCATTAAATTCATATCATGCCGCAATATTTCTTGCATACAATACCTCTAATGATAATATCATGGATACTTTTCTTTATAGGGACTATAAACGAGTTAATGTTGACAATTGTTTATCACAGCTTCAGTCGACAAATTTTTCTACTGTTTATAATAGTCTAAATATAGATGATAGTATTAACTGCTTTAATTTAATTATACAGAAGATTTTTGAAGAAAATGTGCCTGTTAGAAGAATTGTTAAGAAAAGTGAAAATGACTGGATTAAGGATAATCGAATTTGTATTGCAAAACGCGAGAGAGATTTAGCATATCGTGCCTACAGGGAGAACAGATCAAGGGAAAACTTTATTACTTATTGTCTAAATTTTTTTGCGAGTTGCAACCAGAAGGAAATGTGGAGAAAGATAAGAAATATAGGAATTCTTAAATCACATGAGAATATGCAGATTACTGCTGACTTGAATGCATTAAATGACTCTTTTAGATTACCTAGTATTACAAACGAGGAATTGATTGATATACCTACTTTGGATGGGTTTTCTTTTAGCAACGTTTCTGAAATTGATGTTTTTAATGCAATGTCTTTAATAAAATCACAAGCTGTTGGTCCTGATAATATTCAAATTAGGTTCTTAAAGATAATTTTTCCTATTATTTCTAAACACTTGACATTTATTATTAACAAAGTCTTGACAACCTCTACTGTTCCACGTATTTGGAAGGTGGCAAGAGTAACACCGATTCCTAAAGTTAGAAATCCTCGCTGTTATTCTGATTTTCGACCCATTAGCATTTTATCGGTATGTTCCAAAATTTTAGAAATTATCATTGGAGAACAAATGTTACTTCATCTTAAAGTAAAAGGTTTAATTCATGCCAACCAATCAGGTTTCCGGAATGGCTACAGCCCTACTGGAATTCTATTAAATATCACAGAAACAATTAGAGAAAATTATGATAAAAATAAAACTAGTATATTAATTTTTCTGGACTTCCGTAAGGCATTTGACTCCATTAGTCATAAACGTTTAGTTGCTAAACTTACTAGTCTGTTTGGTTTTAGTTCTACTGCCTGTAAGCTTATATGGTCTTATTTGTCGGAGCGTACTCAATTTGTTAAGTTTGGTAAAGAAACTTCTCGCACAATTCCGATTTTTCGAGGTGTACCCCAAGGTTCAATCTTAGGCCCTTTATTGTTTTTAATGTACATAAATGATATTTTTAATGATTTACACTTTCTAAATGGGTTTACTTATGCGGATGACATCCAGCTCTTAGCAACGTGTGATTTATTTTCTACATATTCTGCTATGGAAAGAATAAATTATGAATTGACTTGTATAAGTAACTGGTCAAAAGAAAATTTTTTACAGTTAAATCCAGCTAAATGTAAAGTCATGATATTTTCTAGGCAAAACATTGAATTAAATGTTATAATTGAAAATGAATTGTTGGAATTTGTTCCTTATTATAAAACTCTCGGTTTTATTCTAGATGTTAAACTTACGTTTAACTATCATGTTAATTTGGTAATTTCTCGTGTTTCATGGACATTACGAAGATTATATAATATAGCCTACTTCTTACCATTTTCTATCAGACTTAAAGTTGCCATGTCCCTATGCTTGCCGTTGTTTAATTATGGTGTGGAAGTCTTCTCTTGTACTTCTTCCCTAAATATTGAAAAATTAAGAATCTGTTTTAATAGAGTCATTCGCTTTATTTTTAAATCAGGTTTTAGGGAACATGTTTCATGTCATCAAACAGAATTACTTGGATGTAGTTTTAATCAATATATTAAACTAAGAATGATACTATTTTTTTACAAAATCTTTAAATATAGACGTCCTGATTATTTATTAGAAAAGTTCATCTTTGGTGCATCAAATAGAACTCATTCTTTAGTATGTCCATCATATTCAACACTAATTATGGAAAGATCGTTTAGTGTTAAGATTTCAAGATTATGGAATACGGTTATACCATATCAACATCGTCGATTCTCCCTTACCTTATCTACTTTTAAAAATATTTTCCTATCAAATTTAACTAACTAATTTATAATATTTATGTTAATTTGCTCCTAAACAAATTAAAATTTAATGTTCAAGTTACTGGATACGTATTGAGTTTTGTTACTTTACGTTCATGATAAGAAATTTCTGTTCCGTATTTACGTGAACAGCTTTTAACCTTTTTTATAATAGGCTACTATAATTTCGCCATTTCACAAATCGAATAGTGTTACTAATAATTATTTTAACAATCTTTAAGTGTGTGCAAATAAAACAAGTTATTGGGAAATAATACATTAATTAAAATTTATGAATGTAAATTTATCTATCTACTTACGTACGTATTTTTTTAATATTAATTTTATAGTATATTGTAGACTAGTCCATTAGGCCCTACGGGCTTGCGACATTGTTATTTGAAATAAATAAAATAAATAAAAAAAAAAAAAAAAAAAGCAAATCGAACAAATGTTAGATAATAACATAATTCGACCAAGCCATTCACCCTACTCTGCTCCAGTATGGATAGTGACAAGGAAAATGGACGCCAGTGGTGAGAGAAAATAGAGGTTGGTGGTCGATTATCGTAAATTAAATGAAATTACGATAGATGACAAATACCCAAACCCGAACATAGAGGAGATATTGGAAAAACTAGATAGATGCCAATATTTCACAACTTTGGATTTGGCCAAAGGATTTCATCTGATAGAAATAGATGAAAAGGACATACCAAAAACAGCCTTTAGTGTTGAGGGCGGACATTACGAATTCCTTCGTATGCCGTTTGGCCTTAAAACAGCACCAGCCACGTTTCAAAGGCTGATGAATAACGTCTTAGGGGACTTTATTAATACAATTTGCTTGGTATATCTCGACGATATAATTATATTTTCTACATCACTCCAAGAACACTCGGAATCTATTACGAAAATATTCAAACGTTTAAAAGAAGTAAATCTAAAAATCCAGTTGGACAAAAGTGAATTCATGAGGCGAGAAACAAATTTCTTAGGGCATATAGTGACCGAGTCAGGTATAAAACCTAACCCGGATAAAATAAAGTGTGTACAGGATTTTCCTATACCAACTGTTAAGAACATACATTTGTTTATTCATTTTATTATTATTGTTAAGAACATACTTTAATATATTTAAATACATTTATATACATTTATTCTGCTTGACCTAATTCCAGTGCATTAACAAATTGCTTACACAATATTTAGTTTCATTTTTTGCTTAATTGCTTATTGCACAATTCCTTTAATATTTTGTTAAGTTCATTAACCATTTTAATTTGTTTACTTATTTTGTTTTTAAGTTCATTTACACTATTTATAAATTAGGTCATTTTTTGTGTTAAGTTTAGCAATTTATCCATTTGTTATTATTCATAAGCTAAGCATTTTATTATTAATTAATTGTGTATAAAAGAACGTAAAAAATAAATATGATTCAGTCGTTTTAGTAATCAGAACAATTGTGTTTTATTATCTGACGGCTTCCTTCAAGTTACAAGAGCTTGTAAGGAATTTGATTGCGATTTAGTGCCAGTTCAAATTTATGTGTTTGAATTGACCACCACTAAATCTTTTTATCAACAAACATTTTGGTGACCCCAGTTTTTGGTTAGATATTCTAAGTTTCCCCACATCAGTGGTAAGGGACTTTCATAGCCATAACAAACAAAAAACACACATCCGTTAGATTTTAGAGGCATAATACAAGGCATCAGGACACCTTGAAATTATCAAGTTTTCAACCCACGCAACCAAGACGTTAACAGGATTTACCGGTTGTGTGTATGAGCACAAACACAGTGCTAACTGCTAGAATACTATCAGTTCCGGCAACAGCAAGTTCAACTCCTATTTTGAAAAACCCTCACGAGTAGTGCAGGTCTTGACAAATCAAAAGGAGTAGCCACAAGCGGCCAACACAAACTCAATTACAAACTCAACACAACGCAATCAGCTCACAATGACAACCATTCAGGATCTTGTGGCACATATATAAAGGTAAAGACAAGGTTAGGATATTTAAAATTAATGATAGATACTGGTGCAACCAATTCAATCCTAAACCCTGGAATCTGTCATCTTAAATGGTTGTACAAAACAAATCCCATCTCTGTTAAAAGTTTATTAGGCAAAACCCAACTAAACTAAAAGGTTAGAATTAAAACTTTTGAGGAATTTGGCAAAAAACTCGATTTCATCGAATTCTCAATAAAGATAATAGGATGGAAAAAAACCAAGACGTGGAAGAAATCTACTTTCAAGATTTACTACACTATAAAGAATTACCATTAGAAAAACAAATAAGAATAAATCACCTTAATTGTGAGGAAAAAACAGGACTATTAAAAATTATAAAAAATTATTCGGATATATTTTATCAAGAAAATTCTAAACTCACCTTTACTTCCGCCATAAAACATAAAATACGTACCACTAACAACGTCCCAATATTCTCCAAATCCTATCGTTATCCATACATACATAACCTCTTCAGGGACAATTTTTTTATGGTGAAAAAAAAATCACTTAATTTTATTTTTTTGGAGGATTTATTACTTTTATATTATTAGGAATTGAAAAAACAAAAAAAAATTTAGAAAACTATAATATTTCATAAAAAAATAACGTCCACATTTGTGGCCGCTGGCCGTTTGTGGTAATTTATAGGTGAAATGATTTCATACATTCTGGGCATACTGGTTCTTCACACTTTTCACAAATGTAACGAGTTCGTTTTACACAATTTTTATCATGACATCTTGGAGGATTCTTCAATTCGTTTTTTTTAGGGTAATGACCAACACCGTCCAATCTAATTGCAGGTTTAACTTTGGTCCAGCTTCTAGATTTTTTAGGTGGTTGATCGCATACAGAACTTGAAGCACTTGCTCTACCTCGTGTTTTGGCTTGTTCACCAATTGTAATCATTGTAGTAGCTATTGATGCTTTAAATTCTAGAAGAGACATTTTAGAGTTTTGTTGATTGTAAAGAATCCATGAATTAACAATGGATATATTTAAAAATTGAAAAGCAATTCTGTGGTAAAATTTTCGACTTTTTGTAGAGTGAGGATAGTGTGCTATCATACGATCAGAGATATCTACACCCCCCATGAATTTATTATACTCTTTTACAGCAAAAGGTCTTATAATTGATATGTATTTCTTCTGTTTACGATCCCATCTGCGTACATTATCCTTACGTTCCACACCGGCGTAAGAAGAAATCATGTGAACGATATTGTTGTCATGCCACCTTAAAAGTGTAATATTTTCCGAAGATGTAGCAACAGAAAATGATCCTCGTCCAAGCTTTTGTAAATCCTTTTCTGTAATGAGCTTTTGAGAAGCCTCAGATATCCTATTCTTTCTTATAGTACCCACAACAAAAATACCCTTTGCCTTTAGATGTTTTACTAAAGATATTGATGTGAATAGATTATCTAAAAATAGTTTATAGTTTTTGTTCTCTAAACCTTCACATAGTCGCAGCACTGTATCCCCAATTACTCCATATTGTGTGCCGACAGTTGACAGTTTTTGATACATCTCAAATTTTGAAACGTATCCATCTTGGGAGGCTCTAACCCAGACTTTAAATCCCCACTTCTTCGGTTTGGATTTGTTATATTGCTTACCTCTATGTTTGCCTTTGAAAGGTATGATCATTTCATCAATTGCTTGAAATTCTGTCGGTGTAGAAGCTTTTGCAAAGGTTTCTGATAGCATGTCTAATATTGGACGTACTTTTATAAAAATATCTTTAGAATCATCTGGTATTTCATTATTGTTTGTATAGTGGAGATATCTTTTTATTTCTTCAAAACGCTTAAGACCCATTGCGTCAGCAATAATTGGAAGACGAAGTGAAGCATCTGAAGACCAATACAATCTGTAGTTTGGGTATTTTATGTAAGTCATTATAATATTAATGGCATAGAATTTTTTCATTTCAAAAACATTTATCTTGAATGAATCCTTTCCGCATTGAATGGCATATTGCACAGTTTCTTGTACTATATGATTAAAAATATCGTTAGTGAATATTTGTATGAAGTACGAGTATGGTGTTGCACCGACTATTTTTATTTCGGGAGATTGAACAAAAAGTGGTGTATTCTCAGCAAATGCATTATCTTTCTTAGCGTACCAAATTGTAGGACGTTGATGCTGCTTCGTATCTACATAACCTGAGCTTTCATCGTCACTTTCCAAAAAACGTCTTCTTTTTCTCAAACGAACATAATTTACACTTTCATCAGAATCCGAACATTCTTCTGCAGTTCTAAGTGGTTTGTATAAGTTGCTTTCACTTTCTGTATCTGATAGAATTTCCAAATTTTCAATATCTGAAATATTGTTATTTTCCCTTTCTGCAATAATTTTGATCTTAGGTAAATTTTACATTTTCTTTGTGACCTGGGCACATAAAATCATAATTTGTAGATTTCATTGTAACCTTACACGAAATATTAAAATATATATATATATATACTTACGATTGTATTTCACTAAAACTAAAAGCACCTCGAACGGTAACTGTACACATATGTGTACGTTTGCTAAATTCTTATAAAATAAACAATTTGAAAGAAAAATTTTTTTTTCTTTCCAAAAATAATTAAAACTTAATATATTTAATGGATATAATTTTGTTTTTATCAAATATGAACTATTTATCCCGATAATTCATCAATAGAACCTGCCGAAAAATTGCTTAACGCTTTGTTTATATCTCTAAATGTATATCGCAAATAACCGTTACCAGTGCAGCCAACCTTAAATATTTTTACTTCTCTGATTGAGGGATTGTGCAGGGAATAAATTATTATCAAATTTTTGGCCTATTTATTATTGACAGTAAATATAATTATAAAAAAGTAAACGTCCACATATGTGGCCAAGGGCGTGAAGAGGATAAGGAAGAGGTAAAGGACAAATTCAACAAATGCTTAAAGATAAAATAATAAGACCCAGTAACTCACCCTACTTTGCACCTACAGTGTCTCAATTTAATAACCGGACAGCTATATGTTACACAGTTTTTCCTGATTAATACACATGTTCTTGACTTTAAATTAAAAAATTCATTAAGTTTTTAATTTAATAAAATATGTATTGTAAAAAACTTCAACAGTAACGAAAAAAAGATCTGAACATTAAAAGTAGCAACAACAAATTCATAGTAAGACAAGTAACTAAAATCAAATTAATAATCGGACACTTTACAAAATTTCGGGTTATTTAAATTTTTGATTAGGATTAACATTTTGTGAGATATCCCTTGCTTTTGCGAATAGCATCCAGCCTCTTTCCAATTTTAGTATATGTTCTGCCGCGGTGTCGATTTCAGGCCGCGGTGAATCGAATGTGTCTGAGATCCAGGCTAGTCAGGTTGGAACGCCAGGCCTGACTGGTCTGCATACGTCTGGTGTCACAGGAAACGCAGGAGGAAACTCTGGGAAACCAGGGTCATCCAAATGCGCACGAACTGCACAAAATTGTGCACAAAAAGGCAGCGAAGCGCCTCTGGATTTCACTCCAAGCACTTCCAAAGCAGCCAAGGTCCGTGCCGTCAAGGCTAAAACCCCTGCTTCGGGCGCTGTAGGAACACAGCAAGGTTCCACAGCTAACCCAGTGCCGATTGTGAGCATTGGAACTGCGAACCAGATTTCGGGTACCAATGTCTCACCTCCCCCCGCCAGTAAGGTAACTGCGAACAAGACTTCGGGTTCCCAAGCTGTGCCTCCAGCCGTAAAAGGCAAAACAGTTCCCCCACGGCACGCCCCACCTGCCAGAAGGGCCTTTTTAAAACGGCGTGCTGCCGAGAAATGCGTGGATCAGTTAGGCAAAAAGCCATCTGAGTCCCTCACGAATGAGGAATCTTCCTCGCTAAAATGGGCAAGACTTCATCTAGCTGGCCTGCAAAAGCCCCCTTCTACATCTACGGATGGGCCTAAACGGCAAAGATCTGAGGAGGAGGCTCAAGTGCAGAGTCAGCAGCCCGCTACAAAGCGTCCAAAGTACAAATCTATGGACAGCAGCTTCAGTGAGGTTGCAAAAGGTAACCTGGTACGCGCCGTCATTGACAGGAATGACGCAGATAGTTCCATCTCCCATGCTAACTGGGAGGTGGTACGCAAGAAGTTGATGGGAGTGTTTTGGAGAGTCATTAAAGACAACCCAGGACCCTTTCCTCAATGCGATGATGCAGGTTGGTTTCGTGGACGTGTCAAACTCATGGCATGTTCAAACGAGCGTTCGGTTATGCTGTTAAAGCAGGCCGTCGCTCTTTTGGAAGGCCTATGGGAAGGAGCGAAGCTTGACGTGGTACCTCTTGAAGAGATACCCCGCAGGCCTAGAGCCACGGCACGAATACCGGACGAACCTGCTGAACCGAAGGATATAATGGAGCTCATTCGGGGAGGAAATCCTGAACTACCAACCAGTGACTGGAAGGTTGCAAAGGTTTCTGAACCTGAGGGTGCATCCAGACGGATTGTTGTCCTGTTGAGTCGGGAATCGCTGGCGCCGCTTCGGGAGAGACGAGGAAGGATCTATTACGGTTTCGAAACGATCCTTCTTCGTGTCTATCGAGGCGACGACAGGGGTAACCTGACTCCGGAGGATGATGAGCCTAATCCGGAAAATGTGGTGAACGAGGAGACTGCCAGTCTGATCTCCGAGGAAGGCACTCTATCAAACTCTGAGTTTGTGGGTGAATTCTTTGAGAGAATGGACGAGGCAGTTGACGAGGACGCCCTCTTGGATTCGGACCAAGATGACGCCAACGTCACAATCGTATCCGCAAACAGGGATGGTGAAGGTGACTCAAGTAAACCTTCACCACTCTAAAGCAGCTTCCGCTGCACTACTTCTCCGCATCTCAGAGAGAGGGGAGGAGGTCGTTTTAGCCCAGGAACCATGGCTCCATCGAGACAGGGTTTGTGGGCTTGGTGTTAGAGGCTTTAAGCTGCTATATATGAATGGTCCAGGTAAGATCAGATCATGCATAGTGGCTAAGAGCAATTTGAATATCTTCATTCTCTCTGATTACAGTGATGAAGATACGGTAGCAGCTGCCTGGGAGATAAATGGTGGTACAGTAATATTAGTCTCCAGCTATATGGCGCATGAATGCGAAGCACCACCACCAATGTTTCGCAAGGTGGTCAATATGGCAGCCACACGGAACCTGCCGGTAATTATTGGAGCAGATGCCAATGCACACTATGTTGTGTGGGGTAGCTCGGATTCCAACGCAAGGGGTGAGTCTCTTTTTGATTTCATTCTTTGTAATAATTTAGACGTTGTAAACGTTGGGTCAGAGCCCACTTTTGTTGTAGCAAATAGAAAGGAGGTTCTTGACATCACGCTAGTTAGTGCTAAGCATTTAGATTTGATTAGGGCATGGAGGGTCTCTGGTGACTGCTCGTTCTCTGATCATAGGTATATTGAATTTGATGTGGTAATTCGGGTATATGGGGTTATTCCCCGACGGAACAGAAGGAAAACGGACTGGGAACGTCAACGCTCCCTTCTTTCTGGTTTTCTTTCGAGCCCACCGAAAATAGAAAATCGGCGGGACATTGAATCCGCGGTGAACGCACTTACCAGTGCGTTTGAGCGCGCGACTTCGGAATCTTGCAGATTAAATATCTGCCGTGGAAAGAGCAAACCACCCTGGTGGAGCTCGGATATTGCGGAGGCACGAAAAGTCTCCCGTAGGCTCTTCAATGAGGCTAAAAGATCAGGAAACTGGTCTGCTTATAAATCCTCAGTGAATAGGTTCAAAAATATGGTAAGAAATGCGAAGCAAAAGTCTTGGAGATCCTTCTGCAGTGTAGTAGAGGGCTCCTCCGAGACGAGCAGACTTCGTAGGATTCTATCGGCAACGCCCATTGTCCCTGGTTTCATTAAGAAACCATGTGGCAATTGGACCTTGAGTGCACAGGAGACCCTTGAGGTTCTCATGGAGACTCACTTTCCGGGCTGCGCTCCCTTTAGTGGAGAAGACTCAGCCTCTCTTGACTACCGTGCATCAGTTCCCTTCCCTATAAATAGGAAGGGACTCATGTGGGCCTTGGGTAGTTTTAACCCGTTTAAATCAGCGGGGCCTGACGGCATTATACCGGCTGATTTGCAGCATAATGCGGATATTGTTATACCATGGTTAATCCCGATATACACAGCATGTATCAAATGGGCGTATATTCCTGAACCATGGACTTTCTGCTCTGTAGTCTTCATTCCCAAGGGAGGGAAGACTTCACATACTGAACCGAAGGACTTTAGACCTATAAGTCTATCCTCCTTCCTTTTGAAAACTCTGGAACGGATAATTGACTTTCACTTGAGGATGACAATTAATCCGGACCGACTCTCTGCCTCTCAGCATGCGTATGTAAAGGGCAGATCTGTTGAGACGGCACTACACACGCTTGTGGGATGCATAGAGAAATCCCTAGAGCATAAGGAATATGCATTGGTTGCCTTTCTAGATATAGAAGGGGCCTTCAACAATGTGAGACCGGAGGCTATCAAAATGGCCCTGGAGGGACTGAACGTAAGTCGGTCGATTATAAACTTTGTATGGAATCTATTGACAAACAGGGTCATTACTTCCAGCATGGGGCTAGCTACCATATACAGGGTAGCTAAGCGTGGCACACCACAAGGGGGGGTATTATCTCCCCTTCTCTGGAACCTCGCCATGAATGCATTACTGACAGAAATGGACTGCAAGGGGTTCAGGACTGTGGCATATGCGGATGACGTAGCGGTTGCAGTGTCGGGAAAATATCCCGACACGCTATCGCAACGCCTACAATCGGCGCTGGGCTGCGTCAGTAGGTGGTGTACTGAGAGTGGGCTTAACGCGAACGCTCGGAAAACGGAACTTGTGCTCTTCACGAGAAGAAACAAGATTCCGACCTTTCCGCTACCACTCCTTAATGGAGTGGAGCTTGGGTTGTCTGACAGAGCGAAGTATCTAGGTATTATCCTGGACTCGAAACTGTCATGGACCCCTAATGTCCGTTTTCGGGCGGATAGGGCCTCAGTGGCCTTGTATGTGTGTAGAAGGGCCATAGGCAAACAATGGGGTATTAATCCCAGGACGTCGCACTGGCTCTTTGACACGGTGATAAAACCCATATTGATGTATGGGGTCCTCGTATGGTGGACCGCAATGGGCAAACTGAAGAACTGCAGTATATTGAACAAGATACTGCGCACCTCGGCCTTGATGATCACTGGTGCAATACGCACCACCCCGTCGAGGGCCCTTTTTACAATGCTACACTGGCTACCGGTCGATCTTATGGCCAAGCAATTGGCCATAAACTCGGCGGTCAGACTGGATGCAGCGGCGGCGTGGAGGTCGGGAGACTTTGGACATGTGACCATCTTGGGCCATTCCTCGGTCATTCCCGACAACATCGATTACTGCGCTCCCACCCCCATGTCTGACATTGACTTTGTGGTATCAACGTCAGGCACGTCGAGTATGTCTCGTGGGGATGTGCTTGATGTCTATACTGACGGGTCAAAGTCGGACACGGGGGTCGGGGGGGGCGTCTTCATTCCTAGATTTCGGATCAGGATGAGGTTCAGGCTCAATGATCAATGTAGCGCGGTACAGGCTGAGATTTCAGCCATTAGAAGGGCGACTTGCTGGATGAGGTACCACAAGATATTCGGAGAGAATATCCGGATTTGTACTGACAGCAAGGCGGCGATTAACTCCCTATCAGGTGTCTATACGACATCCAGATTGGTTCGTGAATGCCGGACATCTCTCAACGAGATAGCGAGACATTCCAACCTGGAACTGTTTTGGGTGCCAGCTCATTCGGGCATACCCGGAAATATGGTTGCGGACGAACTTGCCAGACTTGGATCCCGGTTAGAAGACCGAGAAATAGATCCACTGGTGGGGGTCCCATTGAACTGCTGCAAGGCTTTACTTCGGCAGGAACTCTTCAGGGCTGCACAGTCTAGATGGTCTGAAGAGGTTACCTGCAGGGTCTCGAGGACACTGTGGCCTCAGTACGATAGTGGGAGATCCGTAAGTCTACTGAGGTTTCCTCGGGGGCAGCTGGGCACACTGGTGGCTGTGCTGACAGGGCACTGCGTCATTGGTGCCCACGCTAGAAGACTGAATCTTCCTCATCATGACTACTGTAGGAGTTGTCAAGATGAGGAAGAGGAGGAAACGGTGGAGCATTTGCTCTGCCACTGTCCGGCTTTTTCTAGGAATAGAGCGGCTATTTTTGGCAGTCCGAGACTGCTGAATCTTGCAGACTTGTCTGTCTGCGATGTTGCTAGGATAAACTCGTTTATCCGGTCCTCGGGGTGGTTTGGATGTGGATCTTTTGATGGTGCCGTAGGGACCTCAATCTGATCCCAACACATCCTGTTTCCAGGCAACACAATGGGACCTTTGGGACCCAAGTGAGTCGGTCTCTCTTTTTTTTGCACCGATGGCCTGTGCAACCTAACCTAACCTATCCAGCCTCTTTGGAACTGATTCTACTAATTTTTTACAATATGCAGGATCAATATTTTCCCATCCTTCCTTAAGGCCAAGTTTCAGCTCTGCGATCGATCTGAATCGATCTAGATTTCAATTTATTTTCCAAATGAGCCCAAAGATTTTCTATTACGTTAATATCAGGAGACTGCAGCGGTGTTTTCATAACATGTGGGCAGTTATACAGTAACCACATTCGACTATTATATGCGTTGTGTTTGGGGTCATTGTTCTGGTAAAATTGAAAAGTTTCGGAAATGCCCAATTTTTCAACGCTAGCTGTCAAATTTTCTCTCAAAATTTAGATATACTTATACTGGTCTATAATTCCATCAATAAAAACCAGATGACCAGGACCTGCGGCTGACATACAGCCCCAAACCATCACACTTTCGTGTCCGTGTTTTACTGTAGAACGAAGGTTTAATGATCTTAGTTCTTTATTTGGCTTTTTCCATACATAGCTTGTCCATCTGAACGAAAAACATAAAATTTACTCTCGTTCGTGAATAAAACAGTGCTCCAGTACGAAAAATCATGGTTTTTATATTTTAAACAAATTTCAACCTCTTCATACGATTTACCTTATTCACAAACGGTTTTTTGCGGGCAACTCTTCCATGGAAATTGTTTCTGCAAAGCACATTCCGAATTCTTTCGGGGTTAAAGCTAATTTGTAAACTTTCGGACACCAGTTTAGTCAATTTTGGGGCACCAAGTTTCGGATGTTTTTTTTATTTGATTTAAAATCCATCGTTCATCTGAAGGTAAAAATTTTTTGGTCGTCCTGATTTTTTCTTATTTTCTACAGAATTGCAATTTTTAAATCGTTTTATAATGTCGTGGACTGTGGAATGACTTCTTTCAACAATATGACCTTTTGCACGAAAAGACAAACCATCCTAATAATGTTTTATGATCAACCTTCTGATTTCTGTAGATGTTAGGAACGTTTGTTACTCATTTTACAATTTTCACAACATATTACGCTTCAAACACACAATATTTAAAAGTTTTCTACTTTTGACATTTCTACGAAGTTAACAATTACAATCGACTTCACTTGAAGTTGGAATTCCCCAATTAAAGTAACAATAAAATACTTTAGTTGCCACATGTCCGATTATTAATTTGTCGTTTTATATTGTCTTACTTGAGGTTTTTGCTTGCAACTTTTTTTGTGCAAATAATTTTGATACCGTACATGGCGAATAACGTAATAGAGAGTTATAATAAAAAAATAATCTAGTTTTAGATTTTGTACAAGAGACAGTTTGTGTATTATAAAAGTTTAATTAAAATTATAATGGCTGTCCGGTTATTAAATTGAGCCACTGTATATGGATCGTGCCAAAGAAGGCCGATGCCAGTAACAAAACCAAATGGAGACTTGTCATAGACTACCGCAAACTTAATGAAGTTGCAGTAGATGACAAGTACCTAATACCAAATATTGATGAAATATTAAACAAATTGGGAAGATGCCAATACTTGACCACCCTTGATTTAGCCAAGGGATTTCATCAAATGGAAATCGCGGAAGAAGATATTCATAAAACCGCTTTCAGCGTAGAAAACGGTCAGTATAAATTTCTAAGAATGCCGTTTTGACTGAAGACAGCTCCAGCGACATTCCAGAGACTGATGAACACAGTCTTGAGTGAATATTTAAATAGGATATGTTTAGTCTACTTGGATGACATAATTATTTTCTCTACATCATTACAAGAGCATTTAAATTCAATTAATCTTATTTTTAATAAATTAAAAGAAGCCAATTTAAAAGTACAATTAGACAAATCGAAGTTTCTTAAGAAAGAAACAGAATTTTTAGGACATATTGTGACACAGAATGGAATAAAACCAAACCCAAAAAAAAAAAAAAAAATAGAATGCGTTAAAAACTTTCCCATCCCAAAAACTCCAAAGCAGATTAAGCAATTTTTAGGACTAACCGGGTATTATAGGAAATTTATTAAAGATTATTCAATGATTGCAAAACCAATGATAAAATATCTAAAAAAAGGATGCTAAAATAAAAATCTCTGATCCCCAATATCAAGAAAGCTTTAATACGCTTAAAACTTTACTAATAAATGAACCAATTTTAACATATCCAGATTTTTCGAAAACATTTACAGTCACTACAGATGCAAGCAATTTCGCATTAGGGGCGGTTTTGTCGCAAGACAATCATCCAATTTGTTTTGCAAGTCGTACACTAAATGAGCACGAATGTAATTACAGTACAATCGAAAAAGAACTTTTGGCTATTAAATGGGCCACTAAATATTTTAGACCATACATATTCGGGCGTAAATTTATTATTGAAACCGACCATAAACCATTGACCTGGCTTTTTTCAATTAAAGAGCCTAATTCCAAGCTCGTAAGATGGAGACTTAAACTTTCGGAATTCGACTATGAAATTAAATATAAAAAATGTACGAAAAACAGCAACGCAGATGCATTGTCAAGAATTGAACCCACATCCATTAACGTAAACTTATTAGAATCCAACGCAAATACATTGAAAGAAACCCATAACCCCATTAATATTTTTAAAAATCAAATCATTATCAATAAAATACAATCAGGTTCAACTAGAATTAAAAATATAAAGATATTTAAAAATAACAGAAAAATCATAGGAATCTAAAAACTCGATAAGGAAACCACAATCACTTTATTAAAAAATCATTTCAACCCAAATCAACTGAACGCAATCTTTGTGGAAGATGAATTTTTCGATATAATAAAGAATACATATGAAGAAATCTTTTCAAACAATGAAAAATTTAGAATTATTAGATGCAAAAAATTACTCGAAGATATTGAAGACGAAAACAAATTAACTGAACTCATAGAAAAGGAAATGTACAACCCCAATCTAAAGTTGATAATAACACAATTCAATAATAACTGCAGAATTTGTAATTTGGAAAAATACGACAGGAATCCCCCAAAATTGCCTTACAAATTAACAGAAACTCCCTCGAAACCCCGTGAAATTATCCACATCGATGTCTTCTATACATTAGAAAAACAACTATTTTTGACAATAATCGATAAATTTACTAAGTTCGCAGTGGCTTATAAAATTAACGGACGAGCATGGACAGAATTTAAAAGCAAATTGCT
Source organism: Cistogaster globosa (assembly GCA_937654795.1). Classification (NCBI taxonomy): domain Eukaryota; kingdom Metazoa; phylum Arthropoda; class Insecta; order Diptera; family Tachinidae; genus Cistogaster; species Cistogaster globosa. The sequence continues at coordinate 97,757,161 of OW569404.1, read as the reverse complement.
TCAGTATATCAACTCTTACGGGAAAGTTGAAAAAATTATAGTAGATAATGAATTAGGATTTAAAGCTATACCATTGCAACAATTCCTAAAGGAGGAAAACGTTGTTATACATTACACCTCTAACAGCAACCACAACTCTAACGCGGACATTGAACGACTTCACAATACAATTAACGAACACATAAGACTGTTAAGACATGATGAAAGGAGCAAAACTGAAACTGTCGAGGAAAAAATAACAAGAATTATAGGCTTCTACAACAACACCATACACAGTACAACAAAAATCAGACCATTTGATTTCTGAATGGAAAGATTCACGAAGATAAGTATCCTGCAATACGCGAACTAATTTTGAGTAAAAAAGAGAAATATTTAAACAAACTAAATAGAAACAGATCTGACATGGAATTGACGGACGGAATAAATTACATTAGGGAAATTAGAGGTGGCAAGAACCACAGGAAATATAGGAAAATAGACACTAATAAAATAGATGAGGACCATGTAATAGACAAAAAGACAGGATTAAAATATTACAAAACACACATCAAACGGAGGAAAAAATATAAATCTTCATAACTATATACATATATACATATATATTTATATTTTGTTTCAGATGGGTTAATCATTACTGTTACTGACATTGATATCCACCGCAAGCACCCAAACGATTGGCATACAGGACCTCACAAACAACAATAGCTACATACCAATTAAGACCGACGAAGTAAAAGTTATTGAACACTACAGCAAAATATTACATTTTTTAAACCTCACAATGTACGGCGACACCGTATCACTATTACACAACAACATACTCTCACTGAATTACAGCGCAACAGAGAACAGACCATAATTGGACAGCTTATACAAAAACTTCGTTATAGTAAAAGAAAAGGTAGAAAATTTAAAACCTCACTTCAGGGAGAAAAGAGGACTTGTAAATATTTTGGGGAAAGGGCTAAAATTTGTCGCTGGATCCATGGATCACGATGAAGAGGTAGAAATTAGAAATTCTTTAAATACTTCATTTGAAAACGAAAAAACTTTGACTAACAATATTAAAAGCCTCACAACAGTAAACGACTTACTGTCTTCACAAATCCAGAATATTACTAACCACATAAATAAAAAACAGACTCAAATAGGAAATTATTTAAATAAAGCAACAAAATTTTTGCAAAATAAAATATTACATTGGGAAGACGAAATTAAGTTTTTAGAACATATCTATCAAATAAATAATGACATCTCTCTTCTACGCAACCACATAGATGACATTGGACAGATAGTATTTTCCTAATCCCCTCAGATATATTTACAAAAACATAATTAGAATTAATAAACGACTTTGACAGCTATACAAATACTAAGGTAGCCGTAGCGCTACAGGACAATAACATTATACTTATCCTTCAAATACCCCAATTTTCAAAAAATATTTTGTCGAAAATAATCTTTGAGCCAATTCCAAATACAAAAAATAAATCTATTAATTTAAGTACATACGAAATGTTATTAGATTCAGAACATAATATCTTTGACACAAATATTAAAAACAATTTAGAAAAAAACTTAATTAAACTAGCAGACGATTGTTTACTGAGTATTATTAAATTTGAAGAAGCGCAATGCAATATGCAGACTATTTCTGAAGTACAAATATCAGAAATTGTCGCAGGAATACTTGTATTTAAAAACTTTTATTCAGAAATAGAACATAATTGTAACAAAATAAAAATTAAATTAACAGAAAATTATTTAATTAAGTTTGAAAACTGCGAAATTAAAGCATTAAACAAAACATATTCTAATATTAAAATAAAAATTTATGACAAATTTATTTTACCAAATTTTAACACAAAAATTAAAGAAAAGTCCCTGAAAAATGAAACAATAGCAAACCTTAAGTTAGAAACTTTATACAGTAGTTCCCGCTTAAGTGCGCTCCGCTAAACTGAGTTCCCCGCTTTAAAGCGCAAAAACAGCTGCCAAAAGAAATTCCTACCATTTGCATTGCAAAATTTTTACTTAAGTGCGCCCCGCTTAAGAGCTTTCCCCGCTTTTATGAGCAAATTTTTATGCATACAGCTGTATAAAGATAAGAAAATCATTCACTTAAGTGCGCTAAAACACAAAACGCATTTTCAAAAGAAAACTAACTGGTAAATCCGTTTTTTTAACTTTAATGTGGCAACAATGAAATGATAAAGATGAGAATGTAAACAAAATTAAAAATACATAAAGTTTTTAAATTGTGAACGAAATTTTTGCGGCAATATGAGTGGAATTAAAAGAAAAACTTTAACTTTAAAAGAAAAAATTCAATTAATAAAAGATTCTAAACAAAAACGTAAAAGTGAACTATGTAAAATACTGTTTTAAGTCATACTATAGACAGAATATAGTAAGAAAACAGATTTGTCACGTTGAAAATGGGCAATCTCAAGAAAACTTTTCGAAGTCTATAAACATTTTAACGGCCATGAATATGATCAAACACTCTTGGTGGTTGGTGAAACCTACAACTTTAACCAACTGCTTTATAAAAGTAAGTACATATGTACATACATTCATTCTTTTAGTTGGTATATTAATGAACATATGGTATACATATACCTAATACATATATATTTATCTTTTAAATAGGCCAAATTTATTCAAACCGATGTAGTGAGCAACAATACGGAAGATGACGATGATTGCAGTCTGGGCGATATATTATTAAATAATGTTCAAAATGAATTTGAAGAGTTCATTCGCTGCGACGAAAATTTGGAGTGCTATGGCCAATTAACTGACGAAGAAATTATTAAAGAACATTTAAATGAAGAATTAGATGAGACATCAGAGGAGCAAGATTGTGCTGAAGTCATTCCTACATTGAAAGAAGCTTTAAATTCTATTTCAGTTTTGCGACGATTTTTTTTTCAGAAAAATGTAAATATATAAATGAAATAGAAAGTATGGAAAGAGAAATATTAAATCATTTTAATAAACCATGTTTGCAATCAAAAATTACAAGTTTTTTTAAGAATTAATATCTGTGCAAAAATTATTGTATATTTATTTATATTGTATACTTCCTATGAAATATGAATAATCGTTGTTTTTTGTTTTTTTTTATATTTAAATACATATAAATGAATTACTGTTTGTTTTGTTTTTAAATGTTTAATAAGAATTTGTGTATTTTTTTAAGTTAAAGTAAAAAAATCAAAATAAAATTTTTGACGATTTATTTGTACTTTTTTTTGTAAGTGCACAATTTGTGCATTTATCCGGATCTTTTATATATGCGCCAATTGCGCTTTTATCCGGGTTTTCGCTTAAGTGATTCCCCGCTTACGTGCGCTAAAAGCTGTGCATTTCGACATGCGCACTTAAGCGGGGACTACTGTATATAGAACAAATTAAACATGCTAACTCCATTCAACACATAATTGAAAAACATGTTCAATCAAATCTACTGAACTTTTGTACTAGCATAACAATAATTATTGTAATTATTTTATTAACAATATTTTTCATACATAATATAAAAAGTAAACTTTCTATATTACATATTTCGTCGGAGCCTCACTCTAACGATGGGGGAGTTATAGTTACCCCTAATAAAATAATAATATAATAACTTATACATATTTATTCGTTTTTTATTCTCATATATTTGTAATAAACTAAAAATTAAATGTTTACAAGAGAAAGAAATTCGAAACCCTTTAAAATATGGTCCACAACAAAAACCAAACAAACATACATACTTGTATAAATATTCATTTAATTATTAACATGCATATTTGTCCATAACACTGTGTACAAACATACAAGCATAAAACACTTGACATATTTTAATTGTTTTTCCAAAAACGCTTGCTCATACTTCCTATATATTTTGGGTGGCCAAGCAATAGTAACGAAACTAGATCAATTGATTTCAAAATATGAATTTCTTAAGAATTATTGAACTGTAAAAAACTTTCTTTTGTAAACAATTGATTTTCCCAATAGTTCATAAGAATTAACAATAAGCATTTTTTTACTATATATAAACGAAGACTTTTTCAAAATAAATTTAGTCATAAGATTGATTCAAATAAAGGCAGTCAAAAGATTGACTGCAAAGAACAAAAAGTTGTTTTTTTATTATTGAAAGAAACAGAAAACAAAACTTAACATCTGGCTCCAGAGCTCAATCAAACAAAATACGATGGCATTATTTTGATATGATGTCTTTCATCAAAGACACTGTTGCTGCAGATCCCACCGAAGGAAATTTGAAGGAGCCAGATACTGCAGGCACTGAAATAAATGCTTTTATTGAGGATCTTCTGAGTGAGGAGGATATTATATTGGTAAACAATATGCCTATCACCAGCAGTACTGAGGAACTAACATTGATTAATAATGATATGCCCAGCACTAGCAATACACCTACTGATTGTTTCACTCCAGTCCCATCAAGAAAAAAAAGAAGAGTGCACCAATTAATGTTGATGCCGAATTTCTTAAATTAGAAAAGGAAAGGATGGAAATACTTAAAAAAGAGGTGGAGAAAAGAGAAGACAATGCCGACCTGCAGTTTTTAAAAGTTTATTACCCTTTATGGAACAATTTGATAATCTCGAAAAATTAGAAATTAGAGGAGAAGTCCAAACAAACAAACAAACCTCTCTTGAAAATGGCATTTTAACAACTAACCGCTCAGAAATGACGCTCAGTAATAAGCCACTTGCCGCTCAAACTCGCCGCTCAGCCGCTCACCGCTTTGCCGCTCATTGCGTGGCCTGGGCCTAAGGCAGCGCTGCAAGATATGAAGATTAATTGGAAGATGCGGAAATATATGGCCAAAAAACATTAAGGATAACAATAGGGAGATCAGGAAAGGTCAGAATAGATCCTCGGCAGGAAAAATTGTTTTTGAATCGTAGTTTAAATAGGGGCAAAGAGAAATTTCGTGGTAGCCGTACAAGAAAAATGAACGACTAAAATTACACACTATTTTTGTCAGTGTTAAATCGTATTACATTTTCTCGACGGTTTTCTACACTTAAAAAATAGGTAATAAAATTAGCGCTGCCCTCAGAGCTTGTTTTTCGTCCCCGAAAAGAATTTAAAAAAAGGAGATATATTATTGGCTCAAATATTAATGATATAAAATAGCACAAAAAAGACTTCTAGAAAGTAAATTAATTTAATAAAAAATTCCCGTTGTTTAATATAAATTAATAATTTGCAAAGGGCTTGTGCATAGAAATAAACTATAATAGTGTTTTTGATATTTTATTTTTCATTATCTTTTAACTGTATAAAAGAGCCGAAAAAAAGTTAGCCGTATACAGTAGAGAAAGAAAAATAGAATCAGTGTTGGTTATTGTTGTTTTTGCTTAAATTTTGATCTTTGTCTTTACTTTGTTGTTTGGACAAAAATCTTAAATTTATTTAAAATTTTTGTGAGAAGTTTCCTGAACAGCTAAGTAAGCGGTAACGAAATGGCCGTCGAGACGTGCTTTCACCCTTAATAACCAATGTCGGAGATTTAACTAAAAAAAATCGGGATGATATAAAATAGCACAAAAAAGATTTTTTGAAAGTAAATTAAAAAAACATGTTTCTTGTTTTACAATTGAATATCGAATCACCATTATTTATTTTATTTAATATTTTAATATTATGTTTCCTTGATTATTCTAAAGCATTTTCTTCAGTTTTAATAGGAACTTCAAATTCGAAACTAAATAACTAAAACTAAAATGACGAGATTGCAAGTTTCGGCGATGATTTTGATATTCCACCGAAGTCGACTATACGGAGTTTGATGCCCACATCACTCCCGACATGTTACGCCTTACCCATAAGTACTATAAAGCATGCTATCCATTTAGCAAAGAATTGCATAACTTATTTAAGCGAACAATTACAAACACTGTTAGAACGTTCGCTGGGGAGAGGTGGAGGATCATCGGAACAAGAATGTCTGGAGATGTGGATACTTCTTTCGGCAATTCCCTAATCAACTATGCGCTATTATCCGCCATTTTGCATGAAATTGGGATACATGTGTTCGAAATAATAGTAAATTGCGATGATTCCATCATATTCACCAAAACACCCGTGGATACTGAGCGACTTGTGGAAGTTGCCCGCAGATATAACATGGACACAAAGGTCAAACCATCAACGACCAACATACATCAAACTGAATTTTGCCGTACAAAATATGTCATCAAACCAGATGGAGTCCCGACAATGTTCTACGATCCAAAAAGAGCAATTGAGATCTACGGGATGCACTACAGACACTCTGAAACTGCATCAAACTGCAAACGCCAACTCGATAATGCAGTCAAACACGCCTATTGGATTCTGGCAACGCTATGACCGAAAAAGGGTGTTTTTATCAGCGGCTCAAGTTTACGTGGAAAATATTAAATAAAATTATTTGCAGTTTACATTTTTTTTGCAGGCAATAAAAGGGGAACAAATTTAAATAGGGGAAAAGGAAACTTTCAGAGAACTCGCACGGAATTTCCGTTTATAATTGGGCTGAATGTGTTTGACATTTAGCGTTTCGCCATTGTAAAAAATGTACTGTTGCAACGCGAATCATTTACTAGTTTTCGCCGTTGTAGAGTAGACGTTGATGTTAAAAATACCTGACTAAACAGTAGAAAGCAGAATTTAATTTTTTCTTCTGTTATCAATTGGTACTTAAAAAGAATTTGTACCCAGTTGTTTTCTTTCTCCTGTATATGCAACAATACATTACATTTTATTTTTTGTTTTGAAATTTAATTTTATAAAATTTGCATTTTTACATTTTCAAATTATTTAAAAATTTGTTATTTTTAAAATTATTTTAAAAGTTTGACGGCAATGTTGAACATAAAAAAAAGTCAGCTGGTCTATTATAACCACCTGTAAATTAATTCGCCTTGTATTATTGCAAGCTGGTCTTCAAACTTCAACAACAATTTTTACTTAAAAAAGCAAAAAAATTATTTCAGCCAGAAGATAAGAAAAAAATCCTTTAAACGTATTCATTTTACAATAATTAGGTAAGAACTTGATTTTTTTTCTTTCAATGTAAAATTTAGTTTAAAAAATCAGATCAGATATTTGACAAACTACTAATCAAAAAAGTTGTTTAATTGTTTAAAAATGTATTTTTAAAAAGATGGTTTGTTTTTTTTTTTTTTCAATAAATTGATTTTAAATCTGTTTATGATGTAAACAATAAAAAATGCATGTTTGTTTTATTTAAAAAAAATTAGGTACCAGTACAAGTAAGACTCATAATAACACTTTTTTAATTTAGCATTATCAGGCATGTCAAACATGCCGATTGGTATGCTTTAATTCCGTATTAACTATTCCGATCGATTTTTTTTATTTCCAAAAAATGCTGAAACTCCACTTTTATTTAAAGTTACAATATTGTGCACACTAACGTGATAAATGAGGCTAAACTAAAAAAAAAAAAAAAAACAAAAATTTAAAGAAATTAATTCCACTTTGAAACTTAAAAGTGGTTTCATTCCGAAGAAATTTTTAGGTTTTTGTTTTTTGAAGAACTTATTGCGAAATTCAAACCATTATCAATCAGATTTTAGTTCCGTGACATGTCACAAAATTTATAAATTGAACAGTGAGCAGTTGTTAACTGCTTTAAGCGCTTTTTTTGACATTGACACAACTTTTTTAACATTTAGTTACGCTAATAACAACATAAATACTTTTCAATTCCAGTGTAGGAATTAATTAGGATTTTTTTTTGTTTTTGGTAATATATAAAGCATTAATTACACCCATCAACTTAATTTTAATGCCTACAAGTCCTTATTGATTTTACAGTATACTTTTTTAAGTGGTTTTATTCAACGATTGTTTCGTAGATTCAAATTTATTTATGTTAAAGACGAAAGGTTTTTATTTAATGATCGGATCAACCGTAAGGAGCGAGGTTTGAAATATGCACGAATAGTACTTAATATTTGAAAATTGTAGGATGTAGACAAATATTTAAAATAAAAATGAGTTTTTTTTCTGATCATACAAATCTAACTTGTACTGGAATGGAGGTAAAATAGATTAAAGGTGTGGTCAGAGTAGTCAAATATTTGACAAAAATGCTGAACCCCTATTTTTACAAATGTTTATTCAATGTTCCCCTTACATTTCACTAAGAATAATGAATTTACAGTATCATAAAAGTAGGATCTTATATTTCTTTAAAGTATTTCAATCAAATATTTGACATATGTGACCGTACCTTAAGATAATATATACATATACATATCGTTACCTTAATATAGAAAGGTCTTAATTAGTTTTTTTAAATTTAAGTTTTATACATATTTCGATTAATAATTTTTTAAGAAGAAGTATTCGAAATACTTTAGATTTAAAAAGTATTTAAATTATTTCTAATGTATCACTAAAAAATCAAAAAAGTTGTAACAGTATTAAATTGATTAGAGAATTTGATAACACAATGCGTTAATAAAAAAATTCTAACTACAAAACTGTACTTTTTATTTAGTTTTTTCCTTTTCCTGTTAAAAAGGGCAAACATTAGTTAGGACTTTTCTATATTAAGTTAACGATATGTATATTGTAATATTTGATAACAGTTTGATAATAACAAAATAAAATATAGTGAGCACCATGAAAATTATAAAAAATAAAATGTTTAGATTTCCTTAACAAATAACAAGCTTCTTAAAATATTAGATTAATAATTAAAAAGGGTGAAGTGTGTAGCAAAAAGGTTTATTTTGAAGTTATAAAAAGAAAAAAATCTTAAATTTATCCATATTTTAGTTAAGGAAGAAATGATAGTATACAATTTTAAGGTTGATCAATCCTTTAAAGAAATTTCTGTTTCTTTGTTTTAATTACTTATTAGAAGATGAGAATAAAAATCGTTATTTTTTTTATTTGTTATTTTTTGGATATTTTTTTATGTTGTTTTGCACCAAATTATTTATTGCCAATAAATTTGTTTAATTTACTTCTTTAAGATCCTGTGGAATAAAAATCATTTATTAGTACACACTTTCACCCAACTTTAAACTTTCAACCTTGTAGCCTTATATCTCGTTTGTAATTATACTAAAAAGCCTACTAAGCATAGAATTGTTTTGTGTTTTCGCTTACCACTGGCACAGCCCGCTGTCACAGCAGCAATTATTACACTGAACTCATTCCCTTCTGGTACGTTTTGGTCTAGAAACTGCAATTGAATCGCTCGCTATTGATGAATCTATAGTACTTGATAGATTAGCGGTTGAATATGTAGAATTAGTTGTGTGGTTACCTAATTTATCGACGCCTCTAATTTTCTTACTTGCTACCGACTGTGCGGTAACTTGTAACGATATCGCATGAGTGTTTAACTTCTCTGCTAATAGTAGATCTCTTAAACCTTTCATTTTCTGACTATACAGTGTTATGACTGGTCTCTTGAGCATATAATGTAAAGGATCTTCTTCATCTATCACAGGTGCTGTCATTGATGTTTGGTTTATTGATGATTGTTCTGTTCGCATATTGCTCGAATTATTTTCGGTTAATGTCGTTTTTTGTGTTGTATTATTAAGCGATGACGACGACGTTGTTTCGTTTTTAGGATTTTTTATTTTTTTATCCGAATCTTTGCCGTTAGTAGTTTCATCATGTTGATTGTTTAGTTTTTGTTGTTCTGCAAATGGTTGACCGCCTCCCTGTAGTAAAAAGTCAGGATTTAAAATCTTTTCTCCACATGCAGCTGTTAAATCAGCCAATGTTGTCGGCATTTCACATTTTTTTCCGTTGTTTGTTTTCTAAAAAAAATTGTTAGTTGCTTATTTAGAATAAACTTCAAAAAAATTAATTTAATAAAGTATATAAAACATTAACAAAGCAGATTTGAAAAATAATAAAAAACTTTAAAATTAAAAATAAAATTATACATCTTGAATGTTGTGTTTTTGCAAACAATTTTTAATGGTTACTAGATAATTGTCAAGGACTCGTCTTATTTGGATACTTTACACTCAGTTAAAATATGTGCAACTGAAAGATTAACATCACAGAAAGTACACTTAGCTTGTTCCACGCCATTATAGTAGTGTTGAATATTGAACTTAGCTTTCCCAACTCGAATATGACTTAGCATAATTGTTTAAGCTGCATCCCAGCAAAAAAAAAAAAAAAAAAGACATACAAAAGAAGTGTTCAATTTAGGAGAAGAACAAGCTTGTCATTTGCGTGCATGGGTTCACATAGCTTAGCGTTTAAATGAATGCTTATTACCAGTGAAAATTCGTTAATTAGGAAACGTTTTTTCATTAATTTTTATTTTTTATAATTTCTTTTTTCATTAGTTTTTCAAAAATTATAACTTATTGGAATAAACGAACTTATTTCAAATGCATTATAGAAAACAAATGCAAGAAGATCAATGAAAATATCCATGATTTTGAACTATTTCATTTTTTTTTTTTTTGTGTTTGCTGGGATATGTAAGTAAAACATCTAAATTATAAATCATTTTTTCTTTTATAATTTCATTTACAGTTTCAATTTATTTTATTAAAATAAATTGTATGACAAACGTTTAAGGTCTTACCAAATTTGGCCTTATTTAACTTTAAAAGGTAAAAAATATCAGTTGTAAAAATCAAAATCTTAAAACAAATGAGCGATATGTAAGAACTCTTGCATTAAATTTACTAATTGTCCTTTGTCTCTTAATGTCTGTTTGCTATTTAAACCCGAATTTGCCTGTAGGTTGATTTAATTGTTCTTAAATAGTTACAGCTGATATATTGTTTGGAACCGAAATTTACTAAGCTCTAAGTATTTTACGTTGGCCGCGTAAGATGTTAATTTTTTATATGAGCTGTCTAGAATCGAATTCTTGAAATCTTTTTAGTTTATTTCAAAACTTTCTTTTGCTTCAAAACTTGGCATCCTTTTTACTTTGCATGGATTTTTGAATTTTTACAAAAATTATTAGAAACCGGAAATATATTAAAACTGCTAACTCCACAACATAAACTTTTGTTTAACTTAAAAAAGTTATTTATTTAAAAATATCCAACTTACCTCATCTTTTTTTATTAAATTATTATTTCCCTCAATATTCTGTGACGTACTAATTTCACTCGCTGATGCCTTTTGTGATTTAGACTCATTAGTAGTGTCTTCTTGATCGCGTTCTAAAGTTAGTTGAGAATTTGAGCCACGAACTGCCTGCAGTTCATCGGATACTTTAATAACAACTTGAGAACGAACATCGTAATCAAATTTGCAAATGTTATTCACTAATGGTTTTGCCCAACCTATATGTAAAATAGGCGTTAAGCTATCCTCTTCCCACTGACAAATTCCATCATAAAATCGCAAAAGATTTGCAAATACTTCGGAGTCTCGCAGTATGCTACGGGCTGAATGTCCGGAACTTTCTGTTTTCATAACATAGGGTATCATTTCATTCGCTATATCCAGTAGTTCTTTGTAGATTTCTTCATCATCTCGACACTGGTAGGTGTATAAGCGTATAACATCGCCTGCATTAGCCCAAGCGGCAAAAGCTTCACGATATTTATTTAAACGATTATAATAGTTGCCCTGATAGGTATAGGGATACACATGATGATTTTGATAGTGGGCTCTTGCTGATTCAATAGCCTCTCTATACAATTGTTCGCATGTAATATGACTCGATGTTGAATTGATTTCTTCCAATTCACCAAGAGTACCTATAATGCAATATAATATTCAATATAATATACAAAACAATGTAAGCAAAGAAAAATATATTTTTTGTACCTACCTAAAGCCATGGGGTATTTTTTCAAATGTCCCATATCATAAAGCAACCATAACAATCGCTGCTGTAATTCTTGTACCTCAACACAATCACTATTGGCTGTTAATGAGATATTAATAGCAGATGCTATTGCTGCAACTTCCATTGCTTTATCACATACAACAGCTAGACCTCCTAAATATAGCCACGATCCAGACTCTATTCCAGATGTAATATCCTGTCCACGCTTATCTTCACTGCCTTTGCCATGCCAGGTTATTTCTATAGTTTCTAATTTCTTATTACCAAACACAACCCAGGCATGATCTTCTGAAATAGCTAAACGAACATCTCTATAACCCAATAACTGACAACCAGCAACCACAGCCAGAGCTACACCAAAACAATCCAATTTATTTCCTGATAAATAACTATAAAGATTTTGCAAATGTGCACGATCTTTATAACTGCTGCGTATTAAGGAATGCCATATAACATCTGATACTTTCTTAATAACTTCCCTTGTTGCTTGTCGGCTGTTATAGGTTGACAATACTTTTGGCTTTTCCACAATTGAAAGAATGCTTTGAAATTTTTTATACAGACCGGATACAAGTTCATAAGTAACTTCAGGAAACGGTACAGAATTTCCAGTAATTATGTCGCAATTGGCTGCAAATATTAAAACAATATATTTATTTAGATAATTCTACTGATACAAGTTTTATTATTAAAGACACAACTCAACAGATTTTATCGCATTTCATTTGTAAATTGGCCTTGGAGGCTTTATGTATTAAATCTAAAAAATAAATTATAAACATTCGTCTGTAAAATAATAGGTATACCTATAAACTTTTAAAAGCTATGCCCTGTGTTTCGCTTACACTACATACGTATTTTAATTGTTCAATTAACAACCTTTCGCAAATCAAAAGCGACCATAGCTAACACGCTGTTGTATTTCTATGGTTGAAGTTCTTAAAAGCTTAAAATAAAAAAGAAAAACATTTTAATTTAAATTAGAATTAAACACGCATTAAGGGTATGAATATATTTTTACCCCAAAAAAAAAAAAAAAATAGTTTCCTCCTATGACGTTTAATAAAAATAACCAGTTATATTTAATTTAATTTTTTTTTGTAAGTAGTTAATAATTAAGAGTTTCCAGATACGATTCATTTTAATACGTCCTTAGCTTTAAAATAAGCAATTAATAACAATCTTACAATCCTTCGAATTCAAAGGCCATTTCTTTAGAGTAAGAAAAAAAAAAAACTTTTTTTCCAAAAGATTTCTGCTCAGCAGGCCTTCGGCAGGACGCAATGATTTTTCTCCTATATGGTATGACTAACACCGGCTTCGCTTTCTAAAGATTTGGCTTAAATCTAGTTTACGGACGCAGCTTGAAAATGAAAAAAAAGTTATCTACCGGGTGTAAAATTTAATTATAAGCAAAAAATGTTAAATGAAAAATTTGGCGGCGACGCTTGGTTTCCGAGTTATGGGCCTCTCAAGTTTGTATGGACAATATGGAATATATGAAGTATTTTGTGGTGAAATGGGGCAATATTGGTATCATTGAAAAGGTAATTTAATTATCTATTAATTGTATTTTTTATAGATAAAATGATAAAGTAATTTAAGTTGTTGTAAAGAAGTTGTTTTTTTTATTTTTTGACTTGAACTATTTTTTGTTAATTTTTTAATTTTTGTTTAAGAAAATAAATTTTTAATATGTATGATGCCTTTTACATCTCATTTTGTCGTAAATTCTTTAATGTAGGTATGCCATATTATACTTAAAAATTTAAAAGGTCCGTAGCTCCAAAACTAAGAGTTGGTCGGAAAATTAAAAAAATTTTTTTTTATTATTATTTTTAATATTTTCCTTTTAAATTGAATAGATATTGAAATTACCTTTCCAATGATACCCATATTGCCACATTTCACCACAAAATATTCGATATACCTATTCCATATTGTCCACACAAACTTGAGAGGCCCATAACTCGGAAACCAAGCGTCGCCGCCAAATTTTTCATTTTACATTTTTTGCTTAAAATTAAATTTTACACCCGGTAGATAACTTTTTTTTCATTTTTAAGCTGCGTCCGTAAACTAGATTTGTTCCAAAGATTTTTTGCGTAGTCGGTCTTCTTGCTTAAAATTGCATTTTTCATCCTGTAAGCAACTTTTTTATTTTTGGAGCAGTGCCCGTAAACTAAATTAAAGCCAATTTTCGAAAGATAATTTTTAGTTATATTTACCTATTACCCTCAGTTATAGGCTAATTTTATTTAATCATGTTTCTATCTATTACTTCTGCATTAAAAGGATTACTTTTAATTTTGGTTATTACTTAATTTATTGAATTACTTGAATTATCACTTATTAGTAGTTAGCACGGAACGAAGCTGATCGTCTTACAGTCAACTAATAGCCGCCGATATATTGTCAGTTAGCCGCCGCCGATATACACTTAAGTCAGTTAGCCGCCGCCGAAGTATGCGGCTTACATTGGCTAAAAACATTTGCTTAGCCCCTCAGATAGAGTAACTGTATTTTTTATTATCAGAAATAATTGTTTTTTATATTTTTGGCAGAAGTAATTGTTATTTCCTGATTGCTATTTTTGTTTTCGACTAAAATGGTTATTGTTACCCGATTTTCATTTGGCTTAAATAACTGCTATTTTATTTGTTTATTGTGTTTTTACAAAAATTATTATAATTCTTATTTTCAAAAGAATTAAATCAACAAGTAAAATTGTATTTTATTTAAATTCTTTATATTTCCAAATAATTAATATTGTTTATATGTGCAAATATTAAAGTTTTTATATACTTAATATTTTTTAGAATATTAGAATACATTCTAGAATTTTATTGCAAAAATGGGGGTAATTTTTACAACTAGTTTGGGGTTGGCTTCAAATATTTTTTAAATAGTTTTTGATATGAGTTACCAGGTACGTGATTTAAATCATTTCCGGAATCAATATTGAAAATTTTTTTCATTAAATATCAATTAACCGGTTTGGAAAATTCCTAAAGTCTTGTTAAACATACTTATATATATGTTTAAGATCATAGTATAATTTTGTATTTAAAAGACAAAATAAAAAATAAAAGTGGCTTACGGAAATAACAATATAAATATTAATTTTTTTTAAAGAAAGAAGTTCAAATATTAAACCATTTAATTTAAGTATCCTATTGAGTTATACATGTCGCAAGACACCGACAGCGCAAAAATTATAAGTCGAGCGACTGCAGCTAGCCGCTGATTTTGAGCTGGTTCACTAATAAGGGTAGCAAGGCGAATCAATTCGCAGCGCAGGCGTATTTACTATTTTTTGCTGCTAAATATTACTTTAAAACTCCATATACAAAATATATAAACAGATTTTTATATGTAGAGTTTCACAGTAATAATTAACAGCAAAAATAGTGAATTCTCCTTCGATGCCACCTGTAATTGATTCGCATTGAAGAGGACAAATGAAAATCGCAAAACACCGCGGTTAGTTTTAGAAAAAAATTTTTACTAATAAAAAATAAAATTACAATTAAATTATAAATTTGAATTATGTATTATATTTTGCTGTTATGCAGATGTAGTTTGTTTTGCTTTTAAAATTTTTGGTGCATCAATACACACTTTTCCACTATTTAGTTAACTTTAATTCTATTAATTACACCGAATATAAAAACACCAAAACAAAAAAAAAAAACTTTTTTAATATCAATTACTTCGTTTAATTAAACTTATTTGCCAAACATCGTGTAAATTTGTGTGCAAGGCGAATTGACATCAGGTGACTGCATTAGCTTTTACATGTATTTTGTTTTTGTAAAATCTTGTTTAGCTGTTAAAAATGTCGTGGCAATTTGTTTATATTTCTATTTATTTTTTGCTCACATGTTGACAGCAAGAGCTAATGCAGTCACCTGTTCAATTCGCCTTGTTTGTGTTTTGTGACTTGGTAACAAAAAATATGGCAATACTTTTAAAAGGAACAAAAATGAATCGAAACACGTTAAATTTACAGAAATAAAAATACAAACACCATAAAGTCAAGCGCACAAAATGCATAAGATTACAAAAGCAACAAATATACTAATACACACCTGCCGCCAATAAGCTATTGCTTACAATACCAGCTAAAGTTGATGGTGTCACAGCTATTGATGATGAGGATGATGCATGTTCTGCAACTGAAGCAGCAGCTGCTTGGGCCGCATCTCCGGTTGTTAGAGACAATTCAATGTAGCCAGCTACAATTGATAACAATGTCAAATCAGGCTCCACATTTTGTGAGTGGTACAGTTCCAATGAACGTTTAAAAAAATTTACAACATCATTGATTGATTTTAAGGGAAATAAACTTGGATCCAAGGGGGAATTCAATGATATCAAAGGACTGTTACTAGCACTACGTGTAACTGTGGCCATGATAATAAAAATGAAAAGTTATTTATGGAGTTGAAGCTTCTTTGATAATATATACGTCCGCAATGCCCTTAATTTTTTGTAGATTAAGTTTAGTTTACATTAACAAAAAAATTATACTAACGTTCCTTTACTCCTGCTAGCTACAATTGATGCAATGCAACTGTTCCTATATTGTTACTTTGTTTTTTTTTTTTGTTCTTTCAATTACATTTAAGTTTTTTCTCTTATACTATAGTTTTAAGTGCCTAGTTGGCTGTTTGGTTTTTTGGCTATCAATTGACGACGCCACAAGTTGACAAACAACTTTTGTTTCGCCTGTTTTGCACCTCGTTCGCCAAAAATGCAATGGAACATTAGTGAACGCATCTGTTTAAAACACGATATACATTGGTATTATTTCACGGCACACATAATATATCGTCTTTTTATACTTTTCCTTAATTATTTTTTAAATGTTATAATTGTGCATAAAACTTTGTTTTTATTTATATTGCTAATGTACTTTACACCATGTCGATTTTAATTAATCTATGATTCACACAATGACAAATTCCTGTGCTAAATCACGATGACTCTTGCCCTTGCAACATCAACTTTTTGGAAAAAATTACTATGCACTGTTGTTCCACTTTTTCATGGCATAAAAAACAACAACAAATTAGTTACATGTCATCAAAGCTTCATACACACAACGTTATTTATTCCAAAGTTGTTCGCAAAATTGACCTGCGTTCCTTTAACTTGTTAAAAAAGTATTTTATTTCCTAATTTTTTAATTCAAATTTTATTCTTATTGAAAATTGTAGATTTTTTCCACCTATTACGTCTTTGTTTTTCTTAACTGCGGCGTGTTTACAAACATGATGAATTTAAATGAGTTGCCACATATTTAGCATCAACACTTTTGACCAGATCGTTGAAGCTTAAAACAGAAACAATATGGGTAAAAACCTTGTACTTCCATTGTTAAAAAAGTACCGTTTTTGTTGAATATATTAAGACAAGTTTTCTAAGATAAAGTTTTACAATCCAAATTCATAATTCACCTTAAGTTTTTATATTAGACATTTTAACAGGCATGAATATGCTTCACCACAGGGGGAAAATAATATATATACGCTTGCAAGATCGGTCCATATCCAGCGCTTTTGCGCATATATTAATATATAACTTTTCCTTTTGAGAATTCTTAGAAATTACCATTAAAAATTAAATTAAGCTGAAAATGAATTTCAATTCATGTATAATACCCACAGTTCAAATCTACTGCATATAGATTTATGCAATACTAATTCTAGGCTATGTAATTTACTTAACAGAGCTAATATGACTTTGAAAGTTCAGTTCCTATAAATTATAGAACCTACGCACTTAATTGTATCAACAAATTCAACAAGAGCTTAAGACTATTGGCATCAAAAATCATAGCATTAGTCCATTATAAGACAACAAATCTTGAAACTGAGTCAGGGTATAGTTGATAAGGCTTTCCAAAACAATTGGACATCATCGGCAAAAGCAAATGGCTGGCATAAGCATCAGGTATTGTTTCAAAAAGATCGTTAACAAACAGAATAAAAAGCAAAGGCCCAACACAGATTCTTCTGGTACACCACTCAAGTTTGACAAAGTTGTATTTTCGATATTGGAATTTGCAAAACAATTAGTTCAATTCAATGCAACGTGAATGGACCACATGAAAAAGAATTCTTTCTTATACATCTGTCAGTTAAAGAGGAAAGGATTGTTGGGTAAACATTTATTTCTTGATTTTTGACATTTCATTTTGTGATATTTCCGTTTTGCGTATAGTTTTAACAAAAACGCTTTAATATAAAGTCGCAGTTTCGTCATAGATTGGAAGCGTTCGATTTATTTTATAACATTTTTTGGCAAATAAGTAAAAGTGTTTTTTAACATTTATGTTTTACATTAAACTTATTTTTAAATACTTAAATATAGAAGAATACAGTGTTTTTACTAGTTTTACAAAGTGTGGTCATTCTAATAAAAAAGGCATATTATATATTTGTATTCTTATTAGAATTCGCAAAGAAAATACATATCTTATTGGTGTACAAAGGGTAAATTACAAAAAAGAAAATAATTTCTTGAAAATTTAAATACATTAATAATAAAATTGAGTATTATATTGCTCGGGTCGCGGAAGCCATTATTTTCCCTTTCTTGCATTTTTCATTTATGCCCGATTAGTTTTTATAAATGTATATAAACGGGAATTAATAGAATATAACACAAAAAATAACTAAAAACGAGCTACTATGTACATAAAGCAATTGATTGTGTGTGGAGTAAGGAGTGGTAATGCCTGCATTCTAATTGGTTTTCAGAAATAAATATATTGGAATAGTAAATTCAAAATAAAATACTTTGCAAAAGTGTATTAAAGGTATGTATATGTGTATATATGTATGTGTCATAATTTTTATTGAATAAATATTTTAACTTGCTGATTTAAGAATACTTTAATTAAACATATGTTAGTGTAAAATGCGCCTAAAAACCTTAAATATTTTTTTGGACATGCGTACCCTTAAACTTATATTTACATCTATTTACATTGCTTATTTTATATACATACATATCTACTTCTATTTGTAAATAATTATTATTTAAAAACAATGATTATTTTGCAAATTTAAAATTGATATTAACTTTAACACGTTTATGTTATTTTAAATGTTTGTCTATAATTTAATGCTATAACTTTCAGCTTATTATGTTTGTAAACAAATGTTTAGTGTTTTGTCAGTTCCTCCATTTCACCCATTCTCACACAGCTACTTACGAGTAGAAATGTCAAATAGACTACTAAGGGTTACCACATTATTTTCACTTTAAATACCCAGATAAAAAGATTTTATTTCTTCCCAACCTGGTTTGAAATATCTAAAAGTGCCCCTGAAAATAATACCATTATAATTAACTTACTAATATCATAAAATACTTATAAAAAAAAAATAATATTTTATGATAGCAATAAAGCATATTGTTTAGGAGAAAATCTTATATATACGTACTTACCTTGCCGCTTAATTTAAATTATCTGAAAATATTTATCCAAATGAAAATGTACTTTATTATACTTCGCAATCTAAAAATTTATTTCATATGTCATATATGTATTTCTAACAACTTATAAGTCTTCCTTCTTGTCTACATTAATTCTTAGGCACACATTTCTAGAGTTTAAAAGTTTTGCCATTTCTGGAGATTGATTGAACGTTGCGCAATAAATAGAACTGTTTTTTAGGGTGTAATAATTTTCATTTTGTTCATCATTTTCTTAAGTTTACTGCAAAAAAAAGA
Source organism: Cistogaster globosa (assembly GCA_937654795.1). Classification (NCBI taxonomy): domain Eukaryota; kingdom Metazoa; phylum Arthropoda; class Insecta; order Diptera; family Tachinidae; genus Cistogaster; species Cistogaster globosa. The sequence continues at coordinate 97,737,570 of OW569404.1, read as the reverse complement.
AAAAACTTTTGCACCAGCATTACTCGTAGGAAAACAAGATAGAGTTAACACCAATTCTGCCTGGCAAAAAACATAAAACACCTTTTTCTGTTTTCACACGCTATCTTTAATTTTTTGATTTAACATGGTCTACGAAATTAAAATATTATTTTTTAGCTTAGAATGCAAATAAACATAATATATGCGATGATTTGACAAAATAAAAATAAATACTTGTTCTTAATAAATCCTTGTTTATTTATTTTAATAGGTTTCAGAGATAAGGAGCCAATCACCTATTTTTCCTCACAATCAATGTTTTTTTTGAGGGTTTTCTGGAACCAATTTACCGTATAAATACAGAATTGAGTTTATACTCAAATTATTGCTTGTTTGTATTGAACTATTTATTTGGATCAAAATTTTTATATGTTTTGAGTAAGAAGAAAATTGAAATTTGATAGCAACATGTTAGCATTACTCGCAATATACTTTTGAAACATAAAATGTACATTTTCTTCAATAATAAAGCGAAACAAAGGCTTAACCTTTACTACTTCTAGAAAGTTTGCTGCGTTTTTATTTATACAATTAAACTTTTTCATACTAAAGATAAAATAAATTATTACTTAGATAATAATTACGCTAAAATAGCTTAAAATGCCAACCTTTGAAAGTTACCTTAAAAAACCCCTTATCATCAAACAAGATAAGGATTGCTAACTTTTTTGATGCTGAAGTTAATAGTTAGGAATTTAGGAAAAGGCTGAATAGTTAGAACTAAATCTTAAATTCTTTTTGGATAAACTTGAGTATGTCAGGATAATTTCTTAAAAAAGTATGGATATAAAAATAAAAGTAGAAAAAAATCTAAAATTTAGCTCTAGCTTATTAATTAATTTACAAAAATATTAAACATATACACTTTCAATCAGATGACTAGAGATATATTGTTATGTTTTCCCTACAGCTAAAAGTTTACCTAAAATTTCCATAACAATAGCATCAACAACTAAGTTTAAATGGCTTTTTCGGAAAACGATTAACACTATTTATAATTAAGTTCATTTATTTGGAGTATGTGTATAAAAAAAATGTCACTTTGAAGTTCTTACGTAAGATTTGCATCAATCCAGTATTCCCCGTTTGATTTCAGCATATGATTTTTTTTTTTAATATTCTGGTCTGTTTAATATTTGTAAACACATCGAACTTGTAATATTGCATTTACCATACCTATATACGTTTTCTTAGTTTTGTCTTGAATATAATTCGCCCTTAAAGTCTTTCAACATCTGCGTATTAGCAGAGTAGAGAACTAAAACACTCGAGAATTTATTAACAAAATTATTTAATTTGTGTATTCAAAAACTTATCTGAAGAATTTTACAAACCCTTATTTTGTTTAATTTATAGTTTTATACTACGGAATGTTTTAAGTGTAGAAAAATATAAAGAGAATAAAAATATTAAAAGCATTTTTTTCAAAGACAAAAAAATGGCTGTCTTCTGGTAAGATTACATTTAGCCATTTGTTTATAGGTAGATAAGAAAAATATCACTAGACTTATTCTGAAAATGGCTAAACTAGCAACCTTAAATAAAATTATTCTATTCCACATTTCCAACAAAACATTCCCATTTTCGGGGAGATATCTACTTATGTGACAACACTGCAACTAAGAAACGAACTACATAACAACAAACAAAAATTTCCTAATCTATCCGCCTTCCCCTATAAGAAATGAAGAAGCAAAAAACGTATAACGAGACAATGTTGCTAACTAAGATATTTTAACTTTGAAAGTTTATATCATACTTGGTGTTTTTTCATTACCATTGAAATTTTATTGGCTTTGTTTGAAATGACAATGAAAAAAAATTAATTACGATAAGAAAATAAAAGGTTTTCATTGATAATTAGTTAAAAAACATAATTATTATCATTGTATAATGATTACGGTTTTAAAGTGTTATCATTAAAAAACATCATTTCTTGTCTTTGTGCACTAGAGAAACATCCTAAAGTGTAGTAGAGCATTATTATAAAATGACATATGTTATACGAAAATTTGGCGAAATGTGAATGTTTTTAAATACGGGAAAAATGAAACACTATAGGAATACATTTTTGTTTTCTATTAAATAATAAGATCTGCTGTAGTCAAAGTGGTAAACACGTTGACTACAAACCTGGTTGTTCAGGGTTCGAATCCTGCGGCAATCAAAACACAAAAAATGTTTTTTTCTGCTTAATGGTATAAATACATATTCAGAATGAACAAAAAACGTGCAGTCACCTTCGTCGGTACTTTCTCATAGCAGATTCGCCGGCGAAGTAAAATAACTATCTATCTTTCTCCTTTCACCACCTGTCTTATCTCTTATCTATCCCTTTCCTAAAGAATGTAGCACGGTTACGAAATAATAACTAAATAGGTTTTAATGCCTGAAGTGCTACTTCTCTTTAAAAAAAAAAAAAAAAAAAAAAAAAAAAGATCTGTTATCTGTTTACGATTATAATTAGTAATTAAACAATTAAGCATTTCAATACAATACAATTGTTTCCTTCTTTTTATTGATAAAAATAGTAAGACACCGTCAAAATGTAATGCATCATGTTCTGGATGGCTATTTTTGTAATAATCTTTCTTCGTAAATAACTACATAAGGTAGCGTCCGCTTTAAACATCGTCTATTAAGTCGACCAATTATAACAATATATTTTATATATTATATTACTTAAGGGCGGTTAACATGGTCATAGAAGTCTTACGACATGTCAAATTTTTGTGCAGAATAGTACCAGTGGGATCGTCTAAACCAAATATGTAATGAATCTGTACAAATTGAGAGAAATTACGGATGAAAATTTGACAGTCGTATGGCTCTCTATGTTTTCTGAAAATTTTCAAAAGACAATTACGAATCATTAGATCAGGGATGCATTTTTCTGCAAACCGCCCAAAAGCCTGTGTATACCAATTGTGTAAACGCGAAAAAATCTGTCGTAAGATTTTTACTCTCATTTTTTAAAATACGGATGGATTTTCATATTATTTTCTCTTGGATTTTACGTACGTAAAGTAGTACCGTCTAAACCCCCCCTTTACACAACACCACATTATATGGTAAATTTTAAAGAAAAGAGGAAGCAAGTTATCAGTATTCTTTGTATTTATATACTTAATTCTGGGGCAAATCATGGCATTCGATATCGATCGGTATTTACATTTAAATTCTATAGAAATTTCGATCGATATCGATTGCCATAATTTGCGCCCTGATTTTTCATTTGCATGTTTTCTTTTAGCAATTGAAGCATTCGTGCTTACACATTAAAATTCTGCTTTCGCAAAATTTTAGTTCTACTTATATTATGGATATAAACACATAAATTAGTGTAATAACTTACAGAGAACATATATTGCTTTGCATTCTTTATTACTTTGTCTTTGCTATTATAAACCAGTGACTACAAATTCTTACTAACTACGACTACGAATTCCTGTATTTCTGACAGATAGGCCCTCACCAACATAAAAGAAAATTTCGGAAATATAAACGTATTTTACAATTTTACGATCAAACTTGAATGCCAAACCTTATCAAATGCCTTCAATACATCCCAACAGAAGCATTAGTGTTGCGCCTTATCGAATCAGTTAGTTTGGTTAGAAGGGCCTCAATCCAAACTGAATGGAATAAAACTGTTGCGATTAGTTCTTGTAACAGCTGTGCTGCTGTCTAGAGTTTTTCCTTTCGGCTTGTACAGCTGTTGCTGAGCTGACAATCTTTAGATGAGATAGACTCGGGTCGTTTCGTAGCGAAGATCGTGAAAACGGTTACGATAAGTAGTTTACATTATTTGATAAACTTCTTATGTTCTTAACGATTTAAGACACCCTTCTGCTTGAGATGTCATCAGGAAAATCGAGGTAGATGATGTTTGTACGCTTCGGTTTAAGTACATTATACTTAGTAACGCAGGCAGACCCTGAATTATTTATTTATTTCATCATCCTGTAACACAGACAGTCTTAAAGGCCAAAGTCATATTACTAAAATACAGTTATAATTATAAAATAAAGTACAATATAACGTAATTTTCAAAATAGAAAAAAATGCATGAGTTTTAAATGTATTTGATCAAATTAATCGGACTAAAAACAAAATAAAAAAAAAATAAAAATACGTGATTAAGATGATATCAGTACATTTTTGATTAAAGTGCGATTAATAATGTATGAAGCCCTAATCGTTGAAAAAAAGTACATTGCTATGAGTTTTTTTTTAGTTTACAGTTGAAATATGACTAAACAGTCGTACTTTAAATAGGTGTCAAGAGCAGTCAAAACACCGCAGAGAGCGTGTTCCAAAATCGGGCAGCTCTGACAACAACAAATCTTTCAAAAATGGAATTTGTTATTACGTTATTACGAGAGAACGGAAATTTTTAAAAGATATTTTGGAATAATTTAATTACTATGAAGAAATATATCAGAGTCTTAGCTTGAAGGTGTTGTCTGAAACTACAGACAGTGTTGTCTGAAACTACAGTAACATTTAATGCGAATACTATTACAGCGCCTGTAGAAAATTGAGAAAATATTATTTATTGCATCCCTATGCTGTTATAGTATAATATTTAGAGTTGCCTATTAGCAATGTTAACATAATAAATATTTCTTGCTACGTTCTAAATACCTAATGTTAATTTTGTTTGGAGTCGTTTATCGTCACGTCTAAGATGCGCAGGCAATTCGTATCGTGGAAAGGTTTGGTCGTGAGTACAGTCTTTTGGGCAACCAACTAAGTGTTTAGTCGGTTAAGGTAGATTAATTAAAGTAAAAAAGCCGTAGCCACTATCAGATAAGCAAAAAAAAAGAATTCTGCCATTTTACTTACGCCTCTGCAAGCCCCAGGGCTAGAGTACAATATTAGATACGGTATTGCCGAAACAATTTAAATAGAGTGTTGTCATAAAAATCGAGTAGAATGTGCACAAATTTTAGAGGACAGCTAAAAAATTTATTTCTGTGGAATAACTTACATTAAATGTTAATTAAATTTATTAGTTAACATTTTTCTATTATAGTTATTAGGAGATTTTTACATCATTTTTCACACTTAAGTTACCCCTCATAAACATGATAGTTCAATCATCATATTCTAAGCGATTTTATAAAAAAAAAACATGTTGACAACGCTGATACTTTAAAGTATATTTTCCCTCATCTCTTTTCCAATAAGTTGAATAATTTTATATAGCATACAATAACAAGACTAATAAGCAAATACCATCATAAAATTCATTGTGTGAGGCTTCGTGTTATTCGTCTCTGCATCTTCGGCTACGTCTCGTCTTCAACATTGTTCTGATTCGGTGCCTTGTAAAAAAGTTCTCATTGACTTTAGCAGTACAATATAGTCTACGCACCTTAAATCGCGCCTCACCTCCGCTTACGTTCAGTGTGTTTTTAATTCATTTTATTCTACATACAAATTAAAAAGAAAAATATTTTGAGTTTTTATTTTGGCTGTTAAACATTATTCGTTTTTTGCAGACGTTTACTAATTACTGATGTTTTCAGATTACTTAGGTAGAATAAATTATGATTATAAAAATATAAATATGTATGTTAATGAATGTGTGCACAAATATATTATACCTACATACGTACGTGTGTATGTAGATTGATTATATTTAAGTTATTTTAATAACTTAATATTTTTTTAGTAGCACATAAAAAATTCTGTTGTTTTTTTGTCATTCTAAAAATTTATGAAACAGCTGTTAATAAAATTTAAATAATTTTTAACAACTTCTTTTGTAAGGTAAATTATATTAAAAAAATATATAAAACTTTAGCAAGAACAAATTCTATATTCAATGTAATCAGTGCATTTAATATGTGTATTTGTCATACATGTATGGACGTATATATGTAAATATATATCAAAGTATATAAATTTTAAGAGAGCAAAGTGTAAATTAAAAAAATTAAAAATAAAAAACCAACAAAAAAAATTCAATTGGAATAAAAATTAGACAAACTGAGGGAATATATACAACTACAAAAGCTATACATAAATTAACACACACATGGAAAGCCAAACGATAAAGTAAAGCAAAAGCAACAGCAGCAGCAGTCAAGCACACAAGTAAAAACTTTATTATGAACGTAATAATTGTAAAAATCTACAAACAAATTCATACACAAGTAGCTGCTGCATTGCCTTACTTTGTTATTAATTTGCCTCTGTATCTTGTAGTTAAAAAACTATTCATGTGCATAATAAATGAATTTTAACACATTTTTAAATGTCTTCAAAATTGGTTACTAATATCTTTTATTTCATTATAAAATATCTCTTTATTGTATAAATAAATTTTATTAGAATCTTGTGAAATGCAGAGGTGTACACAACTTTTGACACTTAAATTTTATCAAAGGATATTTCTTATAATTTACTACCTATTTCCTTTGTAATTTTTACTATCTGTGGCTGCATATTAAACTTTCAAACTTAAAAAATTCTTAAAGTTCGCTCTGTTAAAAGCTAGTAATTATTTAGCACTTTCCCAATTCACTATGCCTTATATTTTTGTTGGTTCATGTTGCGTCGGTACTTGTCTGGATAAAGTCTGTCTCGCTTTCTCTGTTAAGAGTTCTGTCTATAGAATTAACTCGTCCAGAAATTTTATTCAATTATAATCGCTTAAGTTATTTCGCTACCTGAACAAATAAGCTAATACCTACTTCTGAAAAATTCAGTTTTTTAATAAGTTTCAAACTTCTTTCGCATCCTGTTTAAGACCTTTTTGTACACAAATACTCTTTTTCACTTTTACATCGTTATTAGCGTTACCACATATTTTTTTAATGCCAAATTCACAACAAAAATAGCTAAATTCATTTTGAATTAAATTAAATATGAAAAGTTATAAACTTAAATAAATTTTAAAAATAAATAATATTTTTATTGTATTACAATTGACGAAGGTATACCTTGTTATTTTGCAGTGGATAGAATAAATTAAAATTTAAATAAAACAAGTAAGGGAGCTATAATCGGCTATGCCGATTCTTATGTACCTTTCACCATGTATACAAATCGAGTTTAGTAAAGTAACAAAAAAAAAAAACAAAAAAAAACAAATATTGGGCTGATAGAGAATTAAAAATAATAAAAAAAATATAATTTACATAAAAACGTCATCGGCTCTAAATAGGTTAAGCCAAGGCACATTTATTTTATTAGGTAGTGTCGTCCGCCCAGCTGGTTTGTGGTTGGACCTGTCAAAAATTTTTTATATTTTCCTACTTTTGTTTACGAATTTCAAAAAACACTAACAACAAGCATATGCACAACAAAGAGAGCGTTTGTTTTTAGTCCAATTCTCTTTTATTTTCTTTTTTCTATTTTTGACATTTCCACTCACAAAGCAACAATAAAATGCCATGTTGTTTTTATAAATGTTGTATTTGTTGCAGAATCGCTATTACCTATTAAAATAAATGTACCTTGGGTTAAGCATTAAAAAAAGCCTTTAATATGTATTGATAATTCGCACAGTCGTACTTTATCTATTAAAAGTTCAGAGGCCCATAACTCGGATAATATAGGAGAGCGTCAATTTCTTCACTTAATTTTTTTATTATTTTTGTAATTCTCTATTGCTCCATATATTTTTTTATTGTCCTTATTTACTAAGCTAGGTTTGTTCCAAATATGAAAAAATAAGAGGCAGGCGTGGAAACTATATCTGATCAATTGGCATATTTAAATTTTCTCTAGCTCATCTGTTGCCATCGTAAAGTTGATTTCAACCCGAACACGGACGGACAGAAGGACATCGCCCAACCGACTTTGCTATGCAAGAACTCGGAATAAATATAAATGTACGTTATGGTGTCGGAAATGGATAATGAAGAAATAGCAAACAGAATGACAAATTTATATATACATTTCTTCCACATGTTATAAGGAGTATAAAAAAAGTCATATGAAAGACGATAATTGTATCAATGTCGCAGACTGTCAAAATCGATCAACCCTTATTGAAGTGAGTGAAGATAAATATGCCGAGTTAAATATGTTTTGACGTAACAACTTACGTCAAAACATATTTGCAAATATGTTTTTAATATTTGTGACATATTTACAAATATGTTTTCGTATTTAGGACATATTTAAATACTTTAAATATTCGTATAAAAGAGTATGAAGAGGGGTTTTGGAAGTTGTCGACAAACTAAGATAGATTACGGGATGGGACCTACCACATTTTAAAGCTAATAAATCATAGATATGTAATCTATTTAGACATTTTTGGAAAAGTATTTAGGATATATGAAAAAAATCATTGACAAATTTTTATGACCCCACATCGTTTCTCTGAGGGATTTTGGTAATTGTGGACAAACTAAGATAGATTACGGGATGGGACCTACCACATTTTAAAGCTAATAAATCATAGATATGTAATCTATTTAGACATTTTTGGAAAAGTATTTAGGATATATGAAAAAAATCATTGAAAAATTTTTATGACCCCACATCGTTTCTCTGAGGGATTTTGGTAATTGTGGACAAACTAAGATAGATTACGGGATGGGACCTACCACATTTTAAAGCTAATAAATCATAGATATGTAATCTATTTAGACATTTTTGGAAAAGTATTTAGGATATATGAAAAAAATCATTGACAAATTTTTATGACCCCACATCGTTTCTCTGAGGGATTTTGGTAATTGTGGACAAACTAAGATAGATTACGGGATGGGACCTACCACATTTTAAAGCTAATAAATCATAGATATGTAATCTATTGAGACATTTTTGGAAAAGTATTTAGGATATATGAAAAAAATCATTGAACAATTTTTATGACCCCACATCGTTTCTCTGAGGGATTTTGGTAATTGTGGACAAACTAAGATAGATTACGGGATGGGACCTACCACATTTTAAAGCTAATAAATCATAGATATGTAATCTATTTAGACATTTTTGGAAAAGTATTTAGGATATATAAAAAAAAATCATTGAAAAATTTTTATGACCCCACATCGTTTCTCTGAGGGATTTTGGTAATTGTGGACAAACTAAGATAGATTACGGGATGGGACCTACCACATTTTAAAGCTAATAAATCATAGATATGTAATCTATTTAGACATTTTTGGAAAAGTATTTAGGATATATGAAAAAAATCATTGAAAAATTTTTATGACCCCACATCGTTTCTCTGAGGGATTTTGGTAATTGTGGACAAACTAAGATAGATACGGGATGGGACCTACCACATTTTAAAGCTAATAAATCATAGATATGTAATCTATTTAGACATTTTTGGAAAATTATTTAGGATATATGAAAAAAATCATTGAAAAATTTTTATGACCCCACATCGTTTCTCTGAGGGATTTTGGTAATTGTGGACAAACTAAGATAGATTACGGGATGGGACCTACCACATTTTAAAGCTAATAAATCATAGATATGTAATCTATTTAGACATTTTTGGAAAAGTATTTAGGATATATGAAAAAAATCATTGAAAAATTTTTATGACCCCACATCGTTTCTCTGAGGGATTTTGGTAATTGTGGACAAACTAAGATAGATACGGGATGGGACCTACCACATTTTAAAGCTAATAAATCATAGATATGTAATCTATTTAGACATTTTTGGAAAATTATTTAGGATATATGAAAAAAATCATTGAAAAATTTTTATGACCCCACATCGTTTCTCTGAGGGATTTTGGTAATTGTGGACAAACTAAGATAGATACGGGATGGGACCTACCACATTTTAAAGCTAATAAATCATAGATATGTAATCTATTTAGACATTTTTAGAAAAGTATTTAGGATATATGAAAAAAATCATTGAAAAATTTTTATGACCCCACATCGTTTCTCTGAGGGATTTTGGTAATTGTGGACAAACTAAGATAGATACGGGATGGGACCTACCACATTTTAAAGCTAATAAATCATAGATATGTAATCTATTTAGACATTTTTGGAAAATTATTTAGGATATATGAAAAAAATCATTGAAAAATTTTTATGACCCCACATCGTTTCTCTGAGGGATTTTGGTAATTGTGGACAAACTAAGATAGATTACGGGATGGGACCTACCACATTTTAAAGCTAATAAATCATAGATATGTAATCTATTTAGACATTTTTGGAAAAGTATTTAGGATATATGAAAAAAATCATTGAAAAATTTTTATGACCCCACATCGTTTCTCTGAGGGATTTTGGTAATTGTGGACAAACTAAGATAGATACGGGATGGGACCTACCACATTTTAAAGCTAATAAATCATAGATATGTAATCTATTTAGACATTTTTGGAAAATTATTTAGGATATATGAAAAAAATCATTGAAAAATTTTTATGACCCCACATCGTTTCTCTGAGGGATTTTGGTAATTGTGGACAAACTAAGATAGATACGGGATGGGACCTACCACATTTTAAAGCTAATAAATCATAGATATGTAATCTATTTAGACATTTTTAGAAAAGTATTTAGGATATATGAAAAAAATCATTGAAAAATTTTTATGACCCCACATCGTTTCTCTGAGGGATTTTGGTAATTGTGGACAAACTAAGATAGATACGGGATGGGACCTACCACATTTTAAAGCTAATAAATCATAGATATGTAATCTATTTAGACATTTTTGGAAAATTATTTAGGATATATGAAAAAAATCATTGAAAAATTTTTATGACCCCACATCGTTTCTCTGAGGGATTTTGGTAATTGTGGACAAACTAAGATAGATTACGGGATGGGACCTACCACATTTTAAAGCTAATAAATCATAGATATGTAATCTATTTAGACATTTTTGGAAAAGTATTTAGGATATATGAAAAAAATCATTGAAAAATTTTTATGACCCCACATCGTTTCTCTGAGGGATTTTGGTAATTGTGGACAAACTAAGATAGATTACGGGATGGGACCTACCACATTTTAAAGCTAATAAATCATAGATATGTAATCTATTTAGACATTTTTGGAAAAGTATTTAGGATATATGAAAAAAATCATTGAAAAATTTTTATGACCCCACATCGTTTCTCTGAGGGATTTTGGTAATTGTGGACAAACTAAGATAGATTACGGGATGGGACCTACCACATTTTAAAGCTAATAAATCATAGATATGTAATCTATTTAGACATTTTTGGAAAAGTATTTAGGATATATGAAAAAAATCATTGAAAAATTTTTATGACCCCACATCGTTTTTTTGAGGGATTTTGGTAATTGTGGACAAACTAAGATAGATTACGGGATGGGACCTACCACATTTTAAAGCTAATAAATCATAGATATGTAATCTATTTAGACATTTTTGGAAAAGTATTTAGGATATATGAAAAAAATCATTGAAAAATTTTTATGACCCCACATCGTTTCTCTGAGGGATTTTGGTAATTGTGGACAAACTAAGATAGATTACGGGATGGGACCTACCACATTTTAAAGCTAATAAATCATAGATATGTAATCTATTTAGACATTTTTGGAAAAGTATTTAGGATATATGAAAAAAATCATTGAAAAATTTTTATGACCCCACATCGTTTCTCTGAGGGATTTTGGTAATTGTGGACAAACTAAGATAGATTACGGGATGGGACCTACCACATTTTAAAGCTAATAAATCATAGATATGTAATCTATTTAGACATTTTTAGAAAAGTATTTAGGATATATGAAAAAAATCATTGAAAAATTTTTATGACCCCACATCGTTTCTCTGAGGGATTTTGGTAATTGTGGACAAACTAAGATAGATTACGGGATGGGACCTACCACATTTTAAAGCTAATAAATCATAGATATGTAATCTATTTAGACATTTTTGGAAAAGTATTTAGGATATATGAAAAAAATCATTGAAAAATTTTTATGACCCCACATCGTTTCTCTGAGGGATTTTGCTAATTGTGGACAAACTAAGACAGATTACGGGATGGGACCTACCACATTTTAAAGCTAATAAATCATAGATATGTAATCTATTTAGACATTTTTGGAAAAGTATTTAGGATATATGAAAAAAATCATTGAAAAATTTTTATGACCCCACATCGTTTCTCTGAGGGATTTTGCTAATTGTGGACAAACTAAGATAGATTACGGGATGGGACCTACCACATTTTAAAGCTAATAAATCATAGATATGATTTTTTTCATATATCCTAAATACTTTTCCAAAAATGTCTAAATAGATTACATATCTATGATTTATTAGCTTTAAAATGTGGTAGGTCCCATCCCGTAATCTATCTTAGTTTGTCCACAATTACCAAAATCCCTCAGAGAAACGATGTGGGGTCATAAAAATTTTTCAATGATTTTTTTCATATATCCTAAATACTTTTCCAAAAATGTCTAAATAGATTACATATCTATGATTTATTAGCTTTAAAATGTGGTAGGTCCCATCCCGTAATCTATCTTAGTTTGTCCACAATTAGCAAAATCCCTCAGAGAAACGATGTGGGGTCATAAAAATTTGTCAATGATTTTTTTCATATATCCTAAATACTTTTCCAAAAATGTCTAAATAGATTACATATCTATGATTTATTAGCTTTAAAATGTGGTAGGTCCCATCCCGTAATCTATCTTAGTTTGTCCACAATTACCAAAATCCCTCAGAGAAACGATGTGGGGTCATAAAAATTTTTCAATGATTTTTTTCATATATCCTAAATACTTTTCCAAAAATGTTTAAATAGATTACATATCTATGATTTATTAGCTTTAAAATGTGGTAGGTCCCATCCCGTAATCTATCTTAGTTTGTCCACAATTAGCAAAATCCCTCAGAGAAACGATGTGGGGTCATAAAAATTTGTCAATGATTTTTTTCATATATCCTAAATACTTTTCCAAAAATGTCTAAATAGATTACATATCTATGATTTATTAGCTTTAAAATGTGGTAGGTCCCATCCCGTAATCTATCTTAGTTTGTCCACAATTACCAAAATCCCTCAGAGAAACGATGTGGGGTCATAAAAATTTTTCAATGATTTTTTTCATATATCCTAAATACTTTTCCAAAAATGTCTAAATAGATTACATATCTATGATTTATTAGCTTTAAAATGTGGTAGGTCCCATCCCGTAATCTATCTTAGTTTGTCCACAATTACCAAAATCCCTCAGAGAAACGATGTGGGGTCATAAAAATTTTTCAATGATTTTTTTCATATATCCTAAATACTTTTCCAAAAATGTCTAAATAGATTACATATCTATGATTTATTAGCTTTAAAATGTGGTAGGTCCCATCCCGTAATCTATCTTAGTTTGTCCACAATTACCAAAATCCCTCAGAGAAACGATGTGGGGTCATAAAAATTTTTCAATGATTTTTTTCATATATCCTAAATACTTTTCCAAAAATGTCTAAATAGATTACATATCTATGATTTATTAGCTTTAAAATGTGGTAGGTCCCATCCCGTAATCTATCTTAGTTTGTCCACAATTACCAAAATCCTTCAGAGAAACGATGTGGGGTCATAAAAATTTTTCAATGATTTTTTTCATATATCCTAAATACTTTTCCAAAAATGTCTAAATAGATTACATATCTATGATTTATTAGCTTTAAAATGTGGTAGGTCCCATCCCGTAATCTATCTTAGTTTGTCCACAATTACCAAAATCCCTCAGAGAAACGATGTGGGGTCATAAAAATTGTTCAATGATTTTTTTCATATATCCTAAATACTTTTCCAAAAATGTCTCAATAGATTACATATCTATGATTTATTAGCTTTAAAATGTGGTAGGTCTCATCCCGTAATCTATCTTAGTTTGTCCACAATTACCAAAATCCCTCAGAGAAACGATGTGGGGTCATAAAAATTTTTCAATGATTTTTTTCATATATCCTAAATACTTTTCCAAAAATGTCTAAATAGATTACATATCTATGATTTATTAGCTTTAAAATGTGGTAGGTCCCATCCCGTAATCTATCTTAGTTTGTCCACAATTACCAAAATCCCTCAGAGAAACGATGTGGGGTCATAAAAATTTTTCAATGATTTTTTTCATATATCCTAAATACTTTTCCAAAAATGTCTAAATAGATTACATATCTATGATTTATTAGCTTTAAAATGTGGTAGGTCCCATCCCGTAATCTATCTTAGTTTGTCCACAATTACCAAAATCCCTCAGAGAAACGATGTGGGGTCATAAAAATTTTTCAATGATTTTTTTCATATATCCTAAATACTTTTCCAAAAATGTCTAAATAGATTACATATCTATGATTTATTAGCTTTAAAATGTGGTAGGTCCCATCCCGTAATCTATCTTAGTTTGTCCACAATTACCAAAATCCCTCAGAGAAACGATGTGGGGTCATAAAAATTTTTCAATGATTTTTTTCATATATCCTAAATACTTTTCCAAAAATGTCTAAATAGATTACATATCTATGATTTATTAGCTTTAAAATGTGGTAGGTCCCATCCCGTAATCTATCTTAGTTTGTCCACAATTACCAAAATCCCTCAGAGAAACGATGTGGGGTCATAAAAATTTTTCAATGATTTTTTTCATATATCCTAAATACTTTTCCAAAAATGTCTCAATAGATTACATATCTATGATTTATTAGCTTTAAAATGTGGTAGGTCCCATCCTGTAATCTATCTTAGTTTGTCCACAATTACCAAAATCCCTCAGAGAAACGATGTGGGGTCATAAAAATTTTTCAATGATTTTTTTCATATATCCTAAATACTTTTCCAAAAATGTCTAAATAGATTACATATCTATGATTTATTAGCTTTAAAATGTGGTAGGTCCCATCCCGTAATCTATCTTAGTTTGTCCACAATTACCAAAATCCCTCAGAGAAACGATGTGGGGTCATAAAAATTTTTCAATGATTTTTTTCATATATCCTAAATACTTTTCCAAAAATGTCTAAATAGATTACATATCTATGATTTATTAGCTTTAAAATGTGGTAGGTCCCATCCCGTAATCTATCTTAGTTTGTCCACAATTACCAAAATCCCTCAGAGAAACGATGTGGGGTCATAAAAATTTTTCAATGATTTTTTTCATATATCCTAAATACTTTTCCAAAAATGTCTAAATAGATTACATATCTATGATTTATTAGCTTTAAAATGTGGTAGGTCCCATCCCGTAATCTATCTTAGTTTGTCCACAATTACCAAAATCCCTCAGAGAAACGATGTGGGGTCCTAAAAATTTTTCAATGATTTTTTTCATATATCCTAAATAATTTTCCAAAAATGTCTAAATAGATTACATATCTATGATTTATTAGCTTTAAAATGTGGTAGGTCCCATCCCGTAATCTATCTTAGTTTGTCCACAATTACCAAAATCCCTCAGAGAAACGATGTGGGGTCATAAAAATTTTTCAATGATTTTTTTCATATATCCTAAATACTTTTCCAAAAATGTCTAAATAGATTACATATCTATGATTTATTAGCTTTAAAATGTGGTAGGTCCCATCCCGTAATCTATCTTAGTTTGTCCACAATTACCAAAATCCCTCAGAGAAACGATGTGGGGTCATAAAAATTTTTCAATGATTTTTTTCATATATCCTAAATACTTTTCCAAAAATGTCTAAATAGATTACATATCTATGATTTATTAGTTTTAAAATGTGGTAGGTCCCATCCCGTAATCTATCTTAGTTTGTCCACAATTAGCAAAATCCCTCAGAGAAACGATGTGGGGTCATAAAAATTTGTCAATGATTTTTTTCATATATCCTAAATACTTTTCCAAAAATGTCTAAATAGATTACATATCTATGATTTATTAGCTTTAAAATGTGGTAGGTCCCATCCCGTAATCTATCTTAGTTTGTCCACAATTACCAAAATCCCTCAGAGAAACGATGTGGGGTCATAAAAATTTTTCAATGATTTTTTTCATATATCCTAAATACTTTTCCAAAAATGTCTAAATAGATTACATATCTATGATTTATTAGCTTTAAAATGTGGTAGGTCCCATCCCGTAATCTATCTTAGTTTGTCCACAATTAGCAAAATCCCTCAGAGAAACGATGTGGGGTCATAAAAATTTGTCAATGATTTTTTTCATATATCCTAAATACTTTTCCAAAAATGTCTAAATAGATTACATATCTATGATTTATTAGCTTTAAAATGTGGTAGGTCCCACCCCGTAATCTATCTTAGTTTGTCCACAATTACCAAAATCCCTCAGAGAAACGATGTGGGGTCATAAAAATTTGTCAATGATTTTTTTCATATATCCTAAATACTTTTCCAAAAATGTCTAAATAGATTACATATCTATGATTTATTAGCTTTAAAATGTGGTAGGTCCCATCCCGTAATCTATCTTAGTTTGTCGACAACTTCCAAAACCCCTCTTCATACTCTTTTATACGAATATTTAAAGTATTTAAATATGTCCCAAATACGAAAACATATTTACATATTTGTCCTAAATACGAAAACATATTTGTAAATATGTCACAAATATTAAAAACATATTTGCAAAAATGTTTTGACGTAAGTTGTTACGTCAAAACATATTTAACTCGGCATATTTATCTTCACTCACTTCCCTTATTGGAGAGTTATTTTACACTACGAAATTTTTCATGACACTAGTTCTTGATTTAATTGCTAAAAACCTATACAAATTCTAAATATAAACTATACAGTTCTGAAATCTACAATGCCTTAGCTTTCACCCCCTCTAGTCTGTTAAGCCGCACCTTTTCAGTTTTTACCCATTTTTTGGAATTGAATATGGAAAGGCGTAATTTCACATTGTTCCGAATTCTATTACTAAAAACCTATACAAATTCTGTATATAACCTATACAGCTTTGAAATCTACAATGCCTTGGCTTTTGCCCTCTGTAGTCCGCTTAGCTGCACCTTTTTATTTTTACCCATTTTTGGTCATTTCATAAATGCCTGTATTAAGAAAAAAAAAAATCATTATTTTTCGACCTGATTTTAGAAATCGTTATATTTTAGCTTTGTATGTATTGCTATAAATAAATAAAATTTAGTTTTCAATAAATTTATAAACATTTTATATAACTTTTTTTAATTTTCGCAAGGTAATGTTAAAATAATTCAATTCTGTTAACTTGACATTTTTTGAGTGAAAGGTATGTAAACTATAACAGGGCTGTTATAAACTGTTGAACATGGGCATTTGTTACCCTGAAGCCAGACGATCAAGTTTTCCTTTCAAGTTTTTCACACATACTGCTTGTCAAAATTTATTAAAATTGACAGCTGTGACGTAGGCTGCACGCAACTTGAAAGCAAGTTGAAATCAATATTATTTTCAAGATGGCATCGTCATATATATTTGTAGAAATAACAACAAAAAATACTTCAAAAGAATTGTATCAGCTGTTTTCTTGAACGTAAATTGAAACACTCAACTTGAACGAAAACTTGAAAGCAAGTTCTCAGCAAGTTCTTAAAGTGTTAGTGTATTGGTTAAAAAATGAGAGAAATTCTAAAACTTGAATGAAACTTGAATGAAAACTTGATCGTCTGGCACCCTAGTTATCTGCTTGCTAACCCTGAAGCCAGACGATCAAGTTTTCCTTTCAAGTTTTTCACACATACTGCTTGTCAAAATTTATTAAAATTGACAGCTGTGACGTAGGCTGCACGCAACTTGAAAGCAAGTTGAAATCAATATTATTTTCAAGATGGCATCGTCATATATATTTGTAGAAATAACAACAAAAAATACTTCAAAAGAATTGTATCAGCTGTTTTCTTGAACGTAAATTGAAACACTCAACTTGAACGAAAACTTGAAAGCAAGTTCTCAGCAAGTTCTTAAAGTGTGAGTGTATTGGTTAAAAAATGAGAGAAATTCTAAAACTTGAATGAAACTTGAATGAAAACTTGATCGTCTGGCACCCTAGTAAAGCGGCTATTAGACGGTCAACCTATGCTTGTGAGCACGGCCTGATGACAATCAAAATTGTTTGATATTTTGTGTTTGCCATCATGGCATCATACTCGTTTAATTGCATGTTTGTCAAACGCAGTGTAAATTTCATATGTGTTTTTGTAAGCGAACAGTAAAGATGGCTTGGCTAGAGCGCACGGGTTACATATGAAGCTAATAAAGACAATATTAAAAAAAAAAAGTAAAATAAATAAAAAATTAACAATTTATAACTTGCGATACAATAATGAACTTTTTAAAATAATGCAAATTTGAATATAAATAAGCATAATTTAATTTATAGGTTTAGTTTTAAGCTTTAACTTCTGTTAACGTCCAAATAAATTCTTAAATAAAAAAACAAAAATAAAGTTATTAGATTCGCGTTTTAAAAGAAAGTATATGAAAGTTTTTATAATACATCTGGTTCTAATAGATGTCGGAAAAATTGTTTAAAACGTAAATTAGCTATTGAACTGTTATTTTATGTTTTTGTTTACAATAAAAAAAATCAAATAAAACAAACATTAAATCTAAAATAAAAACTTTTATATGAATTAGACCGTATAACTTTGTGAAAATAAAATTAAAAATCTACGGATATTTTCTGAAGATACAAAAAAAGAAATAATAGAAAATCCAACCCTGATGTTTATCACTAACCCAGCAAACACCCAAAGACTAGTATGAATTGATGGTTTAACGTCTGTCAAAAATTCTCATGTATAAAGAAATTGTATGAAGCAAACCATAAAAGAGCGGCAATTGAAAAATTCGTATTTGACAGTGCGTTAGGTAGTGAAGTTAGCTGTTTGCTTGTCTTGTTTTTTATTGCTTAAAGGCAAAAGCAATTTATTTTTAGGCCAATGTAGCACTTTTATCACTTTTGTTATTTAAATACAGTGATTTTTATAAAATAAAATTACTGTCAAAGCATAAAGTGGACATTCTTGTTTATTTTTTAAATTATAAACTACACTCTAGGAAAACGGGACAATGGTGCCAAAGCCAGGACAGGATAGTACAGATCCGGTCAACACTAAACGTAGGTCACAATTTATAATATTCTAGTAAAATCTAAAGATAACTGGTTAAGCCGACTTTCTTTAAGACCAGGATTCACTATCTGACTCAGTCTTACGATCTGTCAAAAATTGCCTATATGTTCAAAAAGTATGATAGTGTGGATTAAAAGTTTATGTGTGTGAAAAACTTTTTGACAGTTTTTTTTTTTCAATTTTTAAGCTTTTAAAATAAATCGTGAAATGTGTTTTTCATGAGATCAGAGGTGTTTTTTTTTTTAAAGATAAGGTGAACAAAACAACGCATTTTTAAAACCATATGTTTTTTGTATAAGAGTGTTGTACCTGCGATGCTATTTAAAACGATTTTTAAAGTAGGACGGAATTCTGTCAGATTTTTATGTGATTAAATCGTTCGTGTGTGAATGCCTTTAGAAGCATTCGATACTTCGAAATATTTTTTTTTCGTAGAATTAAAAAGAAATAATTGTTCCGTAATGTGGCCCCCCTCCCCTCTTCTTATTTGCAATCGTCGTGATTTCATATATTGATTGCACTATCTTTAAGAAAAAGAAATATACCTACTAATGTACTTAGATTCGATTATACTTTGAAAACGACTGTTATTAAAGCTGAAAACATATTTAAAAATTGCTTATTGTTTTAGTATTTATTAATAAATTTCTGTTATTTATTTAACAATTATAAAGTGCAGTCTAATTAAAAAAAACCAAATGTAGGTACTTGTAAAAAACAAATTTTAAATAACAAAGAGGAATATTCAAAAATACATAAGTAAAAATATTAATATGAATGTATTTATTGTTCTTCACATACACACATACATATATACATTGTAAACACATGAGTTTGTGTGCTCGAAATTTGAAACATTCATTACTCTCTTTTAGAGCAATTAAAACAAGAATTTGATTTTCTCACCATTTTATAAAACGTTTTTCATTAAAATTTTCTCTATTCTGCGCTTTTGCAAGTTTGCTTGCATCATATGGTCGTTTTTGTTTTTTTTTTTTATTTTTTGCTATTATTTTGGAGCGCATTTTAAAAAGAAATGTCTCACGATTTTCTTGTGGGGGGACTAGTCTTATACACACACAAACTCACTTACTCATTCAAAAGCAGCCAGTCAACCGACCGACTATATAATATACTGGGAAAGAATGATGTTTTCTGTTCCGTGCTTTTATTTTAGCTTTAGGCGGCGGCATTGGCAAGAGTGAAACGAATTCTAAGTGTTGTTTTTTTTTTAAATAAATTTTTTTCTTGTTTAAATTTCAATGGAAATAAATAAAATTCAATACATGAAGTAAATGGAAAAATACGAAGATAGAAATTGTATGAGAAATACAGAAGGGGGGAGCATTTGAGGTTAACTTAAGTATGTAATAGTGAATATGCTTGTTATAAAAAAAGTCGAAACTTGTATTATCGTTTTATTTATTTTATTTGATGCATTTTAACGGACACAAATGAAATAATTCTCATAAAGTTTAAGTTTAATAGTTCAATAATTAACACTTTGTAATTTGGTTATATGACTTAACAACTTTTTTTCTAAATAGCATTGTAGGTGTTTAGATTTTTTATTAAGTATTTATTTATCATTATGCGAATTTTTAAAATTGTTTTAAAAACGGTAATAAAATATATGAAGACAAATTAAACTCTTTATCTAATAGTGCAAGGATTTGTTAATACTTTTTTAGAAAACTTACAACATGCACACAAAATTTGTAACAATGTGAGTTTCTGGACAAACAGCGAGTTTAGAAAGAAGTCATTTAATGTTTTAGAAAAATCATCTTTAAATTTTTGTTCGAAATAACATCAAAAATGCTAGAAAAGCTAAGTCATTTTCTAAATAAAAATTTAATTAAAATTAAATAAATTTAAAGAAAAATCGCTAATAAGTGTTTAGACAGGCAAATTTTACTTTGAATAAGTTTTGTTAATTTTCTTTTAAACTTTGGTGTTCAGACACAAAAAGTTTTCATTATAAAATCGTTTTTAATTTTTGGACGTTTTGCCTTTAGTGCTTATAACAAAAAAATATATGTATGTACATATATATATATACAACTGTAAAAGCAACGAAAGAAAAACAAAGCAACTTTGCGAGTACAGCAGTCTGTACTTTATTCGTCTTTTCCACATAAAATCAAAACTTTGCAAAGTAAAATTTGCCTGTCTAAATGGGTGTGAATGGTGTAGTAAACAATTAGAGGAGACATCAACTGGATAAATAGGTGGCAACGGTACTACAGAAGCAACGTTTAATTTTTAATGTTTTACAGTTTTTTATAAGAGATATCTACTTAATTAAGACGGCACTTCAAAGCGCAAATACCTATAGTTATTTCTATAGGAAAAATAAAATTTGCTTAAATCATCACTCAATGATTTTCGTAATTTAAATGGTTTTAACTCACCTGCGGTATTCGTGTTCTTATATAACATAACTGGTTAAGACAAATTTTATCTTAAAAGAACGAAATTTTAAGAATTGGTACATTGCCGGCCAAAATTTTACTTGATATTTCGTTCCCAACCTCAACTTTAAAAACTGCAATTATTTTTTAATTGCTTTAACCCTCAGAGTGGATTCATATTGTATTAAAAAAATCCGCTATTAGGACACCTTTTAATTGAAATTTTGTATGCTGGTATTTTTAGCGACATATTAATACGGTTCAAAAAAAAACATAAATGTTGAAATACCATTTAATTTTTTACCATTTAAATTTTTTAACCGATTTAAAAAAAGCAGGAGCTTATCAGTTCCGCTGAAATGTGCCTGCATAACTCAGTAATTTCTGAACCAATTTTGAAAATGTTTTTCTTATTTGAAAAATGATGCTTACAGATTATTTATACTTAAAAAACTGTTCATAATCGTAAAGCTTAAAAGGTGCCCCCATACAACATACATGTTTTTATGTTTATTATGAACCGTAAAGGGCACCACTCTTAAATTAAAAAAACTGCGTTTCACTATAGCTTCCAAGGCAAAAAGCAATAAAAAATTAATCTAAAAAATACAGGGTGTTCCCATAGGTGACATAAATTGACCTATATGGGCCTATCTTTTGAATCTTAAAAAAAAACGCTTGGAAATTGGACAAAATGTCGATTCCTATGGCATTGTGCTTAGTGTAAGTAAAAGTGTGAAATACCTTGGGGTAATACTTGACCCCAAACTTCAATGGAAGGCAAACATTGCAGAAAGAGCTCGGAAGGCGACCTGTGCGCTCTATCTCTGTCAGAGAGCTCTAGGACTAAGATGGGGCCTTCAGCCTCGAATCATCTCCTGGCTCTACAAGGCAGTTATAAAGCCAAATATTCTCTATGGAGCTGTGTTTTGGTGGCCCGCTCTTGAGAGATTGGTCAACCAAAAGCCTCTTGACAAAGTTAGGAGAACAGCCGCCATTTTGATTACCGGGGCTCTTCGAACTACTTCGACAAAGGCTCTGTTTGCTCTTCTCCACTGGTTACCCACCAAACTTCTGGCATTGCAACAGGCTAAATGCTGTGCAGCCAGACTTAATGCCCTCTCACGCTGGCTCAGGAGTGACATAGGGCACTCTAAGATTATCGATCGGGATGTTCCACTGCCATCAATGGTGGACTACATCCCTTCTACTCCCGCTCTGGACCACGGGTTTCGAATCCATATTCCAAATAGGGAGACTTGGGCCCGTAACGAAGTGGTCGTGAGTGGTACTGTCGACATCTACACCGATGGCTCGAAACTGGACGACAGAGTCGGTTGCGGAATCTTCTCCAATCATCTTGGACTAAGACTCTCCCTCAGACTCCCTGACTACTGTAGCGTCTTTCAAGCCGAGGTAATGGCTATTCTGAAAACATCCGAAATAGCGCTCGGGGATGATCTTTCTGGTCATGCTATTCGGATATTTTCGGACAGTCAGGCGGCAATCAGGGCGCTTGCTGGTGCATATAGTACATCTAAGCTAGTCCTGAGTTGTCGCTCATTACTGAACACTTTATCGGAGCGATCACAGATTGACCTGTTTTGGGTCCCTGGCCACAGGGATATCCAGGGCAACTGTGAGGCCGATGATCTCGCAAAACGGGGCACATTGCTTCCTAATGTCTCCCCGCTACCAGACATTGGAATTCCTCTGGCAACGGTGAAAATGGCCATAAAGAACCACTATCTAAATTTGGCTCGCAAATTATGGGTAGATGAAAGTTCCTGCTGTGTCTCCAGACAACTGTGGACTACACTGGACCTCAAGCGGACCAGGCAGCTGCTCAAACTGGACAGAAAATCCATAAGTATCACGGTCTCTGTACTTACTGGACACTGTCTAATAGGTAGGCATGCGGAAAGACTTGGTCTGCCTTTTAATGATTTCTGCCGCAGTTGTGGCTCGGAGGATGAGGAAGAGACCGTACTGCCCCTCCTGTGTCACTGTCCATCCCTGGCTCGAAGAAGACTAAGAATTCTGGGCTCTCCTTTCTTTGGAACTCCCACTCTATAAGGGACATAGCGAAGTTCATCCGTGAATCCTCATGGTTCTCGGCTGGGTAATGGGAGTCATGCCGCCTTCTTTGTGGTATCACAACGGGCCATTCGTTTGTGCTCAAGTGAGCTTCGTCGCGAGAGGCTGCCACTCCTAACTAACTAACTAACTATGACCGTTATAATAACAATCGTTTATATTCAAAATTATAAATTAAAGGGTGCACCAATAGTTCATTTAATTTGATGTATATGACCAAACTGTTGAACCGTTATAGACAAACGGTTGAAATTTACAACGAACCTGTATTGCTAACTACGGTATAACAAGTATAAAATGTGGATTCGGAAATTAAAGGGTGTCCCAATAGTTGATGTATTTGGTCGAACTTTTGAACTGTTATAGACAGAAAATTGTAAATTGTATATCAACAAGTTTATAATTTGAATTTAGAAACTAAAGGGCATTCCAAAATTAATGTAATTCGACCTATAACTATGGCCGTGTCTTATGAACCGTTATGTACAAAAACTTGAAAATTAGACAGAATGTCCACTACTTTGTTTGCTATACTAAGAAGTAAAAGCAGCTTAAATTATAAATTAAAGGGTTTTACAATATTTAATCAAATCTGATTTATAAGTCTACTACAACACCAAGTATATAAATTAAAGGGTGCCCCTACAGTTGCTGTAATTTGATGCATATATTATGCCAAACTGTTGAACAAGTTTAAATTTTGAAGATGGAATGTAAGGGTGTCCCGATAGTTAATGTTATTTGCTGTATGTGGCCATACTCTGGAACTGTTGTAGACAGATAGATAAAATCTGTTTGGAAGTTGTTTTTTTTTTTTGCAAGATTGATTGTAGTTATTTTTATAGCAAACATAGCAGTACATCCTCTGTACAAAGCGTCTGCCTATAACGGTTTAAAAAATAAAGCCCCGTTTGTTAAATTTTTAGTCATTTGGAAACATACACATATTTGTACTTGAGCATCATTATAATTCTCTGGTTTCTGATATTTTCAGTCGGGAAATTTGTTTAAGCTGGTCAGATTGTTTATATGTTTCACCAATTGGTGTCCTTAATGAGGATATTAATAGGTCGAATCCTTCACTCTTACCTGAAATTGTTAGACATATTAATTTTTTTTTTTCGATTGGCTTTATATTTTAAATTCCCTCCTAGGAAATATTGTATTTTTTAGTAATAAGTAGATTAAGATTATATGTGATAAATAAATAAATTTCGAAATAGTTTTAATCATTAATTTTAATCTCATATTTTAAGAAATTCATCTTTATGTTTCGTTTTCCATATCATTGTTTTTTAACATTGTTATTATAATTATAATTTTGTTTTTATTTATTTTTAGTTTTGTTGTGTGATTTTTTTCTTTTTTTTTATATTCTTGAAATTGTAGTGCCGGGAGCAAGCGCATTTCTCTTCACTATTTTGACAGCTTTTTGTATCTAAACTTTTTCTTATAGCATAACGCGGTTTTCTGTTTAAATCTTTAGAATCATACACATAGTTCTAAGTTCTTATTTGTTACCTATAAAATTTTATAGAATCAAGTCTGTAATATTAATTTTTCAAGTCTCAATAAAATTAACTTAACTTGTACTTGTAAATGTCTGCCTACTAAATTTTAAAAACTGAAGTCATATAAGTGAAAAGCACTTCAGCATTAGCACGACCTTAATTTTAAAGTTTTAATTTTTGTACTTGTTGCTATAGCGCATATAATTTTACAGTTCAGACATGTAACAGTGCTATATTCGGCTATGCCGAATGTTTTGCACCCTTCACCATGTTTGTAAATCAAGTTTAGTGATGTAGCATCTATCAAATAAACAAATATTGCGTTGAAAGAGAAGTAAAAAATAAGAAAAAAATTCAGTACGATATATGCTTTTACGCAAAAATGTCATCGGCTCTTAATGGGTTAAGGATTTTTTTTAATGTTAAGTTTTTAAAGATCTTTTCAAAAGCTTTTGAATAATACCCATATTGACCATATTGACAATAGAACTTTTTTATAAGAACTTCAGAGGCCCATAACTCGATAAATATGGGCGAGCGCGAATTTCTTGACTTGAGGTTTTTTTTTTCTTCTAATATTTTAATTCTTTATCAAACCATATATTTGTTTTTTTATGGGCCTATACTTCACTAAACTAGATTTGTTCCAAATGTTATGGAAAAATTAGAGGCAGGCGTGGTGTTAAGTCCACTGCTTTGAGGGACTTGGACCGATCTTGCTGATATTGAATGACATCTCTTTCGACTCTATGTCTGATCGATTGTCGTATTTAAATCTTCTCTAGTTCATCTAGTGCCCTGGCAAAGTTGATTTTAACACCAACACGGATATTGATCAATCGACTTCGCTTTGCATAAGGACTTAGAATATATACACTTTATGGGGTCGGAAATCGATATTTTAGAAATAGCAAACGAAATGACAAACTTACATATACCATTTTTCCACTTTCTTGGTGAAGGGTATAAAAATAATGTTATTTTTATAAATATGCTAATTCATCTTCTATGAAAATTTCCCGAGTCTATTATTTACGGTTCTAGAGATAAAGGATTATGGCAGACGTACAGATCGACATTTGTGGCGAAAACAAATATTGTGGCCTAAAAAAGATTAGTATCGTTTCTAATTTAAAACTAATAAATTTTACAATAAATGATGTGATATAATTTATTACTTCCAAGTATGACAAAGATATCTGTTTTTAAATTTGTATGAAACTATAATTTAATATTTAATTAAAAATGCAATTTATGTTTTATATTATTTTTTTTATTTTTTTGTAGCGAAAAACTGTTAGCTGCAATAACAATGTTGCCAACTTTTACTGGATTGCTGCTGTTATTTAAAAAATGAATACTGATAATGGAATTTCAAATGCAACAACTCCTGGTGAGTCAACAGCAGCAGCAACATTATCAAATACAACTACAACAACTGGTTCAGCAGTTACAACATCAAATGGCTACGATCCATCACAACAAAATCGTCATTCGCCTCTACAACAACAGCAGCCACAACAAACTCAATTAAATGAGGTAAACAAATACAAAAAACATTTTGAAGATTTATAACATTCATTTATTCGTTTTGTGTTTAATTATGCATTTTAATTAGTGAAAATGTACTATCGTCCAGTTACATACACCATATTTTTGCTAAATTTGAATGATCATTGCAAACATACATCAAATAATGAAATATAAATAATAATAATAATAATAATAATAGTTTTAATGAACGTTTGTACTTTCTTAGGTATTTTCATTTTCTCTTTAAATACAGCCTCTCGTAAACGTGTTTGACATATTTTACTATCAAATATACAGACACGTACTGTATTAAAGTGTAAGAGTCAGACTAGTTTAGTTCTGCCGAATATGCCCGTGTCCCCGATATTTCGTTCATAAAAGTTACATAAGCAATAAATACTAATGTCATTTACTCGTTTTGCTTTGGTTGATCCCAAGAAAAGAGTGTCGTATTAGTTTTCATAGTATCAGCTCAAGGTCCTTGGTGTCTATCAGACTTCAAGACATATATACAACTACGCTTCCCCCTTTCGTAAGTCCTAGGTTTAATATACTTAAACTTCTTCGTGGGTTGGCTCAATTCCGAACGAGTGTTGTCGCTGATTGATCTTCTGGTACCCCACGAAACTTAGAACTCTGCATCTCGCACTCAGCTCCAGGTTTTAATTTTGAATTCAATAAATTTGTCGGGTATCGAGAGTTCCCTGATTTCCTTAAAGCTTATTAAGTTATAGTATCGAGTAGCAGTGCTCATAACTTTGCCTGCGTGTCATTTTTTATGTTCTTAAAACTTAAATTTAGATAAATATATGTTTTTAATATTTATTGCTGAGTAGAAGTGTTTACAGTTTAAGTATTATTATAAAGGGTGATTTTTTAAAAGCTATAGGAAAGTTAAAAAAAAACCACATAAAATTCAAAAAAATGCATGAAATCTTTATTTGAATCGATAGTACGGTCCATATAATTTAATGTTTGAAGATTATTTCATGCAAATTTTGACCTTGACTGCGCCTCAAATAGTCCATCCGCTTAGTCCAATTTTGGCATACTCTTTCCAACATTTCGGCCCGTATCTCGCGAATAAATGCTTCAATGTTGTCTTCCAATGCGTCAATTAAAGCGAGCTTGTCGGTATAGACACGAGCCTTAGCATAGCCCCACAAAAAAGCGTGTAAAGCATGATATAGGCGGCCAATTGACCGGTCCGAACGTGAAATAAAATGTTCACTAAACTCGCCTCTCAATAAGTCCATTGTTGCGCGTGCTGTGTGGCATGTGGCACCGTCTTGTTAAACCACATGTCATGTTAGAAGTTTGACAAAGAAAATCACCTGTAAAACATCCTCTGCGAAAATCATGCTGGCTACCGTGAACGCCAAGTAAGCTATAAGATTCAAAAACACTTTACAAAAGGAAAAGTTTTAATACTTAAAATAAAAAATGCCGAATGGACGGTAATTTTCATAGTTGCTGGTTGCGCTAGATCGAAAACACTACTTCAACACTTGCGTTTTAATTCTATCTGCCCAAAAAACAGTGTAGCGATAAACTTTTGGGGTAAAATCTATTAAATTATTCAAGAAATTTTTAAAATCTGTATCTTATTGTTATAAATCTTTAAAAATATTTAAAGCAGTTTTTCTTTTTTCTTTAAATGTTTTCGTATTAATTTATTAACAAATTAGTCGAACATTTACACTAAAAACGTGGTATTAAAAATAAAAATTAGTAAAAAACAAGTAAGAGTGCTATTTTCTGCTATGCCAAATCTTATATACCCTTCATCACGTATGTAAAGGTAAAGCGTGTGATTTTGGGGCATCCAAAAATTCATTTGTATACAATGCCATGGTGAGGTTACACGCTGTATACAGACAGGAGACTTGCTAGACTTGATTTGGGCTCCAACATTTTTAAATAATGACAAACCTTTTAAATTTTTAAACGACAGCTGGTATGACTTTTTGTAGCTGCTGAAATAACCAAAGGAGTTGGCAAGAACCACTCTAAGATGGCGAGCTCTAGCCGGGGCTAACGCCAGCACAACAGCGCGGTCAGCAACCTGGTAACCCACCAAATATTTCCATTTGGTTTTATTTTCATACAGCAGCCGCTACAAAGAATTAAAAAACCAAAAAAAAAAAAAAATTCTACATAAAAATGTTATCTGCTTTCAATGGGTTAAGCGTTTTTAAAAATTTTTAGTATTTGCTTAAAGATCTCTTCAAAAGCTTTAAAATGATACCCATATTGATATCTTAAAAAAATATAGTGCACAATTGTAATTTTATGAAAAATTTAGAGGCCCATGACTCGAAAAATATGGGCGAGAGGCATTTTTTAACTTGATGTTTTTTCTTATTTTTTTTATTCTCTGTTGTTCCATATATTTGGCCCATATAAATGATATGGAATAATTAGAGGTAGACGTGGTGTTTTGCCCGCGGCACCGAAGGACATGGACCGTTCTTGCTGATTTTCAATAGCAAAATATTCAAAACTATGTCTGATCGACTGGTGTATTTATTTCCGTAGCTTATCTAGTGCCTTAGAACAGTTGATTTCAACACTTACACGGACGCACAAGCGCTATGCATAAGGCCTTAGAACATATATACTTTATGAGGATCTTTATGAAGGGAATAATAAAATAAAAATTAAATGGTGTCTCACACAGGACATGACTTTTACTTTTTTATAGGCTTGAACTTTTATAATCTATCAGAAAAAGCTTTGAAATGTGAGCATTTTGTGCCCGTTATAAAAATTAGGTATAAAAAATAAAATTAAAGTGCGCCTCCATAGAAGCCACAATTTTGACCAATATAATTTTAGTTTTAAAACCTTTGCGGCAGTCACCTAAAATTTATGCAAAGTTTGTATAAAATTCAAACATAAATGATGCCCCATGGAAGACTTGATCTTTGTGGATTGCTGTATGTCTTCAATCGCAACAGGTAGAAATAACAAATAATTAAAAGCATACAAATTAAATTTAAGGTACATATATGGTACAGAACCCTTCCTGTATGAGACCAACTCGCACTTGGCGGATATATTTTTAAACTAAACTGTTAAATACAGCGTATTTTAATGGAATTTTTGTTTGTTGGCAAGAGATGTAGTGAAGCAGTGTTCGTTTTTTTTTGTACGTTGTGTTGTTTGTGTGTTATTTGAAAAAATAAACACAACTACAAAAACCCATATCAAATTAAAATTTAAATATAAAAATTCCAATGCCATGAAAATTTTCATCGTTTAGAAAGCGATAAAATTCGCCAAAAACTTTAACAGACATACCTTAGTTGGTGCGACAAGCGCCACGCTTCCTAGCGCATAGCTTTTACGCTGAAATTTCATACCTAAATAAGAGCGTCAACTTTCTGTTTTGAACAGTGATGTTAACTTATTTTATTTTGTAATATCCTCTATTAAGGAATAAAAAAGAGATAAAACCGCTGTATTGCCCTAAAAATAAATATATTGGCATTACTATTCAACAAAAGAAAAACAAAACAAACGCACTGTCATTTAGGTTTGCTTCATAAATTTCGTATGTATATGAGAATTTTTCGCAGATAGAATGCGCTTAGCGCACTAATTTAAGGTTTTCTGTAAAGGAGAATTGAAAAAATGGCATGAAAATCTGTCATGTTGCTAATCTGGACTTATTCAAAATATAAAACACTTCTTTAAACAATAAACGAAAATAGCTTAGCAGATAAAGTTTAGAAGTGGGTTGACTGGTTTGCATAACAAAATACTATTGTTGAATATGCATTTATGTATGCATGTGTCAATGTTTGTATAATATAAAATCTTTATGCAATTCTAATATAATATTTTTATATAAATATTTTTACTCTTATCTTCTTATCGTTTAATTAGCATCAGTTTAAATATTAATTCTATTTGTATTTTATTGAATTTGTATACTTTAATGTAGTTAAATATGTAATTAGTACGAATGAATATATTCGTTATGTGTATGTGTAACTTAAAATAATATAATTAAGCCGTATTAAAAAAATTGTCATGTTTGTCATAAGCGTCGAACCTAACAAATATATTATCAATAATTAAATGCATTCCTTATTAGAAAAAAAATGTGTGTGAGTTAAAGAAGGACACACTTATTGCAAATTATTATCACGTTTAATGTTTAGATCTTGTATAAAGTATTAAAAATCATAACTAAATTATTAATGTTTGTATGAAATAAACTTTTATGATTTGTATATAAACATGTAGAAAGAAGAAGTTTTATCTTCTTCTTTCTTCTTTGTAACATATTGCAATATCCCTGCCAGCATTTTGTATTGCATTTTTCGATAGAAGTAACTTCTTCGTTACTTTTTAGATTAAAAACTCAATATGACAACAAGAGCCGTTATACTAATACAAAAATACTTCCACTTAAAGTTTTTATTTAAAGAGTAACTTTAACTTTAACAATTTTCATTCTATTGTGCCGTAGATGCACAGTAGAAAAAATTCTTGTACGGCTAAGTGCGCAATCTTGTTTTATTGGTTCATGAATAGCAGTATTATTTAAAAGCTTTTGAAGAGATATTTTAGGAAATACTAAAATTTTTTAAAAATGTTTAACCCATTAAGAGTCGATGACATTTTTATGCAAAATTATGTATAGTACATAATTTTTTTTCTTATTTTTTAATTCTCTTTCACCACAATATTCTTTTTTTGATTGGAGTTACTTCACTAAACTAAACACATGTGGTGTTTTATTACTTTTTGCTATGCGGAGCTATAGCGATATGAAGTTTTTTTTTTTTAATTTTAAAGCGTAAAAATATGTGTTTTGTATGAGGACAACCTTAATTTTTTTTTAAATTAAAAATTGTTTTTAATACTGAACCAATTAAAAAAATCCAAATTAATTTAGAAATGACCGGTTGAAAAATGCGTGAAATGCATTAAAAAATTGTAGCTGAACAGGAAATATCGGTTGTCGTAAGAAAACCAAAGGTGATAGAGAACATCTTACCCCATATTCGGAATAAGCCCAAAAAATACCTTTAGGATCACCCAAAATATCAAGGACATTATAACTTTTCTTGTACTAATATTGAAGTAGATGAAAACAAAATGCTGTTGGTAGAACATTTACGTCACTTATTAATAATTCCACAAGAGGAACAAATTCTGTGGGACTGAAATTTGTTTTGGGTAACTTTATTTTTTTAATGAGGCAAAGTGAACAAATATTCCTAAACATAAAACAGTACTTCACAGCTTAAAATAAAAATATGGAATTAACTGCAGTGTTTATAGAATACTTTGATCAATAAAAAAGCTAATTAAGAATATATTTTTTATGGTTGCACCATCCATTTGTATTAAAGATTTTGCCGATTGATAAATATATCTCCTTCCCAGTCAGTGCAAACCACGATAATTGAAGAATTTGCGGGTATGTTTTACCTTAAGATCATGGTAATTGTTCGAATTTTTAATGCTGCCTTTATTTTATTTTATTTTATTTTATTTATTTATTATTACTTTTTTTAAGTGCGTCTTTAACTGGTTTTTCTAATAAACATTGTTGTTTGTCACTGTGTCGTTTCTGAATTGTTTTCGTTTCAGCTGGGCTATGTTAATAGTTTTCATTGTGAAGTGAAATATTGTGCATGAAAAATATTTCCTTAATTTAAAAACATGGAAATTTTAAACGTCGATAAAATTATAAAGTTTTGGGTGTCGAACATTGAACAAGATTTTATTATTTTTGCTAAAATAAGTTAATTTTTCCTTATCGAACAAAGTTTATTCTTTTCACATATTTATTTTACAACTTGGATAAAATTTATTTTCTTAAAATTTAAATGAAGATACTTAAACACAAAAAAAAAATGCTAAACACAATCGTATGTTAAAATATGACATTTGTTTTCGTTCCGCCGACAATGTCTAATTGGCACTAATGTGCCAACATGAAACGAGCTTTTTTCGGCACAATTTTTTGGGAACGACGATTGCGGTGTGCGGAAATCCTGCTTTTTTACTCGGAAATGTTTTGCTATAATGGCATCAAGAAAAAAATATCGCGCAATTAAAAGTATAAAAAAGTATGTATATTCTACAGTCCTAGAGATATTTAAAATAAAATGTATAAACGGTTTTAAACCGTGTTATCAATGATTAGGAAAATTACTTTCATAAATAGAACTTTGAATATATAAATATACAACAAACTCTGGCCTCGCTTTTTAATGCTTAACTGTTATGTCGCTCTGCAGATGGAAGGAAATTGTTTTCAAAAATTAATTGTGAACTTTTTGTTAAAACAAAACGGAAAAACTAACATCATAAGCACACATTGTTCATAACATATTCACAACTCACAAAGCGTATTTATTACATATGTGAATGTACAACTCATTAGAATTATCGTTAAACTAATATCAGTTTAAAATTAAAAGAGAAGAAAAAAAACTGAACAAATTATATTTGAAATCTATAAAAATTGAATATCGATAAAATTTAAAAATATTACAGTCGCGTGATTATTTAACGATTGTTCAACCACAACACCAAACATCGCAACAATATGTGTCGACGCAAAATGTCAATAATAACCCAATTGCTAGTGGTGATCCTGGTAATAATCACATAACATCATCACCAGTTTCCTTCTTAGCAAGATCCCCAATGGCGACAACCAC
Organism: Cistogaster globosa; assembly: GCA_937654795.1. Taxonomy (NCBI): domain Eukaryota; kingdom Metazoa; phylum Arthropoda; class Insecta; order Diptera; family Tachinidae; genus Cistogaster; species Cistogaster globosa. Next base: position 97,704,243 of record OW569404.1, on the reverse strand, counting down.
GCAAGCAACTGTTGTTGAGCATAAATATGTTACAACGAATAAACCAACTGTTACTTTAACAAATCCCACGACAACACCATCAAGAAATGGGATTAATAATGGTTCTAGTGTTGTTGCTGTACCCAAGAGTACCACATTAGTGTCTGCACATGATTTACATTTATTGAATCATCACCACCATCAACATGCAAATCATACTTCAGGCGCACCATTGCTTTTAAGTAGTTCTATCTCTTCAACGTCAACGTCAACAACAGGAACTGGAACACTTTTAAGCAATAATTTACAAAATGTAAGATCTAAATGTAAAAATTTTTGTATTTTTAACAGTGTCACAAAACAGTCAGTATATATCGGCTTGAGTCCACACATAATTTTTTGTGATTACCAAAAAATAAATAAAGTTAAACAAGGCGCCTAAGGAAATATTTTATAAAATTTAATAAGTGAAAAAATATCATTTGTTAACAAATTCCATTTAAGACTTTTGTATTTGTATCTTTCTCATGTATTCTTTCAGTTGGGTAAATATTGGGTCGTAACAAACTTGTTTCAAGGAGGGTCCGGCCAGACGGCTCAATACAACGAGGGTGGTGTTAACCACACCCAAACGTCTATAGCAGGAGTGCCTTCATCGACATTAGTGCAAGCTATATCCACAACTGCGGGCAGCACACCAACAGTGGTGCCGAAAACAGAGGCCGATTCAAGCAGTGCGGGAACACTGCAAATATCACAAACCCAAATGTTATCCCAGGCGGGAATAACACAACAGTTGCCAAATGGCACCATTATAACAACACAGTCACAGCAACAACAGCAAAGACATGCTGCGGATCTTCAGGCCCAACAGCAACAGCAACAACAGTTACATGTGCATGGTAATTTTTTTTAAAGCTTCAAACAATATTTTATATATAAAATATTTCTTTATATTTATTCAGCTTTAAATAATGCAGAAGATAATCGTCAACAGCAGCAACAACAATTAAGTCAACAGCAACATGTTGCTGTACTACAGCCAAGTGATACCATTAAAGAAGAAAAACCTTTTGCTTCAAATGGTAAAATACCTACAACAAATCAACAGATTATAATGCAGCATATATCAACAGCAACATCATCTGGCAACCCGGCAACCTCCGGAGCCACAACAATAACGCTTGGTACTCCTAAAACAGAAATAAAGGACGATGGTAGCGTAGTGATGAGCGGAAAACTACATCCTGGTATTGAAATGTATAAAGTTAATATCGAAGATATATCGCAACTATTTACCTATCATGAGGTATTTGGTAAACTGCACGGCGATGTAATGAACCATCCCTTGGCAGCAGCACATGCATCATTACCAGCAACTACCAACACTAGTATTGCTTCGGCCGTTACTGCTGCAACAACTAGTGCGACTGAGGTAAATAATACAACTGGTGTTTCAGCAGTAAGCAATAGCGTCGCTATAACAGATACTACCAGTATTAGCTCAGCTAATTCAGGCGTTGTTGCTGCAACCAGTACCATTACAAATTCAACTGTGGCAACTGCTACATCCACAGCTACTGGTATAGGTCCTGGAGGCCTGCTCATGCCGAAAATGGAAGGCGGCATTACAAATGTAGAACAAAATACTGTTACATTGGCACCCGATGGCACAGTAGTGTCAACTGGCGAACACGTATGCGATATATGTGGAAAACTGTTTTTGTTTCGCTATCAATTGATCGTGCATCGTCGTTACCACACTGAACGCAAACCTTTCAACTGTCAAGTGTGTGGTCAGGGTTTTTTCAGTTCTCAGGATTTAACTCGCCATGGAAAGATTCATATTGGCGGACCCATGTTCACCTGTTTGGTGTGTTTTAATGTTTTCGCTAACAATGCCTCTTTGGAGCGTCACATGAAACGTCATTCAACAGATAAGCCCTTTGCCTGCACTGTATGTCAGAAGACCTTTGCCCGAAAGGAACATTTGGAGAATCATTTTCGTTCGCACACTGGCGAAACTCCATTCCGGTGTCAGTATTGTGCTAAAACATTTACACGCAAGGAGCATATGGTGAATCATGTCCGAAAACATACAGGAGAGACGCCACATCGCTGCGAAATCTGTAAGAAATCGTTTACGCGCAAGGAACACTATGTCAATCATTACATGTGGCACACCGGTATGTATACGAGAAAAAAAGAAACATATTGTTTTTTTTTCTTATTCATTTCCAAATTAAAAATTATTAAACAGAAAATTTAGGATGTTTAGATTTGAAGTCATACTTTTAAACAACATGATTTACTTGTTTTAAATCGTTTAAATGGCCAGTCAAGTCTTTCTTTTTCGAGTTCTCTGAACCAACTTCTCATTCTTTAATTTTAGGTCAAACTCCACATCAATGTGAAGTATGTGGTAAAAAGTATACACGTAAAGAACATTTGGCAAATCATATGCGTTCACATACAAATGATACACCGTTTCGTTGCGAAATTTGTGGCAAAAGTTTTAGTCGTAAAGAGCATTTTACTAATCATATATTATGGCATACAGGTTTGTATTATTTTTCGTCTATTTAGAAATCGCATATTTAGATTACTTTTACAAATTTTATTCGCAGGTGAAACTCCTCATCGTTGTGATTTTTGTTCAAAAACGTTTACGCGTAAGGAACATTTATTGAATCATGTACGTCAGCATACTGGCGAATCACCGCATCGTTGTACATATTGTATGAAAACATTTACGCGCAAAGAACATTTGGTCAATCACATACGCCAACATACTGGCGAAACACCCTTCAAGTGCACTTACTGCACCAAGGCATTCACCCGAAAAGATCACATGGTAAATCATATACGTCAGCATACTGGTGAATCACCACATAAGTGTACATATTGTACAAAAACTTTTACGCGCAAAGAACATTTAACGAATCATGTGCGCCAGCATACAGGCGAATCACCGCACCGATGCACCTACTGCAAGAAAACCTTTACACGTAAAGAGCATCTAACAAATCATATACGTTTGCATACAGGTGACTCGCCGCACAAGTGTGAATATTGTCAGAAAACATTTACGCGCAAAGAACATCTCAACAATCATATGCGTCAACATTCTAGTGATAATCCACATTGTTGCAACGTCTGTAACAAACCGTTTACGCGCAAAGAACATTTAATAAATCATATGTCCCGCTGTCACACCGGTGATCGGCCATTCGCATGTGAAACTTGTGGAAAATCTTTTCCTCTTAAGGGTAATTTACTTTTCCATCAACGCAGCCATACCAAGGGTCAAGAAATGGAAAGACCATTTTCATGTGAAAAGTGTCCGAAAACATTTATTTGTAAAGGTGAGTAATATTTTTAACTGCAAATAAAAGATCGGGAAAAAATCGATTGATTACGAGCTGGCTTAGATTATTTGATACCATCCATGTCGCAACCAATCGTTTTATCCTTATTATTGTATCAATGTGTTAAAAAACTAACCTGTTAAACAGCTGAAAGCCCAATTTTATGATTATTAGAGTTTAAAACCATCGATAAGTATTAAAAAAATATATGTATATACGAGTATTTTATGACTGTCTTAAAATATTCAGAGTGTACTTACAATTTCTTTGAAAATGTCCTTTTTCATTGAGAGCTAGCATGCGTGTGTGATATGTCTTTTCAAACTCATTTATTAACAAATTTTTTAATATTATTCATTCTCTTACTTAATTGATTCGCCTTGTTTTTAACGTTATTTTTTTAAGTACATATATATTTTAAATAAAATTAATATTTTTTATAATTAATTATAGGCGTGGTAGGAAAAAATTGTATTTTTTTGCAGCTGATTCTAGGTGATACCATACATCCCTCTCGTTCTCGTTAAAACGATATTTTTCACTTAAAGTAATGAATGAAATTTAACAAACAAAAAAAAAACAATAGTTTGATATTCAACTGCAAGAGATGCAGGAAAATCCGTTCATAGTAAGAAGCAATTACGATTTGTTTCCTTTACATATTTTAAATTTATTAAAAATATTGACAGATATTTGCCGATCTTCCGGATGTTATATATTTTAGTTTAACAGAAAATACCTACATTAGGGTTTGAGATTTCCCGGAATTTTACATTTCCCGGAAAACGGGGAAAAAGTAACGCATTCCTGGAATACCCCAGTATTCCTTGGAGAAGGCAGTTCTTGAAAAAAAATTTATTTAATAAAATATAAAAAAAAATTTTACTAAAACATCAGCAACAAAAATAACAGCCAAATAATAATATTGACAGTTTAAAAATCAAAAACAATTTAGGTGATAAAACATACATATGTATGTATGTACATTTGTATTACATAACGAGAGATAAAAAAGATTAAAATATTTCAAAAAGTATTTTATCAATTAGTTTTTTTTAAGATATCATATCGCATGATTATCGTTTACTAGACATTCGGGGGTGTCATAGAAACCAAGTTGGTTTCGATGTTTCTTGGTTTTGAAAACCAACTTTAGTTTCATTTGATGTCATGAAACCAAGTCGGTTTGGTTATCTTCGAATTCAAATAAAACCAATATTCGAATCATTTTTGTAATGAATGAAATATGAAGTGTGTTTATTAAAAATATCCAGATCCAATTGTCTCTTCTTCAATTCATTTTCTTCTTGAAAGTATTTCAAAATTGCTGTACTTACGTGGGCAAATTCCTTTTTCAAATCAGTGACAGCATTTGCAACATATATATTGCCTTTTTCAGTTGCCCTATAAATGCGTCTTAAGGCCAGGATTGACTATCATACTCAGTCGTATGATCTGTCAAAAATTGCATGTGTGCTCAAAAAGTATGATAGACGCTCCCCTGTATTTTCAGTTTAATTTATTTTTTGCAGTACTGGTTGGTACAACGAGAGACAATTGCCGTTTTTAAGATGTAGAGGGCACTTCTCTCTCTCTGCGAAATGCTACATAGCCGTACTATAGCCTTTCTGGTGTTGTCAAGTGATGTTTTGCAAACGGTTCACCGCCAGTTGCCATACACTCTGTCTTATTTATTCGATTTTTTACCTCGCTCTTCTAGTTAGTGCATTTCTGTACGAATAAAAAGACATTACATAGAACAATACAATTTGTTCTGTGGAAAGAATTTTGTTTATCTTTTTCCACGCATTCACGTCAAATTGTGGTGGCCCGGCACTATTCAGTGAATTAGCCAGTTCACTGTTGGCTTGTCGCGCTATGTGAAGCCTTTAGCTTTCCATGAATTTTTCCATGAATTCCTTGATTATGGTATTTTTGTACTGTTTTTATGCTTTCCCCTAGAAAATAAAAAGGCCAATGAAAAATTTTTCTTTTCATAATGCAAATATTAAATTAATTTACTTACATTTCCAACAAATAACCCTCTGCAAAAAAAGCTTAAGCGCACAAAAATGAAAACTGACAGCTGACCGATAACATTGGTTTCTATGACCCCAAAGCATTTTTTCTTGTCGGTTTTAAAACCAATTCTGACAATATTGGTTTCTATGAAAACCCTGATTATGTTTCCTGTTTTCGTTGTACAATTCCCAGCAATAGAAAAACCCTTTCACTTTCTACTGAAGTAGATATTGTTGTCAACAGTTAGTAACAAAGATTATCCACGTTCGTTGTTCGAATGTTAGTTACTTTGAATAATTCGAATTCTTTTTCAAACAAATTAATTATTTATTTATTTTCAAACCTATGGAACATTCATTTCCTTACGGACTATGCTTAAATTAACTAGATAATAAACATTAATATAATAAATTTTATAATTATAGAAAAAATACTAAAATAAACTTAAGTTAAATTTAAAAAAGTTGCATTTAAAATTCGGTTTTTGTTATTCTAAACTATACAACTTGAGTAGGGATAAAGCTGTTAATTAAGTTTAAATAATTAAAGACACGAGTATCTGTACTATTTAAGGCATAATTCCTATTGTGAAATGGAACAATAAAAATGTGCTGAAGACTCAGAATTCTAGGTGGAACATTAAAACGAACCCGTGATAATAAATCTGGGCTATCAATGAAAAACTTTTTTAGTTGTGTAAATACACTAAAGCTCTTCGACTCACACACTTGATTTATACACGTAGATCTAGGAACAGATCGTAGAACAGTAACATATGAACAAATTTTTAAACCCAACTCATCTTACATAATCAAATAGGAAATAAAAAATTTTACAATAAAATCAGGAAAACAGGTTATAAAATAATATTAAATTCCAAAAACAAGTATTTTACATAATGTTATATAATAGATTCAAGTGAGGACAATTTTCTTTTATTCATTTACATAATGCTAATAAATTTTTTTTTACTAATTTCAGGTCATTTAGTTTCACATATGCGCTCTCATTCCGGTGAGAAGCCACACGCGTGTACTTTATGTAGTAAAGCATTTGTGGAGAGAGGAAACTTGAAACGTCACATGAAAATGAATCATCCAAATGCTCCAATGCCACCACCTCCAGTGCCACATCCAGTTATACCAGCAGGTGTACTGCCTCAAATAAAACAAGAAATAAAACCAGTTATCAGTGAAATAAGTAAGTCTCCTTTTTTAAATTTGTGTGTCAATTTTGTTTTGACAAACATATTTTCTTTTGTCCACTAGATACGCTACAAACTGCAGCTCCAACCATGCATACCATACAGCAAATAACTGCAGGGGCATCTGCAAATACAGTGCAACTTACGACGGGCTTAACACCTTTGGTAACATCAACTATAACATCGCATACTACACAGAAACAGGCAACACAGACACAAGCTCAGGTACAGCAAAATACATTGCAACAACAACAAGTTGTACCAACACACCAACAACAACAACAGCAGCAGCAACAACAGGTGACAGCTCATCAACAAGTTTTGCAGCAGCAGCAGCAACAGCAGCAACACCAACAAAATCAATTGTTACAATTGTCTTTACAGCAGGCAGCTGCTGCTGCTGCCCATCAACAAATACAACAGCAGCAACAACAGCAACAACAACAGCAGCAGCAACAACAACAGCATCAGCATCAGCAACAACAACAGCAGCAAACTCATCATCAACAACAAACAGCTTCAAATGTTACTGTCGTTACTAGTGCTCATCAACAGCAGCAGCAACAGCCATCCCAACAACAAACACAAAGTCAACAGCAACCATCACACGTGCCAATTGCATTAATACAAAACGATCAGGAGGCTTTGGCACGTGCAACAATGCAACAATTACAGCATATGCCTGCTAACGTTGAACAACATCCCGTTGTTTATTAGGAAAAATAAGAGCAGCAAAATACTAACATAACCCTTTGGTAACCATTATTACCACCATCATATTCAAAAGTTATTTTGTTTGAAAAAACCAATTATATTGTTTATAAAAAAAAGTTAATATTTTATCATTAATTTGTTCCAAATCGAGATACATTTGGAACGTGTTTTTAGAAGCTTTTGACTTACATACTTAAAATAGTTGGTTTGTTACTTTTCTTATAAAACTTACTAAGTTTAATTATTATAAATAATTATTTAGTAAACAAATTATTAAAAAACAGCAGGTAAATGGCAAATTTTAAGATGACAAACAATGTGACAGTCAATAATTATAAATATTTATATCTATCAGATTCTCTTTAAAGAAAAAAAAAAAAACAAATTATTTAAATATTTTAAAGCAGTTTTTAATTTTGCAGTTAGAGACAACATGTAAAGCTTTCATGTTTTTATAAAAAGCGGAAAGCATTGTATGGATCGACAACAAGTTATTGAAACTGAAAATTGTAAAATATTATTTCATTAGATTTAACAACTTTTTTATTGTTGTTTTTTTTTTTAACTCGTGCATATTTTTATTTAATAAAAGTCCTATGTTAATCACATACATACTTACCCACGTATATATATTATATTTTTTATTATTATTATTACTTTTTTTAATCAAAATCCTAACACGACTTTTCCATTTGTGTTCTTTTCAAATTTTAACATTTTTTTTATTTTTAAATTTATTTTATATTACATTTAAAATGATTTTGTTGATTTCTGTGCAATAAAGTATTCCTTATTTTTTATTATTAATGAAACAAATCACACTTCAATTATACAAATTCTTATTCGATTATACATATAAATGAATTTTAATTCATAGTAGCTGGGCTACTATTGTTAAAAGATGAAAAAGAAAAATAAAATGTTTGAGTATTGTTTAAATAAATACATGGTGTTTTTTAAAAAACCATTAAATAAAACAAAGTTTTCAAAAATTTTTGTATGCTTTAGAACACAAATGGTTAATTAAATGTTTAAAACCCCAATTGTTTTTAACCCTAAAAAAATATGCTTTAAATATTTTCAAAATTACTAATATCTTTATTATGCTACATAATATTAATAAATACTTTGAAGTTTATAATAAGAAAATGGTATACATTAAATTAAATAAGATAATAAACTATTAGATTTTAGAAAGAAATAAAAAAAACGTATTTAAATATATATATAATATATACATACATATATAACAAATTAACAACAAACCCAAATGAGTTTAATTACTATGAATTCATCAATAACATTGTTTTTAAGTTTTAACCCATCATTTAGTAAACGAAAAAAAAAAACGTAGACGTTTATTTTAATTTCTATAACTTTTGTTTATTTTTTAATTATACTTTAAATGTCTCTCACAAGTTCACTTAAGTATGTCAAAACAGATGTAAAGGAAAACAAACAATAAATTTTTAAACACAAAACTAAGCACTAAAAATTATTCTCTTAAAATTTGCATTTTTTTATTTTCAAAAGAAAAATTAATTTACGTATTTAAACATCTGACAGGGTGTACTTATGTAAACTCTAGCACTCGATGAAATACAACCAGTTACTATCTAGAGTATAACAATGATTTTTACCTTCATACATTCGTCAACTGTAAAACGATTGAAAACGCTTCGCTTTGTTTGAAATGTGTTTGTAGACCAGGCTACAAGGCTCAATTTTTAATACCTGACGACGAATATTTCATTCTTTATTGAATTTGGGATATCTTTTTTAGCTGCTATTGAACTTTTTTTTCTTTTGTCATCAAATAGAATGTTAATATTTTTCAAACTGAATTACAACTAAATAAGATTATTTAAGGAATATACTTCCGATGCTGTCAGATCTTGTCATGTCCGTATCCGCTCTCCCAAAGTAACAAGTTTAAATATCTTTGATCAATAACAACAACAGTTTTCTTTAACTTAATATCGCTTTATGTAAAACCCAGTCCGGTTCTGCCCTGCTAAAATTAAGAGCTCAACCAATTTTTTTTACTAATATCTACTTAATGAGATAATTCGTATTATATTAAATATAATTCTTGCAAAAAACCGAATTTGAAACAAACTTAAAATCATATTTCTTTAAGATGGTAACTATACATTAATAATATAATATTCGAAAAAGATTGCGTCAGGATTTTTTATATGTCTTAGAACAAAATATGAATGCAGATTTAACAATAAAATTCAGCAGTTATATGGTCACCCTTTATTTTTTACACTTTTTGTTGCTGACACAGTAAAAGAATATTTGTTTAAATTCTAAGCGTTAGCCTATAACTGTTCAAAATATTGGCCATATACATCAAATAACAACGATTATGGCATCCTTTAATTTCTAATATAAAATATTTATACTTGTTATTTTGCTTGATATAGTAGTGGACAATCTGTCTAATTTTTAAGAGCTTGTCTGTAACGGTTTTAAATATAGGGCCATATAGGTCAAATTACATAAGTTATAGGGACACCCTTAAAATTCTAATTTCAATTTCAAGTTTTTTACTTTTTATAGCGGACTCAGAGCAATAAAGGTTCTGTGCAAATTTCAATATACTGTCTACAACTGTTCGACTGTTTGGTCGTATACATTAAATAACAGCAACTATTGTAACACCCAATAATTTATAATTTTAAATATTTATACCTCTTAATATACCAGACGAAGTAGTAGACATTTTGTTTAATTTTCAAGTGTTTGTATATAACGGTTCAAACGATAGGGCCATATAGGTAAATTTACATCAAATATGGAAACACCCTTTTATGTCTAAATTTAAATTTTATCTTTTTTATAGCGGACTTGGCAATTAAAGTTCTTTGTAAATTTCAGTTGTCTGTCTATAACAGTTCAAAAGTTTGGCCACATACATCAAATCACATTCACCCCTATTCTGCGTTTCGATTAAGTCTCCGCATTCAGTTCCGTTGCGATCGTAAATTGATATTCTGAAGAAAAACGGAATTGAAAGAAAAAGAAGAAGACAACAATGTTTACAAAATTAGTAGCATCACTGTGGAATGTGGAAATGAAATAGGTAAAATAAGCAAGTTTGTTATCATTTTCATAAACAAATGTTGTATAATAAAAAAATTGTTAAATAAAATAAAACAAAATAAAAATTAGTTGCCGTGAACTGTCATTTTTGTTGGAGGACCTAGTGCATTGAGGATTCCTGCAACTTTCTCTCAGAACGCTGCTACTTCTTCTTTTGATCGCTGGTGGTATCAACGTGTAATGTCTGCTTTAAATGCCTTTACATCTGCCAGTTGCTGTTTTTGACCCGTTATGCATAAAAAACCACATCAGATTCGGGTTAAAAATTAACAATTTAAAACAAAAGAAAATTTATTTAATTAAATAAATTAGTTTAAAATAATTTTAAGGAATTTTTTAACTGTTTCTGAACATTTTATTTCATTTTCTACTTACATTTTTTCAATTTTTAAATTTTAAAGTAAAAAACACAAATAAAGAAAGCCCCTTCGTTAGCAAAAAAACAACTGAGAAAAACGGAACTTCGATCGTAATGCAGAACACATACAATCGAAAGAAACTGAGCGGAATTGACATCCTGTCCAATTTTCAAGCGTTTGTCTATAACGGTTCAAAATGTAGCCGCATATAAGTCAATTAAAGTCAACTATGGGTACACCCTTTAATTTTTAGAATTATATTTTTATTACTTTTTGCTATTTGGAAGCTATAGTAATAAGCATTTTTTTATTTTAAAGAAGTGCGCTTTACGGTTCATAATACACTTAACACAGGCACAAACATAAAAAAGAAACATTCAGTCGAATTGATAACATCCTTCTTTTTTTGAAGTCGGTTAAAAAACAAAAAATTGCTGGTATTGTGGAACACCATGGCGTGATAGTGTTTTATAATTACTTAATTTAACTAAACTAAACTTTAACTAAAAACTAAAGCTTTATTATCAAAAAAATGAAACTTCATAAAACAAAAACCAAATGTAAATAATTATGAATTAAAATAAAAATGTAAACCACAGTATTAATACTTTAAAAAAGCTTCAACACACATTTAAAAAGTGCATAAATTATGAAAAAATTTGAATTTGAACCCATTTGGCAAATGGCATGCATAGATTAAGTCAGCGGTTGCTTGTGTTTTTTTAAGGAAATACAAATAATAGTAACTTAAATCCACCTCAAACGCTCATATAACTGATGACCTTAACCAATCATTCACGCCAATTTTAAGTCATTGTTCCGTCTTTAGCTGATTTGAAGTACTACAGAAATCGCAATTTCATACGACTTCCAGTTTGGAGTTGGTGGGAAATTACGCTGAATGTGTATAAATACTTATCTTACAGAAAAATAATACAACATTATATTTATTGAAACCACGTATACGGTTCAGACTTGTGTCTGTACTTTCTAAATTTTAAGAAATCCTTTTAGCCAATCTTTTCTTTCTTATTACTAAAAATTTTTTTCGCATTTGTCATTTATTTTAGCGATTTTTAATCCTTTTAATCCTTTTCATCCACAAAATTTGTCAACCAAATCATTTTTTTTTGCAAAAGAAAAATTCAAATTCCAACCCAGTTTAATTGTCAAAAGTTGTGCAAATTTTGCTTTTCTTGACATTCGCCGCAAGGCAATAAGAAGGTTGTTAAACTTTGAAGACCTCAAAAGTTTTATTGTTCTGAACGGCGTTTATAGTATCCTCATATCTTCTGGTATCCATTGTCTTACTTCGACTTTCTTCGGCATAGTTGTATTTTAACGAAAAGCAATACTGGTTATTGTACAAATACTTACAATTAATTATTAATTTTTAAATATTTTCCATATAAAATAGTTATTTATTTTAAAGAGAAGTAGCACTTCAGGCAACAATGCCTATTTAATTAGTGTGTAACCGTGCTACATTCTTTAGGAAAGGGATAGAGGAGAGAAAAGAACAGGTGGTAAAAGTATAGCCCTTTAAATAGTTATTTTACTTCGCTGGCGAATGTGCTATGTAGAAGTAAAGACGAAGGAGGCTGCGTGCTGTATTGTTAAATTCTGAATGCTTTTTTATACCAGTGAACAGAAACAAAAAACATTTTAATTTTTTGGTTGCCGCAGATATTGAACCCTGGCCAATCAGGCTTTTACTCAACGTGCTTACTACCGTTTATTTTGAAAGTAGCATAAGTCGCTTTAAAAATAAGCGGCTCAAATAAAACTTATATTAATCATATAATAATAATAATATTAATCAAATCAGATGTACTATCTGTTTTGCTGCGACCTTTTGGCTTAACGCTCATAAAACCCAGTGCTGTGTTCTTTCGCACAGTCGTACTGCTAAACATGCTACCTCATCTGTAATTATGTAATATATATATGTATATATATTAAGGAATCAGAAGCTCTCGATGTTCTTGGCATGAAAATTCAATGCGATATTCGATGGAACAGGCATATTTTTCATGTCGCAAAAGAAGCACTGAAGTGCCTAGATTTTCTGAAACGGTGTAAGAAATATTTCAATCCATCTGGTCTCCTTACTATCTATATCAGCTTTATCAGACCGAAAATGGAATACAACTCTCATGTATGGGCCGGTGCTTCAAAGTCTATTTTGGAGTTACTCGACTGCGTGCAGGAGAGAGCGAACTAGCTCATCGGTGACAGTAGAGTATCCAACTCTATTGACTCACTGGAGCATCGCCGCAATATGGGGTGTGTTTCACTGTTTTATCGTTACTACAACGGAATGTGCTCTTATGAAATCAGGGAAATCGTGTCTGTAAACCGTAATTTTATACGGGCAACGCGCCCTGCATCAAGAGCGCATTCCTTTGTAGTCGATTGGCTAGTGAATCGCACTACGCATTACAAAGAAAATTCGTTTTTTAATCGAACAGTACGTATGTGGAATAATCTCCCTGCAGAGGTCTTTCCTGTCACTTTCAATGTGCAAAGATTCAAGTCAAATGTCCACAAAAACTACTCCCTCTGTCCCCCTTCCCACTACCTAATCTAGGTGTTTTTGATACAATGCATTGCATAAGTAGGGGTCATCCCCTGAGTGCTGGTCATAATTAAAAAAAAGCGCAATTCCCAAAGTAAAAATTCATGTAAAACAAAATATTTCGCAAAAAAATTGACTTTAAGACTGACACTTAACAAGTTATAAAAGATAAATTGCAAATCAGATCAGACTAAACCACATCTTTCATTATTTAAATTTACGGTTTAAAGTGTCCCCATAGTATTTATACACATTTTCTTGTTTCGAGTGATAGCTTTTTAGCAAAAAGAACTTTAAATTTTATCCTTTAAAAATTATGTAGAATTAAATGTTTGTTAAATTTAAAATTTGTTTAAATTTACAACGATTTTAAAAATCTAAGTGTAAGCGACCTTTTCTGGGACACGCTTTATTTTTATACTCTTCACAATAGGTTGAAAAATGGCTTACATATATATCTAAGCTTGTCATTTCGTCCGTGTTAGTGTTGAAATCAATTTTGCCAAGGCACTAGATGAACTAGAGAAAATTTAAATATGGCAATCGATTAGACATATTTTCAAAAATTTTGCTATTCAACAAGATCGGTCCATGTCCTTCGAGGCAGTAGGCAGAACATCACGCCAGCCTCTGATTTTTTTATATCATTTGGAACGATCAAGTAACTCCAATCAAAAAAAAAAAAAAACATATGAGGCGATAAAGAACTAAAAGTTAAAGGAAAAAACATCAAGTAAATAAAATTATCACTCGCCTATACTTTTCGAATTGTGGGCCTCCGAACTTTTCATATAAAAGTACGATTACGAACCATATTTTTTAAGATATCCATATGGGTATGATTTAAAAGCTTTTGAAGAGATCTTTCAGGAAATACTAAAATTTTTGAAAAATGCTTTACCTATTAAGAGCCGATGACATTTTTATGTAAAATTAAACAATAATATTTTTTTCCTATATTTAAATTCAGTCACCCCAATAGTTTTTTTTTTTTTTTATAGATGCTATTTCACTAAACAAACTCTTAGTTGGTACTCATACCTCAGGTTGTGGTTGCAGGTTAGTTAAATTGTAAAAGTATTTATTAAAAATAAAACTCATGGTTGTTCCTATAAAACACCCATGATTTTTCAGTATTTTTTCTACCGATACTTGCAAATACTTCATACAATAGCACCTAATAATAAGAGTTAAAGAAAAAAATAAAATTTGAAATGTGTACTGATAGGCGTACTTATATGGTCCAGCACATTTCAAATAAAGATTGCAGGAAAAAACTGCCCTTGTTTCGAGATGTATTTCGGATCGTAAGTCCAAGACTTATTTTTCTAGGCTATTAAACCAACGTCGGAAGGAATACCAAAGGTAACAAATAATAAATTAAATAATTATTTATTCCATGCTTAAAAGACGCACAGCAATAATACAAAAATAACGAAACTATTGAGAAATAACGACTTATATACTCCATTTAATAAGGGTGCTTAAGTTTTATTCGAGTAATTTTTCGTTTTATTTCTTTACTTTTCCTTTATTTATGAATTTAATATTTTTTTTATGATTTTGTAAGAAATTTTTAACAACCACATGAGGAAATCAAATTTATAAGATCTTATACCGAGTTCACACACGCCAATTTTTCTTGCAGTAATTCTAGGACCGAATTACGGCAGTCGAGATCGAGCAACCTTTCGTTTCGTAAAATTACTATTCGTTTATTGTTTTTATTTTAAAATAAAGCTTATATTTCCTTGGCTTCTATGCGTACTCAAGTAAAAAAAAAATATTTCGATCGTTGTGGATCTAACGAGTGACATTTCAACAGCTAATGCTCGATTACAAGCTCGCTATTGTAATACTATGTTTCCACCAAGGTACATTTTATTTTACTAGGTAGTGTCGTCCACCCAGCTGGTTTGTGGTTGGACATGTCAAAAGTTGTTTATATTTTACTACTTTTGTTTACGAATTTCAAAAAACACCAACAAAAAGCATATGCAGAACAAAGACAGGATTTGTTTTTAGAGCAATCTTTTATTATTTCTTTCTAGTTTTAACATTTCCATTCACAAAGCAACAATAAAATGACATGTGTTTTTTTAATGTTGTATTTGTTGTAGAGCCGCTATTGCCTAGTAAAATAAATGTACCTTGGTTTCCACAGAGCCCAATATACTTGTTTCGCTCTCTCATTCTTGATTCATGTGTGAATCAACGTGCTTCGCCATGCAAAATGTTGAGATCGAAGCACTTTGTGTTAAGCAGCACGAATAATTTCTGTCTGTTCTAATTTTATTGCAAGTTTATCTGAACTTGCTGTTTAAAATCAAAACAGAAAGATAAAACAATGTTAAAAGTGGTGGGTGAGTGTGTGTAAAATAAAAAACAAAATATTTAATTGAATTTTAAAATGTAATAAATTATAAACAAAAAAATTGAAACAAAATATAAAATTTTAGATCAAATTATTTGCATATTGTATTAGTTTTTGTGCAGAAGTCAAATCGAAGCAGTTTGCCGTGTAAACATACGATAAGTTATCATCTCAATTTTCTATAGTACCTGTTTTATATCGAATGCAGTCATTAAAAAAAAAATTAACATATAATTTTACTCGATCACGAATGCGGCAATTCGGCCCCTGATTTTTGTGGAAGCAAAAGGAGTGCAGAATCATTTTATTTATCGTTTTCTCACCTACAAAATTCAAAATTGCTGCAAGAAAAATTGTATGTACTCGGTATTTCTTCTTAATATCTTGAATTACTTCAAAGAAAATTTTAAAGGCGGGTACTCTGTTTTGAGCCAGCACTTTGTGTAACTTGTGAACATCTGCAAAATTGTAAACTTTTTTTTCAAACTCTTATGATAATGTCAAAGTAATTTGTAGAACAAAAAACCGTATTTCCTTTAATTTATATAGATCTATTTAAGTATTAGGCGTTTTTTTCTTTTGTAATTCATGCTTAGATTAGACAATTGATTCTTGCGAAAGATTTTTTTCTATACATGCCTTCAATTATTTTCTATCGGAAAAGTCACCACATCGTTACTTCATGGCGTTGAAATGTATCGCAAATAATATCGTATTCTGATATAATTAGTATCCCCAGTCGGGAAGAAACGAACCACTACAGTTATACAATTAATGGGAAACTATTTGGCATCTCTAAGAACGATTAAAATTGAGTATATTGGTAGTGTCGAATTTGTGTCTGTTAAAAGTGTTAAAAGGAGTTCTTTAACAGAATTGAGCTTAAAACTTTTAAAAGTAACGGAGTTCTGCTTTATCAAAACAGAAAATGTAAATTTTATTATAATAGAAATGTTTAAATTTAGAAAGCTAGAGACTAAGAAAAAAATATTTTGTGTTTAAATAAATAACTAGTTTGTTAACTTCACTTACAGATTTATATATCTTTTTATTTATATTAATTAATTTTTTGCAATTTTTCTTAACATTTTTAACACGCATTTAACATAACCAAATTTATAAATAATTAAATTGCTAACATAAATCTACAAATAACCTTTTACTTTATTTTTACCAATTTATTTTTTTGTAATTTGTCTTAACATTTTTTAAATAACACTCATTTAATATAACCGAACACTACCGAACACTGCACAAGTCAAACTAAATGACATTAGTGTTTTTGTTTATCTGTTACATTAATTAATTCACTTTTAGTAGAATCGAAGTTGTGACCTATAAGAGATCAATATTCGATACCTATGCAAGTTTTTTTTTGTAAATTTTTGAGCAATCAACTTATTATCATCTGGTAGTTGAAATAAAGTTAAATTTAAGGGGAAGGATTTTTGTATTATTATAACAGGTCTTTTTGTCCAATTAACTTCTGGTAGAGACAAAATAGTGATTGTTTGAAGATCTTAATTTGATAATAATGTATTTTGTTTTTGTAAAATTAAGTTTTTATCTAAAAAAGTAAGGAAGAAGTGACTTCTATCTAAAAATAATTTTCCAAATGCTAGCAGGGATATATATAATTAAACAGTAACGGTGTTTTTTCTGTATATAAAATATTTTTTTTTAATTTTGTTGTTGGTGTAGATAGTTGTCGATATGGAATACAAAACACCTATTTTTTAATTTTTTCTGTCTGTCTGTATGTTTTCGCATCACCTAAAAACTTCTATATGGATTTGAATAAAATTCGAGAGGAGGTCTCTTAGAACCTGGGTCAAATATAAAATACTTTTTTTTTATAAAAATATGTCATTTCGTAGAGAATCTAGAGATACAAATGTAAAAGCACCGGTGTAATGGTACTAGAACAGTTGTCAGTACATTTTATTTTGGTAGATGGAAGTTTTTAACACTTAACTTATTAACTTATTTTTCAAAATTTGAATTTTAAGAAAGTTAGAAATGATACGCGGGCGAAGTCGTGGGCGCTGCTAGTATTTTAATAAAATCAGATCAATGTTTATAGACTTATAATTATAAAAGTACAAATACATACAGTGTAAAGCATAAATTAAGGTACCTGTTTCGATATGTAAAACAATTTCTAAAATTTTGTTAAAAACAAGTAAGAAAGTTTTGTTGTTTATTCCTATTTTGAAAAATTATTCATATACTACAGTCCAGCAAAATTATGCACTCTTATTCTAAGAAACAACCATAAAATATCCTTAAATACCTGGCAATTCCATAATTTTCCACAGCAAAAGTCTTGGTACCCTATAAAGTAATCTATGTTTAAGTATTGGCATCTCTATTATTTTAAATGTTTTTCTTTCTACATTAATAACGGTACATTTAGAATGTATGCAGAGTTATTTTTTGTTGACATCAGTACCAATAATTGGTTTTTTATTAAAAAAAAAGTGTTAAATAAAATGACTCGCAAGGAGCTATCGATTGAGGAGCGCAATATTATTATTAATAATCATAGACTGGGAAAATCATATTCTGAAATTGCTTAAATAACTAATAGAAGCAAGTCAACAATACAAAAGGTTATAAATCGCTTTCAAAAAGAAAAACGAGTTGAAAATAAGACCAGGTCTGGGCGTCCACGCAAGCTTAGTGTCCGAGAAGAAAGAAAAATAGTGTCTTTAATTAGGAATGATCCCTTTAAAAGTGCACCAAAGATTGCTGCCGAGTTGAAAGAGTCCATGGACAAAAGTGTTTCCGCGGATACAGTACGCAGATCAATCAAAAGAGCTGGGTACAACGCTCGTACAGCACGCAAAAAGCCCTACATAAGCGAAGTCAACAGAAAATAGCGAATTGATTTTGCAAATGAATATAAAACAAAGCCTACTGTGTTTTGGAATAAGGTTATTTTCTCGGATGAGTCAAAGTACAACATTTTGGCTCAGACGGACGTGCTTTAGTATGGAGGAAACAAAATGAAGAGCTAAACCCGAAGAATACGCGCAAAACGGTTAAACATGGCGGTGGTGGCATCATGGTGTGGGGATGTATGTCAGCAGCAGGTGTGGGTAACTTGGAAATAATAGATGAAATAATGAACAAAACAGTGTACCTTAATATTCTTAAAAAAAATCTCAACCAAAGTGCTGAAAAATTACAAATCCGCAGTGATTACTACTTTCAACAGGATAACGATCCGAAGCACACCGCTGCTGATATCAAGATGTGGATTGCATATAACACCCCCACATGCTTAATACCCCACCGCAAAGTCCAGATATGAATCCAATTGAGAATTTGTGGGATCATTTGGAAAAACGCTTGCGTAATCACAAAATTTCTAGCAAATCTGAATTAAAAAACATGCTAATGACTGACTGGCAACAAAAATAACCAGAATTTACGAGAAAGCTGGTACATTCAATGCCAAATAGGTTAAATGAAGTTCTTCGACTTAAAGGATATCCCACTAAATATTAGGTACAAAAATATAATACATTAGGATATGTATCTTTTACAATATATTTTTAATTTTTAGGGGTACCTAGACTTTTGCCGTGCAAAAATATGTGGTTACCTGAAATTACAATCCAGTTTACGTTTTTTTATGCTGTATAGATAGATAAATTTTTTTTTTTTTTTATAAATAAACAAGTTTGCAAAACAAATATAAAAAAATACATATTTAACTACACTTTGTCGCTTTTTTTCATGAAATGGTGTATATCAATCACGGTACCTTGAGTTTTGCTTCTCACTGTAGTTAGATTTTCCAGTTGCCTGACTTTTTTCTTCTGGAATATATTTTGATCAAGTTTGTGTTACTTTAGGCGACTATGTAAATTTCTAAGTCATGACTTTCCATAAGCTTCTTATATGTCGTTTTGGAACTCATCCATAAGTTATATTAAGATGTTCCTTTTTAGTACTGACATTTTGTGAACATACCAGCAGCGTATTAGAAACCCTTTACTATAACAAGCTGTATAAATAAGTAATAATATACAATAAAAAATGTATACATAAAGATATACATACATACCTTGAATACAATACTTGAGCCTATATATTACTAAATATAAGCCTATATATTACTAAAGATTAGAATAGTATTTAGATTTTATAGAATATTTATCTAAAAATATACATACGGATAAAAAAAAATACATAAGGCAGGCATAATATAAAAATTTTTATCTAAAGTATTTTAGATGAACAAATATATATACATACATACGCTAACTGAAACTAAAAAAGTGTTTTATTCTAAAAATTTTAAAACTTGGAATTTTAGCAGAGAACGCAAATAAACAAATATATTTGTATGTACTACTGAATAAGAATTACTAGAAGCATAAATAGTGCACCAATGTAATCAAATTTACAAGAATATTTATTATCATTTTATTTACATAAAAAATTTTTTTTTTATTTAAACAAGGAAATTATTTAACTTTTATATATTTAAAATAGGGATTTTTTATTTTTATTTCTTGCCTTACTTCGATGAAATGTGGTCGATTTTGGGAATTCAAAACCGGGTATAAAAAATTTCCCGGGATTTGATATTTTTAATTTAAAAACTAAATTAGCATATGTTTTGGAATTCTGGAAAACAAAAAAATTCATTTAAATTATAATTAAATAAACAAAACATATTTGTATTTAGAATGTATGGTCATTTGGAGCGAGATTATTTTAGTTTTTATGGGAAAAACCACTTTTCTCGAAAGCGGCTCTGCGAAATTTGTGCACGGTTGGCAAACTTTTTTCGTCTTGGTTCCTACTTTTATAATGTATGGCCATTTTAATGGAGATTATTATAGTTTCCATGGGAAAAATCATAATTTTTTTTTTTGTGACCAGTAAAAACGCATTTTATTAACAATTTTTATTAATTTACAAATGTTTTGCATATTTATTTATAATTTACATGAATTTTCCTTCTTCTAGATTTCAAAATTTATGCTAATTTAATATTTTAATTAAAAATACCTAATCCCGGGAAATTTTTTCTACCCGGTTTTTGAATTCCCAAAATCGACGCTTTGACGTCTTTGACGCTATCTTGGCGCACGTAAATAAATGTACCTTTATACATTCCGTGTAAACAAATAAAAACCGTGCTTGTTTGTATAAAAGCCATCGGGCAAAATTTTAATTAAAGCATCTTCTATTTTAATCTGACATCAGCTGCTTTCAACACAAAAAACTTTTTCATTAAATTGGTGTTTCATTGGACAATAAATTTTTATATTTCTAAAGTTGTTTAATGTGCAGACAAACCTGCTATTTCTGTCAAAAGTGTTCTTCGTTCTAGGAGCATTCCAGAGTAAATATTTACTGTCTACTCTTGCGTCAGTGCCATAACTGTCGTCATCTTGGCCATATTTCTAAGGGGTGTCGGTCCAAGAGGAGATGTTTGAACTGTGCGAAGAAGTTTTGTAAGGGAAATTAAATTGTAAAGTGTCTTTTATGTGGAGATCTTAATCATTCTATCAGGGAAAGATAATCGTGCCCTTAATGAGAAATATTCTGGTAATAACAAAATTCAAATTTTTAATAATAAACACAATCAGTTTTGAGATAAAATTTTTGAAAGGAAATTACATAAAAGGATGTATACTTAAAATAATGACAGTCATTAAGAGAATGCCCATGTAAAAACATACATACATGTTAGAGCAAAAACAAATAAATATTTGCTTAATAAATATTGAAGTACTTTTCAATTAATGTCATAAAGAATATGACGTCAGATCTGTACACCTGGAATGTATGAAAGTGAAAAGTTAAACTGAAAAGTTTGTCATTTTTTTATATAAAAATATTTGGTAGTGTACAGAATTGAAAAATAATAGAAATAAAAAGTTTCTATCATACATATATAATGTTAAGTGTACTAATAATACTCGAGAAACAAATATAATAAAGTAATGCGTAAAGCATTATAAAGAAACATTGTTTTTTCATTACAAAAAAAAAAAAAAAAAACAAGTCTTTTACTTCGCTTATATCTCAGCAGCACTATAACTTGCACGTACAGCCTAATATAACTTCATTGTTTACTAGTATATAGAACATATTAAGTGCAACAGTGATTACATTTAACAAAATACAAAATTCCATTTTTGTCGTCGTAATTCGGTAATTAGTTCCTATGTGCAGCGTTAGTTGATTTTGACATCTGAAAACATATTTTATTTTTTTATTGTTGTAGTTGTTTTAGAACTGATTTTACCTTATAAAATTATATGCCTTGATTATAACCATAAAGCGGCTTTCTAGGACCGAGCTCATTAAATTGTATTTAACGTACCGTTTTAATATTTCTAAAAATTACGAAGAGAATTTTCCATTTGTCATATATTTACTGTTGTAGCGCCAAAAGTTTTAATTTTATATACAGTCAATCGTGTGTGTCGTACACCAATCGTGTGTTCGATACACCTGCCCGAACTTAATATATGTATATTGTACATGTATGTTTTTCAGTACTCGACACATGTTCTTTTTTGCCGAACACGTGTTCGTGTAACAACCAAATATTAAAAAATAACACAAACATAGGTATATATATATATATGTATACATAGATGTGTGTTCAGCAAGATACAAAATTTAGAAACACAAAAAATATGTAAAAAATTTTGTGCATGCTTCACGATAAAAGACTATTTTTAACCGACTTCAAAAGAAGTAGGAGGTTGTCAATTCGACTGAATGTTGCTTTTTTATTAGCCATGTCACAGAACAAAATTCCTTTCGGAAGTGGATTGATTCCGTATTTTGCTTCTATAGAAAACCTAAAACGAAAAAAATTGAAACCACTTTCAGTTTGCTATGAGGAATTGTAATTTAGAGCATTTTGTTAACAGAAAACCCATTCAAAACATTTTTTCATAGGTAAGGCTATTTATTCTTTACCTTACTTATTGATCCAAAATAATTTATTTAATATAATGTTAATAAAAAAATTTACTTTTTCTAATTCCTTTATGAAAAACAAAAAAAAAAAAAAAAAAATAAACGGAAATTGTTTAAAAGATATTGCCGTACTTTTATTCTTTTTAAAAAATTCCGTAGTATCAGCACACAAACAATATTGCTTCTATTTTCTTTTGCCGTTGCAATTATAGATATTCCGGGCATGTTTGAAATTTTCAGTTTTAACTTTTTTAGCAATTCGCACTGTAACACAAATATTTCTTGAGTTTTTATTGTTTTTTTAATTCCGCTGTTTTTTGTTTTGCTACGTTCGATGTTATGTTGCCATATTTTGAACAAACATACGTGATATTGAACTTTCTTCGGTTTACTAAAACCGAACGGAATCTATAGAAGCTAAAACCATTTCGATCGGAATAGTAAATTCGGAATCATTCCTATTCCGAACGGAATTTGTGAATTTGTATGTTTTCGCCTGCGGAACTCAGTCATTTCTGAACCGATTTAGAAAATTTTTTGTAATTTACAAAATACAAGATGAAATAAATAAATAAATAAATAAATAAATAATTTGACAATTTATGCTTGCAGATTGGTCCCGTTTTAAAAACATGTATGGGGTGTCCCCATGCAACATGTTTTTTAAGTGTATAATTAACCGTAAAGCGCACTTCTTTAAATTAAAAAAAATCCCTATTACTATAACTCCCAATAGCAAAAAGTAATACAAAAATAAATTTAAAAATTAAAGGGTGTTCCCATAAGAGACGTTAATTGACTTATATGCGACTACATTTTGAACCGTTACAGACAAAAGCTCGGAAATTGGACAGGATGTCGATTATAATAAAAAGTATAAACAAATTAAAGGGTGTAACAATAGTTCATGTAATTTAATGTATGTGACTAATTTTGTTTTACTGTCAGCAATAAAAGTGTAAAAAATAAACGGTGACGACATAAATGCTGACTTCTTGTTCAATCTGCATTCATATTTTCTTCCACGACTTATGAAGAATGCTGATCCAATCTTTCTCAACTATAATATAATGAATGTATAATTACCGTCCTAAAGAAATATTATTTTATGTTTGTCTGTCTTGAAGTTTGTTTTTTGCAAGAAATTTTTATTGCTAGATCGTCAAACATACACATGATTTTTAAAATCAGTTATTATTAAAAAGTTATCATTAAAAAATTTTATTTAAAAAATTACAAGATATAAATACATAGTAAATTGAAAGGTAATATTGGCGTAACTAAAGAAAAAAAAACTTAATAAGAAATTATTGAGTCACAAAATTATACCACATATGTGTAATAAAAGTCTATGTTCAGTTCTTTGTCAATGAGAATTTACAGATAGTAAATAGGCAGCTGACTTCTTTTGTTATTTAAAGATCTGATAAATACCAGAAAAAGGCCTCAAATATAAATAACAGAACATAAAATACTTTAGATAAGAAATTTTAAAATTAAAAATTTTATTTTAATGGCCTTTGAAACGAGGTTAACGTATACTCTGCCGAAAAACACTTTGTTTAGTTTTACTGGCAGAGGAGCTTAACTTTTTCGCTGTATGAGGATCAGGAGCAAAACAATTCCATAAACGTAGTGTTTCATCGGCTCCAGCACTTATAACAGTACTTCCATCTGGTGACAAAGCCATTTGCAAAACTCTCGATGTGTGACCGGTCAGTTCAGCTTGTTTAATCATCGATGGGTATTTCCATATCGTCAGTTGGTTGTTTGCAAAACCATGAGCAGAAATTAGTTCCTTGTAGTTGCGAGACCAGAGCAACGCACATACTTGTGACTTTGAATCAACTGAATTAATAAGAGATCCATTATTAATATTCCAAAACTTAATACATCGATCAGCCGTTCCGCCTCCTGAAGCTAAAATATTAGGTTGCCAGGGACACCAGGCCAAAGCCCTTACAGCGGCTTGATGTTGATTTAAGACATGTAATGGTTCAGTGCCAGTTCCAACGCCACCACTTATAGCAGCCCAAACATTAACCAAGTTATCATTGCCACCGCTTGCAAGATATTTGAAATCGGTGGACCACTTAAGACCGCACACTTCCTGAGTGTGTCCTGCCAAGTTAGCAACTTTATGATCACGAGCCCTAACATCATGGTGTATAATAGTGCCATCACGACTTCCAGATGAAACCAGGAATGAATTCCATGCTAAAGAGCCGACACGTGCAGAGTGTCCATTCATAACCCGTAACCGTTTAATCTGTGAACAATCCCATAGTTCAACAGCTCCCGTATTATTACCTATGGCCAAGATTTGGCCGTCCTGAATCCAAGCTAGAGCACAAGCATGATCCCCCTCTTCATATTCTACTAGCTGTTCAATGTTACCGGTGGCTGCATTCCAAAGATAAACAGCATTACCTAAAGCCACTGTTACTATATTGTCACCACTCCAGTCCAAAAGATTGAGATCTGTATTTTTTAAATTTAGTACAATTTTAAGAATATGTATTTGTCTACTTACAATAATCATTTATTATGTCTGGTGCATCCAAAATACGATCGGAAGTTGTGGGTATATAACGTGAACCGCTTTTAGTTGATATAGGAGTTTTAATTGAATAAACAACTTTCAGGGGGTTAATATGAGACTCTGGTGCAGCTGGAGCCTTTATTTGATAGGATAAAATACGGGTATTTTTGCCATCAGCTACCTGCATCGAATCCGATATTAATTTTTGCCTTTCAGCTTTATATGGTGTCATCTTGCTGGTATTATTTGAATTGCCGTCATTTTCTTCGTCATTTTCAGATTTTTCCTGTTCTTGCTTAATCTTAAATTTATGTTTAATTAAACAACTTATCAAATTAACGGCTGCTTATCTTACCAAATAATGGCCCAATTCAAAATTTGTCGTTCCACGGTTGGGTATAAATCTGTCTCCACCGCCAGGTGTCTTAGGGGCTTTATTTGGTGTTGGAGTTTTTTTACTTTTGCAATCAATATTTTTGCCAGGAGTTTTTGTAGGAGGATTGACACCAGAAAAACTAGTGTTATATGAAACTGAAAGTACTGAACGTGTAGCATTTATACTGCCATTTAAACTTGCAGAGGACGCTTCCAGTTTCTTTTGCCATCTAGGAGCAGGACCCCTAGTTATTTCACCATCCATAGTAAGAGCACTGTTAATTTCGTTAAGAAAACTAAACTGAGACATTTTGTTGAAGTGAATTTTGTCGTTCTTGAAAGTCAAATAACTCTGGCTTGTTTTTAAACCCTTCTAAATTTAAATTTTTTTATTTTACTTTGCGTTCTTTTAATAATGGCGGTGAATTTATCCGCTGACAAAAAAATAGTGTTGTGTAATGCAAAACTACTCTCATTGAGAACTACCAATTACCACAGAATACTAGTAATCTGTGTTACCAACTATTTATTTTTAAGCAGACAGATTGACAGTGCAGTCACGCGGTCAATTTTTTGTTCAATTCTCTTTCAAGAAATTTACACATACTGCTTGTCAAAATTCACAAAAATTGAAAGTTGTGACGTAGGCTGCACGCAATTTCAAAGCAAGTTTTTGAGCAAGATGTCAAGAAAACAAAATAAATTTACACTGACATCAGAATTTTTAATGCAAATTTTGAGGGAAATACTTCAATCAGCTATTTTTTTTGGAATGTTCATTGTCCGAACATTTGTCTGAAAAATGATGTACGCCATCAAGTATGACTTTTAGAATGAATTTTCCATATCTTATTAACTCCATCAGTTGGTCAACAGTGCAAACACTCTGATTTTTTCAACCATTGATTACTTTTATGTGCGCACATTAAAATGGCTTGTGTACACTATCGTTATCGTTTTCATGTTCTTGTCAAAACACTTGTTCCTACATCAAAGTCAATAAACGTCCTTTTTGAAAATTGCACAAAAGATTGAATTTAGGCGATATTTTATTTGTATGTACATTAACAAATTTTTCAAAGGCACTGTTTAGAAAACAACTATAAAGAAAACAATATTTTCTATTTGGAAAATTATGAGCAAAAAAAAAAATATTACTGTCGACGTTTTCTCCACACAGAAAAACAAACATATTTTTGTCCAATTTTCTACTGACGTTTTGTTCATTTAAAAGATCTTAGACCATATATACAACATGCAATATTCTTAGTTTTTTTTAAGTTTTAGCGCGTCTCTAAGCGATAAAATTTTTCATGGCACCAAATTATGTAAATTTCGCTTTTAATTTAATTAACAGACAAACGTACACTATTCAAGTATAAAAATTGGCCTCAAAGAATTATAATAAGCTAATTCCTTGAAAGTAAAATAAAAAAACAAAACAAGTTGGTTTCAACTTTTAAAAGTATTAATATTGTTAAAAAGGCATGAATGTATAAAATTAAAATTTTTTCGTGTAACTCCAGGCTGAACATCTAGACACTAGTTCAATTGAACTAGGTCATTCGAAAAAAAATGTATTTTACATCACAGATGTGTTAAGGGTACATCAGCTGCTAAACATATTGAAAAGAAATGTTATTTAACCGGCTCAAGTAAAAACAAATTAAATACCGAAAAATACTTTTTTAAATGGGAATATTCAGGAGAGTAGAGGCAAAATCTAAGGAAGAAATACCGGAGATATTTCTTAGTACCCCATCTCTGCAAAAAACAACACCCTCCGAGATATCAGAAAGTCATACAACAGAAACCTCAAGCAAAGCAAAAGAATGGGGGTATGATCTGTATCCAGAGCGCCGCGGTGAACAATTCAAGCCCAAGTGGTCTCGCATTCTGCTGGGACTTGAAGGTCACGAAAATATGGACAAAATGAAATGTGAGCGCAACGTATACTGGTGTGTTAAAAATAGTCCACTTGTTAAATTAATGATGGGTGCTTTAAAAAGTTCTGGTTGTCCAATAGACTTGAGAAGACATATTTCCTGTGAAGTTTGTGATTCTTCAGTCACTGGAGGATACGATCCTGTTCTTAATCAGGTTGTTGTTTGTCAAAACATGGCCAAGAGCGAAGGAATGGTGCAGGGCGTTCTAACACATGAAATGATTCACATGTTTGACTACTGCAATAATGAATTGGATTTTCGTAATATCGATCATTTGGCATGCACAGAAATAAGGGCAGCTAATTTGGCACATTGCTCATTTTTAAGTGCCATGATGCAAGGGGATGCTTCTATTTTTGATATTAAACAGACACATCAGGTAAACAAAAATTCGTAATTAAAATGTCGAAGCCAAGATTTGACTGAAATTTAGTTGTATGTATAATGTGACTGAACTCATTTCACTTAAAAAAGCTCAAACAAGTCTTTTTTTAATTTTTTAAATTTATTACTGAAGCTGTGCCTGGCCTATAACTAAATTTAAAAAAAAAAGTATTTATTGCTTCTGAAACCTCATTGTAAAGAATGATTTGGCAATCTTATCTAAGCTTACAGTATCTATATGATTAATAGGCAAGTTATGCAATCGATTTCATTGAATTTTAAAATATTTTTTTTAATGATTTTCTCCCTCAAAGTTTTGAACAATTAACAAGTCCTCGTATTTGCCTATTTCTTTAAAAAAATAATTAAAATTTTGTTTCCTGTTTTCTTAAGATGCCACTTAATGGTGTGGCGAAATATTGAATAAATAAAAAATAATATTTAAAATTTAAAAACTGCCTCAGCGCTTGAGTAATAAGAAAATAAAATTAATTATAAAGGTCAAAAAACATTAATACTTGGAGTAAGATGTTTTAATTATTCTGAAAATTTATTTCTCTATTATTTAATAATATTGGCGCTGAAATTTTAATCGGAAGAGTTTGCCCCCGGCCACTTCAAAAAAACATTACTTTCAACAAAATACAAATGTTGAGGCCATTTCAAAACTAATTGAATTTATTTTCATTTTTTAGAACTGTGTTAAATCAAAAGCTTTGGCTTCTGTCTTGGCTGTTCGTCATGTTGAAAGAAATGATGCAATCGAAGCGATAGAAAGAGTGTTTCCCAAATGCTATAATGACCTAGAACCCATTGGACGCCGTATAAAACGCAATTCAGCGGACCAACATAGAGCCTATATGGAGGCTCCTATGTACGGATATGATGTTTATTAGATAAATTTGCTAATTAGTACTTCCTATTTTGTTAATAAAAGATGTTTATATTTTAACTGTTTTCAAAATGTTGTATCTACATACATAAACATGTTTTAAAAATGGCCTACCGAAAATACTTAAAGCGGTCTATCCACGTTCAAAATTATGGTTGTCAAAGTCGTTTTGTGTACTAGCCAAGAATTTATTATTAGTTTGATTTTGTGCTGTCAACAGGTCTATTCAGTAACTTAAACTTGTTACTAGAACCAAGGCGACTTGTTGCAAGGTTGGCAAATTTCGTTTGTCTCGGTCTCTTTCATAATGCATTTTTTTTATAATCAGGAAAAACGCTTTTTTATAATTATTTTCAATACACAGATGTTTTGTTTGTTTATTTATAAATAACATCAATTTACCTTCTAAATATTATTATTTTCTTACCTTCTAAATATTATTATTTTCTTTGTAATATAGATAAATTGGCCTCTGAAGGCTTTTTTATTGCTGTTTTGAATGAATAAATAAATAACATTACAAAATTGACGCTAACTTAATTTTCATTTACAACACCCAATTCCGGGGATTTGGTGCCTCCTGGTTTTTGAAATCTCAAAATCGACGCTATCTAGGTGCACGTAGACATATGTACATTTTGTTTTTGTACAAATCGTCTTGGGCTGTAAAAAAAGAAGTAGTAAAATAGGAGGTTATAAATTTTGACATTCGAAAAAGAAAAAAACCACAAGCGCAAAAATAAACACCTGGGCTGTCAAGGCCACTTACTATGAATTTGCCTTGTCAAAAACGTCTGACAGTTTGAGTGTACCATTCATTAAATTACAAATTCCTAAAAAAAGACAACCATGCGAGTGCCTTGCGTATTAGCAATGTCACTTACAATAAGAAAGAAAGCCAACAAGTTTGACAACTCGCAAAGGAAAACAGCAAACATGTTTACAGCTTGAGCTAATGCAGTCACCTGTTTACTTCGCCTTGAATAAATTCAAAACATATTTAATTCGTCTTGGATGCTATCTTGGCGCACGTTTATGAGAAATATCAGCTGTGAGCAGAGATGTCAGATATGGCGTTTTCTCGCTTGATATCAATATGGAGATATTTTGGCGACTTATATAGTATTTGGCAATTTCTACATGTCTCGTTGACATTTAACTTGCCTCGACAAATGTCGATATAAAAAAATCGTATGGTAGCAATGTATTACTTTACTTATTTTTATGTCAGTGTTATAATCTAATAACTATTAACTTTATACTATGTTATTACAGCAAATCAAATAACACATAAGCATGTGACTCAGAAAAGAAAATATTTTTTGAGCATTCTAAAACTGAAAAGTAAAATGGCACTGTAATGACTTTTTTGGTGCAGTTTTTACATTTTTTCAGTTTAACGTTGCAAATGTTTTTTTTTTTTCTTTTTTTCTTTTGCCAATTGTTGTTATTTTAAATTATAAAATCTGAAGAGCGTCAAATTTTATATTAATTTAATAATTATTTAAATTAATATATAAAAAATTTAGCTTAAAATAATTTTAATACATGAATTTATTAAAGGCTTACAGATAGTTTAACAGTAAGAAGGGGAAAGTGCAGGTCGAAAATTCAGAAAATTAAAAAGAAAGTGTGAGGAATGATAATTGTTACGTGGTATCAAAAATAAACATAAATATTATTTTTAATCAATTTTGGCCAAAGAATTACATTAACGAGATACTGCTTATACGTACAATTTAAAGAAACTTGATCTGGTCATACTTCATATGACGGGTATTTCAACTAGCAATTTTGATAATGTATTCCACTTGGACTCGCCTGTAAAATAGAATGCTTTATTGCGCGTTATAAATTATATGAATGCTGTACTTTAATCTTTCCTAAGAAATGGTCATTGTATTCAACTCGCATATAATGTATTGTAAGAAGTGGACGATGACGAATGTCTTGAGAATTAAGTGTATATCAGATTTCAATTTATGTGTTCTATTTTCTTTATTGATATAAATAAACTACAACTAGCTTATAATAAACGTTTTACCTTTCATATGTTCACTTATAATTTTGGCGAATTTTCTTCTATTCTTGGCGAATTTAAGCCATTAAACAAAAAATATTTTTTTGTACAAAAAATATTTTTCTTTTCTAATTTTTTTAACACTGGGTCAGTTTTTAAAATAAAAATAATGTTTATTTTTTATTTCTTCAATATTTCTATGAATATTTTGGACAAAAACTTACAAAAAAATTGTTTTGGCGATTTTCAAGAAGATTTTGGTGAGTTTCATAAAATAAATCTGCTAACCCTAGCTGTGTGTTCTACACCCGTTTGTGAAATTATAGTCATAGTGATAAATCATAGTTTACCCTGCAAATGCTGCCCAAGTCGTCGGTTTCTGCGCTACAAGAATATTGTTCTAAAAAGAAAATTCCACCACCTGTTTATGACTACATAGATTCGGAGGAAGGTGGAGCATTTATATGCCGAGCAAGCGTAATGGATGTTGAAGCCGATGGTACTGGAAGATCTAAAAGAGATGCAAAACATTTAGCTGCACACAATTTAATAACGAAACTTCGAAAAGAAAACCCGGACTTGGACGAAATTCAGAAGGTGGATCATATGGAAATACCAACAACGGATATGATTGTAACACTTCGGGATTATTGTGTGCAACACGAACATCCTTTGCCAGTATTTGAAATTATACAACAAGGTGGTACACCAGATACTCCTGAATTTATTGCCTTGTGCAGTCTTGCATCTATAAAACGGTATGGTGTGTCCGAGAAAAAAAAAGATGCAAAACAGATAGCTGCATTGGCAATGTTGAATGTTATATCAGATGTAAGTGATTTACTTTGTATTGTATTTTGAAATAATAGTAGAACAACTTGCATAATTTCATAAATATTTTTTTTTCTGGCGAAGTGGTTAGACGACAAGAAAGCAAAGAGCTAAATGAATTAAAAATAAAGTGAAATTTACTGGCAATGCTAAAAAAGTTGTCCACGGTTACAACAACCCGTGTAAAAAAGTAAAGTAAGTAAAAAATATAAAGTAAATAGTTTCGGAGTTTCGAACCTCCATATATGGGTATCATTGGACAATTGACTCTAAGGGTATCATTGGAAAGGTAATATTAAGATCTTTCCAATTAAAAAGTAGTAAAAAATAAACAACTCAAGTAAAAAACAAAAAAGTTTTTTTCTTCTTCGCTTTCTAAGTTTTGCTGCGTATTCGGCCTTTTCCTATTTTATGACCAACACGGGCTGCCCTTACTAAAGTTTCCCCGCATAGCCTACCTTTGCAGCATTGCCAGTAAATAAATTTTATTCTCCTTGTTGAACGATAATTCCATTTCCATCCTTTTTGTTGAGCTTTGACAAATTCATTGCTTTTTTATAAAATTTCACTTAATTATTTATTTTGGTAATTTTGGTATTTTACCAAACAACTTTGCTTTAATATTGGTTTCTTATATTTTCTTTTTAAAGATAATTGCTTAAAACGTCTTGAAGTTTCTTTTTTTTAAATTTAAATCTTATTTAAGAACACGCAATCTTTAGATCATCAAATGCAAGTTGCATCAATGGATTCTACAATTGTCGATGTGGAATACGAGCGATACCAAAAGTTTAAGACTTATCGTGAACTTTCCGAAACCAATCTAGGAGAAACTTCACCAGGCGTTTTGTTGTGTGACCGGCACAATTACTTTGTAAAATTCCATGATCATTTGAGAAATGAGGCCATAAAAATTTTAAACAGCGAAGACTATAAACGAAATGATGCAGAACAAGTTTTAGACTTGTTTCGAGCCTTAAAGATAACTCCCCGTATTACATCCTTTGCAGCTGTAAAGACGTCGGAGAAAATGGTTCAAATTGAACTTAATTGTGATTATGATGCATTTTTTCTGGACATTGAAAGTAATATTTATTTCAGTGTTACTAATTATTTTCGGGATATGCTAGTATAAGATAATAACAATATAAGTTTGTATGTATGTATGTTTAAGAAGGTAATAACATAGTGAAATAAATTTCTTCCTATCAAGTATTTATAAATAAATAAATATTTAATGAGCAACACTGAACTAAAAAATAAAAAAATTATATAAATATTTACGTTTTTAGTTTATTTTCATTATTCATTTTGCACTATACAAGCATAAAATGGTTAAATTTTTATATTTATTTTTATGCTTTTAGTAACAATTGCTTTGGGTTTTAAATTTTTCATTTTATTAATGTAGAAAATATCACTTTTAATACCCTCATCGTTTTTATGAAAGTTTGCAACTTATTTTTTTGAAACTAAATCCAGAATTTTCCTAAAATACATTTAAATCGTAAATATTTTAAATGTTTGTGAAAGAAAATATTTTAAATCGTTGATACTAGAAAAATAACAAACATAAATACATATATATATGTAATTATTTAAAAGCACTAGAAAGTTATAATAATTTCATTATTAATTAAACTTTATTGTTGTTCAACAACCGTCACCTCGATGGGTGGTATAAATTTCCAAACATGTTCTTGCTGTTCGTGGTAACTTTGTGCGCCAACTGTTATATCATTTAGAGTAATATGAAGATTATTATTGTTTAGCTGTGGCATAGGACAAGAACGTGAGAGTAAAGAATTTTTTGTACCCGAGCCTAAGTTTTGTGGTTTGGCGTGACATTGGATGCTAGTCTTGAAGCGACCGGGTGTAAAAAATAACACAGTGCATTCATGATTAGCAGTTTCATCTTTGCGTAAAATTGGTATAAGAACTCTGTAAGATAAAAATAGTATTTTTTTTTTTGTTGTTAAATAACGACTTTTTTGTATCCTACCGATTAGGTCCTGAAATAGCCACTCTTGTTTCCAGATTATAGTTTTCTGTACCATTCAAATAATCCTGATAAAATTTAATGGTGAGCGTCAAGTTTTTCAACGGTTGAACTGATTGATTGCAGACTGTAACGCTAAAAAGCGAACTTTGACCTGCTGTACAAATGACCTCAGATTGTGGTTGTACAGGTTGGCTTTTAAAGCAAATATCTGTAATTTATAATTGTTTACCACAAAAGCTTATAAATAAATTTCTTCATTTGAGCAACAACTTACTCCATTGTAGTGGTGATACTGTACACAAATCAATCATGCTTGTTGTTAAAACAATGCCCTTTAAGGAAGCTAAGCCCTGTATATCTGTACCAGTTAATGACCATTTAATGTTAACTCTTTCAGCTATATGCTTTGAGCATAAACGACTTACTGAATCATTGAAAGAGCCCATATCAGTACGAAAACAAAGTTCTAAAAAGAGTATAATATGTTAGGAATTAATTTTGTTTGTTTTGCTAAAAAATTTTAAACGTTCACAAGCTCAGGCCGATTAGGCAAATAATAACAAACCTTTTTCCATATTTTCAGCTATTTCTGCTTCTCTAGCAGCCCAAACTTGTTCAACAGAACATCGATCTACCGGTATGGGAACGCGACAACTGTCCTTTGCCTCCATTGAAATATTTTTATTATTGGTATAATTGAGCGTCATTTCTTGAGCAGTTGAATTTGTTATATCCAAAACTAAATAAAATTGTGATGGCCTATAAAACAAATTAAAATGTCATAATATATAGGCGCTCAATTGTTTTAACACAGACGTACACTTCAGCCGGCAGTACATCCCAACTTGTTACTTGAACACTTTGTATTAGTTCAAGTTTAAAAAAAACGGAACATTGCCGACAATACCCTTCTTGCATGCCTTCACCACCTGAATATTTAATGCGGAATTGAGCTTCTATTTGTTGGATCTGATTTGTTAATGAATCTGCGTCAGACGTTGGCAAACTTAAAGCCGCCAACGAGTTTTGGGCAGTTGATGTGGTAGTTGTTGAACGAAAACTGTCATAAGCTGTACCATTACGGCGCGTTGATAAAGGCTGACTTGGAGCACTAACATGAGATGAAAGACCTGTGTGACCGACTGCAGATAAATTTGACGAATATTGCAATGTATGAGAATGATCATAAGAGGAATGTGCAGAAGATACATTGTGTTGATTAACAATGGGACATATAAAATCAGCTTCAGCGAAAATGTCCACTACGAAATCCGTACTGCATTTTGCACCTATAGGCAATTTTGACTTTTTTAAGGTTCGGAAACATGTTAATGTTAGTTTTTATGTTTTGAAAAATTCACATAAAGTTTATATTTTTGGTTTACCTGTATATCTTCATTGATTTGGAATATTTTCTTTTGCATTTCCTGTTCAATATTCGATGTTATGTTAATTTCCAAATGTTCGATCGGTATATCACTATCGTTTGTTATTGTTATAGAGCACGTTGACGATTCACCATTATAAAGTGTTAAGCTTGCTGTTGTTATTATACTCTCTGCTCCTATCATACTGCTAAATGTCGCTGTTTGTGGTAGGGATGTTTTAACGGTTATAATTGGCAGAGCTGGTATAACATCGACCAAAAAATTTTGAGGGAATTTTCTATCCTTCATGTGTTTCATTCGACAGTTCGATTTTACACCCAAGGTGTGGGTACTATAACCTTGAATTTCCAACTGACCTATTTCTATTGGAGTTCCACGCAAGGTTACTAAAGTTGGCACTTGTGGCTGTAATACTACAGTCTGTGGCAAGGATTTGAAAACCACACCATTGGTCAACAAACGCATGTCTGAAACAGTCAAGTCAAATGGTAACGGATTTCGCAGCCTTACCATTACTTCGCTTACATTGTTTTGCACCCAAAAAAATGCTGAAATATAAAATAAAATAGTAACAAAAAAAGTATGTAAGTCTAGTTTAGTGAAGTAACTCTAATATAAAAATACAAATATTGAGGTGACAGAGAAACCCATATTGATATTTTAAAAAATTCTAAAATTCCAGAGGCCCATAACAGTGTTTGTTATTTTTAAAAAGAAGAACTTTTAACACTATGGTTAAAATATACAGTGACTCAAAAAACCGTCTCAATGTAATGTTAGTGTTAACATATATACGTACAACAACAAAACTACAGTCTCAATCATTCTGACATTTTCACCATTTGCTTATTGCTCTTTTGTTTATAATTACAATTCAGTATATTTGTTGTAATATTTACCGTTATCTAAAAATAAGCAAAACAAGTTTAATAAGTCATGGGATGGTTTTTTGAGTTTAATTACTTGAGAAAGCTACACGTGTTTTTTCGTAAAAAATTTTTTTTTTAATTTTAGGCATTTATTTTTCTTGGCTGAATAGTATAATTTATTTATTTATTTATTTTTAAATTAAATGTAATATAAAAAGCCACTTTTGGCCAATTTTACATATATTACAAAGTAGCTTGCCTGGTTACAGTTTAAATATATCTACGTAAAATAAAGCAAAAAATACATAAGAGCAATAAAGACAATATTAAAAATTAATCATAAAATAAAATTAAACATAAAAAAAAAGAATCAATGGTTCCCAGCCCTAAACGAAAATACTAAAATATTAAGAAAAAAATTACAAATCCCAGCAGTGATGTTCATGAGCAACAAAGAAGCTTATATATTCTTGAATTATAAATTACTAAAGTAATACAATAAAGGCAGAAATTGCACATTATATATTAGATGTGATTGGAAAACAAATTTATTAGTTTTAGACGAATTAAATAATTAAATAATTAAATAATTACATAAGTAAGACAAACTTAAATTGATTGCTTTATTCTTTTTTAACAAATTTTTAAGTTTAATATGGTTCGTCCATTGCTGTTCTCATAAGTCAACGAAATTCACCATTTTTACCTCAAGGTAAAAGTTGTAGTGAAATTTCGTTGCTTCTTAATATCTCCAAATCCAGCGTGGGTAGAGTACGGAAGTCGTTGCCAAATTTACCACTTCCATCACGAGGAGGCAGAAAAAAGATTTAATCCGAGAGAACAGAACGGCGCATTTTAAGAAATCTTCGGCAGGAAAAAGTTGAAAATGCAGTTCAAATCCAAAAGCAACTAGCAGAAAATGAAAATATTCATGTATCGGTTGAAACAGTCAGAAATACTTTGCGAGCAGCTGGCTTGAAAGGACGTGCCAAAGTGAAAAAACCAATGCTCACAAAAAGACATCAAAAATCCGTTTGAATTTTGCAAAAAAATATGCTTCGTGGACAGCAGAGGACTGGGAAAATGTTATTTGGTCAGATGAGACCAAAATTAATCGTCTTGGGTCAGATGGTAAGGAATGGTGTTGGCGAAAGCCAGGACAAACTTTGCAAGCGAAAGATGTCAGACCGACATTAAAGTTTGGCGGTGGATACGTGATGGTATGGGGTTGCATTACAGCTAAGGGTGTTGGAACAGTCCACAGAATAGTTGGTACGATGACTGCTCAAACCTACGTAAATATTTCAAGCACTAAATTACCTACAGCTGCAGAAAAATTCGGATTACAGAAGGAGGATATCGTTTTCCAACAGGATAATGACCCGAAACATACCGCAAAACTTACAAAAAAAATGGCTCAGTGACAACAGCTATAATGTTCTCGATTGGCCGCCCCAGTCACCCGATCTTAACCCCATCGAACATCTCTGGGGTGTTCTCAAAAGAGGTGTTGTCGGTACGCCTGGAAATCTGGAAGAATTGTGGGCACATGTGCGAGAAGCGTGGATTGGTATTGACGCAAACATTTGCAAAAATTTAGTCGACAGTATGCCTCGCCGAAATGATGCTGTTATTAAAGCCAAAGGGGGCTATACAAACTACTAAGCCTTTATAAATTCAAAAAATTAGTTAAATAAACTCAAAAAACCATCCCAATGACTTATTAAATTTGTTCTGCTTATTTTTAGATAACGGTACATATTACAACAAATATATTGAATTGTAATTATAAATAAAAGAGCAATAAGCAAATGGAGAAAATATCAAAAAGGTTGAGACTGTAGTTTTGTTGTTGTACTTATATATGTTAACACTAGCATAACATTGCGACGGTTGTTTGAGTTACTGTATGTACTTATAAAACATGGTTGTTAAACAAAAATTTAAATTTTTATAAAAAGCTTACGTATTTTATGTTTATCTTTATTTTTATCCCTTTTCTCAATGGAATT
This sequence comes from Cistogaster globosa, assembly GCA_937654795.1. Lineage (NCBI taxonomy): Eukaryota > Metazoa > Arthropoda > Insecta > Diptera > Tachinidae > Cistogaster > Cistogaster globosa. The sequence continues at coordinate 97,666,313 of OW569404.1, read as the reverse complement.
AAATTGCAATGGAGTAAATAAAAAAGGACCACTTTCAGCTTGAGCAATTTTTATACGCTGGGGTTTTAAATGAGCCGGTAAATCTTTAACAACAATGTCTAAACAGAAAGGCAGATCTGTAAGGTTAGCGGGTGGTATAATAGTGCCATTTTCCAGAACCAATGGAACTGGAGAGCCCTCACATTGAGCACTTAAATTCTAAAATATAAAAACACGTAAAATAATTGTTTAAACAATATTAACTGCAAGTAAATAACCTGAAGTTGAACAGCCATTTCACTTTGTTCTGTTGGAGTCATATTATGCCATTGTGTTTGTAACAGAAATGTCATGTGTCTAGTTGCTAAAGTAGAATGGCACAAACGTTTAGCTGCTGTAATAAGAGATTGCAATAAATCAATTTGTAAACTAGGCCAACCCGACTTCGTGTCTAATACTTCCAAAGGATCTAAAGAAAGCATATAGCCGGGAAAGCTAGATAGCATAAGGCGATATGTTTGCGACCAATCGGGATTGGAGGAACTTTGGTGAACATGTTTCAAAGCAGCTAATCGTTGAAAGAAAGCCGCTTTTCGACTGTAGCCGATTTGTTGGTAAAGAGTTGTCATTACCTCAAAACTCTTTATACGATCTGTTTCTGTCATAGAGTGATTAATATATAAAATGTTTTGCAAGCACATGGCTACATCCAAGGGTCGGTTTTGTTCTATAAATATACGAGCTGCTTTAAATGCAGCCTCCATCTCTACTATTGCAGCATTTCGATATTTACTATAATTTATTATGGCATTTTTGAAATAAATCAATATTTCATCAGGTTTTAATATATTTCCAGGTAAATCGAGATGTTGACCGGAACGAAAGTTCATACCCGATATTGTTGATGTGGAAGATGATGAAGACGTTGAATTGGTTGAAGCTTGAGATAAAGTTGAAGTTGTTAGTATTGATGAAACTGATGAATTTGAAGCCGAATTTGGAGGTTGATGAGTGGGTGATGTGGCAACACTTTCAGAGTTTTCTTGCGCAGTCTTTTCGGTGGCATTGTAACGTTTGGTAATTTCGCTTTGTCGCCATTTATCGGGATTACCTTTAAACGGTGAACCCTCCTGCAAGGAAGCATTACGATGTAAAGTTTCATCAGTTCTAAGTTGTGGATAAAGCAAGCACACAGACGCCGAACATAGACCCTCTTCAGCAGCACCTTCCCATAGTAGATCGTTAATAGACCTTAAAGTGTCACAGGCACTGTGGTATAAACTTAGGGCATCTTCAATTAAACCTGCTTGTAAAGAAAGGTCAGCCAAATTTTTAGTTACTCGTCCCACCACACGTTTTCGATTATTTCTTGAATCCATATCTAATCCCACGAAGTCCCGCTTTTCAAACGGAGCAGTTAAAAGTGAACATTTTTCTACTTTTTCCCGCGACCGCTCCAGACGCCTTGATTCTAAAACCCAAAACAGGGCATTTACAAAGTCAACCATATGAGATTCTAAATCTGAACACATTTCGTTCTCTCTATAGAAAAAAGCTTGGGCTTTAAAATTGGACGGCGTTGTAAATTGGTCTTGCAACCGTTTTGTTTCGATACTCTCATGAAGTTTTTCCTTCATTGTATGCAAATGCTTAGAATCAACATTATCATCCACATGATTTGTACATGACGCAATAGATGCTTTATCATCTTCCGTTTCCGGCGGACCGAAAAATATTGCTCTCGAATCATATAAAGTACTGCCGTAGCGAACTTTGAGAGATTCATGATGTCGACACAATTCATTTAATTCTTGTTGGCTATCAAATTTGCCTATAGTAAGGAGACCTAATAAACGTCGATGTGTTTGAAAATCTCCCCAATCATTATTTTCTACTGGATAATCATGGATATAACGTATCCATATGTCTCTGGTGATGCCGCTAGAATCTAGGTAAATAAGATTGTTAGTAAAAGTGACTTAAAGTATAATCAAATGCAATAACATACCAACTATTTTAACATTATTTACTCGTCTGACCTTGTCAAAAGCTTTTTGTAGTGTTCTGGGTTTAGATGGACCAACGCCTCTTAATAAAACTAACAGATAACTGTGATGTAAGATAGTTTGCTCGTAGTCAGGACGAGACATGTTCTACTGTAAGATTTCTATTGCCTTGTTATTTTCGTGAAAAAATAGCTTATTTATTAAGCAAAGCACTGAACACAATAAATAATTATATTAATGTTGTCAATAAACATTCCTACTAAGAGAACACAAATTTTTATAAATAATTCTTTTGTTGAAGGCGTATTAAATTTATTTTGTATGGATTTATATTCTTTTAAATAATATGAAGTTCTCTGGATTCATCACTTAAAAAGCAACTATACAAAAAACCACTTGGTCTTAGTTTTTTATCAAATTAATTATTATACCCTGTGTTAATTATATTTAATGTTTATTTTACTAAACTTAGTGCAAAATAAAATTTTCATAAAACTTCTTTCAGTTTAGTTAGTTGTCAGGAAAATGTCAAAGCTTTTATAAACAAGCTGACCAAAACCAATTTAATAAACAGCTAGAGTGTGAAGATGACAGTATTACAAATAAATAAATTTCCTAATACCAAGTCGAATAATTATATGGTGGGAGCGCGATGGCGAATTCGTTATTTTTTTTGCTAAGGCGAATTAATTTACAGGTAATTGTTGTCAAACTTAAAAAAAAATTAAAAGTAAAATAATTTTAAATTTTATAAAATAAAATTTCAAACCAAAAAAAATGAAAGATAAGGTATTGCTGCATATGCAGGAGTAAGAAACCAACTGGTACAACTTCATTTAAAGTACCAAATGATAATAAAAGGATAAATTAAATATGGCTTCCTTCTGTTTAGTTAGCCATTTTGACATTAACGTGGTGCTCTACAACGGCGAAAATTAACGACTTCGCCATTGAGACCACCTAGTATTTGATTCGCCTTGCTGTGGAACAACATAAATAAATAAATAGACAGATTTTTATATATGGAGTTTGACAGTAATGATTAGCAGCATAAAATAGTGAATTCGCCTGCGCTGCCACCTGGTAATTGATTGCCTTGGTATTTTAAAACACTGATATTATTTTATTGACTTATGCCTTTATTTTATTTGTAAGAAATACACAATGTTTCTTTGTCCGAAATAATACATTTTATTTTGTAGTTTTAAAAAATAAATATTTATATTTGAAGGAATCAAGCACAACCATGTATACTAGGTTGTTAGTGGCAGTATCTCAGGCGACAACTTTATTAGTTTTCAGGTGTCAAACCTTGTTTGAACAAAGCGGTAAAAATCCTTGAGCTTGGCCTAAGACCGACCTCGCAGAAAATTCTTATTTATTTTAGCCTGTTTGGTCATATCATAGCAAAAAACACTTTCGCTGTCTATGTACTGCAGTCATACTGTCAATTTTTTTTTTTTTAATTCTCTTTCAAGAAATTGAAAGCTTTGACCTAGGCTGCACACAATTTCAAAGCAAGTTTTTCAGCAGTATAAATGAAATTAAGAATGTTTTGAAAATTTTCTTTTCAACTTTGTTTTTGGACTTTTTGCATTTGATGCTTAAGCACATACGTACGTATATACAACTGTATACAAGCAAAGAACAAAAAACAAAGAAACTTTGCGAGTACTTCAAAGTCTGTATTGCTTATCATTCTTTCTCCCTCTCTCCCACATAAAACCAAAACTTTGAAAAGTAAACTTTCTCTGTGTAAATGCTCTCAATGGAGGAAAAAACTTCAATCAGTTGTTTTCTTGACTGTAATTTGAAACAACCATTAATCGAAAATTTAAAAGCAAATTCTCAGCAAATTTTATAGTGTGAGTGTATTGGTAAAAATATTTTATTTATTTATTTATTAATTATTTGAAATAATACAAAGCCTTATGGCCAAAGTTATATATTACTTAGTTCTAAGCATACAAATACAAACACAAATTAAAAAAATTTTAAAAATAATAAATTTTACAATATGCATTATACAATTTTAATTGGTCCCCCAACCACAATGTTCCAGAAAAAAGGCAACAATAATATGTATTAAATAGGAAATGAATAGTGTCTACTTTTAACAAAAATCAGTCTAAACAAAGGACAAAATCAATACGCAAAACACACTTATAAAAATAATGGTTCTCTATATAAAGCCCGACCTCTGTCGCGAAAAACATAAGTCAGATCCAGACACCATATAAGGTCTAAGCCCCATATTCATAAAACAATTAAAATAACATTGAATTAATATATTTAATATATATTTTGAAAAAAAAAACTTAAAAGTTTAAGTCGGAAAACATTGTTTGAGAGTGAAAAAATGCGCAATTCAATCGGTAAGTAGTTTCAACACCGAGCTACACTTATAAGAAATGATTTCTTAAAAAAATTAAATCATTATCTTAGGGATCAAGTTCTGAGGATTTCTTGTCAAACGACTGTACTCAATGAATTGAAAGTTGTTCGTTTCACACCCAAGTTAGTATGATTTATTTTAATAACGAATAAGTTGGCATCATTGTATATTTAAGCATATGTTGTCTGCTTATGTATGTTTACAATTCTTAACGCGTATAGTGGTTTGTTTTTTTTCATTAAATTGTAATTGTTTTGTAAACTTGTTAAAAAATTAATATACAGTTGGCTTACAATGAATCTTTTGCCGAAATCCCATGAAGAATTTGCCCAAACAGACTATTGGAATGCCTTCTTTAAGAAGCGTGGAGACAAAGTTTTTGAATGGTAAATAAAACAGCTACTAACAACTATTGCTGTTGCTAAAACTTCCCTTAAATATTTTAGGTATGGAGAATACTTGGAGTTATGTGAACAAATTCACAAATATGTCAAGTCAAACGATAAAATCCTAATGTTAGGTTGTGGTAATTCCAAATTAAGTATGGATATGTACGACTCAGGATTTAGGTAAATAAATCTCATTTATAATTTTTCCTAGATTAAATTTTTCTTAAAAATATCCATTTAAAGAGATATTGTAAACATTGATATTTCTCCTGTGGCCATTAAGAAAATGCAAGAAATAAACAGTAATCTTCGTGCTGATATGAAATTTCTGCAAATGGATGCTACAAATACTTCATTTGAAAATGATCAATTCTCGGTGGCCTTAGATAAAGGAACACTTGATGCTTTATTTGTTGACAATAGCCCAGAAGTAAGGGAAAGAGTGGAAAAATATTTTAAAGAAATTGGCAGAGTTTTAAGAATCGGAGGACGTTACTTGTGCATTTCACTGTTGCAAGAGAATATTTTAAAATATGTAATTGAATATTTTCCTAAAAACTGCTTTATGTTACGAATTGTCCACTGTTTGGATGTAGAAAGAGCTTATCAGGAAAAAAATGCTGATAATCCTGATGCTATTACAATGCCAGTTTTTGCTGTAGTTGCTACAAAGTTTAAAAAACTTCCTATGCCCGTAAGTATATCAACATTTTTCAACTAATCTTGTTTTTTTATGGGACCAGTTTAATTTGTAAGGCACAAAATATATTTGTTTGTTTGATTGTCAGAAAGCTATAGCTGCTTACACCAGTGAAGCGAATCTGGAATAGTTTGTTATCTACACATCTAAAAAACAGGAATTTTATAATATAAAACACATTGAAATCCGTTCCGTTTATCGATTTCAAGTTTATCTTTTTAACATTAAAGACCCTTTTTTTAAATTGACCAAAATAAAACGCAACCTTTCAGAATACAATTTCATTGTGGAACATATTAAAGGAGCAGATGCTCTATATAGAGTTTTAAATAGAGATTTAAAAACTATAAATAAAAAAATACTTTTAGTAAAAACTAGTGTCATGACGAGAGAAATCGAAAATAGTAATAACATAGTTGAACTAAACCCGTCGTCCAGAAATAGTGATTGAATGTAACTTAAAATATGTAATAAATTCGCATACAACTTCGATAAAAATTCTGCAAAAATAAAATCGAAAATACTAGATCCATACAATGGAAAGAAATTATGCCTCAAAATTTACAAAAAGTTAAAGTAACTGTTAAATCTGAGCTCTTAAGTGAAACTATTAGTCTAGGCTATATGCCGAATCTAATATACCCTTCACTAGTAAAGTAACTCCAATAAAAAAAATATTGCGGTCGCAAAATTAAGAAAAAAAAATAATTACTATATAATTTTACATAAAAATTTCATCGGCTCTTAATGGGTTAAACATTTTTAAAAAATTGTAGTATTTCATGAAAGATCTTTTCAAAAGCTTTTAAATGATACCCATATTGATATTTAAAAATATGTTGTACAATTGTACTTTTTTTTAAAGTTCAGAGACCCATAACTCAGAAAGTTTGGGAGAGCACAAATTTTTTTTCACTCTAATGTTTTTCTTATTTATTTAAATTTCTATCGCCCCATATATTTCTTTTTTTGATTAGAGTTATTTCGTTTTTCCAAATGATGTGGAAAAATAGGAGGCAGGCGTGGTGTTTTGCCCGCTACCTAAAAGGACATGGACAGATCTTGCTGATTTTCTCTACCTTATCTAGAGCCTTAGCAGAGTTTATTTTAACTCGAGCACGGACGAACAGATGGACAGACGGACTTTGCTTAATTGGCTTCGCTATGCATAAGAACTCAGAATATACATATGTACTTTATGGGGTCGGGAATGTATATTGTAGAATTATTAGACTTATATATACCCTTCTTTCCCCCTGTGGCGAAGGGTATATACAAATTACTTATTTGTCAACTGGTGTAAGAAGACAAAATGTTTGTGTAATGCTCTGAATTAGAAAATTGTGAATTGTTTCTTTTTACACAAAAAATGAATTGAATGAAATTTGAATCAAATGAAATGAAATTGGTAAAAATGACTTGCAATTCATTACAAATCATATGAATTTGAATTTTTTATAAAACAAATTAGTAATTCATTACCATGTCATTTGAATTGATTTTGTAAGTAAATAAGCAGTAATCATCTGCATGTTTTCTTTGATCAGGCGCTGATTCAGAAGAAAGCTTTTCAATTTTTATTTTCATTTTAGTAGGAAAAGATTCCATTTTCCATACCCCCTTGTCTGCTCATGAATATGATTGTTTGCAATTCATTTTTGATTTCATTAATTAAAATTGCAATTCATTGTTCTAAATTATTTGAATAAATTTAGAATTAATTGAATTCAAACGTATTGAAAACAAATTGCAATTTACTTTCAAAAAATTAATTTGAATTGGAAATGAATTGCAATTCATTTTACAGATTGATTTAAAATGAAAACGAATTAAAACTCATTTCTGTCCAATTCCTTTGAATTGATTTAAATTCCATTCAATTCTTTTTTGTTGTGGGAACAATCAATTAAAAATTTAACTACTACGCAACGAATTAAAATCAAAAAAGAATTATTCATTTACAGCTACATAAGAAAACAATTTTTTAGATGAATACAAACAAAAATCTGTAAAATTCCAAGTAATGCATCTTGTTGTTTTTTCTAAAGTTGCCTTTGTCTTATTAATTTTGAACCCTAAAATTTAACACATCATTTGAGACAATTTTTTTTCTAAATAAAATTAAAAATTAATATACGAATTTAAATTGAAATAGAAAATAATTGGCCTACTGGCCTCAGTTGCTATGAAAAACAATAAAATTAAAGTTAAATATTTAAACAGAAAATTATTAAAATCATAGAACTGCCTTAAAATTAATTTAACTGTTGCAAATTGTCAAAAAAAAAAAAAAAAAATAATAATTAAATCTATTGATGATATAAAAATTTTATTAAGATTTTAGAATTCAGTTTTGGTACGGAAAAAATTCAACGTCTAAATTCAACACAAGAATTGGAAAATGCTGTGACATCTGTTCAGCGAGCCGCTCTTGTTTGCAATGGTTTGGCGCGAAGCAATATAGCTGGTCATAATGAAGTTACAATGGAATTGTGCAAACCGGGTGAAATAACTCCTCGTTATACTATACACATATTAGATCAACCACCAGCTAGGGGTTGTGGCAAATATGCTGCATTTATTGTGCCACAAGGAAGGTAATAAAATTTCATATACAGTACATCCAAGCGAAACTCGTACATCAAGTGAAAAAAATTATTTATATAATATATTTGAAACTAAATATCTTATTAACACAAATATTTTGATTTTAAATGACGGAATGAAAGTTTAGAATTTTCTTCATTTATTAAAATAACAACCTTCATTAAAAAAAGTGGCAACTTTGGACGCCAAAGCCAAACTCGTACAGTTTAAATTTATTACACAACACTGGTTTGCTTTGCAAATTGTTTCGCGAAAACCGTTTAAAAGTCTATGAATTTTGAATTACTTTCCAAATTTTACAATATTATTCACTTAAATGTGTTTTTTGGATCATAAAAAATAATGGGAAGACAGAGAGGACAAACAACTGGTAATTCAGCATTATAAAAATAAGAAATCACTTCGAGAAATATCAGAAATTATGGGTCAAAGCCGATCAATGGTACAATATATAATAAAAAGATACAACACTGAGAAAAGAGTTGAAAATAAACCGAAAGTTGCCAATAATAAAATCTTACCTGATAGTGACGAGCAATACATTGTACTGAAAGTAAAAAAATCCAATTTAAGTGCACCGAAGCTAGCAAAAATCGAGGAGAAGGATTTGGGAAAGAATACATACAAACTATCAGATTTTTTTTAAACAAACCTGAATTTAATGGCAGAAGAGCAAGACAAAAACCTTTTTTAAACAAGCGGAACCAAAAAATAAGACTGCAATTTGCCAAAGAGCATCAACCTAAAGATTTTTCGTTTTAGGAGAACGTCTATTCACAGACTAAAGCAAGTTCAACTTGTTTGGATCAAATGGCAGGCCCTATGTGTGGAGAAGGCGAAATGAAGAGCTGCTTGGTAAAAATATGAAACCCACAGTAAAGCACGGTTGTGGGTCGGTAATGGCTTGGAGTTCATTTTCTGCTTCTGGGCCTAGTGTGTTGCACTTTATCGAGGGCATAATGAATCGGTACATGTACCTCAACATTTTTAAAGAAAGTTTGCCACAATGTAAGCAAAAACTTGGTCTTGGCAATAATTTCTATTTTAATCAAGACAATAATCCAAAGCATAAGGCTTATAATGTGCGATCATGGTTGTTATATAATTGTCCGCATGTCATGGATACATCAGCTGAAAGTCCAGATATTATCCCCATTTAGAATTTGTAGAGCTACCCCGACAGGAATATTCGTCATCATACCATAAGTTTCAAGGACGATTTAAAAAAAGCTTTTAAAGATGAATGGCAAAATATTGAACCTAGCTTTTGCAAAAAACTCGTTCAGAGCGTACCAAATAGGCTGAAAATGGTAATAAAAAAATAGGGGAATGCACACAAAATATTAAATTTTTTAAAGATAAAACCATTCTTTGAAATTTAAAGCAGTGTACGATTTAAGCTTTGGCATGAAAATACGCACTATATTATATTTTTGCTTTGCAAAAACCTACTTGAATTAAGTTGACCTGTTTTTTAAATATATTTATAAAATAACTAAAAAACAGGATTACGTTTTTTGTACTTGTTTGTTTTTTCCAAATTATAAGTCAACTAAACAGTTTAATTGAGGTGTACGAGTTTCACTTGGTGCTACTGAATATATTTACGTGCATTGTTTTTATTTAACTGGTATTTTAACTTTAGAGAAATTGAGTGGCTGTTTGCTACATCTGAAGGCCGCAAAAAGTTGCAGGCTTCAGCTAAATTCCAACGCTTGGCCGTAATTACTTTGCATAGAGATCAAGTCTACGAATCCTTAGATGCAATTAAAATGGAATTATCAGAAAATGTTAAAAGTTTAGCTCCTATCGGTGTTAAAGAACAGGTATTTATTTAATACTTATATAAAAATATGCGTGTATCTAAAAAAAACACAATTTTTTAATCGAAAATATTCATTTTCTCTTGTAAGATACCTTTTCTATCAGTTGGATCAGATGTGGGTAAACGTGAAACTTTGCTAAGTGGATTTTCAAAAATATCTGGAGATTTTCGAATAGAAGAAGTTGAGGGAAGTGATGGCAAACTTTTCAGACGTTTAATATTTCTTAACAATCAATTTATAATACAATCAGAAGCCCTAATAAAAACTTGTGAGTTTTCAAGCCACAAATTGCTTCACTCATTTCTGCATATTTTTTAATTATATTTTAATTGCAGTTAAACCAAAAGGCAAAATCGAACGCAAAAGAATTGATTTCGGTTATTTGGCATGTCAACATCATTTGTACATGTCGGTAGGTGTGCAAATGGTCTGCGGAGTCCAAAAACTAAATGACGAATTTAAAAATGTTTTAGTTATTGGGTTGGGTGGTGGAGGTCTATGTAGCTTTTTGCATGAAGCACTGCCGTAAGTTGAAAATTTTTTTCTGTACAAATCCAACTGAATTATTATAACATTAAATGCATATTAAGAAAAGTATTTTCGTCAAGATAAATTATTTATGCAATAGTTTTTTTATACGTAGTATAAATCGCACTTTCATACTTTTTCTTTAATTAAAACATTTTGGATACGTGAATTAATAATTTTTTAATTTATCAACAATTCCTAAAGGTGCGGTCAGATTAGTCAAATATTTGACAAAAAAAAACGTAACCACTATGTTAACAAATGTTGATTCACTTCCTTTTGATACGTGTCATTACGAATGATGATTTATAATATATATTTATTTTATTATAAATCATCTTATCTTATATATTGAGTAGGATCTTCTATTTTTTGGTTTTCATCAAGAACAAAAATTGTTTTCACATAATTTAGTGGTTACTTCTTTTTGTTCAAATATTTGACTAATGTGACTGTTCCTTAAGTGTTACCCGTTTTGTGTTTTTTCTTAGCATATTTAATTAAAATTAAAGTCAAAGTTCTGTGAAATTTATTGAACTGAAATTTATTGAAATAAATTATTAAAAATTTTTAGTCGAAAATTTTTAGTTTAAATAAATTAGAGCAGTAAAGTAACGATACTAAATTAATCATGTTAAACTTTTTAAAGCAAATCAAGCTAACAGAAATATATTTTAAGTAATTTAATTTTAATATTATAAATTTTCTTTTAATAGTCTTCACCATTCCGCCTGTGGCTGTATATCTAAATTTGTCATTCCGTTTGTAATTTCTACAATATCCATTTCCGACCCCCAAAAAGTATATATATTCCGATTTCTTATGCATAGTGAAATCGATTGTGCGATGTCTGTCTGTACAACAAACTTTATAATTAGGTTAGGTCAGGAAGGCGGCCGTGTTGCCACAGCCCACTTGGGTCCATTGATTGGTCCTTTTGTGTTAAACTTTATAATTATATCTTATATCTTTTTTTATATTTCGGCTTACTCATAAACTAAACGATACAAAAATAATGCAAATATGGAAATTCAAAACTTAAATAAAAGTTTATCCATTAAATTTTTACAAGTCACCAGGTCCTGCCTGTGCATAAAAATAGAGTCATCAAACTTAGTTACCTAAAATAATTTTTTTTTTTGTTTACTGAATGGATTTTTTCTCATTAATTATTGTTTGTTCACCTCAGTTTTTCTTGGAGTAACCCTTATTTTTATAATGTCCAAACATATTTTTGGCACTGAGTCCACAAGTTTTTGGCAGGTTTCTACAGGAATATTTTCCCACGCATCCTGAAGTAAAGTCTTAATTGGATGGATTTGTTTCTCCAAGACACATTTTTGCTTTTTGTCAAAATTTCTTGATAGGACTTAAGCCTGGGGACTGCGCCGGCTAACTTAAAACCTTGACGTGTTATGTTCTTCAAACCAGTCTTTGCCCGCTTCGATGTGTTTCGGGTCGTTGTCTTGTTAAAACACCCATTGAAACGGCATTTCCAATTCGGCATAAGGCATCATAATGATACATTAAGAATATTTGTATAATAAGCGGCATCCATTCTAATCTCAATCCCAACACCATAATACGAAAAACATCATCATACCATTATGTTTCCAGCTCCATATTTAATGGTTTTTGTCTGAATTAAACAAATTAACTTTCGTTTCGTCAGACCATAGAATATTTCTCCATTTGCTTACAGGCCAATCTACATGATTTTGGCCAAATTCTAATCTTTTCTTTAGGTGCTTATTTCTTAGGTATGGGACCTTTCTACTATTTCTAGCCTCCAAATTATTTCTAGTAAGAAGCCTTCTTACGGTTGAGGTAGAAATATCTAGATTATGCTCCTTTTTAAGGATGGAAGAGGTGACAAGAGGATCTTTTTTTACATGACGTAAAATTTTTCGCTCTACTAAAGATGTCATTTCATATTTGACGGCGTTTTCCACAATTTTTTTAGAGCATCTAATTATTTCGGCAATTTGTCTACAGATTTTTCCTTTATTATGGATTTTTTGCAATTGTCTCCCGGTTCTCGAAGACACTCAAAAAACACTAAGCTTACTTTTTTATACACTTTTAAATAAAAAAAGAAAAGTAATTTGTAAAAGTTAATTATTTTTCAAAACTGGCTTTTTGCACACCCGTTTTCGCATCCAAATTTATACTGATAATAAAATGAAGATTAATGATGCTAAAGCTGTTTTAAACATCACGGGATTACATTTTTAAGAGATGTGTAAAATTAGTGGAACAACTCCTTTATGCGTACTTTTTTGTATGACGGATTTGTAGGGGTAAAATTATTGGGGATCAGGTGGCTCTATTTTATTGCACATCACTGTAGTTTTGAAAATTTTGCTATTGAAAATCAGCTAGATCTGTCCATGTCTTTTGAGCCAGCGGAGAAAAGTACCACGCCTGCATCTTATTTTTCCATATTATTTGGAACAAATCTTGTTCATATTTCCAATCAAAAAAGCAAATATAGATGAAATTAAAAAAATTAGAAAAAAAAACCTCAAGTATAGAAATTGGCGCTCGCTTAATTTTTCCGAGTTATGGCTCTCTGAACTTTTTTTTAGAAAAGTAGATTGTGCACCATATTTATTAAGATATCAATCATCAAGGGTATCATTTAAGAGCTCTTAAAAAGTTTTTTAGGAAATATTCAAATTAAAAAAAAAAAATGCTTAACCCATTAAGAGCCGATGACATTTTTATGTAAAATTGTAGTTACTTCTTTACTAAACTAGATTTACAGATATGGTGAAGGGTATATAAGATTCGGCATAGCCGAATATAGCTGTGTTACTTGTTATAATTATTTTTAATCAGAATTTAGTTTCCTTTTTCTTCTATTGAAGTTGAATATATTAAGAATAGATTTTTATACATTTTCTTTTTAAATTTTTTTTTTTGGAATTTAAAAATTATATAATTATTAATTCTCCATACAAATAAACTGAAACTGGAATTTAATCTGATTAAAATGCTTTGAAATATAGGAACATACGTGTCACAGCTGTTGAAATAGATCCCATAATATTAGAAGTTGCTGAGCAATACTTTGAACTTAAACAAGATAATCGACTGCATGTGGTTATCGATGATGGTATAGCTTTCCTGGAACGATGTAAAGCTGAAGGTTAGTATTCACTTAAAATACAAACGATTTCACACATACTTAATTGCTCTTATTTTATTGAAATTAAATTAGGAATTAACTTCGATGCTGTACTATTTGATGTTGATAGTAAGGATTTATCGTTAGGCATGAGTTGTCCGCCGCCTGCATTCCTAACCGATACAGTCTTATCAAATATCAAGAGCATTATTGAAGACAAGGGATTGTTTATTTTGAATTTAGTTTGTCGCGATGAAGCGTTACGTGCCAAGGCTCTTAAATCCCTAAAGGATATTTTTCCAGCTATATGTACCTATAAACTTGATGAAGATCTAAATGAAGTTATTTACTGTACAAATAATGACAAATTTACAAATTTAAAAAATTGGAAAAAAATATTAGGTTCAGCAGGCAGAAATTTAAATGCTGCATTAAAAGCAAAAAAATTAAGCGGCGAAGAAATGTTGGATGTTACAGATTTTTTGAATGATTTGAAATTATAAAAAAGCTGTAAATCTTAATAAAGTGAAAATTGGTATTTTTTTTTTTATAAATTCTAAGATTTTTTTAATGTTGCAAATGCAAATGCGAAGAAATGTTGATTGTGACTTTATGTGAATATATATAAAAATTGTAAAATCTTAAAAAGTGTAAATTGTTTTAAAAGATTTAAAAAAGTTTTTTTTTCTTAATAATACTAACATTTTAAACCATTCTAAGGTCTTAGGATACCCAACCTAACGAAGCACGGAAAACTCGTATGTACAATTGTGGTTGACATTACATGTGGGAAACCGTAGAGTTTCTTACAATGAGTTAGAAGCTCCCGGAAACTTAACAATCAAGCCGACTCACAGCATCGTACGGTGAGACGGTCATATAGATGTGTCGTGAGATGTTACACTGTAGGCTAACAGTGAATTGGCTATAGACAGAGAACTTAACAACAAACGCTTTTTATGACAAATAATTTGCGTTGAAAAAAATATTCAAAATTATTTTCTTTCTTATTTGCGAACCCCTGTAAAAATAATTTTAATTAATTACCTTTTTATACAAATTTAGTTGAATTGTGTATTTTTGGTTTTTGAAAATTATTTAAGTTTGGGTGAAATATTTTTTTTTATTTAGAAATTGATTTTGATCCTTCTTCAAAAATTTTTTCTAGGTTTCTATTCTTTACATAATTATTATTTTTCATTGCCTCGATAACCGGAAAAAGGCTCACAATATTGGTGCTACTTAAATCATTCAGAGAGAAGTGAACTTTTAGAGCAAATGTGGACACCTAGTAAAATTAACGATTACGGGGACTTCGTGATAAGGAAGATGTTCGAAAACAACAACAATAACTATTTGGGATCTTCTTAAACACATATGTAATCATCATACCCACTATTAAATTTGCAACGTTTAATCGACTTTCCATTTATGTTTGAATTACTTACCATATAAATTTCGAACGATATAAAAAATTCTCAAGCTTGCAGATTTTTTTTTTAATTTTTTAAATGTATTTCAGAAAAATGAAAACGAAAAATATTTATACATATTTAATAAATTAAACAAAAAGTTCAGTATTTTAGTAATGTTTGCTAAAAATTTTATTATAGTTCTGAAATTTTTTGAAAGTTAAAAATATTTTGACAAAAAAATCTTTATTAAAAAGTTACTAAATATAAATTATTTAAAAACAATAACAAATACACAATAAAAAATATTAAATTTAAAATCGTGTATAAAGAATGAAATACTTTTTAATCTTTGATATTGTAAATTTTAAATCCACATGTTTTTTGTTTTTTTACTATTTTGAAAGAAAACATGTTATTTTTTGCACAAATTAACGAAAATTCCAATAAAAAAATTATTTATAAAGTCTGAAACATATTTCTAAAATTGCATATGCAAATTGCAATAAATTCTTCCGTTAGAAATATAGGATCTGTTCGTTAATGAATCACTGCGCTGCATAATGTGATTGGGCCTGTTCGTAAATGCATATCAGCACTGCATATGATGTGCAGCACGTTCGTAAATGCAAAGAGTGGCAGCACTGCAAATGTCATCTAAAATATATTATGCGCAAATAACAGCAAAAAACCAATTATTAAAATGGCTAATGCATCGAACGTGTGACTATAAATTTTGCTAAGTTTTTTTTATTTTTTTTGTTTAATATTTTTTTTATTTTAATTATTAATCATATTTTGCAGCGCAGTAATTCATTTACGAACAGGCCCATTACTTTACGATTCTTTTGCTGACCAGCAGTTTATGAGCCATTTTACATCACAAAATTTTTGTTGGCCGAAGGTGTAGAGACGCAAGTGCTTGTGTGCCTTTTCTGCAACGTTTTGTTATTTGTGTTATTTGAAATAACACAAACATCTTCAATAACGAATATTATACTAAAAGCGAAAAGTACAAAATCTGATGCCACGAAAAAAATCTTCGTACGAAACTTCATAAGAGAATAAAAAAAAAAAAACGCATCACATTAACGAACAGGCCTATATATTGTATCACATTAAAAACTTTTATAAAACATACAAATATTAGATATATTGTTAAGCACAGATGTAGTACCGTTATGTAGAAAGTTCAGAAAGATATGCTTTTAATTAAGGGCAAATACAGGCGATATCCATCGCAAACCTGACATACTCTAGGAAAGCGAAACTATCTAAAGTTATTGCACAAAAACTCATTTAAATATTTTTAAAATTTAAAAAGTGATTAAGCAAAATTAACTATCTTTGTTTAATCATAAGTAGTGTACGAATTTGCTGTTCTCGGTGCCCTTTTTTAACACAGGCTGAAGCAAACATAATGCCAGACTTTGAATGTGTCTTAATTTTTGCAGAAGGTTTCATCATTGCACTTTGTCATCTACAGATCGTTACCTTAATATAGAAAGACCCTCACCCGTTTTTTTTTAAATTCAATTTTTATACATCTTTCAATAAATGGATCTCTAATGCACCATTGAAAGATTAAAAAGTTGTAACAGTATTAAATTGCTTAGAGAATTTAATAACACAAAGCGTTAATAAAAAATTCCAACAACAAAATTGTATTTTTTATCAAGTTTTTTTCTTTTCCTGTAAAGAAGGGCAACCGTAGTTGGGGCCTTTTTATATTAAGGTAACGATGTATTGTAAACATATCGAGAAAGTTTAATTATTGTCGGTCTTCATTTGACAAATTATCGGTCTGCTGTTTTAATGCAGCGTAAATTTCATCAGAGTTTTCTTTATAATCAGGCAAGACTTTTCCATTTAGAAGAAAACCCCAATTTAACACCACTAATTTTACATCTTAAAATAATCTTTAAGGGCTTTCATGCTTAACAATAACGCCCATTAGAATAAAAAAAAAAGATTTTTAATTGGCACTAGAAACGAAATTCAAGACTGGTTTCAGACAAAAAAAAAAGTCCGCCTATAACACTCTGATCGTTAGCAAAGCACATGGGATCGAAAGTATATTTATCTAATTCTGTCTATCTAACGGTGTTGTAAAAGTACGAACGTCAACAGCAAAACTGCAGTTAATTTTAAATATACCAACATATACATATGCAGTGCAATGTTGCGCTACAACCGAACTTGACGGAGAGGTCAAGTTCAATGTTGCGCTACAACCGGCTTGATGAAAATATTTTCTACAAATTTTAAAATAAAAAAAAAAAATAAACAAAAAACGTGTGGATTTGAAAACACTCATTTATGAAAAATATGGTTTAAGAATTTTATTTTCCTTTTTGAACTCGAGATATATCAAAACTTAGAACTTACCCGAATAGTTCTAGCAAAAGTATTCAACTCAAAACTAACATAAAATTTTAACAAGGCTAAGAGTTAGTTATAAAAAAGCAAAAAGAGAATGCGTATACTGCAGGTAAAGTTATAAAAATAAAAAAATAAACAAAAAAATATTTTTAATAAAAAAGGAACTTAAATCAATCAGTATTGCTTAAAGCCCGTTCAGACTATTATACAAGTATTAATATTTTCATCACATTTTACGATACAAAAATCTAAATACATTCGTTTCGACTGTCAAAAAAAACTATTTAAAATCACATATTGTGTTCAGACCATCACACTTGAAATAAAATGTGTAATACAAGAAGGAAACAAATCAACTGTTCAAAATAGTTTTTATAAGTAAGCAACCCTGATCCAATAAAAAGTATTAACGTTTAAAAAAAAATCGACAAACGAAAAAGTCTTATGGGATGTCAAATTTTTATCGTATTATTTTGCAATTTGTGTGATGTTTTCTGTTCACACTATTCCACTTGCTCGTATTATTTGAATTTTTGACAAGTATTAATACAAAGTATTATAGTCTGAACTAGGCTTTAATAAACATTTGAAAAAAAAAATTTTAAGATTTTATTTTCGAATATTTATTTTATAACAACAAAAAGTATTAAATAATAATTTTTTATTGTATAACAGTCATTTACTACTTACAAAAATGCACTTGGAGATTTTTAATTTTTTTTAAGTTTTTAAGCCAAAATAAAAATAAAATCATTTTACATTTTTCGGTAAATATGAGCAATTAATTACATAAAAACTTTGTTTTGTTTGAAGTTATAATAAAGATGTCTTATGTTTTACTTAAGTCACCAACTAAAAATAAAATAGAAAAATTTATTAATTAAAAACAATGCATTATTTATTTCATTAAAGTTTTAAAAACGACAATAATAATAATCAATGACTTTAAAAAATTTTATTAACATTTTTATTTATTTTAATAAGAAAGTTAGTATGAGTCAAGCAGAATTTTTTTTGACATTTGACTGATTTTAAGCGCTAGCAAAAGTTCTAAGCTAAAATATTAAATACAAGTTACTGCAGTTATCGTATAGCAAAAGTCCATTTTATTTTTTGTCTTTAAAATGTCTGAAGCATTGGATGAGCGAACATTTGTGGCCGTATTCCTAAAAATTCAAAATTGATTAAAAACCCTTAAACAGGCAAATATTAATAAAGTTCTTAATATTCATTTAAATATAACTGTAGCCATTTCTTTTGCAGTTACCCAAAGGCTCAGAGCACTTTTAAAGCTCCTAAAGCCCAAGTTTGTGTTGCAATGTATGGTGGGAGGGTTTTTAGGCAACATTAGTGACTTTCAGTCTACTTTCCTTAAATTCTTGAAGTATTTTATTTTTTATTGGAAGTGCAGTTCATGGGTTCTACTTAAAATGAACTGGTTGAATTAAGAAGAAAAAAATCATGATTTAAACAATAGCTTGTCATTGGCGAGCATGGATTCACATTCAAAAATCTGCTTAGCATTTAAATGAATGCTTAAAACCAGTGAAAATTCAATAATTAAGATACGTTATTCATTAATTTTTTTTTTGGTAAATTTTTTTCATAAACTTTCATGAGTTTTTAATGAGTTTAAAAGTTATAACTTAAGTAGAATAAAAGAACTTAATAAAAATGCTAGAGAAGCAATGAAAATACCCATTATTTTTGAACTACTTCATTTTCTTTTTTGCTGGGCATAAAAACTTTTTTTTGACAAATTTAAAATAAGAAACGGAATATTGGATTCAAATTTAACTGGTTCCCACCGGTCTTAAATTTTTCTAAATACATCAGAGCCCCGATTTGTCGATCTTTAATGAAGACTGGAGACACGAGACGCAAATTGAACCACCTTTTTTTATATAAATGCACTAAAATTTTATTTATTGGTGAAAGTATTCAAAACAAAGCAAGAAAATTTTTATTTTTAATAAAAAAAAAAAAATTATAAATATATTTTTATTTATTTCATTGACTTAAAAAAATGTTTATAATTATTATCAAAGTATATCTATGTCAAGTATATGCAGGTCTACAACAAGTACAACAACAGACATTTTGTTTGTGTAAAATCATGTTCTATATCAAAAACAGGTCAGAGATGGCAAAGTGGCAAAATTTTTTTATATATTTTCTAATAAAAACTTATTATGAATTTTGCTTAATTATTATAAAAGAAAATAACAGAATGACTTTTTTATGACTATATCAATATCAATTTAAACAAGAATTCAATAAAAGCATGCTTAATGCAATTTGAGCTAGAAAAGTGTAATTTGTATATTTAGTTTACCATCCCTGATAAAACATAATAAAAACTGAAAGAACTACATAAACAAACAAGTGAAATGAATATCAAAATAAAAATAAAGAAATGGTAATAAAATATACTGCATTTTTTTAATGTACAATTAAACAACTTTTAACAACACAATTTCGCACTTAATTTGCAATTTTATTACAGTTATTTTAATATCAACTGAACTTGCAATTTCAATTTGTTCACAATAAACACAAACTTAATTTTTTGTTTAATTTTTTTTATTTTTTTAATTACTTTTTGAAAAGACGTTTTAAAAAATGTAAACAAATTCTGACACAAAACATGATAAACACGCACACAAATAAAACTATCACCTGAGCTCCTGCATGTACTTGTTACAGATATACTTTGATTATTATAAAGAAATAACAAAAACATTAAGAAAAAACATAAAAAAACATAATGAATTTCCCTTATTTCACGCAATTTAAAAATTGTTTAATGCACAGATGACGATCAATGTTGCTAGAAGTTGTAAAAAAAAGACAGAAAAGATGCTAAATCAGGCACTACAAATACGAAAAATTGTAATCCCTAATGTTGCAGTAAAAACTTTATCAATTTTAGCGACGCAAATAGAAATCAAAACAACACAGATCAGAAACAAAACGACGCAAATCGAAATCAAAATAATGCAATTCGCAACGACACAAATCGAATTTTTTTAATTTTTAAAAAGCGACGCAAATCGAAAAGGCGCAATTCGGGGCTCTAGTGTATATTAATTGGGGTTTAAATAGTTTGTTAAATAAGTCTTCTCGTTCCGTCATAAAATATTTAAGATGATATCACGGAATATGTAAAAAACATAAATATCCGTAACTTTAACAAGTGAGAGAGAGAGCTATATTTGGCTGTGCCGAATCTTTTACTCCTTTCGCCATAAATGTAAATAACTTTACATAAAAATGTCATCGGCATTTTTGAAAAAAAAATTGTTTTTTGCATTTCCGGAAAGATCTCTTCAAAAGCTTTAAAATGATAATTATTACATCGTAAAAAATATAGTGCACAATCATACTTTTCTATGAAAATTTCAAAGGCCCAAAACTCAGAACATATTGACGAGCGTCAATTATTTTTTCTATATTTTAATTATCTACCGCCCCATATTTTTGTTTTTATAACCTTTTAATTGGAAAAATTAGAGGCAGGCGTGGTGTTTTGCCCGCTGCCCCGAAGGACATGGACCGATCTTGCTGATTTTCAAAAGCAAATCTTCGAAACTATGTATGATCGCTTGGCGTATTTAAATTTTCTCTAAATCATATAGCGGCTTGGCAAAGTTGATTTCAACACTAACACAGACGAACTGATGGATAGACGGACATTGATCAATCGACTCCGTTATGTGTTGAAGGCTATAAAAATATTTTATTTAATTATAGAATAACTAAATAAAAAATTAGTCGTTTTTCAAAATTACTCCTTCTTCGAACACACCTGATTATTTATACATAATAAAAACTGAAATATTTTTGTACATAGAATATTTTTTAAAAATTTTGTTATTTGTATAGATAGCAATTGATATGGAATACAAAACATATATTTTTGACATTTCTGTACGTTTTTGCATTGCGTAAAATTTGCTAGATAGATTTGAATAAAACTTTGTAGTTCAAATACAGACTACTTAAAAAAATCCAAAAAAATATGTTTTTTCGTAGAGAAAATAAAGATACAAATGTGAAAGCACCCAATTTTAGCGGTATTCTGATATTTTTATTGATGGAAAATTTTTAACACTGTTTACAGAATTTTGAAATAAAAATTTAAAATTTTTCCAAACTAAAATTTCAAGAAAATTAGAATTGATGATATGCTGACGAAGTCGTGAGCACTGGTAGTATAAAATAATATGTTGTCCTCACTTAAAAGTTATTTTAGTCAAAGTATAATTACAGGCATGTTCTGATATTCGCACGTTTTTGAAATGGCATGTGATTTGAAAACCGACAACTTTTGTTTTACATGTTCTGAAACTCACGCGTTTTGCTTGCGATTTGCTTTTTTTAAAACTTATGTATGTTCGAAAAACAAAAACATATGATTTGACGGTGTAAAACATAAAAAACAAAAGAAAATTGAAAAAAAAAAATGCCAGTAGCATCTTGCTTAGTTTCATTTCCTAAAAAAACATTAAATTAAAAAAAAGACGAATTAAGAAACAGACGCTTGAAGATTATTTCAATCTAATGGATATTTCAATCCAATGAATATTTAATTAATTTAAAGAAATAACACAATGCAAGAAATATTTTGGCTACAAATGGTATTTATATTAGTGATGTTGCATTTAGCATCTTTGAAAAAAAGATTACTTATGTCGTGAGTAATCAGTACTTAAAAATTATTTTTGTTTATTTTGTTAGTTATAACATAAACGTTCGAAGCGTAGATCGTCCTAAAAGTAATTGAAATAAACCTATTCTGGTACCTTAACACTTAAATCAATCATTAAATAAGCACAAAAAATTTTTTTTTAAATTTAAAATTAAAGTAACCGCATATTTTATTTGATTAGCGACTATACGTTTAACCGCACTAATACTAATATATTTTAGAACATAAGAGTACAACAGTTGTTTTTATGAAATCGCCAGCACTTAAGAAAAAACCCAACACAATCAGTTGAAATAAACCTATTCTGGTACCTTAACACTTAAATCAATCATTAAATAAGCACAAAATTTTTTTTTTTTTAAATTTAAAATTAAAGTAACCGCATATTTTATTTGATTACCGACTATACGTTTAACCGCACTAATACCAATATATTTTCGAACATAAGAGTACAACAGTTCTTTTTATGAAATCGCCAGCACTTAAGAAAAAACCCAACACAATCAGTTGATAAAACAAAGGAGATATTTTAAATTTTTTATTTAACACTTTAAATATGTAAAAATTAAAATAGTTTTTGTTAAAAATAAAAAAAAAACATATTCATTTTAATTTGTGCATAGTTTTATTGTTGTTTTAAAGTTTATTTTAAGTGAACTTTATAACTTCACTTTAGTATGTGCTTGCGCTTTGAACTCGCCAAATTTCTTGCGATTGTGAACTACAGAACACCTTTCATGTGATTTCAACTCGCATCGCAAGTCTTATGCGATTTGCGATTGTCAGAACATATCTGAAAATCTATGGCAATTGGCGGTGGACTATTTGCAAAGCAGCACCTAAAAACAGAAGAGGCTATAGTACGGCTATGTGGCATTTCGCAGTTGGTGGAAGGTGTTTGCGGCGTAGCAGTTGGTCTTAACGAAGATGTAGATGCTGCATACATGAAAGAAGTGCCATCTACATCTTCAAAACAGCCATTGTTCCCCGTTGTACTAACCAGTACTGCAAAAAGATATAAAACTAAAAATACCGGGGAGCGATGGGGACGATAAATGAAAGAAAGAAGTGATGAATTAATTTAAACTGAAAAAGAAAACTCAAGCAGCTTACGACGCATTTATAGAGCAATTGAAAAAGGCAATGAATCTGTTGCAAATGCTGTTACTGATTTGAAAAAGGAATTTGACCACGTAAGTACAGCAATTTTGCAATCCTTGCAAGAAGAAAATGAATTGAAGAACAGACAATTGGATCTAGATATTTTCAATGAACACACTTTATATTTCATCCAAAAAATTATAATTAAAATTGCAATAAAATATACAAATGTAGACAACAGCTGGTTCGAATATTGGTTTTATTTTCATTCGAAGACAACAAAACCGACTTGGTTTCATGACACCAAATGAAACCGATACTGGTTTTCAAAAACGAGAAACATCAAAACCGACTTGGTTTCTATGACACCCCTGATAGTGCCAAATATGCTGGTTGTTTCACACTTGTAAATAAATGTATACACAATATTTACTACAGTTTTGACTAATGTAGTTGCTGTAAACATTTTAAATTAAACATATATGCTTTTTATTGTTGTCGTGTTTTAAATTTATTAATATTTACCCGAGCTACAAGGTTTACAATGGGAAACCGTGAATTTCGCTATTATATAATTTTGTTGTCGCAGTTTATAAATTTTTATTTCAGCACTGAGTATTAATTAAGTATCATCAGAATTTTATTTAATTTTTTTTTATTAATATCTCTTGAAAAATTCTCAAACAAGATTTTGTACTTTTACTTTTATATTTTGATATCCTTTTTAATTCCTTTTTTATTATGAGTCACTTAATTTTTTTTAAATTTATGTAACTATAAAGTTTCGTTTTCTTTTCCCATCAAAGTAATTCCTAAAATTATTTTATCTAGTTTTTGCTTCGACTTTATAAAATCCTTTTATTCTACATTATTAATACCACGAATAAGGAATAGTTTTTCTTTTAAATACTCATATTATTTCCCAGTGCAACTTTATTGTTCTCACCAACTACAACAACTAAATTTTTTTTAATCTCTGCTTTAATCGCCAGATACTTCCAACCTCTTTTTTCTTTATGTAAAAATAAAAAAAAACTTAAATTGCTTGGAAGTTTGTAGGAGCAAACTTCTTTATACATGAAATTAACATAATAATTAAGTATTTTGAAAAAAAAGAAAATAAATGATAACATTATTAATTAAAGCTCTAAATAATTTCTGTTAAAAAAAGAAATCTTTTTCAAAAATCCTTTAACGGGCCAAATTAAAAATAAAGTAAATTATAAAATAAAATTCAACATATCTTTAAATTATATACTGGGCTGTAATTAAAATTATTAACAATTGCTAACAGGCTTAAATGTGTAAACTGTTTCTAATTTTAATAATAATAAAAAATATATATAATTGAATATAAACTTATATGATGAGGGCTTTTGTTTTAAATTAGAGATTCATGCAACTTAACAGAATATATGTTTATGTATAATCTTAAATATTTACAAAATATGTCTCTCTTTCTCTCTCTATCTTTTTCTCTTATATTTCTCTTTTATGATGTTTAAACATTTTATCATTTTTTTTTACGATTAAAATACTTTGCGAAAAATTCTATTAAAACTTCGGTTTTTCTTTTTTGATTGCGTCGATGAATTTGAGCTTGAACTACGATTACTATTGCTACTACTGCTTAAGCCGCCGAAAGATTTTATACAATTCGATGAAGCTGTTGTTACTGTCGTAATGGCACTTTCACCCGATGATAAAATGGCTTCTTCTAATATGCGAAATGAATTTTCAGTGGAATTAGTAGGAAAATTAATTTCAGATAAAGAAGATGAATCCAAGCTGACATTAGGTGAGACACGTAAAAATGCATTATTATTACTATTATTGCTATTAGGAATGGAGCTGGCAATGTTGGTAACACCACTACCGCCACTACCACCACCCCCACCTGATGATGATGCAGATGAAGTTGATTTTTTTAAACGATACCATTCCCATGATGTGGACTCATGAGCTGGATTAGACTTATTGCTGTTAGAAATTTTACCTTTAAGACTCTTTGTAAATGGAGATTTAAAGAAAACTGGCGAAGATAGGCGACGTGACTTTTTCAAATTATTATCCAACTGTTTGTTGGATACTTTTTTCGAGGCAGGAATATTGGCACTTGGATTAGAACTAACACACTGATAACCTCTAGGGCCATCGGGCATAAACTCATTATAGGCTAAATCGCTATTAGGTATAAAATTATCTAAATCATCCTCGTCTAACATAAGGCGTTCATTATATTCGGAACTTAATTCTGCGGCATCTGTACTGTTAAGTTGGCCTCCACATTCGGCTGGTGACGATTGTTGTCGTTTTACAATTTGTGTTTCCTTTTTCTTTTTAGATTTACCATTAAGGGCAGAAGGCTTCCTTATTCTTATCGACGAAATCTCTGTAGAATCTGTAAATTTAATAAAATTTATTTTTATAAATTTAAGATACAAATAACATAATGTGAGTTAATTACCTCCGATATGTTCTTCAGCATTTAGTTCCTCCAAGTGTTTCCAGGCTTGCAATTGGGCATGAGCTGTATTGGGCCATGAATGTTTTTCACCTTTACGCTTGTTTTGCGTTTTTTGGGGATATTGTGGTGGTAGACCGGAACTCTGATTAGTTTTTTGATTAATATTGTTATTGCTGCCATAGCATACAGATATTTTGCGCTGCCGCACTGTTGAAGAATTGGTGTGATTTGTACCGACGTCCTCTATCAGCTGATGCACTTCGCTCTGATGTTGTTGACATATTTTTGATCCCTCGCAGTTACAATCTTTTATTATTAACATGGCCTCTTCACTTGGTCTCCTACATTTTTCACTATTAATCTTACACATATTTGAAGCATCTGGATCATGACATTTAACTGGCTGTTGACGATCCGAAAAATCTTCAAATGATTTTCGACGATTTATTTTCTTTTGCGTTGTATCGTTTTTCTTTTTGCTAGATATATCGTACAGTGACAAAACTTCTTTTGTTTGCCTTCGTAGAGAACGATAGAATAGTATGCCCACCATCAGTACCAAAAACAAAAATGCACCCACAAATATTATGACCACAATACAGGCATGAACCTGCAGCGTTAAGTTATTCAATTCATCTTTGAGTTGTGTATTTTGCAATGCGTACAATTGTTCGAGTTCATGATGTCGTCTATTATCTTCCTCCAGTGTGCGTACAGTCTGAAGTTGTTGTGTCAGTGTCAGTTGCAATTCTTCGACTTGTTTTTTATAGCGACGCGATAGTTCTTCCAGGTATTGGCCAGACAGAGACATATTTCGCTCAAGAGCCTAAGTGGTGTGAAAAAAAGAGTGGAATAATCGTTAGTTAAAGAGAGTATAATTTTTGAATGTTTTTTTTCCTTTTTTTTAGTTAAGGAATGCAAATATATTATTATTTTTATTGTTGCTGTTGTTAAAACAATATTTTAGCAACTGTCTAGCGTCAAGGTTTTTATACAAGTCATTCGCTGAGGATGTTTGCGTGTCGAAACTGTAAAAGAAGGTTCAAATTGTGCACAGTGACATGGAAATAAAATGGACAGAGAAAAAACTGTTTTTTTTTTTATCTAAAACAAATGCGAATAAAAAATAGATTTAAAGTTCTAAAAAATATAGTAGAGAGGGCACCCACGACAGAGGGTTAATACAAGTTTAATAAATTTTAACATCTTAAATTTCAGCCCATTATTCGTTGATAAATAGGCCGGTAATAAGCAACACTCATTCAAGAACAAAAACTAAAACAAATTTAAGTCCGGCTGCAGTAAAAATAGAGAACAGACGTGGAAGTATGCAATTTTACCGAATTAAATGGCACTGGAAACTTGGCAACACCTTTAATTAAGTCCCCTTTTACAATGTAGAAATTGAAAGTCAGACAAACGAAATGTTTTAATGTATAATTTTGCTTTGAATTCTTCATAGAAACATACATGGTGTTGGAAGACTTCGGCAACAGAAGGAAAAAGTAATTTATCCACGCATGGGGATAATTAAGCAAGGAAACGAATATGTAGCTGTAATTATCCTGAGGGTATCCTCCATTCCCAAAGGGACCACGAGCTTCTGGTTAAGGATTTATCTATCAGCGGCCTTGCAGCGAATAGCGGCTCCTCGAGTATTATAATTGGCAGCAAAATGCTCTTACTCTGTATTGAAGAGCTGAGGATTACTTCAGCACAACATGACCGGGGGCATCTTTCGCAATGCAACAGCACATAGGACGCAAGCACCCTCCGCACGACTTTGGACCAAACCGAAAATAAGAGGTTAGTCCCCAAGGCCTTCAAAAATAGTTTGAAAAAAGACTGCAGTCCCTTTAGGGTACCGGTTTCCATGGCATTATAAGCTAGCCACTTATTAAAATTTGTAACGCTACTGCAAAAGCTCAGGTGAGTGACTGGTGCCACATTACACTCCAGAAGCAATAACGTCAAGAAGAGGATTCTGGTGAACTAAACAAACAGTTATTCGAGGAGAACTTTTAGCCAATAAAAGAGTAAGACTGCAAAAAGTCTGACCGCCCGTGTGTTGTTACTCAGTTCTAATCTGTCTTAAAGGATGTTAATACATCAAAGAGAAAAACCCATGTAACTACAAAAAAAGAAAAAACATTTTTTCTTGATTGTAGGAAGATAAATATTTATTTGAAAAACGCAAAATTTAACAGAAAACAATTTTGGATTTTTTGTAAGGGAAGTAGTTTTTTATTTTAGCTGGCGATATGTAGCTATAAATTATAAAATACAATTGAAGAAAAAATAATTAAACATAATGCATGCAAATTGTCGGATAATAATACAACGGGAAGCTACAAAATAAGAATGTTCTAGTATTTATTTAGATATGACATAAATCAGGTCGCTAGCGTGTCAAAGTAGACTAGGATTACAAAATCCAGCAGTATGGACTTAACTTGATATTGAAGATAAAACCTTTTGAAAAATTGGTTTAAGAAAAAAAGAGAAGACCTGAATCTAGAAACACTAGATACGATTTCAACCTGACACAAAGGTGCATGTGTTATATCGATGAAATATGGTTTGTGTGTTAATAAATGATTCGGCATTATAATAAGTAATTTTTTGTCAAAAAATTTTAAAATCACCTTGAAGCTATTATGTACAACTTGTAACGAGTAACGAGAAGTAGCGCTTCAGGCAACAATGCCCATTTTATTAACCCTTTCGACCCGACATTCGAATAACAATGTTAAAATAAAATTTTTGGCAGGTGTGGGTTATTTCAGTAATGTGCAACACATAGGTGAAAGAAAAAAAAAATTTTTTTTAGAGGAGTTCGAAGGACGGTGGTACACCATTTTACCATTCGGGAGGTTATGTGGTACAAATAAGTACCAACCGTCCAGTAAAATGTACTATAAATGTTTCATGAATATTTTATTTATCTACAGGTTCCATTTTCTGGAAACAACAAATTTTTTCAAAACTTGAAATCATGTTATTTATTATACATCAGACTACTGACTGTGAGTATCATTTACTAAAAACAACTATTTACCAGCGACAATTGTAAACAGATGCAAACATTTCACTTGCAAAATTTGATTTTTGCTTAGTTTGGATAATCTTCAAATGTTCGCGCACAATAACATGCGAAAATGAATTAAACTTTAACTAGTACACATGTGTACCATTCGCGTCGAAAGGGTTAATGTAACCGTGCTACTACATTCTCTAAGAAAGAGATAAAGAAGAGAAAAGACAGGTGCCAGGTTGCCTGCGAATGTGCTATGTAGAAGTACCAACGAAGGAGGCTCCATGTTGTATTGTTAAATTCTGAATATTTATTATACCATTAAACAGGAAAAAAACATATTTTTATTTTTTGGCTGCGCAGAGGTTAAACCCTGACCAACCAGATTTGTAGTCAACGTGCTTACTACGATGACTATAGCAGCCTCATTTTTTACAACACTGTTATTGCACGTTACATGTTTATTTGTAGAACAATGTTGCAGCACCTCTGGTGTTTAGTAGGTGCATTAACGTTTTATACGTCTTGTACAGCTGTAGAGTAATACCGGCTAAGCAGAACGTTAGTTAACATGCTAACCATCTAAGCTACAGCATCCTTAATTAAAAAATTTTAGCAAAAAAAAAAAGAATATTTGAGTATAAATTTATTTTTATATTTTTGAAAAACGTACCACTATAAATTTAAATATAGAAAAGTTTTTCGGGAAAATTAAAAGACGTAAACACGCAAATTTCCCATTAAGTAATACGGGGTGATTTTTTAGCTATTATCTTTTTGGCAACACTGGTTTAAACAGCTGACGCACGTTTCGTGTTTTGTTTCACTGTCAAACATCTTCAATTTGATCTATAATTTAACCATGAATCGTCTTACAAACGAACAACGCTTGCAAGTTATTGAATTTTATTATCAAAATGCGTGCTCTGTTAAGAATCTAAAAATTGTATTTAGCGACAAAGTTAATTTTTGACTCAATGGGTACGTGAATAAGCAGAATTGTCGATTTTGGAGTAAATATCAGCCAGAAGCATTGCAAGAGCTACCAATGCATCCAGAAAAAGTCACAGTTTGGTGCGGTTTATGGGCTGGCGGCATCATTGGACCGTACTTCTTCAAAGATGATGCGAACCGTAACGAAACTGTGAATGGTGAGTGCTACCGTGAGATGATATCCAACTTATTTTTGCCGAAAATGCAAGAGCTTGACTTGCATGACATGTGGTTTCAACAAGACGGAGCCACATGCCAACAATGGACTTATTGAGAGGCGAGTTCGGTGAATATTTTATTTCACGTTCGGGACCGGTCAATTGGCCGCCAACAAGCCCGCTTCTATTAGAAGACAACATTGAAGCATATACTCGTGAGATACCGGCCAAAATGTTGGAAAGAGTATGCCAAAATTGGACTAAGCGGATGGTCTATTTGAGGCGCAGTCAAGGTTAACATTTGCATGAAATAATCTTTAAGCATTAAATTATATGGACCGTACAATCGATTCAAATAAAGATTTCATGCATTTCTCTAAATTTTATGTGTTTTTTTTTTTTTTGAAAAACTTTCCTATAGCTTTTAAAAAATCACCCTTTATTTATGTAGACGCCATCTAATGCAACATGTTTAGGAGAGAGAATATTACTAAAAACGGAAACAAGAAATATCAAGTTCATCATAACGAAAAGGAAAAGGTAAAATTATATCAAAATATAACAGTTATCGAACTGTGTCAGGGTAAATAAGAAATTCAAGGCTGAAAAAAAAACAAAATTAAAGAAAATATAAAATAACGTACCTTAATGCGGTTTGAAAGTCGTATAAAAACACTTTCAGATTGAGGACCATTTGAGTTTTTTTGTTGATTATATTGAGCAGAACCACCAGAACTACCCACTGTTACAGCAACAGGAACAGTTGTCAATAAGTTTTCAATGTTATCCCAAGAATTTGAATCTTCTTCACTTCTAGATGATGCTGTTGACGATTCTATATTCGTTGTAGCCGTAAGAGTTGGTGTTGTAATGGTTGATGCTGTTGTGGTTACAACGTTTTCTTCATAGTTTTCACCTGAAGTTAGGGTTTCTGTGACAGCAGCTGCAGCAGCAGGTAAATCAGTTTCTGATGACAGTTCATCGGCAGGTACATTAAATATATTCGTATCAGGTATATTAGGCTTTTGTGTAATTGTAGGCGGCAACGTTGTAACCTCTAATTGTTCTTCAGTTTCAAAAGGTTTAGGCAACTGTTGACTATCATCTAGATTAATTTCAGTAGAAGTTTCCAATACTTCAGCTGATTTCTTTATAACAGGCTTAGTTGGCTCGATGGTTAACGTAGCTATTTCGGGTTTAATAAGTTTCTTTTCGGGATGATCAAGTAGATTTAAGTCCTCTTTGTCAAACTTCTTTTCTATTGTTAAATTTGTTGGCAGCTCTGCAGCTTCTGCATTATCATCATTTAACGAGTTGTCAAGTTTTTGGCTTAATGTTTTAGGCGTAGCCAAGAGCTGACACAATGCCCCCACATACTCATTGGGTAGAATGCTGACATAAAAACTATTCTTTACATCTTTTTGCATCGCTAATACATGTCTGGTTTCAATACCATAAACTTTGGCACATACCCGTGTATTTAACAAATCATTTCTTATACCTTCGTTGTTCAACAACGAATTCAATTGTGAAAATTCACACGACAAAATATTATTTACCTTTTCCACCAACGTAGTGGGACATGCAGCACAGCTGAATAATCCGTAAATGGGAGTACGGCACACTATAGATTGCGGTTGTGTTTTAAATGTTTGATTTTGATTATTTGATGGCTTCCCTAGAACTTCAGTAGCCTTCTTAACTATAGACAAAACAGCATCTGATGCTGATTTAAATAAATTTGATTCGGCATGTTTGACCGTATTCTGTTCAAGCAAATATTCATCGTCAAAGTCATCTAAATCTTCATTTGGATGATTTTCAGTCTCAAAAGCTTCAAATTCAGACGTGCCAAAGACACGAAATAAAGACAAAGTGCAAAAATGTTCTTTGGAATAATGGGAATTGATATCTACACGCACAAATTTACCAAACAAATGGGGATGTAAATCGAAACTTTGTACTGTGCGTTTATCTTCGGCCTGAAAGCGACCCACATTCGACCATTCTCTTGTGGGAAAACGTTTTGAAACAGCAACTGTGAAATTTTGCGGTGATGAAGAGTAGAGTTCAAAATTAGCAAAATCGATTTTTTGCGCTTGTATAGCTTCACATAATTCAACAACAAACCAAATTCGATTGCCACATAAACTCAACATGTACTCATCTTTAGATGAACTCAAAACAGCACCAGCATTTGAAGTGTAAGCACTAGACGCAATAATTTTTGCCCCACAATCGGGAGAAGCGTAATTTTTTGCTCTTATTTTAAGTGAAGCCGGCTTACCATTGCCGTTTGTATTGTTTTTACGTTGTGCCGAATTGTTGACAGTTTGCTCTTGTTCAAGAGCCTGTTGTTTTTCAGCTGCCTCCATTTGTTTTTGTGCCCATTCTGAAAACACTGGCATGGGTACCTCTTCGGCAGCAGTGAGATTAACTTGACTATTAGATGTCGTTGAATTGGTGTTTTGTTGTTGTTCTACGCTTACATTAATTGTTGATTCCGTTGTGCTTATGTTGTTTGAGTCAATTGGAATGTTAATTGTTGATGAGGGTGCTTCTTGGTCTTCTACTGTCGATGATGAAGTTGTAGTTGTTGATTTTATTGTACTAGCGTCACCTTGGTCGCCACCAGAATCATTGATTTTAACAATTTGATCATCTATATAAAATAAATATATATTCTATTTGTAAATAATAAAAAATTAACGGAATTTAAAATGATTTTAAGTGTGTGATATTTTATGGAAAAACAAGTAAGAGTGTTATATTCGGCTATGTCGAATCTTATATACCCTTCACCATGTATGTTAATTTACTTTAGGTGCTACACCTATCACAAAAACAAATATTGCGGTGACAGAGAATAAAAAATAAGAAAAAATTAAGTTCCGTGTATAATTTTGCACAAAAATGTCATCGGCTCTTATAAGGTTAAGTATTGTATTTCCATAAAGATCTCTTCAAAAGCTTTGAAATGATAACTATATTGATATTTAAAAAATTTTTAAAGTTCAGAGGCCCGTAGCTCCGGAAATATGGGAGAACGCCAACTTTTTCACTTGATGTTTTTTTCTTATCTTTTAATTCTCTATTGTTTTTTTTTGATTGGAGTTACTTAATTGTTCAAAATGATCAAAATGATACAAGAGAAATTAGAGGTAGGCGTGGTGTTTTACCCGCTGCGTCGAAAGACATGAACGATCTTGCTGATTTCCAATAGCACCTCTTTCGACACTATGTCTGATAGTTTGGCGTACTTAAAATTTTTCTAGCTGATCTAGTGCCTTGGCAAACTTCTTTAAACACTAACATGGACGGACAGACGGACATCGCTCAATCGACTTCGCTTTGTATAAGAAATCAGAATATATAAACTTTATGGGGTCGGAAATGGATATTGTAGAAATTACGAACGGAATGACAAACTTAGTTATACCACTTTGTGTTGAAGGGTACAAAGAAAAAACAGATAGACGATCCAAAAGGTTGTAGCGGACATAGTAATATACACTTTATGAAAATATCATAATAATGCTCCTGGCTGTTTAAAAGAAAAGCTTTTATGCATAAGTTAAAATCACGTCTCAATGGGATTACCCTTTAATTTTATATCTATGCTAGAAGCCCTAAGGAATAAAGTAACAAACATTATGTGCAACTTTTAACAGGCTGTCTTATACGCTTTAAAAGATATGTTCAAAATGACGCTTCTACTGGAACACCCTTTAATTTATTGTGATTGCAGTTTTGTCGGCCAAAGTAGCCTCTACATTTTTTGAAATTTTAATAAGGCCTCTTCATTTTAGAAATAAATTTAAATTTTCTGCTAATTGCTTTTAAATAAATGTGTGTTGTATGAGGACACCCTTTAGTTTTTAACTTTGTTTTTACATCATGACGATTCTGTTATTAATCCAATTAGTGATCAGTCCAATAATGATGGAGTCGATTAAAATACAAGTTTTTAGTTGGATTTTTATAATAAAAAGGATTTCCAATAGGAAATAGAAGATTTTTAGCAAAAAGCAACATTTGCGAATTATTAAGGTTTATTATTAGTAAAGAGTTCTTTAGTTTAGTCATTTACGTATTGGAGGTTCTTTCTTCTCAGTTTTATTTTTTAACAGAAAGAAAAATCTGTTGAAAACGTGGCCGCGTTTTTATTAAACCGTTCAGAAGAACCAAAAGACACCAATATTAAGCCGTTTCGTTATTTGTACACATAAACATGAATATGGATAGTGAATTCATGTGGCTACAACCAGGCAGTTAATGTCAGGGCTATTGATAACATGTGAGTAGGCCTTGTTTGATTTTTTCCCATGGAATTTTCTAAAATAAATTACAAAAGAGTCTTGGTTCAACTACAGCCGTTCAGTACTCAATTTTGCCTAGTTTTGCATCCGAGTTATCGATTTAAACCATATTGTATACCACCCAAAATGTTATACTTAAAGACCTATTGGAAACATCTTTGTAATTAATTTAATTTCAAATTTTGATTGCAATGTTAATTAAAGTAAGATTGTGTAAAAAAAAAAATATAAAACCTACCTTTTTGTATTTTTTCTTCTGTCTCCGAAATCACCTGAATTTTAGGGCTGATCCTTTCTTCATTGGATCTATCACCACCATCATCAATTATAACAGAATCTAAAGTATTTTGCGGCTGTTGCAAAATTTCCAATGGCAATTCTGTTACTGTAAGAGTGGGTATATCTGTGATATCAGGCAAGCTGCAATTAAAAATAATAATAAGAAAAAAATTCATAAATAAGCAAGAGAATAAAAAAAAAAAAATATGTTATTTAAAACTTTTTGCTAGAGAAGGGAGGAAATGATGTCATTAAAATTAAATTGAAAACAACAATATTTACATGATAACAAAACTATTTTTAAAGTTTCATATGTAGATAGAAAAATGAAGGTTTCAAGGCTAGAAAATAAATCATAATTGAAAAATAAAGTCTTCAATTCCGTGTTACGATTTTTAATAAAATGACACAAATTATTTATCTTTCTTTACGTGCAAGTGAAGGTGCGCGAGATTTCATTTAAATTAAGATTCGCTAAAATATTTTTTTAGGGCGTTTAGTTCTTTTTGATGTTGATACTCATCCTTACTCAGGGCGATACAAATTTTTATTCAGAATTCCAATTTTAGTGTGTGTTCTGCCAAAGCAAGAATTATAGAAAAAGTTGCTATATAAAAAAGTAGGCATTAAATAATAAATACGAGTAAATGGTGAACTTTCTTTAAGTTTGGATTTCAAGATTCAATAATCGGTCTAATTCGACGACGATATAATACGGAACGTTTGTGATGGTAATCAGGGGTGCCAGATGATTTTGAAATTTGCACAAAAAAATCGGCATTATCAGCAATTTAGTTTTAAAAAATCGGCAAGTTAAAAATACCCATTTTAAATACAAATAAAATTATATTTATTACCAAAAAAATAACAAAATAGAGCCATGCAGTATTAAATATTGTTAAGATTGTATAAAATAACACAAAATCAATAAAAATAATGATTTTACAAATAAATTGTTTTCGTTATTGGTCTATTATTCGTATACATATTTCAATATGTTTTTGGTCACAAGGGACATTTAAAGTAGTTATAAAAAACGTCTAATAGGGTTGGAATCTCTTCCATAGGATAAATTCACTAGCAGTATTTTTCTATTTCTTCTTGAAATAAACTACTGCTGGGACGTTTTTTTATACATACAAATACTTCTTTCGCTGCGCTGTTCAAGTTATTCATAATAATGGTCAAGGTTGCATTAGTAATTTTACTTTTCTCATTTTCATTTCTATTAATTCAAAATCACGTTCATTTGGTAGAAAGGAATGAGTAGATACCAAAAGTTTGTGATCTATCATTTTAATATTATTTGATCGTTTTTAAAAACTTATGAACTCGATTCTTACTTTTTTTTTTAGCTTAAAGTATTTTCATAAATGGTTCATTTTTATATTTATGAGATAATTTTTCAGGAACAAATATTAATAACGGTTTTTTTTTTAATGTAACAAGTGATGCTCAAAAGTAATATATTGTACTTAAACAAACAAGGTTACAATTTTTAAGAGTTTAAGGAAAATATCAAAATTTTTGGATAAAAGTCGGCAAATCGGCACTTTAAAAATCTTGAGGTTAAAATTCTGCAAAATCGGCAAATCTGGCAGGCCTAATGGTACTGGTTAAGTTTTGCTTTGCCAACTGATTTTAAAAAAGCTCAAATCGCAACAAATTATTAAAATGTTTTATTTTGAAAAAGAAAGTTCTACAATACAAATTTTTAAATTCATACGAATTTTGTGAGATGTCGAACAGTACGTATAGAAAAAAAGCTAGTTGGCTCAGCCCTTTAGAAAATTAATTTATGTTCAATAATTGCTTTTCATTCGCGTCCATTTGGTGACTTGGACAAATTAGAAAACATTGGTATTGATGCATAAATTTGTTTAGTAAAAAAATTCTGTTTGTTGAAAAAAAAAACTTGCTGCATTTTAAGCAACGATACCTAAAAAATCATTGTCAAAACTAGGGATCTTAAAGGTAATAAGTTTAATTAAAAAATTACTTTTTAAAGATTATTTTAAAACTTTTATTTTTGCTAATAAAAATAATTCTTATTTTTTAAGTTGTATGTTTTGTTAAAAAAAAAACAATTATTTTTCGAGTTTTATATTTTGTTAGATAATTAAAAAGTTATTCTAAAAGTTTTTTTAATTAACATTTGTTTTTTTTTATTAATTTATTTAAGTTTTCTTTTTTACGTGAAAAATAATAAAAATTTATTTTTAAATAATTTTAAAAATTAAAGTTTATCTTATGACTCTGGAGATAATTTTGTGCGTAAATCATAGAACTTGAGAAAAAATTATAATTTTTTAAGCAAAAACAAAAAAAAAAATCTTGTAAATTTATTTTTTTTTTAATAAAACTAAAATAAATAAAAATTAATGCAGGTAAAGGTAGTCCGGGAAAGAACGATTAATTTTGTAGCATTTCATTTTCGTTATGATTTTTTTTTTCAAATTTGTTAAAAAATGGTTATTTGCGAACCCTGGTCAAAACCATTACATCAAGAAAAAGTCACACTGATCAATGTAAACTGTCAAAGGCTGGGAATATTGGGAGACATTTTGTTTTATAGTGTCGCCGCCATATGCTTTTCAACCTTCAGCAATATTATTTATAGTTTGGTGAACGAATAGCCGCACTAGCTGGTAGCCTCTTTGAAGCCATTTAATTGCATTCGGCTATTTCTCCTAAGTATATAAGACCGAATGTAAAAGACGATAAATTAGAAAAAATTTGTACTTGGAAAGAAACATTCGGTTGGTTATTGATAAAATACGGTGTGGTTAGATAAATATTTCAACATGACAATGATCCAAAGTAAAACAAAAAAAAATTAAATAGACTTGGGAGGGACACTGCCATACCGAGTTTTATATGCCGGCTCAATACCCAAACTTGTATGTAATTGAAAATTTGTGAGAGAATTTAATCAGTGGAAAAAAATATTTGAATTGATTTTAGCATAATAGAGTTAATGACTTGCAGACAAATAAGAAACAAGATTTTAAAACAATATTAAATATTTTTGTCCAAATAATAATATTGTTACAAAATCAAGAATTGGAAGCCCCTTACATAACTGTAATAACAAAAGCTTATGTTGTCCGTTGAAAATGATAACAACAACACAGCTAAATAAGTTGTTACCTCCACCATTAACAAAAATTGTGTGGGTTTGTGTGTGGTTACAGAATATAAGGAAAAGGTAGACAGTACACCAGAAAAGCTAGTTGGCTGCGTTGGCAAAGGTTACTATGTGCTTGTTAATACTTCAAATCCCACCAGAGCCTTAGGTAGAAAAAAATTCTAAAGCCTTTGTTAAAAAGGCGAATAAATGGAGAACAGACATTATTCAAACATCCTGCGGTTTTGCTTAGAAAAAGGGGAATATATGTTGTTTGGTAAGTGGCGGTAGATAAGTTGGCGAAGGCGCCTATATATTGGATCATGACCTTGACAGCATTGATTCGATCGCTTGTTAATGAGGAAACGCAATAATATAAAAACAGTTTTGTTGCATTAGAGGCAGAGTTAGTTGAATGGAAGAGCAAGTGTTCAAGTCTCCCCGAAGCCATATCGTATGCGTTAGGTATGGTTGCGCAAATTGTAAAGGCGCATGTTTGCTAAACAAGATACAGAGTGGTGTAGCGTGGATTATTTGTAAAAGAGCAAACATTTTTTGATCTCAATTTATATACTGACTTTGTACAATTTGGTATAAATAAAATTAGTTTGTTATTCCCTTCACCACAAAAAGTGGAAAGAGGGTATAACTAATTTTGTCATTCCATTTGTAATTTCTACAATATTTATTTCCGACCCCATAAAGTATATATAGGCTGAATTCTTATGCATAGCGAAATCGATTGAGCGATGTCCGTCTCTCCGTCCGTATTAGTGTTAAAATCAAGTTTGCCGAGGCACTAGATAAGCTTGAAAAAATTGAAATACGGCAATCGATCAGAAGTAGTGTCGAAAGAGGTGCTATTGGAAATCTGCAAGATCGGTCCATATCCTTTGACGCAGCGGGCTAAACACCACGCCTGCCTCTAATTTTTTCACATCATTTGGAACAATGAAGTAACTCTAATCAAAAAAACAAATATATTTAAAAATTATCGCTCGCCTATATTTCTCGATATACGGGTCTCTGAAGTTTTAAAATTTTTTAAAATATCAATATGGGTATAGTTTTAAAGCTTTCGAAGAGATCTTTAAGAAAATACAAAAATTTTAAAAAATGCTTAACCCATTAAGAGCCCATGGCATTTTTATGTAAAATTATATATAATACTTAAGTTTTCACATATTTTTTAAGTCTCTGTCACTCTAATATTTGTCTTTTTTATTTGCGTATATGGTGAAGGGTATATAAGATTCGGCGTAGCCGATTATAGCACTTTTATTAATTTTTTTAAATTTAATTTTTATATCATTTTTTAATTTATAAACGAAAATGTTAAAATAATTCAAATCTGTTAACTTAACATTTTTTGAGTGAAACTTATGTAAACTATAACAGTATGAAGATAACTGACGGATCTATCTTTACACTCTTTAATAAACAGTGTCACTGAAAAGTCAACAAATAAACATCAACATCAAATGTTAATAATAATATTGAAGAAGTAAAAATATTTTTTGTTTTTTATTATAAATAGCTGGATCGGGCAAACGTTGTAACGTTTGCAGATTTAGTGCGGTGAAACAAAGGGAAAAGAGATTAATATATGAATTTTCCTTAATGCCAAAGTATTCTCTTTCTTAATGCGGAATTAATTAAAAACATCCACATCATATGGACGGCATTGTTGCTTTTAGTTTTCACCTATGTTGTCGCTTTATTTATTATCGCCACTGTTTGTCTTGAAACGAATAAATTACGTTTAGTAAGCAAATTCAACAAGGAAGCTGCAAATTAAGTTAAATAAAATCTTAAAAATTAAAAGGATTTTAAAATTAGGGCCATAACATTCTAAATAATTATATATAATAAAAATAGTTATAATAATAATAAGCAAATGAATTTACCTCATAAACATTGTAGAAATTGCTAAAATTTGTGAAAACCAAATAATCCAAAAGAAAATCAAAAACATTGTTAAGTTGGTTTTGATTTTCTTAAATTCACAACTTATAAAA
This sequence comes from Cistogaster globosa, assembly GCA_937654795.1. Taxonomy (NCBI): domain Eukaryota; kingdom Metazoa; phylum Arthropoda; class Insecta; order Diptera; family Tachinidae; genus Cistogaster; species Cistogaster globosa. Next base: position 97,626,752 of record OW569404.1, on the reverse strand, counting down.
TTTGTTACAATTTTAATTAACATTTTGACACAATTTTATTCCACAATTAAAAAAAAAAAAACTATTCTCAGTAAAATAATAATAAAAAAAACAAACGATTTAGTTTCAAGAACCGAATTCACACAAGTTAACAGAACAATGTGGGTGAAGTTATAAACTGAATACTCCGCTTACTGATAGCCACGTCAGGGTTGTTTCTCTTATTGTTTTTATTTTAACTTTATTGTTATTTAAAAATTTACGCTCGTGGTGATAAGTCATTAATTGTTATACGTGTATAATAAAATAAAATGTTAAACATTAAAATTATATTTTGTTTAGTAAATCAAAGGTACTTTTTGCAATTTTCATATCTGTGCCTTAAAAATAGCACATAACACCTGTAGCTGTTACAGCCGCTAAAATGTTGTCGCCTGTTTGTTTTTTTGCCTATAAAAATATTGTAAAGTAACTAAAAATAAAAACGAATATTAAAAAAAAGAGTAAAAAGAGAACATTTCTTTTGATACTGTTTTCTTTTATTTTATTGTATTGTGACATCAGAGTAGAATACTTAGTTAATTTTTTTTGCTGTGTGCAAATACAGATGTTAAAGCTAAATATCTTTTAGGTCCACAAAAAAACAAAAATAATTGTAAATTTTATTCTAGCCCACAAGCCGTAATTAACAGAAGGTTTTAAACAAATCGAGGTAATGTTGCTTTATTAAAACCATTCATATTAAAAATTTTAATACAAAATAAAAACACATGTTAAAATATAAATTAATTTAAGATATGTTTTTACAGATTTTCCAACGGGGGTGGCAGAAAGAGTAAATAAAAATTATATATTTGATACATGTTAAAAATGGACCGATGTGCTTTCAATGTTTAAGGGGGTAACTAGTAGGATGATCGATTCTTCGACATTTTTCAAAATGCACTTTTCGAATATTTCAAACATGCGATATTAAAAATAAACCGCAAAATGAACCGCTAACTGAGGCCTTGCACAATTCAACCGTTCCGGATCTGCTGCATAGATTTCGGTAAACTTTATCGATGTCCTACCTTACGTTGACTTTGATGACAGCAGCCAATTACAGCTTAGGTTATCGATTATTCGAAATTTTTCAAAAAACGCTTTTCGAATATTCTTAATTATCGTAATTAAACAAAAAAAAAAAATTAATAAATTCTGTTTTAATTTCAGAAAAAAGAGGCTACCCGACGCTAAGCAAGATAGAACCGATACGGCTTTGTTGCATAGATCTGGCTAAACTTGATCGATGTCCTGCGTCACGTTGCCTTTAACTTCCTCAGCCAATTAACTTTTTAAGGCTTAGATATTTAGCTTCTTCAAGCCTTGGACTATAGTTTGGCATTGGTATATTTAAGAAGCCTTTAAGACCAGTGGAATATTTAGGGTAGTAAAAAGAGTGGCTAGTTCCTTCCCTGTAGTGTTTTTCTGTAAGTTCCTGTGGTACGAAATCTAAAAGTACACTCTCTTCCGGAAGAGGTGGATGAATCGCTGAACATGTGTCACTGGGCCTTAACCCAGGAAGATTTTTTCTTCTCCTCAAGCAAGGTTTCAATATCGGTCTCCTTTTAAAAGCTTAATGTCAAGCAGATAAGTCAATTTTTAAGCTAAATGTCGATTGGAGTCAACTTCCTTTTGGCCATGTTTTGGCGTTTCCTATGATGACACAGTGTTTCTGAATGTCGCACGAATGCGTTCGTTCGCATCCTAGGCAAAAAAAAAAAACACACTAAAATTAGTCCTGTCTCACTTAAAATGCACATTCATAGTGCATGTGGACATTTGTTTCTTTACTCTCGACACGATAAGAAGGAACAAGTCCCAATTTCAGCAAAATACGTCTTACTTATAGATGATATTGTGAAACCAGCTAAAAAAATCAATGTATTTAAGATAATTAAAGAGAGTTATTAGTTTTTTTTAAGTTTGAAAAATTATTTAACCAAAATAAAAACAAATAAAAAAAATAATCTTCCTTAAAAAAAATATTTTTAAAACACCTACAATTATTAAACAGTTTATTTGAATTGTATTTTTGTTTTTTTTTTTTTTTAATATTTTTTTAATTCATTTCATTTGGAGTTATTTCTGTAGAAAAAATATATTTTAATAGAAATATGCGTTATTTTAAAATTTTTATCGCTGAAAGAGACCTTGTCAATTATTTATTTAACATAAACATTGTTTAGTGAGTGCTCAAAATAAAGGTTATTCCAAAAATAACGTCCGACTTAAATTATATTATTAAAATAGCTCCACAGCTATGCAAATTAAAAAAGAAATTTCCAATAAACATTTTACTTAAACACAAATTTTTGGGAAATTCTTAAACCGAAACGAATCGAATGATCGATCAGATATACTGAAAACAAATCAAAATACAACATTATGTAACGATATGTAAAACATGATAGACTTTGGCTATTAAAATTGTGTTAAATTATAATCAAATAAAATTAATCCGCCAAGTTTGAGTTTGACTCACACACAAAAGGTTCCGTACCATGTATGGGTCACCTTTTAACTCTTTTTTATTTTAAATACTTGCCACAGAGGACCTCGTAAAACATACTTAAATGAGGCCTTTTGTTCTCAGCCTATTACGGTTAAAAATAGACCATACATGTGAAAATTATGTTACTGTTACCTCTCATTTTATCTTATTTTTTTATTTGCTCTTATTTTTTTATATTTATGTTTTATTTATTAACTTTATGAGTCTATAGAAAAAAATCCTAACAGACTAATGTTTGCTTTTTTACAATTTAATGCATTAAATTACATTACACAAAAAAAAAACATTTAAATTAAGTATTTTAAGGCAATATTTATTCCGTTTAATAATGTTTACATTGAAAGAAAAATCAATTAAATTATAAAGATTGTTAAAATGGCGCAACAAATTCTTCTAAAGGGGTCATTTTTGGCATAATTTTGGCGAACAAATTGATAGTAAATTGGTTTAAAATATTTGGTTGGACGTACAGGAATATTGAAATATAAATTTTACAAAAGAAAGTCCGAAAGAACATCTCTCATTATTAAAGAAAATAAAAACGTAACATTATGCATAGTTTTTCGGCTTTGTAGAGACGGTAGCCCAATTTCAGCATATCTGGATTTGCATGACGGTAAAATGGAAAAATTATTGCGGTACACATTTCATTAGCAAAATCACAGGAATTGCTTTTAAACAGACTCAATTCTATTACTATGCACAATATACTGTGGGTCCCAAACAACGGACCCGTATTCTAAAATTGGCTTTACTAAAGATGTATATAGCTGTTTGGTGATATAAATATCAGTGAATTCTTTGGCCCATCGTTTGATGAAAGCAAGTACCCAAGGGGTTTATTTAATATGGCAATAATATGTTGAATACAGTTTAATTTAGCATCTAATAAAATACCCAAATATAGGAGCGAATCAACAATTTCCAGCTGATAACTTTTAAAAAAGAACGGATTGTATGTATCAATTCTTCTGGAAAATTGTTTAAATTTAACTCCATTAAGTTCATAGTTCACCAAACAAAAAAGCTGTCTAGATCCTGTTGAAGGGAATTGTGGGTGCCAAAGTTGTTGTAACTACGAAAAAATTTTACATTATCAGCGTATATCAGAACATTTGAACGTTTCATAGCTGTATGTAGATTATTAATAAAAATCGTAAATCGTACATTCTCCGTACATATTTTAAGCGTCTGCCAATAACAGTTTTAAAGATAAGGCCATATTCATCAAATTTAGGACCACATGTAAACAACCATTAATCTTTTTTTTTTTATAACGGACATATTTATACAATATCTGCGTGATTTCTGAATGTCTGCCTACTACGGTCAAAAAAAATAAAGGCATATAACCGATAATTACGTCAATATAGGGACACCTTTTAATTTAAATTTTATTTTCTATTTGTTGCTATAGAGCACATAATTTTATTCATATAAATTTGATGTGTTAAAACACCCATTAAATTTTAGTTTTTGTTTTTATAGCGGTTATAGCAAAATATCTTTTGTGTCTTCCTATTACGAGACAGACGGAGAAACAGACACACATTGTGACGCAAATAATAGGGTTACGTTTTTTATACTTTGTGTGCAGAACTCTAAAAAGCGAAAAATGTAGACGCACCACACGCTGAGTTGTAACTTGTCTATAGTAAAATGCAAAAGCATGTTATTAACCAGACATTCAGATAATTTTTAGACAATTTAATAAGAATTATGGAAAGAGGCTCAAAAAAAAAAAAATGAAACATAAATTTATTGAAAATCCGATAGGGCACGTTCAACTATTGGAAAGATACATAAAGTTACTAAAGAAACGTATTATACCCTCTTAAAAAAATTCAAAGAAGTTATGAAAAATATTTGCATGCTTCATGTGATAAAAACTTGTTCAATTAAAACAAGTACGATACGTCATAAAACGTAAATATTAAACCACGCCGTCTTATTAAACACCTATCAAAAACAAATAAAGCTTTACAATTATAACAAAATATTAATTAATTTCAAATATTTAATCGATTAACGAAGAAAAGCTGAGATTCAGTGTCAGAACAGAATTTAAAATTCATTTTAACTTATAATTTATATAATTTATTCTCTTCATCTTTGTGCCATTTCCTTATCTTGTCGTTGTTGTTTATCGGACAAAGACAACTTCAACCTTAATAAAAAACCTACCGCTACCATTCCAAGTGCTTTCAACTAAACGAGTAATTTCATCCATTTCAGATAAATTTAAGAAGTCCTGTAAACTTTCCTAAATCTCTGGTCTAGTTAGACTGATTAATAATCCATATTAATAAAGCTGCATCTAAACTGATTTTAATTTTTATCTTCTTTGCCACCATGTTTATTGTAAAGAGTAAAGCCAACACACAACAAGCCCTACAGACTCCACTACGTCAAAAAAAATTCACCGTTCCTTAAAAATAAAGCCGGAACTCGCCTTACGGTCAACGAAGATTGTTACAGCACAATGATCAAAGAGTTTTTGCTTGAAAAAATATGGATGACATTCATCCAGACGAGATTTGGTTCAACATGATGGCGCTACATACCCTACGACTGAAATCAAGGTTTGTCGATAAGTTGATTTCTAGAAATAGATCTTTCAACTGGCATCTAAGATGATGTTATTTGTGATCTCTTGATTATTTCCTGTGAAGCTGCGTGATGTTACTGGTTTTGACACCTTGAAAGACAATATTGTTGGTGTTATTCAAAGTATACGGCCAACAATGCTCGAAAAAGTAAATGAAAAATGGATGTCCAAAATGCGCTTTAGCCGCGAAGAGTTTTGTCTCTCTTGAACTGTAATTGTTAATCAATCAAAATATTTACCGGGTATGGTCTCTTATGGCTGATATTATTTAAAACAATGAAAAAAATAAGGCTTGAAATAAAAGTTACTTAAAACTGCGAATAATATGTATTTGAAAATTACATTTGGAAAACGTCCACATACATTTTCTTTCAAAAAATTAAATTAGAAAATAAACCTAAACCAAAAAGGTAAATTTTAATTCATTTAAAAAATAATTTTTCTCTAAAATACAACTGAGAATTGTGTTAGAATTAAGAATGAAATAAATATAAATCGTTTTCATTTGTAAACTTGAATTAAACACTTATTTATTTATAATTACCCGTTGAAGTTAGCAAATTATTATTGTAAAAATAAATTATCCTAAAAGTTATCTAAACAGAGAATTCATAAAAACCGATAAGATTTATTTTCTCACAATCTTTATTACGTAGACAAGAATTTTATTATCAAATAAAAAAATATTCTTGAATTTTTTCTACTCTTTATTGCCCAAATATTAAAAAGTTGAATAAACTCAAATAGGGATGGGTAGAGTTACTTTTTTTAAAACATAAGTCTATAGTATCTGCTTGGACACACTTTTTTATAAAGTCCGAATCAATTTTTTATTTCAAATATTCATTTATCTAACAGTTAACAGAGTCTCGTTTCTGTAATTTTTGTGAGAAAATGTTCACATGAAATTATGCATTTTACAGGAAAAGCTAAAGCCATTAAATTTTTCATTACTTTTTATTATAAAATTATTTACTTTGGATTACTCTGTGTACACCTTTTGCCTTAACTACAGAAACGAGATACAGAGCATTCAGATGCGGTAAATCTTAGAGGCGTTTTTTTCCTTTAATTTTTATCTAATTTAATATACTTTTTTCTAGTTTATAAAATCATCATAAAACGCTCTAAAAAAGCTACTAAGTGAATCATAAGACTGCACTTGTTTCTGATTGTGATAAAAGGTGGCACGCAACTGTGCTGGTAGTGTTTCTGTGACCCATTTTTAAAGTTTCCTATACGAAGTTTAAAAACTTAACTATTTTGCTTTCGTCACAATGTCTTTAAAACTTTAATAAGTAAAATCTTTAAATTTTCAAAGAAGTATTACTACTACAGCCACTGTAACAACAAATATTAAAAATCAAAGGGTGTTTCAAAAGTTACGTAATTCAATGTTATTGTATTGTTAATTTTTGAACTGCGATAAACAGACATGTCAAATTTGCAGAGTGTGAGTAAAATTATGTGCACTTTAGCAGCAAATAGAAAAAAACTTTGAATTAAAGGGTGTACCCATATTAACGTGATTTTTACTTATATTATTTTAGTTTTTTAATAGGCAGAAATTCAAAATTACAAATATGTATAATATGTACAAATATGTCCGCCATTAAAAACAAATTGTTAACAATAATTTAGAAATTAAAGGGCTTTTTCAAACGAATGTAAATATTACGAATATGACCTTGTCTTTTAAGCCGGTATGGTCAGGTGCATGTAATTTGTGCAGAGGATATACTGCTGTCTGTTATAAGAATAACTAAAAACATAATAAAAAACGAAATAAAGGGTATCCTGATAGTGACGTTCTTTTCACTTGTACGGCCTTATTTTTTTGATCTGTAATAGACAAGTTTAGCAAGTTCTGCTAAAATTCAAAGGCGTCCTAATAGTAACATCACCTTTACAGGGCTTTATTTTAAAGATACCTAAAGTATGTTTTACTTTATCGCTGCAACAAGTTAAAAACTTAAAAGTAAAGGAGTGAACAATATATGAGTCAAGCTCACACTTGAAGGATTAATTCAGTTATAATTTAAACCACTAACTAACTATAATTTAAACCACTGAGACTGTCTCAAATATAAAAAAACTGATCGACTTTGCTTAGAATTTGCCAGCCATTCTGTTTTAGAAATATAAACTTACCCTCGTACTATTTAACTGATAGTGTACAAGTTTTTTGTTTTAAAATTTATTTTAAAAAAAATATAAAAAGTAAATACAAGTTTTTGTGTTTTCAAGTTTATTAAAAAAATAAAATGCATTTTATTTCAAGTTTATTAAACTTTAATCTTATTTGTATTTTGTGATGCAGCTTCTAATTCTATTAGTGTTTAGTCATATGTTGTTTATTTGTATTAAAAATAAAAATATAATGCACAACAAGAAACTAAATCATTTGTCATAATAAAAATTCTATTTTTGTTTGTTTAAAAACGCTTTTTTTCTTAAAATTTTTCGGGGTCGTTTAATAAATTATAAAATAAGGTAACTGTTATCAGCACAACAATAAATAGTTTATTGTACCGAAAAAAAAAAAAATAATTATTAGCCATAATTACAATTCAACAAAGTAAGAGTGCTTTATTCCTCTATGCCGAATCTTATATACCCTTCACCATATAAGTAAATCTATTAAGTGAAGTAACTCCAATCAAAAAAAAAAAAAAAAAAAAAAAAAACAAATGTTAAGAAAACAAATGTTAAGAAGCCAAAGAATTAAAAAAAAATACGTACGAGTACTAAATAAAATTGTACATAAAAATGTTGCTGGTATTTCCTGAAAGAACCATTCAAAAGCAATCGATCTTTTCTAGGAAAAGTTTAGAGGCCCATAACTCGGAAAATATGGACGAGCGCCAATGTTTTCGCTTAATGTTTTTTCTTATTTTTTAATTCTCTATCGCCCTATACATATGTTTTTTTTCGATTGGAGTTACTTCATTGTTCAAAATGATATGAAAAAATTAGAGACAGGCGTGATGTTTTGCCCACTGCTCGAAGGACATGGACTGATCTTGCTGATTTTCAATAGCAAAATTTTCGAAACTATGTCTGACCGGTTGGCGCATTTAAATTGTCTCTAGCTCATCTAGTGCTTTGGCAAAGTTGATTTCAATACGAACACGGACAGACAGACGGACATCCCTCAATCGACTTCACTATTCATAAGAACTCAAAATAAATATACTTAATGAGCTCGGAAATGGATATCGGAGATATTTCAAACGAAATGACAAACTAAGATATTCCTTTTTCCACTTTTTGTGGTGAAGGGTATAAAAATCGTAAAAAACTTTTAAGTTCCAAATTTTAGCCATATAGGTCCAAAACTTTGTCCTAAAAAATAGCTCAAATTACACAGTGTACGTGGTAACTAATAGGATTCTTTTGGTGAAGGGTATTTAAAATTCGAGGAATATAAAACTCTTGTGTTTTTTAAATCTAATTTGGTTATTGCTTTTTTTAGCAACTATAAATCTTGTTGTATTTGATACAACATACAATTTACAATAGATTGAAGAATTATATCTTGGAATATTTCTAGACTTGACTTGTTTCTATCTGTCAGTAAGTACATTATCGCCTTCTTCTTCTATTTAAATTTATACAATTTTTTTTATTTGTTTATAAGTAATAGCTATATAAATAACTGTTAGCTATCACATTGGGTTCAGTTTCAATTTGGAAAAATTACTTACCGATTAACTGAATACTTCGGTCGTACCCTAATTAAGAGGTTACTTCTCTATACAGTTTTCAAACCATGTAATTTAATATGGTTTTTTTTGTAAACACTACGATAATAAAGCACATATGAAATAATGTAATGCTTAATGTTAACACAATTAGAACAAGTAAAAAGATAAAACAGATGAATGGGTCTATACGAATATTAAACATCATAGATTATTATTCAAAATAAAAAACTTGAAACTTGTTGTAAAAAATTACAGTAATGAATATAAAAAAAATTAGTGCCAGATTTAAAAAAAAATTAATCCAAGATACTTTTCTAATAAATATATAAAAAATCGACTTATTTTGAATTTGAATTTTGCTAAAATTTAACAAATTTTGTTGTAAACTCAACAGAAATAAACTCCTTTGCAAATTAGTCACGAGATAGTTTTGCTGTTAACAAAACTCTCAACTGAAAAAAGTCAATATATAAAAATTTAAGAAATGGAAACTTATTTTAAAAACTCAACCCCTATTTTGAAATTCTCCTTTAAAGAGTCTCATTTCAAGAGTCATTTAAGATTCTGACATTTTCTTGAATTTTTAAGATGACCAACCTTGACATATTTTGGCGGACCACCTTAATGATAAAGTGTTCAAAAGTTAAACTTCACTACACTTCTTCTGTAGCCAGATGAAATCTTATTCAAATCGGCACACTGATTAACAAGTTTTTTTAATGCTACCACTGCTGTAAATTAAGCGAGATACGGTATCTGCTGAGATCTTCTAGAGCGACTATTGAAAAAAAAATATATTTATTACACCCTTCACCATAGGCGGGAAAAGAATATATCTAAGTTTGTCATTCGGTTTGTAATTTTTACAATATCCATTTCCGACCACATTAATTGTATATATTCTAAGTTCTCGAGCAAATTTATATACGTCAGTCGATCAGAATTAGTTTTAAAATTTTGCTACTGAAAATCAGCAAACAGCGGACAAAACACCATGCCTACCTCTAATTTTTCTATAATATTTAGAACAAATCTAGTTTAGTGAAGTGACTCCTACTATATATATTTATATGTAGAGCGATAAGAAAAAATAAAAAAATTAAAAAAAAAAACATCAAGTGAAAAAATTGGCGATTGCCCATATTTTTCGAGTTATGGGCCTCTGAAATTTTTTTTCGATTTTCAATATGGTCAAATTGGTATAATTGAATAGCTTTTGAAGAGATCCTTTAGAAAATGCTAAAATAAATTTTAGAAATGCTTAAACCATTACGAGCCGGTGACATGTTTATGTAAAATTACACAAACAGTGCTGTCTGGGTAGAGTAAATCCCCGATGCTATTAATACCTCGTTAGAGTGAACACCAGAATATTTGCATTGACTACTCTGTAGAGTGAACACTTATGAACATCTATAGAGTGAACATACTTTATAGTGAGTTTTTAAGTTTGGCGAAGGAGAAAACCAATGAAAAAGAGTATAACAATTAAAAAGAACATAAAGTAACGATTCTTTTAGAGCAACGGCTCTCAAATGGGGGTCCGTAGCAACCATCCAAGGGGTCCGCATGAAGAACCGAAAAACAGTGTTTTCAAAACTAATAAAAGTTTTATTTTGAATTTGGGCTTCAGAGGGGTCCGCGAAAAAAATTAGAGTACTAGGGGTCCGTACACAGGTATTTGATGAGAACCCCTGTTTTAGAGTAAGTTGACAAGTTTATCTCACAAATACGCATTATATGAAGTGCAGATATTGCGAAGGCGATCAAGCAGTGCAAATACCGGTAAACAAACCAAAGAAACAAACAACTATTACTAATTTTTTCCAGTCATAAATTTAAACTGTTGTATTACATGGAAATAAATAAAATTTATAACCTATAATGCATTTAAAATAAATAAAATAGTTTTTTAAATAAAAAAAAAAATCAACCTGTATTTAGTGAACAACCTGGGTATAGTGAAATCGCTCTGCAAAAATAAGTTCACTCCACCCAGACAGCATTGTAGTACTTAATTTTTTTTTTTTAATTTTCTGTCATCCAAATATATCTAGGGATAAGTTACTATATTTATTATAATAAAGAATATAAAATTAAGAATCTGCCAAACTGCTGGAAAAAGAATAAAAGTAATTTTTGTTGCGGCTTAAAAACTCTCATTTTGTCACAGGTTTTTTTACTTAAAGAAAAAAATTTAGGCTTTTCTTTAAATTTAGAAAAAGATTTGTGAGGAGCAGGATTTAAGCTACTAGTCTTGAACAACCAAGTTGTATTTTTCTTAAAAAATGTTTAGGATTATTAGCAGGATATTTTACAGATAATTGTCACCTTTAACTTTTTTCTACATTAATTCTGCTTTATTTTTCAAAATTTATGCAATATATTTTATTAGTAGAAATTATGGAGCTTATGTTTTTCATATCTTCTCTGAATAAATGAAATTTCCAGTTAATAAATCTTAACTATTCAAAAAAGTCCAGTGATAATCTAAAAACTAGCGAAATGGCCATATGTTTTCCCTATAGTGTTACATTTTATTAAAATATTTGTGCGAAAAACTTAAAATTGAATATCGATTTCAAATGATTCAAAAATGTTGACATTTTAATACATTTAAAAATATTTAGTACTAATTTTATTGTTTTCTCAACAAAAATGTTAAACTACAAGGAAAGTTATAAAAAAAAGATGTTGCCATTGAACCATAACTTAAAGGCATAATTGTAAACAAGAACTATGCTCGACAGCGATTAAATACAAAACGTACGATACTGGTAAAGCTTCCATTAATTAATTTAAAAGTTTGAAGATGTTTCTTTAAAACACCACTTAAATACATAAGATGTTTTCATTGTAACATATACTACCTGCAGCAGATCAGACAGACTATGCTCCAAATATAGTGTGATGGTTTAATACAAGTTGTTAATGTTGCAAACTGTCTAATCGTTTGCTTACTTTTTTTTTTGTTTTTACTTTAAAACAACAACTAAAAACCCCATGTTTTGTATTGTTGCTCGAAAAAAAGAGTTAAAAAATAAAACACCACAAAGTGTGCGTTTTTTTTTTGTTTTGTTTTTTTTTTTTTTTTTTTTTTTTTTTTGGACAGATTATGATGGGTATGGTAAAACATTATGCAACTTGTTGCAGTAAACCCATATTGGTAAAGTAAAAAAGAGAGCAAAAAATCATCACTAATTGAAATACTTTTTATTTCGAAATTCATAATTAAAATCATTTATGTCGATATTTAGTTTAAAAGACTATCAGCAAATTGTAGTCATGAATTATGAGAAAATATGTGTAAAATATATTAAGTACTGATTTGTAGTTCATATAATTAGTGCAAAAAATGCTTTAGGCGGAAGCTGACATAGAAATGTGTAATAATTTTCTAGATGGATTTTGTGTATTTTAAAAAGAAAATATATTGTGCTATTACATTAATATTCTGGCGAATTAATATTTCTTTAAGTTGAACTTGCTTTTACAATTTATAAAGCAGTTCTTTTACAAAGACACCCTTTAAGTATTAATTTTTTTTATACTTTTTGTTATATACTAGGACTGATATATACATTTCTGGCCTAATGTGAAAATGCGAATATTTATCATCAAAAATGCTTTTGTTGTTTTTCAAAGTATTTTGCATGCGCTTAAACTAATTGTCGAAGCACTTTTTCCACTCCGATTGAGACACCTTCAAAACATGGTTTTAGAACACTTCAATAGCATCTTCTGGCGACGAAAATCGTTGACCACACATTTTTTTCTTGATGTGTGGAAATAAAAAGAAGTCATTGGGTTCCAAGTCAGGGCTGTACGCCGGATGACCCACTAATTCGACGTTTTGGCCGGTCAATAAGGCTCTGGTTTAAGCCGATGTGTAAGAGCTCGCATTGTCATGGTTAAGTATGATTAGTCTTCTCTTGTTCGTTTTTTGAATTTCTCTGAAGACTTCAGGCACACAAATTGTGGGGTACCAGTCAGAATTGACCGTCCTACGTTGCTCAAGCGAACAGTCGCCACATGATCAGTTTTGCGGAAAAAAACAAGCGATCATTTGCTTTGAAGTGCTTCTTTCACAAACAACTTTCGTTGGATTTTGCTGGTCTTCCAAGACCCATACTGTCAATTGGCTTATACGCTTAGATCCATGATTCGTCACCTGCGACGACTTTATTAAAGTCTTTTGAAGCACCGCTGTCGTATTTTTGCAACATTTCTTTGCACCAATCGACACGTGCCTTTTTTTGAGCAACTTTCAACTTGTGCAGGTTCCAACGAGAACCAACCTTTTTTACGGCCAGATGTTTATGCAATATCGCATGTATGATGGTGGGAGAAATGTTCAAGGATGTCTCTATATCACGGCGGTCATATAACGGTCATATGACGATCTTGCATTATGAGTTCACGAACGGCATCAATGTTCTCTGACACAACGGTCGTTTTGGACGACCTTTACGGAATTCGTCTTTGAGCGAGCGTCGGCTACGATTGAATTCATTATACCAATTTTTCACAGTGCTACAGAATGGTGCTTCATCGCCATACAAAGATTTAAGTTCATTAATGCTCTCTTGTCATGATAATCCACGTCGAAAGTTATGATAATCACACGAAAATGTTCACGAGTTAATTCCATTTTTTTGCCATATTAATTTTTTCAAGTTACTATAAACATCACAAATGATGGTCGTAAGTTTTGAGTACGATTATGCTAAAAAATATCAAACTTTCTACTGGAAATATCAGATTGTACCTGACAACACTTAGTGTTGCCTGGCCAGAAATATATATAGCGGCCCTCGTATTATAGTTATAATGTATAAATTTCTTAGGTCAGTAATATTCGTTAAAATCAGGTGCTCTATGGGGACACCCTTTAAGCGTGACTTGCAAAGGTCACACAATGCAATAGCCACATAAATTTGAATGATTTTCTTTTCGAATCGAAATGCAGAATAGTCCTACAGTCTGTAGCATTACAGAATATATACCTTTATAAATAAAAGTCATGTCTTGTACGGGGCACTTTTTTTAAATTTAATATTTTTGTTATTGAAAATTGAAAGGGTTTGCTATTGCTGTTCAAAAGAAAAGACAACATTCATCAAAATGAGGTCTTGTATAAGTTTTAATACTATTTTTTACGCGGACACACACTTTGCTTAAATTTTCAAATTTCAAAGGTCCGCCCGTTACGGTTTAGAAAAGAAAATAATATTCACTAACATCAGTTGCTTTATGGACACATCCTTTATGTCTTAATTTTTATAACTCCTGTAAAAGCGGGCGAGCACTTTGTAATAAATTTAAATACTACTGATTGCGGATTAAAAACTACATTTTGTATAGGGCACCGTTTAATTTTATAATTATATACTTGTCATTCTAGCATACGTTATGTATCAACTTTAGGTAAATTTCAAGTATCTGGGTAAAATAGTTTCAAAAATAAGGCCATATATGTAAATGTTCTGACTCTACTTTTCGGACTGTTTAAACAAATGTAATTTTATTCGATTAAAATTTGAATTTTATAATGTCTAATAATTACATATTGTTTATATAATATTTAAAAATGATTTTTAAATCACATACACATGAATGCTTAAGTTTATTTGAATTTAATTTAAAATAAGGTTCTTCATTTAATCGATTAAAATAAAAACAAATAGTTATTTATTTATTATTGCTTTTTCAAAATCATGCAATGGTTTTGTTATTGAATATTTAATTCTCTTTTTAAGTTTGAGTATTTACGAGACAAAAAGAGAAGGATAAATTTTATTCGATTAAAATTTAACTCGAATAAATATCATCTCTAAATATAAAAAATTGTAGTTTTGCAAATATTTTAACTTACATACATTTAGTATAAAAAAATCTAGTTTGTTTCTTGACTTTTATTCGAATAAATTTCTTCTACACCTCTAATTAATTCTTATGAATTTCAAAATATTTTTAATTTGATAGATTGGTGAAGCTATTTATATCTTTAATAATAACTTATTGCTAATATGATTTAATTAAAAAAAGATTTTTGTCTATTTATTAATTTTGTTGGCAATCTATAGTTCTCTTTCATTGTTGTCACTAATAAAGTTTTTAAATATTTTTCAGTGTTTGTCAATTCAAGCCTGTTTTTTTTTCTACTTACAAAATTCTTGTCTTGTGATTTATAAAAACATTATAACAATTTGTACTCACGCAGCAATAAATTAAATATTCAAAACACTTTTAAAAGAAATCTTAAATAAAAGCCTTCCACCTACAAAACAATTTGTAACCTGAAAACGAAACCAAGTTACAGTAAAATTTCTTGTGAAAAATAAAATCAGTACTAGATTTTGTTAGGCAACAGTTATGAACGCCACCAACATGTGTTCTACTGAAAGAAAAAACGATTAACCAGAAAATTTACAACCAATAACACCATACTTTAGACATGAAACATAAGCAAGGAATTCATTTAAATTTGAACTCACAAAGGCTTGTCTGTCATTGCTTTACAAGAATGGATGTGGTATCCACAGACCAAAAAATTTATTTAAAAAAAATTAAAACATAATTTGCAATTTGTTTTGGATTAAATGCACAAAAAAAGTTAAAAATGTATGGAATTTTTCAAAACTCACAGATACATCAAACACAGCTGTGATAACTGTTTATAGTTGTTTTCTCTTTTTTTTAAATAATTTATTAATAGATTCAAGTAACACATTTTTTTTCTTTAAATTTTAAATGATCATAATTATTTTATATGTTCTCTGTTTTATGACCCATTAACAAGCTGAAATAATTTACAATCCAAAATGTGTTGTAGGTTGTTGTTTTTTTTTTCTTTTTTAATTTATTTTTTCTTTGACAGGGTCTTAAAAAATAAAATGGTTACAAAATAGAAGGTTTGTGAATAGAACGCAAAAGCATGGAATGCCAGACAAATTTTATCAGTGGCGAAATTTTTTATATTCTTGTTTAAAAAATATTTTTTTTAATGCTAATTGCTTTTATTTCAGCAAGGAAAAAGTGATAGATTTTACTAAATAAAAATAAAAAACTACATAAAATTTCGGTTACAAAATAGAAGAAAAAAATGGATCGATGTTTGAATTAAGTAAACATACGCAGCGCATAGATGGGCACTTTGTAGTACCAGTAAAATTGCAGTAACAATAAAATTTACTGGTAATGAAAATTAGTTGCAGCATCAGTAAAAATTTAGTGCTTACTGAAATTTTTAAGTAGTCAGTGAAAATTTACTGGTAACTGCAATTTTGAATGCAGTTAAAATATAATGCGGTGCGGGCAGGGGATTAAATCAAAATTTCAAAATTGTTTATTGAGGTAAATTTTTGTACCGCGTAACAGCTAAATCTAAATCGACGCGTGAAAAGATGTCTTTTTGTTAAAAATTTTTACGCTCATACAAAATGTATGAATTAAACTTAAATCGTGCGGCGGCAACGCTTCACAATTTGATTTTGGTAGCGCGTGAAGTAGGTTACTTGTTTATTTATTTATTTTTTTTTGGATTGTTTTTACAATTTTTGATTCTATTTTTAGTTTTATTCATATATTTTATTAAATATGATAATTTAGGCGTAAAAGATAGTTACGAGCAGATTAAGGTTGCTTTGTAATAAAAAAAAAATATTCGATATCAAAATCTGTACAACTTTTTCTTATATTCCAACTCATCTACAAGTTATAAAAAGGTTTTTTTAACTTAAACAGAACTCGAGCTATTTTTGATACAATATGACGTAAAAATCGTCGTTAAATGTGATTGTGCGATAGAATCTATTTTGTTTTTAGGAAATATTTTCAATTCTCTCTTTTTGAGACTTACTCTCTCTAAGAAATGTTACCATAGTTTTAAGAAATATCATGGTTTTCTTTTTGCTTTTGAGCAATTATCTCCAAACAAGCGGTATTACGTATACAACCACAAAAAACAAACACTCAACCAAGGCGCATCAAACAGGTGACTGCATCCGATCATGTGTTCATCATATGTTTTAGCTTTTGCGTGTATTTTGTTCTTGTAAAAACTAATTCGAGCTGTCAAAAACGTTTAGTAACGTGTGTATGTATTTGTGAAAAATAAGAAAGCCAATAAAAATATATTGGAATACATACACACATATTGCCAGACGTTTTTGACAGCTCGAATTAGTATTTACAAAAACAAAATACACGTAGAAGGTAATGCATTCATCTGGTATAATTGCGCCATGCACTCAACTAAGCCAGCAAAACGCATCATACGCACAGTGTTACCGCTGGCAATTTTTGAAAAGTCGCACAAAAAAGTCGTTTGGGAAAAAAAGTCGCACAATTTTTTTTTTAGCATTTTTATTAATTAAAATTATAACAAAACGAAAAAAAAACAAAAAACAATTGAAGCAAAGCAAAAAGCTCATTACAGAATCCATTTTTATCGTATATCATATAATTTACAGTTGCATTATACATATTCACATGCATCTATACATATTTTCATGTATACTAACATCGTTATCTAAGTTTAATAAGTTTGGTTGTCGTAAGCTATTTATAATTTACTGGAAATTAAATGTTTTTTTGTGAGAAACTTTACAAAAAAGGTAAAAAGTCCCAAAAATTAAAAAAGTTGCAAAAGTCGGTGACAAAAAAAGTCTTACAAAAAGTCGCAGACCGCTAAAAAAAAGGGTCAAATAGCGTTTTTAGTCGGGCGAAAGGTAACCTTGCCCGTAGTGCATTCCCTACGTAAGCCGTATTGCCGGTCACTAAGTAAGCTGTTGACTCCAGATATTTCACAAAATAAAATTAAGCATACATTCCATTACTTTGGAAAGTGCAAAGCAAACTGCGATTGAGCGGTAATTTTTGGGGTTGCTAACCTCTTTAGAAATAACGGAATTTTTACCGACTTCAAAAAAAGAAGAGTGTTATCAATTCGACTGAATGTTGGCTTTTTTATATTTTTTTCCCCGTAGAACTGTCATTTCTGAACCGATTAAGAAAGTTCTTTTCCTTATTTTAAAGGTGATGCTAACAAGTTGGTCCCGTTTTTAAAACAGTTCATTATCTTAAAAATGTAAGGGTGTCACCATATAAAATACATGTTTTTAGGGAAGAATTACCGGGAAGAGGCACCACTTTAAAATTATAACTCCTAATGGCAGAAAGTAATACAAAAATAATTCTAAAAATTAAAGGGTGTTTCCATATGGTGCTATCTTTTGAACCGTTATAGACAAACGCTTGAAAATTAGACAGAATGTCGATAGCTATGACCGCTATAGTGACAAGTATTAATACTTATAAATCAGAGGGTGTCCCAAAAGTAAATTTAATTTGATGTATAGACCATACGTTTGAACAGTTGCAGACAGGCGCTTGAATTATTCAAAGAATCTGAATTGCTAACTCCGCTATTGCAGCAACTATAAAAATTGGATTGGAAATAAGAGGATGTCTCAATTCCTGATGAAATTTGATATATGTGTCAAAAATTTGAACCGTTATAGACAGATAGCTGAAACTAACAAGGGTCATGTATTACTAAGTACGCTGTAAAAAGCATATAATTTGAATTTATAAATTAAAGGGTGTTTCCGAAAGAAATGTAATTAAAGCTAGATGGCCATTTCTTTTGAACCGTTATATACAAACATTTGAAAATTAGGCAGAATGTCAACTACTTTTTTGGTATACTAAGAAGTATAAATTTTTTAGATTATAAATTAGAGGTTGCTACAATAGTTGATGTAATTTGACGTGTATGGCCAAGCGGTTGAATTGTTGCAGACAGATGATTGAAATTTACATAGTCTTCTACAAAAGCAAGTATAACATTTTAATTTGGAAACAAAAGGGAGCGCCTATTGTTGATGTAATTTGAGGTATATTGCCAAATTACTGAACAGTTGTAGACAGACGGTTGAAATTAACAAGGAGCTGTAGTGTTAAGTTCGCTATAACAAGTACAAAGTTTAGAGATGGAATAAAGGAATTTCTCAATAGTAAATGAAATTTGATGTATGTAGCCATACTTTCAAACTGTTAAAGAAAGATAAAATCTGTTTAAGGTCGGTTATAAAAATATGTTGATGTAATGTGTCCAAAGTTTAACAGCATTATCCGTTTTTTTTCGCAAGGTTTTTTGAAATGAATAGCTTTGATCGTAGCGGCAGTAAATTTTGTTATTATTATTTGTTGTTGAAAATATACGTATGCATATGTCAAAATCAAGCCTTTTATGGCCACCTTGTTTGTATAATTTAACGCCTCTGGGTTACTTTTAGTTATTTGTTTATGCATCAGCAAATCTTTGAAAACCAACATACAAACCATTTGGCCAGATTTACTGTCAAAATGGACCTATTACTCGTAGTCGTGGCGGACATATGCCGGAAATCAAATTTAAACAAAAAAAAAAAAAAAAAAAAAAATGTGTCATGAAATTATTTGCGGAATTATAATAAAAAAAATCGCTCCAACTATGCTCTCTTTGAATTTTAATTTTTAATTTCGATGCAGTTAAAAAACACCCATTATAAACAAAAATTTTATTCTCAAATTTGTATTTAAATCCACACATTTCGCCCTAATAGCTTGATTTTTGGTACATCTCTCCTTCGAGTTTCTATAACTTTTTTTAGTAATAATTTTTTTTTAAGTTGTTGATAAAATTATGCACCTCTCTAGCATCTAAGGGGTTAAAGCATAATCCCTTTGTTTTTGCTACGATGTTTGTTTGGCTTTGCGCCTGTCATACTTAAAATTGCTTTAGAGATTGTATTATTATGGCCACTACAGCGGAGAGTATTAAAAGATAGTTAGAAAGTAAAGTATGCGTTGGAAAAGAAAAGATTTGCCGGTAGCTAAATTAAAATTTTTATTAAGATTCGGCAAAGTTAAATGTATACAAACAGCCCTTTGCATGTTTTAATTTTTTTTTATATATTTAAAACCTTTTTGTTAGGATTTCTTTTACAAATATATATGTATATCTTGTTTTTAATTAAACAGTCAGACAATAACAACTTTAACCACGAAAGTTATAAAAATCTTCAGAAGAAATGTAATTTACATAAAATTATTTCTTAAACATTGTCGTTATTGATGTTATCATGTTGACATCTCGTAGACTTATATTTTTATGATCGATTTTTATTTAAATTACTTTGTGTTGCCGAAAGTTACAAAAAGGTATAAAATTTATACATTTTAGGAAAATTGCTTTGTAAAAAACAAGAAAAATTATTTATTAAATGGAAAAGTTTCCAATAGAAATTTCAAATCTTTAAATAGGTGATTGTAACCTAAATTTAAAAATTTTTGAGTAAATTTAGGTGCAGAACTGCACTATAAATATGTCGGTCTCATATGCAAATATTTTTTTCATATTATATTATAATTTTTTTAACTTATTTCATTTATGATGCCTTAACGTATATTCCCACTATTAGTATTATAAGTTTTATAATTTCAAGGGGGATTGGTAAAGAAACTGAAAATTTTGCTAACAAAATTTTATACCAATTTTACTTTCACAGCCCTGAGCACTGTTTGAAGTATTTTCATTACATCGCTATGTAACCAATTCAATTTGACACAACTGTTAAGAGTTTATTTACTGCTATTTATTTCTGCTTAATAACTCAGTTTGCAAAGTAAAGATAATTTCTTTTTTCTTTCAGATAACTGAAATAAGTAAGAGTTCTATATTCGGCTGTGCCGAATCTTAAACACCCTACACCAAAAGAATTGTGTATTTATTATCTGTAAATATAAAATTTTGGAAAACTTTTTTGTTAGTTTTTCGAGCATGTCATGCATTCCGATCGGAATGGTAATTCCGTATTAACAATTCCGATTGAATTTGTATTTCCTTCTTCAGATTCCGATCAATTTTGTGTTTTTAAAAATAAAAGCTGAATCTCTACTTTTTAAATTTATCATGATAACATTGGTCACACCAAAGTAACAAACAGACTAAACTAAATAAGAATTCAAAATAAAAGTTTATTTAAAAACCGCAAAATATAAAATTTGAAAGAAAATCAATTCCGTTTTGGAATTTAATAGTGGTTTCATTCCGAAAAATTTTTCGTTTTCTGAAAACCCAATTTGCGAAATTGAAACCACTTTCGATCGAAATAGAGTTCTGTGACATGCCTGTTTATATAATTTTTGTGTATTTTTGGTTTTAAGTGAATCATGATGCAGCTTATTCACCTGTGGTAAAGGGGATAAAAAGGGGCGGCAGTAAAACCTACATGCTGCTCATCGAGTGCATAACTTTAGCTTCGAAGGTATACAAAGAATTATCAGATCGTCAAGTTTTGTTATCTATTTGGGAACTTGAAACAGCTTGCAGACTGCCAGCAAAAAAAAAACTGTTAAAAAAAAAAAATAAAAAAAAAATAAACTGAATGGGGACCATTCTTAAGATTTGAAGGCTAAGTATGTTTCGACAAAGTTTTGGAATCCCAAAAATATTGCGGTTTGTTTATACATTTTAATTCTCTAGAAGCACCCTTTAGAAAGTTAGACCGTTGGGGGTAAGTTGTATAAAAATGTCATTTTTGTATGGCAGCGCCCTTGAGAAGTTTTGTGATAAAGGAAATGACTGGAAAATGTATTGGGTCTTTATTTTCAGGTTTTATTTTACAACTTGTTCCGCTGAGCAGCCATTTATTAACACCCCAGCACTCCCATTTTTTTCCACAATCATTTTTATTTCGATTATCATAAAATTAGAGATCTTGTTTTTTAGGATCAGCATACAACACAATTCTGTCCCGGTGCGACGTTCAAGAAAAAAGTTTTTGAAATAGATTTTAGACTAAAAAGTTTCGGAAAAAATTAAAAAAAAAAATAACAAAAGCTTAATATCACTCAAGAATTTTCAAGTCATTTTTCGAACACAATTGTCTGTATTTTCTTCATACTGTAGGGATCAGAGGTGTGGCAACACTCTGCTATGAGATGACACCTAAATATACAACCAAGAGTATAAAGAAAATTCTATTTATAGCCAATTTGAAAATTAACAAATACATTTTTTATAACATTTTTTTAATTTTTAAAACTAAATGAAAAAAGGAGTTTTTAACCGTTAACAAAACTACTAATTTTTTCGCACAATTGAAATTATTAAATCAATTCTTTACAAAAAGTTGACTGAGGCTGAGAAAAATATAAAATATTAAATTTTTATATCTTTTTTTCCATTTTATCTTAGACAACTCTAATACAAACGAATATAAATGAATTAATTTTTTTTTTACTATCTTTTATAGATTTTGCAAAAAAAAAATTGATTTAAAAAAATGTTAATACTGTAGTGGGCTATAAGCACAAAATACAATATCTTTTCTATTTCAAAGTGTTTCATCTTACATCTTTAGTTCCACCAGTAATAAAATGAAATTAAACTTAGAAATAATTAAAGAAGAAAAATGTAAATAAATACTGGTACGTGCTTATCTGAGCTGTTCCATTTAAATGTTAATTGTTGTACTAATTGTTTAAACTAAATTTACTTTATTTTTATAAGAACAAATACTAAAAATTAAAGGGTGTTTCGTTATATTTGCACTCAATGATTAAAATTATGTGCAATATAGCAACAAATAAAAAAATAAAACCTTAAAGGATTTGCATATAGTGATGCGATTTCCATTTACGTGGCTTTGTTTCTGAACCGTGACACTTTAAGTTTGAGGATTTTCAGCTTTGCTTTGTACGTGACAAAGTTAGAAGTAAAACTAAAATATAAAGGGCGTTCCTATAAGAACATGATTTTTTAACCGTGGTAGGCAGACATTTAGAATTTACATAGGGGAGTTACGCTATAAAAATAAGTTAGAACAAAAAGTTGAGAAATTAAAAAGTGTCTCCATAGAGGCCATGACTTCGACGTATAATGCCCTATTTTTTTAAACTGTCATGGGCAGATGCTTAAAATTTGTACAGAGTATGTATTGTTATGTTTGGTATAATAATATATTTTTAATTTTAATAGTACTTTTAAATGAAAATTATATTAACAGAGAGTGTCTCGACAGTAAAGTGGTCTTTACATCTATGGCCTTATTTCTTAGTTTGTTAAATATTAAATATATTGGATAGAAATAAAAATAAGAAAAGTCACAAGCAATCGCAATTTGCATGTGTTAAAGGCAGGAGCTTGACTTGCATGACATGTGGTTTCAACAAGACGGTGGCACATGCCACACAGCACGCGCAACAATGTACTTATTGAGAGGCGAGTTCGGTGATCTTTTTATTTCACGATCGGGAAAGGTCAATTGGCCGCCTAGATCATGCGATTTAACGCCTTCGGACTATTTTTTGTGGGGCTATGTTAAAGCTCATGTTTATACAGACAAGCCCGCTTCAATTGACGCATTGAAAGACAACATTGAAGCATTTATTCGCGAGATACCGGCCAAAATGTTGGAAAGAATATGCCAAAATTGGACTAAGCGGGTGGACCATTTGAGGTGCTGTCAAGGTCAACATTTGCATGAAATAATCTTCAAACATTAAATTATATGGACCGTACTATCGCTAAAGATTTCATGCATTTTTCTGACTATAAACAAACTAAAAACAAATTTGTTACATACGGAGTAAAACCAGTCCACAACAGAACCTACATACTTCATTACATCCAGATCAATGCGTCGCTTAGTTCGGTTTATACGCTGGCATCATAGGACCTTGTTTCTTCAAAAATTATATCGGATCTCACGTTAAGGTCAATGGAGATAGTTACCGCGCCATGATCGGAGATTTTTTTCGCTTGAGATCAACACTTATAGAAATCATAATTTCGAGAAATGGCCTACAGTCTCGTGCGTGTGGCCTACAAGGTCGTATTGGCCTTGGAGTCTAATATTGTTCGTCTCAAAAGTGAATTTTAAAGAAGCGCATCGTCAAGAAAAGCCACAGTGGAAATATTAACGAAATCATTTTCAAATGTTGATGCCATGTATTGGTCTTTCAGATAAAAATTTTGTTAATTAAAATTTAATTTTTGTGTTGTGTTTTTTCGTATTTTACCTTCTATTGTAGCTTTATTTGAAATTCATAAAATTATCTCTCAAAGAATTATCCATTTTTATTCTTTATTTGCATTTCGTTTCACATCTTTAACTTCCTTCCGTAAGGAAAAAACCAATTTATCCAAATACAATTTTTAAACTATTAATTTGAAGGGATTTATGGCGTTAAAAATTAATTAATTTTGCATACAATATGCTTTGATGTATCGAATGGCATCTCCTTAAATGTAATTTGTTTACAATACGATATCGAATGCTATAATCTTAAATTACAAATGTCATGATAACTAAATTACAAATTTCAATTAATTTTGTTTGATATCGTCGTAAGTGGCGATTAGACTACTTCTTCTTTAACATAATGGACAACTTTATCTATCACGTTTTCTTAAATCAGACAAATGTTGCTTTTTAATTGCTGTTAATGCTATTAATACCCCTCACTAGTCCACTAAGAGAGTTAGCTATTCAATTTCATTTATTTAATATTATAAAACTACAAAGCTTTTTTTTAATTTTTTTTTAACAATTGTTTTATAAAAACATATTGTTCAACTGCTTAGTTCATTTGAACATGGTGTTTAACATTAATACATTATGAAAAACAAACAGCAATTGGTATTTTCTTTCATTAACATTTTTTGTAACTTAATTTATTGTGTTTCTTTTTAAAATCGTATTGAAAAAAATGTAAAATAAAACAAAACATGTTTGTATGTGCATTTTGCCATTTAATGGTCATAATTGTTTAAACAGTGTTATTATACACCTTAAACTACGGTATTAAATCATAACATTTTGTTTTTTAAGAGTGAGAAAAAATTAAATAATAAAACATTTAATGAACAAACTGGTAGCTGACAATAACGAATATTTATTAAACTACACGCAATAATTTTATTGTATTGTTGAAAATATATACTCTTAAAATTTAAATTCAGTCTTTAATAGTTATTTCAGAAACACTAATTATTTACTTTTCTGCTCTCTAAAGAAAAGAGTCTGTTATATTATTTTTAACGAAACCGCCATCCCAATAGAATTGTTACTAAATTTATGATCTTAAAAAAATATTTTAAATAATATTTTAAACAGAAGTGTTAGGTTTTAACACCTACTTAGTTTATTGTGCAACCTTTTTTTGGAAAAGGATAACTCTTTTTATGCGCAAATATTTGAATAAATATTGTAAAGCTGCACACAGAAATAATGCAACACTGGTCCGGAAGATCATTCTTTCTTCTGGCTAATTTTTTTTAAATTTATAGGCGCAGGCAAAAGCTATAGTTGTGTTATTATACATGGTTGTGGTGAACAAATTATGGTTGCTTTTAACGATACTGTAGTCACGACAAACAATTTTTTTTTGAACATTTGATCGTGGTTCATTTAAGCTAAATAATTTTTGCTTTTGATCTAACCGCAGCTGAATTCTTTAAACTATACTAATAACCATAAAACATTATTAATACACTTAAAATAATAATTTTATTTTAAAAACGAAAAAATAATTTTTGTTTTAATATTTTGGTTTTTTCTAGTAGTTTAGTGATTTCTTATAAAATAAGAAAAAAATTATAAAAAAAGTTAAAAATTACTAAAAAAAAATGCTAAATATTTTAAAGAGGACCAAGAACATCTCACAAGATAAAGTTAATTATTTTGCATCATATGATGAGTATTGTGTTCGGCTAACTTGATTGATTTTTTATCATATTATTTTCGTATTATAATTACAATTTGTATATTTTAAATATATTTAACAACGATATTCAAAGAAAGAAGTTTTTGCACCTATTTAAGATTTTTGTTATCATATTGGAATTTAATGAAATTTTTAATTACCTCAATTCTATGTTTAATTGATAAATATGTGCCAAAATCTCTAACTAACAAATTAATTGTATCAATCATATTTTAATGAAAAAGAGCACAAAAAAATTATCTAATTAAATAAATAATTGAATAAATTTAAAATTCATTTAAAATTTTATTTAAATATATGTACCTAAATAAAATTGAAATGGGTGCAATAAATTTTTTCTATGATAAATTTGTACTTTTTATATTGCATAGTAACGGCTAAAAAAATGTGTAGAAAGAAAAGAAATGACCGCTTAGAAGAAAACACGAAGTGTATAGAGAGCCAAATAATAAAATTTTTCAAAACCAACCCACAAGAAATGATGATATACACTTATTAAAGGACGAAAAAATTACCCTGTGACGTACTTTTTTTTTTCTTGTGTAACGCAAAATTTTTAAGTTTAACTTTAAAGGAAGAACTTAAAGACAAAAAAAAATTAATTTGACTTCGAAAGTTATCTATTTTAGAGAAGCTTCTCGATATGTTTCTTTGCATACAGCTCAAAGAACTTGAAGAACCTATAAATAATTTAAAAAATGTGCTACCATTAAATAAAAAGGTTATTAAATTACCCTCTTATAAGTTACAAAGATAACAACCTTTCAATTATTTTACTATAATTTTACTTCTAGTCTGTTTTCACTTTCATGTTAAATAAATAAATTTCATGTTAAATAAAGAATTAACGAATGTAGAGTGTAATAAATAAATTTTAATTAACTTAATAAATAAAAAAAGAAAATTAAAAATTCTACCGAAACACACATAGGGGTGTTAGATCTAACGTTATTACGTTATATTACGTTATACGATCTAACGTTATTTTGACGATTTCTTCTTTTGTTCTGAATCCTCTTATATCTTGAGGATGATTATTTGTCATTCATGTATTAACATATACTTAACTTAAAAATTGTGATATTAATGAACTACAGAAATATCGGAATGTGCCTCATTTTTTTTAAAACTTTCCTTAGAAGTACAGATTTATTCAAGCATTCTAAATTTAGGAAACATTTAGTAGCTGCTCGCATTAGATGATTTAATACAAATTTTTTTTCCTTCTTTTATCAGGACACTTTAATACAGTATAAGCCGAATAATCGAATCGTAATTTTTTCCAACAATATTTTTATGAAACTCGTATAAATAATAATAAAAAACACAGAATGTGTAAAATCCCTTCTTAGATTATTAGTTAGGGCTGTCGATTAGATAAACATTTTTTGATAATTCAAAATATTTATCGCTCAAGCAAAACAAAGTTTTTAATTAAAAAAACTGGAAAACATTGGGGCCACTTTTTATTTAAAATTTTATCTTAAATAAATTTATAAAAAAAAATATATTTAAAACAAAACATTTTAAAAATCAGCTAAGGATTAAAAAATTCCTCTCAAAAAAGTTATTCGAATAAAATTTATTTGATTAATCGATGACATATAACTTTTTAACCAAATGTTGAAACGTTTTTTAAACAAATATTTTTTAAGTATTAAAAAAATGCAACTCGTTCATAAAACACAAATTTTACAAAATAGCAAGTTATAAAAAATAAAGATATGAAATTTAGAGAAATTTTATTTTCCTTGAAATGGTATATTCTTAAATAGTTTGAAGACTAAAATCATAAGCCTCAGGCTAAGTCCTTAAAATAGAACTATTCTCCCTCATCAAGTTTTAAACTAAAATGGATTTTCCTTACGAAGAAACAAAAAAATATTTCCTTCCAAAATATTATTATTATTTAATAAAGTTTTTAGTTTTAATTATTTAATCAGATTATTAAATTTTATGTTTATCAATCTTTCAATTTTTTTTAGAAATTGGACTTTTAATAAAAAAAGTTCTTCCTTTTTTTCTTAGTATTGTCGAATGTACAAAAAAAAAAAAAAAAGAATGTAAAAAAAATGTTACCAAATCTTCAAACTTGGTTATCACTTAAATAAAACGGTTATAACAGCACAATGTAACAAATTTAATTTTGTTTTTAAACCAAATAGCTACTCGTGCTTGAACATATAAAAACTACTTAAAAGATTAATTGGTGACTTTAAAGTATATTTTTCTTAAACATAATTGAAATTAAATACCCACAACTTTTATTCGCGCACATAAACTGCATTTTTTTAGCTTGTCTTTCTTTTTGCTTTCTAATAGCAGAGACCGTACGTAAAAAAAACTATAATTTAAAACTCCCATATAAAAAATAAAAGCACTACTCTGTTGAAAATTCAAAATTATTACACAACACAAAACAAGCAAATTAAAAATACGTTTAAAGCAAAAACTAAATAAATGTAATTTAATAATATTTATTTATTAAAGACATTCGTTCAAATTGCTGTGAATTAAATAGACAAATCAACAAGTGTCAAAACGACTGAGGGTTGCAAAGGCATTGAAAAAAATTGCTTTTGTATCCTTGACACTTAAACTAAAGCAAGAAAGACATTAGCAACAAACATCATAAAGTCATACTAAAATTGTGGCTTACAGTAAGCAGGAGCATCAGTTAAAATAATTGTCACTTAATATTTACTTATTTAAATACTTTTCTACCACACTTCACTTGAACACAATTCTATTAAAAAAATCAGATAAACAAAATCTTGTGCTCAGCAGGCACTAGTTAATGCTTAGTCGAAGGATTAAATAAAAATAATTTAAAAGAACACAAACAAAAAATCAACACAAAAAAAACTTAAAATTAAAAATGTTCCGTTTGGTACGATTAAAAATGTCCTTAATTTGTTTAAAAACCGTTAAGGATATTTAATAAACGTTTATATTTTCAATTATGTATGTAATTGTTGGTAACGAACGAGCGTACGGTTAACGACCGGTGGTAGACCGACGCACGTACGTACTGAACGTACGTAAAACTAAATGAGAACTGAATTGTTTGAATTGGTTTTGTTGCAAATCAAGTGTTTTTGAGTATGAGGCGAGACACCGTCAAATGCACATATTTGTTCGTACATCCATCTATCTACCATTCATTTAGTCTACCAGTCTACTAAGCACTCCAGATATGCAACTACAAAAAAAAAAAAACAACAAATGTATTTTTAAAGACAATTGTATGGTCGACCAAAGAGGCAGACATACAGATAGACAAGCACTCTAGACAAAGTAGACTACAAAAACATCTCAGTTGACATAACCCAACATGCAAAAATTGTCGAAGATAAAAACAAACATTTTGCAATTGGTATTAAATAAATATTTAAATAAAAAACTAATTTTCTATTTGTATAAACAGACGTTTGGAAAAGTAATCCAAAATACTTTTCTGTTATTAAGGTTGTGCCCAATAGGTCCATTGTGATTCCTATCATCCTAGGAAAATTGAAGAAGTCATTACAAAAACAAACAAAAAATATTGTTACAAATAAAAGATTTTGCAAACCCTTTAAATAACAAAAGCTAATATTAGTGTTGCCAGTGTGTTCGTTAAAGCAGAGTTGAAAAGGGTTGTATTTCACCACTGACAAAAGTAGCTACCACGTTTGAACAAATGTAGTGGTTACGTTTGTAAAAGTGTTGCTTTTTTCTAAAAATAAAAATACTTTGAGTTTAACTCCTCTTTTTAAAGACAAATCAAAGGAAAAACCCAGTACAAATCAGGATGCGAAAATAAATAAAACAAAACGTTATCCTTATTTTTATTTATTCTTTGTAGCAAGCAAAAGGAAAAAAAGCCGAAACAATGAGGCCGATTGTGCCATTTAGTTTTGAAAAAGCACTCATAAGCACAAATTGTACGGGCAACTGTTCGAAAAAAATTGAAACGCTTTGAGAAAAAAAAACATTTCGCAAATGTTAGCTAATTTGTTTGCTCGTTGTAGTAGAGAGTGCATTATTTCTTAGAAAATTATGTATTGGTATTTCAAAGTAATTCAAAATATTGGTATCTCTAGAAAAGTCTTAAATTTAGTTTGCGTTCTTCTTCTTCAAGGGAATACCTTTTGTTTTTTGAACAAAACGATGAGTATTTTTAGAAAGTCTTTGCACAAAACGCTTGCGAAACGTATTGCTTATTTGTTTGTTTTCGTACACTGGTCAAACCTCCCGGAGTCTTTGTAGGTAAAAAAGGAAAACAATAACTATGCAAAGCCGCGCAATAGATTCGATAGTAAAGGTGGCTCTTGGCCAATAATGCCGACTTGTATTGTTAAATATTAGAGGAATTCCCAGACAGGAATCGTAGTGGTTATAATAACTTTTATCATAAAAGTGAGAAAAGATAAATTTTTCCTCTGATTTTAATTTTTTCGTGCTAAAATAAGTTAGTTTATACCACAGTATAAAAACAATTAACAACAAAAAAAAAAAAAAAAAAAAAATAATGAATGAGAATTTACGTTTCGTTTTTTTGATTTACATACCCTGCGCTTTAAACTTTAATTATTGATATTGTTTGGAGTTATAAACTTTTTAGCAAAAATATTATTTTTATTATTATTATATTATTTTTGACGAAATTTAAATTATTCTTTACTTTTGTTTGTTTTTGTTTTGAGAATAAAAATACACTTCTTTGATTTAAAAAAAAAATATATACTTTTCATTAAAAAAAATATACATACTCTCGGCCTCTGTTTGCAAATGAGTTTCTCTTAGTAAACTAGCGTTATATTACTTTTTTAGGAAAAAATATAATTAATTAACTTATATATGACCAACAATAATCTTTCAAAATTATTTATTGGGTGGTGGCATTATATTGAAATGGAAAACACAAAATTCAGAAAAAAAGTTTTGTGTTTTGTTGTTAATGTTGTTGTTAATATTTTTCCTTCAACATTTTTTAGTCAACAAAAAAAAAAAAAAAACAAAACACACTGCAGCTGTTGTTGATAAAGCCGGGAATGCCGGCAAATGATGGCAACAACAACTTAACAATCAGCAGCAGCAACTTGAAGTTTACTGCAAATGAGTAGGTCCTTACGTCTACTAGAAAAAAATTTAGCTAAAGAAAACTGCCAAAATAAAATAATAGTTAAATGAAAAAGCAATTGAACAAATTGTGATTTTTTCAGCAAACAAAAAAAAAAAAAGTCCTAATATCAAATTAAATCCCTTAAAAGAGCAGCAATTGAAAATATTATTTTTAATAATAAAAATTTTATCGCTTAAAACCAAATAAATTTGTTAATGTAAATGTCTTTATTTAAAAAACGAAAAAAGTCAAAAAGAAAAGCTACTGAAAAGCGTTATAATAAATTCACCTTTTGACATCATTGTATTTCAATATGAAAAGTAAATAATAATAAAATTATTAATACTTTTTACAAAAAGCAAACCAAAACCAACAACATTTGTGCAAACTTAAAACACCATTGGGTAGCAAATGGTGGGTTGCAAATTTACTACCCATACTTTACGGAAATCTCATGTCAAATTTTCGTATAAAATAAAAAAAAAAAAACAAAATATTTCCACTTTTATAGGATGTGTGTTTTTTAGTGTTCTGCCTTTGGTTTTTATCTTTTTAATTATTTTTCTAAGATTATAAAAATCTATGCTTTTATTTTGAATATGCAAGAGTGAATTTGTATTAGTGAATGATTAAATACCCTGTAGTTTACTGGACTTCACACTTGACAAATGGAAAAGTGACAGTGTTGGTTACCTCATGTTGCATGTGAACAATGATGCTGACCAGATTTCAATATATATTTTCACATTCCATACCTGTAACAATTATTGGGAATAAGTTTTATTTTCAAAAATTCCTAAAGGAAAGAAATGGAAATTGAGCGTTACAACTCCAAAGTGGTGTTGCATAGCAGCAGAGGCCGCCAATAAAATGTTTTCGTTTATGTAGACTCCATTTTAGCAACACGTTTTATATTTAAAATTCGCCACTGATATTTGTCGAAATGCTGTCATCACAGGTAAAACTTAAATAACTATCATTAGAGCTTTCAGCCCAAAATATTGTTTTTCGGCTACACTAACGTGTCATAATGTACTATAAGTTAAAACAAAAGTCATCACGCTTTCGGAAGATGCTATAATTTTTGAAAATGACGGTAAATTTCAGTTTTACTTCGACATTTGTAAAGTAAACAGATACAAAATATACGTAAATAAGACATGAATAATGTGTAATGTTTTCTCCGCGGTTTTGCCGCAGCGTGAATTTAGAAGTAGATTTCTTAGCCGTCTGACACCTATTGGGCAAATGCTACGGCATTAAGCTGCTCACCTGGAAAAGTACTACAGAGCGCAAGATGTGCCTGGGCGAACATTCTGCTGAGAATTTCGTGATTTTCGCGGAAAATGTTGCAGAGGACCAGACGGCGTACCCCACAATTGGGCAATATAGGCGGTCTTTACAGAGAATTTTGGCAAAAGATATTAAAATGATTCCTTACAATGTAAATCTGCTGTTAGCTTTTGAATGCCCAGCGCTTAAGCATTCCTTGTTCACGACAAAGACCACTTTTCACAGAAAATCATCATGGGTAACGAAGCTTATTTCCATCTTAAATTCAACTTATAATACGCGATATTTATTAAACCCGCCTTAAATTACTGTACTTTGTGGTGTTTGGAGGTATTATAGGGTATCACTTCTTAACCTACACCGCGGCAAGCGCTACAGAGCCATGTTCAACGACTTTCTCTTACCACAACTAGACGATTTGGAACTAGAGAGCATGTGGATCCAACTAAATGGAGCCACGGCACATACTGTACGACCTATAAACGAAATTCTGCGGATCCGCCTTATCCGGCAAGATCGCCCCATTTAACCGTTCTAGTTTTTTTGCAGGATTTCTTGAAGTCACGAGTCTATGACAACAAGCCAAATAGACTTATTTCCTTAAAGAGAATATTCGTAAGGAATGCGGTAGCCGTTCGCCGAAAATTCTAGCAAAAATGATGGAAACTGCCAGCCTTTGCATAGATGGTCTTAATATAAACTTTCTGCAACCTGCAAGAAAAAATGAGAATTTCTTTATCCGAACAGTGACCTAACATGCGGACATCCTAAGAATAAAAAAGGAAAGTGGGGAGTTAACAAGCCAACCACTTTGGAAGACTTTGGTGTGTAAACAAACACATTCAATATGTTACTGATGGAACGATGCCTAAGACTTATCAAAAATAAAATAAGGCGGTCGTCGATATTGGCATAAATGTTACTACAAAATTAAGCGGAATCATTTTGCATCGAAATTTTTTTTCTATCGTGCTTATGTGGTTACTTCTTAAAATCACGCCATGCGATTATTTCAAATAAGCAGCGTCAAGTTGGACGTTTTGCCTGGTACTGCCTTTACATATGAGATACGCACGATTCACATGACTGGCGTAAATCACATGTGATAGCGAGCGAATTTCCCTTTAAAACGCATAAATGGATATGAAGAACAAAATCAGCGTGAATAAGTTCGCTTACGTGATTTTTACAACAAAGCTAATTTATGATTTCCTATGTTGGCCAAAGATGTGGTGTAAAACGTGACATACATTTTTGTAACAATAGATTTATAGTTTTTTTTTTCAATAGTAAAACTTTTGATATCAAATTAATGATTTTTAAAACACGTATGTTCGCTGAGTCTGTGTAGCTAAATTAAACGAACTACCAGGCAATAAATAAATAATATAATAAGTTCAATATTTTTGTTTTGAACAAACAGCTATAAGCCTGAATTAATATGTTTGACATTTGGTCAATTTGTGGTTGTAATAAAAGAAATGGAAGGTGTTTATTTTTTCTAATTGAAAGAGAAAATTAATAGTGATCTTTTACAAAAATATGGACAAAGTTTAAAGGTGTCATATTTAAAAGGGATTTTGAATTTAAAATTTTGAACGAAATGAAAATGTATTAATATATTTATATCCAGCATATGACGCACTATATAGGATTTAGCACCCAAAAAAAAAAAGAAAAAAGAAAAGCAGGAGCGTAATCGGATTTAATAAAAACCTAACAGCTGTAAGGGGCTCGTAAATGTTATTTATTTGGATAAATTATGGTTCACATTAGCGATAAGGGCGACAAGAGGTCGTCATCATTTTGCTGCCTATTTAAACTTTCTTAAAGTAAATTGTGTAGGTAAAAGAGTAGCGTGTCGTGTTAGTTTTGTTTTGTGACGTATCTCGGTCAAACACCCCAGTAGAAAGAAGACATGGAAAGATAGAAGAGTCACCTGACTGAAACGAATCTCGTAAAATAATAGATGATTTGTGGTTGACATTGAGTATTTAATTTAAGTCTTGATTTTCAAAGTGGGTTACCTTCGAGATACGAAAAATCGTTTTTTAACACTTAACTTCATAGATGAGGTCCCAAAAACTAATGCCGGCATTTGTGCGGTTAAATGTTCGAAACCCTCGAAAAACATTTTGAAAATCTGAGTCAATAGTTCGCCACCATTTTGGGTTCAAAGAACACATGCTCTGTTGGCTCTTAGCTAAATAGCGGTTTTGTTTCTAGTATCTTTTCTAATAAACTTTAGGTTAGAATCTCACATCGTACCTGTCCGACATATGTAGATTATTTCAAGCGTAGCTACTGGTGATCAGAGAAAGGGGACTTAAACACACCTTAAATGACCATAGATTTATTTGTCATGTTACTTTAATACCTATTACACAATCAATAAAAACTCATCTCTCTAACATTACGAGAGCTATTTTGAGGTTGATAGCAGTATTAACCTTTTACATTCATTGTTGCAACTGCAGACAACTTGAGAAAGTGAAAACAGTTTTTTGACTGGCGGAACTCTTAGTAGGTTTTGTACCTGCAGCTAATAGTAACAAAAAGCGTAGAGGAGTGGACTATTATAAAATAACACTTTATTCTATGGTGCAACAGCCTATGCCAGGCGGATATTTTTTTATGTCTTACTTGTGGTCTCCATATACCTACCGACCTCTAACCTGGTGGCATTTTTTCGTCAATACTCCTGTGACGTACATAAAAACACTATTAAAAAAATAAACAAGAGCGACTGATGCGCACTAATTAAGACAGTCAGTGAAATTTTACAAGATGCGAAGAGGTTTATGTTGATAGTCAAGAATTGAGCTAGAGGAATTGGGCACTTGCCCAATAAGTGGTAAAAGTTTGTTTCAACAGCATAAACGACGAACAGCGGAGACCAAAGAAAAAATTAAAAAAATAACTATTAGGTAAGGGAAGACCCTAGTCAGGAAGTTTAGTGAACAGATCGTTAAAGGGTACTGGCCCTGAGAGTTCAAATTCTCTGCAAATGTTTTCGTTTAGCTGCCCTTTAGTCCGCCAGGTGACTGGGTTGTAAAACAGGATGAAATAGCTCTGTCTCGGGGTCACTAATTAGTTTAATTCCATAAACTATATGTAGGCAAGTTCAAAATATGCTCT
The DNA here is from genome assembly GCA_937654795.1 of Cistogaster globosa. Lineage (NCBI taxonomy): Eukaryota > Metazoa > Arthropoda > Insecta > Diptera > Tachinidae > Cistogaster > Cistogaster globosa. The sequence continues at coordinate 97,591,584 of OW569404.1, read as the reverse complement.
AAGGCTGTACTTGGAGATGCTGAGACGGCATCGCACTGGCTGGCAGTGCACTGATTGTAGCAAAGCAGGGTCTTTACTGCTATACTTCACGGTTTGCGGGCATCTTTAATAAAAAAAGGAAGTAGACAAATATCAGAGGATGACCAAATATTTGTGAAGCACATTTTTCTCGACAAAAAAAAAAAAAATGGGGATTGATATCAATAAGCCCCAGGAAAGAAAATCACAAAATCCCACGATTTCGGAATTTCCCATTTGGAGTCCCCAAATCATATGAAAGCATATCAACAATATATTTCTGCATTTTCTATTATTTTTCATTCCTTTCATTTGTGATTTTTATTTAACAATCCTTATTTTTAACTCTTTTTTAAACGATTTGTAAAAGACAACTGTTAAAATTTTGTACTTAACGTATACGTTTTTTCTTTGTTACAACAGTTTTATGTTCATTTTAAGCTTTACTAAAAGCTTACAGTTCATTTTAGCATTTTATTAAAGATAATTTAAACTTTTACTATCACAGTTCATCTAATGCTTTTATACTTTGTATTGTATTAATATTCATAGAATCGTATAAACTTTTGCTATCATTTGTTTGATTAATAAGTTTTAATGCAAATAATCTAATCAAATCAGATATTTCATGTTATTTAAATTAAATAAATCTATCCACAAATTTGGTTTTTATTTATTTATTTTGTTTTTTCTTTTCAATTATTTTTGCATAAAAATTTGTCAGTCAAGTTAAACGTGGCGTGGCTAAATGCTAGCAGGCTGCCTGGATGGCTGGTTGGCTAGAGCTGGTGGCATTTTATGAATGACTACATATGACAACTTCAAAGATTAAAGATACTTTATTACACGTAAGTCGGTTTATGAACAAACAAAGTTTTATGTGTCTGTCAGTGGCAAATTTGTTGCGTGAAGATGAAACATTGATTGTCAACAAGTGTCTGTTGTTAATATTATTACATTATTTGTTGGTGTTTTCATAAGGAAGTAAGATTAAAAGCAAAACAAATCATGTTTATACATTTTATTTTTTAGTATGCTATAAATAAAAAATGACATTTCTAAAATCTATTATTGCATAAAAATCGAATTTTTTCTGTTTTTCTGTTTATCGTATTTGCTTAAATTTTTCATTAAGAGCAATCACTAATAATAAATAGGTAAATAATAATAATAATAATTATCATGATTTATTGGAAAAAAATTTATGCTTTTTGTTAAAAGTTGAATAACTTAGAAAATAATTTAAAGAAATTGAAACTTAACTCAAACATTTTCTTTAAAGTTAAAGAGCTGAACAGGGATAGAAAAATTCTGATATAAGTTACAGTTGATTTTAAATTGAAAAAATATTTATTAGTTTAAGAATGGTATCATAACAAGGGCAATGTTATGTTCTCTTCAACAAAACATGGATGCGGTAACGAAATTATAGTGGTTTCAAACATTACTTTAGTCACGTTAATCAAGTTTTTGTAATTATTTAGTAAATGCTGGTTACTCACGAAAAGCAGAACACGGTTGATTTGTAAAACTCTTTTTGAAATTTCAAATTCAACCAAAAATGTATTAATATCCCAAAGTATAAATATTTTATTATTAAAAAAAAATTATGTTGAGTTTGGTTTTGGTCAAATATTTTACATTATGAAGAAGAATACAAAACATATTTTTTATTTATTTTTTTTTCAACATTTTACGCTTTAGTTTATATAATAATGATGGACACTTTAAATGTTAAAAAGAAATTTCAAGTGTGCATATGAAAATGTTATAGAAGACTTAAGGGCAATTTTTTTTAAGTCACAACTTTCAATAGTACGAATATGTCAATGGCTTATGCGAACATCATAGAACGCAATTCAGAAAAATATGAAAATGTGTTATACCATAAACAATTATTACTGCAAAGGATCCTCAATAACATCCTTTTAGTTGAATTAAAAAAAAAAATAAAAAATCAATATGAAGATTAAGTGGGTTACTCATCAGACCGAAAGCTACTTTGATTTATGCTTGTTTCCGCCTGAATATTTTATTCTTTTTTTTTTTTTGGAGTAAGAGTGTTTCTTTGGAAAAATTAACTTTAAGTGCTGTAGTGTTAACAACAATTCATCACGACCTATCCCCCCCTAAAAAAAATAATACTGAAATATCTAAATTTACTTTTCGATGCAAAATTGATTTACGGTCTTTAACACTTCATCTAGTAACATATTGAATCAAAAACAATAACTTACAAAAATACAAGCCTTTATTTTATTTTTGTGAATTCTACATGAAATTTTCAATTTATATTTTCCAAAAGCAAAATTATTATTGATAGAAAAGTGCGGAGGGAGTGCCCAAAAATCGGGAAAATAAGCCAATCAATTAATTACGATTGACGTATGTACATTTGACTATCAACTGCGAGAAACTAACGAAAAAAAGAAAATAAATCTACAAAATCAACTCTATACATTTACTATAAAAACTTATCCAAATATTTTATACGAACTTGCTGCCAAGAATGCACCAGTTTTGTTTGTATTTCAAAAGCGCATCAAAGGCATGTTGATCTTTATAAATAATTCTATTCAAAATACGTTATCGTATTTAACTGACAGGTCAGTTAAAATAAATGTTTAATACGTATCCGTCAACGCAAAGTACGGAAGTTAGTCAACTTTTAACTTTTGACGTAAGTTGAATACTTTGAGAGCTATCAACTGCTTCTTCTTCTTTATTTTCTTTTAACTCTTGCTGTGTTTCAATAGTATTCTGTAATTTTAATAAAATAATTTTGCTGCAAAAAATAAAATACGAAGGGATTAAATTTAATTAACGAGTAAATAAAATAGAAATTAAATTTAAAAGTGAATAAAAATAGAGATCAAATTTGGATTTAACATCCGTCAGCAAAGTACTTATTCTGTCAACCTCATCCGCCGTTACCTTGACTTCAGTTGAATACGTTAAAGTACAACATATGACGGACTCTAAGTGCTCCAAGCTTAAAGTCAACTAAAACGAAGCTCAGTTGTAAATTTTAACTTAGAGGTTACTGTGTTTCAACTGGCATGAAATTATGTCTTACTTTATCGATCATAATTTAAAAACGAAAAGTTCCCCATGCATAACGATTTTTGATTAAAAAAAATCTGAATAAAAAATAAAAACACTTTAAAAATTTTCTTTTCTGTGGGTTACGTTATTTTCGTTATCACCTGTTGGGAACGTAGACGGCCATATTAAAGTTATTGACAAAAAATGTCTATACGGAGAATTAACCTACAACTTGTCTTTAACTTGCAAAATGTTTTTATTAAGCTGCGTTTAATTTGTTAGGAAAATGTAAAAAAAAAAATTTTTCCTATAAAAATTTTTTAGCGTTTAGGGCTTGTCAAACAGCCAAGTTAAATTTATTAAAAACATTAACGGCCAAAATTTTTTCTCATGCACGCACTGTGTGTGAGAAAAGAAAATATAAATGCGTAATTTTGTTTCTACAATTCGAAATGCTTACCCAACAGGTCGATTAAAACGACCATAAAAATATTAAAAAAGCCTAAAAAATATTTCTCACAAAAAAGAAAGTTAAAAAAAGTTCATTTAAAATTTGTAAAAGTTGCACAGTGGCGTGAAATAGTATTTGATTTAAAATATAGAACTTTAAATTCAAATTTACACTTGGTTCGTAGAGAAAGACATTCAGTTTTTGGTGACTACATTTGAACATTCTGCTTTAGTAAAGAGTTTTTCTACAGGACTAGGACAATTTTTCATTGCCCTTGTGCGTAGTTTATCGCAAAGTTTCTGTTTATCTGTTTTGTTGTTAACTTTGGCACCCTGTCCAAACGCAGTTATCACGTAGCATAGGTCCCTCTTTACGAACTACTATTTATTTCATTAGAATCGTTTAGGTAATTTAGAAGTTTTATGTTTATTACCACTTTTTTTTATTTTACACCACTGTGCATTGTTGTTTGTTTAAGCCCTTAACTGTTAAAATTTTTGTATTGAAAAACCAAATAGCCCATTTGCTTTGAAAAGCATATTAAGTGGCAGGCCTCCGTTTCTGTATTTAAACGTTTTGTTGACACTTTTATTTTACAGTTAGGCACGAACTGGTCTTTTATTAATACAATGACTTACACATATTTCAAATAAATATAAATAAATATAAATTATGATTGCGACCAAATAATAAAGAGAAAAGTTTTCTCTTTAGTCATAACGGGAAGGTGGCACATTTTCACAGCTTCTGCTTATTTATGACGAGCCTTATTAAACAATGTAAAACTTAAAACCTCATAAACTTAAATTGGTTTTTGTATTCGCAAAAATATTTAAAAAGGAAACCCAGCTTAATTTATGTTTTTAAGGAGTTTCCCTGATTCGAGAAAAATTTAAGAAATTTTAAGGTTTTTCAATGAGTTGTTTTAGTGTCACAGCAGTTCACTCGCCCAACTTCCGTTTGATAGTTACAAACGTTATCGAATAACTATAATACCCTGTAACTTAGTATTTAAGATTAAAAATTATATATTTAAATATACACTGCGCATCATTCAATTAAAAAAATATATTTTTTTTTTTTCATATAAGACGCCAGTTGTTATTTTAAAAACACAGTCTGTAACTTAAGAGAGTTGAGTTAGAATTATTCAAAAATGTTTATAAAAAGCAATAAAAATGTTCATGATTAACTGTAGCTCATCCTGTGTAAAATAAGATAATTTTAAAATTTTTATGTGAGAAATTGTTCACTTAAGTTACACAAACGAGATACAGATATTGGATGGTATTTAGTTTTGGGGTAGAGAAAATACATAATCAAGTTATTAATGCTGTAAAAAAAGAGGAACGAAATAATCCGATATACTAATAGGATATCTACTTATATGTGTAGTAATAAAAATATTAAAGCAAATAAAAAAGTATGAAAATATGTCTCAAAGTAATATTATTTTGAATCATATTATTTGCTTTCGCTTCCAATCCAGCCAGCTTTTTAATTGATTACTCTCTTATCATATTAAGAATTTTAATACTCTGCCTATTATAGTTCTCTAGGTAGATGATGATAATTTTTCACTTTGTATTTGAGGTACCACTATTAACAAGGTGATACCTTTTACTTTGCCCACTTGAAGAATCAAAAAAAAAAAAAAAAAAACAATAATAATAAGTGATTTATCCGCATATCTTACAACAAACTGTGTAAATTCCAGAAAGATTAGTCTACTAGTGTAGGCAGCTATAGCTTTCTCTACAAAAAACCACTCCTAGGCAACGAAGAAAATGGCGTGGCAAAAAACCATGCATCATGAGAGGTCAAGTATAATGGATTCGAAGCTGTTACGGAAACAGTAAAAAGAGATGGCTCTTAATTAGGCCACCCGAGGCCACTTCTGGCGGCATACTGTTGCAGAAAAATCTTAGAACAGTACATCCAAATTCCTTATCGGAAAAATTTCTACTTTAGCTCACGGTTGAGATAAACGTAGCCAAATATCATTCTAAGTGCACGAAGAAGGACAATCAATTTAGACCCTTAGCATGAGGAGATAAAAAAAGTTATAATTTCGAATAAGAAACTGCAAAATACTTTCAAAATCGTTTACAATCGGAAAAGTCCTCAAGTTATTTTTAGATTATGTATTTAAAAGAAGCACTCCTGCAAAGTAGGGTAGAATCAAAGTATTTTGGAAATAACTCAGAGTTAAGCAACACGTCAAACCCTCAAGAAAAAATGGCATTCTCGGCATCATTACCTCCGATTTCAATAAAATTTCACACAAATGTCATACACTATAAGAGTATAGTTAAAGAAAATTGACCCCAGATTCTTTCGGGTTCCAAAATACGACGTCATATAAGTTGAAAAAAAATGTTAAAAACAACAAAAGTCTCCTTACAAAAATTGATAGAACTTTCAAACTGTTCAAGATTATTTAGGTGAAAGTGCACCCTTTAAAATTATATGAATATTGTGTTTGTTTTTAAGAAAAGGTCAAAGGTAATTTTTCGGGGTCTTGAGTTCAAAGGTCCATAACTAGAAAAGTATCTAGTATTAGACAATCTTCTAGATTTGCAGAAACTCGATTGGTGTCAGAGTTATAGACCAAAACGTAATCCTAAGACAAATCTTTTATGTTGGATTTTCGATATGACATTAAAGTTAATTATTCTAAATGTATTTCCCATGTTTTTTGGTTTATTTTGTGTTCTTCATGTCGTTCTCGAAACAAGGCATAAAAATAAATTATGTTGCACAGTAAAAAAGTTTTATCGATTTTCGTACGGAGACTTTTGTAATTTTTTAACATTTTTCACATCCTTTATGACGTCAGATTTCGGAAGCCGAAAGGATCTGGGGTCCAATTACATACAACAGTTGTGGTGAATTTCATTGAAATCAGAGGTTTTGTATTCGAATGGCATGATGGTTTGACATGTTTTCACTCCTCAGCCATTTGTAAGGGGCTAGGCCATAAAATTTGACATGAGGTTGTCTAGTTAATACCTACAAAATGGTTTAGATGATCGAGTTATAAGAATTTTAAAATAAAATTTTTGATTTTTTGATAACCTGGTACAGTTTTTTTCAGCATATTGGGTTGAGCAAATTTTTTTTTTACTTTATTGTCGCAGTTAGCGAGCAAACAAATAAACAAACATGTTTTGTGCTATGTCTAGATGTTTAAATATTTGACATAATGATCGTATTTAAAAATAATTTTATTATGCGGGACAATAATAGGATTCAACTAACAACAATATTATTATTAAAAATAGCAATAAAATGGTTGTAGATTGAAATTAACTGAAATATGTTGCTCTTAGATTATGGTTGTTTGATAATTCCGTAGCTAATTTAACGCTTTTTTATAAAAGCTTATTGACGATCAATTTGTGACACACAACATGAAAAAATATAGACTTTACTGTGCGTTCTTAAGCCATTAATTAATTAATTTTTTTTATTTAAGTGCTTTGCAGTGTAAAAAAATATTCAAAAGTGAAAATGAAACACTTGACGCCGGGTAACAAAAAAAAAAAAAAAAAAAAAAATACATTAAAAACATAATAAAAAAACCCAAATAAAATGTTAAAATATGTTTATCTTGACAAAATGAAGTATTGCATGAACACATAGTTAATTTTTCTTAGTGTTTTATTTGTTTGTTTGTTTCTTTGCTACTTGCTGGCAACAAATGTTCAATGAGTTCAAAGTATGTTCGTTCGGTCATTACGTACATACATACATATGCACGTATTTGTAGTAAAAGTTTTTAAGATAAAAAATTGCTAAAAAGGTTATATAATTTTCTTTCTAAGATATTTAATATGGCAATTTATTTCTTTCGTGTATAATCAAGGTCAATACTTCTTTAAAAGCTGCTAGTTAAGAAGTGGAGAAAGTATTTCAAATAATTCCATGGGACGATTTACATTTTAATTGAAAAAAAGAAAACCGTTTTTATTTTTAATTATTCAATCGAACTAATAAAATTTAAATATTTTAAACATTCTGTTTGCAGATAGTGAAGACATTAGGGTTTCTGTGTGAATAAATTAAGGACAATAGAGTTAAATATATAAGATTTTTTTATATTTTAGTTTTTGCAAACAACCACACATTTCATTCCTTTAAATACGTTTTCACGGTCAGACATTATCAGCTCAGCAACAGATGAACCTCAGGGATCAGTTTAAGGGAACCCGGATGCAGACTACCTTTTTTTGGTCTTTTTTTATCGCTTCCTTTTCTCGGTGGTAAAGAAAAGTCGAACTTTTTTTCAAAGTCCCACATTCCCACTATTGATTACTCCCAATCAGGTGAATATTGCCTTAACTTCAATTTTTATTACAGACTCCTGTGCAATTGCTAGCATTGTCTTCCTGGATTTTCATTTGAGCCAGATAAAAAAGTTGAATGAACTACTATCTTTGTATCCTGCTTAAGGGTCCTTGGCATGAGTCGGGTTTCCCTGTTTGTATTTATCTTTTGTCATCTTACTAAGTTTTAGGAACAAAATCATTGTGAAATCACAGAGTATCTCGCCGATGTGCAATAATTGGGCCGGACTCGTGCTCCCATGATTAGTACTCTTAAACTTATTCCCTAATATGTTTACTTCTAAATATTGTATAGCAAACTGGCTTATTTTGTCCTCCGGATGCAAGGGAATTATGTGGCCCTTCTGCGGTTTTGCCGGATTCTAACTCCCAGGACGAGTACCTGTAGATAGCTTTCTGGACAAGAAATTTCCTAATTTGTTTCTGTTTTCATATTAGACTTTAGATCCAACTGGTATATTTTTCTGCTGTTTAATTAGACTACCTCCCCACTCGACAGGTTCATGCACTCCCCTGGCACCTTTTTTGGCTGATATGACTGCGGATGTTGATCTCTTCACCTCGCTCAAAAATAATATTAAAATTTCTGCCGAGTCCATCATGAAAGGATAATAATCCACGAGTTTCGGAGACAAGAGAGAGAGAGAGAAAGAGAGAGAGAGAGAGTAAAGTCAAACCTAAATTAACGCGTGAAGCGCAAAACACCCTGACCCATAGCTTTTGCGCTGAAATGTTATACCTAAATAAGAGCGTCAACTTTTTGTTTTAAACAGTAATTATTTTGTTTTATAACACCTTTTGTATAGAAATAAAAAAGAGATAAAAATGCTAGATTGCCTTGAAAATAACTAAATTGTAATCACTTTTCAAAAGTAGCCAACTTAACTCACTAACGCACTGTCAAAATTGATTTTTTCAACTGCTAAGCTTTGACGCCGCGCTTCATGCATGTATGTACATGAGAATAGAATATAATACAAAGAAATGAATAGATTCGAAACAGGTTTCAGGTTGACAAACCTGAAAACTCATATTCGATGCAACGACGGAATGCAAATATTCTTTACTTAGTAAAAAGATGTTGGAGAAGCATAGCCAGTAAGACGCTTGAAAGTAGACTAAAAAAACTGGCTACGAATGCAGTAGGGGCTCATAAAAGCAGGAGTACTTAACTGCAAGATTAAATTGTATTCAAAGCGCCAAAAAGGTACATTGATACAACCTCAGTATCGTAAAGAAATTGTTTAAAACAAAACGATACAAGCTGTTTAAGACTGATTGATCCGAAAGAATTTGGAATCTGTTCCGGTTGACTGCATTAGATATATTCTGAAGGTTGGTAACTTCCAACGTCAGCGTGATTAATAAATGAATGCAATTACATTTTTTTTCTAGCGTGTTTTAACGAAAAGGCAAACTTGATCAGACTGGTAACTCCCTTGTTCTAAAGAAGAAAATGTTAGTTATATCGTTAGAATAAAAGTTATAACAAAATCTCCAAAAATGTATCTGCAAAATCTCCTCTAGTGGTAATGTACTAATAACCCTAGATCTAGTAGAAAATTTATCGTATCTGCAAGTACAAACATTTTACATACTTCAACTTCAATATGTACATTTTTGGTGTAATTCATTTTTCTTATCCACCTACAGACTTTTAACAATATGTTTTTTTGTTGTTGTATTTTTTTTTCCTTTTTGTTTGCATTTTTGAACGGAATTGTAGGTTTCTTAGTGTGTTCAAATGTTCATTCACTCACTCGTTTGTTTTGAATACTCAACTGATTGCTGTCTGTATGTCTGTCTGTTTAACTAACTGTCTATGTAAGTGTCTAGAGGTAAAATAAAAGCTAATCAGAGATGCCGGCTTAAAAATATATGTAGTCAATGAATGAATGAAAAAAATAAATAAAACACTAAACTGAACACAAATACAAAATAAAAAATCATAAAAAAATATATTTGCCGGCATGATAGACATTTATAAACAATTGTTGAGTTCAGTTAATATCTACACAACTGGTGTTGTTAATGCTGAACTGTTGTAAAGTAAAGTTTGCGTGAAACCGGTCTAAATCAGTAAAATAATAAACAAACATTGCGGGAATTTTTGTTGTTTTTTATGTTTCGGAAGAAAAATTAAATAAAAGATGACAAAAACTACATGGTCAAGAAAAATTTTTAAAATATTAAACAATCCTAAATTATGGAAATTAAAAGAACTAATTCGCTAAATAAATTTTTTTTAGACTTATAATAGATTTTTATATAAAATCTCATGAGAACTTGGCTTTAAAAACAGTTAAACTCGTACACGAAGAGTTTTTTCGCATGTATAGGTCCCCTTTGGCTTTAAATTTTTATTTATAGTTATTTGTTATTGAAAACTTTTTACGGTTAATTCTTTTGTGTTTAATTGAAAATGTCAGCCCATAATATTTTAAGATATGAACATTATATTTAAATATAATGTCTATATGGTGACACCCTCCAATTTTTATTTTTTATATTTGTTTTTACAGCGGAACTAGCTCTGTTATATATGTAAAAAATAATTTCCTAAATGTAATGGCCTAAAAGATCATGCCTTAATGGGGACACCCTTTAAATTTTACCTTCATTTTTTAAACTTGTTCTTATGGGTCATGAAATACCTAAAACTATAATGGCAAGAGTCTTCAAATTTATTTTGACGCTTTATGCTTTAAGCTCGATAGAACTTACGAAAGAGCTAACAGTCAAACGAACTGCTATACTACGCTCACATTTGACACTAGATAACGTTTAAGCAACGTCATCAAATTTTCTAGATATAATTTGAAAATCAGTCATCAGTTTGGCAACGTATAGAAGCAAAATCTTATTCAATTCGATTAGGCTTATTTGTGGCTTAACGAATTTGTTAATAAGCAAAATTGCCGTACGTGGCGTAAAACCAACTCACGACAGACTTCGTTACATTTAGAGTTTAGTTTAGTTTAAAGATGAACTAAAGGGGCTTACGTTACGGTTAACGGGAATCTTTATTATGATTGTTTTTTTTTTTTTTTTTTTTTTTTTTTTTTTTTGGGAAAATATGGATAACAATAATCCGGAAAAGATTAGGCTTACACAGAATGGTAATATATTCAATATGGTGACCGCAACCAACCATCGAGTTATTAAAAACAAAATTTGTCGATATGTTAATTTCGGAAAATGGACATGTCAGTTGGCCCCAGGTCATGCGATTTGATACCACTGATTTATGCTGATAAACCAGTAAAAACTGACTCCTTGAATGCCTATATTGTTTATGTTTATCTTAGCGTATGGGCAGCAATACTCGAAAAGTGGCGCCTACTTTGGCTCAGAACTCGCTTTAACAAAATCAGTCACGCTGACCATAAGCACGAAATCATTTTCAAATTATTTTTTTTTTTAATTTAATTTTGTGTGTTATTTTTTACAACTTAAAGTTCTATCGGAAAAAACACCCTATACTTATGTATATAATTTTATTTATAAATTTTTATTTATGGAGTACGATGTTCTCAGTTTTTTAAGCTTGATGTTTGTTTTATTTCACGAGGAATAAGATTTTCAAAATCATATCTTTTATATTACAATTTTCTTTTAATTTTTAAAACAAAGAAACAATTCTTTTTAAGATCTGTCTAATGATGTGTTGTTAATATTATATATAGATGGGATATGGTAGTAGTGGGTTGGTGTTGGTGGTGGACAACAAACTTAACTGCCTGTGTTTTACAGACTGTTTGTCTGTCCATTAAAATTGCATACAAGCCGCTAAAGTAGTAAAGGTATTGGTAGTATAGCAGAAGTAGTAGTAATAGTAGTCGTAGTCATTAGGAAAATGAAAGGATTTGATAGATGAATGAACAAATGTTGATCTTTTGTATGAAAATGTATGAAATAATGATGTGATTTATAAACAAAACCGCGAAAAAACAAATAACAAAAAAAAAAAAAAATAAACAAACTTTAACTAAACTGAAATAGTTTTTAAGCGAACAACCATTTACAGGAGAAAAGAAGGTGAAAAAAGTGAGTGAGTCTGTAATTTCCAGTAATTTTCATACAATTTCTTCGTTAAAATATTTTTGGTGGAAAATATTTAATGGTAGTCGGCGCACAGTTGTTGTTGTTTCTCTTCAAGTAAAGTTGAAACATTACAAAAATAAAAAATAATCGAAAAAATTATATATCAAATCATGTGTCAAAATAGACACATAACTTAGACATTGATCAAAATTATGCCCGCTGAGAGCAACAGATAGTTAAAAAAAAGACATTAAATAATCGTCAAAATAAATTAACTTAATTATATTATTGAAGCACTTCATTTACTTGAATAAAAACGATAAATGAATAAAAAACGATAAATGAATAAAACATACTAAGCAAATGAATAAAACATAAAATCAATGTAATTATTGACTTTGACAGTACGAGTAATTAGAAAATTTGTTGTACAAGTTAGAAATAAAGTAGACCTAATTTTTAGAAAAGTCTCTTTTACAGGGTTGATCATACATAATGTCATTAAACGAATGATTCTTAATTAATGCAAATGGTGTCAAGTAACGTATCGCGAATTTCATTGTCACTTTGTCTGTTATCACGTCAAACCCTTTCAGTTTCGTTATTTTCAAATCTCGCATTTTCCATCACAAACCTTGCAAGTCTTGAAAAGTAACACATAAAAAAGAAAATTCCAATCTGTTGTCAAATAATTTGCGCGCAAACTAGGGGCTGTGGTCCAAAAAATATTGATTGCGTTTAGTCAATGAGAGTCCATGTTTAAAATTGATTTAAATTTGATTAAAATTGAAAAATATCTATTTAGAAAAAACTAAAATTAAATAAAGCTTTTTTAAATTATTTTTTGTATTATTTTTTAAGCTTCCAAACCAACACTTCATATTTTTTGGTAACAATTTAATGAATAAATAACAAATCGTTTGTTGTTTACAACAAACGAACTAATTAATTCGGCTTAGGTTTATTTAGTTTAACAAATAAAAAAAATGTTTGAAAAGAAGCAAAGAACGCTGATAACGAATGTAGCAATCCAAGAAATGCTGCAATACATTCTGCGGGAGTCTTATTTTTTCGAAAAAAAAAACTTTTATATATTTTTTTTCTAAAAAATTTATTAAAATGAGCTTAACTTAAAAATTAAAGGGCTTTAGGTTCGCTAGAAATAAAAAGATAGATCAAGGTAAGGAAAAATAAAATGTTTAATGATTAAATTTTATTTTTGGCTTAAGTTTATTTTTTAATTTCAAAAACCTTTTTTTTTTTAAGAAAATATATTTTACAAATGTATGCGGACGTTTTTCATAGAAAACAAGACCAAATAGACTCCAACAGTAAGTAATGCCGCATTTTCTTAACTTAAATTTAAGTGTTTAATTTAAAAAGCCGTGTAAGTCCTAAACTGGAGCGAGCTATCGTCAGAATTGAAAAATTTAAAAATCGGAGAAAAAAAATTTTGGTGTTTATTTTTCATGCACCAGAGGTGTACTTCTTTATAAGCCAAGCCTTCTTCGGAACAATAAAGTCCAAGTTTAAAAATTAAACTCTTCTACGCCTCTATTATAGCCGTGTGGAACTTTGGTGCCATCGGCCTAGCCGTTTAGAAGGTACAGTACTTTTACGAGTTGGTTTTACGCCACCTTATATTTGTCTAAAAAAAAACTTTAAATTCATTTTATAAATATTTTTCCTGACTAGATTTGTATCATGCTAGGTTTTGAACTTTAAATTTATTTACTTTATTGTAATGAATTAATTAAAGTAATTTATTTGAATGATTATCAATCCAAATGTAGGCAGAGTTCTTGTGTAGGTTGCCCTTTATTAAATCATTAAAGATTTTATTATCTTAAGGTTTTCAAGCGAAAAAAAGTTGTTGTCTTTTTAAAGCAAATTTGAAAATAAAAAAGTAGTTAGAGGGTAGACAATATGCTTTTTCAAAAAAATGTTTGGAAAACTTATAGCACTGTTCTGCAGAGGAATGCAGTATGAATATGGAGGGTTTCAAGCAGAGTATAAAAATAAACAAAATGAAACGTTGTTGTTTGCATGATTATATGCCCATTATAGTAGAGCGCATTAAGGCTTAAAAAGAAAAACTTAATTCTAAGCGAAATACATAACGTGATTGTACGATACTATTGGCAGATCAAAACAGCCACATGAGTGAGTGAGTGAGAATCACTCTCTGTCATTGCAAAAGTATTTCTTTTCGTTTTCTTCATATACAAAGCGATTAAAAACGAAAAGAAAAAAATGAAAAGTTCTGTTTAAAGTGCTTAATAAAAATCTGTGCCTCGTTTCTATAATTTGAGTGAGAAATTTCTCACATAAAAATATTTATGTCATCTTGTTTTACGCAGAGTGAGCTGGAGTAACTTAAGAACGTTTTTGTTAAAAGAACATTATAAGTTGTAGCTAATCCTGTGTAAAACAAGATGACTACAATATTTTTTCGTGCAAAAAATTTCTCATTTTAGTTAAAGAAACACGGTACTAATCTAAATACTTTGGTTTCAGTTTGTGCTTGTATCTTCTTTGATCAGCTGCTTAGGTAGATTTTCTTATCTATTTTGTATAGTCTATCAAGTAATTAAGATGTCTGTAAATAAAGAGTAAAATAAACGCATTGTTTTTAATAAATTCTAATAAAACTGCAAAATTTTTATTTGAGTTGCTAAATATATGCACGTACGTTATGAGCTAAGAATACGTACGTAGCAAGAAAATAAAGTACATTTTTAAGAACGGATTAGTGCAGAAACTATAGCATAAGATTTTTGTTGTTGCATAGAATTTATTTTAATTTAGTAAGGAAGTTCTCTTAAAATCATATCAGTTATATTGTGTTGAAAGGATTTCACAATAAAAATTTATACCCCTTTTTTGTTAAAATAATTTTTGCAAAAAAAACCGACTTCAAAACAGACAAACTTAAAATCATATTTCTTTATAACGGTAATTATACATTATATTATTATATTATATTATATTCAAGAAAGATTGCGTAAGGATTTTTTATATGTCGTAGAACAAAATATGAATGCAGTTTGAAAGAAATCAGTAGTTATGTGGCCACCCTTAACTTTTTATACTTTTTATTGCTGACACAGTTAAACAAAATTTGTTTAAATTCCAAGCGTTAGTCGATATCTGTTCAAAAGATTGGCCATATAATCATTAGGGCACCCTTTAATTTCTAATTTTAAATATTTATACGTGTTATTACACTTGATATAGTAATGGACATTCTGTGTAATTTTTAAGAGTTTGCCTGTAACGGTTTTAAAGATAGGGCCATATAGGTCAAATAACATCAGTTATAGGGACACCCTTTAATTTCTAATTTCAAGTTTGCTACTTGTTATGGCGGACTTAGCAATAAAAGTTCTGTGCAAATTTCAATCAACTGTCTACAATTGTTCAACAGTTTGGTCATTAAACAACAGCAATTATCGTAACATCTTATAACTTATATGTTAAATATTTACACTTCTTAATATACCACACAAAGTAATGGACATTCTGTTCAATTTCAAGTGTTTTTATATAACGGTTCAAACGATTGGGCCATATAGATTAATTTAGTTCAAATATGGGAACATCCTTTAATTTCTAAATTCAAATTTTATACCTGTTACAGCGGACTTAGCAGTATAGGTACTTTGAAAATTTCAGCTGTCTCTCTATAACGGTTCAAAAGTTTGTCCACATACATCAAAAACATTAACTATTGGGACACCCTTTAATTCATAATTTTTAATATGTATCCTGTCCTATTTTAAGGCGTTTGTCTATAACGGTTGAAAAGATAGGAGCATATGATTCAATTTACGTCATCTATGGGGACACCCATTTATTACTTTTTGCTATTGGGAGCTATAGTAATACGCATTTTTTTAATTTTACAGAAGTGCGGTTTACGGTTCATAGTACACTTAAAACATATGTATGTTGTATGAGGACACCCTTTTTAAAATCGTTTCAGATACGACTGAGTTCTGCAGGCACAAACCTTAAAAAAGCAACACTCAGTCGAATTGATAACCTCCTTCTTTTTTTGAAGCCGATTAAAAATAAACCAATTTAAGGTCATACCATAAACCAATTTAAGTCAAACGTCACACTTCCAATCCTATCTATTCTTTTGCAGATGACAGTAGCATATGCCATTCATTTTCGTTTCGCAGTAGACCAAGCCTTCGGGAAATTGAGGCTATGAGAAAGCACATGGACGATACCCTTAATCGCGACCTTTTGGTAATTTCCGAATGGGGCCTGGCGAACAGGGTTCAGTTTAACGCTTATAAAACCCAGTGCTGCGTGCTTTCGCACAGGCGTACTGCTGAACATGCTACCTTATCTGTAATTATAGGTGATATGTATATTAAGGACTCAGAAGCTCTCGATGTTCTTGGCATGAAAATTCAATGCGATGTTCGTTGGAACAAGCACATTTTTCATGTTGTAAAAGAAGCATTCAAGTGCCTAGATTTTCAGAAACAGTTTAAGAAATACTTCACTCCATCTGATCTCCTTACTATCTATGTCACCTTGATCAGACCGAAAATGGAATACAACTCTCATGTATGGGCCGGTGCTTTAAAGTCTATTTTGGAGTTACTCGACCGCGTACAGAAGAGAGCGAAGAAACTCATCGGTGACAGTAGGATATCCAGCTCTATTGTGATTTACTGTTTTATCGTTACTTCAACGGAATGTGCTCTTATGAAATCAGGGAACTTGTTCCTGAAAATCGTAATTTCATACGCGCAACGTGATCTGCATCAAGAGCGCATTCCTTTGTGGTCGATTGGCCAGTGAATCGCACAACGCATTACAGAGAAAATTCGTTTTTTAGCCGAACCATTCGTATGTGGAATAAACTCCCTGCAGAGTTCTTTCCTGCCACTTTCAATGTGCAAAGATTCAAATCAAATGTTCAAAAACACTACTCTATCCCCCATCCCACAACCTTATTTCCTAGTTCTGGCACAATGCATTGCATAAGTAGGGGTCATCCCCGGAGTGCTGGTCCTAATTAAAAAAAAAATACCTAAAGGATATAAACGAAAAATCTTTTACTGATTTACTTACTACTTAAATAAAACAATTAAAAACAAAAATAAAATTTCATATTTAATATTAAGAGCATTAGTTCAAGGCTACAAAACCAGTAAAGAAATTTAGATTTCTAAAAGGTGGCGTAAAGGAGTTTGAATTTTTAGTGTTCTTGGACCCATTTTGTGCCGTTTTTTCAACCCTTAAATGTTATAAGTATAAATTATTCTAACTAGATCAAGTTCAGTGCAGTTCAAAAGATTGCATTGTTAATCGTATAAGGTATATTAAATGGTTTGCAGGTCTTGCCTGAATGGCCGAAGTACAATAAAGTTTAAATTAAAGCAACACAAGTGTTTTCCAACACTCTTTTATGTGTATTTGATAATACTACTTATCCCCTTAAAACTAACGGTTTAGTATATTGCCGCAGCTGCTTTACACCTTTTCTTGTATTATTCGCTATCAATAAAAACAAACAGCAAAAAACTTTTCTTTGCTTCCTTAATTTGTATAATATCCCATTAAAGATGATTGGAAAGGATAATTGTGAAATGTATTTTATTTTTACAAAAAGGATTGCAGTATTATTGATTTAAATTGTAAAAATATTTTCGGTTACAAGCTTTTGTTAAAAGCATAATAGAATTCAATAAAAAACTTAAGAAAAACTATGTTTTTTTCGGTTTAATTTTTTCTTGTGAAGTACCCTGCTATCAAGTTTTTGTAGTTGTTTGTTCCATTAAAAAAGGCTTATCTGTTTTTATTACTTTAACAAATTCCAATTTATTTTTGCAATTCAAAATTACAAACATTTGTATTTTGACAGATATTTTTTCAAAGCAAAAGCAATCAAATTTTATGTCACTTAACGTTAACTAACTAAACAAACATACTTTCAATTCAACAAAATAAAATCAGCTGGTTCAGCAGGGAATGAAAAATAAAAACTTTTAATTCAGTCACAAGTCGATTAAACGTTATAAAAAAACTAAAAATTATCTATTGTCGAAAAACATAAAAAAGATAAATATAACTAACATTTCGCAAAAAAGTAAAAAGCAACTGAATTAATAATATTTCGGTTTGAACAACGCATTAAAAAGTGATTACAAATCAACAGAAAGAATATACAGTATTGTACAAAATTAAGCCATCCAGCAAATATTTTCCTAAATGGAAAACAGATTACAGTTTTCCATTTATTCGCCTTTAAACAAAACATTCACTACCTTCATACTCAATGAGCTGTTGGGATTTGAACTCGTACTCATAATCTTCTGTTTAATAAACACGCAGACACCTCTATCAACGCCGCTAATGTTGTTCTCTACATTTTTTAACTTTTCATAAGAAATTTTAAAAATGTGGAAGAAATGTAAATGAAAAGTCGACCATTTTATCATCCACTGTGACTGTTGCAAACGTATCACATCTGTATCAGCAACATTGATCATCATTTAGCCAGGTTAAGAGATCGTAATCATTTAATTTGGTGATAATAAGAAACAAATCGTTAAAACAAGATCAAAGTGAAGGATAGTTAAAGTTACAACAACAACAAACATATATCACATGAAAGTAAATTTTGTTTGTTTATTATTTATTTTTTCATCTTCTCCAGATAGAAAGTGTTAAATTGTGTGTAACAAAAATATAAAAAAAAGTTTAAGGATTTTCAGTTTCTTAGAAAAATAGCAAAAAAGTGAAAGTTTTGACAAACCAACAAAAAACAAAAAAAGAAAAAAAACATATATTCATAAATGAACAAGTGAAAATTAACCACAAAAAAATTATGTAAATAATCTTTACTCTCTTTGTCCATCAAACTAAATAACGAACATCCTCTGGAAACACTTGAACAAAATTAAACACAAACTGTTATAAAAACGCAAAAATGTAATACTTGCAAATCAAATTAAGAGAAAAAAAACATAATCTCTTCCAGAAATGTCTAACATGAAGATTGTTTTTCATTACATTTTACTTATTAAAATTTCTTAATTAACACGGCAGTTAAATTTAAAGACTTCAATTTTCATTTGAAAATATGCAATCAGCATTAACAAACAAATAATAAAAAAAATAATAATAAAAAAATGGAATGAATGTATGTTTTAAAAACTGTTGTGATAAATTTGGTTGTCAAAATCATCTTTCAAGTTTAAATCAAGCGCAACTCTTTTGCACAAAAGTTCGGCAAAAAATAAATAATAATAATAATAAATAAAATCGTTAACATTAGTTACAATTGAAAGTTAAAATATACTTTTGCATGAAAATATTCATTAATACTTTTTGCACATACATTTATACTTAGGGGAGACATTAATATCAGCATATGTACATACAGACTTATACGCTCATAAAAGCAGTATGTTATGTTTATTCATTTAGTTAACGATTTAACATTTGTATTTTTCTATGAATTGGAAAGACGAATGTCTGGCTGGACATTAGGCTAAAACACAAAGTGATGAATAAAATTTGATACAAGTTCCTTTCTAATTATTAGAACATTTTAAGAACGGATATAAAAATGGTTTAGATTTTAAACTAGGATGTGAGGTGTAAAGGCAAAATAATAAGCTTTAATTAAACAATAAAATATATTTAAAAAAAAATAAGTGAAAATTTCGTGTGGATTTCAGAAATTTTTAGTTTGATATTCCTTACTGTAGTTGTTTGTGTGTTATGCATATGAACTTTTGCTAAAATCTTTGAAGGATGAACTTTAAAAGTGTTAATAATCCCCCTGAAAATAAAAGGCGTTCATTGCATCTCTACACCTCTTGCCAACAATTTCGTGTAACTAATTTCGCAAAAACTTTCGTCGTCTTAGTTGGCTCTTAGAAATCAAAAGAATTTCCAGGGACTATAAACAAGGTGGCTAAAAATAAATAAACCTATTGGAAAATGGAATATTTTTTGCAAACGACGTCGACATATTTAGAATTGGTGCCAAGAAACTGTGAGTCTCATTAAATTATACTTTTAATGGAACAATTTAGCACAATGTTAACTTTATCGCCGCTTTCCTGGTCGTTTAAAACCCAGCCTTTGGAATTGAAGAATGTAGAAAAATGTTGATGGTAATGAAAATAAGTCTCCTCAAAACTTCTGTAAGCGGTTTTCCATAAAAAGAGATCATTGTTATAACAGAAAAGCAGTATAAGAATTCCTTTTCTTTTTTTTTAAAGCCAATGCGTAGCGTTATTAATAAGCTTTAGCATCGTTTTAGCAGTTAAGATTTTTAAGATTTCTTCCGCCTGTATGCAAGCATGAGCGTGGGCTAAGTTAGTTATTCTTTTAAAATGAACAATATTTTCACTGCATGAACTGTGTTTTTAAACTGTGGTCTTTCGTAATATTAATTAATTTAAATTTTACTACTTCCCATTTAATTAGTTGAGAGAGAAAAATATTTTAAATCAGAATTACAGTTCGTTATCAAAGAAAGAGTTCAAAATAACTTTTGAGAGTTTGGAATTAAAGGCCGGGACACAGAGAATCCGTCATACGTTATTCTTTGACGTATTCAACAGAAGTCAAAGTAACAACGGATGAGGTTCGCACAATGAGTACTTTGCTAATGGATATAAAATCAAAATCTATATTTTAAGTACGTCAAAGTTTAACGTATAACGGATTCTATATGCCTTGGCTTTTAAACAGGCAGAAATATTAAAATCTGTTGACGGATACGAATACTCTAATTACTTTGTATCTAACAAAGTTTTAGAACTTTTAGAAATTGTTTATTTCGCAACAAAGTGAAGCTTGTGGGAATGAGGCTTTCTGCAGAGGTGGGAGTAAAAAGAACGATTTCAATGATAAATTATTTCCGGGGCAAAAGCTTGATATTATCCGCTTCAAGGTTAGCTAGATTTAGAAGGCGATATAGTCATGCTTTTTAAATAACGGATTTCACAAACACATGGTTGCATTGTGGGATTGAAAGCGCTAATGATAACAGACCTAGCCCAAGAGTTAGCAGCTCATATTATCCAAAACCCAAACTGCTAACGAAACAATATAAGTAAGTACTCAAAACGATTGACTTTTTTCAAACTTTGGAGTTTTATTTCACTTCAAGCTTGTTCTTTTTCAATTAATTATTTTTTTTTTGATGACATGTGACAATCAATGTACTGACATGTGAAAATCAATGTAATTAAAATTAAATTATATGTAGGCGAATAATTGAATGGACACTTTTCTTATACAGTCATAATAAATTATGGTTGATGACAAATGGCGATTATTATTTAAATAGCGAAGTGGAAGACCTGCAGGAAACTTTATCTTACGTAAAAATGCTTAGGTGAAGCTTAGGAAGATACACAAAAGCTTGCAAAATTAATTATTTCTATATTAAAAATTACAAAGACAGCAACATATGGTTTCAATAGAATACAAGTCCTCACCTACGGAAAAAACTTTTTGTTTGAATTTTTCTCAAAACAACATACCAAAATCACTAACGAAAAACTTACTTTCAAACAATATTTCTGTGTCTTATATTTGTTGTCACATGTTATATTATCTATAGCCAACGGTGATTGAATACGGTTTATAAATAAATGACAAATATAAAGTAACCGTTGTAGTAGCAGTGCAGTACATTAAAGTTGAGTGTAAAAAATTATGTTCCATAATAAGTTGAGTCATTACTGTAACATGGACAATTTATATCCATGCAGTCAATATATATTCGGTTTTAAAAGTTGTACAAATTTAAGCTTCATTGATTGATTTATTTTTCATAAATAATGTGGGTGTTTCTAAAAGAAATTTTTAATAACTTTAAACCAAAATACCAAAAGAAAATGTAGTTAGTCTGGAGTCGCACCACAACATGAACATAAGAGGAAAAGGTAGAGAGGAACAAATTCAGGCTAATTGTTGAGTAGAAGAGAAAAAATGAAAGCCAATCATTAATAATTACATTTATCCCAAGTGAAAAGTGTTGAGATATTAAGTATTAACAATTTTTCTTTTAAATCTTTAAAAAAATCTTAGATTTTAGTCAGCATAAAAAAGGTAAAGGTAAGTAAAATAATCGGTAACTTTTAATAAATAACAAGCCAAGAGAAAATACAAAAAAAAAAAAAAAACTATTAATAATAATAATGAAGTCTGAGCAAGAACCCAAAATAAATACTTGAAATATATTTTCAATCATTGTTTATGTTTGTGTCAAATACACACTTATTTATGCATTAGTTATTCTTTATTTATTATTTGCGTTAAACAAATTCATTAACTTTAATTGAAAACACAAGAAAAAAAACACGACCCTGAGTTTGGATCTTACACATTTGATGTATTTAATTGTTTTTGTATTCTATAAATTCCACATACTTAAAAGTTGAATGAACAACAAGTGCTTTGTGCTGATAAGAATTTAATAGCAAAAGTATTTGCTTATTACTATAGGGTGTTTCTTAAGGTCGGTGGCGGAGAATTTTTAATTAAATAAAATAATTAAAATTTGAAAAAAAATTTAAATATCCTAATTTAATGAATATAATTTTAAGGGCAAAGGTTTTTTGGCTGCTGCTTACTCGTATATAGTGTCATCTACAAGGTAATTAAGTAGCATGTGGCACCAAAGTACCAAACCAAAATGCCGGACCAAAATTATGCTAAACTCGTCGCCTAGAAAACGATGATGCCATTTTACAGCTTTTAACCTTAAAAAATAACCCTTTACTTAGTATGCCGTTATTAAAATGTAAATATGAGTATATTTTACAAAAAAAAAAAGCGGAAGTTGTTAATAAAATAAGGTTACAAAATTTTGTATTTTATACAGTTGAAATAAAATTAGGTTTTCTAATTTTGTTTCAATCTTTTTCGCAAAGTTTAAAAAAAGTGAAATCTAAGCGAGGAAAAAAGGAACAAATTTTATTACGAAAATTTTCAGTTCTATGCAACCGCAAATTTCATGTAACAGCAAATATTTTTGATTATCAGATTTTATATCGACTTTTAGCTACCGTCCAGTATATTCTTGTGTAGCTGTCGCCCGTTGTTTTTAAATCGGCTTCGCTAAATAATAATTTCCAGAGGAGAGGGAATGAATGGCGCATTGCATAACGATTTTACTTTAAAAGAACTGGGTAAGGAATTTTACAAACGCTACTGCCCGATAGCTTCTCACGACTTATATCGAACTTTCCCAGGGATCGCACTATAAGAGTTGATATAGATGAGATCTCATCAAACGAGTTCAAGGTAAATTCCGGGGTTCGTCCTTTCTCCTACCCTATTTCTTTTATTTCTTAACGGCCTTTAACGTCACACTTCCAATTCTATCTATTCTTTCGCAGATTACAGTAGCATATGCCATTCATTTTAATTTCGCAATAGGCCAAGCCTTTCGGAAATTGGGGCTATGCGAAAACGGTGTAAGAAATACTTCATTCCATCTGATCTCCTTGTTATCTATGTCACCTTTATCAGACCGAAAATGGAATGCAACTCTGGAATGGAATACAACTTTGGAGTTACTCCACCGCGTGTAGGAGAGAGCGAAGAAGCTTATCTGTGATAGTAGGGAATCCAGCTCTATTGATTCACTGGAGCATCGAAGCAATTCGAGGTGTGTTTTACTATTTTATCGTTACTAAAACGAAATGTGCTCTAATGAAATTAGGGAACTTGTTCCTGAAAACCGTAATTTCGTACAAACAACGCACTTTTCATCCAGAGCGCATTTCTTTGTATTCAATTGACCAGCGAGTCGCCCTACGCATTACAGAGAAAAATCAATTTTTAGCTCAGCAGTTCGTATGTGGAATAAACTTCATGCAGGGGTCTTTTCTATCATTTTTAATGTGCAAAAATTCAAATGAAATGTCCACGAACACTACTCTATCGCCCTTCCCACATCCTATTTTCCTAGTTCTGGCACAATGCATTGCATAAGTAGGGGTCATCCCCTGAGTGCTGGTCCTAATAATAAAAAAAATCTGACTTAAAGCCTTAGATTATATAAAGCACATATCGAGCCGTTGCTGCAAGAAAGACTCGAATTTAAATAAATGTGTTTAAAATTTTAAAATTTTTCTGTTACTCTTAAGAGATCATTACGACATTTATATATATTAGAACTCACTCGTTTTAAGATGAAACGGTGTCAGTATCGGTCTAGTAGGCAACATGCTACAAAATTGTATGAAATGCCGAAAGAAAATTTATTTAATTTGCCGCCGATTGAGAAGGTATCATTTTTAGACCCTTTAGAACAGATTTGCTTCTAGTATCATTGGCAACAATTACATATTGTCGTCCTGTGTAAAAATTTCAAGCACTCGATTCGCTTATCTTTACAATGGTGCCAGGTATTATCTTCATATCTAAAACTCATAAAAAAGATTAGTTTTCTTACTACAAGGACCATTTGGCCCTTATTAGATCGGAAGAAAGCGGCTGCACTACTACTGTTACCGTGGGTGCAATTGCGCGACCTGGTAACTGCCTGTTGGATACCCATGCGTAGGGGATGTGTTTCCCATGCAATG
The DNA here is from genome assembly GCA_937654795.1 of Cistogaster globosa. Taxonomy (NCBI): domain Eukaryota; kingdom Metazoa; phylum Arthropoda; class Insecta; order Diptera; family Tachinidae; genus Cistogaster; species Cistogaster globosa. Next base: position 97,567,090 of record OW569404.1, on the reverse strand, counting down.
ATTTTGTACAAACTGTCGAGACGAAAAGAAGGTGGAGATGATCGGAAACAACTCTTCCTTCTATGCCTTGCGCTAGAATGCTGACGATTGATGCAAATCGATGAATGATATATTTTGGAAGTCTGTCTTATGCTTTATCGTTGGGACCAGGCAGAATTAATTTCTTTTTGAGGTACTGCGGTTGATTTTTTGATCCACATCAGGAGTCAGCAACTCTGTCCTTTAATATATTTCGTTTCCCGGGCAGCGAGCCTTGAAAAAGTCAAACATTAAGAATCCTTTAACTCCATGGTCTCCCCCCATGGAGTTAAAGGATTCTTAATTAAGACTAAGTTACACATCAAACGAAAGGGATTAAAAGATTTTTAAATTATTATCATACACAGAAAAAAATTAGTACAAAATCGGTTAAACTACTCAAATTTAACTGCTAACATCATAGTTTAATTTTATAATAAGAACTAATTATTGATATTTAATATTGTTACCAAAGTAACTTGAGCGATTTAAGTCTTTTTTAAAATCTGTTCTATTTATAAGCTCACGCAATGAAACTTGTATGGAAGCTCTAATATCTGTAGTTAGAATCATTAAAGACGAAAATTTTGTTGGACAAAATAAACATAAAATTTATACACATAATTAGCCCGATTATGAATGACGATTCCCTGGGAATGTTTTTCTTATTCCCTGTTCCCCTATTCTAAATGAAAACTCCCCGGGAAATGTTTCCTTTTTCCCTTATTCTTAATGAACTTCGAAAGTGGGAATCTTTTCCCCAGGTAAAAAGTAGGTATAATGAATGTCAATTAAAGGGAGAATTTAATCAAAAATTTTGGGCAAAATTCTGCCAAAAAAAAGCAGGGGAGTTGTATTTCAAAATGTAAGTGTTTTAATTTATGTTGAAAAAAAAAGTATCTTAGCAGTTTTTAACACATAAATATGAATGCATTTCTTATTTTCAGGTCCAAAACAATAAAAGGCAATTGGAGGGCCTCTTGAATCAAGTGCAAGTGTTCAACGGAAGTAAGGACGAATTAAACCGGTTTTGGCCCAATTTAGAGGTAGAGTTGAACTCAGCAGGGCCACCAACAAAAAATGTTTTGGAGTGGAAGAAGGTATGATTAATGAAAATTGTCCCTTATAGTATAGAAATGTTTTAAAAGTTCAAACGTTTTTCAGGTATGGTGTGATTAAGAGAGTACGTTTGAAAAAAGGCCCTCCAGAACCTCAAATATAGTAAAGGAACTGGATGAGGGCCGAATATGGGGCAGAAGTTTTTCGCAAACGACGAAGCTATTCATAAGTTGATTGGGATGAAGGAGTTCGTTGAAGGTATAGCCAATACGTTTGGACTATCCTGTTCTTATTTAAACATAAATAAGCAAACACAAGAAAATATTGAAGCAGAATTTCCACCGGAGTTTTTAGCGGACGACGATATCAACCACAATGAAAGCTGTAAAGACTCAGCCACCACCAACGAAAAAAAAAAAAATAAAAAGGGTCCAATAGAAGTGGCCACCGATGTTTCCGCTACCGATGTCTTTGCAGTGAAAATATTTTTTTAAAGAAATATCTTGAAAACGATGAACAAGCAGATTCAAGCCACAAAAAAGGTTTATCGTTTCATAGACCGGATTTGTGTCTTGAAGAAAGACGAATTAAAGGACCAAAAGCGGCATAGTGTAGAAACACAACAGACGACGGCAACGGAACGATTTATCGTTGCTGAGAGTAAGTAAAAAAATAACGACGATTCTCTGACGGCATTCATAATATTTATTTTCATTTCAGCTTTGTGTTTGTTTTCAAAAATATTGTGTTAAAATATTTTATTACATTAAAATGAATTAGATAAATTATATTAAAAACTCGATGAAACGTAAAGAATATTAAGTACATTTAACATATCCATGGCATTAGAGTCTATTGGACTGGTTAACCTTGTAAGAGATTCAATAGGTCTTTTCAAAACCTTCACACAAATTGAAGAGCGGGACGAAGAATAAATGATGACTGACTTAAGATAAGACATGGGCTCATATTTTTCACCTTTTCAGTTATTTTTTCAATTAATTTTATTTTCATATTTTTAACCTTTTCAATTATGTTTTTCATTTACGTACATACATGTATCAGTTTTTTTTAAATATTTTTATTCCTGAAATTTTGTTCTATTTTTATATAAATAATGTGCCTTTGCTATTATTGTTAATTCAAATGCTTATAAAATACTTATATTTCTGGCAATATTGCTAGGACAGTGAGAGACTAAATGTGAGAGAATAATGAAAACCGACAAGAAAATAAAATAAATTTTATCTCAGCGGCATTGTCGTTGAACGATAACTGATGTCAAATTTGTATGAAAATATCGTTACCGTCGTGTGTTGTGTTCCTACACATAATCGTGAAATGGAAATTTTTACTTTAAAAATACAAAGACTTATTCCAAATGACGAAACAAATCCCGAATATGGCTTAAGGACGGGTTTCAAGTCAGTTAAAAAAATTTTTTTTAAAGTTAAATATTATTAGAAAACAAAAAAGTTGAGCACCATCAAGTGTACATTTAATAGGTAATAAAAGACGGTGAGCAAAATTCGGTTAGTCTTTCAAGGGATTCAATAGGATTTTTTAAATAAATAGAAGAATATTTTCTTCGGTATAAGAACGAATGAATAATGATGGTAAATGGGGCTTCTTATACCTCTTAAATTATTTTTTCGTTTGTATTAAATTTTGTTGATGTTTCTATTCTTTAAATTTTGTTTAGTTTTATTTTATTCAAAAATGAAAATTTGTTCCCATATATTTGTCGAAACATATGGCAGTATCGTAAGAGAATAGTAAATATCCACAACAAAATATAATAAATTTTATCTCTTCGGCATTGTCGTTAAACAAAATATCGTTACCGTCGTCTGTTATGTTTTTACATTAAATATGAAAATACCAAATAGTTTCATTTAATTTACAACAGTTTATAGAGACTTTCAAAGATTTTTTAAAAATAATTTCAAAATAATAAGCAGAACTAACAAAACTCGTTTAGTAACAAATTTGGTGTTGATAGGGAAAAAGCTTAAAATTTTGCACCCTTGTGTAAGCAGATCTGAAAGGCGCTAAAATGGGCTTAACAAGTTATTGGATCCCATAACAGAAACATAGAACCTTGTAAGACCTTTCTATCAAGCCAGGAAAAATAATATACATATAAATCGGTAATAGACTTAATTATTAATAAAATTACAAAGTTAAGCGAGGCTAAAGTTCATATATTTCATATTTTCGAAATCATTTCTTTTATATAAAACAAAAAAACTGAACAAGACTAACACTAACAGACGGACACTAGCGCAGTAAATAAAATAAAAGGCTGCTAAGGAAGATGTAGTAAATCAAGAATATGCAAAGCATTCTGTTACTGTAAATTAAGTCTTTAATTTTAAATAGCTATTTTACTAATCTATCAAATTTATATAATTTTAGTCGTGCTAAAAGTACATAAATTTCATAATCAATATTCATTTTTTCCATTTACAAAAAAAGTCAGGCCACACAATAATGTCTTTGGATCATGACATTTCTTTCCCATGACAATGAGATCAAAAGTGATTTTTCCCTCCTTAAAATAAATATGTATGTATACATAAATGCATTTGTTTAATTGAAAGAGAGAAGAAATGTTTAAAATAAAAATAGCGCAATTTTTAAATAAACAGACAGGCGAAAACCCACAGATTGGGAAACAGACAGACAACATATTTTATGGGTGGCTAGAGGGTTTAATAATAATGAATAAAACGAAATATTACTCTAAGCATAGAAAAAAAAATTATACATTGTTGTTTGTATCACCGAATACTCAAATATATTGATTGCTTTAATATTTTTTTTTACATTCGAGGAAGATTTGCATATGAATTTGTTGTTTGTTTGTTTGTTTGTTTGAGTACGGCTAGTGTTATCGTACTTAAAAAAACACTTAAATTTTACTTTCATTAAAATTTTCATTACACATACCATATAAACAGATCTACATAACTCACGGCTGATTCGTTGTATATCACGGCCTTTATGTTTGGCTTATATTTAAACCTTAAGCCCCTGGTACTCTGTTCGAATTTGTAAAAATTGTTGAGCAACATTGAATATTTCGCGTAGAAAATTTGACATTTAAAATGAAGTGTCTATTTTGCGATTTGGAAGAATTTAAAGTTTTATTGTATTCACGTATACGACATTGTTTTAGAAATGTGAGCAAAAGACATGTGATCAGCTGTAGTTTAAAAAATTACACATGAAATAATGCCTTTTTGCTTTATTTCACAGCTTTTATAAAATTATGCCAGAACTATTTCTTATGTTTTTTCACAGTAAATCAGAGTACTATTTCTGCAACATTTTTTATGTATGTAGTTTGACAGCATTCCGCATGAAAAGCTGAACAGAGTGCCAGGATTTAATGTCCAACTTTAAAATGCATAAGATAACTTAAGCAAACTTGAACAACTGTGCAAAATATATGTGGGAAACCATAACATTTCTTTTAGAAAGGTACGAAATTGATCTCAATTTTGTACCGAAACAGCTGATTGTCCTTTATATTATACATTCATAAAGCAAAATTGCAATAGAGACCTACAGTGTTAAGTTTTTAGTTTTTAATTTAAGAGAAATAGTAGTAAAAGGGAACCTTTTAATTTCTTGTCCATTATTAACAGACACAATAAATTAAATTATTAATTGTTCATATATGATTTAGGTGATGTACATCGTTCCATTTTTGTATACAAATACAGTCACAGAAAAAAATATGTAAAATTTTTTATTGGATTTAGGGAAATTGTTAACTGGAAGATTATAAAAGTTCCCAAACCCAGAAAATAATGGAAGCATAAAGAGTAGTTTATTTAACAAAAACTATTATTTATTTAAATTCTATTTTAGTTTAAATACATAAATCAATCGTTATTTATAAAAAAATGGCATATAATGGTTGCTGTGTGGATTTTTGGTCATTTAATTAAGTACTTTATCAATTTGACACAACCTCCCTAAATATATTTTGTAATAAAGCCTTTCTAATTTTAATATAAAAAAATTAGCTCAAGCCGAATTTTTCAATTCGGCGGGCCTAAAAAAAATTTAAACAAAAAAAAAAAAATGAAATTTCTAATACAAAGAAAAATTGCATGTTTTGTGTATTGTAAATCTATTTAAGATTTAAATTCAATAAATAATTGAAATTTATGTTTAATTTGTATAATTTTGTAGCCGTTATTATTGTTGTGTTTGCTATTTTGCGCAATAACCCAAAACAAATGGAAAATGAGGTAAGAAAAAAACAAAATGGCAACAATATTAGCACATCATTGGTGTGGGTCAGGTTTACCAATGTCTTTTAAGCAGTTTAAAGTGTAATGATTATACGAGATCAACCTACGCCATCTTTACTAAAGCGTGTGACTTTTATTTCTCTTTTACTTTTTTTACAAATGGCAAGGTGGTGCGGTTTTTATTATTTTGAATTTTTTCAATTGTTTTTCATTGCAAAAATTGATTGTTAAATAAAAAGAAAACATTTTCTTGTAAGCAGTCAGCACAATGAATAAACAAATTTTATTATTTAAAAGCAAAACCACCATCACCGCCACTCTTAAAAAAAAACCGCACCAACGCACTTTTCCTAAAGGCAGATCCTTGGAAATATATTTTTCATTGAGTGAAATTGTATTGAAAATAATTATATTGTGCTTTGACATGGCCTCCATGTGGGTTGAAAATGAAAACATCACTGATGGCTGATACTGGCGCATGGACTGGAGCTATAGGATTGTTTATGACAATTATGCCTCCTGGTAAATCTCCCAACTACAACTGCCAACTCCAACGTATTTACCCAATAATTTATTAGTTAACAAAATTATGCAGTGTTAAACAATATTGGTCGGAAAATATAAAAGCAGCGAAAAAGAAGTATAAAAATAATATATGTGAGTTACAGAGAGTATTAAAATTACAAAATACATTTACTTTAAACTGTTAAATGTTTAAGACACATGCGTATAATTGAGACCTAAACTTCTTTTGTTATTTTCAAAATTTAAGAAGTAAAAAATTTTTAGTTGCTTATAAGCCTTTTTGCAACCTTGATTTCTTTTTTTTTAATTATCTGTGTCAGAGTTTTAATTTTTAGAATTTAAAGGGTTGGATCACAGTAACAGAATCTGTCACAGAACTCATTGCATATGAGAAATTCTTAAAATTATTGATTTCTTATATAATTTTATATAAACTGTATAATACGACTTCCATCAAACAAAAATAGAAGATACATTTTGTTTGTTTTAATATTTTCTTTAATAGTATTTTTTGTATATAGAAACAGTTGCATTCATATCATATGTATACATAATTCCATTCAATACCTTATTTCGATAAGGACGCTGATTTATGCATATGAAAGAATTTATATAAGACGCCTCTTATTTTCCGTTACATCTGCGATTCAAATGTTAATATGTTTAAAATGTTTATTTTTACTCTATTTCATTGCTTAGTATGATATTCATTGCAGTAAAAAGTTTCTCTACTTCCGCATTGCTATTGAATGGCAGTCAAAGCGAATTAAGAATCTTGTGATTGCAAAAAGAAGAAGATATACAGGTTATTTGCTTGATGGGGTAAAAATAATAAAATCTGCCTAAACTGTAAAATGTTTCTGCAAAAATTTCTGGCATTACAATTTTCGAAAGAATTTTTCAAGTTGTTAATTAACTAAAGAATCATTAATTCAGAATGGGATGCTCCTTAAATTTATTTATTCTTTAAATACAAATTTTTAGTAAGGTATATTTGGTACTTAAGAGGGATTTTCGGGGTCTACAAATCTCCGCTGTGGTTTTCCAGTCAGTTGGATATTCAAAAAGTCCATTGAGCGCTCGAATAGCATATTAAGTATTTATATCGACAGTTAGGCCCTCCAGGGTATATAAAACCTTCATTGTAACTTCGGATTCGCTTAGACTCCCAAAAAGTCCCTTCAACCTTCTGAGGTGCATAAGGCTTTTAAAAGATCTTAAAGCACCTCTGGGGCCTACTCGATTTACATAAGATCCATTGCCTTGAAACAATCCATTCATAATAAGTGGGCACTGTGGGCCGCATTGAGACCTGTAGAGATCAATTAGGCGCTCTGGAGTTCATTAAACTTTCAAACGCTCGGTGCCTCCTTTTGGTGTTTATTGGCAGCAATTTTGTTTTTTTTTAGCATCGGCGTTCTTAAATAAAAAAAGCATCAAAATCTACATACCTCGACCACAAAGATTTTTTTTCTTCCACTCAAGAGACCTATTAGCCTGACTGCTTCTCCTGAGTATCTCAGGGCGTTGGCAACCTTTGAAGTGCATTTTCCGCCCGTGCAGTTCCACCGCCTGCTCGTTGAACTTTTAAAGACTCATTGTATGCGGGCTATGGTCCACTTGATGCCCGCTGAAACAAAAAGAAATTGAAAACTACGTTGGCCATCAATAGGACCGAATGGCCTCTGTTGAGTCTATCGGGTTTTGTAGTTTTTTTTTTTTTTGTTTTTTTTTTTGTTTGCCGTACTAGTGATTTCAACTACCATCCTTTGGGTTCTATTGGCTGCCTTTTGTAATTTGTTTTCCTTTTAGAAGTCTGTCGTATGCTGGAATGGTAGGCGCTCTAAAAAAATTTAAATTACAAAAAAGCATTAAAACCTGAAAAATAATGCAATCATGAAAAATTGCTAAAATCATAGTATCTTGCCCTTAGCTTACTCATTAATAATCTAATTGTGCTAACATTAAATAGTCTGACAAAGTTATAGGTCCTTTGCAAACCTTTTTTAAACACGGCCAAACGGACATCCATAATTCAATTCGATAGAAAAGTTTTTGGTCGCAAATGAATATCGTAGAAATTAAATGCTCCTTCAAAGGGTTTAAAAAAATGTTATGTACTTTATGAGGGGTTTAAATGTTTTATAGAATTTACTGCATAATCGTTATTGATAAATATTTAAGACGCTTTTAAAATAAAACTTAGCTAGTGTATGAGTAGTTATTTTAAAGCCATTTAATCAATAAAAACTCAGTGTCTTATCGCTAAACTAAAGGAATAATCAGTTTAACAAATAGCTATTGTCATAAACTTACTCATTTGACGTTTCAGCATTGTCATCATATACGTGTTGCTGTTTTATATCATTTTCAGTTCGAAGCTCCACGTCAGGCACTTGTTGTGGCAATTGTTTTTCAGTCGGCTTCTCAATTGATGCATGCATTTTGTCATATTCATTAAAAATTTTTGTGTTTTCATCAATTATATTGAATAAATTTTTATTATCTAAACTATTTCTACTGTTTTCATCGGCATCACCTATTATACTATCACTAGATTTAATATTATCAGCACTATTTTCTACAATTTCACCACTTTTCACTATATAAGGCGTAGATAAAACTTGGTCATCTGTTATAGACGATGACCAAGGTACATCTAGTATTATATTTTTAACTATTGCCGGTGTGGATTGCTGTTCAGATGTTAATTTTTTTATTTTTTTATAGTTTGGTAAAATTTTAACATTGGTGTCACCACTGAAAGCATTGTCATTCTGGTTTTTTGGATCATCTGCTGTAGGTGCATCTACTGCGGCATTTTGTTCTATTGTTTTAGTTCTTGTCATTGATGCAGATAAAGGTTGAGTATGGTCGTGGGCATCTGACGCCATTGAGGCATCTATTTCAGATTTTATTACATATTTTGCATTTTCTGAGGCAACAATATAAAACAGGAAGCAACTGCAAAACAAGAAATACAAAATTATTTTCTATATTTAAAAAAGCAACACTACACAAAAAAGTTTTCTGAGGCAAACAGAGAGAGAGAGAGAAAGAGAAGTAAATTTTAATTTTGCATTTTTTTCTCCTTCACTACCATACATTACCTTGAAATTAAAGTTGTAAACAGCAAACTCCAGTAAGTACAATGTAAAATAAATCGCATTTTATTTGTTTATTAATCGTATTAATTCTTCGCACACTGACAAAAATAAAATATTAATTAACTTAATATTTTAGATTTTTTCTGTTGACTTTTTTCTAGCCTCATTGCAATTTTTGCACTCTACTCTCTCACTGACTGCATTTTTGCTTTCACTTCATTTTTCTTTTTGGATTTTGAAGTCAACACAATCGATTTCTTTCTTAATTATTTACAATTCTTTTTTTACGTTACTTAATTAACAAATTAGCAAAATAGATTTATACAATTTCTTAAAAATACAAAGAGAATTTTATAAATGATGTTATATCTTTTTAGCTTTGTATAGTATACGAACGCGTTAAATTACATCGGTCGCGCAAAAACAACTAAATGAAAAAATTCTGTCAATAAATGTCAATAATTCTGACAATAGCAGAGAGTGAGAGAGAGTTGATAAGACACAACAGTGTTGCCAGAATTAATTTTATTTAATTTTTAAAATTTAAAAAATTTAATAAACTATCCAATTAAACATGTTAATATTTTTAAATTTTAAAAATTTGAATAAAACTAATTCTGGCAAAACCGTTGTCTATATGCTATATATATATACATATATATATATAATTTTAAAGCATATATATATATATATAATTTTAAAGCAAAAGATGTTAAGTGGAAATTTGAGGGGCTAATCCTTAGCTTCGAAGTTTTGGACCTCCAGAATTTGTACGCAGAGTATGGCATATATCAAGTATTTTGTGGTGGACTGAGGCAATATAAGTATCATTGGAAAGGTAATTTCAATATTTATTCAACTAAAAAGAAAATAAGAAAAACATGTAACGACCAAAAAAAAAGAATTTTTCATATAAACTTTGCTTACTAAAGATTTTTCGCGTAGCCGGCCTTTGGCAGAGCGTAAGGATTGTCTCCTTTATTTTAGACCAACACTTTCTTCGCTTCCTAAAGATTTCCTGTTAATTTTTTGTTTGTATAATATTGCCGCTTAACTTAATTTACTTGATATAGATATGATGTTTTTATGAAAAAAATCTTTTCTTGGCCGTTACTAACCTTTTTTAATTTTTTTTACTATTGAAATTACCTTTCTAATGAAACCCATATTTCCTCATTACATAACAAAATACTCCGAAACTAAGGGTCAGCCCCAAATTTTCCATTTAACATTTTTTGCTTTAAGTTATATCATACAACCCGTAGATATTTTTTTTTAATTTTTAAGCTAAGTCCGTAAACTTGTACAATTAATAACTTGTAACTCACGAAATATGGGCGAGCGCCAAGTTTTTCATTTTTTTTATCTTAACTCTATAACTCCTGATATATATATATATATATATATCTATATATATATATATATATATATATTTTTTTTTTTTTTTCTTTTTGGAGTTACATCACTAAACTAAATTTAAGGCAAATACTGTTTAGGGCAAAAATAAAGAGTAACATAAAAGTTTCAGTTATAGAATTTTTTTTTAAATTTATAAAATTTGTGATAAAATATGCCTTGCTAATTTCAACGTAAAAAAAAATTGAAATGTTGTCGACGGTTTTAAATAACACGTCAATTGAAATTCAATTTAAAAATCTTAACAGCACAGCTCGTGACACAGTTAACAGCACTTTTAATTACAGCAATGTTCAGTTGACGTTTTTAGGCGGTAAACTATTTACTGAACACACCTATAGCAAAACAATTGTCAGCTTGCTGATTCGGAGTGATTTCGCATTTTAAGTTTTAAAAATTTTTTAAATTTGGTGAAGAGGCAAAATTAACACAGAGATAAAAAATAATGCCAGAAAAGTGTACTTTAATTCATTGGTTCCGCAAGGGTTTACGAGTGCATGATAATCCTGCTTTAATGTGCGTTTTTGAGAGGGCTAAAAGTGATCCAAAGAAATATTGTGTGCGGCCAATATTTATATTAGATCCGGATTTAATGCAGTGGGTAAAAGTGGGAGCTAATCGTTGGCGTTTCCTGCAACAATCACTTGAAGACTTAGATCAACACCTAGCAAACTTAAATTCACGGTTGTATGTTGTTAGAGGAAGTCCGAAAAATGTCTTCCCACGTCTGTGTGAGGAATGGAAGGCAGAGCTTTTAACATTTGAAGAAGATATTGAACCTTATAGCATAGCCTGCGAGAAGGAGATTCGAAAATTGGCTGAAAAGTTTAAAGTAGAAGTAATGACCTACAGCTCTCATACTCTATACAATCCCTATGTGGTCATTCAAAAAAATCTGGGCAAAGCTCCTTTGACGTATCAAAAGTTTTTGTCTATTGTTGAAAACATGAAAGTGCCTTTACCGGAAGACAAACCAGAAGTTTTAAAAAACTCCTTACCTGCAAAGGATTCATGGGAAGAAAAAGATGAAAACTGTTACTGCGTACCTTCTATTGAGGATTTGGTAAAAAAGCCCGAAGAATTAGGAACACTTGAGTTTCCAGGAGGTAATATTTGTTTTTTAGTTTAAAATGAAATTTAACTCTTTTTTATTGTTTTTTAGGTGAAACTGAAGCCCTAAGACGCTTAGACTCTTCCCTTGCTGATGAATCTTGGGTGGCGTCTTTTGAAAAACCTAAAACACATCCTAATTCCTTGGAACCGAGTACAACAGTTTTAAGTCCCTATTTAAAATTTGGCTGCTTAAGTTCAAGACTTTTTTACGAAAAATTAAATGCCGTTTTAAAGCGCCAACCGAAACATTCCAAGCCACCAGTTTCTTTAATGGGCCAATTGATGTGGCGTGAATTTTATTATACTGCAGCTGCTTATGAACCGAATTTTGATCGCATGATGGGGAATTCATTTTGTCTACAAATACCCTGGCAAGTTAATGATGGACGTTTACAGGCTTGGAGTTATGGTCGCACTGGCTATCCCTTTATAGACGCAATTATGCGCCAGCTACGACAGGAAGGTTGGATTCATCATTTAGCTAGACATGCTGTGGCTTGTTTTCTGACTCGTGGAGATCTGTGGGTCTCGTGGGAAGAAGGCCAAAAAGTATTCGAGGAACTTTTACTAGATCACGATTGGGCTCTCAATGCAGGCAATTGGATGTGGCTTTCAGCTTCAGCATTTTTTTATAAATATTTTCGTGTTTATAGTCCAGTAGCTTTTGGAAAGAAAACTGATCCTACTGGCGCCTACATACGTAAATATGTACCTGAATTAGCTGAATATCCCGCAGGGTCTATTTATGAACCATGGAAGGTTTCCCTGGCTGATCAACGTAAATATGGCTGTGTTCTGGGTACAGACTATCCACATCGTATTGTTGATCATGATGTAGTTCATAAAGAAAATATAAAGCGTATGACAGCAGCATATAAAGTGAATCGAGAAGTTAAAACTGGCAAAATCGAAGTCGATGAAAATAGTGAAGAAACAGTGGGTAAAAGAAAAGCCAAAGTTGGTTTATCAAAGTCTTCAGATACAAAAATGAGAAAGAAGAAATAGAAAATATTTTAATTCATTTAAATTCAATGAAATAATGTTAAGATATTAAAATGAAAATTTATTATATGGAATCTATTTTATGTTAATCTACTAAAATTCTGCTTGATTTCTTTAAAAGTAAATATTTAATGTTATCATGATATATTTATTATTTAACAACTGCAAAAGCATATCTATCAGCCATGTCACAGAGTGAAATTTTGTACGATTTAGAAAACTAAAACGTATTTTGCTTCTCTAGAAAATGTAAAACGATCAAAAAATTCATTTTGAAACCGGTCTTGAAATCTAAAGTGAAATTGAAATTTTTCATAAAAACGTACGAGAGCTGAAGAATCAAAAGTAAAACGTTACGATTTGGAAATACGAATTCAAATCAATTTCGTACAAAACTTGTGACATGGCTGAATATGTCCATTTACCTACTGCTCACATTGCTTATCAGTGGATTCTATCCAAATTTTGTACTGAAAATTTAAGAATCCCATATCAAGTCCCACATTAAGTCAACAAAGCAAAAATACAATAAGAACTCAAAAATCTTTTATAAAAAAACACAACTATTCATATTCTTTATTTTTTTTTTACATAAGCTAACGAAATGGCCATATAGATATGTTTCCCCGCAGTTATACATTTCATTTTGCAGTTTTTAAATAATAAATGTTTCCTATGAATATCATGAAGTATATTCTCATAGAATATTTATATTTGAAGGATTTAGGCACAATTAAAGTAGATTAAGGTTGTTAATTATAAATTTATTATTTTTTATTGTTGAACAAATAAAATTACGTTTATAGTTAAGTGGAATTCCTTCTTCAAGCTTAAGGTCATTTAATAATCCATTCATACACGTAGCTATGCAAGAGAAACATGATAAAAAAGAGTTGTAATAAAAGAGAAGGGGTTTAGATAAAGAGCATTTAAATGTACTAACCAGCGATGCCAGAATGAAGATTTTATCTTAATTTTAAAACAAACGATTTGACCTTAAGGACGCAACCTTAAAAAAGCTTTCTTATATTGACCCTGAAAACTTTATTAATAAAAGTTTCTTCACTAGTAAGTCTAATAAAACTCTTCTTAATTTAATTGAATTTAGGGAACTCCGCCACATGTAGAAGAGCTTTGGCACACAATGTCAAATATTTCTAGAGCGGATAGTGAGTTAATTCATGATACAGAAGTTTATCGGCGGGAGGTGTAGGGTAGCTTACGGACTAGTAATAGAAGCACAAAATGAAAACTGAGGTCTCATTTTACTTTTTCCTATTAACTTTGTCGCATCCATGTCTCTTTTGGTTGTCATTAAAAAATTCTCTATCTTGCAAAAAATAGTCATAATGTAAACGCATGGCGGCTTACGATACAGCTGGCTCTAAGCCAGAATTTTTAAAGCATAAAATATATCGCGCTATTTTTGTCAGAATCAAAAACATATTCTGAAGTTTATTTGGATTCTTCATTTATTTACAATTTTTCAGCTTTATACATTTGTAAAAAAATTTGAAAAGCCATACTTTTTTCCATTTTTCAAAAAATTATTTACTTTTTTTTTTACAAAATTTGTGCTTCAGACCTTTTCAATTCTGATGACTGGAAATTTCTCTTTTAGACTGCAAATTTTTTTAAGGCATTAACAATTTTTATTTTTTTTATTTTTGCTTTTTTCGCTATTTGTGAGCTTTTTTTAGGAATTATTTTTAACAGTTTTGTTAGGTTTTAATACCCCAATATATTTTCTAGCCCTGGGGGGATGGGAAAATTGTGGCAAACGACATTGACTATATTAAAAATTTAATGTTAATTTCTGTCAAAATTGAATGTCATAATTTCCTTCCTCCCAGCATTTAGATGATCCCGCTCGGTAAACGTTTCAAATAATGATGGCAAATAAAAAAATGACAATTTTATTGTCGGTGCTTAGCAGCAGATTGTTTGCATTAATCGATTTGTACTTTTCTCCGAACGCATTATAACAGTTCTATTTATATTGTAATCAAAAGTCACATTGTAAGAAACATCATTATATTCAACATGTTTAATTTAGGATAAACATAAGTTTGTAAAATGTAAGTTGTTGTTTCTATTTATGAATGCTCATCCGGCAATTTTTTCTCTTCTTCTGTTATCCGAGGTATAACATCTGTTGGAGTCACAATACAATCGCGAATACTTATTATTTGTTTCGGAGGTTTATAATTGAAATTGGAAGCAAATTCATCATCTTCAGTCACCATTTTATCAATATCTATATCTATTACGTCCGAATTGGACGATGGGATCGAGTATTTGCTGTAGAACTGCATAGATAAATTATTTATTTTGCTGCACTTTACGGCATTCGAAAATAAATACAATTTTGCGTATCTTGTGTTCGGTGCCACAATTTTTCCTAAACATCTTAAACGGGATAACATCTTTTTTCTTTTTTATCTTTAATAAATAAAAGAAATTTTATTTTTTTTCAGAAGAATAAAATAAACACAACTTTATGAGAAATTTTGAAAATATTAATGTGTCTAATTGAAGTTTGTGTTTGCTGTAGCCAAATTTATTTTTGGGTCTTAACGACAGGTAAAATTATTATTTTTTCTCCCCAAGTATTTTTACAATATTTACAGGACCTGATATTTAAAAACAACAAATCAAAATATGTACAAATGTAATCTGAAATATAATTAAGTGACTTTAATTTTGTAAAGTATTAGATTTTTTTAAGAGGTTACGTTTGGGCAGAAACGTCTAAATCGGGTTGTTTTTAAAATCGACCAAACTAAAAATCTTTAAAAAATTTTGAAATGTCGCCTGCAGTGTTCATTGTAATTTATTAATTTTCTTTAAGCAACAGTTAATTAGGTATTCTTTATCATACTCTTCACCACAGGTTTGTCATTCCGTTTGTAAGTTTTAAAATGTCCATTTTCGACCCCATGAAGTCGATTGAGCGATGTCCATCTGACCTTCTGTCCGTCCGGGTTGAAATCAACTTTGCTAAAGCTCCAGATGAGCTAGAGAAAATATAAATATGCCAATCAAGCAGATATAGTTCCGAAAATTTTTTCAATTGAAAATTAGCAAGATCGGTTACAACCTTCGAGGCAGCGGGCAAAATACCGCGCCACAATTACAGTTTCGTGAAGTAACTCCAATCAAAACAACAAATATATGGGGTGACAGAGAATTAAATAAAAAAAGAATATAACATCAAGTGAAAAATTGGCACTCGCCCATATTTTCCGAGTTATGGGCCTCATTTTCTTCGAAAAGTACCATTCTGCACTATATTTTTAAGATATCATTACAGGTATCATTTTAAAGCTTTTGAAGAGATCTTTCAGGAAATACTAAATATTTTTTTGAAAATCCTTCTTAACCCATTAAGAGCCAATGACATTTTTATGTAAATCTTATTTCTTATTTTTAAATTCTCTGTCACACCAATACTTGTTTTTTTTTGATTGGAGTTTCTTCACTAAACTAGATTTAAGTAAATCAATTCGACTGAATGTTGCTTTTTCATGTTTGTGCCTGCAGAACTCAGTCATTTCTGAACCAATTTTGAAATTTTTGTAATTTAATAGATTATGCTTGCAGATTGGTCCCGTTTTAAAAACAGTTCATAATCTCAAAAACACAAGGGTGTTCCCATTCAACATACATGTTTTTTTAAGTGTATTATGAACCGTGAAGTTCACTTCTTTAAAATAAAAAAAAAAAATCGTATTACTTTAGCTTCCAATAGCAAAAAGTAATACAAAGGTAAATCCAAAAATTAAAGCGTGTCCTCGTAAGCGACGTAAATTGACTTATAAGCGCCTATCTTTTGAACTATTATAGACAAACGCTTGAAAATTGGACAGAATGTTGATTACTATGACCATTAAAATAGCAAGTACAAACATTCAAAATTATAAATTAAAGGTTGTCCCAATAATGATTGCAATTTGATGTATGTGGTCAAACTGAAATTACAAAGAAACTATATTGCTAAGTCCGCTCTAACAAGTAAAAAATTTGAATTTAAAAATTAAAGGGTGTCCCAATAGTTGATGTAATTTGATATATGTATTCAAACTTTTGAAATGTTATAGCCAGATAGTTGAAATTTACAAAGAACCTCTATTGCTAAGTCCGCTATAATAACAAGTATATGGTCAATTTTTTTGAACAGTTTAGACTAACGTTTCGAATTTAAACAACTTTTGTTTTACTGTGTCAGCAAGAAAAAGTGTAAAAAATGAAGGGTGACCAGATGACTGCTGAATTTCATTTGCATTCATATTTTGTTCTACGACATATAAAATATCCTAGCCATCCCACAGAGGGTTGAAATGTACCAAAAGTGAGGATTAATTCAAAAGCTGAACTTTAACTGGGTGAAAGGTAATTAAATTCTACATCACTTTTTGCCAAAAACGTTTGTTTTGAGTAAATTATTCTATCGACTGTGAGCTGTCAAAGTCAAATAATTTTTCAAAATTTTTCGTGCCGTGCCTAAAATTGAAAATTGAAATATTTTGGGTGCTAATAATTCTTATTAAGCGTTCTAAAGGTAATTTTATTAAAATGGAACCATCCACTTCAGGTATTTGGCTACGTAATTACATTAATGTTTTTGAGATAAATGTTTTGCAAATAGTTTTAATATTTTTTTAAAAAGTGCTCCATATTTGGGGTATTTTCGACATATACACAGAGTTGCGTGCGATCCAGCAAATTTTATTAAGTGATATTTTAATATAGTATTTTATTTTTTTTTTATTTATTTATGTAATTGTAAACTAGCACAACAAGACTTATATCTTATAAATGAAAGTACTAATGAATAAAATTATTAAAACTTAGCGTATGAATAAAAATAATAAATAACAATAAAATAATGATGATTAAAAAATATGAGACATTACATGTTCATTATAAAAGGAAAAATATAAACAAATAATATAAAAAAAAATGAGAATAAAGGTAAATAAAAAACTGCAACAAAGTTATTTAAAATAATTAAAGTACTATGAACATATTTTATATAACTCCTTTCCAAATGTATTTGCATTGCTTAGATTTTGGACATTATTTAGCAAGGAATTCCAGAGACTAAGTGTGTGTATATAAAAAACTGTCGTTGTGACAAGAGGCTCTCAGTTGAATAATTTTTCTTCCTCAATTTGATCTAGCAAATCGGATCCTACTATACAAATATACTGGTTGCCTAAATGTAACAATTCTATGCAAAAACATGAGACATTTGAGTTTTAAAAGATTTTCAAAATTAAGTTAAAATATTTTGTATAAATATCGTGACATGTGGTCACGACGGCCTTTTAAAAATACATACATATCTTGCTATATTATTATAAGCAACTTTAAGTTTTCGTTGATCATCGCTATCAAAGTTCGCAAAAATTTCACACCCATATAAAAGTATGGGAATTGAATAGGTTTTTGCTAGTTGCAAACGTATGACAAAAGGCGTTGAATCAATGACAGCCCACAAGTTGAGAAGCCTACTGCAGACTTTTCCCAAAACAAAATTGGTGTGATCAGACCAAGATAAACAAGAATTAAAGACAACACCAAGGTTCGATGCAAATTTTACAGTCTATTCTGTTTCCCTTAATGTTAAGTTTAGGTACATTAAATTCTCTTTTAGATTTCGAAAGTATAATACATTTAGACTTGAAAGGATTAATACGTAACCTATTTGCATTAGCCCAGCTATCAATTCTGTCTAAACCATTATTGATTTTTGTTAAAGTTAAACTGATATTTTTAATACATATTTGTACTCATGTAAAGCTGCACGTCATCAGCATACTTTGCAGTTAATTACAAGATCAGGTAAATTATTACTATATAGACAGAATAAAAGAGGTCCAAGTATTGAACCTTGCGGTACTCCTCTATTACATTTAAGTGTATTTGAGAACTTGTTATTTAGATGGACACGTTGAGATCTATCTAAAAGATAATAATGTATAAGATTACAAGCTGATAATGAAAAGTGAAATATCTTTTGAAGCTTGAGCTTTAAAGTTTTGTGATCTTTAGTGTCAAATGCTTTACTGTGGTCCAGAAGTACTTAAAAAGATCTTCAACCACATGCACAAGAGCTGTAGTACAACTTCTAGATTAAATGTAACCCGATTAAACATCAGACAAAAAATTGTTTTTCTCCAAGAAGGTTTGCATTTGCTTTGCAAAAGGTTTTCCATAACTTTAGATAAGTAAGGTAGAATTAAAATAGGCCTGAATTCACCATTAGTTTTAGGGATATGGATTATTTTTGATACTTTCCATACATCAAGAAAGGTAGACTTAAGAAGAACTGTATTGAATAGATGAGTGTAGTAAGGTAAAATAAAGCTATTATAGCTTTTAAGAACCTAGGATCTAAGGCATCCGAGCCAATTGCATTAGATTTTACTGATAATAAGCAATTCAAAACCTCAGACTGATTAACACAATTAAAACTGAAAGGGTTTTGAATAGAAACAAAACAAAGATCATCATAGATGTTACTAGTTTGTGATGAAACATTAACATTCACAAGGTTATTGTTCAATATATTTACGTCAGCATCCAGATTAGGACTTTTATGGCATTTCCGACCTACACCTATTTTGCTAATTTCATTCCATTTGGATTTGTTGTTCATTGTCAAAGAAAACTTATTATGATAGATCAGAATCTTTGCGCGCCGAATACGTCAACTTCCCTACGAGCAGATTTGTGAATAGCTCTCAGATCTTCTGTTTTAAATCTCTTCCATCGACTATAAGCAGTATCACGCTTTTCTATTAATAGTCTTATTTCACTACTACACCATTGTGGCTGATTTGCTTTAATAAATTTGGTCCTAATTGGAGCACACAAGTCATACGGAAATCGAATATTTTCCTGGATAAAAGAAAGGTAATTTTGGTCCCAAGAGATATAATTTATATTGAGATTTAACATTGCAAAATCTACATATGTTATTTTAGCTTATATATTCCACACCAAACTTTTGCAGAGGTACCGCGTTTTTTTTACTTATTAAAATTTTTGTGAAAGAACTCCAGTTACTAAACACTTAATCTGAAAAAACAAACATCAAATCAACTTGTTTGTTTTTAACTCTCTTTTTATTTCCGGTATTAAAGTTATTGTTATAAATGAGTTTGGTTTCTATCAGAGATGGTTGCGTGAGTTAGTTTTGACTCACGCTATTTACAAAAAATTAAATTCTCGACCTTCTTCTACTAGATTTTGAAGATCCATAGAAATTGAATTTTTGAAAAAAAAAAAACCGTAAGTACTTCACAACTTTAAAAAGAAAGAGTAGAAAATGAAATCAAAACTCATAGGATTTCGTGGTTTTAGTAGGCGATAAATCGATAAAAATAAATCACAAACTTATGTTAGTGATGATTGATTGCAAAGTGTGAAATGATATAACCGAAACAACATTCACACAAAAATGTTACGTTTGTAGCGCTACAAGCAAAGATTTTAACTGTATTGATGAAATGATTGCCAGAAGTGTGAACAAGGATACATTTCAATTCGGTTTATCTATTCTCCATGGCTGGATTAGCTTTTTTGAGTGTCTTCTTTATGTGGCAAGCTAGGTCAGATCATGACAAACAAGTTGTTAAACACACAAAAACAAGAATTCAAAAAGAGTTCAAAGAAAAAACTAGATTGATTATTGATCAACCAAAACCAGGCTTTGACAGCACAAATGATAGCAATACCGCGAGAAGGTTTTTTAAATTGATCTAGATTTAATAAACAGAATGCATATAATACTTTTTATCGTGTCATGTGGCTACGAGGTCAATAGTGAAAAGTTTAGGGACTTTGCACACAATACTGCAAAACATTTTGTTAAAATATATCCATGGTATAAAATGTCACTTACCCATAAATTTTTAAAACACGGACCGGAAATAATATTCAATGCCCTTTTGCCAATTGGTGAGCTATTAGAGGAAGCGCAAGAGGCTAGAAACAAAGACTTCAAAAACTATAGGGAATACTTTGCGCGTAAATGCAGCCGGCATAAGTAAAACTAATATAAAAAAAAAAAATACACACAAAATATCGCAGGTGGCTTTGGAATTATTAATTCTTCCCGAAGAAGGCGACAATGATGATGAGGATTCTGATCATGATCATGATCATTATAATGATGATTATGGTGATAATGTTGAAGATATCTAAAGCTATTATCACAATAATACCCAAAATAAATTTAAATGCATATATATGTACATATAATTTTTTCTTCTTTTTTAAGTAAAAAAATATTTTCTATCAATATTTTTTCAAAAACCTAATTTTTTCACTAAACAATGTATAGTTATCCAAAAAAATTTGTTTTATCAGCAATAATTGGCTTCCCTGAATCAATTCTCGGTTTACCTATGTTTTAAACCACTGTGCGTCCTAAAGAAATATGATTTTAAGTTTGTTTTGAAGTCGGTTTTTGTTTGCAGGAATTATGTAAACACTCGTAGCATGTACATGCGTATGTATTATTCAGAAAGAAAACAACCGAGCCCATTTAATTCAGTTTTCATATTCTCCAGTCAGAAATAAATCGCTTTCCTTGCTAATTAAGGCCACTAATCGAAGGCCTAGAAAAGTTTTCCTTCAACACAGTTCTATCAGTCATATTAATGAGAAAAAAATAAACTAAGAAAATATAAAAAATAAAATCTTTTGACTCTAAAGAAAAGTAATGTTTGCGTAGTTTCCAACAATAACGACAAAACGATAAAATACAGTTTTAAACCAAATAGATTTTATTCGACATTTAAGTTCATTAAAGAAATGAAACAATTTAAAAATGAAAATTGGCAGAAGACTTATGTTATAGAAAATCATATAAGAGATGTAAAAAAAAAAGAAATTAAGAAACTAAAGGTAATAAGAAAAGAAGTAAAAAATAAAAGTTTATCTATCTTGTGGAACATAAAATCAAAATAAATCAGTTTATTTATAACCTTTTGAACCGACTGTAGTCAAAACAAACATCAAGAAAAATGAGTGAAGTTGTTTTTTTTAAAGGAAATTGAATTGTGGCAAATTTTTGGGATCACAAGAAAATGATTGGAAATACGACACATATACTGGACATACTAATTCTTGCAAAAAAAAACCAACTTCAATACAGACTTAAAATCATATTTCTTAGAATGGTAATTTTACATTAAATACATTACAGAAAGTCCACACCTGATGAATTTATGTATATCTTGTTGAAAGTCAAATTTATATCATAATGAAAATTCATCCTGTGTAGACTTCATTTATTAGTATTATATCATCGTTATGATATAATCATCAGAACTCATAGACTAATAAATTCATCATGATATGAAAAGTCATTTTATATGTCATTTTATTTATGACGAATAATTTTTTTAATAAAATTTTAAATTATTATAGCTTAGGTATTTTTTTATTATATTATTATTATTATAATGAAAACCAACCGAAAGTTGAAAAAATAACATTTAGACAGAATTATTTGGACAAATTGCCTTTACAATGACCAATAAAGAATTATTCATCATAATATTAAATCATCAACGTCTACCCCTTTATACTTATAATTATATAAATTTGACAATTGTTCTGCCGGCGTTTTATTAGACATTATGATGAAAATTCGTCTCGTGTGGACATAGTGTTATATTCGAGAATGATTGCGTCAGGAATTTTTATATGTCGTAGAACAAAATATGAATGCAGATTTAACTACAAAATTCAGTAGTTATATGGTCACCCTTTTATTTTTTACACTTTTTATTGCTGAAACAGTAAAAAAATCTGCTTTAATTCTAAGCAAAAAAAAAATATTGACCATATATATCATATTACAATCATTAGGGCACCCTTTAATTTCTAATCTTAAATATTTATACTTGTTATTTTACTTGATATAGTAATTTTGTCCAATTTTGAAGAGTTTGCCTGTAACAGTTTCATAGATAGGGACATATACGTCAAATAACATCAGTCATAGGAACACTCTTTAATTTCTAATCTCAAGTTTGCAACTTGTTATAGCGGACTTAGCAATAATAAACTGTCTACAACTATTCAACAGTTTAGTCATATTTATCAAATAACAGCAAGTATTGTAACACCCTATAATTTATAATTTTAAATATTTATACTTCTTAATATACCACACAAAGTAGTGATCATTTTGTTTATTTTTCAAGTGTTTGTATATAACGGTCCAAACGATAGGGCCATATAGGTCAATTTACTTCAAATATGGGAACAACCTTTAATTTCTAAATTCAAATTTTATACTTTTTGCTATAGAGGACTTAGAACATTTAAATAAATTGACCTATATGGCCCTATCGTTTGAAACGTTATATACAAACACTTGAAAATTAAACAGAATGTCCGCTATAACAAGTAGCAAACTTGAGATTAGAAATTGAAGAGTGTCTCTATGACTGATGTTATTTGACATACATATATGACCCTATCTTTGTAACCGCTACAGACAATTTTAAAAATTTAACAGAATGTCAATTACTTTATCAAGTATAATAACAAGTATAAATGTTTAAAATTATAAATTAAAGGATGCCCTAATGGTTGTAATTTGATATATGAATATGGCCAACAAATTTTGTTTTACTGTGTCAGCAAAAAAAGTGTAAAAAATAAAGAATGACCACATAACTGGTGAATTTTTTTTAATCTGCATTCATATTTTATTCTACGACATACAAAAAATCCTGACGCAATCTTTTTTGAACAAATTAGAATACAATTAATGTATAATTACCGTCCTAAGGAAATCTGATTTTAAATTTGTCTGTTCTGAAGTTGGTTGTTTTTATAAGAATTATAATAATTTTTTTCTAGGTATAATCCTTAATAAAAGATTGGGACACTTCACTTTAAATCGCAAATGTAAACAAAAAAAGTTTTTAAACAATTGCTTATATTAAAATTGCTTATACGTAAATACTTTAATTCCACTCTTCTTTTTTGTCTTATTTTGTCATTTCTCAATTGGTCAAATGCCATTTATCAGACAAAATGCAGCAAGAATTTTCTAAGCAAAGAAAAAATGGAAGAATAATTAAAATTAAAAAAGAAATAAATTAAAAAAAATCAATTCATAAAGTTCTCTCTCTTGTGCTTGTTAAATGACATAGGAAAAAATGCAGCCATATAAAAAAATAGAAACAGATAGAAAAAGTTTTATTAAAACTAAATAAAAAAAACATGAATAGAAAGTAATAAAGGAAGTTATATAAAATTGATCTTCCCTCAGTAAAATGGAAATGGGAAAAACATTCAATAATAGATTTAAAACTGAAACAAAAAATATTCACAAACAAATTGGCTTAAATTGAAAGAACGACCAACACATTCATATATTTACTTTATATATACTTATGTAAAAACTATAATATGGGCATTTCCATGGCATACTTACATGACTTTTGTACGTCTATTGAGTAAAATAAATTTTAAGTGAAATAATTTTCTTGGGTTTCATTGAGCTAATTCACACTAGAACAATTTTTACTCCGCTTAACTTTTGTTCTTTTGAAAACACACTGGATTAATTCATCTGGCATAAAATTGTATACGTACACAGAGGTTTGTGTGTGTTAGTATATTTTTGTTTAATTGAGGTTTGCTTTTGTATTTGTATTGGTTTTGTTCTGCTTATGCGGGGTTGAAGCTGGTTGAAAAATTGTGCCAAACAAAAACGACTCTCTTCACCGAAAATGCCAACAAACTGTCACGTTATTCCATTATAATTAATCCAGAGTGAATTGACTCATTTAGAGGATACTGTATTTGTGGCTTAAAATATCGAAAAAAGAAATTATCGTACGTAACATAAAACCGAAGGAATTTTGAGGTACAACATAGGATATGACAGTTTCTGCGAATTTTAAAAGTTTAAAAGATTTTTTGTTCTAGTTTTAAGTTTAATATTCTTCCCTTACAATCTGTCATATTCACGTGAAAACTGACTTTGAAAGATTTTAAAATAAATTAAAATAATTTTCGGTTGTGGCATATCGTACACTAAAAATTCTCTTCTCAATTTTGAAACACTTTCTACGGATCAACTGAAAATGTCATAGAACAACTACTAATCAAATCCTATACTTTCTCTTTTCCTATTAATCCAGTTTATAATTGTTGTAAAAGGACCTTGCAATGTTATTCAGTAGATGATCAGTTTTGTTTTTTAATGTTAAACATGTTGACATGTTTATGGAATCGCCCATATACTTTTTTATTTTTTACTTGCTTTATTAATTTATGCTTTACAAGAAATAGAAAGTACTATTATTTTCGCTTGCTATCACCACAAAAAGTGGAAAAAGGGTTAATCTACGTTTGTCATTCCGTTTGTAATTTCTACAATATCTATTTCCGATCCCATAAAGTATATACAATCTGAGTCCTTATGCATAGCGAAGTCGATTCAGCAATGTCCGTCTGTCCATCCGCGTTAGTGTTTAAATCAATTTTACCAAGGTACTAGATGAGCTAGAGAAAATGTAAATACGCCAATTGATCAGACATAGTTTCGAAAATGTTGTAATTGAAAATCAGAAAAAAAACCACATCTGTATGTAATTTTTCCATAGCATTTGGAACAATGAAGTAACTCAAATAAAAAAAAAATCAAATCAAGAAAAAAAAAACAGCAAGTGAAGAAATTGGCATTCACCCATATTTTCCAGGATATGGGCCTCTGAACTTTTCATAGAAAAGTACGATAGTGCACCATATTTTTTAAGATATCAACATGAGTATTATTTAACAGTTTCTAAAGAAATGCCCAAAATTAAAAAAAAAATGCTTAACCCATTAAGAGCCGGTGACAATTTTATTTAAATTTTATAGTACATACTTATTTTTTATCTTATTTTTCTCTGTCACCCCGATATTTGTTTTTTTATTGAAGTTATTTCACTGAAATAGATTTACATGTATAGTGAAGGGTGAATAAGGTCCGTCCTAGCCGAATATAGTACTGCTGTAGTCGAAGTGGTAAGCACGTTGACTACAAACCTGGTGTCACAGGGTTCAACCCCTGCGGCAATCAAAAAGTAAAAATTTTCTGTTTAATGGTTTATAAACTCATATTCAGAATTGACATGAAAACTTGCAGTCTCCTTCGTCGGTATTTCATATAGCATATTCGCCGGCGAAGTAAAATAACTAGCTCTCTATCTCTCTCCTTTCACCACCTGTCTTATCTCTCATCTATCCCTTTCCTAAAGAATGTAGCACGGTTACCAAAATAACTAAATAGGTAATAATGCCTGAAGTGCTACTTCTCTAAAAAAAATATTAAATATTTTGATATATTGACAATTTTTGGTGAGATCTGACAAGCCATTTGGCGAGAAAGCTCGAAAAATACAACTGGCAACACTGCTTATACCTGGTTTTGTCTCTGCTATGAGACTAAAAAAAACTGAGTCGATCAAATTCTAGATATCTGTAGATTTCAAGTTTTTGATATAAGTAAACTCTGGACAGACGTATGCCGAAATCATTTCCAAATGTTAATGCCATGTATGATATGTAATGTAATGTAATGTTATGTTATGTTATGTTATGCTTTTATTGAAATTGAAATTTCTAGCAGACTAAAAACGCTCTTTGAAAAATGTTTGATTTTGTATGTTAACTTTATTGTGTATAACGTGTTTATCTAAAAGAGTTTTGCTTAAAAAGTACAGCAAAATTTTATTATTTTATTACGTGATAATGAAAATTTTAAATATCACTTTTGTTGAAAGCATCTAAATGACTTTATTATATTTTTTGATATTTGATACAGATTTTATTACAGATAAGATAAAGCTAAGAAATGTCAGATATTTGCCGAGATGTTTATTGCAAATCTTTCTTCAAAAACGTTTGACCTTAATGTCCTTCTTAAATAAACTTCTTGATCTTTGTCATCGTCATCATTATTGTTATTATTAGGTTTTCTTATTTTCTGTTGTTTGTTGAGTCAATTTTACTTTTTTTCGTAAGGGGTTTTAATATCTTGTTTACGTTCTTTATTGCTTGAAAAATTCAGAAAACAATTTTTTTTTGCAAATTATTTGCTAAATTAAGCAATTTCTATTCGAACCATACATCTGAACTAAACATGTGTTATGCACACGCATACTTAAGACGTGTATGTAAGTTAAGGAAGGAAGGAGTGTATGGCAAAATATCCGTAATTGAAGAAACATACACACATACATACACATATAGAAAAGGCAGCATTGTTCTTTAGTACTAAACTTTCAAGTTAAAGTTTTTAATAGCATGACTGTTATATGATTGCTTTAGTTAACAAATCGATTAACTCTGCTATCAGATGCCTGCTACTCTTAGATAATGCAATTATTACCACACAACCAGAGAATATTGTTTAAACTGGAATACTTTACCTGATATCATACATAATATACTAAAATATGTTTGTACAGTTCACAACATATTGTAAATTGTATGTTGTATCATATACAACTAGAGAACTTGTCTAATAATTACTGTAAGCAAGAGACTATTTTGGGATAGGATATCCATCCTGATATACTATATTTAAGAAAGGATATAAGCTCCTGCCTATAGAATAAATATATTATTTAAACTAAAAAAAAAAACAATTAAAAGTGCTATATTCGGCTATCCCAAATCTTATGCAGTGAAACTTCTCATAACAGGACACTCGCCGTAGCAGTGTTTTTGTCCGGTTATTAGAGGTTTCTGCTTATAAGAGAGAAACTTATTCTGTTACACATTTTGTTTTGTATTCAATTTTTAAATGATACATTTCATGGTTTATTGTGATTAAACAAAAATACATATTTAAAGTTGACTTTCTCAACTTAGATTGTTTCAATTTCAGCTGTTTGGTTTAAAACTGACTTTTAATATTTTTTATTTGTTAAAATGCAACAAAGTCTAATCTAGCAAAATGCTACAAACAAGCAATTTGTTTAATTTTTCACCATAAAAATTTGTAGAGTTTGGTATTGTTTATTGTTCTCTAAAACAGAGCTTGGATTTATTATTTAAATACAGTCATCTTAAGTTTAGACGCTTTCATCTATTCTAAAAAATTCATTATCATCATCTGCATCAAAACTCGAAAGATTATAACTATATGTAGATAATCCAGCTTTCTGAAAGCAGTTTTGCTGCTTCAACTTTATCGCAAGAGGCTTTGCTGGAGTAAAAAGGTTCTAGAACATCAGTAGAACATCATCAATGCGAGATCGGTGTTTGATAGTATTTGCTTTAATACCAGAGTACCGAAATGCTCTCTCACTTCTCACATATGAGAGAGCAGTGATACATTTTAGTTTTTGTTGCTTCTTTTCATAAATAAGTAAGAGGCTGAAAAACTTTTTGGTTTTTTCATTCATGAGAAAGATGATTTATGTTTTTTCTTTCTATTCAAAAGTGAAAAAATGAGCATTATATAATGTCTTTTTGTTATTAATTTTAATTTTTAATTTTATTATAAATTTTTTTTCATAATACGGTTTTTCTTTGTTTTTCACCCTTACTTGTATCAATGCTTATACACACATTCATGTGGGATTGTAGGCAGACAATTTTTTCTTGGTCGGTAATAACCGTCAAAAAGAAATAAATTTTTTTCTCATTTATGACAAATTTCATAAATTTTATTTTTGAATTCTCATAAATAAAAACTTTTCAACGCTGAAAAAATACTCATTCGTTTATGAAAAGCAGCATTAATAAGAACGATATTATTCATCAGTTATCATGAATGAATAATAGGGATATTTTTTGTTGTTCACTTTTTCAAATATGAATGCTTAGAAAGGAAAGAGACAGACACATTCATGCGCGATCGCAGGCAGAAAATTTTTTGATGCTCGTTTATCAACGTGAAAAAATAAAAAATATTCGTAGAAATCTCATTTATGAAAAATATCAGAAATTTTTAAAACTGAATACTCATAAATGAAAAATTCTGAACTCTGTTTTCTTTTAGTTAATTTATCAATAACAATAGGACAGTGGAGTATCTCCTAGGTAGATTAAAAACGGCTTTGAGATTTTTAATTTGAATGATTTGAGGTTTTTTTAATTACGTTTTTGCGCATTTAGTAGACCATACCTGGCAGCCATATGTATGTCATTATCGGACGAATACACGTTTTGTACAATACCAGTTTGTTTTTTTGTGATAACTTAGATTTCTTATTTAGAAGAGGGTAAAGGGCTCTGCCGAATTTCAGTGCTTTATCACAAGATTGAAAAATATGTTGTTTAAATGTTAAAATTTATCCAAAACAACTCCGAGATATTTTACGTTTTCTGCGAGTGGGATTGTAGATCCTTGTATTGTTAATGTGGTTTGAGGTGTTCTCTTTGGTGATCTGTTAAAAGGAAAAATAGTCGCCTGTGTTTTTTCCTTGCTAATTTTTATTTTCCATTTTTTGAAATGTTTGTTAGCGTGAACGAGTCCTTTCCTCATATTTTTGACAATTGAATTGGAAACTAATCCAGAGCTGATTATTGCAGTGTCATCTGCGTAAAAAGCTGTGCTTTCGTTTCTTTGAGCTCTAAAGTCTGCTGTATATATTGAATACAGTAAGGGAGATAAGACTGAGCCTTGCGGAACTCCTGCTAGAATATCTCTTTGTGTTGAAAAAACGTTATCTATAAAGATTTTAAACTTTCGGCCTGTCAGAAAACTTTTAATAATTTCTTGTAGATAAATAGGGTTTTTGAATTTATTTAGCTTGTATATAATCCCATTGTGCCATATTGAGTCGAGGGCTTTTTCAATATCAAGGAAAACTATGCCAGTGCTTTTGCGGAAATTTCTGTTGTTGATGATCATCTTAGTAATTCGTTTTACCTGATGTATTGTTGAGTAGTGTTTTCTGAAACCAAACTGATCAATGCTTAATACTCCGTGTTCTTTTGTATATTTGTTGAAACTATATAAAATTATGTTTTCAAATATTTTGTCTAGATAACATAGGATTTTTATTTTTGAAGGGAATCACAGTACACCCTTTTAGTCTTCAAATAAATGGATGCATTAAGTGTTGGCACTACCCTTTCTAGCCTTACTGGTATGCTAATATTAGTCCGTTTAATGTTATCGAGAAGAAACTTGATATCATTTATGGTGATGGCCTTTTAAAAATGGTTATTGTACGGAAAATACTTCAACACCATTTTGCCGTAAAAAAATATTTTAAGCTCTGGTTTAAATTTACTTCAACTCTCTTTAATGTGTAAATAAAATTCTAGATCATCAATAGCAGAGTATATAATTTCTAATGTTAAGCTAAGTAAAGTTTAAAAAAATTTTTGTTGGGTTTAGATCTGTTTTGCTGCCGATTATATTGAATGTTTTTTGATACCATTAATTCTTTTTTTCTACACTTTTTGAATTCTAACTTTAATTTTTGTCTATTATTTTTTAATACATGTATGTACATATACTCACGTATATAAAAACAGATGTACATATGTATCAGTATTTGGTCTTAGCTTGAATGCAAAAATCATTGTTCAGGTTTGCATAAATATATATTTTTCATTGCAGAACTCTCCTAGAAGGAATGAACTTTACTGGCTGGTACATATTAATATTGCAAACAATTTTGAAAAAGGAAATTTTAAAATGCACGCATACGTGCATAAACACACACACTTGAACAAATATTTAAAAGTACAACCTTGAAACTTCCTTGGTGCCTTGTTTTTTGTTGCTGGAGAGTTCGCTACGACACTCTATTGCGACTGCTATTATATTGGAGATATAAAAGTTTTTTTTTCCTTTTTTTCAACCAAAAAACTAACAATAGATAAACTTTTTTTTAAACGTTTGAAAACTAAAGACCGCATAAGACAGAATAACCATTCTTTTCTTGACAGTGAAAATGATAAGTTTTGAATTATTTGTATTCACTGTGAAAGTTCAACAAGATGACAATGTTCAACTTGAGATTTCGTTTAAAAATGCTTAAATATGGTATTTATAAATTGTTTAGTGTGTTTAAGATATGATATTCATTGTTATAGTATCAGTTTTGATAGTTTTGGCAATAAAGTTTGTTAAATAGAAAAAAGGGCTATTTTTTATTTTTAAAATTTAAAGAATTAAAAAGAAATTTTTTAATAAGTTTATATAAAGTAAAAGTCTATATAATAAAATATTGCTTTTATAAGCAAAAAGAATCAGTAAAAATGCATTTGATTAAGAGCGAGCAAAATTAAATTACAGTTTAAAACGCAACGTACTTTAACCTGGATTAAAACTGATCTATAATAAAAATATAACTGAACTAGAACTTACACAGAATTAAATTGAACTAAATAAAGGTGTTCCAGTTTTTTAAATTTTTACCCTAAAAAGGGCCATCATTTTTTCGATAATAAGAATTTTCGTAAGGAATATAAAAATATTTTTTATTTTAATTTCAGTTTACTATATGTGTAGACGTTTCAACCAAATTTCGTATAAAACTGATCATCTTTATAGAAGATGAAAGTCCTTAAATTTGATATATTTTACAACGAAATTTTGAATTTACTCTTTACATTCTAAAATCCCAAAGTTGGGATCAGGAAAGGAAGATTACTATAAAAAAGCTATACGTACTACGAATTGTTGCTGAAAGGATTTCATTATCCCTAGTTCATATGTGGGCTTTCAAGGCAAAAGAGCAAAAATTCTAATTTTGTTGTTGTTTATTGTGAGATTTTATTTACATTATTGTTCCAGATTTTTTTTCAATTTGATTATTATTGATCAACTACACTACAAATAAAAAAGTATTCACCTCAATATCATTCTTACGTGTGAAACTATGTGTCTTTGAATACGATACAAATGATGTATATGCGCCTAAAAAAGTTCGTAAAAAAACGAGGTTCGACATACCCAACTTTGAAATCACATAGCGCCATCCTCTGCTATGCTCGTGCTAAATTTTAGATCGATCAGCATGGCCCTTAGCAAATGGCTGAGTTATTTCAAAAATATTTTGATTCTGCCCCACTAATTAACCAACCAGTTTAAGAAATTAAAATACAAAAAAAAAAATATTTGTAATCAATCACCATTACTGTGTCGTGAAATAAAAAGAAAAACAAGTAAAAGCGCTATATTTCGCTATACGATGAATCTTATTTACCCTTCGCCATATAACCACATGTACTATACTGCAGCCTTATCATTGAATAGTTAAAAAAAATCAGCATTCGAATTTCTTTGCTGCCATAAAGTTGTTCTGTCAAAAATCTTTTTTTTAAAGTTGTAAGTTTTGCTTCGAGTTGTTGTCCCAACTTATGAAATGAAAAGGTAGCTGTTTAATATCATTAGCTCTTAATAGGTTAAGCATTTTTAAAAGAGTTTAGTATTTCTTTTAAGATCTCTTATGCTTTTAAATGATACCCATATTGATATCTTTTAAAAATGTGGTGGACAATCTTAATTTTCTATGAAAAGTTCAGAGGCCCATTACTCAAATAATATAAACAAGCGGCAATTTTTTCTCTTAAATTTTTTTCTTATTATTAAATTTTCAATCGCTCCATATATTTGCTCTTTCAGTAAAATCTATTATTTTTTTTTTAACCCTGACTGTGGACGTTATATTGTTAAAAGGTCTGCTACGAAATTAACTCCTGATTTCACTGACAATTTTCAAGGTATCAAACAAATATAAAAAATAAACACTTAAATAATTGTAATCTACTTTAATTAAATATGAAATTGATAAAAAAAAAATGCAAAACTCATATTAAGGCCGATTTCCAGTGATTTAATTGTATGCACATATGTGTGTGCCTTTGTAAGTGTATTTGTGTGTGAATAAAACAATTCAACTTAAGTGAAATGATTGTGTACAAAATTGAAATTACAGTTCACAGCAACCTGAACAAAAACAATAACAAACAAATATTGAAGGAGGTAAGCAAGATCTTTGGTTTACTGAATATCAATATTGCCACCAGTTTAAAAAATGTTGTAATTGAGTTTTGAGAGCAAGAACAATAATTGCTTCTTAATTTTAATAGACTCACTTTTCGTTTTACGAACACTTTAATTAAACATGTTCGTTATATCAGTCAAAAGGAATATAAAAAAACTTGCATTAAATCAGTTTTTTAATTTTACGTTAATTCTGCTTGATTTAATATTCAAATAAAAATATTTCATGATATTTTTATGAAATGTTACTTGAAGCTAAAAATCAAACATATTACTGCGGGGGAAGCATATTTATGTGGCCACTTCAAGAGTCTTATATCTCAAGCTTAATTGATTAAATGAGAACTGTATTCAACCAGGGAAGCAAAAAGGCAACATAAAAATAATTAAAATTTTATACAAAAATACAGTAACC
This sequence comes from Cistogaster globosa, assembly GCA_937654795.1. Lineage (NCBI taxonomy): Eukaryota > Metazoa > Arthropoda > Insecta > Diptera > Tachinidae > Cistogaster > Cistogaster globosa. Next base: position 97,534,162 of record OW569404.1, on the reverse strand, counting down.
ATTTTGCTTTTTCATTTGGGTCACCGTATAACGTTTTTGATTATAATTCTCATTCTATCAGTTTTATTTTCTGAAAAGAATTTGGGTACATAACACTGGTTAGCTAAGTAAGCGATAGCAAAATGGACATTTGATTACGATTTCTCTACAGTTGTCCATTATGATGTTTATTTTCTGACGGCCTATATTCTGTAAATCAATATTTTTCGTATGATTCTAACATGACATGAAATGATTCTAACTGCCTAATCTAAATGAATTACCGCGTGTTTATAGCTTTAGAATGTACATCAGGGTTGGAAAATTTATGTAAATCAGGGTTAGAAAATTATTGTTATAATTTAAGAAAAAACCTTTTTTTATATATAAGAAAAATACTCGTAGATTTAAAATTCATTTGAGCGCGTTTTACGCTATAAAACTGAGTATAGAGATTTGTCAAGTACCTAAGTAGTAGGGCTTAGGAATTCCCAGTAAAAGCTGGCGGATAAATGAGAAAATCTTGGCTGAATTCCCGGGAAACGGGAAGTTTAAAATCTTTAGCACTTTAAAAAATACACTGATTTTTTTTCTTATGTTTTGCTTGTGACATTTAAAAAATTTTAAATATCTCGTTTTGTGTGAATTCTACTAGATCTATACATCTCTACATGAAATGTGTTTTGAAAATTTTAATGCTGATGTGGATAGTAATCGATATGGAATACAAAACACCTATTTTTAGAATTTTTATCTGTCTGTCTGTCCGTCTGTCTGTGTTCTCATAAGGTAAAAACTGCTGGATGGATTTGAATAAAATTTTTTAAGGAGGCCGGCCCCTTAGAAGCTTTATTCAAATATAGGATACTTCATTTCGTAGAGAAACAAGAGATACCAATGTGCAGTCGCCCAATTTTACCGGTATAATGGTACTAGAACAGTTGTCAATACATTTAATTTTTGTAGATAGAAAGTTTTTAACACTGTTTACAGAAATTTTAATGTTAAGAAAATTAGGAATGATACAAGAACGAAATCGTGGGTATTGCTAGTAAAATATAAAACAGAACTAAAGGCTATTAATTTAAAAAGGAATTATTCGGAATTAAAAGGAGTTATTCGAAGCCACCTACATTTGAAACACGAACATGGATAATCTTTATAACGCATTATTGACAACAAAACCTACTTCAGTAAAAAGTAAAAGGATTTTTTCTATTGTTAGAAATATTGCAATGAAAACAAGCAACATTATGTCTAGTGAGTTTTTAAATGCAGTTCTAAAATCATATATTTCAAAAAATTAATAAATTACTTTTCAGTATTTTTATCTCTCGTTATATAGTACAAATGTACATGTGTATGCATGTATGTCCTGTCACCTGAATTAAAACTTAAAAACGTTTTATAAACTGTTCAAACTTTTATTTAACAATTATTTTTATTGCTTTTTATGTTTTAATACAACTATGCATTTTTTAATATTATTTTATTTAATAAATTTGTTTTCTTCAAGAATTGCTTTTTTCCCGGGAATACCGGGAAATTCTGGGAATGCGATATTTTTTTTCCGTTTCCCTGGGAATAAAAACTTCAAGAAAATCACAAACCCTACTAAGTATAGTGAAACCTCTAATAATCGAACACTCTCTCTCGCGGTATTTTTGCTTTAATGTTTCATCGTTAGATTTAATGGAGTCTGGTATTTTTTCATGTTGTCCAAAACAGAGCTTGGATTAATTACTTCAATACAGTCAATTTTAAAAAGTTCATCATCATCATCTGCATCAAAATTTAAAAGATTGTAAATATCTTGTGATTATCCAGCTTTCTGAAAGAGACTTTGCTGAAGTATAAAACTTGTAGAACATCAATAGATTTTGGGAGATTTGACACTAAAGTTGCAGTATCGGTGTTTGATGGTTTCTGCTTTAATACTAAGCCTCTATCCTGAACCTTTACTTTTTTGATTATAACTTGAATAAGGGATTGGCACACTGCTGTTATATTTGAGACAAAAAAAAAAAAAAATATGTTTGTTAAATTTAATTCACTGTTCAGTGTTGTCAAAAAAGAAGAGTATTTTACGCTTTTCAAATCTCCTTTTTCTGTTGAACTGCTGCAGCCATTCGCTCACGATGTCTCGATTCTTCCATACTTCCATTTTACTTAAAGATCTTTAAAGAAAAGTTTTTTGAATGCTTGAGGGCGGACTGTTTTAACTATGACTAACAGCAGCTATTTCTCTTCAGAAGAACTTCTACTTAAATACAACTCTTGTTACCGTGTTTTTACGCATCTGTCCGCTTATGAGAATATTTTTTAAATTTAGTGTCCGTGTCCGGTTATTGGACTGTCCGCTTATAGAAATTCGTTTTGTATGGAAAAACTAATGACCAGGTTAGAAGTGTCCGCTTATATAAGGAATCCGTTTAAAGAGGTTGCACTGTATTATAAGAAGTGTCAAAGTATGGAAGTAAATACAAAGTACATGTAAAAAAAAGCGCAAAGGAATTTGACATCCCAGAATACAAATTAATTTTCTAGAAATTTTTCTAAATACTCTCCTTAAAGAAAATAAGAGATCTTTAAGATGAACCAGTTTAGTAGAAAAAATATGCGTAATTAAGAAAGCTAAATCCGCTAGCTCGCAGCAACAAGAAAATCTTTGTTCCATTTAACTAAAAAGGAGGAATATTGGATGACTTTTAAAAAAGTAGTTGACTTCTTCTAGTTATCCCTTCTTTAGTCCCTTTTTAGACATAAAGTATAAATACTTAATAAATGATTCAAAATACTATTTTTTTCATTGACAAATGTTTTAAATACGAATTCCATTAAAGATGACCCTCGTGTTCACCTTTTTTTACCCTTTTTGTGAATAAAAAAGTAACCAGATTTGAAAAGAATTAAATAAATTGCGTTAAAAAATTTGTTTTGTATTTATCTCTCTGGGCATAAAGAAACATTTCAATTTACACACACACTTTTCACCAACCGCACTCAACATTTTAAAATTGTTAAAATTTCTAGTTATAAGTGTGTTACATTTCTATTGTCCTGAGTTTTGAGTGTGAAATGTCTATATTTGTCTAGTTTTGTATGCTGTTCTAGTTCAAGTGATACTTCTGGCACGTGTGGGAAGTGAGGAAAGCTTTAGTGTGCATTAAACAACGATATGGAAAATGTCAACACAAGGTTCTTTAATAAACAAATTTTTGTTTTTTTTGTCACTCAGAATGATTTTTAAAGCAATATTGTCGGAAATGGTTGTTTGTTTGTCTTTATTGACATTAATAAAAACATTTACTGACAAACGTGTGTGCGTATGTATAGGTGAGTGTGTATTTTTATAAAGCACAAACTTCTTTTGTATTTGTGTTTCAGAGCAAAAGTTGACTTTAATTTTTAGAGGTTTTGAAGTGTTGCCTATTAGTTAATTGGCTAAAAATTTAATACTTTAAAAAGAGAATAGCGGAAGCAGAAATTTTGAAGATTCTTCCTTTGTCTTTTAAAATTAATTTGTAAACTTATCAAGTGATTGTTGTGGTGAAGATAATGATTATAATTTTTACAACTTAAAGTATGATATTTTTGCTTGAAATGCTTTCGAAACCCCACAAAAATAATAAGGGTCTCTAAATAAAAAATAATGTTAATTTTGTGAAAAATCACGAAATGTTTCTAGACTCATGTTTAAGTTTTGCTACATGTTTCTAGCAACATATTACTCAACTCAAAATAATAGGAGTTTCATTTATTTTTTGTGTTATTATTATATCAATTATTTTAAAGTATAACAAATGAATTAAATTAATTTCGATTTAAGTTCATTTTTATTTTAAATTTCTAAAAATTTTAAAAAAGCAAAATTATTTACAAATGTTTGTGGGCGTTTTCCAAAGAAAACAGGAAAAAATCAGCTTCTTGGCATCCATCTACCTTAGGTTGTGTAAACTGTAAACATCTATTTTAATTATGTAATTAAGAATACGAGTAATATATATACGAGTATATATTTGGTTAGACAAAGCCAAACACAACCCCAAGGCTTTTCTTCGTTGTTCACTCTACAAATTATTGCACAGATTTCTTTTTGCTTTCTGCTAAATGTAGGTATATCAACAAATTTATATTCTTTGATACTTGTTTTCTCATGGCATTGTAGGTGCTGTTTTAGTGTCACACTGGTTGTTATTAAGTAAGTATGAATACCCGCTGTGTCATGAAAATAAAATGAAAAATAGTTTTTCAATGTTTACTTTGTGTTTGTATAAAAGGTTTTTAGAGTTTTAGTTTTTTTTATTGGACTCTTGATAATTAGAAACTCAACAAATCGAGTTTTCATATTAACGAGAACTTGTTTAGATCATATTAGGAATTTATATTACATATAAAGTGTAAAAAAATCGAACTTCAAATTATAAAATGTCGGCAGGCAAAGTGTCATTTTGTAGCACATCACAAAAATTTTAAAACAATTCAAATTATAGAGCTTATAAAAAATTCAAACTATAGAGAGTCGGCGATATTGAGGGAACCAAATTACATAGACCTTTTTCAATATATTGAGTGTTTTTCAAGGGACCTTGAAGACAGTTCAAATTATCGCCAGATTCAAACTAACAAGTTTCAAATTACCAAAAGTTGACTATAGATGTAAGACTCTTAAATTTGCTATACAAATTTTGGATACAATCAACTGATGAGCTTTATAAATAATGGCAAAATGGCCATGGTTATGCTTTCCCCCAACAGTACATTTCAGTTTTAATTTTAAATAATAAATATTTTATGAGAAATATAATAAATTTTCATATCGATATTTACTTCGAGTTTACAACGAAATTATTATAAACAGAAAGAGTGATATATTCTGCTATGCCTTCACCATATCTGCAAATCTAGTTTAGTGAACTTACTCCAATTAAAAAGACAATAATTGTGAGTGAGCGACAGAGAATAAAAAGTAAGTACTTTAAATAATTTTATATAAAAATGATATCGGCTCTTAATAGATTTCGCATTCTTAGAAAATTTAAGTATTTCTTGAAATATCTCTTCAAAAGCTTTTTAATGATACCCATATTGATACCTTAACAAAATATGGTGCACAATTGTATTTTTTCATGAAAAGTTTAGTGACCCACATCTTGGAAAATATGGGTGAGCGCCAATTTTTAAACTTTATGTTTTTTTTCTCAATTTTTGACTCTCTATTGCCCCATATATTTTTTTTTCGGAGTTTTGTCACTAAACTCGATTTGTTCCAAATGGCAAGAATTAATTAGAGGCAGGAGTGGTGTTTTGACCGCTGCTTCAAAGAATATGGACCGATCTTGCTGATTTTTAATAGCGAGTTTTTCGAAACTATATCTGATCTATCTCTAGCTCAAAACGGACAGATATCACTTAATCGACTTCATTATGTATGAGAGCTCAAAATATATGTACTTTATGGGGTTGGAAATGGATATTTCCACCTGTGCAGAAGGGTATTAAATGACTAAATAAAAACTAAAACAGTAAGCGGCAGCGAAATGGCTTTCATCTGCAATAATCAATATCGGTAAATTTATATTATTAAACCGGGAACTTAGCGCACTTAAATTAAATTTATATAAACATAAAAAGTTTTGTTATTAACATGAAATTATATTTTATGGTATTTTATGTAAGAAAAATGTAACGATTTATATAAGCTGGGCTGCAGAAAGTCTTTAGTAAGCGAAGCCGGTGTTGCTTTAAGTATGGACAATATGACACTTTCATAAGTGACACTATGTCTATACTAAAAAAGACACAATTCAAATAGTATTTATGATCACTGGAACATTTAGTCAAGGATGAATGGAAATACGTGTATATAAATCAATTTTCCTATGAGGATCATGTTAATATAACCGTTTTAAAAAAAATATTGAAATATTAAAATTGTAAGGAAAATATTCTTATTTTTGCCCTAAACAGAAAACAAGAACTTTTTTTTTTAACGCAGCAAATATACTCAGGAGTACAGGAATTTTCCAGAACTCCCCCCGTTGTTGAAGTTTGCCGAAATATTTAAAATCCAAAAAATTTAAAATCCGAAAAATTTAATTCCTAAAAACTTTACAAGAATTTGTTGAACGAATAATTTAAGAATGTAAAAAAACACTCTTCCAACACTTTTCCAAAATACCATAATAACACCTCTCATTTCAATCAACAATATCTCTATTAAAATCCATTTATATTTATAAAGAAATAAAAATTACCTTAAAAGATTTTCTTTTTTCTTTTAATATGCAAAATAATTTCAATAACAAAGTAAGAATCAGTAAAAATAATAAAAAATAAGGAGAAAAAAGAATGAATTTTAAATACGTTTGTGTGTACGAATTTTGTACTGACTCATAGATGTAGACATCAAAAGAATTGTAATGATTGTTACTGCAATAACCTTTAAATTGTCTATAAATACAAATTTTGCCATTCTCGTTATTTTTATTATCTGCCTTTTTGTTCATTTATTTTTATCACTCCATTAGTTTAACATAGTGAGAGTGTGTGGTTTTTTAATGTTAAATTCTGGTTTTAAGACTTTGTGTATGTGTGTGTGGTGTGGGTGTGTGCATACGATTAAGTACATTTATCCAGAAAAAGGAAATGAAAGATTCTGTTTAAATTGTTAATGTGCGAGTTGACGTAAAAAAGAAAAAGAAAAACTCTTTAACATTATTAAGTTTTCTTTGCATTTTATTTTAACTTTATTTTGTAATTTTTATGATGATTTGATACTGTAAAACAAGAGAGAATCATTTTAAGAGTGGTGAACAATGATGATAGTAAAGTTTTCATTTCCGTTTATTTAATGACATCGTTAATCAACATGTTAAAGTATTTCATTAATTTTGTGGCTTTAAAATATATTTTATATCAATAAATATTAAAGAAGTTTTATGTGTGGAAATCGTGTAGTGGGATATAAACCACTTTTGAATTTTCTCCTCATCAATAATCAGTCGACTGAAAGTGGAAAGTCAAGGTTTTTTTACTTCTTGAACAGTTAACTTGTTGCACTACGTCGTTTGCTGCAAGACTGAAATAATCCCTAAAAAAACACAAAATTAAACTGCACTGAAGAATATTGTTTTTTGAATGCTAAACTCAGAAATTTAACCTTTTGATTAATGACACCATTAAAACCAAGATTTATATTCGAGCGTATGGTGAATAATACTGTCTCTTTACAAATAGTAAGAGAAGTCTATGCAAAACTTAAAATATTTTGTTATTTTATTTCTGTTACGTGAGGTGAACTTGATGTAGTCGACATTTAAAAGAAAGTATACCGTCGAGTCCAATTATTCCTCAATTTTTGTAACGGTCTACAGCCACATATAGAAATAGTTGTCGGGTAATGCTGCTAATATTCGCTTTTAGTTAAAATCAATTTTCTTAATATTTCACATGCGATCTCATTAGGTTGCAGTGAAGTGCTTCCTATAATTCGCTCGGATTAGCTCTCATACAGAAAAAACCTTTTGCTTCTATTTTTTGTTTTCAGATTGATATTTAATTAAATTTAATATTTGTTTATTAAATTTTTTTTCTTATTTTTTAATTAAATAATAATTATTTCAATTAATTATTTAATTAAAAAAATTTGTATTTATTTTTCAATTAATTAAAAAGTTGAGACATTTAAAAGTTTAAAAGAATTTCAATTTGAAAACAAAAAAAAAATATTTTATAGGTTACATTTCATATTTCAGATAGAGATTCTTATTAAAGAAAAAATTTGAGAAACGTAAATTTTATTTCAAATTCAAATTTTGTTTCTTAAATGTTTCGCGTATATAACACTTTCTAAAGAGAAGCCCGGAAACTGTGCGGATGAAAGATGTGTAAGTATATACTCCCTGCTCTGTGGAAACATTTAGGAAACGAGATCGCTGCACCCTTCATCAGCATGATGTAGCGATCTAGTTTCATAAAATTTTTTTTTTTATTTCTCAATAAAGTTAAAAATAAATTAAAAAAATAAATAAAGTCTGACTTAAAACTCATCAACATTAATTTTAATTGACGTAAAATATTATACTTGGTTTTAAGCGGCTATTAGACGGTCAAACTTTGCATGTGAGAGAGCTTTTATGAGAGAAATTTTTTTAAATCCTTTTAGCGCCACTGTCAAAAAAGAATTTTACTCTATTACACGAATATGATGGTATGTTATCAAGCCATGCTCTTATGCAAAGTTTGAACGTCTAATAGCCGCTTTAGAATAGAAAAACAAACGTCACACATTTGTGCTGAGTTTAATGTTAATAAAAGAGATATTCTCGACTTGAAAAACTAAAATTTTTTTAAACTTTGGATTTTTAACCTTTTAATTCGGAAAATTATATACCGATTTTTAGTTATACTTTGAGTTTTTATGCATAGCAAGGTCGATTGAGCGTCAGTCTGCCGTAAATATTCGTATTGACATTAAATTTGCCAAGACACTAGATGAGCTAGAGAAAATTTAAATACGCCAATCGATCAGACACAGTTTTGAAAACTTTGCTATTGAAAGTCAACAAGATCAGATTATATCTTTGAGGCAGAAGGCCTCTAGTATAATTAGTCTTTACAAAGTAGTAAAAGCAACCAACTGCTGGCAACACCCTTTGCTCGCCTTTTTTGAAAAGCACAACTAAATGATAGGAAAGAGTTTCTTATACCGATTTAAATGTGCATGTGCACACATGTGGTGATTCGGCATAAATTCGAATTAAGCATTCTTACTTGTTTTAATTCTAAATAACAGTGCTCACGACTTTGTCCACGTATCATTTCTAATTTTCTTAAAATTCATATTAAAAAAAATATGTTTTTAAACATTTGTTTTAAAGTTCTGTAAATAGTGTTAAAAATTTTCCATGTATAAAAATAAAATGTACTGACAACTGATCTATTCCCATTAAATTGGGTTCTTTTACATTTGTATCTCTAGTTTCTCTGTAATATGAAATATTTTTATGAAAAAAAAGATTCTACATTTGAACCAAGGGACCTTCTAAGGGAACTCTCACAAAATTTTGATCAAATCCATCTAGAAGTTTTTGCGTGATGCGAACACAGACAGACAAAAATTCTCAAAATAGGTGTTTTATATCCTATATCGATTACTATCTGCATTAACATCAAAATTAAAAAAAAAATATTTCTTGTGCAGAAATGCTCCCGTTCCTTTTTTATTATATGTGAAGATAATGCAAAAGTACCCATTTAGCAACTACAGGTAGTTTTACATTAAACTGTCTGGCTTGTTAAGTCTGCTAAGAGTCTGTAAATAGTCCAAAGAAAAACATTTTGGTTTTTTTATGACGAGTGAATTTCCAAGAAAATTTTCGGCTCCAAATTTTATTTCGGACTGCATGGTCATAATAGGATTTTGATAATAACATTATACGATTTTTAAAAAAGCTCTCCACTTAAAGCTCTGGACTTTTTTCGGTGGAAAGATTTTAAATGTGAATTTCATCAACATTTCGGTAAACACTTAAGATAGCTTAAACTGTGAAATATTTATAATTTAAATGAATAATGGCATTAAAAAAAACTGGTAGCAGTGGTATCCAAGAATTGATGAGTGTTCTTACTGGTAAAATATGCAACCTTGCGCTACCTTGTAAGAAATTATAAATATTTTACAGGTTTTTTTTTTTTTTTGTACTCGACTTTAGAGTAAGACTTTTAATTTATAAAGTAAATTTGTTGTTGTTAAGTAACTAGTATCTAGAGGGTGATTTTTCAAAAGCTATAGGAAAGTTAAAAAAAAACACATAAAATTCAGAAAAATGCATGAAATCTTCATATGAATCCATATAATTTAATGTTTGAAAATAATTTCATGCAAATGTTGACCTTGCCTTCGCCTCAAACGGTCCATCCGCTTAGTCCAATTTTGGCATACTCTTTCCAACATTTTGGCCGGTATCTCACGAATAAATGCCTCAATATTGCCTTCCAATGCGTCAATTGAAGCGGGCTTGTCTGTATAGACACGAGCTTTAACATAGCCCCACAAAAAGTAGTCCAAACGCGTTAAATCGCATGATATAGGCGGCCAATTGACCGGTCCCGAACGTGAAATAAAATGTTCACTGAACTCGCCTCTCATTAAGTAAATTGTTGCGCGTGTTGTGTGGCATGTGGTACCATCTTGTTGAAACCACATATCATGCAAGTCAAGGTCTTGCATTTTGGGCAAAAAAAGTTGGATATCATCTTACGATAACGCTCACCGTTTACAGTTACGTTACGATTCGCATCATCTTTGAAGAAGTACGGTCTAATGATGCCACCAGCCCATTCACTGCACCAAACTGTGACTTTTTCTAGATGCATTGGTAGCTCTTGCTATGCTTCCGGCTGATATTCACTCTAAAACCGACAATTCTGCTTATTTAAGTACCCATTAGCCAAAAATGAGCTTCGTTGTTGAACACGATTTTTCGGTAAAAAAAAAGGATCTTCGGCCAACTTTCCAAGAGCCCATTTACCAAAAATTTTTCGTAGCGGTAGGTCGTTCGGCTTCAATTCTTGCACCAGCTGTATTTTAAAAAGCATCACAGCTAAATCTTTCCTCAACATTTCCACGTTGTTGAGTAACATAGGACCGATTGCTGCGAACGGCGGCGAATCGATAATTGATGGTCATCATTAAAATTGGCCGATACAGCTGCGATATTTTTTTCAGTTCGCACTCTACCTAAGCGTGTTGGTGGTTTAATGTCCAACAATGTAAATTTGGTGCGAAAGTAAGTTACAATAGCTAATTAAACTGACCATAAAATGGAAGAAGCGCGCGATGAACTTTCTTAACAGAGCACGCATTTTGATATTAAAATTGAATAACTTGCAAGCGTTGTTCGTTTGTAAGACGATTCATGGTTAAATTATAGACCAAATTGAAAATGTTTGACAGTGAAAAAAAAAAAACAGGAAACGTGCGTCAGCTGTTTAAACCAGTGTTGCCAAAAAGATAGTAGCTAAAAAATCACCCTTTAAATATATAAAAACATGTTCGTTTACAGCCTTTAATTGCCGTTTTTATAGCTTTTTATATGATAAAATTTAAAAAACTTTTAATTGGTTTCGGGGAATTATTCGTGTGAATATTTTTATTATTTTTATTATTTTTATTTATTTTTTTAAAAGATTGATTATTATAGGCATCAGTCTAGCCTGATGGGCTTTGTTAAATCGATGCAGCAAATAATGATAATTCGATTCATATCTGAAAAATTTTTTTCGGTGGTGAAACAAATTATTTTAAAATTTTTTCTACTCCCCTTACTGATATGGCGGTGTAGAGTGCAAAGGGAACATTTCAAACATCTTTCGTTTACTGTGAGTAGCAAAAACTTTTATAACGTGTTTCTTTAAAGTGAATTGAAAATCATGAACTTTTAATAGTTTGTTTTATTTTTTAAAGCAACTGGATAAATTGTGTGAAAATTGTTTTGTCGCTTATTATTTTTATCGTTGTCCCTTAAAAGCCAATACGAACATGACAAAAAAGTTTTAAATGTTTTTATACATTTCTTTCTTGTTGTGATAACTTTAAGAAACTAAAATTGAAAATATAAAAGTTTTTACAGTTTAAAAGTTTAATAGTTAATTTAAGTCGCAAATTATTTTCATGCTTGAAATGCGTATTTAAGTTTTCATAAGAATGTCAGTCAACTGGTTAGCATAAACGATGTGAATAAACTGTTTAGTGAATAGGAATCAAAATTTGAGGTTTGGTTAATTTCGAGAAATTGGCCATCAACTGATCTCAAGGACGCGCAATTTGACACCTCTCGGTTATTTGCTGTGTGGCTGTTTAAACTCAATGCTGATTAACCATCTTTCAAAATTGATGATATGAAGGACAATGTTTTTCGTGTTGTTTGTGACATATAGCCAGCAATGCTCGAAAAATTTGATAAAAATTGGACGTTCAGAATGTACTTCAGCAGCGCTGCCCAAATGCCTTAAATTTTGTGTTCTAATCTTTCGATTTAAAAATTTAAACATTTTGGTTTTTACGTAATTTTGTTCAATTTTTTACAAGTCTTATAGGGCTTATGTCGAAGCTCTATTATTTGCTCTATTATTGACAACGCTACACGATGGATAATAGAAAATACAAAAACTTTTTATTAAAAAAATCTTTAAGCTAAAAAAGTCTCAAAATTTTCTAAATATAATTAAATTGTGCTCAGATTTGTCAAATAAAAAAAAAAAAAAAAAAAAAAAACGTAACCACTATTTTTTTAAATGTGTATTCTACCTTTTCTGCCACGTAACACTACAAGTGATGATTTCTAATGTAATAAATGTGACAACTTACCGTTTATAATGTGTTGAATCCTATATTTCTTAATAAACATTTAAAAAGGACTAATATTGTTCTCCATAACAAAGTGGTTACGTCTTTTTGGTAAAATATTTGACCAATCTGAACGTACCTTTAGTCGTTTGTAGTGATGTTGGGGAAAAGTAAATTTTTATATTTGAGGAGTTTGTTTATTTGTGTATTATAAGTGATGACCACACATAATAAAACAGTAACGGGGTCATTTCTGTACGTGAAATATTTTTTCAAAATTTTGATGTTGGTGTAGATAGTAATCGATATGGAATATAAAACACCTATTTTTAGAATTTTTTGTCTGTGTTCGCTTCACGCAAAAACTACTAGATGGATTTGAGCAAAATTTTGTGAGGAGGTTCCTTAGAAGGTCCCTTGGTTCAAATCTAGAATCTTTTTTTTTATAAAAGTTTGTCATATCGTAGAGAAACTAGAGATACAAATGTAGGAGAATCCAGTTTAACGGTATAATGGAAATAGATCAGTTGTCAGTATATTTTATTTTTATAGATGGAAAATTTTTAACACTGTTCACAGAACTCTAAAAGAAATGTTTAAAACACATTTTTCTAAATTTTAATTAATTAAAATTACAAATATTACGCGGACGAAGCCGTGGGCACTGCTTGTTTATAATAAAGTTTATTTAAAACCTAAAGATTTTTTTGTATTTCTTTTGTAATAATATGACTTCAGACTACTGTGAAACATTCTTTTAATAAGGTATATAGATAAGACGGGTGACAAAGGTAGAAGAATAAAGAAAAAGCTTCATGTATAATAAAACAGTGTTATTTCCGTTAACGCAGTGAACAAAGGTGGGTTTACTAAGTAGACGACAGCAGCCTCAACGCAGCAGCTGGTAGCTTAACCGCTTTTTATAATTTTTGTTATGATAATTTTTAATTTTTATCACTCTTTTTATATCCAATGATGGCGAAACAAGACCGAACGGGCTCACGAATACTTGATTGCCATTAACAAAAAAGACATTTTCATATATAAAAGTACACATTAAATATAAAATAAAAAGTGCATAATCGGTCCATGTCCTCCTAGGTAGCGGGCAAAACACCACGCCTACCTCTAAGTTTTTCACATCATTTGGAGCAATGAATAACTATAATAAAAATAAAAAAAATACATATATATGGGGCGATATAGAATTAAAAAATAAGAAAAAAAAACATCAAGAGCGAAAGTTGGCGCTCGCCCATATTTTCCGAGTTACGGGCCTCTGAAATTTAATTTTTTTTTAATTATCAATGTGGGTATCATTTGAAAGCTTTTGTAGAGATCTTTAAGGAATTACTAAAATTTTTTGGAAATGCTTAACCCATTAAGAGCCGATGGCTCTATCTTTTACCATAATATTTGCTTTTTTAATTGGAGTTACTTTACTAAACTAGATTAACATACATGATGAAGGGTACATAAGATTCGTTTTTACTATTTATTGATGTTAAAATACGCATTCAGCTATTCAATAACTCAAAAATTAATTATCAAAATTTTTCTGATTGTTAATGCAAAGTAATATGACAATTTGTTTTTATAAATTGTTGTAATTGTAAAGCATACATTTATTTGATTCGATGAAACCAACGCAATTTCATTTAAAGCAAACTCTCTGGATGGCGACCACTGCTTATATTTTGTTAATATGTGCTTATTCGAGTATTTTTCCTGGGCATTAAGATATTTATTGTTATTTATTAAACAAATCAAGGAATTTCAATATGTAAACTAAGCGATTCCTTAATAAACAACTAAAACTTTAAACAAAATAAAATGTTGTAGCTTTCATGTAGAGAAATGTGGAGAATAATACTTTTCTCATGTACATTAATTTTAAATATTTCTTGAATAAAAATTCCAATAAATAAATAAATATTAATATAAGGCATGTCATTAACAAAAAAACGTAAGAAATGCTTTATTGTTACTTCTACAAGAAAAATTTTGTAAAATATTTGTTGTTTTCAAAGATTGAATATTTTCATAATTTTAAATTCTTAGCGTCTTTAAGCAAACAATCGTATACTTTAATTTATCTTTGACAAAATTTATAATCACAATTTATTTACCTAAAAATTCAAATTTGTTAATAAATTATTTACACTCGCCTTCATTTGCATGCGACAAGCTTTTTTTCGAATGCAAGTTTTGCTAAGTCAAAAGTAAAATAATAAAATGAATTAAAAAGTTCGAAAAAAAATGTCGCGAAATGGAAATTGAAATCAAAATGGGTTCGAAAAAATCGTCTTTTATGTTTGAGAGAAAGCAGTAAAAGCTACCGTTACCCGTGATCTCTATATTTCACCTTTAAACTAATGGAATGTATTAAGGAAAAGTGCAAAAGAATAAGATGAAAACACTTACAGTTTTTAAAGATGAAGGAAGGAGTGGGTAAAAATAGTAAAATGACATGTCAGGGATAAAAACAGCAGCTGTTGTACGGCATATTTATCCTGCAGGCATGATTTCCGCCACTAGCCTTTAAATTAAATAAAACATGCACATATGGCCGGCAGAACAACGGTATTAATTTGTCCATGTTTTTGTATGTGATGAAAACATGTTAATGTTAATGTTCTATCTGAGCATAATTTTCTGTTCAAATGTTTTTAACAAGCAAGAGAGTATTCCCACTGTTGATCAATAGATGGCGTTATATCAAATTAAGAATTCATATTGAAAGTCATATTTAATCTGGATTGTTGAAGGCCGGCACGAAGCAAGTTTTTAGGGTTTCGTACCTAAAGGATAAAAAAGCAACCCTATTATATTCGCTACCATGTCTGTCCGTTTGGCTGTCTATCCGGTTGTAATAGATCTCTATCTTTGAACAGTAGTACCTACAGACTTGAAAAATGCACATAAGTTACATTTTTATAACGGTTACAACAAAAAACTAAAGGGAAATTAAAAAATTAAAAATAGTCCCCACAGATATTTTCTTCTCTTCATTTATATTTCAAACCGTTTTAGGCAGACACTTAAAGTTTACGCCAAGTACGTAGAACTATGTTCAATACAAGTAGAAGTTTAAAAAAATTATTACAAAAATAAAAGGTGTCAAGGTGAAGGTGAAGTGATTTTAACTCGAAGGGAAACATTCAAAAACTAAAACTAAAAGGGTGCCCCCCGTAGTAACGTGATTTTCATATGTAAGAAATTGTTTTTTAAACGTTATAGGCAAACACTTGGTATTTATCAAGAACAAGTTTAAAAATAAAATAAAAAATTAAAGGGTGTTCTTACATAACCGCAATATTCAATTAAATAGTATTATGATAATCAGTCATAGACAGAAATTTGGAATTTACACAGAGTATGCAGTGCCATGTATGCTAAAATCCAAGTATAACAAACAACAATTAAAGCGTGTCCCTATAAAGAATTAATATTAATGTAAATGGTCTTATATCTCAAATTGTTATAGAAAAAGGTTGGCCTGCTTTTAAAACCAATATAAAAACTAAAATTATAAATAAAAGGGTGTTTCTCTAGATGAACTGACTTCTGCATTTCATGTATTATCTTTTAAGCCGTAGCAGGCAGACACTTTCAATTTTCCAAAAAATATTACCAATATAAAATTTAATATTAAAAGATCATCCATACATGGTACGAATTTCTTTGTGCATGAGTTAAGATTGACTGACTTATTTCCATTTATATTAGATTTTGCAGTACCATTTAAGAATATATGAGCTCAGCCGAGGTTTTTCTTTGGAGATAAATTTTTTTTAAACAAATCCAAAAAACTTGGATGTACTTTTAAATATTATTTAATGAATTTAAGCTAAAATTATCGCAGATGGGCACTTTGCAGTACCAGTAAAATTGCAGTAATAAAATGAATTATTAATTATTAGAAATTTTTAATACCAGTAAATTTCTACTGATCACATAAACATTTTAAAGTAATTAGTAAATTTATACTAATACTACAATTGAAATTTTTACTGATCGCAGAAAAAGCTATAGTAGTCAGTTAGGTTTTACTGCCATGGGATTTTTAATTCCAGTATTTAGTTAAAAAATATACTGGTATTGCAAACTAACTTTCGTTATCAGTAAAAATTTACTGGTTACTGCAATTTTGAATGCAGTTAAGATAATGGATTTTATTTAATTAGGATGTAATTGATATTGGAAGTTTCTTTACTATTCCTTGAGTTTTTCTTACAGTGAAATTATTTTGAAAACTGTTGGAATGATCTCATTTTGCAGTTCGGGTGTTATTTTCTTTTTTTTGGCTCAAGTAATTTTTTAATTTCATTTAAAATTTATTTAAGTGGAAATTATATAATTTGCCAGTAATAACGAGTTTACACACGTCAATTTTTTTTTGTTGCAACAATTCTGAATTTTGTGAAAGAATGAGGTTTAGGGAATCATTTTTCGGCTTCTCACCTACAAAATTCAGAATTGCTGTAAGGAAAATTGACGTGTGTGAACTCGGTATTATTATTATTATTATTCAATTTAAAAGAAGTTTCCCAACCAAATATTTATTTTCTAGTATCGTAATACTCTATTTAATGAAAGTGTATTTTAGTATTGTTAACATGTTCTCTAATTTTGATTATTATCAATCAACAAACTGAATGTAAACTATTTATATTTGATAAAGCAAGAATGTTATAAAGAAGCTCAATTTTAGTTATGAAATCACTAATAATTGAGTTGGAATTTCTTGTGATGTGAATCTTGTTTACTGAACGAATGAATCAACTCGAATCAAAAAAATAAATGTTGAAGTGAGAGAGGATTAAAATATTAAAAAAAAAAAACAAATTATATAAAAATGTCATCGGCCTTTAAAGGGTTAAGTTTAAAAAAAAAATTGAAGCACAATTGTACTTTTCTATGAAAAGTTCAGAGGCCCATAACTCAAAATATATGGGCGAGAGCTAATTTTTTCACGTGATGTTTTTTTTTTAAATATTTTAATTCTCTATCGCCTCATATATTTTGTATTTCTTAGTCTTAGTGTACGTTAACGTGACTAATATTTTTTTACAGACAGATGAGTTTGCATTAACATGAGCCAAAAATAAGGTCGTGAATAAGCATGCAAGATCAACCTTTTTTTTTTTAAGATAAAAAGTCACTCACGATTCCATTGCTTTTCTGGATTGAAAAAATTGTAAACGACCTATAAATCAAGTGCCTTAGCTTACTTCGGCTAATATTTTTAGCAAACTCTATCGGCTCAGCCTCTTAGTTCAAACAGCAGATGATTTTTCAAAAACAAAAACACAGTAAACGATTTTTCACAAACTTATTGAAAACCTAGCGAAACTGATAATTGATATTTTTTTAATTTTGAAATTACTTTTTTGTTGTTCTTAATACCGGTTCTAGAAAAAAAATTTGGGATTTCAAATTTTATACGCGTAAATGGCAAATAGTCTTCAGCTTTAGCTGACTTTAAGCTGCCGCAGGCGATAATTCCATAGCGGCTTCGTTCTCCGTTTTCGACTGATACATTAAATCTTTGTCTACCAGAATTTGAAGTATTTTGGCAATTTGTTTCTTAAAAGCAATATTCTTAAAGAATACAGAGCTCGAGAAAAACTAAAATGAAAGAGAAAAAATATTTGTAAAAGAAATTTATTTTAGGCCTGGAAAATAATTTAGATAAGTGTAGAGTGAGCAAAATTGCAGTAACTTAATTATTATCTGTACCAAATAAAAATTAAAAAAAAAATATTTTTTTAATAAAAATTATTTTATTTTATATTTTTAATTTTTCTTTGATTTATTATTTTCTGGCGATGCACAGTGGTGTAGAAACGAAATATTTTAAAAATAAATCGGTTACTTCTAAGCGAGTACGCCGATTAAAACAAAATTTCACATGCTGTTCGCAAAGAAGCTTTCAAGCTTAAGTTAAGAGTATGAGCTCTCCTTATCTTTCAGGCGTGAAATATTAATGACACAAAATAAGGCACCTTGGGGTTATGTACAGTCTTGTAATGCTGGCGGCTTTTATGTTTTTCATTGGGTTTTAATTATTTAACATGCATAAAGCCCTAATAAGGCATTAAAAATTTAGAAGTTGGATACCTTTACAGAAATATTTCGATTCTGCCCCACTGTTTGAAGCAACCCAATGCAGTTATGAAATATAGAAAATAAAATAAAATAATTTAGAAAAAGGTCTTACATAAGTTCAAGTTAATATATAAGAAAATTTATAATAAAGGTTAAAAAAGTTTAACATGAATATATATTGATAAATCTGAAATTTGTAAGTAATTTTAAGTTCTTTCTGAATTTAATTTACTAAGTTCGAGTGCAAAACAAACTTTGTTTTTTGATAAAACTGATAAAATTTTGTAATAAAATTTGTAATTTATGAATCAAAAATATTTTTCCTTATTTACATAAACTTCATCAACAACAAAATAAGTATTTTCTTATATTCGTTTTTCTTTATTTGACGTGTATTTTTTTTTAATTTCAAAAGTTTTCAAACTATTAAAGAACGTAAAACATGTTGTTTTTACATTACATGATTCAATAGTCATCCTTGATAACTACCAATTCATTTTACCAAATCCATTATTTGTTCATCTTTCTGTTACTCCTTTTTAATCTAACGTTCAGTTATTTTCCAATACCAAAATAAATTTAATAAGCAAAACAATCATAATGCGATTACAGAAACATATTAAATTACCAACCCAAACCATACAAAACTCAAACTAAAATATTTTGTTTTGTATGCAAATGGTTGCGTGTTTTTATCCGCAACCATTTGCACATAAAGATAGATTTAAATTATTTGTGATAAGAACATTCTCGTTAACCTACAGCAGCACCTCAAGCAATGTTTTGAAAATGATTTCAAGTATGGGAAATGACAAAGTAACTATTTAATCCTTTAGCTTAAAAGGACAATCTCAATCTCTTTAATATTGTTATTTGAAGGTGGTTTTATACAAACAGAAATGAGTATTTATTATCCTCTGGCTATAAATTTCGCTTCCACTTTGATATATTCGTTGTAATAACGCTTAATCGGATCTAAGCGGATTTATTTAAGCGTATTTTATTTTTGCTATCTAAGGAACTGTCAAAATCTTCTTTGACTTGATTTTATTATGGCATCGTTTTAAATGCACAATGGGACGGAGTCAATCCACATACATTGGACATTTTTTAAAAATTAAATATTTTATTTAAGAATGAACATTTAAAAGAAAAATCCTTTAACGAACAGCACCTTTAAGAAGAAGTACATTTTTGAAAGGACCTCTATTAAAATGTAGGTAAAATTATTATTAATATTCAAAAAGTACAATATGAAAACTACAAATTTCAATAGGAAAATTCAAAAAAGAATAAAATATCACAAAATATTTTTTAACAAATAAGTTAACGGTTTTCGTTTTTTTTAATCCCAGCTCTGCGATCGTAGTATAAAATTTAGTACTGTTTAAAAACCTATTGACAAAAAACCTTTTTTAAAGTACTAATAAGTACAAGGAAACTAAAATAAAGTAGTTCTGAAGAAAGAATAAAATACAAAAACAATAATTGCTAAAAGAATAATTAAAAACCCCTTTTAATTTGTGCAATACAATTTTATTGAAGTTCTTAATAAGTACATTTTCGAGAAGTACCTTTTAACAGAACCTGTTAAAATTTATGACATTATAAAAAGTATGAACAAAATTAAGTTGTGCAAAAGAAGTGACATCTAAAAAGTAAAAAAAAAAATTAGTAAAAAATAGCCTAAATCATGAAAAAATATTAAACCTTTTTTGTACCCTTCACCAGAAAAAGTGAAAAAAAGGTACAATGCCCATTTCTGATTCCATAAAGTATTAATATTCTGTCCTTATGCAAAGCGAAGTCGATTAAGCGATGTCCGTCTGTCCGTCCGTGTTAGTGCTGAAATCAACTTTGGTTTAAAAAATTTCGCTATTAAAAATCAACAAGATCGATCTATGTCCTTCAGGGCAGCGCGCACAACACCACACTATGGATATCATTTAAAAGCTACTGAAGAGATCTTCCAGAAAATACTAAACTATACTAAAAATGCTTAACCCATTTAGAGCCGATGACATTTTTATGTAATTTTTTTTTTAAATCTCTGCCACTTCTATATTTGTTTTTTTTGGATTGGGGTTACTTAACTAAAATAGATTTGCCTATATAGTGAAGTGTATATAAGATTTGGCATAGCCGATCTTATTTGTTGTTACTCAAAGAAAATATCTTGAATTGCTTGGTTTTAAGCCTTTACACCCACTGTGCAATTTTAGCGATGATAAATCTTACTCGATGTTGTTTATTAAGGGTTGTCAAGTATTCGAATATGAAATTGAATAATAAATATTAGTAATTTTTTTTAATAATTGAATAAGTTTTTGAATCAGTCATTTTCAAACAAATATTGAATATAATTTTTTAATCTTACATCTCATAAAAATTTTAAATTTATGCAAAATTAAACAGTAAATTTTTAATGTAATGTTTTTCTATTATTAGGACAAAGAACAAAATTAACAAAGAATACGATAAGTTGCCCTTAGTTGATATACTTGAAGAAACTGCCAGATTTTTCCATAGTAAAATAACTTAGACGTTTAAAATCGCCTATAAAGATAAATCCCAGTTGCAAGCATTATTTAAAAAATTAAGCAAAACTGCAAATAAAGATATTGTAGCATGTCTTAGCAAAACTATATAGGGCTGAGTAAACAAACTTTTGCCGCATTGAACAAAAGAGAAACTGCGAACGAGTAGCTGTTGCTAACTGGTCTGTAAAACAACTTCTTAATGTTATTAATCATTAACTTTAAATATTTCCAGAAAATAACTTTTGTTATGAAGAATTTTCGTTCGAATGGTAGCTCTGTTTTAAATGTTTATAAGCGAAATTTTATACCCCAAGTAATCAAAGCTTTATAATTTAATATATTTGACGATTTTCACTACTTTGTCATATATGTTTAACTCATCCGCTTACTTTTCAAAATAAATTGTTTATTTTTTTATTAGTGCTTTTTACGTGCTTTCAATATTAACAAATACAATTATTTCTTTCAAGCGTAATAAAATTTATTAGAATTTGTCTGTAATAAATCATGCGTGTGTGTATGCGTTTTTTCCATTTAAATTAAAAAAAATCAGGTGAGAAATTGTTATCGTTATAAATCCCTTTATTTCAGAATTTTATAATAAATGTAAAATAATTTCCTAAAATTGACAACTTTATGCTGTAGAAGAAAATATAATTAATTGCTTGAAATTAAAAATGAATGGTGATGTAAATATCACTGTATGTTTAAAACATTGTATAAAAAATTAATTGATAATTAATTATTAATTTAATTTAAGTAATAATCTTATCTATTTATTAATTTAATATAATTAATCATTTAATTAATTATTATTAATTAAGAGATTTTGATGGGAAAATGTCGAACGAAAAACAAAGGCAAACATTTTACGATACATCTCAACGCAAGAAATTTTGCTCAAACTAGACCGGCAATATTCTTTGATGATATCAAATTGTTTATATTGATAATGTAATCCGCTTTCTGTATTATGTACCAAGTGAAGATTTATGAAGACAGTATTGCCGCTATTAGGTCTTTGATTCAAAGCTTTTGTAGAGAAGGTGCGCAGTTGTATGTGGTCGATCCCTGGCCTTGCTTGTTAAAATCTCTGACGGCTAAGATTAATATATAACAGACAAGCTAATAAACTATCCATTGCTGTCATAATGGCGTCATATAATTGGTTTATTATTCTATTATTATTATTCTTAAATAATAATAAAACTGAAAATTGGCTGCATGTTATAAAGGAAGTCATTGGTATTTTGTAATAATCACAACCAACACATGCTTAAGAGACTTTTCTCGCTGAAAAAATTCAACTTCAGGTCCTTTAATTTTTATTTACACTCGCTCCGACAGATATTTTTTTTTAAACTTACGCTCATGATCTACAATACACTCTCCCTTTTTATCTCGATTTTAGGAAAAAAAAGATTTATTTTAGGAAACTTTTAGAAGAAATGATGAATTTACTTTAAAAAATTTAGAAAAGGACTTTTTTTAATAAATCTCTTATTTTTTACCTCGATGTGAAATAAATTTTTTGTGCATAAAAAGTACTCCATCTTGCAAGCGGGAATTTCTTAAGAATTTTACAAAAGTCCATCTTGCAAGCGGGAATTTCTTAAGAATTTTACAAAAGTGGATTAATTTTGCTAAAAAATGAGAATTATATATATTAAATAGAAGGTTTTTATATTATGGTTTTTAATAAGTCGATTATGGATGGCAAATGAACTTTGGTTGCGTTGCCTACTGACAAGCAAACTAAACAATAAAACAAAAACAAAGTGGAAAAAAGTCAACTTTATAAAAAAGTAAAATCAGTGAAAACAATTTGCCAAAAAAGTTGTAGATTCTAAAATATTACAAATTTAAAAAAGCAAAGATTGTGATTTTGTAATCTACAAGCAAAAAAAAAAAAAAATTTTTAAACTTTTCTAAAAATAAATTTAAAAAACATTTTTAATATTACGTTTTAATGTCTTTTGTACTTGAAAAATTTTCAAGCTAACTGTAAGTTGCCAACTGCTTTTTGGCTGTTGTTTTCTGTAATATGGCCTAATAGTGAAAATTCGAATATTTATAATCAAAAATGGTTTTATTGTTTTTCAAAGTATTCTCCAGCGTGATTTATACACTTTTTCATGCGCACAAACCAGTTGTCGAAGCACTTTTTCCACTCCGATTAAGACACCTCTAAAACATGGTTTTTGAACACTTCAACAGCTTCTTCTGGCGACGAAAATCGTTGACTACGCATTTTTTCTTGATGTGCGGAAACAAGAAGAAATCATTAGGTGCCAAGTCAGGACTGTATGGCGGATGACCCATTAATTCGACGTTTTGGCCGATGTGTGAAACCTCGCATTGTCATGGTAATCAATTATTCGCCTTCTCTTGTTGGTGTTTCGAATTTCTCCGATGACTTCAGGCAAACAATTTGTAGTGTACCACTCAGAAGTGACCGTCCTACGTTGCTCAAGCGAAATAGTCGCCACATGACCAGTTTTGCCGAAGAAACAGGCGACCATTTGCTTCGAAGTGCTTTTTCCACGAACAACTTTCGTTGGATTTTGCTCGTCATTGAAGACCCACACGGTCGATTGCTGTTTCGTTTCGGGCTCATACGCTTAGATCCATGATTCGTCACCTGCGACGATCTTATAAACGTCTTTTGAAGCACCGCAATCGTATTTTTGCAACATTTCTTTGCTCCAATCAACACGAGCCTTTTTTTGAGCGACTTTCAAATTGTGCGGGATCCAACGAGAACAAACCTTTTTTACGGCCAGGTGTTCATGCAGTATCAAATGTATGCTGGTGGAAGAAATGTCCAAGGATGTCTCTATCTTTCGGTATGTCGCATGTCGACCTTGCATTATGAGTTCACGCACAGCATTAATGTTCTCTGGCACAAAAGCCGTTTTTGGATGACCTTTACGGAATTCGTCTTTGAGCGAGCTTCGGCCACGATTAAATTCATTATACCAATTTTTCACAGTGCTATAGGATGGTGCTTCATCGCCATACAAAGATTTAACTTCACCAATGCACTCTTGTCGTGATAATCCACGTCGAAAGTTGTGAAAATGATGGCACGAAAATGTTCACGAGTTAATTCCTTTTTTTTCTATATTAATTTTTTCAAGTCACTGTAAACAACACAAATAATGGTCGTACGTCAAAACGTTTTGAGTACGATTATGCTTAAAAATGACAAACTTTCCAATGGAAATGTCAGATTGCACTTGGCAGCACTCAGTATTGCCAGGCCAAAAATATATAGAGCAGCCCTCGTATAATTTAGGCAACTGACAACGCAACTGAAGTTTGGTTGCTATACATAATCGATTTATAAAGCATTCATTTAGGACAATGTTCGAGGCCGTTTCCAGGAGGGAGTCGTATCTAATCTTAGGTTTCTTAACGGTGTCAACGTGTATTGGACTGCTAGGTCCTCGTAAGCTACTGAACTAATTTCACTTTTTGGATTTTTAACTTAAAGCGTTCACTTTAATTGGAACTCGGTATAAAATGTGTGTCATTAAATCCTTTTATACATATCACCCATCGTTGTAACCGATTGAATTATTAAGTGGGGTTTCCATAAGCTTACTCTCAAACTTTGTTCGTTAGGCCTGAAACTCTGTTAAAATTTGTGGAAATTGTTGATTTTAATAACTATATTTAGATGCCGGTAAGTCTTCTAATTTGTTATAACAGCAAGAACGCACAATAGTTAGGTTATCAGCTTTTTTTTGAAAAATTCTGCACGAATCATTTTATTGGTTTTTCACAATAAGGATAGAATAGCACTTCTGCAATATTTTAACATGAATTTTTCGGTCACATTTTTTTTTGTGTACGTTGTTTGATAGCATTTCGCACGAAAAATGAAACAGAATACCAGGACATACGAATGCAAAAAAAACGTAAAACAGCATACCATATTTTCTTTTTCTTTGTCTAATGAACTTACGTTTGCTCGGCATCAAGTTTGCCTAAACGAAGAGCTGAAGATAATCATGTCATGTTAGAATTGCTAAACAAGTATTGACCTTCCTTCCGGAAAAATGCTGTCAATCCATTCACCATTTCGGCGAATGTAGGGTGGTGGCTTTAGATATTTCTAAGGCGTTCGATAGAGTGTGGCATGGTGCATTCATATCAAAACTGTTTGCTTTTGGTGTCGGTAATAGCTTCAATCGACTTATATCGAGCTTTCTCAGGGATCGCACTATACGAGTTGTAATAGATGGGATCTTATCAAACGAGTTCAAGGTAAATTCAGGGGTATCACAAGGTTCCGTCGTTTTCCCTACCCTATTTCTTATTTTTCGTAATGACCTTCTACGTCAGACTTCCAACCATATCTATTCTTTTGCAGATGAAAGTAGCATATGCCATACATTTTCGTTTCGCAGTAGACCAAGCCTTCGGGAAGTTAAGGCTATGAGAAAGCACATGGACGATACCCTTAATCGCGACCTTTTGGTAATTTCCGAATGGAGCCTGGCGAACAGGGTTCAGGCGTACTGCTGAACCTGCTACGTCATCTGTAATTATGGGTGATATATATATTAAAGAATCAGAAGCTCTCGATGTTCTTGGCATGAAAATTCAATGCGATATTCGTTGGAACAAGCACATTTTTCATGTTGCAAAAGAAGCATTCAAGTGCCTAGGTTTTCTGAAACGGCGTAAGAAATACTTCACTCCATCTGATCTCCTTACTATCTATATCACCTTTATCAGACCGAAAATGGAATACATCTCTCGTGTATGGGCCGGTGCTTCAAAGTCTATTTTGGAGTTACTCGACCGCGTACAGGAGAGAGCGAAGAAACTCATCGGTGACAGTAGGGTATCCAGCTCTATTGACTCACTGGAGCATCGACGCAATGTGAGGTGTGTTTTACTGTTTTATCGTTACTACAACGGAATGTGCTCTTATGAAATCTGGTAACTTGTTCCTGAAAACCGTAATTTAATACGCGCAACGCGATCTGCATCAAGAGCGCATTCCTTTATGGTCGATTGGCCAGTGAATCGCACAACACATTACAGACAAAACTCGTTTTTTAGCCGAACAGTTCGTATGTGGAGTAAACTCCCTGCAGAGGTATTTCCTGCCACTTTCAATGTGCAAAGATTCAAATCAAATGTTCACAAGCACTACTCTATCCCCCATCCCACAACCTAATTTCCTTGTTCTGGCACAACGCATTGCATAAGAAGGAGTCATCCCCTGAGTGCTGGTCCATATAAAAAAAAGAAAAGAAAAAAAATCTGGACGGGCCAACGTCTATAAATCAGTTACAAAAGATTTTCAACAAAGAGATCAAAGCATTTTACACAAACTTTGAATATTTTAAAAACAATCATAAAATATACTTTTGTGAATATGTATATGCAAAATTACATCTACATTTTTTATTAAAAAAACACTCTCTAAATGGCGACCTCTGTTTATAAGTGTTAAAAAATATATTTTTTTCGAAGAGAAATCAATGGAACACCAAATCTTATACTATACGTATAGATATGTATACGTAGCAGCATTTTTACGTTGAAGTAGTTAAAAAAAAACAAAAAATAAGTTGCAACGCTATATGCTACAGACACAAAAGCTTCGAGTTTTTTCTTCTTCATTTTATCTTTAAGAATGTAAGAGAAACTTTATTTTATTTAATGATCGGTATTTCGGACAACAATGAAAATCAAATGACCGATACTGTTTCAGTATTGAAAACTATCTTTATTTTTTAGCTCAGCTATTTATTAATTTTATTACAAAACAAATTTTTCATATATTCTTCCTATTTAAACATGAATTAATTAATTGTAGCAATTAACTGTCTTTTGCTTAATTTATGCAGAACACATATTAACTATTTGAAATATTTCAATTAAACTCGCCATTTGTGTAATTGATAGGATATAATGGTAAAACAATAAGAACTGTTATATTGACAGCAACAACAATGTTGAAATGTGTAAATATTTAACGCTTGTTTACTTTACACGTACAATTATTGTGGGTGAGATTTAATTAACAAGTTTAGGTGTGCAGAAATTCATAACTTTAAAGCCAAGGAATGTTTATCTCACCACTTATCACTACTTAAAGGGAATCTTGCGACTTAAGATATTTTATAATACTACAATGAATTTACATCATAACATTCAACAGAATAAATATTTATCAAATTAATTAATTTTTATATTCTATTAAATGATTTTCTATGATGCCTTAAGCGCTTCAATGAAAAATTGGAATATTACAGCCTGTCAAACAATATTTCATTAAATCTTTGAGAAGTTTTTTTTTTTTTTTAATTCTTAAATTAATAATTACGTTGGGTCAAACGTGCCAAACAAATCGCTTTTGTTTTTAATGTGTCACGTACAAGTGATTTATTTCTTCTTCTTGTTGTTGTTTTTGACTTGAGGGAATATTATTCATTTATTTATTGAGAAAAATATAATTTGATGATTGAAATGGTAAAGTAATAATTTCAAAACGCATTTATCATTTTAAGTTAATAATTAGAATTTAAAGACATAATTATGCCCAAAGAGTTTGATTTGCTTTTATTTAAGAGAACATTAATATATAAAAAAAATTAATTTGTATTTGAGGAATAATTTTGTAAATCGAATTGATATTTGCGTAACATTAATGAATTTTAATTATAAATAGAAAAAATCTTTTGAAAATTGCTTTAATAAAAGTTAAACAAAATTTTTGGAAACAATTTATGCCCCACCTAAATAGCGTAAGGACTTCGATAATATCTTAAGCAAAGGATGATCTGCGTACCAAAGAACACATATGTTTTTTTTTTAATGCACTCATAGCAAGCGGTACAACGTTTGCCTGGTCAGCTAGTAATTTCATAAAATAAATTTAAAAGCCTTTCTAATAATTTTATATTGTGCAGCATGTTCGTTTTTCAAAAACTTAAAACCAGAAAATTAAATTTTTGCAAACGCCCTCTTAACCACTTTCAAATCAAACTGAAATAAAAGAAATTAAAAAAAATATATTCTTACCTCGTGGGAAGAAAAATTCATCAGTTTTAATTCAACTCCCTTGACAAATTACTTTTATTTAATTTTTGTTTTTATATTTTTGTCCTATCTGTTCATTGTCAACAAAATATCAACAATTGTTGATAGCAAAAATGTTGTATTCAGTTGCATGGAAGACAATTTTTTGGAAAATTTTTAATAAATTACTTTTGGGGAAGAAATTAAAATATTGTTGAAAAGCAATGACAAAAAAGAAAAATTTTAATAACATTTACTGTCCGTAAATATTTGCAAACATGTCGGAAAAATAAAGCGTGTAATCGAAATATTTTTTACAATTTTATTTTATTTACTGCGAGTTACTTAACAATACTTTAAACACTTTTTTAAACTAAAAGCACTAGTTTAAGGTTTTTAAAACCAGTAAACAATTCTTGAAGAGGTAGCGAGAAGTTGTGCATGCTGTCCTTTAAAACACTGCTCAGTTTTAGCTGGCAGATTTTTTTTTTGGAAAGATTGATGTCATTTGTGTTCAAAATCTTTCCACTGGGCGAAGTTAGCGTTAAAAAAAATTGTATTTTCTGAATGATCTTTTCAAAAGCTTTTAAATGATACCCATATGGTGCACAATCATACTTTTCTATGAAAAGTTAAGTGGCCCATTACTCGGAAAATATGGGCGAGTGCCAATTTTTTCACTTCTTGTTTTTTTTTTCTAATTTTGTAATTCTCTATTTCCCCCTAAATTTGTTATTTGATTGAGTTTACTTCACTACATAAGATTTATTTCAAATGATATGAAAAAACTAGAGGTAGGCGTGGTGTTTTGCCTGCTGCCTCGGAAAACATGGATCTTGCTGATTTTCAATAGTAAATTTTTGACATAATGTATGATCGATTGGCGTATTTAAATTTTCTCTAGATTTCTAGTGTCTTGGTAAAGTTGACTTCAACACAAGACGAACGGACGCACGGAAATCGCCCAATCGACTTCGCTATACATAAGGACCCAAAATATATATACTTTATGGGGTCGGAAATCAATAATTAAAAAATTACAAACGGAATGACAAACTTTATTATACCCCTTTTTTTACCTGTGCTGAAGGTTATAAGAAACTATCACTGCTTTTAAAGCATTTCCCTTGACAACAATATTGACGCTCTAAGTTGTAAAAACTTTTTCGCTAACATGCTTTAATTGAGTGCTTAAACTATTAAATATATTAATTTAATTTTTTTCGTTTTATGTACAGATGTATTTTGTGTCACTTTACTGAATGTTGGTACATTTTGTTTTGTTCACTTTTGTACCCTGCCGTCAACTAAAAGGTCACACATTTTCCACGTTTTGCACAAAAGCTTTTTTTATTTATTTGCTGAAGACTTATGGGTTCTATATTTTTTCCTCAGTTGTCTTAAGTTTTTAAAATACTTTTTAAGTTGACTGTTTACATAACATATTCGGTGAATGACATACAGAAACCTACCCCAAGTGAAAGGTGTTTTCTTGTTGTTTTTGTTGTAGCTGCTTGGTAAATTATTTTACGATTTACTTAATCTTTTATAAATATTATCCAATAAATTAAATTTGCAAAACGATTAAAAGACGCTCGATAAACATTAAAAGACTAATGTCGCCAAGTTTTTTTTTTTTAATTGTAGACATAGAAAAACATCAATTAAATGATAAACTTATTAAGAGGAAAACTTATTGACTTGACGAAATTTTTATGTTCAAAATATGAAATCAATTCTGAAGATATCCAGGTACACTTCCTGTTGCTTTTATTTCTAGCAAATATTTTTAAATACATGTGTATGAATAATATTTTGCTGTTAAATTTAGAACCTCTTAAGCGTTTCCTTGAGATTTTTAGATATTTTTAAATATATATTTCAAACTCACACCCCATTAAGAACAAAATGAAGATGAAAAAACGTGTGTCACTTAAAAAAATATCTTCGTTAACAAGCAGAATATACAGGTTATGGGTAGCGTAAGAAGAAACATACACTTTTAAATCTCCCAGCCAACAATTTCATAAGCACTCCAAAAAAAGGTTTATAAAAGGAACTAATACACTTTGACTCGGAAATGACACTTAATTATGTGTTCCTTCGAAGCAATCGTTATTATCATTTGGATATGACTCCTTATAATATGTAATATATGAGACTAAAGGTTTTTTTAGGTGAAAACAAAAGTGCTTAGGATTCGCAGTTAAAACATGACTATAGTTAAAAAAAAAAAAAAAAAAAAATAGAAAATAAATCACAGACAGTAGAAAAGGACCTCTAAAAACAAATGAGATTTTTAGTTTAATAAATATTTATATATTGAATGTTTTTTAAAGTCAAATAACACTGCTCTATTATTTTATAGACATTTGTGATCTTTATACTTTGATGAATCATCATCAATTAAACAACGTTACAAAGATTCTTTTTGAAGTACACTCATTCATTCATAATTATTTTTTATTTAACATGTTTGGTGATAAATGGAGTGAATTATCAACAGCTGCTATAGGTTCCCTCACATCCAGAAAAATTCTATACAAAATTCACATGAACGATACCCTTAATAGAGATCTTTTGGTATTCTTCAAATGAGACCTTGCAAAAAGGGTTTAATGTAAAGCTCGACGTACGGTTGAATATGTTACCTCCTCTGTATAGTGGGTGTGATATATAAATTTATATATTTAGGAATCCGAAGCTCTCGGTGTTTTTACCATGAAAATTCAATGCGACGTTCGTTGGAACAATCACACTTTTCATGTTGCAAAAGAATCATTCAAATGCCTCAATTTTTCGAAACCGTGTAAGAAATATTTCACTACATTTGATCTCCTTTCTTTCCTGTCCCTTTTAATGTGCAAAAATTCAAATAAAATGCCCACGAGAACTTATCATTCTATCGCCCTTCCCACAACCCAATTTTCTAGTTCTAATACATTTCGTTGCATAAGTAGGGGTCATCCTTTTAGTGCTGGTTCTAATAAAAGGAATTATTGAGCTGTATTTCTTCAAAAATAAAGAGTTCACTTTATGACCAATTTTTTTTTTTATAAAAATATGAATGACACCGCTCTGAGCTAGATGAGGCTTAAACAGGGTGGCGCAATGTGTCAAATTATTAAAATGAAAATTTGTCGAAAAGTTCATTTCGAGAAATGGATCTGTTAATAGATTTTCAAGGCCGTAGAATTTGACACCTCACAATTATATCTTGTAGAGGCAATGAAGTCATTGGTTGATGTTAACAAACCAGCTACACTTGACGTCTTAAAGACCAACATTGTTCGTGTTATTTATGATAGCCAGCAATGTTTAAAAACAGGCCCAGAATTATATGTACAAAATGAGCCTCATGAAGAACAGCCAGGATGGTCTTATGCCTGAAACCATAATATTAATCTCATATATTTTGAATTTTTAAATATATGAAAAATATTTGGTTAAAATTTTATTTATTTTTGTTATATTTTTTACAATTCAAAATTCTACCGGATTTAAAAAAAGACTCTATTTTCTCATACAGCGGCCTTCAATTGTAAATGTGAAACTAATAAAAAAAATTATCGTACGAAGTGCAAAATAAAGTCAAACAGCCAGCAAAAAGAAATTAAATTACATTTTTTTAATTTTTAAAAATGAATGTTGAACTATTTTAGAGTCCTTCGTGAAGTAATTAAAAGGCTCTTTCAAGGCCAAGAAAACTATCAAAAAATAGTTGAAATTATAAATTGAATTAATTTGGAGCTGTCTCATTTTTGTTATTTGAGTGAAAATTTTCTCACCTTAAAATATTATAGACATTTTGTGTTACTCCCGGTATGTTACAGTAAATAATAGATCTCGTAATATAAACTAATGAAAAAGTTCATTATTTACTTAAGCTTAGTAGAAAAATCCATAATTTCGCCAATTACTATATTTTGTACTCTTTTTTTTTTTTTTTTTTTTTTTTTTAAAGAGAAGTAGCACTTCAGGCATTAAAACCTATTTAGTTATTTTTTGTAACCGTGCTACATTCTTTAGGAAAGGGATAGATGAGAGATAAAACAGGTGGTGAAAGGAGATAGATAGAGAGTTAGTTATTTTACTTCGCCGGCGAAAATACCGACGAAGGAGACTGCACGTTTTTTTGTTCATTCTGAATATGTATTTATACCATTAAACAGAAAAAAACATTTTTTTTATTTTGATTGCCGCAGGATTTGAACCCTGAAACAACCAGGTTTGTAGTCAACGTGCTAACCACTTTGACTACAGCAGCCTCATGAGCATTAAAGCTCTGAGAATTAAATCAGTATAAAGCCCTTTCTAATTCATATGGTTTGTTGGGATAAAACTTTATACTCACACTGCGTTATCATATAAATTTAATTATTTTGTTCTTGCTTCTCTCGCTCTTTATTTCTGTTGTAAATTTAGGAAAATTTTTTTCACCAAACGCAAAAAAAAATATTTTCAAAAATTGTTGAGGTTTTATTTTAAATAATAGCTCCCTTGTAGTCTTGGTTGGAGGAAAAATTTTTTCCGCTTGGAGAAAAAAATTAAAAATAAATTGAAGGGACATCCTTTCAAAATTATGATTTTTATTTTTCTGTAAGCATCTTCCTTTAATAGGGAAACATTTTTTAATAGTTGGCTTAGAAATCACTTAGTTCTGCAGTCAAAAATATCTAAAAAAATTCAGACCAATTGATAACCTTCTTCTGTTCTCAAGTCAACATCATAGTTGTTAATTAGTTGTTATAAAATATATATAATGGCGAAAACCGATCGAAAATTTCAAGAACTAGACCTATTCACTGGTCTCCAAGGTCATGTGATTGTCACCTCTCGATAATTTTCCTTGAGACCACTTGAAGTCACGGCGAGCATTGCTTGAAATTGTGACTGGAAATGGCTTCGTATAAAGATCTACTGCATTCAAAATTTTACTAAGTTCAGTTTGGCCATCATCTAGGACTGCCTCTGCTAAAACTGCAATCTAGATGCCAAACTCGCTAAAAAATACACGCATTAAAAAAGATGTGATCCGTTGTCTTCTCAAGGCAGTATCGATGCACAAAAGAATTATTTAGCCACGTCCTCTAAGGATATTCATAAAGGCCCTGTGATAGTACTCTTAAGCTGCTCCTATTAAGGTTCGTAATATATCTGTAAGAAAATGGGTAAAATTAAGCCCTTTCACACGATAAAACTGAGTATAAAGACTTGTCAAAAACTTAAATCCTATGAGAAAGTGTAATGGTGTGATATCAATATGTTATCAAAGTATGAAACAATACGGAAAGAAATACCGAACCATTTTAAAAAATTTCTCTAAACGCTAACACTTTTTATTTTACCAGGGTTGTTTTTTTTCAACAGCAAATGAAAAAAATAATATAAGCAGTTGTTGAAAGAAACATGCAAAAAAACATGCCGACTGCATCGCAGACGATAGTGCGCCGTTGTCTACGCTATCTTTTTTTGTCTTGTAACTGCTTACTTGTCGCTTACATATGGATTTTGTTTTTTTGAACATTAGAAAAAAATATTTTAAGGGTGACTTCATCTGGGAATAACATTTCAGTCCATCTACGACAGGAAAAAAAACCTTTCGCAATGAAGGAGGAGACCTTTAGACAGATAAGTAACAAAGTGTCTTTTAGATTAATTTGAAATGGTTTTACTGCAGAGTAGATGTAAAACTGAATTTCTAAATATCATTTGAGATAAAAATAAAGAAACCTTAAGTCTTTAAGCTGCTTAAGAGCTTCGTACCGTTTATTATGGCCCAGGGCTCAGTAATTATTAAAAAAAGAAATCACTTTCTCACTGAATTTACATTTATATACATTTGTATCTGCGTAGGAATGTGTGTAAATCTGTAACACATTTCTCATGTGGAGTCGAAAAGTTTTCTAACGTTCGTTTTAATTTTATTTTGCTGGTTCCTGTTAAATGTTTTTTTTACACATGTTCGCCTTTTAATTATTTAAATAAAGTTCGTGACAACGTCGTTTTTGTCACTAATTTACTAGTAAACCATCTCTCCTTTCAGTTGTTGCTTTCCTTAAAATCTTTATTGTTGCTGTCATTTTTGTTGTAAATTAATTTATTCAAAGTATTTTTAGAAAAGTTTCTTTGAGATGTGGTTAGTTTATCAACAATAATAGAGGAAGAAGAAGTTTTAGCTCAAAGTTAAAATTTCCTAAATAGAAGATTTGTATGTCATGCTCGACAAGCTGATTTCTAAAGTCATTTACTTTTACTGTTTTTTATTTTATTGAAATTTTTAAGAATTTCTTTTAATTAGATAAGAAAATTTTTATGGTTTTTATCTGTTAAATAAAAAGTAAATGAAGAAACCAAAAATGACTTTATGGTATTTTGTATTTAGGTGTGAGTGTATTTTCAAGTTTAAAATAGGAATTTAAGCTATTTTAGCTTTCTGTTAACTTTAAACGCAACTAAAGTATTCTACTATTAATAATGTGGCCCCTACCCTATCGAAGTAGAACGCTTTCGTAGTGGGATTCTTTTCGACCCCCTTTAACCTTAGTCATTGAGTCGGGTGCTATCATCAGCCTTTACGGTATTGTTAAAAAAAACAAAAATATTTTCACCGCAATCATATATTTTTATAGTGAACATAACATGGTTCTTGTAACCATATCATCATAATCAAGTTTTTGTCTCTAAGTGCAGTGGGATCGAGCCCAAAATAATTGTATAAATTCTAAATTGTTGGTCGAATTTGTTAGAAATTTTTAACAGGCATAAAGAGTGAATCACACAGATGTTGCTATAGAGGAACAAAATGGGGCGCTTTAAATTTATCAAAACTATGCCGCTCCTTGTATTTTTTTTAATCTGCTAAAAATATAAAAAGCAAAAATTAGTTTCATGCCTTTAATTTATTTTAGATTAATCAAAAGAGTAACCTAATCGGGTCTTTCCTTGAATATTGTTATTTTTTGTCAGCTGCAGTGTGTAGTTGTGGGCCAAGTCAACATAAACTATGAATATTTGGCTTTAGTGTTTATGTTAAGAGTAACGGTAACTACTGCTTAGAATTTGGGCAATATTAATTTCTCTTGCATTTTAAAAATATATAAATTATCATTTAATTAAAATATTTTTTCTTGTTTGGTTTTTAGCTCATGAGACATTTAACTGTGCCTGCTTTCTACACTATTCAAGGCATTTTAATTGTAATGAAACTATGTCGTCACTCTAAATTTCTTCTTGTGTCCGGGAAAGTTGTGTCACTATTTTTATAATGTGGAAGCCATTTCAAACTTAATCATAATAAAAATTCAAGATTATTATGAACGAATTTTTGTCTTTCATTAAATTCTATTTTATAAAAATTTTCAGATTTTATATCTTTAATCATGTTTCGATTAAATTTCGCCTTAAATTAAATTTTTAGAAAAATTTTCTTTTTTTTTAATTTTTATGTAGATTGATTTTTTCGATTTTTCTTTATATTAAAATATATTTGTAATATTTTTAGTTTACTACTTTATCTCGAAAGAGGAACGAACATCTGTGTTCTCTTTTAAAGAGTAGAGTCTTAATCAAAGACGCAACGTGCACGTTATTCAACTGGCAATTAAAAGTGGCCATCGTTTTAATAAATTACAAATTAAGATAATTGTCTGTACTTCAATAATCTGTTCAGGATTTCTCACTTCCTATACGAAGGTATAAGTCGATGTGAAGTTCTTGGAAAGACTTTACATAAATCTGAAAAATTGTGGGATACCCAGGCACTGTTGTTATTTACACTTCCAATTAAAATTTAGATAAAAAAAAAAATATATTTTCAAATTTTGATGATTTAATTTTCGAATTTTAGTAAAATTTCTATATTTCTTTTTTTATTTCTTTAATTTGTTTTTACCGAGCTAGCATTTTGATTCGTTAAAGATTCTTCCACGATTGGAGCAGGCGATGAAACTAATCGCCTGCGTTGCCGTATTCAAGTTCATTTTAATAGGAGAAACAATGTCCTAAAAGTGACTCTTTTGTAAGAGTCGTCTACGATGCTCAAAAAACAATCATGTAAGTCTCTTTTATTTTTATATCAAGAGAGTCATTAAACAATCGTTTCATGATTATAAAATAAGCTTATCATAAAGCCTAAAAGTATGCTGCAAAATAAAAGTGATTTTTGAGAGACTCATGCTGTTATTTTTTTTTCTAATATGGGAGTTTTAAGTATAAATTATAGGCTAAGTTGACAACAAATATGAGCTGAATTAGAAAATGAGTGGATCTTAAAGGGGGAAAAAAATTACAATAATTAAATTAAGAAGTTAGCCATTGCCTTTTTTGGTTCTGTCACCACTCTTAAGCTTGTTATCAACAGCGTCGTCAATTTCAAAGAATTTTTAATGAAACGTCTCTGTTACACTAAAAAATATATAATTTTTTTAAAATAATAAATTTTATATTGAAACACTGTTTTTCTTACCACATTGTTAAAATTAATAAAGACCGCGACACTTTTTTTAAATTGATAAGAACCGAATGAAAGTTTTATTAAAATCAACATATTGGAGTGACAATAAATATATTGCAGAAAAATATAAATCTAGCATATTCTTTTAACTGAGTAAAAGAGCCGAAAAAAATCAGCCGTATACAGTGAATAAAGAAAAATGAAATCATTGTTGATTGTTGTTATTTTTTGCTTAAACTTTGTTTTATGTCTTTACTTTATTGTTTGGACAAAAATCTTTAGTTCATTTAATATAACTGTAAGAAGTTTACTGAAGAGCTTAGCAAAATGACCATCGAGACGTGCTTTCACCTTCAATAATCAATATCGCTGATTTATTAATTTAATTGGGATAA
This sequence comes from Cistogaster globosa, assembly GCA_937654795.1. Taxonomy (NCBI): domain Eukaryota; kingdom Metazoa; phylum Arthropoda; class Insecta; order Diptera; family Tachinidae; genus Cistogaster; species Cistogaster globosa. The sequence goes on along the minus strand of OW569404.1, from coordinate 97,497,286 downwards.
AAATAGCATGAATATTCTTTTAAAATTAATTAATTTAATTTAAAATTCCCGTGGTTTAATTTAAAGTAAACTTTTATAATTTGTCTTCAAGTAGATAGCAAAGCTTAATGATTTTTGGTTCTCCAAATGAATTTAATTAACAAAACCCTTTCAATACTTTATTTCTATACCTCTGTTTGCGTTATCTATTGTTTTTGCTGCTGTTACTATTCTGTTATTATATTTCACTTAACATTAAAGCCGATTATGCATTTCTATACAGACTGTATTCGCAAACAACAGTAAAACCAGTTATGTTATCACTTCTTAACATTTTGTATGTAAGGGCTTCTGTAAAAATAGAATGTTACATTAACATTCGTAAAAGAACTTCTACTGTTCTCATATGTTAAAGAAATAGTGGACAGTAAAAAATATTCAACAGTATTTGAGTTGAAATGCTTGAATTTAAAAAGTGGTAAGTGGTTTCAGTGGAAAATCAACACAAGAAAGCTTTCAAAAAACATTTTTTATGATTTCGCCTTTAATAAATAAATTTTAAAAGTGTTATAATATTTTTTGTTTGCTATTTGATGTAGTGTTACATAAATGCTATAACTAAGCAAAAAATTATTTATTGGTGGTGTACAAATGGAGCCGATTTATCCGTTGTTGGTGAAAAATAAATGCGTTATATAATTTAGAAATAATAATGCGTAATGTGTTAAAAAGAATGCATATCACTTTACTGCCCTGAAAAGTATTTAGTGGCGAACAAAAAAAAAAAAAAAAAAAAAAAAAAAAAAAAATACAGCAGCTACGACTAAGAAATATTTATTCTCTAAGCACATTAGAACACAAAAAAAAACTGCCCAAGTGCAGGAGTAATATTCCATCTCTTTGCTACCTCTTCAAGAGGTATGATTTTTTTTAAGGTTTTGAAAACTTTGGAATAAAACTCTTAATTTAAAATGCTTACTTTCTTCATCTATAACGAATTTTTTAAAAATTTTAAAATTCGGCAGAAAAAACTACCGGGAAAATTTGAACTTGAAAAATTTTTTTTTAACTAAAAATTTAAAATTTTCAGTACTTTTATTAAAAATAAATATATTAAATAAGCGTGAAATATTATAGAATTTTAAAATTTTCTGTATATATTTAGTTAAAGCTCTGAAAAGAAAGTTTTCAAGTGAATTTGATTTTCGAAAAAGTTTCATAAGTTTATAAAAAACCCTTTGCTGAATGAAGACCATCGTTATTGGAATGTCAATCATTTTTATTCAAGACACATGTTGTGTAAAGCAATATTTTTACTTATGAAAATTATTTTGCTCAATAGATGTCACTGTACAAAACTGGGTTGTAAGAATATATTTGGATAAAATCATGAAAAATAGATAAGCTTTACTTTCGAATAAAATTCGTATTCGAGTTAAAGTTTGTTTGCGTAAACTTCACACTGGAAAATTTGTCATAAACAAAACGTTCGTTAACATATATTCCTTGAGTTTGTCGAAGTTAAAAGCTGCTCCAGGAATTGTGTTTAAACTGGTTTTATGCATTTGAATTCGAAAAAAAATTATTATAAGGGTTTGATACAGTATTTTTAGTACAAGTTTATAACGCTTTTCGGATCATTACATTAAAATAAATTATCTGAGCCTGATGTTCTATTTTTAATATTTCTGTAGTCCATTGCTGATGCTCATAAAAAATAATACAAATACAAAACTTAGCAACTAATTATAAAATTTTATTAAAGAAACATAATTTTAATTTAGTATAAAATAAAGTTAAATAATAAGATACATATAAAGAGTTTATAAAAACTAAAACTGAAATTTTTTATGACTAATGTTTTTTGTTATCGTTTTCTTTATTCACAAGAAAATAAGTCTAGTAAAAAAATTTAAGTTTATTCAAACTGCAAATAGTTTCTTTTGTTGGCAGACTTGTTTCTTCGGCTATTTTATATGGCTATAGTACGACTAATTGAACTTTTAATCATCTTAATCATTAACTCTTATAAAATACAAGTATCCTCACAAATTCATTAACCGCGGCTATATCACAATTGCAAACTTTCCTTTATAATTATGTTATGGGAATCAGTCACTCATTACCTTTATCTTTAGAAGCATCTCATTATTAGAAATTTTAAAGGGATCTGGAAAATTATTTAACACAAAAATTTAAAAATTTACTTGTTTTAAAAATATAGAATAAAATTTTATATGACATTAGAAATTATGTTACACGCCATTTATAACACAACATCCAAATTTTAGAGATTAACTTAAAACTGTTCCTATGTTAATGTTATACAAATAGCTTTGACATTCTTTTAACCTGTTACACTATTACCCCTAAAGAGAATTTGATTAACATTAAATTACTTTCTGTATTGTAACATATTTCATTTAATTTCTTACAGATCCTGTTAAATGCATAACCAAAACAAAAAATGTTACATTAATAGCAGGTAAATAAAAAGCAAAAAAAGTAAAAAAAAAATGAAAAAGCACTAAAAATTCAAATACACAAGTTCAAAATAACAAATAAAAAACACAGAAACAATGTGAGGATGTTCATTCATTACAAATAAAAGCATTTTATAATTGCACAGGAGCTAACAGTCATGAAATCAGATCAATGCGAACATAATGGTACGGTTTTTACAGTTAGTTAACGGCTTTAAGAGCTGCCTCAAAGCACATTTCCAAAATGATTATTTACGAAAATAACTTGTTAGTAAATTAAACAATTGTTTTTAAATTGGTAAGAGCAGATTGTGTATAAAAATGTTTATATTTCTTAAAAAAAAAAAATTAAAAAGAAAAAAGAAAAATAAGTTCAAAAAAGAAAGTATCACTGAATTAAATTGAAATTATATATTCTCCTTTAAAAATAAATTTATAAGCTATAAAAAACTAAATAATAAAATAAAGATTTGTTTTTAAAAAAATATTTCATGTACAGTAATGATCCCGTTACTGTTTTTTGAAATATTTTTTTCATTTACTTTTCTTCAATTGTTTGTCCTCTTTTATTAAAATGTTGTTTAAGTGTTGGCTTCGCAACATTATACATGATGTACTTGTAGCGTTGAAGTGGTGATGATAACATTTAATTTCTTTACTTTTCATTTATTACATTTTATTTTTGACTTGTATTCTTCTTCATGCATCAAATGTCAGGAAATGCTTATTTATTAATTATTTATAATGCCATATAAAACAAAATGTATCTGTGTGTGAACATGCTATATAGCGTAATATTTTACTTCACAGTTTCCGCATTATGTTGTTGTCATATTAAATACGAATGAATAAGTTTATGACCTGACGACGCTCCTTAGCACACTGCCCCACAGTTTTGATAATATTGAAAAAGTCTTTTAAATGTTTGAAAATGTAATTCTGCTAAAAGAAAAACAATTTTGAGGATCATAATATTAATTGCATAAATTAATTAAGAAGTTTTAAAATCCAATCACAGAAATCCTTTAAAGTAAGTTAAACTGCTGGAAATGAAATGCATCAACTACAGGGTAATACTACAATTAAACACTTCCTCCAATTAAGAAAATGTTATTTATATTTGTGTGAACATTGATATGGCATTTGAAATTATTAATGCTTCCAATTGAATGAGCAATAAATTATTGTATCTTATTTTAAGATTTAATCTGTTTTATTAATGAATTTTTCTTTATTAATTTGAAAAAAAAAAAAAAAAAATTATTTACAATTTGAATGTACTTCACACAATATTTTATTTAAAACAAATTTTTAATAAAAAATTTTCCTAATGAATAAGCAACCATAACAAAGTCAAGCTTTTGTATTTTTTTAAGTAAAAATAAATTTAATGCAAAATTCTGTGAAAAATTTAACGTTTTAATTTTTTTTTTAAGTTTTAAATTATTTTAACATTTGTATCATTTAAGTTTGTTTTAGGGAAATTATTTGGAGTATTCTTTTTTTTTTTGCGAGTACTTCTTCTGGATGAATTTAAGCTGATTCTTTAAAAAAATGCATGCATGTGTTCGAATCACAAGAACTATTTTGCTTCAAGTTCTATTCTATAATTTTTATTTGTTTAATTTAAAGTATCAAATTATAAGGTCCACAAATCAGTTAATTTATTTTCTTAATTAGTTTTTTTTTCGTTTTTTATAGTTTGCTTCTCAACGCAAATATTTTATATGAAATGTTACCGTTTCTCATCTTTAATGGCTGCAAATAATGTCAGAGTGAAAAGAAATTCACTTAGATTGAATTTGAACTAAAGACGTTCTTTATTTTTAAAGTTATCGGGTATAACTGTCTTAAAAGCGCCCTTTTAATGTTTATAATCGATGAGAATCTGGCAGGGCATTTAATTTTCTTAGAATTATTATTTGAGTAGTGCTTTTCCAAAAACAATATCTCATGCTTCGGCTGTAAAACAAACTTGATTAACGTTAAAAATATTGTCTTTTGTCACGGCAATATTATATATAACAAATAGTATATATTATGAAGCATACTTTTAGGGGCATTTTATGTTTATAATTTAACGTTTCTTTTACAGACAAACTTTAATAAGTGCGTCAAAAATTCTCATGTGAAGCAATTCATTTTGACAGTGCGTTAGGAAGTGAAGTTAGCTCCTTCTTAATTTGTCTTGTTTTTATTTACAAGGCAGTCTAGAAATTTTATTTCTTTTTTATTTCTATACAGACGGTTTTATAATAAAAAATGAGTTGACTTTACTGTTTAAAACACAAAGTTGATACTCTTTTTTAAGTATGTCACTTCAGCGCAAAAGCTATAGGCCAGATTGCATTGCGTTTTACGCGTTAATTTAGATTTGGCTGTCAGCTTGTTTTGCTTCAAACTGAGTTGTCATATAATATAGTGTTTTCATAATAAAACTTGGCATTTCTTTTTAAAATACTGAATAAATTTAAAAATAAATTTGCTAGAAAAGACTTAATTAAAATTCAAAGAATACAAACGGACGATTTGGTATTAATGCGATGAAAATTAATAAGCTATTCCACTTCATTTAAGAACATTTCAGGAACCTATACGTGTAATTAACTATTTGCTCTTCTTTGCTTTAATATAGTTTTTACTGTAGTTTTTTTAGATTTTAGATTCTTTTAATGTACTAAAAATTTTATAGGGTTTTATATATTTATTTCAATTACTATCGCATAATCGTTGCTTCTTAATAGCATTTTTATTGTAGCGGAACAATACGTTGCTAATTTTCTATATCTCAGACTTCATCAATTTTACCATTTAAAAGAAACATGCTTTATGACCTCATGTAACTCAGAGAGGATTCAATACCATACTAACGAAGTATATCACAAATTTCTCACCATTAAATTCAATATAATGAATCTTTTTTTGATGACAAAACGGAGCATATTTTTAATGACTTTAAAGAAAAGTTTTAATGAGAAGAGTTTTTCTGTAGATAAAATTACTGCACAACTATTTTACACTCCTCTTTCTCTACTATTATTTTTCTGTTTGTCGTGTTTATTGTTTATTATACCTTTCAAAACAAAACGTAGATATATCTAAGTTTGCCATTCTATTTGTAATTTCTACAATAACCATTTCTGATCCTATAGTCGATTGAGCCATGTCTGTCTGTCCGTGTTAGTGTTGAAATCAACTTTGCCAGGGCATTAGAGAACCTAGAAAAAATTAAAATACGTTAATCGATCAGTAACAGTGTCAAAAGAGGTGCTATTTAAAATCCGCAAGATCGATCCATGTCGCTCGAGGCAGTCGATTTAACACCATGACTGCCTCCAAGTTTTCCATATCATTCGGAACAATGAAATATCTCTAATCTAATAAAAAAAAAGAAAACAACAACAATATGGACCAATAGAGAATTTAAAAAAAGAAAAACACATCAACTGAAAAATATGGTGTTCGCTCATATTTAACGAGGATGGGCCTCTGAAATTTTCATAAAAAAGTTCGATTTTCAATAGGGGTATTAATAAAAGCTTTTGAAGAGATCTTTCAGGAAATACTAAATTTAAAAAAAAATGCTTAACCCATTAAAAGCCGATGCAATATTTTATATCGTACTTACTGTTTTTCATATTTTTTTTTTATTTTTTTGTGACCTCAATATTTAATTTTTTTTATAGGAGCTATTTCAGTAAACTAGATTTACATAAATGGTGAAGGGTAAGTAGCTCTCACTTGTCTTTGTACTAAAAATGTATAACAAAAAAAAAAAAAAAAAAAAAAAAAAAATAATAATTTCTAACGAAAAATAAAAGAAGGTAATAAAAATAATTTTAAATATTTTCCCAACTGGGATTTGAACCGTGCATATTATAAATGAAATAGAATCTTACTTTTTTGGCTTAAGGTTCATTTTTAATTTAATTTCTAAACATATTTTAAAAAGAAAAGTTATTTACTAATGTATGCGTACGTTTCCCAAATAAAACAAGAAAAATTAAAGACGCTGGCAGAATGTAATGCCGCATATTCAGAACCGCCAAATCCATCATCAATATTCTTCGCATCTATCTACTTTAGTTTGTGTACATTATAAATATCATCCATTTAACAAACTGATTTTGTAAATAAGATTACGTGGAGTATTAACATAAATATTAATTTGGTTAGACGAAGTCGACATAGAAACCAAAGTATTTCCTCAATGTTCTCTTTGTAATTTGTCCCGTACATTTGCAATTTTTATTTTTATTTATTCTTACTTGTTTATGGTCCTACCTCTTAAAGCGTTATAGTCAACCAGGTTAAAACTACACAGAATTTCTACGTTTATGTCCACTATAAGGACAGATATAAAATTTAACATTAAAGGGTGCCTCAATAGGTGATGTAATTTGATACATAAGGATTTATATTTAAACAGTTTTTGATAGACAATTACAACATAAACATATCATTTATAAAAATTTTACTTTCATATTCGTTAAAGGTGGTTTATAAGCAAGAATAATTGAAGCAAAAAACAAACACAAAAGAAAAAAATCTAAATATTGTAAAAAATGTATGTTTTGATTATAAAAATATTGGTTTTCCAAAAAGAAATATTTTTTGTTTTGAAAAACTAAAAAAATTGTTTAAGCTTAAACGTAAAAAAAATTTTTTATGAACAAAGTTAAACCTTAATAATGTTTAAAACTATCAAATCCATTTGTAGTTTTTCCCTTTTGCGATATTGTGACAATGTTAAAATTTATTTCATAAAAATGTATTTTATTAACATCCGTTTTTACAACTAAAAAGTTGTAAAGTTTTTTATTATGCAATACATCCTGCAAAGTTATTAAGCTATAATACACTTGGCTATAAATTTACACATTTATTTAACCAGTTAATCTAGTAAAATATTAACGAGTTGACAATTTATTACTTTGTGTCTCTAAAATAAACTCACATCGCACAGCATAAATATTTTAATATATTTTGATGTAAAAGTAAAAATATTTTAAATGTTGTAGGTAAAAAAAAAAATATATAAATAATAAATAATAAAAATAAAGTAAATAAAATTTTTAGTTATAATCTGGAATTTTTTAATTTGCTAAAAATGTATCCTTTTTTCTATTTTTTGCATTTTTTTAACATTTAAAAAAAAATTGCAAACACCTCTACTTTTGGTATTAATATTATTCAGGTGATGGCCTCAGTTTCCTTTTAAACTATTTTTGGAACCTTTTTTTTTTTTTTTTTTTTTGTAATAAATTCAGTTAAGAGGCATTGCCTCTTTTTAAACCGAGAGAAAAAGCAAAAGCGTAAAAATAAAATTTTACAAATGTCCACTGCAGTTTTCTGAACCTTTGCGTGGTCCTAAACGTAAATGCCGAAAACTTAAAAAAATGCAACATACTAAACTATCGGGGTTACATCCGACTCTCAAAGAAAGATATTGCCTACTTAGTCGAACTCTAGACTAAAAAAATAAATGATTCTTTAAATTTGAAATGATAAATATTTTTTATGTCTAGGGACTGGCTTGACTAAAGTATGATTTTTAGATTTAAGAATTGGAAAGTAATTAAGATTTAGTAAATCATTTGAAGAAAAAAATTTTTTTTTGTTAGACCAATATTAGTCTTAGTCTAATGCTACCATAATTTTTTAAGACTTTGCTAGCAAGCAGTTTGGGTATTTTGCAAATATTTTGCCATGCACGCCATCTTAGAATGTCTCACAATTTTGGTTTTAATCAAATTTTTGAGATGCTTTGATTATTCGTATCATTTTATTTTGGTTCCTTGAATTTATTAAAAATTTTGAAAATAAAAATGAAAAGAAATATTAGCAATAAATAAAATGATTAAATATATTTCTATATATTTTTTTAAATTCGAGTTTATTCTTCTCGCTTAAGAATTGCATTCAGCATGTTTATCAAATAATTTTACTTTGTAGCATTCCACCCTTTTGTGGTTATTTTGCCTTCGATATTGCGGTTACTAAAGAAATCGATCATTTTAGAGAATAGTTATCAAGGCGAAAGATGAAAGGAATATTTTCCCTTGCCACACAGAGCAGCTATAAGAGAAATATCAGTTTGAATATCTTGGAGAATAAATCACCAATCAACAATGCAATTGCTTATGCCAGAAGTTGACTAGTGTATGCGAAGATACCGTATGATTCTTTAAAAATAAAAAGTGAAAAAAAATATCTGCAGAGAGTTAATTTGTAGCACGCACTGCTCAGCTAAAGAATGAATATTTTCTATTAACAAATGAAAAAGATGATATTTACAACTTAAACAACCTAAAGTAGCTAAAAGTAAAGAACGCTGATAACAAAAGTAGCGAGACTAATGTTTCCTTTTTTCTTTAAAAATTTACACAAATATTAGTAAATAATTTTTCTTGAGCAAAAAAAAATTTAGAAATTAAAACGCACGCGAACTTAAGCCGAATTAAAATGATTGAGTTTATGTTAAAAACGGAATTAAAGGCGTCTGCATATGAGAAGAGCAGATGGAACAGTCAGTGTGTCTGCATAGTAAAAACTAATTATGTTTATTTCAATCCTTGGCAAAGCTTTAGAGATGAAAAAACAAAAAAGCAGATTGTGACCGTCAAGCAGGACTTGGTTAAGTGGGCCTGGGTGGTAAATCTGGGTTATTTAAGCCGGAGTTTCAAAAACTTGTGCTGGTAAGCCCACAAGAAGATTAAAATAAATTAATACCAATTGACTTGATTTATAATTTTTATTTAAGTTTTTATGTCCTGTATTTAAATCGGGTTTTTGTTTGCAAAGTAAAACAAAACTTAAAAATTAATTTTAATATTTTTAATAACAATGATTTGCAGGTCTACAACCTATTTAGAAATTTCTACAAGCCAGTGAATTATTGTGTTAATTATGTTATAAACATTTCCATCTCTGCCCCATTTTTCAACCATAAACTTTCGGTTACGGTGTTACATTTTTCCAGTTAAATCTTGAAATATTAATTACTTACAATAAACTAAAATAAGGCAAAATAAGGTTGTGCTCAATGTGTACTAAAATAACAATTTTAGCGACCCAATTACCGTATATTCTGATTAAGTTAGAACAATAAGAAATCGCTTATTAGCCAGAAAGATTACTTTCTCTTAAATTATTCACTACAAAAAAAAAAAAAAAAAAAAAAAAAAAAAAAAATGGAAGGTTTAACAATCTTAATAATAATCCGTTCTCAGATTTCTTTTATCACTTACCTTTTATTCCCACATAATTTTTTTTTCTGCGCAATTTTTTAATTATTTTAATATTTGAAGTGAAAGATTTTTTTCATAATACTAAGTTATCATTCACTGTATATTATTTAAAATTCATCAAAAAGATTTTTCATATATCCAATTTATTTTTAATCATATTTTTCTTTCAATTGTCAAATTTGTTTTAACTGTTTTTAATATTTTAAAAATAAGTTTTATATGACTACATGAGATTTGTCCAGTTTGCTTTATAAATTATTAAAAACAAATAAATCAACTCTTTTACAATAATTTTGATTTTAATATTTAACACATGAACATTTTCCGAAATAAATGTGTGATGTACTTATATATTAAATAACAATAAAAGCTAACAATTTTGAGCACTTAACAAATTGAATTCTAAATATTTTTAATCAAAATAAAATGATTTAACTGTAATATTGCAATAGTAGAAAAAACATTAAATAAATAAAAGAAATCCAATTTACAAACACTGAATAAAAAATTAATTGAATAATCACAAATTGTTATTGAAAAATATAATATTGATGAATATTTTTGGGGATTAAAATTTTTTGTCAAACTAAATGAAATATATTAAATGAAACATAAAATAAAATTTAGTTATGAAAATTTTAATTCATTTATAAAATTAAAAATATTTCATTAATGACTTTTTAATATTTTCTAATAAAATTTAACATTTCATCATCAATTTGCTAAATGGTATTTAAAAATTTCTTTTTAAAACAAACTTCATGAGAGCAATTTAAATAAAATTTGAGAAACTAATCAGCTGCGTTTAATTGCTAATTCGTGCGACTCAAAAATTTAAATGCTTGCATTCATTAAATAACATTTTCGTACGGAAACAGAGCTAAAGAACGAGTCTTGTATTCTTAGACATAAATACTTCAAGCAGAATGATTTACGTGAAATATAAACCAAAAACTTAATTCTCACAATTCTCAAAAAAAAAAAAAAAAAAAAAAAAAAAAAAATTCAAATATTTATTTATTTAAAACTCTTTACTGCATATGGGAAATGTTATGAATACGACAACATGAATAGTTCCATGAATATGTCATTTCCTAAAAAGATAAAATTAAATTAAAAAAAAAATCATTGTTTTTCAGTTAGGACGTTATTTCAGTAAATGTGTTGCATTTTATTATTAATAATATTTAAAATGTTAACTAAATTAAGTGTTATTTAAAAATATATTATGGTAACAACTCCTAATATTTACACATTTAATAAAACAGTAACGGAGTCATTTTTGTACATGAAATATTTTTTGAAAAATTTGATTTTGGTTTAGATAGTAATCGATATGAAATATAAGACAACTGTTTTCGGATTTTTTGTTTGTCTGTTTTTACATCTATCTGTCTGTGTTCGTATCACGTAAAAACTGCTGGATGGATTTGAATAAAAATTTTACATTTTTTTTTCAATAAAACATATGTCATTTCGTTTTCGCATGAAAATTCATACAAAAATATTTGTAATAATAAATTTTCTCTCTTAACAAATTTAAAGATTTAAAATATTTGTGAACTTAATATAATAAAATAATTTTGATGTTCTTTAATTTATTGCTGTTGTAGTATTAAATTTTACGGTAAATAATTTAATAAAACCCATCAATTAGATAATCATCAACTCAATTTACCGTGACAAGTGTATGAACCACACATGCATAAATTACACATTTACACAAAAATAAATCTGTAATATGCAAAATGTGCATATTCACCTTTTGGCTTTAATTATGAAATTATCACTGAAAATGTGAGTGGAGTTTATTTTTGTTTAATGAAATATTCTTTGCGAGTTAAATACTAATTTAATGTTGGGTAAATAATGAAATAGATTTTTACCCTTTTTTTACAATGACCACTTTTTTAAAGCCAGTCGCATAACAATTTTATTATTCAAAGTGAATCAAATTTTGGTACTCAGATTGGTTTGGCGATTAGTAAAATTAAATGTTGATTATATGTTACTGCTGCTATTTTGCTCCCAGTAACTGGTAGCAGTGTGTTAAGCTGTGACCACTTTTAAAGTGAATTTAAGTATGAGCTTAGATGTGTGCACAGTTGTTGTTACAAAATAAACAAATATATATTTATTTTACGAAAAAAAAAAATACTTTTTTTTGTTCAATATGAAGAAAGTAACGTTCTTGTATTTAGCTTCTCTACACTCTTTGACGTTGCGTTTGGTTCGTCATTGTACACGGCACGTATTGATATTTAAATAGTGTTGTTAAGAAGGAACGCTGTTGTATTGTTTTTTTTAACATATTACAGTACAATAATAAAAGTTTGTGAAGTAAAGTGATAAGAAGTCCTAAAACTTAAAGAATTATGTATTTGCACTTTCATTTTATAAAGTGTATTTCTTAACCCCGATAAATCTTTAAGCTTTAAAAAATAACACTCAAAATTTAATTTTGTTGAAATGATTTTGTTAGAATTTGATTCTGAGCGCCCAATTTTATGGCACATGAAGAATGAAGATCTCAAAGGCGTGAAATATTATTGATTTTTCAGCCTAAGCCAGTGGCTCTACGTGAGCCCACAAGAAATAGTCGAAAGGTATCAAATCCAACTACCTTGGAGGGCAACTGACAAATAAATTTTGAAGATCATTTATAAGAGCTCAATGAAATTAGTTATAATTCGTTAAAGATTTCAATCCACCTAACGTGAGCGTCGGCTTTATTTTTAAAGACAAATAAAGTGCCATGTTGCCATCAGCATGCAGGCAGCACATTTTTCTTAATGCAATGGATTATTTGGGGTCTTTTTTGGACTGGCTTAATGATGACTGCTGTTTAAAGATAATCGAACAAATTTTATAGTGGTGTTCAATTGTGCATCTACTTATGATGATTTTTCAGAGTACACTAATTATAATTGTCAAAAAGTGAATGCAGTGTGACAGTTAATCTTTCACCGGCCTTAAAAAACGTCATTTATTAAGATCTGTGTTGTATTTACGATAGTATTATTTTCGTGCAAATAACTAAATATTCTAAAGAGTAATGAAAATGAAACTGTTGCATTTAAGTTCTCGATCAGATATTAATACAACTTTCAAAAGAATGCAAAAAAAATAAAAATAAAGTTTGTTTCTACAGTATTTAATACTCCGTTTTTTTTTCAGAAGAACATGAGAGTTTTAAATTCTATTTTGTTCTAATTTTTATTAAAAATGCACCATTTCTTATTTTTTAAAAATTATCTTCCCTCTTCATAAGCCTTGCGAGAAAAGCCAACTCAAAATTTTAACAATTGTGTTTAGGTCGGGAGAACATGGTGACCAATTATGAAGACAAACATTTTGGTTTAAAATAAACTATTTTACAACTCTGGCATTATGTAGAGGAGCATTGTAATTTTTAAGCTACAATTAAAATTTCATTGGCATTATTTGGAGATGAAGTGAGCATGGTGCTGTTAACGCTGAACTAGATCGTTTTTTAACCACAGAACTCTAATACGTTTCTTTGTTATGATAACACGGGCGTATGATTGATATTAGAAAAATATTTCAATATTACGTATACATGGACTTGGCTTCGTAATTAAGAAAATTATTAAGCAATTATCACGCAGATTTTACAAGAGCTTTTATATATCATATTTTGTTTATAGTAAAGACATAATACTTATTGTATTATCACTACTAATTTTATCCCAGCTTATTTTAAAATAAAGAAAAAAGAATTAGGTTTCTGAAGCGGACTCCTGTTAACCGATTTCAAAAGAATGTAGGAGGTTATCAACTCGTCTGAATGTGGATTTTTTATGCTTGCACCCACAGAACTCTATGATTTCTTAACCGACTTTAAATATACTTTCTCTATTCGAAAGGCTATGCTTACAGATTGGTCCCGTTTTAAAAACAGTAAATAGTTCAAACATTTTTTTTACATGAAGTCCGACCCGCATAGGGCACCTCTTTAAAATTAAAAAAAAAAAAAAAACTGTTGAGTACCACGACTGCTGCAAATAGTAAAAAGTAATACAAAAATAAATAAAAAACTTAAAGGGTGTCCCTATATTTAGTTACAAGCATAAATATTTAAAGTTATAAATTAAAGGGTGCCCCAATAATATACTTAATTTGATGTATATGGACATACCTTCGAACAGTTGGGAACAGCCGGTAGAAATTAAAAAGCAAAATGAAATATTTAATTGGGGTAAAAAATATCGTGATTATTATCTAGACCAAATTGTTTAAATCACTGATTTTGATTATTGAGGGTGAAAGCACATTTCAATGACCATTTCGCCATTTGAGAAATTTCAGGGTGTTCCAATAGGTAACGTAATTCGATATGTACGGACTTCCTTCGAACTATTATAAACTGCAAATTGAAGTTTAATCAAAGGGTGTATTGCAATTTTTAATTTGATTTCTACCACCATCTGCCTGTCTGTCTGTTTTAAATTAGACTTTATTTTTCAAAAATAATTTTAGTTTTTATTTTTATTAATAATAATTAAATAATAAAGAACTTATTGTAATAGTTTAAGGTGAAGCCAATTACGCTTGATATGGTTACCTTCTTTGCAAAGGAAAACAGAAAGTGAAGTAAAGTGATAGAGAGAAGGATTCTTTTTCTACAGTCCTGTTATTGTTTGTAATGTTTATTAATAGAGCAGTGTTTGAACATCTGTTGTACAGTCAATTTAATTATGTTTATGAAGTACTCCAGTAATGTTATGTAGAGAAGAAAAATTAAAGTTGTTAAATTGGCTGCGACTGGGATACGAGCTCATGTCATCTAATAAGATTCTTTTTAGTTTGGCTTAAGTTCGAATTTATATTTAATTTATATTGAGGAGAACAACGTAAATTAGTAACTTCAATATAATATTTCACTTCCTTTATTTATCATTATGTTTTATATATTTTTTTGATAGTTTTTGAAATAGAAACTTTGCTCCCGTAACTTTTGCAGTTCAAATAAATTCTTAAACTTAACCAGCTTTAACGTCGTATCTAAAATTAACTTGACTCCCCAAAATTCCTTTTAGTTCTATACATCTGTGTTTTTACTTTAATGGTGTATAAAAACGTTTTTAACATTAATTCATATGTTAAATAAAGTACAACCGTGTTATCCCAAGGAATATTTATTTACATACGACCATTAACACATACGAAACATTAAAACCGCAAGCATCAGATGCAATCGCTAACTCAAACAGACATGCATAATGTGCGCTAATATTAATAATGTCAGTGCACAGAACTGAAAAACTAGGATTTTGTTTAAATAGCAAAACAAGAAGAAACAAAAACGCAAAAGAAAAAAACGACTACATTTAACATTATTTTAGTAAAGCTGTTCCTTTTCAAAAGCAAAATTATGCAAACTTATGTTTACAAGGTGGCGCAAAAATAATGCCGTAATTTCATTTTACGTTAAATTTTATTCATAGCGTCGTAATGCTTTAAAATATTTTTTTATACAGATGGAGTATTAGCACAAATTGTGAAGTATTACTCGATTACTTGAGGACTGTAAAATTATCGCTCATTTGAATTCATTTTCTGCCTATTGTTTGAATGCAGCATGAATTTTCGTCGCCTTTTGTCGTTTTCCTATGTTCACCAACAATTATGCGCTTCGCTAAAAAAAACTCTTATAAACTTAGTTCCCTTTAAATGTCACGAGAAATTGGCAACTTCGTTTTGCTCATTCGACCGAGAACATCAGTGCTATGCAGAATTACATTGCAAAGAATTTTAAAGAATTAGAGTTGAAGTCTACTTTTCCTTACGTAGGTATTTTACCAATGACAGTTGCATTTTTTGGACACAGAGTACACGCGTAAAAAGCAAAAAATAGTCTAAACATCCATATAAAGTATCTGTTTGGTTTGGTATTTCCAATAAAAATAGTGAGTAATCTCTACACTGCATTAAATTTTATACACAGAAGACATTTTTAAATTAAATTAAAAATTAAAATTAAATTAAAAATGTTAAAATTAAATTAAAAATTTTCAAACTAAATTAAAAATTTTAAAAATAATTTTGCAATTTAAAATATAACAAGATCAATTAAATGTTTAACAAAACAAGTAAAAAAGCTGTATTCAATCAAAAGAAGAAAAAAACTATAGGGGGTGGCAGAGAATTAAAAATATAAGAAAAGTAAATTTAAGGCCATATATAACTTTACATAAAAATGTCATCGGCTTATAATGGGCAAGACATTTTTTTAAAAATTTTAGCATTTCCTGAAAGATCTCTTAAAAAAATGAACCTAAAGCTTTTTATTTTCTTTTGTCCCATATATTTATTTTTTTTATTAAAGTAACTTCACCAAACTAGACTTGTTCTAAATAATCTGAAAAAATAGAGGCAGGCGTGGTGATCTGCTTGCTGCTTGGACCGACATGGACCAATTTTACTGATTTTGGATAGCAAAATTTTGGAGGCTATGTATGATCGTGGCATATCTTGTACCTTGGAAAAACTGATTTCAACCCGACGGACGGACAGATGGACATCTTCCAATCGGCTTCGCTATGCATAAGAACTCAGAATATAATTATTTTATGGGCTCGAAAATGGATATTGTAGATTTACAAACTTAGATATACCCTTTTCCCATCTGTGGTGAAGGGTATAAAATATGCCAATAATATTTTAATGAAATAAAAAAATAAATCAATTAAAAAAGTAGTAAAATTCTTAAATGAAAGTGAGTGATAAGAAAAAATATAAAACCTTTACGATCAAAAAAGTCAAATCTGATTTTTATTTACTCAATTCTATACACGAATTATTCAAATTAAATAACAGACATTTTTTTGTAAAAGTGTTCTTTAACAAAATCTTCATAACCACTCAAAAATATCTAAGAAATAAAAAAGAATTTTGTTAAAGTTACAAAATTTTATAAAGCAGTGGCAGTTTTAATTTATTTAAATTAGAAACGAAACAAAATTTCTATCTGTCTAGTTAATTGGAATTGATGCAAATTTTATTCAGTTCTTTTCTGTTGTGAAAGGAATTAATTATAAAATAAGCTTTTTCATAATGAATTACAATGAAAAAAAGGATGAATCGTTTATAGCTCTAAAACACATTCTGTGAGATTAAAGATATTTCAATAAATTTAACTAATTTTTAATTGTGAAATTAAATTAATTTTTAATTTCAATAATTTTCAATTTTCAAAATAATTTTAAGAGACGTGTAAAAAAACAACTTCTAATTTTATTCTTAAAAATTTTTCTTTATCACAACATTACACGATTTACATCATTTTAACTAAAAGCTATTAGAAGCAGAATTTTTTTTAAGTTTGTGGGGAAAATCATTTCACTAAGACGTTTTATTTACAACCGCAAGTAAAAATTAAAGATAATAACGCTTGATTCTTTTTAATTTCGTTGAAGATTTTTATCTAACGAAGATATTTTATTTTAATACGTTAAGAAATTTTAATAAAAATTAAAGTTTTTATTTCATTTTATTTAACTGAATTTTTATGAAATTCATTTTAGCTTTCGATCCTATTAAAGGTTTTATTTGTTTTCAGCTTCTATATCAATTTAATTATTATGATTTTTTAGAATAAAAAAATTTAAAATTTTCCAACTGAAAAATAATTTGAATTTATTATATATTTAGTTAAAAAGGGAACAAATTCTTGATTAAATTTATAAATAAATTAATTTAAATTTAAACCAGAAAAAAAATAAAAATTTTAATATTTACAAAAAAAAAAAAAAAAAAATTTCTGCGAAAGCCGTTTGTAAAACTTAACGAAAAATTTTTATAACCATTTTTTCAATGACTTAATTTACTTAAATGAATCCAAAGCATTAAGTTATCTCACACTATGCGGTTACTCTTGCGCCACTTTATATAATTCACAGTTGAAGTATTTCATGGTTGGTGCCTAAAACATAAAACGAAAGTTTATTTTTTTACTGTTGTAGGTTGTGTTAAGCGGGTATTGTAAAAAAATGCAAATGTTTAAGTAAAGTCTTTTACTTTGTTTTTAGTAAGAATGAAGTTTTGTATGTACTTTGTATGTTTTTTTCTCTTTTTGTGCCTGTTTTTTGAACAGAACAGAAAAAAAAAACAGAACATTTCTTTGAATTGAAAATTCCTTTTGCGTAATTTTATCTTTAATAAGGTGAATTAAAAAGCAAACAAGCCTCACTGCATTCTAAGCGAATGATTTTATGACTAAAATTGTTTTTTTTTAAGGAATTAATCAGACAAGGAATTAACATTCAAACGAATGTATCCTTTTGTTAATTGTTTGGAAAAAAAGAGTGAAGTGAAAAATAATGAAGTTCATTATCAAGATCCTTACTGTTGAACGTTATTTATTGTTTAGAATAGTGTAGC
This sequence comes from Cistogaster globosa, assembly GCA_937654795.1. NCBI lineage: Eukaryota > Metazoa > Arthropoda > Insecta > Diptera > Tachinidae > Cistogaster > Cistogaster globosa. The sequence goes on along the minus strand of OW569404.1, from coordinate 97,479,171 downwards.
TGCGCTTCTAGTATTAAACATATACCTTACAGCCTTGAAGCTGTTTAAGCCGATTTAATGCTTTTGCTTTATCAGAGATATGATGCCGTAAAAGAGTAGTGGCGTAAAAGGGCAGTGTTGTATACATACTCGAATCAAGACCCTAATACATTTTAGAAATTGTAATGTTGGCAAACCGGGCAGCGGCTGGGATATAAACCAAATTTCTAATAAACTAATTAGTAATCAATATGCTTATCATAGAGAGCTAAAGCTTCCTTAAACACCAGACAGGTTTTTGATAACTTATTTGAGATGTGTTTTAACCAGAGAGATTTAAGTAGATGTTTCTTTTAGTAAAAGCAACCAATTTTGTAATAATGGAACAATAAAAATTGGTTCAAAAGTTTATAATTATTTTTTTTATTTAAACATTCAGGTATGTCACACATTCCGATCGGAATGGTTTTAATTCCGTATTAACAATTCCGATCGATGTTGTTTTACCTTGTTCAGATTTTGATCGACTTTGCTTATTCCTGAAAAGTATTGAATCTCCACTATTTTATTTTAATGTGGCAATATTTTGCACACCAAAGTAAACAACAAGTTTAATCTAAGTAGGACACATTATAAAAGTAAATTTAAGAAACGCAAATTATAGAATTTCAAAGAAACTAAATTCAACTTTGAAATTTAAAAGTGGTTTCATTCCGAAAAAAATTTTCGTTTTTAGTTTTCTGAAAAGCAATTTACGGAATTGAAACCACTTTCTATCGAAATTGAGTTCTGTGACATGTCTGATTATCTTGAAATTAACAAGGGAACTAGTAAGAGTGCTATGTTCGTCTATGTCCAATCTTATGCACTCTTCGCGCAATATATTAATATAAATCGACATAAGCTTTTTTTTTAAGATTGTAGGTTTTGCTTAGAGTTATGTTTCAGCTTAGCAAAATAAAAGGTAACTGTACCAAATCCTAACATAATTCCATGGTGAATAAGTAGTAAGTGGTGAAAAGCTAAACAATTTTTCTTATTTTTTCATTATTTTTTTTAAGATAAATGCAGCTACCATCAGGAATAGAAAAGAAAATTAAGAAAAAGGTATAAAAAAGTTAGGAGCAGGCGTGGTGTTTTGTCCTCTGACTTTAAGGATATGGACCGATCTTTTTATTTTCAATAGCAAAATTTTCGAAACTATGTCTGATCGTTTGACGTATTTAAGTTTCATTTAGTGCCTTGGATAAGTCGATTTCAGCACAGACTTCAATATGCATAAGAAGTTAGACAGAGGGTTGAAAATGGATATTGTAGAAATTAATAATAATATATAAATAAATTTTAAATTTTAAATATTTTTTATATAATTTGTTTCTTAAAAAAAATACAACAATAAATCAGGCATATGTGTTCTTGTATACCCTTATTGCAACAGTAATGACAAAATTGAAAAAGCAATTAAAATTTGCAAAGTTTTTAGGGCAAATTTATTTTTAGCAAATAGAATAAATTTTAAAAATTGAATTTTTGTTCTCCTTACGTTGAGTTTTAACAATATAAGCTCTAAGTAAATTTAACGGTTCCAAAATGTGGTTATATAAAAGCCGTTTGTTTTAAAAGCGTCAAAAACACTTTGCTTTTAACCAAATACACATATTTATAGAATTGTGTTTCAAATCATTGAGAGTAAATATCGAGAAGACACACTCAGAATGCGCATTATTTTCCCCAATAAAGACTTCGGTCAACAGTTGTAACTGTAACAGCTCTTAATAAAGGGTGATTTTTTAAAAGTTACAGGAAATTAAAAAAAAAAACATATTTAATTCAGAAAAATGCTTGAAATCTTTATTTGAATCAATATTACGGTCCATATAATTTAATTAGAAGATTATTTCATGCAAATGTTGACCTTCACTCCGCCTCAAATGGTCCATCCGCTTAGTCCAATTTTGGTATACTCTTTCCAAAATTTCAATCGGTATCTCGCAAATAAATGCCTCAATGTTGTCTTTTAAGGCGTCAATTGAAGCGGGCTTGTCTGTATAGACATGAGCTTTAACAAAGCCCCACAAAAAATAGTCCAAAGGCGTTAAATTGCATGATCTAGGTGACCAATTGACCGGCCCCGAACATGAAATAAAATTTCCACCGAACTCGCCTCTCAATAAGTCCATTGTTGCGCGTGCTATGTGTTATGTGGCACCGTCTTGTTAAAACCACATGTTATGCAAGTCAAGCTCTTGCATTTAGGGCAAAAAAAGTTGGATATCATCTCACGGTAGCGCTCACCATTCACAGTTACGTTACGATTCGCATCATCTTTGAAGAATGACGGTCCAATGATGCCACCAGCCCATAAACCGCAGCAAACTGTGACTTTTTCTGGATGCATTGGTAGCTCTTGCAATGCTTTTGGCTGCTATTCACTCCAAAATCGACAATTCTGTTGATTTATGTTCCCATTGAGCCAAAAATGAGCTTTGTCGCTGAACACGATTCGCCCATTCACCAAAAATTTTACGATGCCGTAGGTCGCTCGGCTTCAATTCTTGCACCAGCAAGCGAACGGCGATGAATCGATAATTGGTGGTCATTATTAAAATTGGCCGATACAGCTGCGATATTTTCTTCAGTTCGCACTCTACGTCGTTTAATGTCCAACAATGTAAATTTGGTGCGAAATTTAGTCACAATAGCCCGAATAGCCGCTTCATTGGGTCGATTAAACTGACAATAAGATGGAAGAAGCGCGCGATGAACTTTCTTAACACAGCACGCATTTTGATAATAAAATTCAATAACTTGCAAGCGTTGTTCGTTTGTAAGACTATTCATGGTTAAGTAATAGACCAAATAGAAGATGTTTGACAGTGAAACAAAACACGCAACTTGCGTCAGCTGTTTAAACCAGTGTTGCCAAAAAGATAATAGATAAAAAATCACCCTGTATATATATGTATATATTTTAATTTTTTTTAACAAAATATTTATGCTCGCTATCAAAATAAACTGCTCATATGTAAAATCAAGCTATTATTGGGAAACCCTTCATTTAATTTTCATTTTTTACACTTTGCTTCTTTTACTTTTAGCATTATATACTCCATCAAAATATCAATCTCCTGCCTATAATACGAGTAGTTTAAAACATAAGGCCATATTAGTCAAAATAATGTTCTCTATGGAATCAACCTATTAATTTTTAAATTTATTGTTCACACTTGTTTTTAATAGCAAACATATTGTACATACCAGGTATAAATCTTATATGTTTAACTATTAGGATTGAAAAGTAAAAGTCATATATGTTGAAATAACGTCACAATAAGAACACCCTTTATATTTAAATTTTAGTTTTATATATTAAACTTGTCTTTATAGCGGACATAAAAATATTTAAAAGTATTGCGTTTGAAAAGCAAGGCTGCACGTAAATATTACGTCACTATTGGGACGCATTTACTTTAAAAGTATTTATTCTATTTGTCACACACAATATGCATATTTGTCGTATGAATATAAAGACACTTCCGTAACATCCTTTCAAGATTTTTACCATTACAGCTTTACAGATAAGGGGCTGCGACGGACGGATAGATATTTTAGTAATAACAATGGGGTTAAGTTTTAACATTTGTGTTAGGAGCTACAAAAATAGTTAAATATTTTTACAAATTTAAATTTCTATTAAAACTGCATTTTCTATTCTATTCATTTTCTATGAATATCAGGAGCATTGTAAGTTGCAAATAACCATTTTCCACATTATATAACATGATCTTAGTTCAGCTTTTTTAAATTTAAATAAACATTTTTATGACTTAAATTTTTTTAATTAAATTTTCTTATTGCAAAAGACAGACACAACTTCCCACTTATTTTAAATAAGTAATTAGTATTCAGCATTCAATAAAAAATATTAAACCCCAAAACGATTTACATAATTGTTTTACAACATTTTTTAGTCCCCTTGAAAGTGTTGATGTTGCAGTCAATAGCTAATTAATATTATAAAATATTTACTGTGACACAGGTGCTTTTTTATTTTATTAAAATTCAACAATAAAAATGGTTATTTTACCTTAACTTAATCAATTTTGTCACTATGTCATGTAGAAAAAAATACTTATTAAAAACTATTAGGGGGAAAATCTTTTTTGTTATGATATTCAATAAGTAAAATAAAAATATAAGTGACGTTTAATTTATTTAATTGATTTCGTTTCTCTTATGTGCAATCCTGTTGTCAACGATGTGCATTTTGTTAAACTTTTGTTAGGAAATTATATTGTATGCAAAGCAGATAAAGTTTTTGACTTCAATGAAAACGTAGCAGAAGTTAGTGCATATTTTGAAAAAAGAATGGAGATACATATACGCAAGGACACAGGTTTGAATTTTGTATGTCGAGTTTCCAACTTGAACTGGTTTTTTTCAAGTGCGTTTTAAAAAATAATCAATATTTGTTTAAACAACTTTTTATGAACTTGCAAATAATAACAATATCAGAAGAATGAATAAGTTGGGCTTAAGTTTAATTTCACATCAATTTCTTAGTTTTTATTTAAAAAGAAAAATTAATTTGAGAAAATATTATTTGGAATCTTTTTTATATTAATTTACATTATTTTACTAATATTACTGCGGGGAAAGAGCATCCATATTGATACTGCCCATCAGTGGATTCTACCTAAATTTTGTATGGAAAATTTAAAAGTCTTATATCTCAACTCAAATTGATTAAATGAGAACTGTTTAAATATATTTTTCATTTAAACTATTTGGTTTGAGATATAAGACTCTTGAATTTTCTAAGCGAATTTCTAACCAAATGACACATTTTGAGTATTTGTACGAATGTAAACTTCTACAATCAAATTGAAGAAGGTATTAGAACAAGTTTTTAGTGTTTTCCTTTTTTTTTGGATTTTTCCTAATATTTTAAAAACAAACACACTTTAAATTAATCGTATTAAATCACTCAACAAAAATTTAAGGAATTTTTTAGTTATTTTGTAAATTTATTAAGTTTTCTCAAGAATTTCTTTCAACTAACAAGAAAAACAGTAATAAAGGTCAAGACTGTACAAATGAATGAAAAAGTAAAAAAAAAAAAAATTTAACCATTTTAGTGTTTTTCTTGGGAAATAAAAGCATTAAAATAAACAAGAAAATGCAGCAAGAAAATGAACAATGCCAGTCACTTATCAGGGTTGGAAGAGTTGGTACCATTTAAGTTTTTTAAATGCATTTAAGAATTGAAAGCTTAAATGTTACACCGACATCCAAAATAATAGAATTATTAAGAAAAAATTTAAATTTTCCCACTTTTCAAATAAATAAATTTAATATTTAATTTAATGACAATCATTACTCAAGTTGATCGCTTTGTGTTTTCTATTGAAAAAAAAAAAAAAATTATTCAGCATAAATTAAACAGCTTTAAATTTTTAGCATAAATAAAGCAGAGGTAGAAGTAAAATTTATTCTATATAGATGCTTAGGGGAAGGGGTGCTCTCACAAACAACTAACAAACAACAGTAGTAAATAAGTAATAAAATTAATCCAGTCTTGCCACCGAAGCTTGACAATATAGTCAGCTTTTTAGAGCGGGCCTGAGTTACAGCAAATAAAAAATAGTTTCTTTTTTATTCTTTTAAAGGGTACTTTTTAAAGCCCAATATGACCTATGAGAGGGTTTAATATGAAACAAACTGTTATATTGTGCTTAATTTTTGACAGTGTAGTTTAAAAATCATCGAGAGAAATTTGAGGCTTGAGTAACATAAATCATCCCGATTTCCTTTGAAATTTATTCATCAAATCAATTTGTCACTTTTTGGCTTAATGAGGTGAAAGCAATTTATGGCAGATACTATAGACTCCAATACATAAAAAAAAATGCGCTGTTTAGTGCAGTTTTCACGCTGTCGGCAAATATGTTCAATGGAGATTTTAACCGCACCATGATCAACGATTTTTTTTTGCAAATATGGTTGACATTGATCCGGGCGAGATGCGACTTCAATTGAACGGCGCGAGGTGCTACGGACGAACTCAGACACCGACATATTTAAATCAAAATTTTGGAATAAGTTAATTTCGAGGAATTGACATTTCAAACGTTCCTAAATGCCGTGTGATTTGACACCTCTCTATAATATTCTGTCCGGTCACGTAAAATTACTAGATTATGCCGATAAATAAACAACATTTGATGTTTTGGAGGTTAAAATTTTTGTGTTATTCATGGCATATGGCCACCAAATCTTGAAAATGTGGACCTCCAGAATGCCTTTCGACAAAAACAGCTCCGGTTGCCGTACACCTCAAATCATTCTACAATTTTATTGTTATGTATATTTCGTTTTAAATAAAAAAAATTTTGGATTAAGATTTAGTCTTTTGTGTTATTTTTTATATATTAAAAATATCTTTTAGTCTTAAAGGATACATTGCAATAGACGTTAGCTTGCAAGTCTGATTGATTTACTTGTCATTGTTCGAATTATAAAAGGCTCTATTTGCGAGCTTGTTATTTTTTTAGACTAAAGTACCTTTGTTATTTTATACATTTGTAAAACAAGCTGGCTTAAGCCAAGTTGTAGGTGTAAACCAGATGAGTTCTTCGCCCTCTGAGCTTAAAATACTTGTTATTACTTGACAGTATTAGATAATTAAAGAAAGCTTAAGAAAGCTCATGGATTAAAGATAATGACGAAATTGCAAAAAAGAATGAAACATTTGTTAAATATAAAAAAATATATATATAAAAAAAAACAAAAATAATATTACAACTGTTTCGTTTAAATCCGCTGTTTTATTTAAAACGAAGAAAAAAAGAATTAAGAATGATTCAATTTGATTAAGTTGTTGTCTTCCATCTCTGAACAGCAACAAATTTCTAAAATTCCTAAAGTGTGCTACACTTTATTATATTATTATACAACCTTAAAAGTATGCTAAGATTTCTTTGTTTTCTTCTGTGTTAAAAATGTTTTATGGTTTTTGTTCTAAGATTGCATACTACTGTCTTAATATTGCTGAGTTTTTTTTTTCGTACACAAGAATGTTTGCAGTTATTTTAAGAGTCTTGGGAAGAAAAACCAAATTACATTAGGAAGTAAAATTAAATGATTAAATTACAAGTATTTCTGTAGTTCTTCGTGTTTATTAACAAGGTTGTAATAATGTTTATTTTTTTATCTCAGTTGTAACTAATACAAGCAGTTTTTTTAATAATTACATTAAAAAGAAACAGTTTGTACTGTAATAAACACAGAAAAAATGCTATATTTGGTGCAAAAAAACTTCAACAAAATTGTTAAAAAATGGCTGGGAGTGTAGTTTATACTTTTTTGTGGCGTTGGTTGTAAACGGAGGCTTTATATTAAGACTGTTTAGTTGTTGGCAAAATAGGTCAGGCCAAGAAAAGGAAACTTTTAAAAATATAACACTAACCGATGGAGAAATCGTCTCGACCAGGTATACATGACTAAGAAGGTACTTGATTTCTAGTGTTTCGACTTCCAGTTTAAATAAAACTATGGAATTCCTCGTGAGTGGGGCATTATTCTAAAAAGAGTTAGATTCTCTTTACAACCACTCAGAAAAAACAGATATGCTCCAATCAGGGTAAATTTTAATTAAACAGCAGAGAGTCCTACTTGCAATCACTAACGGGTATACAACAGGAAGTTATCTTGGACGTGGTTGAGATTCTATTAAGTGAAGGCGAAAAAAAATTGGTGCAGGCAGAATTTTAATAACAGTTGGACTCAAATAATCTTAAATAATGGCGGGCGAAAATAATGGGCTCGAATGATGTATAAAAGTGCCCTTAGGTAGCGAAATGAATATTAAGCAAAAGTTTTTTTTCTAGGATCTTGAATTCGCCTTATATCGGTATCAAAGTTGAAACAAAATCATCTATATTGTGTACCACACTTTAGGGCAGGGATATTAAATAAAAACGTTATATAAATTTTTTTAAATAAATTTCTTTTTTTTTTTTAAGCAATTAAATTCCTAATTTGAATAAAAAAATATTTAAATCTGTACATTTATACACTTCCTTGAAGATGGGAAAAGCTACCCAGTTTAAGATATTTATCAGCCCCCATCTTCTTGTACATCGATACTAACAAATATAAGAATAAGACGTAAAACGAAAATTATGCTTTTAATAAAAATTTAAGTTTGATTAAAATTCACACTCGCTATATCAACACAACAATATGTTCTACAAATGATGTTTTAACAGAAGATAATACACAAAAAAAAAAAAAAAAAAAAAATAAAAAGCAAATTAAAAAAAATTACAATTTTCAAAATACCCAGTTTTTCAAAAGTTAAAAAAAAATTCAACAATCACCGCAAGAGCTTTTCTGGAAATCTTCATAAAAAATTCAAATAAAATTAAAATTCTTAAAAAAATCAGAAAACCGTGATCAATCAAGGAATTACCAAGAATACGAAAAATAACTATCAAATCAAAGTATTACAAAAAAAAAAGCAAAAAAGTAGCAATTTCATCAAAATATCAAAACTGTTCTAGAAGATCAACCATTAACATGTCGCTCGTGTGCAACAAGAGTGTATTAACTCAAACTTTTTTATTTTCACTTTTTAGGAAAAATAAATTTATTTAATTAATTAAAAAATTACCTTAGTTTCGCCTACTTTTTTTAAATCGACCGTTTGTATTTTTTTTCATATACTGTAAAATCAAAATTTATTGCTCCTACTGGCAAATCCGCTATACGAGAACAGTTAAATTGTTAAAATATTTCTAAGGTTGCGTACATCATATCCCCGTCGCACTAATTTGTTGAAATATTTTTTTATATTTTATATTTTTTATGTTTGCTGTATTTTTTGTATAAAAAATTTTTGGGAGATTTTATTGCCTTTTTGCTTTTTTGTTTTTTTTTCATTAGGACTAGCACTCAGGGGATGACTCTTACTTATGCAATGAAATGTGCCAGAACTAGGAAATCAGGTTGTGGGATGGGGGATAGAGGAAGTAGTGCTTGTGGACATTTGATTTGAATCTTTGAACATTGAAAGTGGCAGGAAAGACCTCTGTAGGGCGTTTATTCCACATACGAACTGTTCGGCTAAAAAACGAATTTTCTCTGTAATGCGTTGTGCGATTACGGTTTTCAGGAACAAGTTCCCTGATTTCATAAGAGCACATTCCGTTGTAGTCACGATAAAACAGTGAAATATTCCGCCGAAGCTCTAGTGAGTCAATTGAGCTGGATATTCTACTGTCACCGATGAGCTTCTTCGCTCTCTCCTGTATGCGGTCGAGTAACTCCAAAATAGACTTTGAAGCACCGGCCCATACATGCGAGTTGTATTCCATTTATTTTTTTGATTCAATGTAGTTCTCATTTAATCAGATTGGCATTAGAATCAAGCACAATTTAACTAAATAAAATTTTCAAATTAGTTTGTAAAAAAGCCATTAAAAATAAATGATGTGGTAGGTCTTAGTTAGGCATGAGAACAATGTTATTACAATTTGTGTATGGAACACTAAAAGTGAACTTAAGCCGAATTGGTCTATTTATCTGTTGTAAATTCATTAAATTCCAAAAATTTTCGTTGCTGTCTTTTTTCGAATTTTTAAATTAGTTTTCTAAGCAACTTAAGGCAAAATAAAAATATATGGACATCAAAGAATCGGATGTAATACATTAAATTATTAACATTATTCACATATATACAAGCAATAAACCTTACGAAACTGATAACCAGAATACCAAATTAAAATTTATTCATTAAAAAAATTATTTGTATGAGTAATTAAAGTATATGTACACATCTAACAACTAACAAGGTTCTTTACTTTTCTTCAGAATTCTACATTTTTTGAATATGCTTTTTTATTTGAAGTATTTGTTGTTATAGCGACTGTAGTAATACATCTTTGTGAAAATCTTAAGAGTCAACATACTATGGTTATAGAGATAGAAAGCTATAAAAGATGGATGGGCGAACAGACGGACGTGCATTGTGACAAAAACAATAGGGTTACATTATTACACTTTGGGTTTGAAACGAGAAGAAACAAAAAAAAAAAAAAAAAAAATAATAAAATTAAGTTAAGCTGATATGATCTATTTATCTGTTATAAATTTATTAAATTTAAAACTTGTTTTTGCTTTCTTTTTTCGTGTTTTTAAAACAATTTTCTTTTTTTCAGGGAAAAATTAAGCAACCTTAAGCAAAATACAAGTAGATGGAGATTAAACAGTCGCCTCTAAATTATAAAAATATACAGATTATTAACATACATATATACATGTAATAAATGTTAAAAAACCGACATACAGGATACCAAATCATAATTTATGAAATAATAAAAACTCACTTGTAGAAGTAAAATTTTCACCTGAGGTGTTGGGAAAAATAAATCAAAAACTTGACAAATTTTATTATTATCGAAGCGAACACACAAACTAGAAAAATTTTAAATTTTTTGTTTAACTGAAATACAAAATAAATTTATTTTGAATAAAAGTCAACAAAAAAGAAGAACAAGGATGTTATCACGTTTAAGTTATTTATCAAAATCTCTAGCGCCAAGCACTAAATATGCAAAATTCTATTTATTTTCAAATGCATCAAAGTGCAGCAGTCAAATCTCACATAAGTTTTACAGCACACCTTCAGATTCATCTACTGAACCAGAAGTGTTAGATGTTGATGTTGATAAAATGAATGAATATGTGGATGCCTTCGACAACGCTAATGACACCCAGTCAGATAATGTAATAACGACAACAGATTTAGATGGTGCATTTTTAACTCCCATAGATGTTGATCCTTGGATTGATGAAGAAGAACGAAGAAGTGGAACACTTGAAATGGAGATGATGGACAAGCTGAAGGAAGAGATACACTATCCAGAACCACCTGCAAATCGTTCAGGTCTGTATGAATTTGAAGGTATAAAAATTTGGTTGCCTAGAAAAATGCTGACACCCGCTACCTATCGCTATCGCTTGACTGATGAGGAGCATCAAACATTGCCGGATGATATTCGTATTTGTAAATTTGAAAATTTTAAACCAACATCTTAATTAGAAATTTTAATCATTATACTTTTAAATATTTTATTTTGTAAATGTATTTGAATTGTTTTTATTATGTTAACAATGAATTTAAAATAAAATGTTTTTAAATTGTCTGTTAGAAAACTTATTTAATGTTTTTTTTTAATGTTGAGAACAGAAAGTGATTGGCTATTGTTTTTATTACAAGTAAAGGTATCCTCTTAAAGTTATTTATTTTTTCGGCAGGGTTGACTTATAGAATCACCCACATACATTTACAATACATCACAAAAATGAGAAACATCCAGTGAAAAAATTAGTTCTCACCCATATTTATCCGAGTTATGGGGCTCTGAACTTTTCATAGAAAAAACGATTTTGCGTTGTATTTTTAAAGATATCAATAAGGATATCATTTAAAAAGCTTTTGAAGAGATCTTTTCGGAAAAGAAAAATTAAAAAAAATGCTTAACTTATTGAGAGGTGACATTTTTTATTTTCTTAATTTTTGAATTTTCTAACACCGCAATATTTGTTTTTTAATTGAAGTTGGGTCATTAAACATGCTTTACACATATGATGTAGTGTTAATAGATTTCGACGTAAGCAAATAAAACACTCTTTTTTCATTTTTATTAGTTTTGTAATTAGTAAAACTTACGTTTAACAAAGATAGGAAAAAATTAACATTTATTTTTGACTTCCACTAATTTTTAGTTAATTTTTTTTTTTTTGAAACAATTAAATTTCTATCTCTGACTTATCTTAAGCATTTGCATTTTTAATATATTTAATGCCTAATGACCCTAAAACCTTTATTTTAAATATTCCTTATTGATTTTTGGCAACTATATTTTTTGTTAATGCATAACATTTACAACAATGGACAGAAAGTAAAGAATTAAAAAAATATGTAATTTAAACTGACATCAATATCTTTGATCAACATTACGATGAGATCTAGGCTTACGTACTGAACAATGGCGTACACATCAACTATTGTTCTGCTAAAATCCAATAACAAACAAATTTAGCTCATATTTTTTTCATTTTAATAGAAAATCTATTGACAGTTTAACAAAAAAAAAAAAAAAAAAAAAAAAAAAAAAAAAAAACACAAACAAAGAGTGGAAAAGAAACTCATCAAATATGAATACTGTTTTGCTAGAAAAATATTATAATAAAAATGATATTTTTTCTAACAAATGTTTTTTTTTACGAAGATGAAATCTTACTAGCAAACAAATAGATGAAGAAAAAAATTTAATTAAAGTGAAGACCAAATGATAGCCTAAAGACATTTTGGCATTAATTTTATCATGGACAAATCTTTTGTTTCATAATTTGCAAGATCTTCAACAACAACAGTAATTACAATATAAAAAAATAACACAAAAAAAAAAAACAAGAAGGAGCAAGCAACTCAAGGATAATTTTAATTAAAATATAAATAGACAGTAGATAATAATCAAAATATTGGTGGTGACATTTATGTAGAGGCCATTAAAAGTGTTCTAGATAATGCAGCATTACATTCTGCTGGTATTAAATTTTTCCTGTTTTCTTTGAAAAACGTGTGCATATAATTTTAAAATAATTTTTTTCCTAATAAATTTCTTTTGTAAGTAAATGGAATTGAACTTATAAAATCGAAAAAGTTCAAATAAAAACTTACCAAAAAAATTACATCAAAACAAATAAACAAAACTAAAGTTTTTTCAAGTTCCTTTTAAATAAAAATGAGGAAAAATAAAATTTTATTGTTCATATGATTAAAATCATTGAAATATTTTTAGTTAAAAATACATTATTTTATAATTTAATAACCACAACCAATAACAATAAAATTGTGATAATAGTTTTAACATTCAATAGCTAGAGTTAGCTGATAAGAGGAATTCAAAAGTGGCTTGAACTAGTAATTCTTTGGCGTCGACATCGGAAAGATAATCATCAATACTTTCAATAGTGTTCAGGACGGGAGACTACAGTAGCCAATTAAAAAAATGATATTTTGGTTTGAAAAAATTACTTTACAGTTCTGGCGTTATACAAGGATATACATATAAAACGAAAGCTAACTGCAATAGAGTTTTTAAGGTTTCTTTAGTAACTTTTGCACCTTGAAATTGTTGGTCTTAATGTTGTGAAAATAATAATTCTATTCATTTGTTCAATTCAAAGTAAATTTATTTTCATCACTAAAAACAATAGTCCACCAAACACTAGATTAATTTTTACTTGAACGTTACATGTCAAGGTATATTGTTTTTGTAAAAACTTTTGAGCTGTCAAAAATGTCTGGCAATATGTGTGTATGTATTTCAATATATTTTTAGAGGCTTTCTTATTTTTCACAAATACGAAAATTTTTTTTTAACTGGTTCTTATTAGCGATGCAACCGATATCGATACCGATATATCGGCGATACTTCTGGTTTTCCGATACATCGATATCGGCGATATTTTATTGTCGATACGCCCATATTTCTTATATTTTTCTTTAGAGTTTTTTGAACAAAATATTCAATTTTCAACTCTTTTTTTTGCATGACAACTATGAGAAATTACAAATTAAAAGCAGAACATAAAATTCAAATGAGAAACTATTTTCCACTGCAGCTCTGCTTCAAATGGATTTGAAAAATCGTCTTTCTCCGCAAAATTTAAGAACACTTTGTTTTTTAAACAAAAATCTTATTAATATCAATTTTAAATATTAATCATTTGCAATGCTGTTTTTATAATTTTAATTTAATTTTAATATGATCTCAAATTCAATTCGTTGTCTATTGAATTTTCTTAAAATCAATTTTAAATCTTTAGCCAATCTAAACTGAATGCCGTCGTTTACTTTGTAAAATCATAAATATAGCAAACGTTTTGTAGTTTGAAAATTTAAATTTTAGAAACTAGAATGTATTGAAAATTTTAATGATTTGAATGGCTCAATAATAAACACTGCTATTTTGTATAATAAAAGAATTACTGCACTTGACTTTTGTTAATTTTTACTTGAGCTCAATTTCAATATGCGTATCGGTATCGGCGATATTTATTTTTGAGTATCGGTATCGGTATCGGATAGGCGAAATGGCGTATAGTGACATCCCCAGTTTTAATCTTCTGATCGACAGTGTATTTTCAACCCTTTTGGTGAAGCGTCAGTTTTAGAATTTTCATAAAAAATCAAATAATTTGTTATCTTCCTGTTTTTTTAAGAAGCACTGCCTTCAACAACATATTTTTTACTTAAGTGAACTAAATTGCATGTATTTGATTGTGTTCTTTTTTGATTAATGATTTAAATTGAAATATATTTTAACTTAAAGAAGAGAAGAAATGCTGTTTCGTTTAATTAAATTGTGGCTTTAAATTAAATGTTCATCAGCAATAATCACGGCAGGCATTAATTAATAATAAAAAGTTGTTTTTTTTTTTTGTTTGTTTTTAGTTAATAAAAAGTTCCCTTGAGTCTAAATTCTGGTTTATATTAATTTAATTTATTTAACAGTTTTTTTTAGCTTTTTTTTAGTTTGCTTTTATAATGAAATTATTTTGATTTCATTTAATTAAAATCACACGCAATTTTCCACTGTTGCAGTTTTTCAATGATTCAATAAAACAATTTTAGTAACGAGTATACACAATTTTTTTCTTTTAAAACAAATGTTTATAAATTTAACCAGTTGATATTAAAAAAATATCGTTTTACAATCAAAAACAAAAAATAAGTATCGATTCTGATTTTTTTTGTATTTATTAAGTCTTAGAAAAGTTTTTTTTATTGAGTTATAATATATAAATTCTCTTGTTATTTATTTAATATGAAAGAAATATGGCAAATTCCTTATTGCATAAATTTATACGATTTTGGGTTATGTAACTGCCACTCTAAAGAAATCTAAGCATTGCGAATCTTTAACAATACTTTTTGAATGGTTGTAATGCTCGTTTAAAGGAAACGGTTAAAATAAGGTTGCCAGAGTTTTCGAAAAAAGAACAATCTAGACATTTTAATTCGCCTAGAATTGAAAATTGTCAGTTGTGGACGTCGAGTGATATTCAAGAAAATAATTTGTATCGTCTTTTATATTGCTTTTAAAAGAATCCAACAAGTAAATTAAAACGCCATAACATAATTTTTTGCAACACTGTAGTATTATTTTGATGTTTCACCAATTTCTTTTTGCTTTACAAAAATTTCAAAACATACTAAATATATTTTAAAGCTTAAAGAAAAAAACATCACGGTGAATTATGTTGTGTAAGGGTTTTTATCAGTATTTACATTTGTCATACGCACCGTAATGCTCTGTATAAGAATAAATGTATTTTTCTTCTTTTTCTTATTAATTATACAGAGGATGCATGTCATGTCATGTCGTAAAATTAATATTTTTTAACAATGAATTTCTGCATTGGCATGACCATCTTAAAACTACATTTTATGTTGAAGCGCAGCATTGAAGGACCACATAACACTGTTGTCGGCGAAGTAAAAAAAAATTGCATTTAAGAAAAGAAATAGAAAAAAAAAAGTGTTAGCGAAGATATTTTTATTTAAAATTTCATTGAAAATTTTGTTTCAAAAGCAAATCTAAGCCAAGAATATGAAAACGAATTACTTCGTTAATCGAAGACTTGCTTTTAAAACGAAAATGACTTTATTGTTTTTCTAAATATTTCTATAATGATTAATACGCTTTTGCATTTGATCAAACTATTTGTCAAAACAGTTTATCCATTCCTCTTGAGACACCTTTAAACTATGTTTTTTGAATGCTTCAAATGCTTATGCATCACTCGTAAGTCGTTGACTGTTTAGTTTACCTTTGATAATCGGGTGCCAAGTTAGGACTGCAGAGAAAACGAATAAATGAATGAAAAGAATGATTCGCCTTCGTGAATACTACTCAGGATTGACTATTCTAAGTTACACATGACCCATTTAGCTTCGCTGTATTTCTTCCACGAACAACTTTGGTGGACTTAGTTCATACTGGAATATCCATGCCGGCTCAAAATCATGATTCATCACCTGTCACGATTTTAAAGACGACGTTTGAATCAGAGCTGTTTTTTGAGCGGCTGACAAATTCTGGGGTGTCTATTGAAAGCAAAGAAGAAGAAAAGGTTTTGTCTAAAAAGATGTTCTTAAAATAAGAGCAGTGGATTAGTAAGTATAAAAAGTACGGTTGTTCGTTTCCACTATTACTAAGAACACTTGCATTGATATTTTTTAACAAACGCAAGTAATTGTAGATATAAAGGTATGTCCGTGTTTGTGTCGAAATCTACTTTGGCACTAGAGTTTTTTTCCCGCACTTTTTCATTTCCCGGGAAAGCGGCTTTCGGGATCTTGCACCATAGAAATAATAACTGTTAAATTTTTCAGGCGTTAACAAAAATTTAATTACAAAGTTTAAAATAGTTAGTAAAACATACCTTATGTTTTAATAGTACAAAAATTTACATTGGTTATTAAAACAGGAACTTAGTTTTTTAACTTTTAATTTTTAATTTCCTTAAAGGTTTTTTTCAACATGGAAAACGTCAATTCTTGTTATATGAGATCAAAAAAGTAAACTTACAAATATAAGCGAAAATTAACAAAAACAAAACAATTCAGTTAATAAAAGCAAACATAAGAAAACATAAAAAATTATTACAAAGGTACTCGAGGTTTGAGACAACAACAAATATTTTAATAATCCAAATCATAGTTTTTGGTTTATGAAAGAATTCTTTAAAACGCTCAAAGCATTTATAGAATCGTCAGATAGCCTATTTCTAATTTTATTGACAATTAGCCCTGCTACCGAAAACGCCCGTTCACTTTCTGCCGAAGTTGCATTAAACACAAATTCAATATTTTGAGTCTTTTGCCCACTTTCTTTCAAAAATTTCAATTCTTTCCTTATTGAACCTTTAAAAGTACTTCTGGAGTAATAATGAGTACATTCATTTGCATCTTTAATAGCTGTATTTAAAACTTCTTCAAATGTTTTCTCTTTGACAGCACCACATTCTTCAACATCATTACTTTCTTCTATATCATTAGTTTTTGCAAAAAGTCGATTTAAAAGGTTTTCAGCGTATTCAACTACTGAGTGTTTTGAAGCATATGAAAAATAATTTTCGTGATTATACTTAAAGAAATCAGGATCTTTTAAATATCTTATTAAAGCGTAAATTTTTTTGTCCCTACTTTCATCAATACGAAGATATAGAGCACGAAAAACTTTTTCTCCAAGAATAGAAGGTATCGATAGGATTTCTTGACATAAAGTATTAATTATGGCATCAGCAGTTAATATGTTTGTATCACGGCTGCTCAACCTTTCAACAGCCATCTGTATTGGTTTCAAAACATTAAGCATATTGTTTAATGTAACTATATTTTCATCAATCCATATATCACCCATTTCAAAATCAATAAGACTTTTTTTAATTGATTTTTTAAAAGCAGAAACTTGTCTAGCATTGGCACCATCGAATTCCAGTGAGTTACAATATCTAATTCACGAGCCAGTTCTTTTTTATGTTCTGCAACTACGTATTTTTAAAGTATAGTGTCTTTTGTTGGACTTTTTTTAAATATTTTTATGATGCGCCGTGTCTGATTTAATACCTCTTTACTGTTTAAAACTACATGAACTGAGGAATGTTGAAAATGATTATCAAAGTCATCATTGTTTTCTGTCGATTCTGATTCACTGTTAAAACAAAATGTTTCTTGTTTATAAAAAACGTCAATGACTGTCAAATGTATGGCATGATTAAGACAAAAGATCCCATCAGCTGCGCTATCTTTAACAAATTTCTTCATCACATTAGGTCCATCAGTAATAGTGGAGACTATATGACTTTCAAATTCTATATTGTACTCTCTTAAACGAGTTTCCATTAGGATTTTTATTTCGACCGCTCCACACATACCAGGTATATATATATCATACCTAAATTGAAAAATGTTTGTTTATATCTCCTATCTTTCAGACTAGTCCATTCATCCACCCTCAGTTAGTATTAGGTTTAAATTATTTATGTATTCATTCTTTACTTCTAGGTATTTTTTTATTATCAATTGTTGCACTCCCCATTCTGCTTTTGGTAGCTTAAACCCATCACGGTCCATGCATTTACGTATGTACTCACTTCTTGTAATCGATCTTATGGAAAACCCATCTATAGATGCTAATTTTGCAACAGTTGTATACAAATTATTATCTTTTTTTTAATGAATCTAATGTAGACTGCATTTTTCTTGTTTGAAGAGGGAGTTGTTCCTGATGTTCGCGTTTACGTACTTCTTTCTCCAAAGGAGCATATAGCAGTTTCAGCAAATTTTTTTTAAAAAAACGCCCATACAATTGAGTTTTCCATCTAAAACAATTTCATTTGTTTTTATTAAAAATAAAAAAGAGACTAATGATTTCAATAAATTACCTTAAAACAACAATATATTGACGAAATATCTTTAAATGTAAAATTTTTTTGAATAAACACTGCTCACAATAAATTTCTACAATTGGCAAAGTAAAAACAGCTGTTTTCTAAACGAGAAATTTTAAAAGCGGGAAATCCCGAGAAATCCTGGGAAAAAACCCTGTTTGGCACTAAATAAACTAGGGAAAATTAATATATGTCAATCGATTGGGCATAGTTTTAAAAAAATTTTCTATTGAAAATCAGCAAGATACATGTCTTTTAAGGCAGTAAGTCAGACACCACGCCTGTCTCTAATTATTCAATATAATTTTTTTTTAACATTCTTTAATATTTCTGCAGGTGGTTGTTGTTTATGAAAAATATTAATTAAAAATTTATGAAAAAATATGAACTTCTTACATCATGCAAAACATTTTTTAGTTGCACAGTCCTAAGAAAAACATAAATTTTCGAAATAAAGCTTTTTTTGAACAATAAATTTTAGGGTAGAAAAAGTTTCTAATACCGATTTATTTAATATTCGGCATAGCCGAATAAAACACCCCTCTTTGTTTTTTCTTAAACCTGAATGTTTTTAGAAATAAAATATGTTTTAAATTCTAAGAGCAACTTTAATGGTTTTGCATAAAAATATTAAGTCTCAATATATTTTTCAAAACAAACTCTTATACTATGTCTAGCACAGCTCTCCTTACAAAGAGTACAAAAGTTTCAGAATTTTAAATAAATAACATACAATTCAATTAAATTTGTTGTCACCATTTTTCTATTTTCCTTCGATTTATTTTTATATAATTGACAAAATTTTAACAAGAATTTACATATTTCTGGAGTAGTATTTTCGTTGTTGTGTTAAAATGATTAATAAAATAAATTTAAATTATTAATATAATAAATTTAACAACATTTCCAGGAAACTTTAAAATAATAATTTAATTTATGCGTTAATACTTTAATTAAAAAAAATTGTTTATTTTTGCAGAAAAATATATTTTCTTTGCAGACTAATAATTCTTTTACTGCGAACTTTAGGGAACCGAACAAGTTGGGTCCTTTACTTCTTAAGTGTTAGACATGTAATAACTGTAGCATATAAGGGAGAAATGTTAGCAGAAATAGCATATGTGTTTCAAAAAATACAGAGCTGCTTTCAGAAAAGTTTGAACTCGCATCAGATGATATGTCAAGGAGGATGTATCAATCAAGAAAATACAGCATTAAATTCTGCTGGCTTTTAAATTTTCTTGATTTCTTTGAATATCGTTCATTAAAAATTTATTAATTAAAAGTTTATCAAACATTCAATCATTGAAGATAAGAAAATAACACCTTTACCAGTTACAAAAAACATTACTCTGTGTAAATCTGAATTTTATTTAACAAAATTCAGAGAAAAATATTTTGTTAAAAAGGTAAACTTTAAAGCATCATCTTGTTCTATATGTATAACGCGCATACACACGCACTCATTGTTTTGTAATTTCTTTTCAAAAGCGAAGAAAAGTATCAGGTCTAAATACAAATATATGCAAATGATGTTTCT
The DNA here is from genome assembly GCA_937654795.1 of Cistogaster globosa. Classification (NCBI taxonomy): domain Eukaryota; kingdom Metazoa; phylum Arthropoda; class Insecta; order Diptera; family Tachinidae; genus Cistogaster; species Cistogaster globosa. The sequence continues at coordinate 97,459,121 of OW569404.1, read as the reverse complement.
AATAACTCATCATAAATTCACTAAACAGAAAAAAGGAGCAAAAAAAGGTCAGTACGAAATAAAACCAAAATAAAATATTTTAACATGATATAATAAATAATATACATTAATTTACAAAATCTACACATTACAACTGGGTAGTAAAAATAAACTAGATAACAAACCAGGAGAAAGACACATAGAAAGCAGGATAAATAACAACTGACAAGTTAAGTTAAAAATAAACATTGATCACACCAACTAACTGGGACTGTATAGTTGACAATGAAAACACGATTGCCCTAAATTACTTGCTATGCAAATAAACAAAAATTATTCTTTATAAATATTCTAAGAACTCAAATATTTTATAAAAAACTCAATATTTTCACTTTTTAAATAAAATAATAAGAAAAAATGAGATACATATGAAGGGTCTAATGTGCTTGATTAAAATTGTTTTGGATTATTTCTAATAAGAATATAAGTTTTAAGCGGCGCGATTAATACTAAGATCTCGTAATTAAAAGCTTTATGCCTTTTAAAAATTTATACTAAATTTAAGGTGGCAAATATTCTAGGTTTTTTATTATAACAAATAAATGAATTCAATTTCGATTTTATTTCCTTTCCTCTAATTTTAATTTAATATTTTTAATTCAAAATTATTTTCATATCGTCCATTCGTCAAATTCGCGGCCTCTATGAAAACAGCTTTTAATTATTAAATTTTTTGTTTACACTTTTCTTTAATAACGGCTAAACGTCTGTCTTTAACGGTTAAAAAAACTAAAGCTAAAATCATGTCACTATAAGAGCACCCTTTATTTTTTAGTTTCCTTTTGTTGTGTGTATGTGCATTTGAATAAGATCCACGTGAACAGCCTATTAGATATGAATGTCATAAATAATTTTAGCCAAGGTGAGTGATTTCAATTACGCTGGCCACTGTAATATGCATGGACGTTAATAATTATCTGTTTGCGACCAAAATTTTACATTGTAAAGTAAATACCTGTATGTATGTATGTACGTGTGTATTTATTTTTGTATGTATGTATTTTTGCATAGTTGTATGCACGTATGTGTGTAATTAAACATAAGTTAATTTATATTCAAAACTTCAATTTAAAATGTAATAAATGTAAATAATTTGCTTCAAATAAGAAAGTACTAATGAAGCGTTAATAACATGATTAAATTTTATTTGTACTGAACAAACAGTTTCTGTTAGTTTTGCAATTTTTTTAATTTTAATATGAATTGCTAATTGTGTTTTCATAAAGTTATGCAACATTTAGTTTCGTTATAATTTTACTACATCATAATTTACAAACAGTTTTTAACAGACGCCTTTATAAGTTTGAAAAAAAAAAATATTGTACAAATAATAACGTTAATGACGTTCTAATTCTCTCTCTCTCTGGTAACTGCTATTTTAAAATGAAGGAAAAAGTTTTTGTATAAATTAAAACTTATTTGTAATTATCTAAAGCAACAACTAACCACCACAGCTCAGTTCTGATAGTAAATTTAATAATATAATTTAGCACAATATTTTTAATGCAAACATTTGTTGAAAAGAAAAAATTTTTTGGTCTGTTGCTGTTTATCATGTTAACAAATTTAATTTACTAACTGAAAAGGTAAAAAAAAATCTGTATTCACAGCATCATGGCAAAACTAAATGTCACAAATTAGTAGTGACTTTACTTTTGCCTACTTTTTTTTTATCATATTGAAAAGAAAAATGGTGTCCCCATAGGTTTGATGTATAAAGAAAAAGTTTTGAACTATTATAAATAGAAAATTGAAGTTTAAATAAAGTAATACAAAATTTAATTTTTATATTCGTTGACCCTCTGCACGTCAGTACGTTTTCTTGCAGGAAAAATCAATGGAGCATGTGAGTAATCATAAAGTGATTAATGATTGAACAATGCTACTAAATGATTCAGATTTAATTTGAATACAAGTCATAAATTCAATTTTTCACAAAACACTAAAATTGTGCGCATGGAGAGAAGCTGAACCACAACACACTCTATAGTTCCATTAATCAAGCAAAATGTAGCATTTGGAATGGATAACATGATAGTGGCAATTTGAAAATTATTTTTTAAATAAGAAGCCGGAGCTTACGTTACGTTCAATGGAGGCAGTTACCGCACAATAATCAATAATCTTTGTTTAAAAATTTTGATAACATTGATCGACACGGTAATCGCAACCCACACTGTTGATATTAAAATTTGCCGATACGATGATTGCGAGAACTGGACCAATTAATTGGCGTCCGATTTTATACCATTCGACCTCTTTTTAATTATTTGCTGAGGGGTCATGTAAAATCAATGATTTATTTTGTTTAACCACCAACATTTCGCGGCCAGCATTGCCAGTGAACTAAAATTAAACGTCTGGATTTAACCATTTGTCAAAAGAATTTTTTTTGATTAACAAATTATTTATTCGTATTTAACTTTACAATTAAAAGTTCTATCGGCTTTTTTCTAGACTGGCTTTATTTACGTTTTTTGTTTTAATTTCTGCTTCCATTTAGACAAAAGCTAAGCGATTTGAAACTTTATAAAGGAAGCAGTAAAAATTAAATACTGGCAGAATGTTATGCCTTTTCTGGATGACAACATACATCTTTAGCTCTTTTTTTATGTATTTATACCAGAAAACACATGCTTTACAGTGGGGCAGAATATATATTTTTATGCACACTTCACCGTGAGAAGTGGAACAAATTTCTTTATTATTTTAAAATATTTCGTTCCTGCAATTTAAGAATAAAATTGTACAACAAATTGGCATAAATTTTCTTTAAATATAATACGATTGGCAAATTTTAATCAATCAGGCAATGCATATCTCCACGTAGCGCACACTATTTTCTTATGCTTATATTTCAGGTGCGCCGAGATAGCGTAGAAGAAATAGCATGAATTTTGGGAATTAAAAAACCGGGAAGAAAAAATGCCTTGGGATTGTGTATCTTCAATTTAAAATTAAATTAGCATACATTTTGGAATCTAGAAGAAGGAACATTTATGTAAATTATAAATAAATAAAGAAATTATTTGTGTATTAATTATGAAAATGTGTTTTTACTGATCACAAAAAAAATATGATAATTTTTTTAATGGAAACTATAATACTCTCGCCCCAAATGACCATATACTATTTAAATAGACATCTAGATGAACAAAAGTTGTCAGGCGTGCAACAAATCCGCCAAGCCGTTTACGGCTTTATCCCAAGTGGGCACAAAAAAGCGTTAAGATCTTTATGTATAACAATTTTATAGGAAATTTCCCAAGTAGGTGCAAATAAAAACGAAAGCTTAGGATATTTTTACATGTGCTTTTACTGAAAATTTGATACATTTTTGTTCATTTCTTAAAAAAAGGAAAATTAAAATAAAATCGAAAACACTTTGATGGCCAAACTTCAAAACCCTTTAAGTTTGGCAACTTCATAAAAATTAGATTTGTAAAATATCTGAAGTTTACATTAAAGACTGGAACGTTTCTAAAAAATATTTGTCATACATTTTTTGTAGCAATTATATTAATAAAAATGAAAAATAAAATGAATTTTGTGTTATAAGATAAACACTCCAGCTAGAAAAAAACAGAAACTTAAAAATTTGAAATTTATGCCCCTTTCTGCTCAAAGGATACAATGAAATCAATCAATTGGGACATTCTTAATTTAATAAATTTTTAAGAAAGTCTCTTCAGTGGAACCAATCTATATAGAAATAAAGTAAAAATCGGTTAAAAATTAAAAGAGTTTTAAAGTTACAGATCTAGAAGAAGGGAGAACCTTTTTCTCTAAATAAAACCACTTTTTTATATTCAGAAGAATTTTAATTATGATATAATAGTTTTTAGACCTTTATAATAAATTTTTTGCATTCTATTTGTTCAAGCACTAGGTCGATTTTTTTTTCAAATAAAAATATGTTTTTTTTACTGAACAAGTGCTTGAACAATTAGAATATCAAACAAAAAAATTTAAACTCATAACCACCAATTTATTATTAATTTTTCCTATGCATAAAATTACAGAGTAATAAAGTGTTTAAAAATCCTGCCTTCAAACTTAAAAGTCTGCTTTCTGCTCATGTTAACATCTACTATTATCAATTTTAAAAGCAAACGCCTCCTAAATTGATTTTATATTCATACCTTCATTTCATGTTTTTTTGATTGCCTGTACTTGATGCCGGGACAACAGAAACACGACTGTGGTTATTAAATTTAATGAGAGGAAAAACAAGTCAAATGACTGCCAAAAAGAATACTGCTGAAACCAGAGTGTAGTAAACAGGCAATAATAGTCCTTATTATCTTAACAGAACAATCACAACTAATAAAAAATAAAATGGACTAGAATCACAGCAATAAAATTTAATTGAGTATTTTCAATATGAAGACACACGGGAACAACTACTATCATTTGAGTATTTTTTAAAGTTAGAAAAATGCACTCGATTGCACGTTTTATCACACTGTTTGGAGTAAATTTTAACACTAATAGCCGAAAATATAATTTCAGATTTTATCACGGTTAAAGTGGAATTATTTTTTGCTTGCTTTGAATAGAAAAGCCACTTTAATCAGAAATGCATTCTGTAGCGTGGATTATCAGTATGTTTATCTGCTTAAAGAAATAAATATAAGAATATAACTTTAATTCCATAAGAATAATAAATGACAGTATGTAATCGAATTACTATATTTGCTACGAAATTAACTTTTTAGTTAACTGTTAAATATATCACGTCACATTAAGAATATCCTTAAATTTTAATTTTATTTGTTACTATAGCGTTTATAATAATAAGTTTACGGTTCTAAAAATAGAGGGCTGTGAGTGACGGTCAGACATTGTGAGAAAGACACACACACACTTTTTGTACAAAACGGATTTCATCTGTCTGTCTACAACTGTTAAAAAGTATGGTCATATACAGAAAATAAAGTGAATCATTGGGACACCCTCTAATTTATTGTCGTGAATATCAATACTTGTTACAATAACAGTTGTATTAATCGACTCCCTGTTCAAGCGTTTCTCTTTAACGGTTTAAAAAATAGGCCAATATTTGTCAATTAACGTCACTGTGACACCCTTTTATATCTAGATTTTCTTATAATACTTTTTGTCATTAGAATTTACATTGATACGCAATTTCTTTAATCTTAAAGTAATGCCTTTTACGGTTCATTATAGATGCAAAAGACATGTATGTTATATGGGGATACCCTTTAATTTTTAGAATTATGAACTGTTTAAGAACCAATTTATAAGTCTCAATTTTCAAATTTCTGCAGGCACAATAAAAAAAAAATTAAACCAACATTTAGACGAATTGATAACCTCTCTTTTTTTAAGTCGGTTAAAAAGGGGCTTAAATGGAATGCTGGACGGGACGTTTAAAATATCTCTCTGCCACATTGCGAATGCATAACATAAAATTGGGCTTTGAGTACATTATCACTCATACGTAAAGCTTTATTTTTTATATTGTCATTACATCGGTTAATTTTTTTGCATTATATACCCAGCTGCCATTTGGAAGTTTGTTTGACGAGCGCGATAATTTTACGATTCTTTTTTCAATCGACCAGACGATTGTACTAAAAAATTTTTATTTAGTTCTTCAAAATAATATCTTTGACTGTGACAATTGTTAGAAGAGTGGATCGTCTAATACGCATTTTAAGGCGTATTGGAAGATTGTTAGTAAACAAAAATCGTAATTGTCTCTTGACTACGCTGCTTTTACGAGACATTTTATTGCTTGTTGCACGTTTCGTAACTTAAACATTCGGGAAAATGTGAGAAAAACTTATTTCATTTTGAACTATATTACTAAGATAATTTTGATAGTTTATATCTTATTTAATTTAAACAACGTGGTAAGAAAAAAAGTGTTTCAATATGAAATTTCTTTTTTTAATTTTTATCGAAGCTTGTCGTTAAAAATTCTCCGAAATTGACGTTGCTGGTAACAACTTCAAAAACCAAACCGAAAGGTGATGAAGCCAGGATGAAGAATTTTGCTAAAACCTTTTAATTTTAAATTTATCTTTAAATTATTTTTTTTATTAATAGTTATTGTTAAGTTTATTTATATTTTATAACTAAAACCCCCATAGTGTGTCATTATTTTGTAGCATATTTGAGGGCTCATAACGAGCTTATTTTATACTCATAAAGGCGATTTTTTCATGACCTGTTTAAAGTAGGAATAACGATGCACGATTATTTTCGTTACATCGTATGCGACTCGTACGAAGAGTCGCTTATAGGGCACAGTTTTTCCCGTTAAACAGAACTTTTGTGATCGAAATATGACGAAGCAGACGAATAATTTCATCGCTTTTCTTTTGCGATTAAAAATGATAGCTGAAATTGGAACATATATGAATTTATTTAATGTATATTACATATTATTTCCTGCTTCAAAAGCAGAAACAAATTCACATTCGCATTAACAATATTAGTTAGATTTCTTAGCTTAAGAAAATTCATCTTTTAAATAAAATTAAATAATAAGATAATTTAAATTATTGAGCTTTTTAAATTTTACATATTTAAATTCAACATTACATAATATTATGCTAATATGATCGTTTACCGTATACAAAACTTACTTAGTATATTATATTTTTTTGTAGAAATTAGCGTAGTTTATTCATAACATTTTAAATACTTATTGAAATTTAAGCTTGTTTAACATCAAACAAAGTGCCAATTTTTAAGTATTTTATTAATATAAATTTCGTGGTCTCATGGTCTTAAAATATTTTAAGTTTGATTTTTTTTAAATCACGGGAATATTTATTAATTTAATTTTATACATAAAAAATTTGTGCTAATTATCCCGACCTTATTAATTAAATCACCGATATTGAAAAAAAATATTAAAAAATTTAGTTGACTTCGAGTTTTGCAAGAAAAAGAGTTAGTTATTAAATTTAACGATAATTGGTTTGTCAATAAAACCAATTTAGACATTCCGTTGGAAGTAAAATCTATACTCTCATTAGGACCCAAGAATGCACTTCTCTATACAAAGGACGATTTTCCAGGTGTAAAAATGATAACTGAAGGAGAAGATTTTGTACAAACATTAGAAAATAAGGAGGAACAGGAAGTAGCTAGAACAAAGTTATATTTAATTATAGGTAATCATTTTAGTAGAATGAGATTAACCGATAGAGATAAGTTTATATTAGATAAAGTTAAAAAACTGAGATTTTTGTAAGAAGAAATAGAGATATCTTTATTGTTAAAGTGAAGAAAGGTAACACTGCAGTAGCTTTAACAAAACATGACTACAATATTTGAATTAATAACATTTTAGAAGATACTAGTAAATATCAATTAGCTAATAAGGATCCAACTAGTAAATTACAGAAGAAAAACAATGATTTAGTAGATGAACTTTTTAAAAAACAAATTATTACTATTTTTGAAAAAAATAAACGTAAGACTAATAAAGCTAATGCTCCTAGATTATATGAACTTCCAAAGATCCATAAACCAGATTTTCCCTTGGGACCAATTTGTTCTTTTGTAAATTCACCTTCATATGAATTATGTAAATTTATTACACATATTTAAAAAGAGTTCAAAAATTAGATAAAGAATCTTAAAAATGAAAATAATAATAATAATGTTTCCAGTTGATTTAGTAATTGACACCATTAATGAAAAATGGGATATAATTAGACAACATACCAAGATTGAAAAATGTTTATTTTTACGAATTCTAAAATTTTGTATTGAGGATAATAGATATTTTCGGTTTAACGAGAGAACATATGTTCAAAAACAGGGACTTCCAATGGGATCTCCAGCATCTTCTATTATCGCTGATATTGTTATGGAGCCGAAAGTAATTACTAAGTACGTAGATGATTTATTTTGCATTATTTCAGATAGTACAATTGATGGTATGTTTACAATATTTAATTCATTCAATGATGATATAAAATTTACGATGGAGAAGGAAATCGATTCCAAACTTTCTAACTTAGATACTTTATTGATAAGACAGGGTAATAAATTGTTAATGGACTGGTATCAAAAACCGACAGCATCAGGTAGAATTATAAACTATTTTTCTAAAGATAACAAAAGTGTAATTATTAATACAGCTAAAAATTTGATAGATAGAGTCTTAACAATTAGTGATAAGGAATTTCACTTAAAGAATAAAGAAAAGATTAAGAAAATTCTATATGATAATAGCTTTCCTAAGGGACTTACTTATAAATTAATTAATCAATTTAGAAATAGTAATAATATTAACACATTATGGAACCTAAAATTTACAAATCTTTAACTTATGTACCAGGTTTTTCCGAACGTTTAAGAAAAACTAATATCTTTGATAATAAAAAATATAATATGGCCCATAGGACAGATAACACATTGAATCGGTTCTTTAGTAGGACTAAGGATAAAATTAATATATTTGACATTTCTAATATAGTCTACAGAATACCGTGTAAAGGAAACGATCAGGAGAACTGTAGTAAAGTATATATAGCAACAACCAAGAATAAGCTTAAAACAAGAATAGCTGGACATAAGTCTGACTCAAGATATGTTAATTCAAAAAGAACAGCATTATCTTCCCACTGTTCTGAATTAGATCACTATCCAAACTTTGAAAATGCTTCAGTTATAAATATTGAAAAGAATTATAAGAGACGTTATATTTTAGAAATGCTACATTAATACACCAATGACAAAAAGAATTAATTTTAAAGCTGATACTGACAATGTTGCACACATATATAAACATTTAATACATAAAATTACATAAGTATTTGTTTATACATGGAAAAACATAAAAACATTAGTTAAGTTTTTTTAAACATACATATATTTGCTTTTTTTTTAATGACTTAAAAAATTTTTCTTTTAACTTCATTATGAAAAAAATTTTTTTTGGTGTTTTCAAATTTTGTTTTTTGTTCAAAAATTTTTACATATATTTTAATTCCTGAAGATGGTATACAAAAGAGTACCGAAATATAGAAAAATAAATTAAAAAATATTTGCAATTTTTTAAATTAATAAAGGACTCTCCTAGCTAAAAAATTAGTTAATTTATTAATAAAAAACAGTAAAAAAATTGTTTTTTTAATATCGTTAAATTAAATCTGTTTTTTTCTTAAAAAAAATAGTAAAGAAACTAATAAAAATTTAGTGAAATTAATAAACATTTTGTAAAAACAGTATTTAGGCATTGTGTCGTAAAAAAAAGTTAAACACAACAATTTATCCGTTCATTTAAATAATTTTTCCTGTATTTTACATGATGGTTCTATTTCAATAATGTCATTTGGGCTTGAAGAAATGTTGTAAAATGTTACAAATTTTATTTTAATAAGATTATTTATTGAATTTTTAAATTAAAACGACATTTACACTATGCAATTTTTTACGAAACAGGCATTAAATTTTTGTTTGTTGGTGAAGCAAGATGGTAAGCAATATGGTATTGCTTGAATTTTGAACGGATGTTACTGTTGCTTATGATTATTTTAAATAATGCATGTCGCTGCAACTTCAATAGATAATAAAAAAAATTTCCTCAAAAATTTGCATAGTGTAAATCTTGACTAAATAAAGGCCAGTGAATTAAAAAAAATTGTTTAATTTAGAAAATTTTTATAAATATAATTTGAGGAGACAAAAAAATTTCTTAAGTTTTTTTTTGTAACAATCTTACATGGTACTTTAAAAATAGCGCTCTGTGATATTTGTGTTATTTAAAAAAAATCTTTTTCTGTGATATTTTTTTGATGACTATTTTTAATTATTTTAATGTGTCGTGCTGCCTATATTTTTTTTATTATACAATATTATTTAATAATAAAATTTCACTATTTGTTTATTTATTAAATGATATAAATCAAAAACAAATTAATAACTAACAATAAAAAATCTCCATTGAAGAACGCTGACGAAGCGTTGGGAAAAAGATGAAATAAGTTTCTTATTGGCATCAATAAAAAATCTGACCAAAAATAGCCCAAAATATTCTCTTCCCAATAAAAAAGGTAACTGGTCATAAACAAATACAAAATCAATTTTACATTTCATTTAATTTATAGTCTTTAAAGTTGGCCAAAAATTTTTAATATTTCTTAAAAACTTTTTACACTCGTTTTACTAGAATCCCTTGATATATACTCAAAAAGGAGCAAATGTTTTCTTTTTAAGGGTTTTACTTAAAAAATTTGTTTAGATTGATTATTCTAAAAATTTAGTATGTTTGTTCTAAAAACTATTTACGAATAAGATCTCTTGAATTATCGTATTTTGTTTAATGTAGTAAATATTTAATCAAAAGCTTGAATGCAACTATTGTATTCTTGACTGCTTCATCTTAATATTTTTATATGCCAATCAAGTTTGAGTAAACTATTATGATGTATCAACTGTGAAAGCACCATCAAATAACAAGAACGGCTTAAAAATTATTTATTTATTAAGATCTAAAAATTATTTAAATCATTGATCTTTCAAACATTTTTTCTAGTTAAATTCTTTATTTTTTCTTGTTTTCTTTGGAAAACGTCCGCATACATTAGTTAACAATTTTACGTTCTTAAAGTTTCTTAGAAAAAAAATTAATAAATAAACATTAAGCCGAAAAAGTAAAATTTAATTCATTTTCGATATCTGTGGTTCAAATCCTGATTAAAAAAAAAAAAACAAACAAAAAATAAATAAATAAATAAACGCTATAAAATAAACCAACTAAAAAGGTTTCACTAGCAAATTATACAAAGAAATATTTCTATTATTTATTCCTTCGAATTATTTCATAAAACTAATTTTAATTCCCCTTTTAGGATTAAGAAAATGTAAAAACTTTGGTTCAAATATTTTTAAACTTGAATAATTCTTCAATATAACTTTTCTAAGAGATTGAATGATTTTTTTCTACACTGAAGAGACCATGAAGTCTAAATTAAATTTATTTTAACCTTTTTTACAAGTTTTACATTTTTTTAAATATTATATTTCTAAAATGAGTTTAACATGTTTTTACAATTTTCTTTAACATTCATTCGCTTGTCAGTATGATAAGTTTCCTCTGTTCACAAGGTTATAAATCAAATGGTTTTCGTTGCACTTTTTTTTATTCTTTTTGATAGTTTTTCTTTTTTATTTATTATTTCACGTTTTTACATTTTTTGGTTTGAATTTCTTATATTTTTCATAAGTTTATTCTTGACTTAAGTCCCCTGGTAATTTTATTTTTTTTAAATTGTTTAATTTTCTTAATGTACTTTGTAGGGGAACGCTTAACATGGCGGTATTTTCAAAAGTGTATTAACATTTTTAGTGGCTTTTTGAGGTTGTAAAGTGAAGCTATATAAAGTAAAATTCCTTTAAAGTGAAAGGGCGTATTCCGCATACTTTATTTCATTATCTTTTTTAAGATTGAAAGTTAAGATTAGAGGATAGTTTTACATTGATGGGGAATTAAATGTTATAGTTGTGTGCGTTTTCCTTTTGTTATCTTACTGCCAATAAAATGACGTTTAATTTTGAAAAAGACAAATACTTGTTGCTGTTCACTTGCTCCAAGTATTTTCTTTTTTTTATTGTCAGCTTTACAGTTTCTATTTTAAATGAAATAAAGTGAGGTTTCTTTTGGTAATTGAAAGTTAGGGTTTTTGATTTTTCTGCTGTATTTGCTCAATAGAAATTATGCAATGTTCAAACCGTTTATATAAAAAAAAACTTTAAAAGTTAAATGGTTTGCTAAAAATTATATTTAATTTTATTTATTTAGTGTTGTATAGCCAACTTGCAATCTTTATTAGTTTATTTCAGTACATCAATTTTTTAAACTTAAATTAAATACAGCTTCTTTTTTTTTATTTTAAAACAAAGTGTTACTAAATATTTTTAAAATTCTACCAAAAGCAACTACTGGTCAGATTAGTCAAATATTTGACAAAAAAGACGTTACCACAAAATTACTAAAAAAATTTGTTGACCTTTTCAAATATAAGGTCCTACTCAAGATAAAGCGAGTCATTAAATTAACTATACCATAAATAAATATATCGTAAATGATACGTATTAAAGAAAGATTTGTGCAAATAGTGATTACGCTTTTTTGATCAAATATTTCACAAACCTGACTACACCTTTAGTGTTTGTATAGTCTGTTGTTGTAAATCTGGAATACTTGTTGGTTTTTCGAATCGTTAAAATTCTTCGCATAATTTCAGGTATAAAAAAATTATTTTAATTGAAAAAATCACAACAGGAATTCTTGAAGCATATAAAATTTTATAATCTAAAAACTTTTAATTCTTAAAAATATGTTACTTACTATGACTTAAAAACAAATTTAGAAAAATGTGACATAATCAAAACTAAGCGCAATAAAAGAACTAAATGTTTTCAAAAATTCAGTTTTTATAATTTTTAATTGTTTAAGCAAAAATTGACTTATTTGATAATATATTTATAAATATTTAAAAATGCAAATAATTTATTGTAAAGTTTTCAAAAGAAAAATGGAGTTAAAAAATTTTTTGTACAAAAATGTCAAGAATTCATCCTTAAGAAAAATACAAAAAAACAAAAAAAAAAAAAAAAAAAATATTAAACTTCATTTTAAATTACAGTAACGACATGTAGAATAAAAAAACCCTAATTTTTATAATTATTTTTTTTTTTTAAATAACTTGAGAAGAAATGTTCACAGAAAAATGTGTACTCCTAAAAATCTTAAGACACAAATACATTTTTTGAAATACTTCTAATGTAAGCCATTAAAAGCAGAAAATCATTTAACCAAAACCTAATAATATTGACTGCAAGTTAATTTGAAAACACTATTCGTTTTTTTTTTCAGATTTTATTAAGGTTGTTTGTCTAATGAAGATATGTTTCATTTTAATATGTTAAATAATTAAGAAAAGTTATAAACTAAAATTAATATTCAATTAAAAAAATTATTTTAATCCATTTATTTGAATGTTCATCATAATAATAGTGTAATAAGTAACCCGGTCAGAATATTCATGCTAAAGAAATTTTTTCAATATTACTAAATTTCCAAAAATGTTCTTACGAATAAAATCACTAGGATAACTGTATTTTGTTTAGTGGAATTATTAAACAAAGCCGAATTCAATATACTATATTTATAAAATGCTTCATCATAATATTCCTATAAACCAACCAAGCTTAAGTTATGAGAAACCAACTGTGATATCAACAGCAAATAATAAGAACATATGTCATATGATGTATGATACCGGATTAGCATCTGTAATGTTATGAAGAAACAAATATGAATGATTAACAAATAAAAAATGCATTTGTGCTCGTACTGCTGGTTGGTACAAAAGCAAAAACAGAACAAAAAAGAAATGCTTTAGGTTGTGTGTTAAATTTTGTAAAATCAAATTAATATTGATTAGTTGGTTAAATGAATGATGTTGATATTTCTCTTGTTTTCTTTAGAAAAAGTCCGCATACATTTGTAAATATTTTTTTTTCTATTTTTTTTTAGAAATTAAATAAATAAATGAACCTAAAGCCGAAGAAGTAAGTTTTAATTAGTTTTCAATATCCACGGTTCAAATCTTGAGGGCAAATTACGGGATTCGATATCGAACGAAGTTTCCATTAAATTCCAAATCAATTTTCGATCGATATCGAATGCCGTAATTTGAACCCTGATTAGAAAAAAATTTACAAAAGATTATTACGAGGGCTGCTATATATATTTCTGGCCTGGCAACACTGAGTGCTGCCAAGTGCAATCTGACATTTCCATTGGAAAGTTTGTCATTTTAAGCATAATCGTACTCAAAACGTTTTGACGTACGACCATTATTTGTGTTGTTTACAGTGACTTGAAAAAATTAATATAGAAAAAAAATGGAATTAACTCGTGAACATTTTCGTGCCATCATTTTTCACAACTTTCGACGTGGATTATCACGACAAGAGTGCATTGATGAACTTAAATCTTTGTATGGCGATGAAGCACCATCCTATAGCACTGTGAAAAATTGGTATAATGAATTTAGTCGTGGCCGAAGCTCGCTCAAAGACGAATTCCGTGAAGGTCGTCCAAAAACGGCTGATGTGCCAGAGAACATTGATGCCGTGCGTAAAGCCATAATGCAAGATCGACATGCGACATACCGAGAGATAGAGACATCCTTGGACATTTCTTTCACCAGCATACATTCGATACTGCATGAACACCTGGCCGTAAAAAAGGTTTGTTCTCGTTGGATCCCGCACAATTTGAAAGTCGGTAAAAAAAGGCTCGTGTCGATTGGTGCAAAGAAATGTTGCAAAAAAACGATTGCGGTGCTTCAAAACACGTTTATAAGATCGTCACAGGTGACGAATCATGGATCTATCCGTATGAGACCGAAACGAAACAAGAATCGACCGTGTGGGTCTTCAAAGACGAGCAAAATCCAACGAAAGTTGTTCGTGGAAGAAGCACTTCGAAGCAAATGGTCGCTTGTTTCTTCGGCAAAACTGGTCATGTGGCGATTGTTCCGCTTGAGCAACGTAGGACGGTCACTTCTGAGTGGTACACTACAATTTGTTTGCCTGAAGTCATCGGAGAAATTCGAAAAACCAACAAGAGAAGACGAATCATTGTTCACCATTACAATGCGAGCTCTCACACAACGGCTCAAACCAGAGCGTTTTTGACCGGCCAAAACGTCGAATTAATGGGTCATCCGCCGTGCAGCCCTGACTTGGCACCTAATGACTTCTTGTTTCCGCACATTAAGAAAAAAATGCGTGGTCAACGATTTTCGTTGCCAGAAGAAGCTGTTGAAGTGTTTAAAAACCATGTTTTAGAGGTGTCTCAATCGGAGTGGAAAAAGTGCTTCGACAACTGGTTTGAGCGCATGCAAAGAGAATACTTTGAAAAACAATAAAACCATTTTTGATTATAAATATTCGCATTTTCACTATTAGGCCAGAAATATATAGAGCAGCCCTCGTAATACATAATTTATCTTTACATTTTTTTTAATTTATTAAACATAACCCATCAAGAAATTGACGGTCATATAAAATTTTGCACTAACAATTTAACAACAATTCTATATTAACGCCGCAAAGAGGGATATTTTGCGAACCAAGCTCGATATGAGCCTACAACTAATTTAAAGAAATGTAAAAATTTAAGTACGCCGCTTTACAGATAGCATCGAATAGTGAATTGACAATACTTTAGCTACAGATTTGTCGTTTTGGGACACTGTTAAAATCAGTAAAGTTGAGTAAATGGCATACGTTTTTATTGACTTTTTAGAAATAAAGATTTTGTATTGATTTTTTACCTGTATTTTTTTTTAAGAAAATTGTGTTTTAAATTTTAATAATGCGTTTTAAATTTTAATAAAAAATGAAAAGAAAAAATAATTTTTCTTTACTTTTTTATAAAATAATATAAAAAGGTTTTGAAAGTGAAAACAGTCGTTACCATAAAACAGTTTTCAATTACTATAAAATATAACATCTTAATTTAATACTGTACGACAAATCGTTGCGCGTTTATGTGCCCTTTTTGCGAAAATTTTCAAATTACACCCTTTTGTTGATACGAGTAAAAACCGGTCAGTCATAAATTGTTTTGGTTTTTAGTAATTGTATATATTTGTTTGCTAAATTATACTTCAAGTAGATTAATAACAATATCGCTTTTTGCTCACGTGTTTATGTTTGTATTTTGTTTATATAATTTTTATTTAGTACGTACATACATTAGAGCGACTCAAAAAATGAGTGATTTTGTTACCCCCTCAATATAAAACTTAATTTGTTTTATGATAGGGTATCTATTGTTCCTATGTCCAAAATTAAATATATTCTCCTCTTCTTATTAAAAAAAATTCTGAAATACAATAGAAAAAAAAAACAGAAATACCAAAAATTCAATTACAGAAGCAACTAAGAAATTTAATTCATTAAGGAATTATATAATCAGATACTTAAACCCAATATTATATACATAATATGTATGTATTTAAGACTCGTATTTTATTCATAAGTGGCTTCGAAAGGTGTTACGTCAATAATTCCATCATGTAGAAGGGACGGAATCAATTTCACTAATAATGTATCTTCAAGAGTATCTTAGCTTAATTTTTTTGAAAAGTAGCCAGAAGTATATATTTGAATTGCGTGGCTCCAAAGTAAATTAAAGTATTAACATAAAGTAGACAGAAAGTATGTTTATTCTGAACACAAGATAGCCAGAAAAAATATTTTTGTTTTTGGCTACTCTTCAAATTGAAGCAAACAATTAAGTAGGATATCTTTGCTCTTTTATACTCATACCAATACCTCAATTGAAGTAGCAAAGAGGGTACTTCTACTTGCGGCTTTATTTTTTCTTTAAAAAGTAGCTACAGCTAAAGTAGGAATTCAAACACTGGTTGTATGTGAAAAAATAAAGATTTAGAAGTGTTTGAGGGAGAAGATTTTTTTTTAACGTTGAAGTAGCTGCAGAAAAAACTGGAATCGATTTTATCTACTGCATCAGGAATTTGTTGATTGTTGCTTAGACACTTCAAAACGTCACATTACTCTATATTAGTGGCAACTTTTATGAATAAAGCACTGTTGTCTATTAGGCTATTACCAGAAGAACCGTCCCTAGATTTGGAAGTGGTCTTTGAAGAAACAGAAGAAGAGGATTAATGGCACTCCCCATTGTTGTAGTGCAAAAGAGAGATTGTTTTTAATCAAGTTTATTGTTAAAAAATCAGTTGTTATAATGAATAAATAATTTGCTTTTACACAAAATAAATTTTATAAGGTAGTAAATTACAAAAAAGTTATTTTTCATCAATATTTTTGGTTGGTGGGATGGCAAACTTAGCCATTGGGAAAATACCTTAACGTCGACATTAAAAGAAAATAAAGAAAAAATGGTCACTGGCAACGTTTTTTGCTATACACATCACATATTTTAAAAATGTTGTAGAGAACTTTTCATTTTGCCTTTAGTAAGGTGACTGAACTTTCAGCCAATTGTCGGATGTTGTTCTTGTAGGGAATATAGGCCCCAGGAGGACTTAACACATTTTTCTTGTTTCTTGATAACAAAAAAATTATTTCCTTTTGAAAAGGAATTTAAGATGACATAAAACTTATATTTGAAAATGATATCGGGTACACCTCCCCAGTTTTTCTGATATTGCTGGCCATGTGTTACGAATAACATGAAAAGTGTTGAGCTCCAAGCGTCAATTGTTGCTTGTTAATCAGTGTAAAACGTGAGCTTTACGGAATATATTCAAGGGATGTCAAATAGCACAATCTTGGAGGCCAATTATCAGGTTCACTTTTGTAAATAAACCTATCGTAAAATTTTCATTGCTATAAAGCGATGTATGCAGTTGGTTTATGGCACGTAGCGCTATCTCTTTGAAACCATATCTTGCTCAGATCAATATTGTAAGTATTTTAAACGTGAGCTAAGGCTTCTTTGTTGTAAAAATCGGATTTAATGATGCCACTTGCACTTGGGCTTTAAAAGGGTAACTAACTGAAAGAAAAAAAATTTAAAGATCTTAAGTAAAAATTACTATTTTTCCAAGGACGATTCAAACACATAATTTTAAATGATAAAAAATCTTAAAGTTTTCAATAATAAAAAGCACTTTTTAGGTACAAAATTTTTTTTTTTTAATTTTTTCTTTTTCTATCATAAAAAATGCATAAAATACATTAAAACTGTGATCAGAAAATATCGGTTTTAAGGCTCTAGGACTTATAGTTTACGAGATAATTGAGTTTTAAAGTTTTCAATAATAAAAAGCACTTTTTAGGTACAAAATTTTTTTTTTAATTTTTTCTTTTTCTATCATAAAAAATGCATAAAATACATTAAAACTGTGAACAGAAAATATCGGTTTTAAGGCTTTAGGACTTATAGTTTACGAGATAATTGAGTTTTAAAGTTTCAATAATAAAAAGCACTTTTTAGGTACAAAAAATTTTTTTTTTAATTTTTTCTTTTTCTATCATAAAAAAACATAAAATACATTAAAAGTGTGATCCGAAAATATCGGTTTTAAGGCTCTAGGACTTATAGTTTGCGAGATAATTGAGTTTTTAAGTTTTCAATAATAAAAAGCACTTTTTAGGTACAAAAAATTTTTTTTTTAATTTTTTCTTTTTCTATCATAAAAAAAACATAAAATACATTAAAACTGTGATCCGAAAATATCGGTTTTAAGGCTCTAGGACTTATAGTTTGCGAGATAATTGAATTTTTAAGTTTTCAATAATAAAAAGCACTTTTTATGTACAAAAAAAATTTTTTTTTTAATTTTTTCTTTTTCTATCATAAAAAAACATAAAATACATTAAAACTGTAATCCGAAAATATCGGTTTTAAGGCTCTAGGACTTATAGTTTGCGAGATAATTGAGTTTTTAAGTTTTCAATAACAAAAAGCATTTTTAGGTACAAAAAAATTTTTTTTTTAAATTTTTTCTTTTTCTATCATAAAAAAAACATAAAATACATTAAAACTGTGATCCGAAAATATCGGTTTTAAGGCTCTAGGACTTATAGTTTGCGAGATAATTGAGTTTTTAAGTTTTCAATAATAAAAAGCACTTTTTAGGTATAAACAATTTTTTTTTAATTTTTTCTTTTTCTATCATAAAAAATGCACAAAATACATTAAAACTGTGATCAGAAAATATCGGTTTTAAAGCTTTAGGACTTATAGTTTGCGAGATAATTGAGTCTTAAAGTTTTCAATAATAAAAACACTTTTTAGTACACCAAAAAATTTTTTGTAATTTTTTCTTTTTCTATCATAAAAAATGCATAAAATACATTAAAACTGGGATCAAAAAATATCGGTTTTAAGGCTCTAGGACTTATAGTGTGCGAGATAATTGAGTTTTTAAGTTTTCAATAATAAAAAGCACTTTTTAGGTATAAACAATTTTTTGTAATTTTTTCTTTTTCTATCATAAAAAATGCACAAAATACATTAAAACTGTGATCAGAAAATATCGGTTTTAAGGCTCTAGGACTTATAGCTTACGAGATAATTGAGTTTTAAAGTTTTTAATAATAAAAAGCACTTTTTAGGTACAAAAAAATTTTTTTTTAATTTTTTCTCTTTCTATCATAAAAAATGCGTAAAATACATTAAAACTGGGATCAGAAAATATCGGTTTTAAGGCTCTAGGATTTATAGCTTACGAGATAATTGAGTTTTAAAGTTTTTAATAATAAAAAGCACTTTTTAGTACAACAAAAAATTTTTTTTAATTTTTTCTTTTTCTATCCTAAAAAATGCATAAAATACATTAAAACTGTGATCAGAAAATATCGGTTTTAAGGCTCTAGGACTTATAGTTTACGAGATAATTGAGTTTTAAAGTTTTCAATTATAAAAAGCATTTTTAAGGCACAAAATTTTTTTTTTCTTTTTCTATCATTAAAAATGCATAAAATACATTAAAACTGTGGTCAGAAAATATCGATTTTAAGGCTCTAGGACTTATAGTTTACGAGATAATTGAGTTTTATAGTTTTTAATAATAAAAAGCATTTTTAAGGTACAAAATTTTTTTTCTTTTTCTATCATAAAAAATGCATAAAATACATTAAAACTGTAATCAGAAAATATCGGTTTTAAGGCTCTAGGACTTTTAGTTTACGAGATAATTGAGTTTTAAAGTTTTCAATAATAAAAAGCATTTTTAAGGTACAAAAATTTTTATTTCTTTTTCTATCATAAAAAATGCATAAAATACATTAAAACTGTGATCAGAAAATATCGGTTTTAAGGCTCTAGGACTTATAGTTTACGAGATAATTGAGTTTTAAAGTTTTCAATAATAAAAAGCATTTTTAAAGTACAATATTTTTTTTCTTTTTTTATCATAAAAAATGCATAAAATACATTAAAACTGGGATCAGAAAATATCGGTTTTAAGGCTCTAGGATTTATAGCTTACGAGATAATTGAGTTTTAAAGTTTTTAATAATAAAAAGCACTTTTTAGTACAACACAAAATTTTTTTTAATTTTTTCTTTTTCTATCCTAAAAAATGCATAAAATACATTAAAACTGTGATCAGAAAATATCGGTTTTAAGGCTCTAGGACTTATAGTTTACGAGATAATTGAGTTTTAAAGTTTTCAATAATAAAAAGCATTTTTAAGGCACAAAATTTTTTTTCTTCTTTTTCTATCATAAAAAATGCATAAAATACATTAAAACTGTGATCAGAAAATATCGATTTTAAGGCTCTAGGACTTATAGTTTACGAGATAATTGAGTTTTAAAGTTTTCAATAATAAAAAGCATTTTTAAGGTACAAAATTTTTTTTTCTTTTTCTATCATAAAAAATGCATAAAATACATTAAAACTGTGATCAGAAGATATCGGTTTTAAGGCTCTAGGACTTATAGTTTACGAGATAATTGAGTTTTAAAGTTTTCAATAATAAAAAGCATTTTTAAGGTACAAAAATTTTTTTTTCTTTTTCTATCATAAAAAATGCATAAAATACATTAAAACTGTGATCAGAAAATATCGATTTTAAGGCTCTAGGACTTATAGTTTACGAGATAATTGAGTTTCAAAGTTTTCAGTAATAAAAAGCACTTTTTAGGTACAACAAAATTTTTTTTTAATTTTTTCTTTTTCTATCATAAAAAATGCATAAAATACATTAAAACTGTGATCAGAAAATATCGATTTTAAGTCTCTAGGACTTATAGTTTACGAGATAATTGAGTTTTAAAGTTTTCAATAATAAAAAGCATTTTTAAGATACAAAATTTTTTTTTCTTTTTCTATCATAAAAAATGCATAAAATACATTAAAACTGTGACCAGAAAATATCGGTTTTAAGGCTCTAGGACTTATAGTTTACGAGATAATTGAGTTTTAAAGTTTTCAATAATAAAGAGCACTTTTTAGGTACAACAAATTTTTTTTTTAATTTTTTCTTTTTCTATCATAAAAAATGCATAAAAAAAATTAAAACTGTGATCAGAAAATATCGGTTTTAAGGCTCTAGGACTTATAGTTTACGAGATAATTGAGTTTTAAAGTTTTCAATAATAAGAAGCATTTTTAAGGTACAAAATTTTTTTTCTTTTTTTATCATAAAAAATTCATAAAATACATTAAAACTGTGATCAGAAAATATCGGTTTTAAGGCTCTAGGACTTATAGTTTACGAGATAATTGAGTTTTAAAGTTTTCAATAATAAAAAGCACTTTTTAGGTACAACAAAATTTTTTTTTAATTTTTTCTTTTTCTATCATAAAAAATGCATAAAATACATTAAAACTGTGATCAGAAAATATCGATTTTAAGTCTCTAGGACTTATAGTTTACGAGATAATTGAGTTTTAAAGTTTTCAATAATAAAAAGCATTTTTAAGATACAAAATTTTTTTTCTTTTTCTATCATAAAAAATGCATAAAATACATTAAAACTGTGATCAGAAAATATCGGTTTTAAGGCTCTAGGACTTATAGTTTACGAGATAATTGAGTTTTAAAGTTTTCAATAATAAAGAGCACTTTTTAGGTACAACCATTTTTTTTTTAATTTTTTCTTTTTCTATCATAAAAAATGCATAAAATACATTAAAACTGTGATCAGAAAATATCGGTTTTAAGGCTCTAGGACTTATAGTTTACGAGATAATTGAGTTTTAAAGTTTTCAGCAATAATAAGCACTTTTTAGGTCCAACAAAATTTTTTTTTAATTTTTTCGTTTTCTATCATAAAAAATGCATAAAATACATTAAAACTGTGATCAGAAAATATCGGTTTTAAGGCTCTAGGACTTATAGTTTACGAGATAATTGAGTTTTAAAGTTTTCAATAATAAAAAGCACTTTTTAGGTACAACAAATTTTTTTTTTTAATTTTTTCGTTTTCTATCATAAAAAATGCATAAAAAACATTAAAACTGTGATCCGAAAATATCGGTTTTAAGGCTCTAGGACTTATAGTTTACGAGATAATTGAGTTTTAAAGTTTTCAATAATAAAAAGCAATTTTTAGGTACAAAAAATTTTCTTTAATTTTTTCTTTTTCTATCATAAAAAATGCATAAAATACATTAAAACTGTGATCAGAAAATATCGGTTTTAAGGCTCTAGGACTTATAGCTTACGAGATAATTGAGTTTTAAAGTTTTCAATAATAAAAAGCACTTTTTAGGTACAACAAAAAATTTTTTTTTTTAATTTTTTCTTTTTCTATCATAAAAAATGCATAAAATACATTAAAACTGTGATCAGAAAATATCGGTTTTAAGGCTCTAGGACTTATAGTTTACGAGATAATTGAGTTTTAAAGTTTTCAATAATAAAAAGCAATTTTTAGGAACAAAAAATTTTCTTTAATTTTTTCTTTTTCTATCATAAAAAATGCATAAAATACATTAAAACTGTGATCAGAAAATATCGGTTTTAAGGCTCTAGGACTTATAGCTTACGAGATAATTGAGTTTTAAAGTTTTCAATAATAAAAAGCAATTTTTAGGTACAAAAAATTTTCTTTAATTTTTTCTTTTTCTATCATAAAAAATGCATAAAATACATTAAAACTGTGATCAGAAAATATCGGTTTTAAGGCTCTAGGACTTATAGCTTACGAGATAATTGAGTTTTAAAGTTTTCAATAATAAAAAGCAATTTTTAGGTACAAAAAATTTTCTTTAATTTTTTCTTTTTCTATCATAAAAAATGCATAAAATACATTAAAACTGTGATCAGAAAATATCGGTTTTAAGGCTCTAGGACTTATAGCTTACGAGATAATTGAGTTTTAAAGTTTTCAATAATAAAAAGCACTTTTTAGGTACAACAAAAAATTTTTTTTTTTAATTTTTTCGTTTTCTATCATAAAAAATGCATAAAAAACATTAAAACTGTGATCCGAAAATATCGGTTTTAAGGCTCTAGGACTTATAGTTTACGAGATAATTGAGTTTTAAAGTTTTCAATAATAAAAAGCAATTTTTAGGTACAAAAAATTTTCTTTAATTTTTTCTTTTTCTATCATAAAAAATGCATAAAATACATTAAAACTGTGATCAGAAAATATCGGTTTTAAGGCTCTAGGACTTATAGCTTACGAGATAATTGAGTTTTAAAGTTTTCAATAATAAAAAGCACTTTTTAGGTACAACAAAAAATTTTTTTTTTTAATTTTTTCTTTTTCTATCATAAAAAATGCATAAAATACATTAAAACTGTGATCAGAAAATATCGGTTTTAAGGCTCTAGGACTTATAGTTTACGAGATAATTGAGTTTTAAAGTTTTCAATAATAAAAAGCACTTTTTAGGTACAACAAATTTTTTTTTTAATTTTTTCTTTTTCTATCATAAAAAATGCATAAAATACAATAAAACTGTGATCAGAAAATATTAGTTTTAAGGCTCTAGAATTTATAGTTTACGAGATAATTGAGTTTTAAAGTTTTCAATAATAAAAAGCACTTTTTAGGTACAAAAAATTTTTTTTTTAATTTTTTCTTTTTCTATCGTAAAAAATGCATAAAATACATTAAAACTGTGATCAGAAAATATCGGTTTTAAGGCTCTAGGACTTATAGTTTACGAGATAATTGATTTTTAAAGTTTTCAATAATAAAAAGCACGTTTTAGTTACAAAAAAATTTTTTTTTTATTTTTTTTTTAATTTTTTCTTTTTCTATCATAAAAAATGCATAAAATACATTAAAACTGTGATCAGAAAATATCGGTTTTAAGGCTCTAGGACTTATAGTTTACGAGATAATTGAGTTTTAAAGTTTTCAATAATAAAAAGCAATTTTTAGGAACAAAAAATTTTCTTTAATTTTTTCTTTTTCTATCATAAAAAATGCATAAAATACATTAAAACTGTGATCAGAAAATATCGGTTTTAAGGCTCTAGGACTTATAGTTTACGAGATAATTGAGTTTTAAAGTTTTCAATAATAAAAAGCACTTTTTAGGTACAACAAATTTTTTTTTTAATTTTTTCTTTTTCTATCATAAAAAATGCATAAAATACAATAAAACTGTGATCAGAAAATATTAGTTTTAAGGCTCTAGAATTTATAGTTTACGAGATAATTGAGTTTTAAAGTTTTCAATAATAAAAAGCACTTTTTAGGTACAAAAATTTTTTTTTTTAATTTTTTCTTTTTCTATCGTAAAAAATGCATAAAATACATTAAAACTGTGATCAGAAAATATCGGTTTTAAGGCTCTAGGACTTATAGTTTACGAGATAATTGATTTTTAAAGTTTTCAATAATAAAAAGCACGTTTTAGTTACAAAAAAATTTTTTTTTTATTTTTTTTTTAATTTTTTCTTTTTCTATCATAAAAAATGCATAAAATACATTAAAACTGTGATCAGAAAATATCGGTTTTAAGGCTCTAGGACTTATAGTTTACGAGATAATTGAGTTTTAAAGTTTTCAATAATAAAAAGCAATTTTTAGGAACAAAAAATTTTCTTTAATTTTTTCTTTTTCTATCATAAAAAATGCATAAAATACATTAAAACTGTGATCAGAAAATATCGGTTTTAAGGCTCTAGGACTTATAGTTTACGAGATAATTGAGTTTTAAAGTTTTCAATAATAAAAAGCACTTTTTAGGTACAACAAATTTTTTTTTTAATTTTTTCTTTTTCTATCATAAAAAATGCATAAAATACAATAAAACTGTGATCAGAAAATATTAGTTTTAAGGCTCTAGAATTTATAGTTTACGAGATAATTGAGTTTTAAAGTTTTCAATAATAAAAAGCACTTTTTAGGTACAAAAAATTTTTTTTTTAATTTTTTCTTTTTCTATCGTAAAAAATGCATAAAATACATTAAAACTGTGATCAGAAAATATCGGTTTTAAGGCTCTAGGACTTATAGTTTACGAGATAATTGATTTTTAAAGTTTTCAATAATAAAAAGCACGTTTTAGTTACAAAAAAATTTTTTTTTTATTTTTTTTTTAATTTTTTCTTTTTCTATCATAAAAAATGCATAAAATACATTAAAACTGTGATCAGAAAATATCGGTTTTAAGGCTCTAGGACTTATAGTTTACGAGATAATTGAGTTTTAAAGTTTTCAATAATAAAAAGCAATTTTTAGGAACAAAAAATTTTCTTTAATTTTTTCTTTTTCTATCATAAAAAATGCATAAAATACATTAAAACTGTGATCAGAAAATATCGGTTTTAAGGCTCTAGGACTTATAGTTTACGAGATAATTGAGTTTTAAAGTTTTCAATAATAAAAAGCAATTTTTAGGAACAAAAAATTTTCTTTAATTTTTTCTTTTTCTATCATAAAAAATGCATAAAATACATTAAAACTGTGATCAGAAAATATCGGTTTTAAGGCTCTAGGACTTATAGTTTACGAGATAATTGAGTTTTAAAGTTTTCAATAATAAAAAGCAATTTTTAGGAACAAAAAATTTTCTTTAATTTTTTCTTTTTCTATCATAAAAAATGCATAAAATACATTAAAACTGTGATCAGAAAATATCGGTTTTAAGGCTCTAGGACTTATAGTTTACGAGATAATTGAGTTTTAAAGTTTTCAATAATAAAAAGCAATTTTTAGGAACAAAAAATTTTCTTTAATTTTTTCTTTTTCTATCATAAAAAATGCATAAAATACATTAAAACTGTGATCAGAAAATATCGGTTTTAAGGCTCTAGGACTTATAGTTTACGAGATAATTGAGTTTTAAAGTTTTCAATAATAAAAAGCAATTTTTAGGAACAAAAAATTTTCTTTAATTTTTTCTTTTTCTATCATAAAAAATGCATAAAATACATTAAAACTGTGATCAGAAAATATCGGTTTTAAGGCTCTAGGACTTATAGTTTACGAGATAATTGAGTTTTAAAGTTTTCAATAATAAAAAGCAATTTTTAGGAACAAAAAATTTTCTTTAATTTTTTCTTTTTCTATCATAAAAAATGCATAAAATACATTAAAACTGTGATCAGAAAATATCGGTTTTAAGGCTCTAGGACTTATAGTTTACGAGATAATTGAGTTTTAAAGTTTTCAATAATAAAAAGCACTTTTTAGGTACAACAAATTTTTTTTTTAATTTTTTCTTTTTCTATCATAAAAAATGCATAAAATACAATAAAACTGTGATCAGAAAATATTAGTTTTAAGGCTCTAGAATTTATAGTTTACGAGATAATTGAGTTTTAAAGTTTTCAATAATAAAAAGCACTTTTTAGGTACAAAAAATTTTTTTTTTAATTTTTTCTTTTTCTATCGTAAAAAATGCATAAAATACATTAAAACTGTGATCAGAAAATATCGGTTTTAAGGCTCTAGGACTTATAGTTTACGAGATAATTGATTTTTAAAGTTTTCAATAATAAAAAGCACGTTTTAGTTACAAAAAAATTTTTTTTTTATTTTTTTTTTAATTTTTTCTTTTTCTATCATAAAAAATGCATAAAATACATTAAAACTGTGATCAGAAAATATCGGTTGTAAGGCTCTAGGTCTTATAGTTTACGAGATAATTGGGTTTTAAAGTTTTCAATAATAAAAAGCACTTTTTAGGTACAAAATTTTTTTTTTAATTTTTTCTTTTTCTATTATAAAAATGCATAAAATACATTAAAACTGTGATCAGAAAATAGCGGTTTTGAGGCTCTAGAATTTATAATTTACGAGATAATTGAGTTTTAAAGTTTTCAATAATAAAAAGCACTTTTTAGGTACAAAGAATTTTTTTTTAATTTTTTCTTTTTCTATCATAAAAAATGAATAAAATGCAATAAAACTGTGATCAGAAAATATCGGTTTTAAGGCTCTAGGATTTATAGTTTACGAGATAATTGAGTTTTAAAGTTTTCAATAATAAAAATCACTTTTTAGGTACAAAACATTTTTTTTTAATTTTTTCTTTTTTTATCATAAAAAATGCATAAAATACATTAAAACTGTGATCAGAAAATATCGGTTTTGAGGCTCTAGGACTTATAGTTTACGAGATAATTGAGTTTTAAAGTTTTCAATAATAAAAAGCACTTTTTA
Source organism: Cistogaster globosa (assembly GCA_937654795.1). NCBI lineage: Eukaryota > Metazoa > Arthropoda > Insecta > Diptera > Tachinidae > Cistogaster > Cistogaster globosa. The sequence goes on along the minus strand of OW569404.1, from coordinate 97,431,994 downwards.
GGTACAAAAAATTTTTTTTTTAATTTTTTCTTTTTCTATCATAAAAAATGATTAAAATACAATAAAATTGAGTTTTAAAGTTTTTAATAATAAAAAGCACTTTTTAGGTAAAAAAAAATTTTTTTTTAATTTTTTCTCTTTCTATCATAAAAAATGCATAATATACAATAAAACTGTGATCAGAAAATATTAGTTTTAAGGCTCTAGAATTTATAGTTTACGAGATAATTGAGTTTTAAAGTTTTCAATAATAAAAAGCACTTTTTAGTTACAAAACATTTTTTTTTAATTTTTTCTTTTTTTATCATAAAAAATGCATAAAATACATTAAAACTGTGATCAGAAAATATCGGTTTTAAGGCTCTAGGACTTATAGTTTACGAGATAATTGAGTTTTAAATTTTCAATAATAAAAAGCATTTTCTAGGTACAAAAATTTTTTTTTTTAATTTTTTCTTTTTCTATCATAAAAAATGAATAAAATACAATAAAACTGTGATCAGAAAATATCGGTTTTAAGGCTCTAGAATTTATAGTTTACGAGATAATTGAGTTTTAAAGTTTTCAATAATAAAAAGCACTTTTTAGGTACAAAAAAATTTTTTTTTAATTTTTTCTTTTTCTATCATAAAAAATGAATAAAATACAATAAAATTGAGTTTTAAAGTTTTTAATAATAAGAAGCACTTTTTAGGTACAAAAAATTTTTTTTTTAATTTTTTCTCTTTCTATCATAAAAAATGCGTAAAATACATTAAAACTGTGATCAGTAAATATCGGTTTTAAGGCTCTTGGACTTACAGTTTACGAGATAATTGAGTTTTAAAGTTTTCAGCAATAAAAATCACTTTTTAGGTACAACAAAAAATTTTTTTTTAATTTTTTCTTTTTCTATCATAAAAAATGCATAAAATGCATTAAAACTGTGATCAGAAAATATCGGTTTTAAGGCTCTAGGACTTATAGTTTACGAGATAATTGAGTTTTAAAGTTTTCAATAATAAAAAGCACTTTTTAGGTACAACAATTTTTTTTTTTAATTTTTTCTTTTTCTATCATAAAAAATGCATAAAATACATTAAAACTGTGATCAGAAAATATCAATTTTAAGTCTCTAGGACTTATAGTTTACGAGATAATTGAGTTTTAAAGTTTTCAATAATAAAAAGCACTTTTTAGGTACAAAAATTTTTTTTTTTAATTTTTTCTTTTTCTATCATAAAAAATGCATAAAATACATTAAAACTGTGATCAGAAAATATCGGTTTTAAGGCTCTAGGACTTATAGTTTACGAGATAATTGAGTTTTAAAGTTTTCAATAATAAAAAGCACTTTTTAGGTACAACAATTTTTTTTTTAATTTTTTCTTTTTCTATCATAAAAAATGCATAAAATACATTAAAACTGTGATCAGAAAATATCGGTTTTAAGGCTCTAGGACTTATAGTTTACGAGATAATTGAGTTTTAAAGTTTTCAATAATAAAAAGCAATTTTTAGGTACAAAAAATTTTTTTTTTTAATTTTTTCTTTTTCTATCGTAAAAAATGCATAAAATGCATTAAAACTGTGATCAGAAAATATCGGTTTTAAGGCTCTAGGACTTATAGTTTATGAGATAATTGATTTTTAAAGTTTTCAATAATAAAAAGCACGTTTTAGTTACAAAAAAATTTTTTTTTTATTTTTTTTTTAATTTTTTCTTTTTCTATCATTAAAAATGCATAAAATACATTAAAACTGTGATCAGGAAATATCGGTTTTAAGGCTCTAGGACTTATAGTTTACGAGATAATTGAGTTTTAAAGTTTTCAATAATAAGAAGCATTTTTAAGGTACAAAATTTTTTTTCTTTTTCTATCATAAAAAATGCATAAAATACATTAAAACTGTGATCAGAAAATATCGATTTTAAGTCTCTAGGACTTATAGTTTACGAGATAATTGAGTTTTAAAGTTTTCAATAATAAAAAGCATTTTTAAGATACAAAATTTTTTTTCTTTTTCTATCATAAAAAATGCATAAAATACATTAAAACTGTGATCAGAAAATATCGGTTTTAAGGCTCTAGGACTTATAGTTTACGAGATAATTGAGTTTTAAAGTTTTCAGCAATAATAAGCACTTTTTAGGTCCAACAAAATTTTTTTTTAATTTTTTCTTTTTCTATCATAAAAAATGCATAAAATACATTAAAACTGTGATCAGAAAATATCGATTTTAAGTCTCTAGGACTTATAGTTTACGAGATAATTGAGTTTTAAAGTTTTCAATAATAAAAAGCATTTTTAAGATACAAAATTTTTTTTCTTTTTCTATCATAAAAAATGCATAAAATACATTAAAACTGTGATCAGAAAATATCGGTTTTAAGGCTCTAGGACTTATAGTTTACGAGATAATTGAGTTTTAAAGTTTTCAATAATAAAGAGCACTTTTTAGGTACAACCATTTTTTTTTTTAATTTTTTCTTTTTCTATCATAAAAAATGCATAAAATACATTAAAACTGTGATCAGAAAATATCGGTTTTAAGGCTCTAGGACTTATAGTTTACGAGATAATTGAGTTTTAAAGTTTTCAGCAATAATAAGCACTTTTTAGGTCCAACAAAATTTTTTTTTTAATTTTTTCGTTTTCTATCATAAAAAATGCATAAAATACATTAAAACTGTGATCAGAAAATATCGGTTTTAAGGCTCTAGGACTTATAGTTTACGAGATAATTGAGTTTTAAAGTTTTCAATAATAAAAAGCACTTTTTAGGTACAACAAATTTTTTTTTTTTAATTTTTTCGTTTTCTATCATAAAAAATGCATAAAAAACATTAAAACTGTGATCCGAAAATATCGGTTTTAAGGCTCTAGGACTTATAGTTTACGAGATAATTGAGTTTTAAAGTTTTCAATAATAAAAAGCAATTTTTAGGTACAAAAAATTTTCTTTAATTTTTTCTTTTTCTATCATAAAAAATGCATAAAATACATTAAAACTGTGATCAGAAAATATCGGTTTTAAGGCTCTAGGACTTATAGCTTACGAGATAATTGAGTTTTAAAGTTTTCAATAATAAAAAGCACTTTTTAGGTACAACAAAAATTTTTTTTTTTTAATTTTTTCTTTTTCTATCATAAAAAATGCATAAAATACATTAAAACTGTGATCAGAAAATATCGGTTTTAAGGCTCTAGGACTTATAGTTTACGAGATAATTGAGTTTTAAAGTTTTCAATAATAAAAAGCACTTTTTAGGTACAACAAATTTTTTTTTTAATTTTTTCTTTTTCTATCATAAAAAATGCATAATATACAATAAAACTGTGATCAGAAAATATTAGTTTTAAGGCTCTAGAATTTATAGTTTACGAGATAATTGAGTTTTAAAGTTTTCAATAATAAAAAGCACTTTTTAGGTACAAAAAATTTTTTTTTTAATTTTTTCTTTTTCTATCGTAAAAAATGCATAAAATACATTAAAACTGTGATCAGAAAATATCGGTTTTAAGGCTCTAGGACTTATAGTTTACGAGATAATTGATTTTTAAAGTTTTCAATAATAAAAAGCACGTTTTAGTTACAAAAAAATTTTTTTTTTATTTTTTTTTTAATTTTTTCTTTTTCTATCATAAAAAATGCATAAAATACATTAAAACTGTGATCAGAAAATATCGGTTGTAAGGCTCTAGGTCTTATAGTTTACGAGATAATTGGGTTTTAAAGTTTTCAATAATAAAAAGCACTTTTTAGGTACAAAATTTTTTTTTTAATTTTTTCTTTTTCTATTATAAAAATGCATAAAATACATTTAAACTGTGATCAGAAAATAGCGGTTTTGAGGCTCTAGAATTTATAGTTTACGAGATAATTGAGTTTTAAAGTTTTCAATAATAAAAAGCACTTTTTAGGTACAAAGAATTTTTTTTTAATTTTTTCTTTTTCTATCATAAAAAATGAATAAAATGCAATAAAACTGTGATCAGAAAATATCGGTTTTAAGGCTCTAGGATTTATAGTTTACGAGATAATTGAGTTTTAAAGTTTTCAATAATAAAAATCACTTTTTAGGTACAAAACATTTTTTTTTAATTTTTTCTTTTTTTATCATAAAAAATGCATAAAATACATTAAAACTGTGATCAGAAAATATCGGTTTTGAGGCTCTAGGACTTATAGTTTACGAGATAATTGAGTTTTAAAGTTTTCAATAATAAAAAGCACTTTTTAGGTACAAAATTTTTTTTTAATTTTTTCTTTTTCTATCATAAAAAATGCATTAAATACATTAAAACTGTGACCAGAAAATATCGGTTTTAAGGCTCTAGGACTTATAGTTTACGAGATAATTGAGTTTTAAAGTTTTCAATAATAAAAAGCATTTTCTAGGTACAAAAAATTTTTTTTTTAATTTTTTCTTTTTCTATCATAAAAAATGAATAAAATACAATAAAACTGTGATCAGAAAATATCGGTTTTAAGGCTCTAGAATTTATAGTTTACGAGATAATTGAGTTTTAAAGTTTTCAATAATAAAAAGCACTTTTTAGGTACAAAAAATTTTTTTTTTAATTTTTTCTTTTTCTATCATAGAAAATGAATAAAATACAATAAAATTGAGTTTTAAAGTTTTTAATAATAAAAAGCACTTTTTAGGTAAAAAAAAATTTTTTTTTTAATTTTTTCTCTTTCTATCATAAAAAATGCATAATATACAATAAAACTGTGATCAGAAAATATTAGTTTTAAGGCTCTAGAATTTATAGTTTACGAGATAATTGAGTTTTAAAGTTTTCAATAATAAAAAGCACTTTTTAGTTACAAAACATTTTTTTTTAATTTTTTCTTTTTTTATCATAAAAAATGCATAAAATACATTAAAACTGTGATCAGAAAATATCGGTTTTGAGTCTCTAGGACTTACAGTTTACGAGATAATTGAGTTTTAAAGTTTTCAATAATAAAAAGCACTTTTTAGGTACAAAATTTTTTTTTTAATTTTTTCTTTTTCTATCATAAAAAATGCATTAAATACATTAAAACTGTGATCAGAAAATATCGGTTTTAAGGCTCTAGGACTTATAGTTTACGAGATAATTGAGTTTTAAATTTTCAATAATAAAAAGCATTTTCTAGGTACAAAAATTTTTTTTTTTAATTTTTTCTTTTTCTATCATAAAAAATGAATAAAATACAATAAAACTGTGATCAGAAAATATCGGTTTTAAGGCTCTAGAATTTATAGTTTACGAGATAATTGAGTTTTAAAGTTTTCAATAATAAAAAGCACTTTTTAGGTACAAAAAATTTTTTTTTTAATTTTTTCTTTTTCTATCATAAAAAATGAATAAAATACAATAAAATTGAGTTTTAAAGTTTTTAATAATAAAAAGCACTTTTTAGGTACAAAAAATTTTTTTTTTAATTTTTTCTCTTTCTATCATAAAAAATGCGTAAAATACATTAAAACTGTGATCAGTAAATATCGCTTTTAAGGCTCTAGGACTTACAGTTTACGAGATAATTGAGTTTTAAAGTTTTCAGCAATAAAAATCACTTTTTAGGTACAACAAAAAATTTTTTTTTAATTTTTTCTTTTTCTATCATAAAAAATGCATAAAATGCATTAAAACTGTGATCAGAAAATATCGGTTTTAAGGCTCTAGGACTTATAGTTTACGAGATAATTGAGTTTTAAAGTTTTCAATAATAAAAAGCACTTTTTAGGTACAACAATTTTTTTTTTTTAATTTTTTCTTTTTCTATCATAAAAAATGCATAAAATACATTAAAACTGTGATCAGAAAATATCGGTTTTAAGGCTCTAGGACTTATAGTTTACGAGATAATTGAGTTTTAAAGTTTTCAATAATAAAAAGCACTTTTTAGGTACAACAATTTTTTTTTTAATTTTTTCTTTTTCTATCATAAAAAATGCATAAAATACATTAAAACTGTGATCAGAAAATATCGGTTTTAAGGCTCTAGGACTTATAGTTTACGAGATAATTGAGTTTTAAAGTTTTCAATAATAAAAAGCATTTTTAAGATACAAAATTTTTTTTTCTTTTTCTATCATAAAAAATGCATAAAATACATTAAAACTGTGGTCAGAAAATATCGATTTTAAGTCTCTAGGACTTATAGTTTACGAGATAATTGAGTTTTAAAGTTTTCAATAATAAAAAGCACTTTTTAGGTACAACAATTTTTTTTTTTTAATTTTTTCTTTTTCTATCATAAAAAATGCATAAAATACATTAAAACTGTGATCAGAAAATATCGGTTTTAAGGCTCTAGGACTTATAGTTTACGAGATAATTGAGTTTTAAAGTTTTCAATAATAAAAAGCAATTTTTAGGTACAAAAAATTTTTTTTTTTAATTTTTTCTTTTTCTATCGTAAAAAATGCATAAAATGCATTAAAACTGTGATCAGAAAATATCGGTTTTAAGGCTCTAGGACTTATAGTTTACGAGATAATTGAGTTTTAAAGTTTTCAATAATAAAAAGCACTTTTTAGGTACAACAATTTTTTTTTTTTAATTTTTTCTTTTTCTATCATAAAAAATGCATAAAATACATTAAAACTGTGATCAGAAAATATCGGTTTTAAGGCTCTAGGACTTATAGTTTACGAGATAATTGAGTTTAAAGTTTTCAATAATAAAAAGCAATTTTTAGGTACAAAAAATTTTTTTTTTTAATTTTTTCTTTTTCTATCGTAAAAAATGCATAAAATGCATTAAAACTGTGATCAGAAAATATCGGTTTTAAGGCTCTAGGACTTATAGTTTATGAGATAATTGATTTTTAAAGTTTTCAATAATAAAAAGCACGTTTTAGTTACAAAAAAATTTTTTTTTTTATTTTTTTTTTTTAATTTTTTCTTTTTCTATCATAAAAAATGCATAAAATACATTAAAACTGTGGTCAGAAAATATCGATTTTAAGTCTCTAGGACTTATAGTTTACGAGATAATTGAGTTTCAAAGTTTTCAGTAATAAAAAGCACTTTTTAGGTACAACAAAAATTTTTTTTTTAATTTTTTCTTTTTCTATCATAAAAAATGCATAAAATACATTAAAACTGTGATCAGAAAATATCGATTTTAAGTCTCTAGGACTTATAGTTTACGAGATAATTGAGTTTTAAAGTTTTCAATAATAAAAAGCATTTTTAAGATACAAAATTTTTTTTTCTTTTTCTATCATAAAAAATGCATAAAATACATTAAAACTGTGATCAGAAAATATCGGTTTTAAGGCTCTAGGACTTATAGTTTACGAGATAATTGAGTTTTAAAGTTTTCAATAATAAAGAGCACTTTTTAGGTACAACAAAATTTTTTTTTTTAATTTTTTCTTTTTCTATCATAAAAAATGCATAAAATACATTAAAACTGTGATCAGAAAATATCGGTTTTAAGGCTCTAGGAGTTATAGTTTACGAGATAATTGAGTTTTAAAGTTTTTAATAATAAAAAGCACTTTTTAGGTCCAAAAAAATTTTTTTTTAATTTTTTCTCTTTCTATCATAAAAAATGCGTAAAATGCATTAAAACTGTGATCAGAAAATATCGATTTTAAGGCTCTAGGACTTATAGTTTACGAGATAATTAAGTTTTAAAGTTTTCAATAATAAAAAGCATTTTTAAGGTACAAAATTTTTTTTCTTTTTTTATCATAAAAAATTCATAAAATACATTAAAACTGTGGTCAGAAAATATCGATTTTAAGTCTCTAGGACTTATAGTTTACGAGATAATTGAGTTTTAAAGTTTTCAATAATAAAAAGCACTTTTTAGGTACAACAATTTTTTTTTTTTAATTTTTTCTTTTTCTATCATAAAAAATGCATAAAATACATTAAAACTGTGTTCAGAAAATATCGGTTTTAAGGCTCTAGGACTTATAGTTTACGAGATAATTGAGTTTTAAAGTTTTCAATAATAAAAAGCACTTTTTAGGTACAACAATTTTTTTTTTAATTTTTTCTTTTTCTATCATAAAAAATGCATAAAATACATTAAAACTGTGATCAGAAAATATCGGTTTTAAGGCTCTAGGACTTATAGTTTACGAGATAATTGAGTTTTAAAGTTTTCAATAATAAAAAGCAATTTTTAGGTACAAAAATTTTTTTTTTTAAATTTTTTCTTTTTCTATCGTAAAAAATGCATAAAATGCATTAAAACTGTGATCAGAAAATATCGGTTTTAAGGCTCTAGGACTTATAGTTTATGAGATAATTGATTTTTAAAGTTTTCAATAATAAAAAGCACGTTTTAGTTACAAAAAAATTTTTTTTTTATTTTTTTTTTAATTTTTTCTTTTTCTATCATAAAAAATGCATAAAATACATTAAAACTGTGATCAGGAAATATCGGTTTTAAGGCTCTAGGACTTATAGTTTACGAGATAATTGAGTTTTAAAGTTTTCAATAATAAAAAGCATTTTTAAGGTACAAAAATTTTTTTTCTTTTTTTATCATAAAAAATGCATAAAATACATTAAAACTGTGGTCAGAAAATATCGATTTTAAGTCTCTAGGACTTATAGTTTACGAGATAATTGAGTTTCAAAGTTTTCAGTAATAAAAAGCACTTTTTAGGTACAACAAAATTTTTTTTTTAATTTTTTCTTTTTCTATCATAAAAAATGCATAAAATACATTAAAACTGTGATCAGAAAATATCGATTTTAAGTCTCTAGGACTTATAGTTTACGAGATAATTGAGTTTTAAAGTTTTCAATAATAAAAAGCATTTTTAAGATACAAAATTTTTTTTTCTTTTTCTATCATAAAAAATGCATAAAATACATTAAAACTGTGATCAGAAAATATCGGTTTTAAGGCTCTAGGACTTATAGTTTACGAGATAATTGAGTTTTAAAGTTTTCAATAATAAAGAGCACTTTTTAGGTACAACAAAAATTTTTTTTTTTTAATTTTTTCTTTTTCTATCATAAAAAATGCATAAAATACATTAAAACTGTGATCAGAAAATATCGGTTTTAAGGCTCTAGGAGTTATAGTTTACGAGATAATTGAGTTTTAAAGTTTTTAATAATAAAAAGCACTTTTTAGGTCCAAAAAAATTTTTTTTTAATTTTTTCTCTTTCTATCATAAAAAATGCGTAAAATACATTAAAACTGTGATCAGAAAATATCGATTTTAAGGCTCTAGGACTTATAGTTTACGAGATAATTAAGTTTTAAAGTTTTCAATAATAAAAAGCATTTTTAAGGTACAAAATTTTTTTTCTTTTTTTATCATAAAAAATTCATAAAATACATTAAAACTGTGGTCAGAAAATATCGATTTTAAGTCTCTAGGACTTATAGTTTACGAGATAATTGAGTTTTAAAGTTTTCAATAATAAAAAGCACTTTTCAGGTACAACAATTTTTTTTTTTAATTTCTTCTTTTTCTATCATAAAAAATGCATAAAATACATTAAAACTGTGATCAGAAAATATCGGTTTTAAGGCTCTAGGACTTATAGTTCACGAGATAATTGAGTTTTAAAGTTTTCAATAATAAAAAGCACTTTTTAGGTACAACAATTTTTTTTTTAATTTTTTCTTTTTCTATCATAAAAAATGCATAAAATACATTAAAACTGTGATCAGAAAATATCGGTTTTAAGGCTCTAGGACTTATAGTTTACGAGATAATTGAGTTTTAAAGTTTTCAATAATAAAAAGCAATTTTTAGGTACAAAAAATTTTTTTTTTTAATTTTTTCTTTTTCTATCGTAAAAAATGCATAAAATGCATTAAAACTGTGATCAGAAAATATCGGTTTTAAGGCTCTAGGACTTATAGTTTATGAGATAATTGATTTTTAAAGTTTTCAATAATAAAAAGCACGTTTTAGTTACAAAAAATTTTTTTTTTATTTTTTTTTTAATTTTTTCTTTTTCTATCATAAAAAATGCATAAAATACATTAAAACTGTGATCAGGAAATATCGGTTTTAAGGCTCTAGGACTTATAGTTTACGAGATAATTGAGTTTTAAAGTTTTCAATAATAAAAAGCATTTTTAAGGTACAAAAATTTTTTTTCTTTTTTTATCATAAAAAATGCATAAAATACATTAAAACTGTGGTCAGAAAATATCGATTTTAAGTCTCTAGGACTTATAGTTTACGAGATAATTGAGTTTTAAAGTTTTCAATAATAAAAAGCACTTTTTAGGTACAACAAATTTCTTTTTTTAATTTTTTCTTTTTCTATCATAAAAAATGCATAATATACAATAAAACTGTGATCAGAAAATATTAGTTTTAAGGCTCTAGAATTTATAGTTTACGAGATAATTGAGTTTTAAAGTTTTCAATAATAAAAAGCACTTTTTAGGTACAAAAAAATTTTTTTTTAATTTTTTCTTTTTCTATCGTAAAAAATGCATAAAATACATTAAAACTGTGATCAGAAAATATCGGTTTTAAGGCTCTAGGACTTATAGTTTACGAGATAATTGATTTTTAAAGTTTTCAATAATAAAAAGCACGTTTTAGTTACAAAAAAATTTTTTTTTAATTTTTTTTTTAATTTTTTCTTTTTCTATCATAAAAAATGCATAAAATACATTAAAACTGTGATCAGAAAATATCGGTTGTAAGGCTCTAGGACTTATAGTTTACGAGATAATTGGGTTTTAAAGTTTTCAATAATAAAAAGCACTTTTTAGGTACAAAATTTTTTTTTTTAATTTTTTCTTTTTCTATTATAAAAATGCATAAAATACATTAAAACTGTGATCAGAAAATAGCGGTTTTGAGGCTCTAGAATTTATAGTTTACGAGATAATTGAGTTTTAAAGTTTTCAATAATAAAAAGCACTTTTTAGGTACAAAGAATTTTTTTTTAATTTTTTCTTTTTCTATCATAAAAAATGAATAAAATGCAATAAAACTGTGATCAGAAAATATCGGTTTTAAGGCTCTAGGATTTATAGTTTACGAGATAATTGAGTTTTAAAGTTTTCAATAATAAAAAGCACTTTTTAGGTACAAAACATTTTTTTTTAATTTTTTCTTTTTTTATCATAAAAAATGCATAAAATACATTAAAACTGTGATCAGAAAATATCGGTTTTGAGGCTCTAGGACTTATAGTTTACGAGATAATTGAGTTTTAAAGTTTTCAATAATAAAAAGCATTTTCTAGGTACAAAAAATTTTTTTTTTTAATTTTTTCTTTTTCTATCATAAAAAATGAATAAAATACAATAAAACTGTGATCAGAAAATATCGGTTTTAAGGCTCTAGAATTTATAGTTTACGAGATAATTGAGTTTTAAAGTTTTCAATAATAAAAAGCACTTTTTAGGTACAAAAAATTTTTTTTTTTAATTTTTCTTTTTCTATCATAAAAAATGAATAAAATACAATAAAATTGAGTTTTTAATAATAAAAAGCACTTTTTAGGTACAAAAAAAAAATTTTTTTTTAATTTTTTCTTTTTCTATCATAAAAAATGCATAAAATACATTAAAACTGTGATCAGAAAATATCGGTTTTAAGGCTCTAGGACTTATAGTTTACGAGATAATTTAGTTTTAAAGTTTTCAATAATAAAAAGCACTTTTTAGGTACAAAAAAATTTTTTTTTTAATTTTTTCTTTTTCTATCATAAAAAATGCATAAAATACAATAAAACTGTGATCAGAAAATATCGGTTTTAAGGCTCTAGAATTTATAGTTTACGAGATAATTGAGTTTTAAAGTTTTCAATAATAAAAAACACTTTTTAGGTACAAAAAATTTTTTTTTTAATTTTTTCTTTTTCTATCATAAAAAATGCATAAAATACAATAAAACTGCATATCAGAAAATATCGGTTTTAAGGCTCTAGGATTTATAGTTTACGAGATAATTGAGTTTTAAAGTTTTCAATAATAAAAAGCACTTTTTAGGTACAAAAAAATTTTTTTTAATTTTTTCTTTTTTTATTATAAAAAATGCATAAAATACATTAAAACTGTGATCAGAAAATATCGGTTTTGAGGCTCTAGGACTTATAGTTTACGAGATAATTGAGTTTTAAAGTTTTCAATAATAAAAAGCATTTTTTAGGTACAAATTTTTTTTTTAATTTTTTCTTTTTCTATCAAAAAAAAAAAAAAAAAAAATGCATAAAATACATTAACACTGTGATCAGAAAGTATCGGTTTTAAGGCTCTAGGACTTATAGTTTACGAGATAATTGAGTTTTAAAGTTTTCAATAATAAAAAGCACTTTTTAGGTACAAAATTTTTTTTTTAATTTTTTCTTTTTCTATCATAAAAAATGCATAAAATACATTAACACTGTGATCAGAAAATATCGGTTTGAAGGCTCTAGGACTTATAGTTTACGAGATAATTGAGTTTTAAAGTTTTCAATAATAAAAAGCACTTTTTAGGTACAAAAATTTTTTTTTTAATTTTTTCTTTTTTTATCATAAAAAATGCATAAAATACATTAAAACTGTGATCAGAAAATATCGGTTTTGAGGCTCTAGGACTTATAGTTTACGAGATAGTTGAGTTTTAAAGTTTTCAATAATAAAAATCACTTTTTAGGTACGACAAAATTTTTTTTTTAATTTTTCTTTTTTTATCATAAAAAATGCATAAAATACATTAACACTGTGATCAGAAAATATCGGTTTTAAGGCTCTAGGACTTATAGTTTACGAGATAATTGAGTTTTAAAGTTTTCAATAATAAAAAGCACTTTTTAGGTACGACAATTTTTTTTTTCTTTTTTTATCATAAAAAATGCATTAAAAACATTAACACTGCGGTCAGAAAATATCGGTTTTATGGCTCTAGGACTTATAGTTTACGAGATAATTGAGTTTTAAAGTTTTCAATAATAAAAAGCACTCTTTAGGTACAAATTTTTTTTTTTTTTAATTTTTTCTTTTTCTATCATAAAAAATGCATTAAATACATTAAAACTGTGATCAGAAAATATCGGTTTTAAGGCTCTAGGACTTACAGTTTACATGATAATTGAGTTTTAAAGTTTTCAATAATAAAAAGCAATTTTTAGGTACAAAAAAATTTTTTTTTTAATTTTTTCTTTTTCTATCGTAAAAAATGCATAAAATACATTAAAACTGTGATCAGAAAATATCGGTTTTAAAGCTCTAGGACTTTTAGTTTACGAGATAATTTAGTTTTAAAGTTTTCAATAATAAAAAGCATTTTCTAGGTACAAAAAATTTTTTTTTTAATTTTTTCTTTTTCTATCATAAAAAATGAATAAAATACAATAAAACTGTGATCAGAAAATATCGGTATTAAGGCTCTAGAATTAATAGTTTACGAGATAATTGAGTTTTAAAGTTTTCAATAATAAAAAGCACTTTTTAGGTACGACAATTTTTTTTTTCTTTTTTTATCATAAAAAATGCATTAAAAACATTAACACTGCGGTCAGAAAATATCGGTTTTAAGGCTCTAGGACTTATAGTTTATGAGATAATTGATTTTTAAAGTTTTCAATAATAAAAAGCACGTTTTAGTTACAAAAAATTTTTTTTTTATTTTTTTTTTAATTTTTTCTTTTTCTATCATAAAAAATGCATAAAATACATTAAAACTGTGATCAGGAAATATCGGTTTTAAGGCTCTAGGACTTATAGTTTACGAGATAATTGAGTTTTAAAGTTTTCAATAATAAAAAGCATTTTTAAGGTACAAAAATTTTTTTTCTTTTTTTATCATAAAAAATGCATAAAATACATTAAAACTGTGGTCAGAAAATATCGATTTTAAGTCTCTAGGACTTATAGTTTACGAGATAATTGAGTTTCAAAGTTTTCAGTAATAAAAAGCACTTTTTAGGTACAACAAAATTTTTTTTTTAATTTTTTCTTTTTCTATCATAAAAAATGCATAAAATACATTAAAACTGTGATCAGAAAATATCGATTTTAAGTCTCTAGGACTTATAGTTTACGAGATAATTGAGTTTTAAAGTTTTCAATAATAAAAAGCATTTTTAAGATACAAAATTTTTTTTTCTTTTTCTATCATAAAAAATGCATAAAATACATTAAAACTGTGATCAGAAAATATCGGTTTTAAGGCTCTAGGACTTATAGTTTACGAGATAATTGAGTTTTAAAGTTTTCAATAATAAAGAGCACTTTTTAGGTACAACAAAATTTTTTTTTTTTAATTTTTTCTTTTTCTATCATAAAAAATGCATAAAATACATTAAAACTGTGATCAGAAAATATCGGTTTTAAGGCTCTAGGAGTTATAGTTTACGAGATAATTGAGTTTTAAAGTTTTTAATAATAAAAAGCACTTTTTAGGTCCAAAAAAATTTTTTTTTAATTTTTTCTCTTTCTATCATAAAAAATGCGTAAAATACATTAAAACTGTGATCAGAAAATATCGATTTTAAGGCTCTAGGACTTATAGTTTACGAGATAATTAAGTTTTAAAGTTTTCAATAATAAAAAGCATTTTTAAGGTACAAAATTTTTTTTCTTTTTTATCATAAAAAATTCATAAAATACATTAAAACTGTGGTCAGAAAATATCGATTTTAAGTCTCTAGGACTTATAGTTTACGAGATAATTGAGTTTTAAAGTTTTCAATAATAAAGAGCACTTTTTAGGTACAACAAATTTTTTTTTTAATTTTTTCTTTTTCTATCATAAAAAATGCATAAAATACATTAAAACTGTGATCAGAAAATATCGGTTTTAAGGCTCTAGGACTTATAGTTTACGAGATAATTGAGTTTTAAAGTTTTCAGCAATAATAAGCACTTTTTAGGTCCAACAAAATTTTTTTTTTAATTTTTTCGTTTTCTATCATAAAAAATGCATAAAATACATTAAAACTGTGATCAGAAAATATCGGTTTTAAGGCTCTAGGACTTATAGTTTACGAGATAATTGAGTTTTAAAGTTTTCAATAATAAAAAGCACTTTTTAGGTACAAAAAGTTTTTTAATTTTTTCTTTTTCTATCATAAAAAATGCATAAAATACATTAAAACTTTGATCAGAAAATATCGGTTTTAAGGCTCTAGGACTTATAGCTTACGAGATAATTGAGTTTTAAAGTTTTCAATAATAAAAAGCACTTTTTAGGTACAACAAAAAATTTTTTTTTTAATTTTTTCTTTTTCTATCATAAAAAATGCATAAAATACATTAAAACTGTGATCAGAAAATATCGGTCTTAATGCTCTAGGACTTATAGTTTACGAGATAATTGAGTTTTAAAGTTTTCAATAATAAAAAGCAATTTTTAGGTACAAAAAATTTTTTTTTTTAATTTTTTCTTTTTCTATCGTAAAAAATGCATAAAATACATTAAAACTGTGATCGGAAAATATCGGTTTTAAGGCTCTAGAATTTATAGTTTACGAGATAATTGAGTTTTAAAGTTTTCAATAATAAAAAGCACTTTTTAGGTACAAAAATTTTTTTTAAAATTTTTTCTTTTTCTATCATAAAAAATGCATAAAATACATAAAAACTGTGATCAGGAAATATCGGTTTTAAGGCTTTCGGACTTATAGTTTACGAGATAATTGAGTTTTAAAGTTTTCAATAATAAAAAGCACTTTTTAGGTACAACAAATTTTTTTTTTAATTTTTTCTTTTTCTATCATAAAAAATGCATAATATACAATAAAACTGTGATCAAAAATATTAGTTTTAAGGCTCTAGAATTTATAGTTTACGAGATAATTGAGTTTTAAAGTTTTCAATAATAAAAAGCACTTTTTAGGTACAAATTTTTTTTTTTAATTTTTTCTTTTTCTATCATAAAAAATGCATAAAATACATTAAAACTGTGATCAGAAAATATCGGTTTTAAGGCTCTAGGACTTATAGCTTACGAGATAATTGAGTTTTAAAGTTTTCAATAATAAAAAGCACTTTTTAGGTACAACAAAAAAATTTTTTTTTAATTTTTTCTTTTTCTATCATAAAAAATGCATAAAATACATTAAAACTGTGATCAGAAAATATCGGTTTTAAGGCTCTAGGATTTATAGTTTACGAGATAATTGAGTTTTAAAGTTTTCAATAATAAAGAGCACTTTTTAGGTACAACTAATTTTTTTTTTAATTTTTTCTTTTTCTATCATAAAAAATGCATAAAATACATTAAAACTGTGATCAGAAAATATCGGTTTTAAGGCTCTAGGACTTATAGTTTACGAGATAATTGAGTTTTAAAGTTTTCAGCAATAATAAGCACTTTTTAGGTCCAACAAAATTTTTTTTTTTTAATTTTTTCGTTTTCTATCGTAAAAAATGCATAAAATACATTAAAACTGTGATCGGAAAATATCGGTTTTAAGGCTCTAGAATTTATAGTTTACGAGATAATTGAGTTTTAAAGTTTTCAATAATAAAAAGCACTTTTTAGGTACAAAAATTTTTTTTTAAATTTTTTCTTTTTCTATCATAAAAAATGCATAAAATACATAAAAACTGTGATCAGGAAATATCGGTTTTAAGGCTTTCGGACTTATAGTTTACGAGATAATTGAGTTTTAAAGTTTTCAATAATAAAAAGCACTTTTTAGGTACAACAAATTTCTTTTTTTAATTTTTTCTTTTTCTATCATAAAAAATGCATAATATACAATAAAACTGTGATCAGAAAATATTAGTTTTAAGGCTCTAGAATTTATAGTTTACGAGATAATTGAGTTTTAAAGTTTTCAATAATAAAAAGCACTTTTTAGGTACAAAAAAATTTTTTTTTAATTTTTTCTTTTTCTATCGTAAAAAATGCATAAAATACATTAAAACTGTGATCAGAAAATATCGGTTTTAAGGCTCTAGGACTTATAGTTTACGAGATAATTGATTTTTAAAGTTTTCAATAATAAAAAGCACGTTTTAGTTACAAAAAAATTTTTTTTTAATTTTTTTTTTAATTTTTTCTTTTTCTATCATAAAAAATGCATAAAATACATTAAAACTGTGATCAGAAAATATCGGTTGTAAGGCTCTAGGACTTATAGTTTACGAGATAATTGGGTTTTAAAGTTTTCAATAATAAAAAGCACTTTTTAGGTACAAAATTTTTTTTTTTAATTTTTTCTTTTTCTATTATAAAAATGCATAAAATACATTAAAACTGTGATCAGAAAATAGCGGTTTTGAGGCTCTAGAATTTATAGTTTACGAGATAATTGAGTTTTAAAGTTTTCAATAATAAAAAGCACTTTTTAGGTACAAAGAATTTTTTTTTAATTTTTTCTTTTTCTATCATAAAAAATGAATAAAATGCAATAAAACTGTGATCAGAAAATATCGGTTTTAAGGCTCTAGGATTTATAGTTTACGAGATAATTGAGTTTTAAAGTTTTCAATAATAAAAAGCACTTTTTAGGTACAAAACATTTTTTTTTAATTTTTTCTTTTTTTATCATAAAAAATGCATAAAATACATTAAAACTGTGATCAGAAAATATCGGTTTTGAGGCTCTAGGACTTATAGTTTACGAGATAATTGAGTTTTAAAGTTTTCAATAATAAAAAGCATTTTCTAGGTACAAAAAATTTTTTTTTTTAATTTTTTCTTTTTCTATCATAAAAAATGAATAAAATACAATAAAACTGTGATCAGAAAATATCGGTTTTAAGGCTCTAGAATTTATAGTTTACGAGATAATTGAGTTTTAAAGTTTTCAATAATAAAAAGCACTTTTTAGGTACAAAAAATTTTTTTTTTAATTTTTCTTTTTCTATCATAAAAAATGAATAAAATACAATAAAATTGAGTTTTTAATAATAAAAAGCACTTTTTAGGTACAAAAAAAATTTTTTTTTTAATTTTTTCTTTTTCTATCATAAAAAATGCATAAAATACATTAAAACTGTGATCAGAAAATATCGGTTTTAAGGCTCTAGGACTTATAGTTTACGAGATAATTTAGTTTTAAAGTTTTCAATAATAAAAAGCACTTTTTAGGTACAAAAAAATTTTTTTTTTAATTTTTTCTTTTTCTATCATAAAAAATGCATAAAATACAATAAAACTGTGATCAGAAAATATCGGTTTTAAGGCTCTAGAATTTATAGTTTACGAGATAATTGAGTTTTAAAGTTTTCAATAATAAAAAACACTTTTTAGGTACAAAAAATTTTTTTTTTAATTTTTTCTTTTTCTATCATAAAAAATGCATAAAATACAATAAAACTGCATATCAGAAAATATCGGTTTTAAGGCTCTAGGATTTATAGTTTACGAGATAATTGAGTTTTAAAGTTTTCAATAATAAAAAGCACTTTTTAGGTACAAAAAAATTTTTTTTAATTTTTTCTTTTTTTATTATAAAAAATGCATAAAATACATTAAAACTGTGATCAGAAAATATCGGTTTTGAGGCTCTAGGACTTATAGTTTACGAGATAATTGAGTTTTAAAGTTTTCAATAATAAAAAGCATTTTTTAGGTACAAATTTTTTTTTTAATTTTTTCTTTTTCTATCAAAAAAAAAAAAAAAATGCATAAAATACATTAACACTGTGATCAGAAAGTATCGGTTTTAAGG